>OZ023296.1:7989341-9400203 GCA_964007245.1 Hypomecis atomaria | reverse complement strand
TATTCGAATCGTATAAATCGTATGAAACCAAAATTCTAAGGAAACTGCCAGCGTTTCCAGTCAAATATTTTGAATACGCATTCTAAAAATTACAAGTGGTTTTAAAATAGGTATTTTGTCCACTATAAACTCAGACTATAAATAAAACCGTCCAATATATTATTTTATGCAGGAATTTTCGAAATGGTCTCCCTAGATTAAACTCCCGGTTGCGTGAGTTAACTTTTATGAAATACATTGATATTTCGGAAAATCTACTGACGTTCACGACAAGTCAACAACGTATCCGATTTTTTTTATTTGTACCTATATTTTTAGCACACCTACACCTTAAGTTGAATTTAGTGAAATTCACCATTGGATTAGAGCAAAAATAATGAAGGCATCACGCAGTTAGGAAATTGTTTGGGCAACGTTGATGCGAGGCAGCGAGTTAGCGCGCGAGCAGCGTGAGCGCGAGTCGCGCGTGGCGGGGTAGGATACGGCAACTCTACTTACGTACGAAGAAGGCAACGTTTCCGATTTATTTTATCCATTTTTGGTTTTAACTATTGCAAACTTTAACTTCAATTTGGTGAAATTCTCCATTGGGTAAAATACAATATTTTAATTTATGTAGGCATCACACAGTTAGGGAACTTCAAGGGCGAAAGGGCCACGTTGATGCGAGGCAGCGAGTTAGCGCGCGAGCGCGGCGAGCATGGCGAGCGTGGGCCGCGCGAGGCCGGGTAGGGCCGCGGCCGGAGCTCCTCTGCGCTGCGGAAGGTGCTACGGACCGCGCGCCGCCGGTACATAGATGTCAGCGGCGACTGTTGCAGCAGGCACCTGAAATAAAAATCGCATTTAGGCAAAGTCACATTCAATTACATAGTGCAGATTTTCGAACGCAATTGATACTAATTTATTGAATTTAACAATTGACCTCTTTTTATGATTCCGTACCCAAAGGGTCATAAAATTGGAAAAGTGCAAGTAGTACCTACTCGCGAACGAAGGGTTCCGTACCATATGGGAGTCCCTCTCCCCCTTACCTTAGTCTATTTCTTTTAATTTAATTATTTATTTCTGAAGCGAATATGCAAGCAAATAAGTAAATATTCTGTGAATATTTCAAGCGTCCACATGTTGTTTTTATTAATATCGAGTAAAAAAACAGCATTTTCTACATGGGAGCTACTCTTAAAATGTGATTTATCTTAAATTAATACTTAATAAACAAAATAAATTAATTCAACTTTTCTTTATCTTCATTTCTTAATTCATTTATCTCTTATTCTGATTTTGTTATTTGTCGTTAGATCGGCAACTTTCTTTCTTTAATTTCTTACTTAATTTCTTTCTTTCTAAATACGGACAACTGAGTCTTAGTAACAGGGTCCCGTTTTTACCCCTTGGGTACGGAACCCTAATAATGGGCACTTGGCCGATTTTATTTGACATTGTACTTGCCTGACTGGACTATTCTAAGCAGGTATAAGACGTACAAAGACGGTACGAATGTATGATGTCTATACTATAGCTTACTTCCCCAACTCGCTGAGCTCCTGTTTAGGCGTGGAGGCGGCGCACGGGCGCGCGCGCGACGCGGACGCGGAGAAAGGCCGCGCGCGGCCGAGCTTGGCGCGCGTCGACTGGATCATCTCCTGCGTCACCAGCGGCTGCTGCCCGTTCTGTCCACATTTCGTACGGATCGGATTGTCCTGGAAATACAAGACAATTGCGATATTATTTGTGTTTGTAGGTACTTCAGCCATAATTATTTTTCGCCAAAAATTGCAAAACCAACTTCATCAATACAAATTGCAATCTAACTACGTATAGAAATCGAATAGTTCACTACTGGGGCATGATTTTTGAGTTCTGTACGGCTTGCACGTAGGTATACGGATCTTGTGTGGAGACGGCTAGGACGTATGACGCAACTTTACGGATTGTCCATAAAAAATCTGTCAAAGTTCCTTAAACATCCAAGCCAAGCCATACGCAAGGTAGTAAAAAAAGAGAATGTAACAGTAAAAACTAATGCCCCTGTGGTTCACTCGAATCGATGTAGGTATGTCATTTGAACATTATTGTAGATTTTCAAAAACTACGTAACTAGTGTAACCAGGTAGGTACTCAACTGATTTCGAAAAAAAAAATGGGACCACCTCTGACGTAAGTATTCCTGATTTACCAAAGAAAAAATAATCACCGAAACCGATTCATAACTGGCGGAATAAATATAAAACAACAACACAAGAGAACCTCAAAACTCATTACCGTGTCATAACTGAAGCCGGTTGTAAAGGTACAAAGATACAAAGGTACGGAGATCCAATAAATAGGTAGGTAGGTATAATATTATAAGCAAATACGCATCACTCGCAAGTGCATATGCACAGACTACTATAGATACTTGCATATGTGTTTTTGCCGCTTGGCGTCGAACTTTTGGTCCGTGGGGTCCGTCCCTAAAAAAATTCTTCAACATAGTTTCGCCAAAACTGCTGGTGACAAGAAGGCTGGCTCATTCCTCGCACAGAGAATTTCTTTATCAATTCAGCGCTGGAATGCAGCCAGCGTTCTTGGCACCCTTCGACATGGATACAATCTTTATTTCGATTTTTAGCCTCTGTTTTTGTAAGGATTTTTATTTTGTGTCGTATTTAATATAGAATGACAACTCAGTGTTTTATAAGTTATGTAAATAAAGATTTGGGTATATTATAATTTATATTTACCTTAGCTTTTTTGAGCTTGACGTTCGCAATGTCCTGTGGCGTGATGGTCAGCCTCGGGCCCGCTATCCTCGGGGGCGCGGAGCCGCATCTCGGAAGGGTGTTCGAGCGGGTCACAGGCTTCGACACCGGCGGTGGCGGTGGCGGCGGCGGTGGCGGTGGGGGAGGAGGAGGGGGCGGTGGCGGCCCTTGCGGCTTCGGCTGGTTTTGACTTTCTCTGGAAGGTAGGAAGGTTTTAATGGTGCCGCCACACTCTCCACGAGGCGACATGAGCACCGCAGCACGGGAAGCATGTCAAAGGGAGTAATGGTCTTTCCACCATTACATCCCCTCGAAGAGGAAATAAAGTATGGATTGACAATGACATCTGACATTAAGAGTGGATAGAATGGTTTTCTCCCCTTGCCGTGCTACCCGGGCAGCTGTAGCTAACTTCACATCGTATACAAGTCGGGGCGATGTGATCGCCTCGTGGAGAGTATGGCGGCACCATAATAAAGTAAAGTAAAGTTTATTAACCAAAAGAAAAATACATTGTATTGTTGTAGTACATATTGTAGTACATAAAGCGAGAAACAAATTATTACAGTTAGGTAATTTCGATTATGTCTGATACATAACAGCATTGCCTTATATTAAAAATGCATTTCCAAATTAAAGAACTGTGAGCCCCAAACTAAGCTCAAGGCTTGTGTCTTGGGGCTCGAGTGCAAGGTTGTCAGAATTCGAAATGATTTGAGAGTATTTAAAACTTACAAAAATATACAAATTAACTGTATTTTTATTTTTACATATGAATTTTGGATGGTAAAAGAAATAATAAATAATCAGAAGGTATCGTCCTGTTTGTATGCTATTCACCATACAAGCAATTTAATATAAATATTGCGTATACCTAACTTTTGTAACCTCAGTTTGTATGCTCAGATAGCTCTGTGCTCAGAGCCCTTAGTTCCAGGTTTCGCGTAGTATACTTTCGCGTACGCGTGTGGCTCCATACGTTTCGGTTAGTTCTTCCTCGTTTTCGCCAGGGGCGATGTACAAAAATGTATAGAGATATACGGAAACAACTGTGGTTTCGATTTACGTGTAAACCTGGACTAACCCCTCTGTTTACAACAGAACAGCAGGTGCATTTTGTCATTTGAACTTTAAACACAAGAGCCGGTTTAGAGAATAACGGTCCTAGTGCAAGTGCTGTTCTGGTGGTTCAGTTACAGTACAGGGTAATTGAGCATTGAGCATGTAAATCTTCATTCTTCCGAAACCATAGTTAGAAACTTTTGCGTACCTAAATGAAAATATATACTATTTATCAAAGTATCGAAAATCCGGTCTAGTGTCAGTAGTACAACCATTATGATAATGGTACAGGTGACATACCTAATTATGAATACGTGAGTTGTACCATCAAACTGTAAAAATCAATGATACTATTGACATTAGACTGAAAACCTAGGCACTATGCTTAGTTTAAAGATCAGATTTAGTTTACCTGATCTTACCCTCGAGTTCTTCCATCTTGGCCATCATTTTCGCAATCGACTGCTTCAGCTCCTTATTTTCTTCTTCGAGTCGCGCCTGTGATTGCTCCACTTCTTTCAATTGACTTTTGATTTCTTTCATCTCTTCGGAAGGACTGTCTGGGGTCTTTGCGATAGGCGCGATAGGCTCGCGATGGTCGTCTGAATATAATCTCGTAAGAGATTGGAATCCCTGGATAAGGAAATATATTAACTGTTTTTGAGTAATATCTGGTTCTGTATGAATCAAATGTACGAAAAAAATTGTTTGTACTATTATTCAAAGGTACTATGGTGATTCTAACTAGTTACGTTTGATAACAGCAACTTTTAACAGCCGTCTCATAGTTTTTCACTAAGATTCTCTGTGCATATGGGATGTCACGAAATTCACGAATCATCTAAAAAAACAGGAAAACTTCCACCTAGATCCATAATACATAGTTATTTTAATTAATAACTCGGAGATTTGCCTTGTCTGAAACCGAAACTGGAATGAAGACACTGAGCAACCAAGTTCGAACAAAATGATGTAATGTTGCTTTTTCAAAACAAGCAGGCGCTATTTTTACCATCTGTACTGTACTGTACCAACCTTTTTATTAGTCAACTGCAGAACATAGGCGTACCCACAAAGGGCGATTGGGCCATATCCACCACGCTGGCCCAGCACGAGTTGGTGGATTCACATACGCCATCGAATTTCTTCTCTACAGACGTATGCAGGTTGCCTAACAATGTTTTCCTTCACCGAAAAGCCAGTGGTGTAAAATTCCGTACATAAATTCCAAGGAACTCATTGGTACGGGACCGGGATTTGAACCAACGAACTCACGATTGTAAGGCGGGTGTCATTACCACTAGACCTCACGGATTTCTTTACCATTACTTGTAACAAATAGCTAGGTACTAATTAAGTATAATTAACTCTTAAATGGCAAATATGAGTTGGTGTTAGGTACCTGCTTTAATGCCATTGGATTAGAACATTATGACATTCTGAAATTCAACTAAATTGACTAAACTGTACTGTACCAGCTTTTTAATAGTCCTCTGCAGGACGTAGGCCTACCCACGAAAGGTGATTAAACAACAATAAATAAATAATTAATACCAAGCGACTGGCTCTGGAATAGGGAAAGAAACATTTTCCGAGCTATTTTTATTATCAAATGAAATATATGCAGTCACTAGTTTTATTTCATAGTTACCTTTTTGCCAATCCATGTGCAGAGGTCGACGAGCTTCCAGGCCTTGCCCTTGACATTGCGCCTGCGGTTCCGCTCTCCCCGCGGCGACGCTCCTGACAACATGAACCATTCCACATCCGTCAATAGCGTTACCTCTTCATCGCACTCTATTTCTACCTCAAGCTTTATACAATCACTTGTAGCTGTCATATCTTCACTCAGTAAAGTCTTATCACAGAAACATTGCGTAACTTTTGTTTTACTTTTATTTGCCCTATATTTGACAGTACACTAACTTATTTTAAATGATTAAAAAATTTGAAATGTCACATTAATAGATATCAAAATATAAATTAAGTTAACTGGAGAGCTAAATACAGTCGAGCTTTTGGAACCTTTGGCGGTTGAAAAATCAAAAACTTGAACTGACTTGAATCTGCATCAACGGCGGCGCGGGATGATGTCACTCGGATATTTAGCTCGCTGACTGGATTGACGCGAGATGTTTTGAGTAAAAACTTATCGGTGACATTATTATCATCGCAGTTCAATTGGTGACCTTACTTTGAGGATGGGGAAATCAGATTAAGAAATCAAAGCGCTCAGATTGTAGAATCCTAGACAGTGACTAGGTGCGTTTGATCACCGATATATTTTTTTTTTCTTACTACAGTAAAAGTAAAAAACTTTAGGTTTAATAATTTCAATATTACCTAGGCATCTATCGTCCAGCATAAATTAGGTATATTTGGGAATATATTTTAGTGGTTTTTTTTAACCAACTGTCTGAAAAGTAACTTCGCTGCTCATTTGTACTTGCGCTCTCATTTCTGTTCAGTTTATATAGTAATTGTATTAATTAGGGTTTTAATTTTAGGTTTTAGTTTAGGTTCCTTGCCCAACCGTGCATCGATTCCGTAGATGGTATTGTAGAGATTACATAGTAGTAGATAGATAGAGAGAGAGAGAGAGAGAGAGAGAGAGAGAGAGAGAGAGAGAGAGTGTAGAAATAATCGGCCAAGTACGAGTCGGACTCGCGCACGGAGGGTTCCGTATATACTGTATCCCTTAAATATTTATTTTAATTTTATTATTTATTATTGAAGTGAATATAAAAAAACTAAATATTCTGTGAAAATTTCAAGCATGTAACCTGTACCATTATTAATGTAGATCGAAAAACGTCTAAAAATCAGGTTTGTTGTACGGGAGCCCCCCTTAAATATTTATTTTATTCTATTTTTAGTATTTGTTGTTATAGCGGCAACAGAAATACATCATCTGTGAAAATTTCAGCTGCCTAGCTACGAGTATCAATGGTTCATGAGATACAGCCCGGTGACAGACAGACAGACGGACAGACGGACATCGAAGTCTTAGTAATAGGGTCCCGTTTTTCCCTTTTGGCGTGGCCACATTATCGCCCTACGGCGAAGTTTTCGTCACTGGGGGCTCATTCATCGATATTTATTTCAAATAGCCGGTTGTGCCATTTCATTTCTTCAATAACTTGTGTTATTTCAATTTTCCAGCAGAAGTTATGGGAACAAAAGTTGTTTGAAATTTGATTTTCTACAACTTTAGTTCCCATTAACTTTTTGTAGGATCGATATTTATTTCAAATAGCCGGTTGTGCCATTTCATTTCTTCAATAACTTGTGCTATTTCAATTTTTCAGCAGAAGTTATGGGAACATAAGTTGTTTAAAATAGAAAATCAAATTTTAAACAACTTTTGTTCCCATCAACTTTTTGTAGGGTCGATCTTTTTTTAAATAGTTAGTTGTACCATTTTGTTTCTTCAATAACTTGTGTTATTTCAATTTTTCAGCAGAAATTATCGGAATAAAAGTTGTTTAAAATTTGATTTTCTACAACTTTGATTCCCATAAACTTTTTGCAGGATCGATAATTTTTTAAATAGTTGGTTGTACCATTTCATTTCTTCAATAACTTGTATTATTTCAATTTTACAGCAGAAGTTATGGGAACAAAAGTTGTTTAAAATTTGATTTTCTACAACTTTGATTCCCATCAACTTTTTGATGGATCGATATTTTTTTTAAATAGTTGGTTGTACCATTTTGTTTCTTCAATAACTTGTGTTATTTCAATTTTTCAGCAGAAGTTATAGGAACAAAAGTTGTTTGAAATTTGATTTTCTACAACTTTAGTTCCCATTAACTTTTTGTAGGATCGATATTTTTTTAAATAGTTGGTTGTACCATTTCATTTCTTCAATAACTTGTGTTATTTCAATTTTTCAGCAGAAGTTAATGGAACAAAAGTTGTTTAAAATTTGATTTTCTACAACTTTGATGCCAATTTTTTTTTTTGTTAAATCAATATTTTTCGATTAAAATAGGGGTGTCATTTTGATTCCTCAATAACTACCTACTGGCAATGCAACTATATTAGGACCTCGCTGGACTGATCTGATGAATAGATGCGATCATCGCAGCGTGTGTGCCCAGCTTCAGGTAGTAGTTCAAATCGTGAACAACCAATTACTACCGTTTGAATTAGATGAATGAGCCCCCAGTGACGAAAACTTCGCCGTAGGGCGATAATGTGGCCATGCCATTTGGGTACGGAACCTTAAAAAGGCTCAGATAGTTTTTCACATAATAACAAATCGTCCAATGCGTGTGTTTCAAAAAGCATACGCGTATATTTTGTGTCTACCCGTGACCACGACCGATGCAACTCGGTCGAAACGTCGGGATGATGAGGTATTTATTTATCTCGTAATTTCAGTTCGCGATTAGTCCCGTAGTATATATATCATATTAATTTAATAACATTGTTACGTTTAACTTACCCACAGAGCTGTTGTCGGAGTAACTTTGTCTGGTCAAATATGTGGTCTTCTTAGATCTTTGTACTGCTTCTTTTAATAAACTCGTCTCGGACTTCAGTCTTCTTTTTCTTACTTTAAACGAATGGTTGCTAATCGATTTGAACGATACTTCTGAATTGCTCTGTAACTGATTATTTTCCGTCGAGTCTGATGTACTCGATGTGCTCGATTTTGTGCATTTTTTCTTCCAGGGCCTCAGAGCCCCAGGGTCATGTTCAGAATCTCGTCGGCTACGTTTGTTACTTAGTGTCTCAGACGGCTCGTCAGAAGCAGACTCTTGTGCATTAAAATCCTTATTAAATGAAAGACTCACGTCAGGAATACTGTAGTCACTGCAGTTATGCAAAGTCACATAGTGTTCCGTTTGAGTGGAACTGTCGGTAATTTTCCCTTCGCCTGGGCTCTGGTCGTCAGTTACCATTATACTCACAAACGGTGGAGTTTTGTCACAGCTGTTCATCTTTTGGTCATTAAGTGAAGTGAGAAAATTGTGATCACAGGATACATTAATTGAGTCGCCTTGAGAACATTTTCGCATTAACTCTATTGGAGTTTCAAAAGTTTCTTTGGTTTCTGTTTCTTTCGATTTGTTTTTGACAGGATTTATAACTTCTTGGTCGAAAATAACCATTTTTGTTTCTTTTTTGATTCCAATCACTTCAAACAATGAGGTCGTAGATCGAAATACTTGCGAATTCACGCTTTATGAAGAAATGTTTATTCACAAAACTATTGCTCCTGTACCCGCAAAACGATACGTATAAAGCAAGTACCCTCATTTTATTACTTTTAAAAGAGGTCCGAATTATTACAATAACGTTGAATAATAGATCCCAGGATCCTAGGCACTAGGCGACCCTATTGCAAATAAAAAAATTGGTAAAAAAACCCTAAAACTAAACGGAAAATAAAGCAACTGAAAATTATAATATTATTAATGTTACTAGACAATTTATGATGAATTTTATGATTACATTTAAACAACACACAATGGAAGTACAGCTAGCTAAAAGCAGTAGCAGCAGCAGGCAGGTGCCACCTGTAGAAATAAAAAAAAAAAAAAATCTCAATTTATGTCACTGCCAAGTCAAATCTTTAGACTCAAATGTCAAAACAAAAAAAAGTATCATGGTGTCGGCGCCGTCGGCCGTCGATCGTCGATACGTAGTTAGTTATGGTAGTTAGTATCCTTTAGTTTGTGGGCCGTCCTAGTTCTGTTATTGGTTTGTGGGGCCGTCGTCGCTGCAGAAGTTGCGACACAGGACAACATTAATTTTTTTTAGAATTATTTGCGTTGCGGTCTAAAACAATAATTATTTAATTTAATCTAAGGAAGGATATAGTGCTTGGCCTGAGCACTTAATATTTATGAAAATGCGTTATCGACTTGACAAAAAGAAAATATTGTGTTGTGTAGTTACGGTTATTGTGCTTATAATAATGCTGCATCCATGCAGGCATCCTGCAAATTATGAATATTTATGGGGAAATACTGACACTTTATTGGAGAATCTATACATGGCGCTCGCAGCAAACTTCACGAGCAGTGCTACTGAGAATTGTAATTATAAAAACATTATCGAAAACAACACTACCTTGTCTACTAGTATTGCTTACGGTGACTTGATAGATGGCCACGGAATCCGACAAGGTGGAGAATATGCTCCCCAAGAATGTATACCTAATTTCAGTACCGCAATTATTGTACCATATATGTAAGTTTTGTGCTCCTTATCATGCTCAAATTAAGTATTTGGATAGTCACATCAAAAGGTTTTAACGTATGCTGTTTTGTTTTCGTTACAGAGACAGAACAGAGGAAAGTACTTTATACTTTGGAGGCCGAGCAGAACAACTGCGGCGCTTTCTGGTCTACATGCATACATTTTTTCGGCGTCAAAAAATTCATTATCGCATCTTTGTGATTGAACAAATTCACACTGCAGTAATAAACCGAGCGAAGCTGTTAAATATTGGTGCCGTTGCCGCTATGAAAGCGGGATACCCCTGCCTTGTCATGCACAGTGTGGACCTCCTGCCACTCAGTGCGGCTAACATCTACGCTTGCACAAAGATGCCTCGGCACATGTCTGCAAACATCGACAGCAATAGGTGTTTAATAAACAGAAATATAATCACATAGCTGAACATCACAGTAAGCTTGTACTCAGTTATTAGTGTCTGTGATTGAATGCTTCTATTTATGTTATTT
The DNA here is from genome assembly GCA_964007245.1 of Hypomecis atomaria. NCBI lineage: Eukaryota > Metazoa > Arthropoda > Insecta > Lepidoptera > Geometridae > Hypomecis > Hypomecis atomaria. The sequence goes on along the minus strand of OZ023296.1, from coordinate 9,389,699 downwards.
TATGTTGGACAAGTACATTTAGAATGTAGAGAAAGCTTAAATTTGCTTCATGCTTGTTACAAGTCGAGGCATATAAGTCTAGCGCTGAGCAAAGTGTGGAGGGGATGGCTGCGCATGAGTTTAGTATGTGTCAACATGTGCAGCCATCCGTTCCACTGTACCCTCAGCGCTAGACTTACATGCCGCTACTTGTACTAACTACTAAGTAAATCATATCAACATTTAATTATAGTTTTCACAGGTGGGTTTCATTACCTACCTTTGGCCTAGTAGTAATTCTTTAGTGATAGCTTGCTTTGTTACAAAGAGTCATTTTACAATAGATTTGAAATAATGGGGATAAATGCAAATATTCACATGACTTTGAGTAGCAAAACTATTTTGATTTGTCGAACTATGGATAATAATTTTCCATAGATTAATGATTATCAATCAATCATTATAATTAATTTAAGCAATATTCGATCTATGGAAAATAATTTTCATTGATTTTAGCAAGGTAATAAAATATTCTAAGTTCATAAAGGTCAAAGTTGGGTAAAAAAATTGGGCACAGCTTGCAGCATTGTGAATTTGGAATAGTTATTTACCTATAGTTATAAAAATTGATTTAAAATAAGTAGGTATTTGTTATCAGAGTTAGTTCTGTAGCAACAAAATAGAAAATGCGATATAAAGAATCCATCCATTTTAACAGTTTACAAAAACTTTAGATTTTGCCAAATTTCTGTTTTATTTTGGAGTTTGTCTCCAAAAAATGTTTAAAATTTAACAGTTTCCGCCTCACCACAAAAGATTTAAACGCACTTTAAACACTGTCAAGCAATTTTTACTGCTAAACAATCTCTAAAGCGTGCGTAAAACATTTGTGGTAAGACAGTTTTTGTTTAAAATTAAACATTTTTTGTTGTGTACAATACACCTTCAAAGCCTTACCTACCTAAAACTTTCGCATACTTAGTGCTATATGTATGAGATACTGACTAGTTTGAATTTTATTTTCAGATATATGCTACCTTATGAAAACTATATCAGTGGAGTGATATCCATCACTTCTGAACAATTCAAGACTGTAAATGGAATGAGCAATGGCTTCTTCAGTTGGGGCGGTGAAGATTTAGATTTTTACAAAAGACTGAAGGAACACAATTTGCAAGTGTGTCGGTTTGAACCATCCAGAAATTTGTACCACCACATGTTTCATTATAGAATTCCAGACCAGCGTTATACAAATGGGTGAGTATCGTCGTCGTTTTAGCCACAAGACTGCTACTGCTGGACATAGGTCTCCCCTAAAGATGTCCAAATAAGACTGGTTGGTAGCAGTTTGCATCCAGCGCGATCCTGCGGCTTTATACAAAGTATAAGTAGCATAAAATTTAACATCTATGAACACGAGGCAAGTCGTTGCGCAGTAAATTTATATGTCGGTGGGGTGTGGTGTGTGGTGTGGAGTTTTGCGCAGCTTGCAGCAGTTGCAGCTAACTTTACAAATTAAATTTGATACCACCTATTGGATATTGGGGCTGCAGAGTTTTGCTTTGAATACTCATTTTTTTTCAAGTCATATCATAAGAGCGCTTTCACATAAAGGCGTTTTTGTCGCGCGACTGTAGCGCTTCTAAGTCGCCCTGCAGTATACTAAGCGCCACACAAATCGGCGGATGGGAAGTTATGCGCAGAATGCTGCGCAAAAGCCCAAATATAAGTATGCGCCGGAGCCAGAGAGACGAGACGCCGAGGCACACCTGTCCGCCAACCTCATGCCTCCCGCGCGCTCCCTACGCCCGTGCACACATGCGCAATAGTTAGCAATCACGGCAAAGTGTCATCTGCGGCTAACTTCTCATCTGCCGATTTGTGTGGCGCTCAGTATAGCAGGGTCGTATCCATACATATACAAGTAGATATATATATGTATCCATACATAATACATACATAAAGTAGCAGTAGCAGATACGCCGCGTAGTCGCGTGCTCAGTCGGCGCGCAGCGTTAGATCAGTGTTACGAGCGCTTGTGTATTGTGTTGCAAGTTGAAAAGCTACAAACATCATGTTTGATACTGAAACATTTATAGCTGAAACAGGAGCAGCAGTAACAATGGGTCTCCGTTGGAATCCATATTGTTGTAAGCGCGGCTGTCGCTAGCGACGGCGTCGCGACTTGCCGCGCTAAAGCCGCTGTAATGTGAAGGGATTCGCTGTGCAGCGCGTACAATCGCGCGAAAAAACGCCTATACTCGTATGTGAAAGCGCTCTAAAAGAGAGTTTCAAGACACCCAATATTCATTGTTAAAAGAATTGAATTAAGATTTTGTCAATAAATTATATAAGTACTTACCTATATACTTACAAAAGATTCGCGAATTCTTAAGTAATGTGGGTTAGGTTTCAGTAAGGTCCTTTGATTTTCGATATATATTAGGTACATACTTTGTACTAAATAGAATATTTAGGTAGGTATTGTTATAGGTATTTTAACCGATTTCAAAAAAGGAGGTTCTCAATTCGGCTGTGTTTGTTTTTATGTATGTTATGCTATTACTTCGTCAATGGTTATGAACCGATTTTGATGGCTTTTTTGTTCGTTAGATCATACTTCAGAGGTGATTCCTCTAAAAAAATTCGAAATAGGTTGAGTGGACTTTGAGAAATCAACAATAATTTAAACATGGCATAAGTAGGTACAAACTATTCGAATTTGTTGTGCCATTTTTGGCAAAAAATAATTATTAGTATTAATGATATTTATTTAATTTCAGATATAAAAGGAAGCCAATATTAATGAGTTCCAATGAGGATGGTCTGAACTCCTTGAAGTATACGGAAGCAGAGACAGTTCTTCATCCGCTGTTCACTCATATCATGGTTGAGTTTTAACATATCATGTAGTGAGTGATGTACCACATGGTAGGAACATACTCATATCATTTGTTTGATCTCACTGTAGTGTTAGGTGGCAGCCCTAGATTTACTAGAGATTTAGAAACTCTTGGGTTTTAAGAGGGCAGCATAGTGTATAAAATATTGTACCAAGTAGGTAGATATAGCCAAATATAAATTTAATGATCGAATCGCTGACTCGAAAAGAAGAAGAAGTAGGTGGGAGTAAACAAGTTAAGAGCTCTTGTATAGGTACATCCGTTTTTTTTTCGTGTTTTTCAGCGGATTCGTAGTGGTGTATGGTTTATAATGAATGTGTGTAGACTGGACATCGGTCCAGTGAAAAATTTAAGGTATCCGTTTATTGATGGTCCGTTGTCCAGTGAAAAAAACGGACGTTTACAAGCGCTCTTAGGCTTAAACAGATAGCGATAGGTATAGTCTGAATCATACAACTTGTCGGCTGTGATGTTAGGTACAAGCTGCAGATAACCCAACCCTGAAGCTCACTTAACAGCCGCGTGAGGATTGGATTACCCGCAGCTTGTAGCTAACATAATCACAGCCAATCATTCGGACTATACTGTGCATGTGTGCCCAGTTGGAGAAACTCGAAATATGATCAGTTTTTATTTCATCGACTGAGCACAAATAATATTTGTCTTAAATAGAAGGTACTATGGTTTTTCAAACAGAAAAGCTTAGCAGCTTTTATATAATATCGTCTCGATTATTAATTCAATAAACGAGCCGATTTTAAACATGACTACTTTTTATACAATACTAGCGACCCGCCCCGGCTTCGCACAAGTGTGTTATACATTTAAACCTTCCTCTTGAATCACTCTATCTATTGAAAAAACCGCATCGAAATCCGTTGCGTAGTTTTAAAGTTATAAGCATACATAGAGACAGACAGACAGCGGGAAGCGACTTTGTTTTATCCTATGTAGTGAAGCTATGCGTGCCCAAACGAAGAAATAAAATGAAACTGATCATATTTTGGGTTTCTCTAACTGGGCACACATGCCCAGTTGAAGTTGAAATTGCCCTACTTGCCGATGCGACAAGTGTATGGCTGGATAAAGAGATCACGATGATTTTTAGAATGAAGCACCAATAGTCATTATATCGCGCGCAATTATTTGAGGCGGCATTAACATCTAATAGTGCCTCTACAACTCATCACATTAATGCTATTTTATCTCTTCTGATTGGCATAATTCATGTTATTTTATCGTGATGTAAAATTACGTTCGATATTTTAAAGATTCGAGGTCCATACTTTTAAATATCTTTGCCAGCAGCATTGGCTGTCACGGTATGTGAGTTCTAGTCTATCAAATATAAGATAGGAAAAAACAGGCCTATACTTTATACAGTGGCGGATTTACGTATTTGCCGCCAGTAGGCTGTTGAATATTGCTTGGAAAAATTAATGGTCCGAAATTTGCCGCCCCTTAAAATATGCCGCCCTACGCTTCAGCCTACTCAGCCTGCTGGTAAATCCGCCACTGACTTTATAAAGCTTTTCTATCTCTACAAAAGTAGAACCAGCAAGATCTGAACACACAGCTATTGCAATAAAATAACTTTGCATGAATCTGATACTTAGCCATAAAACACTTCAAGTTACTGATCATTAGTAAGTAGGTAGTGTTTTTTTATTAATACAATAAATCGCAAAATGGATCAATTAAGTAAAAACCTTGGGTATATAAATATTATTGTGGCTAGCGTGGCTAGCACACATTGATTCATTGAACCATCGTTTTTCGAAAAAAAAATGACATGATTGGTCTGAATAGGTCAGCACCATCTAGTTTGAACAGTTCAAAACCCCGGACGGCGGAATAGCACTGTGAGAACATACATTACAAAGATTTTGAATCATATTTGATACACTTATCATGTTAAGTATCATCCATGATGATACAGTAAGAATAATATATGTATAGGCCGCGCCGCACAAGTTGGCGGATGTGAAGTTAGTTACAAGCTGTGCAATATCCAATACTGATGTGACGTAACGTGAAAGCTGCACGTTGATTGGCTATTGCGCAGCTTGTAGCTAACTTCACATCTGCCAATTTGTGTGGCGCGGCCTATACCTACATGTCCCAAGTGTTTTCATCTTTGTAAAAGCATAGGAATTGTACTGTGTACATATCAGTAATAAGAAAAAGGAAATAACATAAGTACAAAAATGTTTGTGAGATGTGAAAAACTAGACATTTAGTAATTTTATGGCCGGTTTGATAGCAATGTGAATTGAATTATCAATTAGAGATACATTAGTAAGTAAAGTTGAGAAAGGCTAGTAGGATTTGGTAGCGATAGAATTTAATTAAACATCAGATATTATACTATTACTGAGTAGAAACTCACATGTAACAGAAAGGTTGAACAATACTGAAGGGCATGTATGTGTATCCAGTCATGAATCACCTGTATGAATTTTAAACTTCAAAAGCTATGTTATTTTTTCCATATAAAACTAAAAAATATATTTTTTTGTATTATTTTGGACAACCCTAACAAATAAAAACAGTTACCTACCTACGCGCCTACCAAGCGGATCGCCTTTTGGTTGGCGTCGGCAAGCCGCCCGAACTTGGCGCGGCGCGAGCGGCATTCTTAGGGTTGACATCGGGTTATTTTACGTAATACTTTAACTTGGTATAACTCGTAAACTATCGTGCTGAGGATTATTATATATTTTGGGGTAAGTTTTAAATATGTCTGGGCATGCGTGGCTTAAGTACTTATGTTTCAACCTCTCTGTTACACGTTGTATAACACAGGTGGAACTTGCCCACCCCATAAAACTGAAAGTCAAAATATTCTATTTTTCTGGGGTGAGCTAAAGAAGGCAGCAAGAAGTCATCAACAAAGAAACAAAATTCATTATTATACACAATATGTATTTGGCATAATTATGTCACAGAATAATGGTCCCAAACCACAATAGTTATTACATAAAAGATAGCAATAATTTACAAGCAATTTGATTAGAAAATAATATACAATTTTGTAAAGTAGTCATGCATAGTGTAGTAAAATCATAAAATTAAATTGTTGTAAGAAAACTTTACACGTAATTTCTTATCATCTAAAAACAATACAATCTGTACAAAACAGTAATGACTTGCAAAACATACACAAATTCTATGTACAATAGCTTTCAAGGCTGTGACTTATACAATCATATAATCCGCGTCACACAAGTCGGCGGATGAGAAGTTAGCCGCAGATGACATTTCGCCATAATTAGCTAATTATTGCGCATGTGTGTACAATGCCGACTCCGAGTAGCGTAGTGGTGGGCACGGGCGTAGGGAGCGCGCGGGAGGCATGAGGTTGGCGGGCATACCTATATTTTGCCTTTTGCGCCTAACTTCCCATCCAATGACGTGTGTGACGCGGATTATACTTATATTTATTTAATTAGATAGTGAACTTAGTTGTAATATCACACAAACCCAATTAAAATCACAATTTAAAGACATTAAAAATAATAATAGCTAGCACCTTTAAACGTCTCAAATTTATATAAAGAAAATTACAGGCCGAATCGGACTTCTTCTTGTGCAGTTAGCTACAAGCTGCGCGTAACCCAATCCTGGCGCAGCTGTTAAGTGAGCTTCAGTCTGGATTGGGTTATCCGCAGCTTGTAGCTAACACACAACCACCAACAAGTGTGATTCGGGCTATACAAAAAATTACTTGCACCTTACACCACCAGTTTATTCCCAAATAGAAAAAAAAATACAAAAAGATTTGAATAACATAATAATCTAACACAAATGTTTATCTCCAATATTCAATTTAAATCAATAAAGAGAGCGTAAAATTCTATAGCTTGCCTATTTAAACCTTGAGTACTGTTTACACAACAATTAGGCCCAATTATGAAGACGCCATCGTAAATAGCAACGTGTTCTCTCTATCGAATGCCTATATTAGCATATTTCCGTATTTTTTCACAGAAACGGAAATATGCTAATTAGCTATTAAAATTACGATGACGCCATCATAATTGGGCCTAATATATCACTGAAACTGAAGGAGTTTCAGAGTTCCATAAATGTACATTACATTAAAGTTGACTAAGTTCATCATAGTATAATTTTTATGCCTTATAACCTCAGACCAAAGAAAAAAAAAAATCAAGACAGAGCGTCGTGAACAGACAAGTGAGGCCGGTTTTTTATACATGTGGTGAGTGCGTCAGTGTTGCGCCGCCATAGTTCGACTGACGATCCAAGGCGTAGTTTCCTTGTACGTGTATGTATGTGTAATTGTGTCTGTACACGGCAAGACGTAGTTTTGCCGGCCTCACTTGTTTTGTTCACAACATTCTGTCGTGATTTTTTTATTTGGTCTGAGCTTATAACTTCCAGTAAGTTTTGAGATTACGTCATTAGTGAGTGGTAGTTTATACATACAATAATGATGACTATAGAGCTATGCACAGCCTTAAAAAGGTTACTTTAGTTGTTTAGAAAAAGGTGTTCATATAAATATTTATATGAACAACTTTTTCTATGGAACCAACCATGTAAAAAAAAAACTGTTATTGAAATATTTTTACATGAGACAGCTTATATTTTGTTCGCGATTTCAGGGTTGGTGTCATAGTAAAAAGTATTCATCTTGATATAGTAAAGTCAGTCATAAAGTCTTAAGAGATTGTGCTTATGTTGTATGATCAAATAGCTCTAATTTCTGGAAACTCCTTATAGGTTAATCCATAGTTGCCTGATAATATCAAAATTCCTAAATATCTTTATAATAAGTAGTCCTTAAATTGTCAATTCTAGATCTGCTAGCTGCAACTATTTTCTATAGGTACATTACGATTTGAGAGGGGAATATTTAAGTTCCTACATTTTTGCCACCTCTACAAATAAATACAAGCATAGCCAGGATATTATTATGACTATGCAATAAGCTTTATACAACTACGCTTTGATTATTTAGAGAGAGATATGGCCTACTTGCAGTTTCCCTTCTGCCGCATGCCGAACTGCAACTGACCAAAATAAGCTTATATATACTATTTGTAAACTATCTATTACGGAACTAGCATTAAATTTACTATTTTACCTCTCCAAAAAGTTACCAATAGTAGGCCGTATGCCATATCCCTTTCTAAATGATTAAAGCAATAACTTGCCATGTAAAAGAACAATCACAATTATTTGTTTGATAACTTGAATACAACTTTGAAGCATTATACTGTATTTTATTCCAGGAACTAACCTTTCAGCTAGGCCTTTGTGACTAGGCGGAAATTCCGTCGTGGGAAACTCGTCAATACAATTTGCCGTCATAAGCCGATCTTCCGCATGTGGACACACTGCATACTGTAGACTACAGTATGCAGTGTGTCCAAGTAGAGAATAAAGTGACCCAGCGTTCTGAAACGTGTTTTCCGCGACGGTATCTTTCGCCTAGACTCACTTTTTAACCACAATGAATGGCATACATTTGTAAGTGATGATAAGCTATAAATATAATGGATAAACTCTGGCATTCATAGTAATAATTCTTTCATGAGGATTCAAACCTATTTTTTTTCTACATTTATTTATCTATTTTATTTTACTTGAGTCTTTGTCTTACTCTCAACTTCACAAAAGCTCAATAATAATAATGTTGTCTCTACCAAAGTAAAATAAAATAATATTTTAGAGCTTGCAATAAACTATCTTGTATAGACAAAAGTCAACTGATTTGTAATAAAAAGCTCAATAGTAATATTTTTGTCTCAACCAAAGTAAAATAAAATAATATTTTAGAGCTTGCAATAAACTCTCTCGCATAGACAAAAAACAATTGATTTGTAAGAAATGTACATTTTTACTAAAAGTAAAATCTGATAAAAGTAAATAACCTATATGGAGTACTTTCAGACATATTCAGAACATTTCTTTTTACCTCTGACATGGGAAAAAATAATAAAAAATAAATTCAAACTAAGAGTTTCATAAAGTATTATTAATTAATCAGTAAATATAGGTATACTAAATTAAAATTACACACTGTAGAATTGTAGAGTACACCATAAAAAATAGTATGCTGTATGACTCCCATCACCTTTAGCATAGAAAACGACAACAGTAGGTTCTTTATTGTTACTTATGTATGGCCAATGTTTGAGAAAATATTTTTTTATGGCACAGAGTAACAATAAGTCACCGTTGCAAAAAATATTCTTAACAAAGTACACAAATTTATTCTATATAATTATTATAGGAACTAAAAAATAAGAACATGGTCAAAATCAATAAAATTATTCTCGGCAAGTAACAACCCGCTTTAGATAAAAAGTGATTTAAAATATTATAAATCAATAGTAGTAAAAATATCCAAGTTGATTCACAAGAAGCAATAAACATAAAAATAGAGCCAAACTGAAATTTTCCTTTTTTTGAAGTTGGTCAATAGAAACGCAAATAGCCTCTAATAACATACAAAACGTTTGGTCCAACCAGACCAAATGAGTAAGTGGACAATTTGCCTCTGTTTTATTTCAGTTGAAATAAAGCGAGCCGAAGCGTGCGATACGCGTATCCCTTTCTAAATAATAATTAAGAAAGAAATACTTAAGCCAATAAAAATATTATATAGTTACAAATGACAATTGTTTCTGATTGAAACATTACACATTTAAATCACGTTGTTTATGGTTTGGGGGTTTCAAACCTCGATGAACACCAGTTGTTGATTAAATGCGAAGGGGCCACACAAATCAGAAAATGAGTTAATAATGAGTTGTTTTTCGCAAAATTGTGAATGTTTTTTTTTATTGAAGATCAACACATAATGCAATAAGATTTAAATAAACTTAGCACCTAAAAACCACAGCAAGTTTGTCTAGGTACTTCGGCACTCACTGTTCCAACATGTGGCAATTCTTTGTTAACAAGTAGCCGTTAGCATTTAATCAACGACCTGTGCTATACGCGTTACACTATTATTATGACTAACTATAACTATTATGACAGAGTTGGTGCCTGCAGTATCATCAAATCTAAAAAAAGTATAATCCGCACCACACAAGTCGGCGGATGGGAAGTTACACAAAACAGCAGACGCTGCGCAAAAGGCAAAATATAGTTATGCGCTCCCGCGACGAGACTCGCGCCGCGGCTCACCCGCCCGCCAACCTCCTCCCGCGCGCTCTCCACTACGCGGCGTCGGCATCGTGCACACATGCGCAATAATTAGCGAATTACGGCGAAGTGTCATCTGCGGCTAATTTCCCATCCGCCGTCTTGTGTGGCGCGGATTATAATAGTCGTAGCATACTAAACTTGTTGGTTCGGGGCCCAATTTCTGTTGCCTCTTTTGGTACAACCTCGCAACGTAGCAAAAGGGTATACAGAACTCATTAAAATCTGTTGTAAAATTATAGTAAGAATACTGATAGCATCGTGAGGCGGGCGCCCTGTTATGTGTGCTACGACTATAATACTTTGTTGGCATTAGTTTCACTGTGTACGAAGTGGGAGTTTTGCAAATCAAATAGAATTACTTTTACGTCGCGTTGATCGAGCGCGCCGAGCACATTGATACACACGCTTGAGTTAGCCAATCACTGACGTTGCCGCGATCGATTTGGCGCTCGTTACATTACCGTAAAAAATACTCACACTTAGCTATTCAATTTTCTGTACGTGACACAAGATGGCGCTGTGCCATTTCCATAGAAATCAAATCAAACATTAACGCGATCGAGTTCGAGCGAGAAACTCCCACTTAGCCCTCTTGATTTGTGTAACTGAAGTGATACATATTGTCACAATATAGGTACATTGGTTTACACACCCGTCACCTTAACAATTTAAAAATACGTTTAGGTTTAGTAGTTTAAGGTCGAAGAACGAGCATACTCACTAGTCCTAGCACAAAAGCGAACACAAGTTTGAGGTTGGCGCCGATGTGAAGCCATTCGGGCATCTGGGATTGGGCGAGTTTCTCGGGTTGAGTGGGCAGCAGCAGGGCAGTTATGCAGCATATGCTTACTGCTACCGCTACCACGTTCACTGGTTGAGGCTCTCTGAAATTTATGAAAGAAGTTTTACTATGATAGCTGAGATATGTGGTTGCTACAAAGATTGTGGCATGGGAATTAATTTATTATATTCACTGTTGCAATAACTCAAGATTAAATAGTATAATTATTTTTCGCAAAAATGGAAACACTGTCTTCCTTCGTTAACAAAATTCGAAAATTTCGGTCGACGTTATTGTTGATTTATCAAAAACGGCAAAGCCAATTTCTGTAAAATTTAAATGGGACCACCTCGGGAGTATACCCTTTCGAACTAAAAAAGAATTTTTCGATTTGGTTCTCAATTGGCCAAATTTATCTATGAACATAAAAAAAATTACCTATACAGACAAACATAGAACCCCCTCCTTTTTGAAAGTCGGTTAAAAATGTTATAGTTGACATTTTAATACTATGTCAGCAATCATTGAGTTTAGAAGTAGTTTATCAGTAAATATTGACTAAAGAAAAATAACAAAAAGAAAACATAAAAGACAGAACAAGTAAAGAAAAATAAGAGGCTACATAATACAAAGTACCTTTAATTAGCTTTTCTACTAAAAATTACTTGAATACTTAACAAACATATCATGTTTAATTAAACGGCATAATATGTACAAAAAATACATGGACTTCAGTCATGGCATTTTTGTATAGACTGAATGGTATTTTTTGTTGCTTGCCCATTCATTGTTTTGTTAAGTCATCATTACTAATAATATTAGCAAATACATTTCAAATGAGGTTGTAACATGTTGACAAATTGAGCACTTGAACACTTTAAAAGGAAAGGCCTCAAACTCCTATAACCTCACATATTTAGCATTTTTATTCAAAATTCAAAAAGTATTTATTTATGAAACCACATCAAGTTTTCAGAGGCTCTAACTGCCAAACTGGGTGTAGGGAACCCGTGTTTTGGAAACTAGTTCCTACTCAAGGAACAATATTTTGTTGTGTACATATTATCACATTAGGTTTTTGCTTTTATTTTGAAAATAAGAAAATTAAAAAAATTTGAAAATAAGTAGAAATTGATTAAGAAATATGTAGTACAGATTTGACAGTGAGTATAATATTTTAAGATATAACATTAGTTAATATGTTAGCGATTGACGGCAATTTACCTAATGTTATGGTAATCAGAAGATTTCACCATTGTATTTAGACATAATATGGCAAAAACTTACCTAAAAGAAGTATGAGGATGGTTGCATGTGACCCTGGGTTGCTCTGATAACTCTGTAGTTCTGGAAGGAGGTGCTCTCGGGACTAGTGGGTGGAAATTGTCACTAAAGCTCTCGGGGTTACTGCTGGATGGCTCGCCTTCTACTAGTTTTGTAGGCACATCTCTTTTACCCAATGCCTAAAATCAATAATTATTTTAAGATTGATAAATATTATGGGATTATTAGTTGTAAAGAAATATAAGACAGGATAAATATGCTTGTTACATTCAGATATGCCACCGAGGCTTTCTGTAAGCTCAATATTGTTATGAAATAGTTTTATTCACAGTATGATTTTACAGCAAAAAACTTCTAATGTTAGAATGTAAACATTGAGTTGTGAAAGTAACAAACATGTAGAGATTGTATATATACACCATATTAACTTTTTGATTATCAGATACAATCAAATCTTTCCTCTTTATAATATTAGTATAGATCATATTTACATGCATATTGAAGCTAGTTAAAAATGAACTCACCTGCTGGGTATTACTGTCGTACATAGTTATCCGAAACTTTTCTATGGTGTCACAATGCGACACAGATGGCTGGGTGTATCTCACCACAATATCAATACAGCTCTGTGGTGCAATCATTCCCTCGGGGTCGATCACAGTAAACTTGTTAGGCGACGTACAAAGAACTAGAATAGAAGGTTAATTTAAATATTATCACATTATTTCGTCACATTAGAAGCGTAGCAAAAAAATACCATACCTACCTTTAAAATTTACTGAGAAATCATATGGATTATACACAGTTAACAATTGCTTGTGAGTCTGCCGCGCATTTAGAAAGAATTCAAGGGACACAGGGAACACGAACACGGGGAAATTTTTCATGTTTGATTAAAATTCGCGGACAACACAAAAGACAAACACACAAACTAAAGGATACCACAAACTAAAGGATACTACGTATGACAAACAATAACAATTTAACATTCGCACAACAGCCAGCTGTTTCTGTTTCTGCTGTCAAAAATCAGTGCTACCAGACCAATTTTTGCACAAAGTTACAATGTCAAAAGTAACATAAGATAAAACGTTACAGGCGTGGCGTCTGTGAAGCTAGCTACACTAAAAGCTGCACACATCTTCACTTCTTGTGCCGCCGCCATATTATGTGTAAATTGTTATTGCGCAACTACTCATCTCGTGTTCACAGAAGCCATTACGTTTTATTCAACCTATACCTTGCAGCAATTGCAATTGCTAAGTAACATATAATAAATGGCCCACACAGGCCACACACCGCTGGAAGAGCGACGAATTTTATGACTACAACTTAAAATTTATTACGTCTTTGATGCGTGCGTGGCCCTCCTCAAGAGCATGCGCGCAACTGCTCCAGTCACAATACAAACCTTTCTTACCAAAGCATCATTCTTCTAGGATATTAGGTACATATTATTATCAAATAATGTCACCGTATGATGACATCTTGAATATCTTTATTATGCTTTAAGAATTAAGGATAAAAATATCAGTTTTACATTAATAGTGTAAGTGCGTTCGTGTTGGGCTCGATGGTCTTTTTAGCATTTGCAAAATTAGCGTTGATCCCAATGAAAACAGTTAAAATGCCACTTTTGCTCACACATTCTCAAAACAAACACAAAATGTGAGTGATCTTTATTGGCGTTCTTAACAGGCTACCCGAACGCACTTAAAGTAACATAATGCGTTCTTTATGTAACAGTCTGGTAACTACGGGACACCTTTTTTTTTTTAAATTAGTAACATAATTAGAGATGAACTATAGTTCTCGAAAAATAGTCGATTAAGGTTTGTAATAGCGCCATCTATTACCCTTTTGGGACATAACTTCCACAGAATATTCTACTACTCTCCACTAGATGTCAGCACAAAAGGCTCATTCGTCATTTTGCAGTAGCTTAGGGTGTTTTTCGGAGATCACGCTGAGGTAGATAAAGCGCCGAAAGCGGCAATTATTTACAGAACAGCTAAAGTCCAATATGTTTAAAAAAACGAATCATATGTATACCACATTTATTCATGTATAATCTTTTAAGTATGAAATAAATATCTTCTAATGTACCTAATAGCAAAATAGCAGTATGAATATTTATTTACATAAACGTCCTAAACATTGCGCTATATACTTATTACTATTATCTGTTATTACCTACATATTATTTTAGCGGATGAAAAATGTTGTTAAAGCGAAACGTCTTGATCATTGATTAGCACGCTGATCCCCTTGTTTCGCTTTATTATATTTAGCTATAAGTTGAGGTTTACAATAGTATCAAATGAAATCATCCAATGACTGCAATGAATGACTACCAAAACTGTGACATCGTTAAGTTAAAAGTTAATTTAGTTTACATTTAAGCCGACAGAGGGTGATTTAGACCATCATTGAACAATTTTACTATAGGACCAAACATTGGCGTAACCAGATTTTCTGTAAGGGGGTCGCTGCCTTCTTTAGCCCACCCCAAAAAACTAGAGTTGTATTGTCTTTCAAACATTTTGGGCTGGCCAAAGAAAGGCGTCCAGGGTAGGCACAATGGTGAAAAGTTGTCCAGAATCACCCTTTTCGGGGTTTAGACGAGAAATGCCCAATTCTGATAATGACATATGGTTCTAAGAATGCCCATCAATGAATTCTAAAAATTACCAGTTCTCAAAATGGCAAAATAATGTAAATTAGGAATTTTATTAAAATCATCATACATTTTATATACAAGATCTCCGGTATAACGTCGAACATCTGGCAAGCTTAGTACATCAAAGTGAACAACTTTTAATATGAGGCCAACCAATCCAGATTCCGCGAAAAAAATCAGCTGTCCCATACAATTTTTTGATTTATCAATGATTTTTTTCTATAGAACTGCTAACTTTTTCGCGAATTTGGCTTCGGTTGGTCCCATAGTAAAAGTTATTCTTCTGAATGTACTAAACTCACCTTTAAGAGGTTGTTACCATTAGCTACCAGTCATCTGTGTATAAAATATTTACGTTATTTTTTATAAAATTCTTAGTTTAATTTATTTATCCATTTTGAGAATTAATAAGCATTCCTAGAATTAGCCATTCTTAGAATTAGGCATTCCCAGACTACTTGGGAATTATGAAAATTGGGCATTCCACGCCTAAACCTTTTTCGGCTTGGTACACCATTTTTAAAATAACTTTGTATAATGAAATAAGCATACCTACTAACAAATAAAATAACATAACATCTAGAAAATAAATTAGGCGAATTCGATACGAAATAGGAACAAACCGTCACTGTACAAACATACTAGTCTGCTCATATAAAGTGGGAGATGAAATGACTAATATTAGTAATGTGTGGTAACTTTCTCTGCACAAGATGTTGCCTTGCAGACTGCATAGATTTTATGGACCAACGCGCAACGTCAAAATCGTGAAAAAAAAAACAGCTATTCCACACAAGAAGATCGATAAAATACATGGAACAGCCGATTTTCGTTCAGTGAGTTTGAGGTCAGTCCCATAGTAAAAGTGTAACATCTATAAACTCCAGCACTTTGTAAAACAACACCCTGTATCTTAGATGTTAAAAAGCCGATAGAAAATATATTTCGATAATTTAAGTCTCAAACAAAATATGGTTTTGCTAGCAGATGTAACATAGGTGTAACACGGTATAACATTGAGGGGTTAGTATGAATTTATACGTAAACTAAATCTAATGTATGTATGATTTATTTATTTATTTTCATACGGTTTCATATATTTTTATACAGCGTCCCAGTCGAAAACAAGGAATATTTAACAAAAATATGTAGTCACGCGAAAACTATGGTAGTTTTAGCATATATCAACCATATAGTATATATGGTTCGTCTATGGTTTTAGTTTACTTTAGAAACTCATATTAAGGCTTCTGGATAAACGATAAGCAACCATATTGACAACGCAACAAAACTTTTTAGAGAGCGGTTTTTTTTACATATTATAAGCTTGCAATCGCACTGGGCTTATTGGTATTATGTAGCCAAAATTAAAAAAAATAATACCTACCAAACAAAAGGCGGACTACGTGAATTTTCTAATAAAAGAATAACTCTGGTCTGAAGATTGAGTTTTAATGAAAATTCTCTAACGATATTTAAAAAGAAACGTGATCATGTATCGTATTTAGATTTAATACAGGATGTTCGGAAGATGACTGCTATTTTTAAGGATACAATTATTTTAGCATACATAATGTGAACTAGACACATGACTAATATGATATAAACAGGCTTTTTTAAAATGATCAATGATTGATCTATTTTTCCCCCATAAATATCACGGGTTGCTCACTACCAGTTTTATGAAAAACTATTAATATCAATAAAGTATGTATTTTCAATAAAATTAACGGTTAAAAATGTTAATTTAAAAAATGCTAAAACGGTTGCATGTCCGAGACGCTTTATTAAAATCGTGGAAATCGAATAAGAGATGATTTATATCAGAACGGACTGTGTCCGGGATGTGTGTGAAACTTTCCATACATTTTGTGTAATGTACTGTCCTTGTACACGGCCTAGTCTGATGCAAATCACCTCTAACTATACCAAGCTATAAGGCATGCGTCCACGAAAAGCAACGAAAAGAACACATTTCGACGTGTGAAAAAGTGACAATTATATACTTTGCCATAATGCTGTCTCGTTCTGACACTACGAACGAAATAATTCGTGGCATACTAGCCCAGCAAGTCGTCTAACCAAACATCCTGTTCAGAACTTTTGATAGAGTTAAAGTTTGTTTAGAAGTTAGAAAAGGAGATTTTTTTAGATTTTGTTTAGTATATTTATTGGTAAGGGTAGAGCATGGCGACGGCGGGGTCCTCTGTCTCGAAGGTGATGAGCACATCTTTGAACTTGTCCAGAAGCTGCATGAGCTGCGACCGACTCACGTTCTCCATGAACATTATCTCCTCCAAGTGCTGCTCGCCGCGGAGGTAGCCTGAAATATATTGTTTACTTTCTTTACATGGAAAGTCATTTGACCAAGAAATACATACTAACTTATGGTTAAGTTATCTTTAGCATGTAATTAAGTTTTAAGTTAACAGAGATAGCCTAAAATATAATGTTTATTTATTTCTAGCTGTCCGCCCCTTCGGCTTCGCGCAGTTACGAATAAATTATAGCTTTAATATACCTTCCGGAGCCGTGCCGCGGTGGTCTAGTGGTAGTGTCACCCGCCTTACAATCATGAGGTCGTCGTGGGCTCAAATCCAGGTCCCGTACCAATGAGTTCTTTGGAATTTATGTACGGAATTTCACACCACGGGCTTTTCGGTGAAGGAAAACATAATGAGGCAACCTGCATAATTATGTCAGTGGAAGAAATTTGATGGCGTATGTGAATCCACCCACCCGAACTGGGCCAGCGTGGTGGATATGGTCCAATCACCCTTCGTGGTGGATATGGTCCAATCACCCTTCACCTACGTTCTGCAGTGAACTATCACATTATATATTATAGGCCGAATTATACAAGTCAGCAGATGTGAAGTTAGCTACAAGCTGAGCTATATCCAATCCTGACTTAAGCCCACATAAAATTGCGCATTGATTGGGTTTCGCGCAGCTTGTAGCTAACTTCACATCCGCCGACTTGTATGAATCGGCCGATATCTTTCTTATGCAGTTGCACTAGTAGCAGCAAGTCTTGATGGTTTTGAACGGCGGGTTCGGCTTGCAACGCGGTCCTAATTCTTTTGACGTGAATATAGCGGGGAAGTGGGACGTAAGCACGCGTCTATGTCGCAGTACTTTTCTTATAAGCAGGTGCCTGAGTAGCAGCAAGCCTAGACGATTCTGGGCTTTGAGTACGGCTTGCAACGCGACACGTGTAGGCCTTTAGAGGTAAACGTGTCGAGACGTGACTCAGTATGCGGCGGGGAAGCGGGCTGTCAGCACGCGTCTACTACGCTACAGTAGGTACGTACCTTTTTTGTGCAGTTGCGCTAGTAGCAGCAAGTCTAGATGATTCTGTGCGGCGGGCACGGCTTGCAACGCTGCCCTTTCGTCAGCGGTGAACGTGTCGAGAAGTGACTCGGTGTGCGGCGGGGACGCGGGCCGCAAGCACGCGTCTACTACGTCGCAGCTCGCTGGCATGTTCCATACTGTCGGCGGCTGAAAGCTGTAAACAACGTTTTAAATTAGTTTCACATTGGACGGTAATCATTCTAAGTGTAGGTAGCTCATAAATGATTTAAATTGCTTTTCCAAAACACAGGTTTGTTCCTAGCTAGGATGGCAATGTTTCTCAACTTGCTAAATTACTGTGTATTTCATGACTAGTATTAATATTATTGATAAGAAACATTTGTTAAAGCCAATAAATTTCATTTTCATTTTTTATTTCAAAAAGAAGTACCAGTGTGGAAGAAAATACGAGTGGAGCCGTCAACTATGACCGTATATTTTTTTAAATGTAGAATAGGGCTACATTTGGCCACCAACTCCTGATGGAAAGCGAAGTTGTAGCCGAAGATGGAGTATGTAGACCTAGAAGATACCTATTCAATCTTACCTTGAAGATACCCAAATTGTAATAGTCAGGAAACAACGATGGAGGCAGGGCATTCCAATCCCTGGCGGTCCGCATTAATATCATCATTATTAGCCGAAGTACGTCCACTACTAAACATAGGCCTCCCTTCCCCTATGGATTTCCAATAAGTCCAGTTGGAAGCGGCTTGCATCCAGCACGACTAAAATATAACAGACAAATTAGGTTTTGTTCCTCAAAAACTTTAGAAACATGTCAAAGAAATGACCAACGAGAGTAACAGATTTAATATCACTATGAATGTTAAAATCTGATTATTTAGCAATTACGCTTTGTTACTCAAATGACACAGCCTTATTTTTTTATTTTTTGAAGGTAGATTAATTCCTACTTTAATGTTAATTATTGGTTATCAACTATCAACCAGAACGTATTCAGGCAGGAATATATTTATTATTTTATACTTTATTTGCTTCTTTACCTTTATTGATAGGAATTTTCTATATTTTAATAATATAGACTATATTCTAATGACACAACCAAAAATAGTATCTAATTTAGAAGATGGCAATAAGTATGTAAATCGATTGAGATAAATGTTGAATAATCTTTGCTACAAATAAGGATAACTTTACAATGCTCACCTCATTTCGCTCTGCAGCTTCAAATTCAGCGAAACACCATTTTTCTTCTCCGTGCCATTCGTCATTCCATTCTTCTTAACCCTCGGCGACACATCGTGATCACTCTCGAACTTATCATCATCACTACTCGCATCTCTATTTGAATTATGCTCACTCTCTTTTAACGACAAATCCGACAATCTCGAAGGAAGAGACTTCTTCTCCTCTTTCACATTCCCATTAATATGATCCATGCCATTTTCTGTAACGTTTCCGTTAGTCGTCCCATTAATATTATTTGAAATGCCGCTGTCTACAGAATTTGCGTGTAACTTCTTTTGAGTTTTGAGATCTTTTTCGTCCCCATTCATGATTGGAGGTTTTACTATGCCGTCGATGACGTCGACTCCATCGTCATAGGAATGATTCGCCGAGTCACTTTCGTGAAAATCATCATACTTTGTGTAGTCCGATTCAATGACGATAGGTTTCGTGTGGGAGAAATCTGTTTGGTTTAAATTGTTCTCTGTGGGGTAGTCTTCGTCAGAATCGTGGAATATATTGGAGTTGTCTCGGGTTTCGAGCGGCTCGGGCACGTTTAGTTGTATTTGTGTGAGCGACGAGAAGGAAACGTTGCACGATTGGTTGTACATTATGTCGTTGTGTTTTTCGCAGAAGTACTCCTTGCCGTCTGGGGATAAATATGTTCGAGTTTAGATAGAGTGATATGTTTCAGACAAATATATTTCGTTAAAGTCGAAAGAAGGTGAAAAAATAATTTTTAAATTAGCAAAAATACAGTATATTTGGGACATAAAAAGGTCAAATATTTATTTGAATTTTTCTCATAAATTTTGAGGTTATGTGAAAAAGGTATTAACCCAAAAGTTGTAGATCTTTTAATTACCTAAAACTTTGCCATATAACATATTTCCATAGGAAATGTAGTTTTGCCGTAAATCGAGATAAACCGTATTTTCAACGAAATGAAAAATGAAAAGTACGAACTATTGGATTTTTTGCTGTGCAATGTTAGGTGTTAGGATAGCTACGCCACGATAGTGGTGAATATAATACATCGGGTTCGATGCCCCAGTAATGGGTAATACAGGGTAGTGACAGTAGAGGACATGTAATGTGCTGAGTAGTCATCCGGCTTGCAGCCCCGGTGATAGTAGAGTGTAGTGTGTAGGGTAGTAAGTCGGGTAGACACAGTAGTGACCGCCGCACGCGCCGCGCGACACGTACCACAGCGGACGAGCGACATTAGGGTGGAGTATGGCGGGTAGTGGCAATAGAGTGGAGTATGGCGGGTAGTGACAGAAGAGTGGAGTATGGCGGGTAGTTACCCGGGTCGCGGCCCCAGTGCGGCGAGTTGAACTGCACGTAGGTGTGGAGCTGCAGCAGCAGGCGGCGCTGCAGCAGCCAGGCCACCACCCGCGCGAGCCGCGCGCCGCCGCCGCCGCCGCCGCACGCGCCGCGCGACACGTACCACAGCGGCGCAGGCAGGGAAAACTCGCTCAGCATCTGCAACGCAGTACCGTAAATAGTGCCGTTGCCAACTAAATAAATAGATATTCAATATTAGGGGACATCTTACACACAGTCTCTGACCCCAAACTAAGCAAAGCTTGTGATATGGCTGCCAGAGACTGATATACTACATATAAATATTTTAAATACATACTTATATAAATAGTACCTAAATAACATCCAGACACAGAGCAAACACCTATGCTCATTCCATAAATAAATGCTTGTCCTGGATGGGGATCGATCCCACGCCTCTTTGATCCAGTAGTCAGGGTCACTAACTGCAGAACTGAGCCACCGAGGCAGTCAAAAGGTCAAAACTACGTCGCTTGCCAGCTCAAACGCGGACACATTCGTTCGTAACACAAAGCCTGTCCCGGCACGACGCTAGAGCGTCGCTCGTTTTTCATCCAAAACATACAACGCAAGCTTTATAACCGTTTAGCTGAACTCTCACGGTTAAACGGCTCACATCACAGATACCGATTTGTAGATTTTTACAGATTGTCAATGAAGAAGCTGGCGATGCTAACTTTGATGGCCATAAAACTATCGCGTGTTTTACAGATAGCAAAGTAAATCGACTGCCTATGTTAACACTGTAGTAACACGGCTAATAAAAGATAATCTATTACAATTTTTAGTCCCAGTTGTGAAACTTGCAAAATAAAGATTATGGATTTTATAAAACAACGAATAATGCATACAAATAAAATCTGTAACTAATAAATACTTCATTATAGGTACTAAAGTCTTAGAAGTTCTAGAAAAGATGAATTCATTAGGAAGCACAACATACACATTTACCATGACCACCTGAAAAAAAGATTACTCACTTGCAAAAGACACAATTCTGGAAATTCCTTAGCGAATTCCAGCACGAGCGGCGAATGAGTGTGGACGTTGGCTCCGGGAGCGACCACATACACGTTGCCTTCGCACAGGGGGAATATCACCGTCGCTTTAGCCCAGTATACCAGGTGCCCGGTCAGTTGGGATACCTGCAAATATGTTCACTGATAATGGCACATATGTTTTGAATATATTTACTTATTGTAAAACCTGTAAACAAATGTGGAGCACATGATTTGCTTGAACAGGCCGGCCAGTCCGGATACCTAGCAATATTTTCACACATTGGCACATATACATACATGAAAATCACTCTTATTTGAGGGTACATGCCAGTCATTTAGGATACCTCACATTTTTAGAGATAACACACATTTTTTTTTATATTTATCCAAAATAAAATAATTTTTAATAATTGCTGAAAATTGATCATGATGAAATAACCTATATGTGTTGGCCAAATCAGAGCGAGAGCCCACGATTTTCAACTTTACAAAAGGAGATATTGCAAAAATATATAGAAATTGGGCCACCAAAGGGTACAGTATTTCATAATTTGCTTCGTTTCTTTCGGATAATTATTTTCCCGTTATTTTTTACAATAACAGTGTCCATTAAAAGTAATTTCATGTATTCTGATTGAATATTACATTGACATTGTTTAAAAATAAGGCAGCCATACTCTTCTTCTTTTATATTTTGGTGTCGCATGGTTTATGCATTTGCTAATGTTACCTATAAGTATTGAACCTTTTTTTTGTATTTTATCAAAATAGTTACAGTCTAAGTCACGTCATAGTCCGAAAAAGTCGCGGTCAAGTTAGACCTCAGTAAAGCATCGGCAAACTAATTATCACTGATAGAAACATATTTCACAAAATAATATAATGCGGCAAAATGATTTTTCCCCGTTCCCGCCAAAAACCACCCGGCCATACTCGACTTGAAACATTAATAAAATGTCACAAATAACAAAAATAGGCTAAAGGCCTGTTTAAAACCGATTTCTATATTATCCTGGATTCTTATAACAACGAAAAGAACACGTTTCATTGCAATTCGTTGGATGATTTTTTATTGTTAACTATTACAGGATTTAAACACCTCGTAGTCAAAATATTTTATTCAGCATTCTCCGATCTTAGAAATATATGGTTATAAACATTTTTTTTATTCTTCGCTCCATTTTCACACCATTGATCCTCCTTAGTTTCTTTCCCGCCAAACAGTAAGTATTCATCCTTCATTCTCATTTTTTTTTAAATATATAGATCTAACTTGTCCCGTGAGTTTGATTACTAAAGAGGTTTCTATGTGCTACGTGATCTTCATACACCATTACAAGAATACAGCAATGTGAATGTGGGGCAAGTTACTTCGAAATAATTCACAGTTGTTTAGATCCATTTATACAGAAATATGATATAATATAATACTTTTAAGAGAATATAAACAACATTACACTCATCACACTATTAATGATGGTTTTACAAAATTAATATAACGATCGCGCAGTCTGGAAGGAGGGAAGGGAGGCCTTTGCCCAGCAGTGGGACAATACAGGCGCAAAATAATAATAATATAACGACAAAATTTTCTTGATTATTTACGAAAACAGGAAAATAAAAACAAACCTCTTACACGTTTGCCTTCGACTTTCTCGGTGACCCGCGACTTCACCAAGTAACAACTTAATCCTCCTCAGGGCCAGCGCAGTGGATATGAGTGGATAGGCCTAGCCTATGTTCAGCAGTATACTTTTAAAAATTACAGATACATGAAAGGTAGATACTCACATATACCGTGTGTCTCTCAGAGATCTAATAATACTGAAACCACTTATATGTAGTACCTACGTTATTATGAACAACTGAAGATTGCTGTTGGTCCCATAACAAAAAATCAACGAAATAAATGAAATAAAAGAAACGTATAAAGTCTTGATCGAAGTATAAAGTACCTATAAACGTATCAATTTGATGTATCATTAACGTCTGAGAAGTTTTGCTAACAAAACTAAACTCTTCAGTGCATTTTTTACATGTAGGCTATTAATTCTATGTAGGTTATATAAAAAAGGTTATATGTGACCAAAATGGCAGTAATTCAATAACTGAGAAAAAATCAAATTGGAAAATGTGAAATTACTCATAAATTAAGCATTTAATGCGGTTGTTTTACTCTGCGCATTTATTTATCATAGTTTATCGGATTTTTTGAGCTACTGTACCTAGTCTTAGCCCTTTTTGCAATATCACCTTTGTCACTTTTCTCTTTCAGTACTTTACTGAATTTCTTTACGAGGCATTCAGCAATTTAGTAAAACTATAATCTATGAATCCCTTTAGATGAGGAGATTTTACCTTCGCTTGGGTGCTTAAAACGCTAAATTACCTGTTTCAAAGTGAGATCAGCCTCGATGGCGAGAGTTTGCAGGCTCTTGAGAGGGCTGTAGAGTTTGATCAGTCTTAGGAGCGCCGAGCTGCCGTCCAGTGGGATCGAAGCCAGCAGGTCATTGGGGTTCACCTGGAATACAATTGTTATAATCTATGTCCTTAATGGACCGCAACATACAAGTTGGCGGAAATGAAGTTAGGTACAAGCTGAGCAATATCCAATCCTGACTGAAGCTCACATAAAGCCGCGTGTTGATAGGATATTACGCAGCTTGTAGCTAACATCATTTCCGACAACTTGTGTGATGCGGCCTATATCACACTACCACAGAAAAAATAATAGTACTATACTCGGAATTTTAATTCGATTCCAGATTTGACATTAGCTACTGTCATTTTGTGAAATAATGATACCACATATAATAGTGTAGTGATGAACACAAAAATCGATAAACAATCAGTGTGTGTGCCATCAGTGTGCCAATTAAAGACTAAATTATTGATTTTTATTTAAATAAATACATAATTATTCATAATAATTATTTATTAATTAGTCATCGCTGCTCTATTTTATAAAAAGTTAATATTTTTAATATTAAAAATAAAACTTACAATATCACAGACACATTTATAATAAATGTTACAAAAAAAGTGACAGCGATAGCGATGGCGATGACGGCGACAATTTATAAAATAAATTATTACCATAATACATCTATCTGTTTTATTTGTCATGTTCCTTCATGATCACATTTTTTTTATTTATTTCACACACAATTATAAAAGAAAAGTCTCAGATCGTTAATTAATCGTCAAAACTAAATTTCGGTTCAGAAATATGTAATTTCCTGATATACTTAGTTTACGAGAGTAAAATTATAAACGAGAAGAATCGATCTGGAAATATTCCATTTCCATATCAAATTATTTCGCAACGTCACTATTTAGTACTTGTCATAACGTTGCAACACTGAAATTATCAAATCTGGAATCGAATTAAAATTCCGAGTATAGTAGTTCTCCTAAAGACATCGCGACACATCTTAACTGACTCTTTATGAGCCTATATCTCGACTCGCTCTTGACCGATTTCGTTCATACTCGCAAATCTTGTTATGATTAATATTATACTAAACAATCTTGCCAAATATTATTAAATACTGATAATAGTAGCGCGACCGCAAATTTTCCCCTTTTTGAGGGAAATACCCAAATAAAAAAATAACCCTTTCAAAAATCGCAGACGACAAAAACAAATCCATTAATATTGTTATAGAACTTGTGTACCAAGTTTCGTCGAAATTCGTTGAAAAATGCGACCTGTAGAGGAAAACCAACACCTGGACAGACGAAAGCAAAATCACCGTGTTAAAACTGAGACTTTCGCTTTGTTTGGTCAATCAAAGAAATATAAAAGGATCACTCCGAAACAACATAATGAAAATTAGCGAGCCTTGCGGCGACGCAATGAAATTCAATTTAGTTTGCATAAGCACCCACGTTTCTCGGCAAACTTATTCAATCAATCAATCAAATCAATCAAAAAAATTTATTGACATAAAATAAGGTACAGGTAAAGTATGAAGCCCGAACTAGCCAGGGGCTGTAGGTACTACGGGAACCAGCGTTTTCTCCTATATTAACGACAAGTTATGTCAATTTACTTAAACTTTCTAATATTATTTATTTAAATTTAACTAATACTATGAGACGTATTATTTAAATATGAGTTAAATACTAGTCTCAATATTATCCTAATCAAGTACAAATACACAAATACGTACAAATCAAATTCTATATGAACCATTACTATGTACTACTATAAATAAACTACCTACTAATCTATTCAATGTTTTTTGTGTAATTACTTTAATTTAATTAATTTTCATCTTTAGCTTTGTTTTTACAATTATTGTTATTTAATTTTAATATATCAAAAAAGGGATTTAAATATACAAGGTTTAACTAATATTTATTTCACATCCTTATTTCATTTTAACAATTTTACAATCGGTACTTTATCTAACCAAATTGGTACCTAAAACAAAAATTTGCCATAGGTTAAGTTAATTCATAAAAAAGCTATTCAAAAAAGGGTAGAAGATAATATTTACGAATACGTTTTCTCTCTAACGCGTGTTTCTGTCACTACCTAGTAGAATATCGGTGTTACGACAGTTTTTTCATACTATGTGTCGCCCGTTCGAACGTATAGGTCGAATCATACAACTTGGCGGCTGTGATGTTAACTAGAAGCTGTGGATAGCACAATCCTCGCGCAGCTGTAAGTGAGCTTCAGTCAGGATTGGGCTATCCGCAGCTTGTAGCTAACACAGCCGCCAAGTTGTAAGATTCGACCTATAACCGAACTGCGGAGTGACATCTCCTTGACACTACGTGCGAAATGGGTCACGGAATGTTCATTTTATTCTATACAATTTGCAGTGATCGAGGATAATAACGCGAAATATTGTTATCGTGGTTGTTAGATAAGACGTAAAAACATTTAGAATATACGGCGCGTATTTCCCACAACGGAATTTCCGCGTAGTGAGGCAAAGGCTTCATAAGACCGAATGGAAGTAGCTGTGCGGTGTGGTTTATTTGAATTCCCGGTTAGTTAGATTTTTAAAATTACCTTTTCCAGAGGCCTTATTGTGTAAGCGCTCTGACGTTCGGCTTCGCTTTTTCTCCAGCTCGCGCCAGTTACTCTCGCCACGAGAGCGAGCGTGAGGAAAAGCGAAGCCGAAGGTCTCAGTTTTAGTTGTCTTTTTTAACCGACTTCAAAAAAGAGGTTCTCAATTCGACTGTATGTTTTTTTGAATGAATCTCTCGAATTTGAAATAAATTGAAATTTTTGAATTGAAATGACTTCGCCAATTATGATCGAAATCGGCTGAGTCGTTTTGAAAAATCTATATGTATTTAAATGAAACGTGGTTGTTAGTCTCGCTAAAACTCGAGAACGGCTGGACCGATTGGGCTAATTTTGGTCTTGAAATATCCGTAGAAGCTAAGGGAAGGTTTAAACGGTGAGAAAATATAAAAATGTAGTGATATAGTGAGAAAAATAATAAAAAAGTGAATTTAATTTTGCCATACAAAATGTTGCAGCATGTAAAAGTTGTCATTGTCAGTTGACAGATAGATTCAAGATTCAAGATTATTTATTTGTCAAAAAACATGGTAATGCAAACAACGTACAAAGTTGCATACAGATCTTTCAAGAGTTTAGAACGCATGTAGATAGTGGGATGAAGTTCACCGCGTCACCTAGGCAACAATAAAGAAGGATGTCGACAGCTCATACATACGAATACCTGTTGTGTACGAATACTCTCAGTTTCTCCCAAGCTCATTTATAAAAATGTTATCTTCACCAGAGTAATTTATGACGCTTCTAAAACTGTTCTGATATGTACAAGTTTGTTTAAAATGAAGTTAAAATAAGAAAAACCGAAAACAATTTTCAAGCTATAAGTACCTACTTTGATTTATAGAATTATAGACCATAGCAGTGCTGCCAACTCCTTTTAGCAAAAATTCGCTATCAGCACGTCAAAAACGCGCCAGAAGCGCTAAATGGTAACTACGACGACTGGTACTACTAAAATATGAATGATAATGAATTTCGGTATTCATCCACTTCATTAGCAATAGTATAAGAACCACAACTTGCTGCTATTCGAACTTC
The DNA here is from genome assembly GCA_964007245.1 of Hypomecis atomaria. NCBI lineage: Eukaryota > Metazoa > Arthropoda > Insecta > Lepidoptera > Geometridae > Hypomecis > Hypomecis atomaria. Next base: position 9,361,909 of record OZ023296.1, on the reverse strand, counting down.
GGCCGCAGCCTGCGGATGCAGGTCGCGATTGCAGGTAACACACATCTGAAATGCAGCCACTGCCTGCTTCCGCAGTCGAGAGTGATTCCGAGGTTGGCTACACGTGCTGCGACAGGCAGCACGTCGGACTTGTCTAAACAGGTGAACAACACTCGCAGCTGAGGCTCGGTAGCACGTGCTGCCGGAGCCGCAATCGGAATCTTTTTTGCAGAAATTCATACTACTACATAGATAACCAGAGCCCTTACTCGTAGTCCAGGCTTTGCGAAGTTTACTCAAACTTTCGCGTTCGCGTGTGGCTCCATATATTTTTGTTAGTTCTTCCTCGTTTCTGCTAGGGGCGCTGTACAAAAATGTATAGGGCCATACCGAAACAGCTGTAGTTTCAATTTACGTGTAAACCTGGATTTACCCCTCAGTTGTGCAGCCACAGCCGGTTTCGTGCAGCTGCTGCAAGTGCTGTTTGTAGCTGTAGCCTGCTGCCGAGATTCGAATAGCACCTTTAAGGATTATTACGAGTAATATCAAAATAATCAGGAATATCTCGGATAATTTCAACTGCAGCTTTTTGTTAGTAGTAAAGTGATTGAAACCTAAAAATATAAGTATTCTTTCTTTTTGATAATCTTTTAGTATACAAAAATGTATGTTTCTATGAAATATGTAAAAAGACACCTCAGTTCGTAAAATTACTAGTTGAAACACTTAAAACGAGTTAAGGAAGGAGCATGTACCAACTGTTGAAAAAGAAAATAATTATATCAACCCCTCCAAAAAATTGCTAAGTCGGAATAACGAAAACGAAATCTGTCAATACTGAATACATCATCTGATCGACTGAATTTGACATTTCCTTTTTTTTGACAGCAACAGTAATAAAATAGTGATTTTTTTAAATAATGTGCCCATTTTTGGACAGGCTAAAGCCTTTAAGGTCATACCGCCACTTCTTATGTATGTAATCTATAATGTTAAAACAATAAAAAATCATTGTAATTTTTCTGGTGGTCTAATATTAATTTTAATTAGTGATATGAAAACAGCAAAAAATCACTAAATTTTTGAAGCACATATCATTATTATAAATGATGTTTTGTTTTCTACCTACTTGCAAAAAAAAAAAAAACGACAGGTCCATTCGCTGCATCCTTCTTTAAAAATTACTACAATTCCAATTCTGTGCACAGTTGAAGTCTGTTATGCTATTTTTGGCGTAAAATAATTATCTATGTGGGTGTTCTATGGCAACCCCGACACCGTGAAACCTGGTGGAAGACTATGAGGGTGAAGCATTATTTATTTATTTGAGCGAACTTACGAGCAGCAGTATTCCGTGATAAGGCCTGAGTTTCTGGAGGCATTTGTCTATCATCTCCGGTTCTATGATGAGCCCTCTGTTGTGAATTTGATGAGCTTTATGAGGAAGGCAGAACGACAGCAATACCCAGTTGTTGATCCGAACTTGTACTATGCCTGTAATTTAATATTTAACATCAATAAGATGGATATTTTAAAGCTGCCTCAGTATAGAGTATATGTATGTATCTTTACACGGAGAGGAAATACATATTATAATTAATTTCTGACGTTATGTCTTAGTGGCGCTTGGGAAACGGACAACTTTTTTGCTTAAACAGAGCTAGACAAGAATGGCAAGAAAATAAAAAGGAGGCCTATACTCATAACTACTAGCATTAGGAGTAGGTAGGTGGATACAATCTGACTGGATAGATGAAATCATCGAAACAAAAGGTAAAGTTGGATAATGGATTATGCTGTAAAGTTAAAAGTAAAAATCAAGGCGCAAACTGCAATATCCAATATGGTTTTTATGGACATAACTGCTTGAAACAAGTAGCTTCACAATCTATGTATATATTACCAGTGCTGCTAAGCTCTTCAAAAACTGCCTACATAGAATTGGCGAGTGAACTCATCTGCAGAATTAAATGGACTTAGAGGTCGGGTCCTCGGAATTTAAGTCTTTGAGCTCAGCTGAGAGCCCCAAGTTCTCCTCTTCGTCTAATGACGAAGACTCTATAATTAGAGAATCACTATTCTCTTGCACCTTTTTACAAAGTAATTTGTAGGAGTGGATTAACATTGTAATTAATACATTACCAGTGCTGGTAAGCTTCTCAAAAATTGCCTTCATGGACTTAGCGAGCGAGCTCCACTGTAATATAAGGTGGAAAGCCGACTTAAGGGCCGGGTCCTCAGTGTTATAAGTCTTTGAGCTCACTGAGTGCCGCAAGTTTTCCTCTTAATCATCATAGAGAATCATTATTCTCTTGTAACTTTTTACAAACTATTTTGTACGAGCGTAGTGCTAGAGTTATTAATACATTACCAGTGCTGCTAAGCTCTTCAAAAACTGCCTTCATAGACTTAGCGAGTGAACTCCTCTGTAGTATGAGGTGGAAGGCCGACTTAGGGGTCGGGTCCTCGCAGTTATAAGTCGTTGAGCTGACTGAATGCCGCAAGTTTTCCTCTTCATCGTCGTTGTCGCCGTTCATTTCGCTGTCTAAAGAGGAAACCTCGTCGTGAGCTGCCAGCTAAAATAAATAATTTAGGATTAAAAACACTTATTGATATTTAGGTACATTACTACTCCATGTATTCCAGGGTCTGTATCCTTTGTTACATCTAATTTTTCAATTGTTAATTGAAGACTAAACAAGAGAGTTAATTCTTATCTTAGCCTAAGTTAGTAGGTACTAAAAATGCGGCAAACCGGTGCGGCGGGCGACCCGCAGCAGCACCCGATAACAAGTTTTCATGTGCCAGCTATCGCTCTTCTCGACCATATTTGAAGGAAGGTAACGACCCGACTCACGACGCCGCCGCAAGAAGGACGTTATGGTTTTACAACAACAACAAATAAAATGCTGTCTCTGTGAAGTTAGCTTGCTGTGTTAATCCCTTTCCTGACTGAAGGGCACATAACAGCTGAGCGAGGATTGGGTTTAGCGCAGCTCTGATTTCTCATCCGCCATGACGTATGATTCGGCCTATAAAACTTAGATAAGACCTTGTATGTTACAAAACTAGATTTAGATTACAACTGGAATCTTGCTATACACTTTCTACACACATATTAGAAGAGACGGGTTTAACAAAGGCCACATACAGGTAGCGGCACGTAAGTTTAGCGCTGAGGGTAGTATGGCGGGGATGGCTGCGCATGGTGACTGCTATACTAAATCCATGCGTAGTCATCCCCTCCACACTTCACTCAGCGCTAAAACGTATGTGCCGTTACCAGGGACGTTTTATCTCCGGACTAGAAACGCACTAAGATTCGCATTAACTACATTCTGTCAGCTTTCCGTGAGACGCGGAGGAGGAGGTGTTCACTGAAGTTTCGACCTAATACATATGGAAATAAAGTCGAAACGTTAACGGGTGACGGGTTATGGAGCGGAGCGAGCGAGAACAAAGCAGCCCAGTTGCTGATAATCCATTTTCGCCATAATTGCTTAGAAACTTAAGTATAAAATTGTGTAGTGAAATGTCTGGTGTCTCATTTACGCGTAAGTACAATTTTTCTTATACCATGACAGAGCCGTACGCGTGCTGATTTCTTCTCCAGTAGCTAAATCCTCCAAGGCCGCTACCTGTACTACAGCTAAATGTACATCATAACATACATTTCTTGAACATGAATCCTCAAGTTTAGTATGACATAAGGGGTTGGGAGGAGGGTCTTTAATATGACTTGAAACCCTTCCCATACCCCACAAATAACTAGTCATAGTAACTTAAAATTTGTTAAATTCAGTTCAATATACATACTTAACAACAAACCCGCATGTACGAGTAGGTTATAGTCCACTTTCCACAACAATGTATTGTAATATAACAGTATAATGTAAACAAGCTTATCACAATAGAGGTCCTAATTGCTTTGTTTATAAGTTCAAGGATATTGGTTTAAAACTGATATCTGAATGACGTTAATTTATTAATCGAGCGAGAACATACCATAATTTTCATTTCTTCATTTAAGTAAGAACACCTCTTTTCTTCATGCCTCAAAGCAATTCCAAGTCTTCTGCTTAAATCATAGTAGCATTTTACTGTAAAACAAAGGAAAACCTAATTATTACAAGTTTAGATTTTATTCCAAAACATAGTTTCTGAAAAAGGCTATCTTGGTCTTGACCAATTTTAAAATTAAAAGTATTAGATGTTTCTTTCCAAAGTTTTTGTTTCGTCACAAGGTTTGCATGTAAGCATGGTGCATGCAAATGTGTCAAAATATCTAGAGGTTTTTATTCAGAGCTACAAACAAATAAAAATACAGAACCCTAAAAACAAACAAAAATCTCATAGAAAAACCTGTAAGTCATCATTTTAGAAATATTTAATAAAACAATAGCATTTAATCAATATATACTATTATTACTACTATTATTGTTTGTGAACATTGTTACATCTTTATCATAAAGTACCTATTTTTGATAAGAACCAGAACCACATTTCTCAGTTGTTTGTTTACTGAGTATACAGGACACAGTATGTTTTATGATCTAGTATATGACAGAAATATAGTTGGCATCTTAAAAACTCTGACACCAGGGCACCCGGCCTATACAAACTTACTTAGTTGGCAATATGTTGGTCACCTTCTAGGATTAATTTCATAAAACAATTCATCACTATTTTTATTTTCATTCAATAAATTTTTAATATTATTTTCGCCAAAAAATAGCATAACTGACTTCCACCTACAACTAATTCAAATAGTTCGCACAAATTGATGTATCATCAAAGTAGTGTTGATGTTGCTGATTTTTCAAAAACGACTCAGATTTTGATTCAATTTTAATGGCACCTCTGAAGTATGATCTACCAAAAAAAAACCAATCATCAAAATCGGCTTACAATTGGTAGGGTTATTGCTAAACATACATACAAAAAATATATTCAGACAAATCGAGAAGCTCCTTATTTGAAGTTAACTGGTAATAATTTACCACTAGCTTTTGCTCGAGGCTCGCTGCATAATATTTTAGTTTTTGTGCTATCCCATGGAACCTTTTATTTTTTCCGGGAAAAAAGTAGCTTATGTCAATTTCTGTCTTTCAAACTATGCCCATGCCAAAAATCAAGTCAATCTGGTGCTCCGTGAAAGAGGAACAAACCAAGAAACCAACAAACACAGATTCGGGTCTTTTAATATTAGTAAGGATAGTAAAATTGTACCTACAAAAATACATACCAATAGAATGACTGGCAGATGCCTGCAATGCAAACACAATATTCGTAACAATGCTAGCAGCTGCAGCGGTGTCGTCTTTGTTGGTTCGGTACGGCAGCAGCGTGGGGTGGCCCACAAACCGTACATCATTCACTTTCAGTTCAAACTTCCTGTTGCAAAGTTCTGCCTTCACAGCAAACAGAGTGGACAGCATTTCATCTGTGAATCCACTTAGTTGACCTGTGGAATAGGTGACCATTGAATAAAGGCTTTTGTTGTTACAAATGTTTAGTTAGCATGTCGACATCAGACTGCTCTTATCAAGAGTCATAGTTGAGTAGCACCATCTGAACAGCTTATGCTACAGACTCACAAGTTGATACACAACCCAGATCCACCGGAAGACCAGTGCTGGTTGTTTAATAACCAGCATACGCTGATGTGGAGCCGGTTTGCCATAGAAATATAGATTTAATTACTTTAGTATATTTTAAATATTTAGTTTATGTTACTTGTTTTAGTTCTTTATTTTTGTCACAATAAAAATTTATCTATTCTGTGTCTATCTAGTCTATGTCAACTTAATGTTTGTCTTATATAAAATTTATTCCTTTTTTGTACTGTGATTCAGACTTTTCTTAAAAACAAAACACACTTACTTTTCATCACTTTCATTTATAGGCAAAGCATTATCATTCTTACATACTATTCCTTACTTCCGCAGCAACTTTCAAATAACATTTCAAATCATAACAACAGTGAGACATGCTTTGGATGTTGATCTATTACTGTAAATTCTAGTACAAGTCGCTAGTGTTATGACTACTCACACTTTACATGATGTAGGTAACTGAATAGTAACAAAGCAACATTCTTGCTAGTGATGTATTTGAACCAACCTTGATTAATGTTCGAAGTCTGTGACTGAGGATTCTGCAGCAGGTCTTCAGTACAACTAATGGCATACGGGTTGTGCCTACCATACTTCTTCTGCTTACTTTCATCTTTATTTTCTGACGTGTAAGGGTACCTAAACAGCAGACGATCCCCCTTACTGTCCGACTTTACGAAAAATATATTTAAAGGATTCACTTCCATGGTGCAGCTCTGCGTAGTTAGATTATCAGTTTCTAACTGATTTAATCATAGATGTCGAATAGTAAACAATGTGGTTTGGTGAAATTCTTGAACCAAAACATATGAACACTGGTTAAAAACTTCATTACGTGTATGCATTTTTCTTATTCATGCGAACACGTTTGTTAGTCCTTGAAATAGCAATGCCACGTTTTGCAATTAAGATTTAACCCACGAACACGATATTATCGAATTTATTTAATTTGCAAAACAAAAATCACAACTTTTTCTATTTTTTACGAGATGACAAATTAATTTTGACAGTGACAGTCAGTAAATTGTAAAAGATATGAGCCTATGACTGTGAACGACATTTGCAAGATTTGTTAACGTCACATCATTCTACTGTGTTCCACTGTAACCAAATAGAAAAAAAATTAGAAAGATTTTCAAGCCTAATTTTCTGATACTTGGCAAACAACCTCACCAGCACCACGCACCGTATCCTTTAGTTTGTGCACGCACCACTACTGCTGCTGCTTATGTTGCTCAAGCTTATTCAAGCAATATCAATATATTTAAGCAATATTCTCAGGAGATTTGTTAGTAGCGCGCTTTCCTATGTTCTAACAAATCGACTAAAAACTATTGGTTAAAAATATTGCTAACTCATCTCTAATTTTGACAGCTCACAATAAAACAAAAAAGTGCCAAATGTCAGAAAAATCTGAAAAGAAAAATTGAATTGTGGAAACCGAGTTCGAATCGCGAATTTTCCTGGAAAATGGCTAACAAAATAGAAAACAATTTCAAAGTGCACCCGGAGAAAGTATGCTTAGACACCGACCAAGGTATTATAGAAAGCGAAGAACGTAAATGGGGTTTACCGCTGAAAGAAGTTTACAAACATGGACTCTCATTCTACAAGGGTAAGTTTTATCGATATTTCTCCATGAAATAGAAATTAAACCGATTATTTGCAGTACAATATCTCAGTTATAATGCTTATTGCGGTTGTGATCTGAAATTTTTCTTATTTAGTTTGTCTGTGGAGTTAAAATGTGATTTCTTTAACCTGTAGATAAAGAAGGCAAAGCCCTGCACCTAAGCTATGAAGATCGTTTGAAACTGGTCGCGTACACTCAGCAAATTGCTCATGGGCCTCTGGACCTGGATTCTGCTCCACCTTTGGGAGTACTGGATGTGATAGGCCGGGACAGAAGAGCTGCTTGGCAGTCATTGGGACAAATGTCTCAGATACAGGCTATGGCAGGATTTGTGCACACATTAGACAGGTAAATTGGAAGATTCTTCTTTCGAATTATTGGTGATTATTTCACGTTATTCAGTCATTATTGGGTAGTCGGATTATTCAAGTTGAAATCCTAAAAAAAGTAGAGAAACAGGAAACAAACAAGTGTACAAACCCACGGAATATTATCATACCAGCACGGGTAGCATGGCAAAGGAAAAAAACCCACATCGCTAGGTAGTAGCATGGCAAAGGGAAAAAACCAGCTCTGTGAAAAAACCATTTTAATATAATATAAATAAAAATTGACTTTATTCTCTAATATCTAACCTTATAAAACATTGTTCTTATTTCTACATATTTCTTAAATACTAGGTTGTACCACCCTGGAAATAGGCCTACCATTCTAGAAAAAACCATTTAATCCACTTTTAATGTCAGTTTTCATTATCAATCATGGTGGAAAGACAATTTGTCCCTTTGCCATGCTACCCATGCAGCAGGCCCAATTATGAAGGCACCATTAAATAGTAACATAAAAAGTGTTCTCTCTATTGCATGCCTAAAGTGAAAAAGAAATATTCTAGATTGCTAATATAACTACGATGGTGCCTTCATAATTCGGCCTAGTATGTTACTTAAAATAGTTAAACAACATACTAAGCCCGATTACAGATGCACCAGCATAAATTTAATATCAACATAAAAAGCATTCTCTCTGTCGAATGCCTAAAGTGAGAAAGAAACAGAAAAATGCTATTGAGCTAATATAATTACGATGGAACCACTGTAATCGGGCTTATTGAAATGAAACTGGGTATTATCTTAATGAAACTGTTTATTACTTTTTCAGGCTGTGTCCCCTCTTCAAGCCATTTTTGGAAGCCCATTTGAAAGATTTAGAAGACAAAAAAGAGCATGAGTATGTCAATATCCAATTTCTTATTAATTATAAGATGTATAATGGTTTATCTCTATGTTACTCACATTGTGATTGTTTCAAATACAGATAACTTGACAGCTTACTAAGCTCTTGGTGTGACAATAATATTCTTATCTACCTCTATAAGTGGTCTATTTATTGAGTTTTGTATTACATCATTTTAAAATGTGGAGTGTTAGATTATGAGATATTTGGAATTTCCAGTTCATATCATTCATGAAACAAAATCAAATTTGTTGCCTTTTACTATATAGGTGGTTATAATTAATTATCCTTCAATCACCTCTAAAGAGACTGCATAGCTCCTTTATTTAATTTACTCAGTTGCAGAGCGTCCCGGCGTGCGTATTATTTCCACAATTTTAAAGTATTTTTTTTTTTTTTTTTTTTGTATAGCAACACTCTTCCGTTAAGTCATTGTGGTCCTTTGTGTGACGTAAAATGGCAGGCATTTTTCGTCGTTTAGATGAAAAATGTTTTTTTCCCAATGCCGATTCCACTAGTTACTACGTAAATAGCGTGTAAGATAACCTGCAGACTACGAGAAGTGAAGCACACATCTCACACTGTGTAAAATAAGTGACTGTGTACATGAATATGTGTTCGACAAAAAATTAACTTATTTAACGTTTTTACGCCTTCCGGCAACACAAAACTGAATTAAATACAAGTAAAAGGTCTTATATAATGACAGTAAGTAACTACCCAAACTGGGGAATCCATTCAAATAATTGATTTCTTCACAAGTACCTAGCAGAAAGTTTGCATTTCGTGGCTCTAATTTATAGTAACCGTAACCTTGCTAACGTTTTGTCACGATTTATAAACAATAAAATACAGTTGGTACATAAGAAAACTGGAATTTATGTAATGGAACTCAATGAGTTTCCAAGATGACATCTATGTACTTATATGATGGGCAGACAGACTGTAAGAAACAGAACGGGAAAGATAGGTAGGTCTGTTTTTCTTTATAATTATGCTATAATTCTTTCAAAGATAAGAGCCTCACAATGAAATTATTACAGCTAGAAGTACCCTCTAGCGAGAGAATTCGACAAACAACAAAATTATTAAAGTTACTTCTGGAAAACTTCTCAGCGGTGAAGTGGTCAAAAGACACACTACCTAAATTTTCTGTCTTGAGTTAAACTGCGTGTTTAAACGTACAGAAAAATCATCCTACAAAGGATACAATAGCACCGCAGCATGGTATACACCAATGCAAATTTTTGCACAGTATTTACTGATGCGTTACGAGTATCTCAGTGAGCAATCATTGAACGAGGACAAATGTTTTTTCTCAAATAGTAAAGTATGTGAGGTCGTCATGTCATATTATGATTAGGAAGAGATACGGGGTCACAGCTACCACCTATTAAATAATCTTCTCTAACAGTAAGTTAATGAACTCTAAGCAAAAATAGTATTTTTCCTTCTTCCATCTGATTAATATCTCAAATTCTGAGTATTCAAGATGACCTGTAAACAGTCCAAATACAAGTATGGAAATATTTCTGTCTCTTTCAATTCTTATTTATACCAAGCTGGTTATAAACACATTGTTTCAATGCACCATGATAGGTACTCATTCCATAAAGAATTATTACCAAGAAAATACCAATCAAAGTTACCAAGTAACATAAATTATATCAGTAGAATCATCTCTAGCACAAAATATGGTACTTGTACTTATACTATACCGGACCTTAATAGTCTACTACTAAACATACCCAGGTAGGGCAGGGCGAATGGGCCATAACTATCACTCTGGCCGATGGCTCTGTGCAAGTTAAATACCATAAAAATTCAACTGCAAAAATATAAACAACAAAATTAATACTTGTTATGTAGGTACTTCCCTACCTATTACACACATACCTTACATGTGATAAGGAACAGGGTCAACATATATTTTTTAAAAAAAGTTATCTGATGTATAATAATAATTTTGTACCTAGTTAGACATTAATACATAAAGTGAAACACTCACTGTTGTGGTTAGTAAGCACCTAATTAGATATCATAAATCAACGATTAAAATGCTTAATTTCATGTTCAGGGCCCTAAAAATTGAGGAATAAAATACATTAAAGTAACTATTTATGCCATATAGGTAGTTACTATCCATACTGTGGTACATGTGAGGTCTAACAACCCCTTATTTTATTTTACCTTTTGGGGATATCTTGGAAGGGATTTCATCATTGACTGGGCATTATTTCATAGTGATGGATTTCATAAATAGAATTTGCCATGTTGCTGAACATATATACCTATTCAATGCTTTACAAAGACCGTACCTAACCTGGTATCCCATCAAAAATGAATTTTTATACCTATGTCATAAATAATAGCCAACATGGTAGTCAGAAATTCTTCAGTCCTTCAGAAAACTAGGATGATAGGTACCTACTCGTAAGTTATTACATTAGGTACATACATAGGTACTAAGTTAATTGAATTACTAACATAATTAAGCTGACTATATTAACTTATACAATTATAATTATAGGAATTGATTATTGGTTATTTAAATACAGTTTATCTACTGAAACTTTAAAGTAATTTCAGTTCAAGGGATGATATACCTTACATCTCCATGAAATACTGTGATTATGCCATGAAATATAACACCTGTGATTTAAGGGCATAATTATAATATCATACATTTCTGTATTCCTCAGGGTATATCCTGAGTACCTAAAGCTGTTTTTCTTTCTTGACATACTGTAAAGTTGTATGTCATTACAATCTACTACACGGGCTTGAATAATTAGATGCTACCTGTAAATAACATTATGAAGCAATAAATTTCATGATAATTATGCTTAACGAATTTCAGTACCTACTGAAAGTTTATTCACAAATGTGACAGTAGGTATCCATCTTATAATTTAAACTAAAGGGGAAATGGGGAGCTAAGTAAGGATTATCAAACCTAGGTTTGACTTTAAAATATATTTTAATTAATTTTTGGACTGGGATAGGTAATTATTATTGTTGTATTGTTTATTATTTTATATTATGTATGTCTCTTCATATGGGTTGTATGCCTGAAATAAATGTTTATTTATTATGAGTCAAGAACCTAGACATCAGGCTGTAGACATTGATTGTTCCTCAGGCTTTATTTGCCTACTCATACCTCTATTCATGGGGACCCAAATAATAAATACTTACATATTGAAATTAAACAGTACATAAAGATAATTACTTAAATATAGATATATGAAATAGTACTAAAGAATTAAGTAAATTAAAGTAATATGGAACATAATCAAGCAAAGCTGTCGGAACATTAATGATAATTATACTTATTTAAATAAAATATTGAGCCAATGTTTAAGACATCCACTTCAAATAAATAAAAATCCAGTTTTCACAGGATTTAAATCTATCTATAAATAATCTTTATTAAAATATATGGGTCAATTAGAAATACATTTTAATTTTAATAGTTAATAAGACAAAATATATTCAATTAGGTTTGTCTGTCTGAAATGACAACTGATAAGTCGGTACATCACTGTATAATTTGTATATTGTGTACCTAGGAGGTACTTAGAATATAAAAAACAAAACAGCACCAAGTCTTAATTAATTTGGCTGACCTTGTTACATACACATTTATTTGATCTTGTATGACAAAATAATATAATATGGTATGTGGTGTAGCATGTTTGTTATAACATGCATGTTGCTGGATATTTTTAAGAGAATAATGAGAGCATGTAGTTAAATTTTATAAATATAAAAAGGGTGGCAATACTTTAAAACCTAGACAGGACCATTATATTTTGTTAACATAACTATGGTCTAAGCTGGTATAGTTTTACAGCTCCTTATGACTTTATGTGGCTGGATGAGCTATAATATATGACTAGATAAGTCACAATAAAACAAGTATGTGCTATTTCAAGATATACCATCTATTATTACCTCTTACTTTTTTGTCTCTTAAAAAATGTAAGCTTCAGCCTTAAATAAACGATATTAATTCACCCGTTATGAATGTCCTATTTTAAAAAGTTAAGTTAAGGAAAACACCCCATAATTGTTTGAAGTCTTGCATATTAGGTAAAGGGTATGCTGGTAGGTAAGTGTCAAGGGTGACAATTTATGAAATTTAGGTAAAAATATAGGTAAGGGAAATGCTTGACATAAATATATCAATAAATAAAATAAAATAAAAATATACCTATATATATATTTATAATAATAATAAAAATAAATAAAAAAGCATATCACAATGGAATATTGTTACCTTTTTTCTAACTACATGGTGAACTGATTGAAAATCTTAGATTTTACTTTACTTAATACTGTATAGATTAAGTACCTTTGTAAAGTAAATTAGCTGGAAATCACTAGACAAGTTGATATATTGTATAAATATATTCTAAAATCCATTGTTGGGGTCGGTCTGCATTACATAAACTAAGAGCATATTAAAGTGGCTTAGAAAATGAGCCATAAAGACACGATTCAACTAGAAGATACATAATTATGGTTATGTAATTATAATTGAATAAACCTACATACTGATGCTCAAAATAATATTTAGCTGTAAATAACAAGTTTTAGCAAACCAATATGAGATAGCTTTATCAAATCAGATTATTGATAAATATCTATAAAGATTACTATTCATTGAACCAGATAGAACCTTAGTATCAAGTTTGTAGACCTATGGCTTAAAATATTAGAACCTGATACAGGTGTTCTTTAACCATCATAATTATTCTATAATTATACAAATAACTTCACTTCTCTTGGGTGTACAACAGTAACACAAAATATTCGATTAGGTAAGTACGAGTATATGTAATACAAAAATATAGGCATATTTGCATCAAGCAGTGGCAAAATTAACAGATCATACAAAACATTTGGGGTCAAAGGGACAAATTTGATTTATCTGGTAACGAGGAATAGCTTATATGATATATATCTTTTGTATTAAACCCATGGGTAAAATATAAAAGTAAATATAAATATAAAATATGAGGTAAAAACATTTCACAACCCTTTAAACATCTGCAACTGAGTAAATTAAATAAAGGAGCTATGCAGTCTCTTTAGAGGTGATTGAAGGATAATTAAGAATCAATCGAGCTTACCTGTTAAGTGAAGATTGATGATAATTATCCGAAATCACCGAGAAAGAGACTGCATAGTGACTCAATCCCTCCCTCCCTTGCCCGGAGGTGACACTATGCAGTTATGAGTAATTTAATCAAGGGAATTATAAGGTATCAGTATAATACAGGTAAACCTCGATCGATATCATTATGGAAGTCCCAGGAAGATAAATCTGTCCTACGCTGGTCCTTCCTGTAAGACTCAGCCTCTATGTAGAGGTTGTGAAATGTTCCCACATCTCTACTTTGAACTCCAATGACTTAACGGAAGAGTGTTGCTATACAAAAAAAAAAAAAAAAAAAATACTTTAAAATTGTGGAAATAATACGCACGCCGGGACGCTCTGCAACTGAGTAAATTAAATAAAGGAGCTATGCAGTCTCTTTCTCGGTGATTTCGGATAATTATCATCAATCTTCACTTAACAGGTAAGCTCGATTGATTCTTAATTATAATAGAAGAAACTATAATGTTCATGCCATTCTTGTCAAAAATCAATCTATCAACTTACTGATCTGGTAATGTGACAGAATTATGTATGACATGCCCACAGTGCACATTTACAGAGACAAAGACATCCTAAAAACATATACCTACCATTCTTAGGCAGTTCATCAATAACCTAGATATTTTCAAGGAACACTTAATTGCAGCTGTTAATTTCATTATCTAATGTAATAAATTAATAATGTATTCATCAATCCTAAAGATATTTTTGTCATTTTACAAAACATTTTTATCATAGAAAAGTAATGAAAATATGGAATAGATATTATAATGATTGAAATTATTTCCAGATTAAAGAAAGTGGAAGAAGAGAGAGCGCACATGGAACTCCAGAACAGGATTATTGAAGAAAAACAAAAGCAACAGAGCAACAACATCACAGAAGAGCAACAAGTGTAAGGAAAAATTTTCCACACAAGTGGCAATGTTAGCCTACTTAGTGAAATTTTGCACTGGCACTTGTCAAAAAAGATACCTAAATATATGAATTACTAGACTAGACAGCATTTACCCGCGACTTCACCCGATTGATAGATTAGTAGTCTATACCAATTTACACCAATATTATTAAGAGGAAAGATTTGGTTGTTTGTTTGCATCGAATAGGCTCCGAAACTACTGAACCGATTTGAAAAATTCTTTCACTGTTGGAAAGCTACACTATCGCCGGTGAACATAGGCTATATTATATTTTCAAAAAACAATAAGGGATTCTTACTATTTGGCTTTTTTAACCAATTGTACCCAGGCGCGGCCGGGACGAACAGCTAGTAGTAAGTAAGGATGGTGAGTGCTTTGTTCATCTGTTGATATCTTATGGCTGAGCTGTTGAGTTGAAAGATAAAAATATAACATTAAGTTATTAAGGTCTTGATCAGGTTGTCTGTCTGTATTGGAAGTACCTAAACTTTCTCTGCTGAACTTCTCAATTTGCAATGACTATTTATTTTGAAAACCCTGTAGCCCAACTTACACAAAAATTATAAACATTGCAGGCAAAGAATAAAAGATGCCCTGAATGCCCAAACATACGACCAGTTCCTCCAATATGCCCAACAACAGTACCCGGGCAATTTCGACCAACAAGCCATCCTGATACGCCAACTGCAAGACCAGCATTACCAACAGTACATACAACAGTTGGCTGTAGACAAGAGACTTGCTTCTTCCATGATAAAAGACCCAGAGGAAGAAAAAGTTAGCCCGGAGCTCAAAGATCTAGAAATTACGATGACTGATTGCAATTTGAACGAAACTGATGCTGTTACTGATAACAAGTGAGTTCTTAAACTAGTATGAATTAATGTGTTATTGTCATAGAGATTTAAAGAGAAGCTTTCATACACTGTAAGATGGTTGTTAAATAGTCATACACTGTAAGATGGATGTTAACGAAATATACATTGCAGAATGCAGTGTTGTTTGAGTGTATATGAATGAGTGATATCTTGTACGGTGTGTGTTATAGTTTTCTAATATTGGCGTTACCAAATAATCATTGCTATGCAGCAGTGATTTTCAATGGAGGTTCTCAATTAGACTATGTTTTTTTGTATGTAAGTTCTTCGCTAATTGGTAAGAATAGATTTTGATAATTCTTTTTGTTTATTGGATCTTGTTTCAGAAGTGGTTTCATTTACATTTTATCGAAATCGGTGCAGAACTTTTAAAAAAATCAACAATAATATAAGAATTAAATACATCGACGAGCTATATGATGTTTTTACGTAAATTCCATTGATTGAATCCGGTTATGCATTTTTAGCGATAAATAAATTGTAAGCAGCGTGTTCCCTGTGCATGAGATCAGCCCAAGACAGGAAAAACTGGCACAAGGGAGAGGAGGCCTGTTCCCAGCAGTGGGTCGATACAGGCTGTTGATGATGAGTTCCCTGTGAAATCAGGTCCCTGCTAGATCATGACATGTTCATATCTCGCAAGAGTGTGGTTATTTTGCATGTAACCTGAAAAAAACAATTGCTAACTGATAAAAGTAAGTGGTATAACTTGTATGACACATGCCTTTTATTTGAATGGAACTGTAGTTAGTATACTGATAACAAGACTAACAAGTTATGCATGGGTAGGTTTAGACCTTTTAGACCTGAAAAGCGACGCGACGATTATTATTTAACCCAGACAAGACAGGACTTAACTGACCGCATGAAAGTTAAATAATCGGCCAAGTACGAGTCGGACTCGCGCACGGAGGGTTCCGTACTGTTTGGGAGCGCACCATATTTATTTTATTATTTATTATTAAAGTGAATATAAAACTAAATATTCTGTGAAAATTTCAAGCATCTACCTGGTACCATTATTAATATAGAGCGAAAAACGTCTAAAAATTCAGGTTTGTTGTATGGGAGCCCCCTTAACTATTTATTTTATTTTGTTTTTTGTATTTGTTGTTATAGCGGCAAACGAAATACATCATCTGTGAAAATTTCAGCTGCCTAGCTATCGTGGTTCATGAGATACAGCCCGGTGACAGACAGACAGACGGACATCGAAGTCTTAGTAATAGGGTCCCGTTTTTCCCTTTGGGTACGGAACCCTAAAAATGATTTTAATTTTATAGGGAATACACTCGTTGTTGCGTATTCGTTTCGCAAGTCTGAATAGACAAATATACGCGAATATGGACCACTTCACTCATCTATATTTGTCTATATAATGTATATGGGAAAATGAGAAAAGTGTGTGAACATGAATAGCGATGTGAAGACCATTTTGTTACAGATCTATGCAAACTGCGAAAATAGACACGGATTTTGGCGAGCAAGTCAAAGAGGAAGAAGAATCTGAAGGAGACGGTAAATCGATTTCCATAAAATTGTATTAATTTTGTTTAGATTTTTACTTGTTTTTGCTCTTTGGAGTTCGAATACACTTACGTACTATGGACGTGTTGAATATTGTTTGTCCATTTTGATCTGTGGCACGGAGGACTGATGATCGATGGGGTCGAAAAGTTCTTGAGTAGTGTTACACCCGTATTCACAAACGTTACTGTGAGGTCTCATAGCAGGCATGGACGCACAGGGGTAGCAAAATTATTTCACAAACATTACTTAAGTGGTGAAGCGCACTATGCGTTTGTTAAACTGAACGCATAGCTAAGCAAGCTCGTTAGCTACTTTAGACAACGCATAGTAGACCAAGCGGCTTTTGTAATTCAATATTTTTTTAGAATTAGTACGCTTGTCTTCAATAATGGGTCGGTCTCGCACTATAGCCACGATCAGTTCCCTTTCCGACGTGGTGAACGGTATTTTCTTAGTACTGGAATACAACTAGGTATATTGTTACTACCCTAGTACAGTACATAGTATAAAACTAAGTAAAATCGTATAGCCCTGGTGTCCGAAGTTTTAAGCCGCCTAAAGGCCTCTGACATGGCTAAACGGTGAAAACCACCGGGACCTATAATTTATCGTGTCGTCCGAGCCACGGTAGCACTCGGTTGGAAAATGCCACTCGCGGTCACCCATCCAAAGACTGACCGTGCAAAAGTTGCTTAACCTCGGTGATCGCTTTCGTTAATAAACTTGAGTTTTCCTTAGTTTGCCAGTCAATATGCCATATTAAAGCAAGATAAAATTAAATACTTAATAGCAAAGTAATAACAATAATTTTTATAATTTGTGAAGATAGTAAAACGCTAAAATATCACTTAACACATCGCGTCCGTAATGTAATTTTTTTATTTGCTGTTTCTAAAAGCTGCGACATTTTTAAATAAACAAGCGTTAGCTTATTATTCAATTAAAATGAACACAAAAAATCAACAATGTTTCTACGCAAAGAATGAGACGGCTAACGGTTTCAGGTAGTCAAACTCGAACATGAAGTTAGCAATATAAATGGACCAATCCTGTGGACCAATCACATGTCGCTATTTCACGCAGTGCATTTGCTTTGCCAAGCATTACTCAAGTTTTTTCCATGAATACAAAGGCTCGATGAATGGAACGCACTGAGAAGTGTTACCCTTTGCACAGTGTTGATGCTTTACTTGAGGAAATAACGTTTGTGAATACGGGTGTAAATGTTTGTTAAGCGACTTCTTAAGGTATGATTCCGAACTCCGCTGCAGGCAGCAGTGCTGCCGCAGTACTACTGGTCCCCATATAATCTATATGTGTTTGTATGAGGTTACATTCCGAGCTAAGCAACATTGTCGCGGCAGCAATATGAGGAAAAGTAGTGCTGCGGCAGCACTGCTGTCTGCTGCTGCTGCCTGCAGCGGAGATGGGAACCTTTACGAGATTACTCCGCCAATTATTAACTGATTTTGGTGATTCTTTTTTTGTTTACTAGATTTTACTTCAGAAATGGTCTCGTATAAATTTTATCGAAATCGGTTGAGTCGTTTTTGGAAAATCAACAATAATCAAAAAATGGTATACCTACATTGATGACTCAACGATTCGAGCCAACTATTCAGATTTTGTACACGACTGAACACCACTAAACACCACTGGCTTTTCGGTGAAGCAAAACATCGTGAGGCAGCCTGCATTCGTCAGTAGAAGAAATTCGATGACGTATGTGAATCCACCAAACCGCACTGGGCCAGCGTGGTGGATATGGCCCAATCACCCTTCGTGGGCAGGCCTACGTCCTGCAGTGGACTATTAAAAAGGCTGATACAGAACTGACGACTGAAGTCGGTTGTGCCATTTTTGGTGAAAAATAATTTTAGAGTAAACTTTGTGTCAACGTGATTCCAGCAAAGCGATTGTACCCAAGTAAAGACTAAAGTCTCGTATATTCCAGATACATTCCCGCAAGTTGAAGACCCTCGCATGTGGACCCGCACAGAGATCACAGCGTTCAAGGACTCGGCGCGGGCTTCGGGCGGCAAGCTGACCGTGGGGCACGGGGAAACGGTCACTGTTAGAGTGCCCACCCACAGCCGCGCTCGATGCATCTGTTGGGAGTTTGCTACCGACAGCTATGATATAGGTTAGTTAACATATAGACACGGCGCGGTCTTCGGGCGGCAAGCTGACAGTGGGGCACGGGGAAACGGTCACTGTTAGAGTGCCCACCCACAGCCGCGCTCAATGCATCTGTTGGGAGTTTGCTACCGACAGCTATGATATAGGTTAGTTAACATATAGACACGGCGCGGTCTTCGGGCGGCAAGCTGACCGTGGGGCACGGGGAAACGGTCACTGTCAAGGTACCATAGCCACAGCCGCGCTCGATGCGGTTGTTGGGAGTTTGCTATCGACAGCTATGATATAGGTTAGTTAACATACAGACACGGCGCGGGTTACGCGCGGCAAGCTGACCGTGGGGCACGGGGAAACGGTCGCTGTTAGGGTTCCCACCCTCCGCCGCGCTCGATGCATCTGTTGGGAGTTTCCTACCGATAACTATGGTATAGGTAAGTAACATAGTGCGGGCTTCGGGCGGCAAGCTGACCGTGGGGCATGGGGAAACGGTCACTGTTAAGGTGGTCCTCCCACATCCGCGCTCGATGCATCTGTTGGGAGTTTGCTATCGACAACTATGATATAGGTAAAGTAACACGAAAGACTCGGCGCGAGCTTCGGGCGGCAAACTGACCGTGGGGCATGACCGTCACTGTTAAAGTGGCCCTCCCATAGCCGCGCTTGATGCATCTGTTGAGAGTTTGCTACCGGCAACTATGATATAGGTTAGTTAACATATAGACACGGCGCGGTTTTCGGGCGGCAAGCTGACCGTAAGGCACGCACCCACGCTGTGCCAGATGCTTCTGTTGGGAGTTCGCTACTGACAACTATGATATAGGTAAGTTAACATCAAGGATGCAGGTTTCGGGCAGCAAGCTGATCGTGGGCCAAGGAGAAACGGTCACAATTATAATAAAAATATCCCAAAAATTAGTCCTATATCCTTCTCAACATCTGTCCACCTATTATAGGTTGGCATACGTTACGCTGTAGGGGATAGTATTCTCCAAGAAAAATTGTCTCAAATGAATTTACCTCCTTCCTGATTGTTACTTCCATTGTTGGAGATGGACCCAATAAATATTGAAACTATGAATCATCATCCACAGCCCACCATCGTCCACTGTTGTCCATAGGCCGGTTCTGTGCCAATCTTGTCCAAGTTGGACCCGAGATTTTCGAAATATCGTCGACACAACGAGCCGACGCAAGTTCTACGCTTCTTTTTCTATTCCGCTGCTACAAATCCGTCAACGTCTTAGTCCACCTGCCGTTACTCTGTTTGGCAATGTGTCGTGCCCAACTCCATTTCAGTTTCATGATTATTACCTTTTCCACGTCTTGCTAGCTTAGCATACGAGACCACGACAAGAGTTTATCGACGTGGCAAAGGTGACAGATATATGCTTCATCATAACTCTGTCACGTTCTGACACGTCGATATAATTATTTTATGGTTTGTATGCTAAGCCCGCTGGACACCTCAGTACTATGTCGGATTTCAGTATTTCTCACTCGGTCTTGTAATTTAATGCTGTGCATAGCGCGTTGTACTGTGCAACTTGTATTTTGTGCAAAGCCACATCAGTAAGCGTCTATGTTTCGGCACCATAAGTCATCGTGGACATACACATTGAAACTATACCAGTCCGTGAAAACTTACAAGTTCAAATTATGTTTTGTTCAGGTTTCGGATTATACTTCGAGTGGAGCAAGTCCACTACCACAGAGGTGACGGTTCACGTGTCCGAGAGCGACGAAGAGGACGAAGTCGAAGATGAAGAAAATGGTAAGTTATTTCTGGTGAAAAGCAGTTCCATTGTACATAATAGGTTGGGGAAAAAGTATTTTCAATTTTTTTAAGAAAATTCAGAACATTTTTTAATATAGTTTATTTACATTTAACTGAAGTACATATGTAGGTATCATTTTGTTCGATAACTTTTTGCCATCTTGTAGGTAGGGACATGACCCCATTGCTATAGAAATTTTGGGACTTCTGATCAAAATATATTACATATTATATATTACACAACATTTTCATTATAAATTATTGAATATACATACACATTTATCTTTATACATTATCTACTTGATCTACATTACCTATTTGATTTTACTATTTTTTTAAACATACTACAGACATGTTTAGAATATGTCGCATTATCAACCATATATTTGATTCCGCGGTTGGTTTGAATTTTTATTTGTATAATGTACCGTACTGTAATCTACCTAATTGTTCATACCTATATATTGTATCGTTTGCACGCTGCGTTTGTACCTAGACATTAAGAATAAGTTAAGTTCTCATTGTAAGAGAATGCATTTGTTTTCTTTTATGAGAAATAAATATCTTAAACCAGAAATACTGCGACAAGTGGTTTTGGCAGTCCTCTCGTGATGTTAACCTGACACTACCTAAAGCATTCTGAAGAGACCGAAACAGGTGGAAATCTGAAGGTGCAAGGTCAGGACTATACGGCGGATGCATTAACACCTCCCAGCCAAACTCTCTTAATTTTTGCTGAGTGGCTAAAGATGTGTGAGGTCAAATGAGTACACGGTTCATTAGGTTTCTTTCAGTGAGCTCGTGAGGTACCCAAATATAGAGCTTTTTTGTGTACCCAGTTTTTTTTCTAATGCGCCAAAACTGTTTTGTGTTCAATTCCCAGTTCTTCAGCTAGTCGTAACTACTGATATGCCGATCTTGCTCTACTTTGACCAGAGCGACGTGCGTCTTTGACATCAAAATTTCCGGATTGAAAGCGCTTAAACCAAATTTGTGCTACTCTCACAGACACTGCACTAGGTCCTTAAACATCGCATTTTTTTTTCGCGGCTTGCGTTGCATTTTTACCTTTTTTGTAGTAAAATTTTAAAATGTATGGAATTTCTTCATTAGATTCACTCATCTTGACAGTACGAAAAACAAATGAAAATCACACATTTTCCTAATTTGAGTTTGGAATTATGTTCTTAAAAATTTAAACTTTCTATGATACCAAAACCAGCCAGATACAAATAGTATAGCCAAAGAGATTTTATTACAAGTTCAAACATATTATAATGCGAAAAGACTTTTTCCCCAACCTAATAGAAAAAGTATGGAAGTTAACATTTTCAGTCCTAATCGATTCGCTGCTGATCGGAGGACTCTCCTTTTACACTTCATTCTTTACGATTCTGCATACCAATTCTTATTATGCTTACCAATTAGGCATATTGGAAATCCCTACGGGAGGCCTATGTCCAGCAGAAAACGCCTTACGGCTGATGAATGGATACCAATTGCATCCATTTCAATTTTATTGTCATCATTATATTCAGCGCGC
Organism: Hypomecis atomaria; assembly: GCA_964007245.1. Taxonomy (NCBI): domain Eukaryota; kingdom Metazoa; phylum Arthropoda; class Insecta; order Lepidoptera; family Geometridae; genus Hypomecis; species Hypomecis atomaria. The sequence continues at coordinate 9,339,498 of OZ023296.1, read as the reverse complement.
AATTGCGTACCTACTCAAAGACTATTATATTATGTCAAAGGTGTCATGTTTGTCGCGCCACCACTTTCGGAGCTGCTAAGTCGCTGCTAGCCGGGCCAAGTTGGGACGTCGCTTAGTGGCAATTCTGACCCAAAACTTTTAAAATTCAACCGCTCTAAGGGATTTTAAATTTATTTATAACTTTTCCAGATGTGAACGACTTCACGATCCACGGCGACGTTATAAGCGACCCCGAGGCGGGCAGCGAGCGGCGCGCGCTCGGCGCCAACCGCCCGCCGCTCAGCCAGATCGTGCCCATATACCGCCGCGACTGCCACACAGAGGTAACTCTCACTAAACATCACTTACAGATGTGAACCACTCTAGGTATTAGTATTAGAGTTCGCTGTCCGATAGCACACTAGTGCTATCCCACAAAACCCGGTGAAATTCATAAAGTTGTTGAATTCGTTTTTTGATAGTTTTGCGTGGACAGCATAATATTCCGACTACGCGTAACAAAGGAACGCGTAGTCAGTGTGTACGGACTGCGCGTATCCTATATTTACTTCAGAACTTTGAGGATTCACTACTTGAGCGTGAAACTTTTTCTGGTTTTTACCGTGGCCGTGATCAAATATTTATTTTCTAATCTAACCGACTTTTAGTAATTTCTGGAGTAAATAAAAGAGTTTTATTTATCTTTTCAGGTGTACGCAGGTTCGCACACGTACCCAGGAGAAGGCGTATATTTATTGAAATTCGACAACACCTATAGTCTGTGGCGATCCAAAACTCTTTACTATAAAGTATACTATACACAGTAAACTTAGTCGGATAATATGTAATAATATATTATTGAATTTATTTATACCCATGACAGGAGATATCTAAATGTAAATTATTCGTCAAAATATATGTTGTAATTGTTATTTCGACATGCAACTCAACTAAGTAAATTGATGTCGCGGTTACTTTTACACAAAATATTACAAATTATGTCATGAAATGTGTAATAATGTGGATAGGATATCTAAAATTATGTAGTTTAATAATGAAGCGTGTTCAACCTTCTTTACAGAATTACAAATCAAGTAAATAAAATATTGGTCTGATGATAATTTTATAAAATATATATTATGGAAAAATACGTATAGTATGTTAGTGTTACCAGCTAAAAAAATTAAATTATCTGCACTATTATTTTAATGCGAAAGTTTGTGTGCATTTTGCACTAACTCAAGCTGAAATTCGGTTTGAAAGTATCTTGAACACTGAGTACAAGCTGCCCAAAAATCGACGATGAAAAAAAAACGGGCAAAAAGCAGGCACAATTTTAATAAATAAATACATTACGTTTAGTTTTTAAAATGTATCCTAAACTAAGTGCAATAATTGTTTTCGTTTATAAATGTCTATGAAATGAATTAAGTTTGATCTATTTATCTCAAGAGTATATGGATTTATGTATAAAAAGTTGCTGCAGATGTAACATTTCAATAGAATGGAATAGCGTATTAGCGGGTTCGTGGTGCACTAAATGCGGAGATATAGCACGCATCTAGAAGGTCTAGAAGGTAAGGAAAAGTTTTGATGGTCATTTGTTTGAAACTTGTTCGCTGCGTTGCTACCCGAAGCAGCGACGCTTTGTGTGGCAAGCCACTTAGGGCTTGCTACACATATGCGGGCCGGCATCAACCGGAACTGCCGAGCGGTCTAATTGAATGAAACCTACACGAAAGTTCGGAAAAAGAGCCGGCTTGGCTCGGCTTTCGGCTAGGTCGGGCGACAGCGAGCCGGCAGTGCTCGGTAATGCCAAAAGATAAAACAGTAAGACGGTAGAAATACGACGGGAGCTACCCGATGGGCACTAGCCGCGTGATGCCAAACGTAATGTAGGAGCTGCTTCTGATGAACCGAGTGAACTAGTCGATCTGCACAAAACTATTTAAATCGAACAAGTGTATAATCCGCGACACAAGTAGGCGGATGGGAAGTTAGGCGCAGAACGCTGCGCGAAAGGCAAAATATAGGTATGCACGGGAGACAAAGAGCACACCTGCCTGCCAACCTCTTGCCTCCCGCGCGCTTCCTACGCCCGTGCCCCGTGCTCACCATTCCGCCACTTTCGTCGGCATTGTGCACACATGCGCAATAAATAGCGAACTACGGCGAAGTGTTATCTGCAGCTAACTTCTCATCCGCCAACTTGTGTGACGCGGATTATAGTAACTTCTAGGTAAGCGTGCTACTCCCTAGACCGCATATCTGCTTATCAGCAGGCAGTATGTAGTCAAACGCAAACCTATAAAAAAAAACTGTTCCGGGTCGGCTTAGTCTTTCGATGAATTCTATCGAGCCGACTGTGCAGGCCCGCTTATGTGTGTAGCAACACTAACATCGCAATGCACCAAGGATACACAGTGTGGCCTCACTCTTTTTATATACAGGGTTATTCCTAATCAATTAGCATCCTTTTAGGGGCTTATTCTGTACATCAAAACGAACATTTTTGTTCTGCGACTTTTGTCAAAATTAAAAAAAAATCGTTCTTCCATAGAAAAATATTGTACCCGCGACAAAATGTATGGAACAGCTGATTTTTATCGAGTTTTGGCAAAAATCGTAGAACAAAAGTTGTTAGCTTTGATGTGCAGAATAAGTCCCTAAAAGGATGCTAATTGATTAGAAATAACCCTGTATATCGTATATACATCGACCTGCCTTTATTGGAAAATCTTACACATATTTTGATTTCATTAATGAATGTACCTACACGTCGATAGCGGTCACGATTGATATACCTATATAAAGAACATACACAGCTGTTATTTTACATATACTTTCTGATAAACAAACTAAAAACAACCTGTTACCACCTTTATCCGCGTAATTTGTGGTGTCATATGAGTAATATTCCATCAATGTTTATTTTTGTCTTATCTGCTGTGCCATTAGGGTTTATATTTAAGAAAATAGCTATTTTAGAATTAGTAGTACTTAATTGATTTAGAACTGATGAGTATCCAGTGTTTGTTTGTATTTTGTAAAGTCAGTCACTATTTTTGTTATGAAGGGTGTTGTATTGACACCGTATTAAATGAAATTATATATGAATATCACTATCTATGAAAAATAACATTTTAATTAGGTAAAACATTCATGTTTTGAGGAGATTTTTTGTTGCAACTGTTGTTTTCATTATTTCATTTAATATGGTTGTTAATAATTTAACACCTGACAATGTCACTAAAATTTTGCAACGTCTATCAAAACTTTGTAGTAGTTTTCTTTTTTGATAGAAAATCTTTCTTACAGAATAAAATATTCTAAAATGCTGCCACCAGCCAACTAAAAAGCCGCTAAGTGATATTTCGATTTTTAACATGATTTTACTAAAAATCTATCCATATTTATTTTCTGATTTTGGAAATCTTTTATAGATTTTGAGATAAAATAACAAATATGCCGTTAAATAAGTGAAAATTATTTTTTCTTTACTAAGTAAGTAAGTTCGTATAAGCCGGGTGTCTGAGTTTTCTTTACTAATTACTCTGAAATAAATTGTTATTTGAATGTGATTCCTAAATTCTATTTATTTGTGTTTTTAAATTTTGGATTTTGTAGTTAGCGGTTTTATAGGTCGAGGACGGCAGAATGATACTTTTTTGAATCTGCATTATTGTAAATGCCTGTAACAAAGATAGGTAATGTATTTATTTATTGTTTGATACTTCTATACTCAGTATTGATAGACCTTACAAATCGTCTTAGTTATGTGGTAGAGTATTATGAATAGCATTTATTAATATTGATGTTAGTTGCTAATATCTTTGTCTCTATGTTGTATGTCATATTTATTGTTGTTTTTTTAAAGAACTGCTGTACAAAAATGGTATAGGTGTTACATTAGATTGAACATAATATACACATATATAATAAGATAAAGATCTAAATGAACGTGATCAGCTATGAAAGTATAGTTAACCGACTTAAAAAAAGAGGTACTCAATCCGACTGTATGTTTTTTCTTTTTTTTTTGTATGTATGTACGTTACGCGATTACTCCGTCAATTATGAACCGATTTTGAAGATTCTGTTTTTGTTTGTTAGATCATACTTCAGGGGTTTCATTTAAATTTTATCAAAATTGGCTGACCTGTTTTGTTGAAAAAATCAACAATAATCTAAAAATGGTATTCAACGATACTCAGTTATTCGAGAGAACTTTTCGAATTTTGTACGCGATTAAAGTCGGTTGTGCCGTTTTTGGTGAAAAATGATATACAATTTTATTTTCTATTTTAACCCAGAATTTAAAAACAAAAGAATTGGCTATTATTTAGTATGATAAATGAAACAAGTTGTTGAATGATCACATTGATTTAGATCTTTACCTAGGTCGCCTGTGTATAATTTCATATGAACTTGAAAACATACTTTTTGCACGTATGAGAAAAAATCTTACTTAGTACCTACTTGAGTGGTTCAAAATCTTAATATTTTTATATAAAAGTCTGTAGGTAGGTACTTACTGTTCTAATTTATTTAAATCTACGTTGTGTGGTCCTTTTATTTTGAATTGAATTATTCATTACATCCATACCATACATTATATTTACCGACGATGGTCTAATCTAGATAAATATATTGAAAAAGTTAAACGTGTTTATTCTTTTATCAGTCCCTTTAATTGGTTTACAATATGAGATAATGGGTGATGCAAATTATTGAACTTATGTACTTCAATATTGTACTTATGCATTGATCAGAATAGGATAGAAATAGCAATTGGTTCATGTTAAGAAATATTCTTGAAATATAACCTAGTTGGATTGATTGCTGTGCAGTTCATAGTAGGACTTAAAAGTAAAATTTAAACTACATAGTTAAAGACACAATAAGAGTATTACCGAGTAGGTACAGTATTTATAGATAACAGTGCGTCATAGTTAAAAAACATTTTAGAAAATTAACTATTACTGAATATATTTCTTTAATATTTGCATCTTTAAACTTTTACTGCATATTCTACCAACAACAAGGAGCATGATAACCATTGGAGAGCGCGTGGGCCCCTTTTTTCTTGAAACAATAGGTCACCGATTTTAAGCGGGGCGAGAGGTAAGCTCCGCTGGCTGTAATTGGCTGACGCCAAAATGACGCAATGACAACAGTTCTTGTAGTGGTGCCAAAAATGTTACTAGCAAAATATCGATATCGATATTTTTGACTCAGACGTCGCCCAAAACACCTTTTGGGCGACCCGGAAGACCCCATCGCCGTAGTCACATCTGCGGCGCTGGGGTCGGCCGATCCGACAGCTCCCTGCAACAGGAAGTATTCCGTTTTTGGTATAGGCGCCGGTTACCAAAGGCACACAGACACACACCGACCTCGCCGGCGAGGTCGAGGACCCTCCGGATCTGTCAGAAGATCGGTTAGATTCTCTCCAAATAGTCAACCAGCTCAACCCATTAGGGCCACAGGGCACACCCCTTCTGGGGTGCCCGGGCAAGTCTGATCTCCCCCGCCGGGTGACGGCCAAGCCGAGGTCCGTACCTTCTCAGTTGCCCTTGCGCTAGTCACCCTATAACCTAATCTTAGGGCTCAGCCGCCTTCCGCGCTCGCCCATGTCCGGTAAGCTGTAGAGGCCTCAGTGGCCAACAGCAATAAGTCATTCAAAAAAAAAAAAAAAGATATTTTTGACTTTTCAGTTTTCTAAGGATTGGTAAGCACTGCGTAGGTACGTAACGGGTGCCTGTTCCTGTTATTTGAGATCTTTGAAAGAACAGGTATATAGTATACGAGTAACAGGTATTTTCTGTTACATGTGAATATCTGTTCTTTTTATCTGTTCTGATAAATATGTCTCACTGCTATTTCAAAGAAACATCTTTAGACCTGTCTAACGATACCTCACTCAATATGGAGCAAAAATACAATAAATTGTTTTGTGCCCCCCTTTCACGTTTATGGGAAGGGGGTCTAAAAACAAAACTATTGTTTTTTTTTAACATTTCCAAATTCACGTTATTATATCTTTGTACTAAATTTCATATGAATAGGTGAAAAACTGACATTGTTATTGGGGCGTGACATACAGACGGACAGCCAGACAGACATGATGAAATTATAAGGGTTCCTAGATGTCTATGGAAATAAAACGTGTCTGTTTGCCTACAAAACATACACCAATCAACAGAGAAAATTATTTCAAACAACAAGTACTCTTAAATAAAATGTCGTAAATAATAATGCTCATATTATTATGATATTCTAACTTACCTATTCTTGAAAATATAGCACACATTCATGTTATCAAATATTTACTTAAATATACTTGTTACATTATGACTTTAACGTTGTCGATATAAATCGATGCGATGCAGCAGCACAGCACTATCAGAACAAAAGAGACGGAATGCTAACGAATGTTACAGTGTATCAGAAAGAGACAACATGAAAGACATCAACGGGTGCGGTTGACTAATTGAATATTCGAAACATTTTTTGCCAAAATTGTTAAATTGATAAATTTGAGTAGAAAATCACTTATCTGTGAAATGATATCCCACCTTTAGTGTTACTTGAAGATTTGGAACTCTTTCCACACCATTTTACGGCACAATTCGGCATTATTTTAACGTATTTACGTATTAAAAACGCAAGCGCGTGACGTGTTGACATTGACACAAAATTACTTCGACTGACGAAAATACCGTCGGTGATTATCTAAAGCGCCTATCGTTGGTGAGGGTAACCGCCCCGCGCGCTTTCTCCACTTATGCTCCTTGACCAACAATGACCATATATTATGGTATAATATGATAGATTTTAAAAATAGTGGTGAGACTTTTAGATTTACCGCGTTAAAAATAAACCAAATTAGATTTTAGTACACTGGCAATCTCTCAAACGTTGACATTTATTTTGTTGTCAACGTCAAAAACTTTGTTTTGTTTTGCAAATTGTCACTATAATCTGTCACGTAGTGTCCGCCAGAATGTCAGTTTTTTATTTTTGATTGGAAAGTTTGGAAAATTATTAAAATGTTTCAGCGTCTTATTCACAATAGTTTCGAATTAAAAATGTACAGCAAAAGTACATATTATTTATTAGGTGTCCCGTCGAAATTAAATAAGTGTTATCAATGCAGGTTCAGGTTATACTCTCGTCATAGGATGCCACCAGCTCTACCGAGCTATTACGAAAGAATATTTTCTAATGGACCAAGGATATTTAATATAAGAATAAGACACTACACCAGCCAAGTAGATACTCACAAAAAGAACGACCACATCGAAAATTTGAAACAAAAAGAAACCTTGGATACCTCCAAAAAAATCAATGTTAAGTTAAAACCATCAGAGGTAAAACGATTATTTAGTTTAGCAGAACCTGAGAAATGGACCCTTACTGGTAAGCTCTATCTGATTCATCTGTCATACTCTTATTTAATTTTGCCCATTAAGTGCTCCCAAAACCGAAGTGCTTAACGCCTGTGTCAAACTTTACAAAAGTTTCGATAAAATTTCAGGTGCTATTGGTTTACTCATCATATCATCCAGCGTAACCATGGCTGTTCCATTTTCCCTCGGCAAAGTATTAGACATCATATACAACAGCACAGGTGATCTCGGCGCTGCAAGAGAGAAGCTAGACACACTGTGTCTCATGTTATGTGGAGTATTCTTAGTCGGCGGCCTTTGTAACTTTGGACGAGTCTATCTGATGTCTATTTCAGGTACTGAAACACTAGCAAAGATAAGCAATCACAATCACTGATAATGATTTCCGTTATTCTAAAAAAAATTATATCTCTTTTTTTGCTGCTATCAGTATAAACACAGAAATTAACTAACCAAAAATGACTTGAATGTCTATAAAAACTTGCTCTATATTTTGACCAGTACTTCTCCGAAGTGCATGAACATTTGCACAACGCTTTATATGAGTTCAGGTGGAGGTTATCCAATATTTCATCACTAATTATAGAGATTATATCCCACAAAAACTTTTACTCAAATTTAAAAATACTACAAAGATACAGTTGCCACCATACTTCAAAATTATCTCTATACTTATCTATGTTTACACTAACTTAAATGGTAGAAAAAATGCGACTGGTCCTGACCTTACATTTTTATTGCGTATATAATTCAAATATAATTATAACAGTGTCTGTTCACTTGGATAATATTGATAGGAACTACATAATTTAGGAATGATATTGTGTACTTATCTATAGAAAATGTTTAATGTATTCTTCAAATCAACAACTACTCGTAGATATTAAATTGCCCAATGTAGGTTACATAAACATTAGCTATACCTCTTTCATGATAAGACTGGTGCAACAATGAAACATAAAAAAAGAGTACTTGAGTTTTTTTTAAAGTTTACAAAATAAGCATTATTTTAAAAGATATGATGAAATTATTTTAAAAACATTACCATTATGTGTTAGAAATAATTGTTCATACCAAAAAAGCTACACCACATTTCTATTTCTTCTTCTTTCTTATTATAGATTTGTCATTTATACCAAACAAAAAATCGAATATAATTCGAAAAGAAAATTTCTGAATAAGTAGCAAAAATTCCAGCAGATAGCGAACCTGATTTAAAATCCTATTTCATATGTTTTCCAGGTCAAAGAATGACACAAAGCTTACGGAAACAAGTTTACTCTGCCATCATGAGGCAAGAGACAGCTTGGTTTGGCAAAAATTCTACGGGAGAGCTGGTCAACAGACTGTCAGCTGACTCATACCTGGTCGGCCGTAACCTCAGTCAGAATGTTAGTGATGGGCTGAGATCACTGTTTATGGTTGGAGCTGGCACTGGCATGATGGTTAGAATAATTTTAATTTAGTGTTAAATAGGACAGTCATACTATATGCAGTCTTTCTGGAGCTATCCAATGAACACAATATGTGAACTTTGTCTTAAAAAAAATGCAATTAATGCTCATTCCCCCTATTTGGATGCCCTGTGTTGGGAGTGCCATGGTACATACTGTACCTCCCGTTCCTCTAGTCGGCGCGCTTCCTCCTGTCTGCGCTGGCTCCTTGTGCGAGATGTCTCGTCGTCGTATGGCGTTACCGGCATTTTCAATTATCCACCCTTCTGACACCAAATGTTACGAGATGGGTTCCTGGATAATCAGTTAAAACGCCGATTGTTCACTTTGCACTTTATTGCACAAAATCACAGTACACACGACACAACTGGTTCGCACAAACACGTCACACTGGCACTGAAATTCACACAACTAGTCACTTCACAATCACTGGTACCGCACTTGAACACGAGATGTTTTCGCTCCGGTATAAAACGCGATAACTGCCACGAACGAAAACCATCGCCCTATTTATATCGGAATAAGGGTTCTCTAGAAATCTGTAGAATATTCGGTGCCATTGTGACTGACAAAGTAAACAAGTGTAAAGTTCGAGAAACCCTATTGTTCTTAATTATTACGAAAACACCACAAAAAAAATCTAACAAACAACAAACAATAGACGCGACACAAAGGCCGGTGCCGCCTGAGTCATAAAACCATAAATCTCGCGATTAGATGTAAACAACTAGCCGTCGTACCGCGCGCGGCTTACTGCGTAACAATACTTATACCATACAAGCACAACTAACACCAACACCCGGAACCCATACCTAAATATCTGTTCAGTCAGGAATCAAATCTAGATACTACCAACTAAGCTAGAAGGGTAGTTAAAAATAATACTTAGTCATCATGATTTGAACAAGTGAAAAATTGACGTAAACTTTCATACCTTCAAATCACGATGACAGTGTCGCATGGGTGTAATTTTTCATTTAATTTTGTCTAGTTTCTAAGGGCAAATGCAAATTTAAAAAAAAAAAAAAACAATATCGCTAATCGCGAGCGATATTATATTGGGACATTTCTTTGACAATCATAGGCCTTAGTGTGAGTTTGCATAGTAAACAAAATCTATTATTGTTTTCGTGCGGCGTCATAAATTTTTGTTAGGTTTTCCTCGCTTCCACCAAGGGCGCTCTACCAAAAAAAGTTAAACTGACACTACTGTAATTTTCGTATAAACTCATACTAACTCAGCTCAGCTACAGTATTACATTTTAAGACTTTTTCGTTTTCTATTGGCAAGTTCTACTATAGTCTGACCGTTTAACTGAGTCCTCGTCTGGCGGGTACAGGGGCGCGGGGGTAGACGACAAAGGGGGATTGAGACAGGTGCGGGCGGCGGGTCCTCACCGCCCGCACCTGTCCCCCGCAGCACCGCGCAGGCGAGGACTCAGTTAAACGGTTAGACTATAGTCACCAAGAAACTACTGTTATTTTCGTTTACATATAAACTCATACTAACTCTTATAGCTAGAGTATTACATTTCAAGACTTTTTCGTTTTCTATTGGCAGTTTTACATGTCGCCGTCGCTGGCCCTGATAGGGCTGTGCGTGGTGCCACCGGTGTCAGTACTCGCTGTCATCTACGGCAGGTTTGTGCGCGGCATCACAAGACAACTGCAAGACGCGCTCGCTGATACTAGTGAGGTAAATTTTGTAGTACAGGTCAAATATGTGTGCCCACGACAGTTGCATTTAAAGCATACGACCCTAGTGACATGAAATACGATTTTTTTCTAGGTAAGTTGTTTTTTGACGATATGTTTGCGTTTGACCACATCCTGCCTGATTTTAAGCAGATACGATCTTATATTTGTAGCATGTTTCCTTAGAAGATACCTGTTTTCTATAGGTTAAGCACATGTCCACAACAGAGGCATTAGGAACATAGAAGTTTAATTACTGGGAAAAATGAAACAATTCTTTAGCTTTAAAATTGCATCAATGGCTCAAGATTTGTTTTCTGTAATATTCGCCTCTTGCGTGTTTTAGAGCTTTTATTTATCCAATAAAATTATAGATGAATGGTAAAAAAAAAAAAAATCTCACTTCCATGTCGTGTTTCAAAATCGCAATTATTAAAGTTTTTATTTTCATTTTTTCAGCTAGCTGAAGAGAAAATATCAAACGTAAAGACTGTGAAAGCATTTAGTAAAGAACAGAAAGAGGTCGCAATGTATGGAGAACGAATAGAGAACCTTTTACAGCTGGCATACAAGGAATCTATGGCTGTTGGTAGCTTTTATGGTTTGGTAAGTTGGTAAAGATACTAAAAACTTGTAATTATTCGGTATAGGGGCAATAGATCCTGCACTAAAGGTCCACACAAGTGTTTGTTTTGTGCATTACTTCCTCCAGCATTTACCTGAGTCAGCCCAGCACTTTAAAAAATGGCGGGTGGCTGCAGGCTGCTGACGAAAACTTGTTGCGGCTTAGGCGAGGAATGCACAATTCGCATAATACCCAAGTAGTCCAACAATGGCTAATTCTAGGAATGCCTAATTCTCAAAATGTCAAAACAAATTAATAATTTTGTATAAAAAACGTAAATTTTCCATACACATGGTGACCGTTATCTAACACGGTAACAACCACTTAAGGGCGATTTCAGTTTTAGAGGAATAACTTTTACTATGAGACCACCCGAAGCCAAATTCGCTAAAATAAATAGCAGTTCTATAGAAAAAGATCATTGATAAAATCAAAAAAAGGTATGGGACAGCTTATTTTTTTTCGCGGAATCTGGATTGGTTGGCCCCATAGTAAAAGTTGTTCACTTTGATGTACTAAACTTGCCTTTGAGAGGTTCGACTTTACTTACCTGAGACATTGCATATAAAATGTAGATATGTATTTTTTACTTAATAAAATTCTCAATATTAATTCTTTTGTTATTTTGAGAATTTGGCATTTTAGAATTAGCCATTGTGAGAATTAGGCATTCGTAGAATTGGGCATTCCTCGCCTAAACCCTTGTTACTTTATAAGTAAGCATCATAGTATAAAACAAAGTCGCTTCCCGCTGTCTGTCTGTCCCTGTGTATGCTTATATTTTTAAAACTGCGCAACGGATTTTGATGCGGTTTTTTAATAGATAGAGTGATTCAAGAGGAAGGTTTATATGTATAATACACCTGTGCGAAGTGATGTCATAATTTACAGAAATAATGTTGTTAATGAGAGTAGAGGACGATCGAAAATTGTATGGATTAACTCTGAAAAATCGTCAAGTTAAATAAACACAGATCAACATTGGCGTAGCTAGAGAATTTATCCAGAGGGGCAACTGCTACATTCTATTTAAAATAACATGGTGGCCAAAATAGCTCCAGAAAAATAGAATGTTTTGACTTTCAAATATTCTAAGGCGGGCAAAAAAATCTAGGTTGGACACGGAATATATTGTATTGACTCTTCTCATCACATGAAAAGTTTCTAATAAGATGGGGCTTCCATCCTTCTCTCTTATTTTTCCTAATTAGAACAGCATGTACATTGTTTACGCATGTACATTCTACATTATGTTGAAATAAATGATTGAGTATTGTGTTATAATTATAATCGGCCAAGTGTGAGTCGGACTCGCGCACGAAGGGTTCCGTACCGTATATCCTTAATATATATTATTTTAACTATTTATTTTTTAAGGGATTTTAAATTTTAATATTCTCTGTAAATATTTCAATCAAGCATTCCTGGTGCCGTCATTAATATCGAGCAAAAAATCATGTTTCTTGTATGGGACCCTGGAATATTAATTTTATTTCAATTATTTATTTATAAAGTAAATATTCAACTAAAATATTCTGGGAAAATTTTAATCATCTACCTGTCACCGTTATTAATAGCGAGCGAAAAACGGCATAAAATTCAGGTATGTTATATGGGAGCCCCCTTAAATATTTATTTTGTTCTGTTTTTAGTATTTGTTGTAATAGCGGCAACAAAATACCTCATCCGTGAAAATTTCAACTTTCTAGTTATCACCGTTCCTGAGATACAGCCTGGTGACAGACGGACAGCGGGACCTTAGTAATAGGGTCCTGTTTTCACCCTTTGGTTATGGAACGCTAATATATTGTCGCTTTGTATTTCCAGACGGGTCTCGCCGGCAACACGATAATAATCCTAGTTCTGTACTACGGTGGCGGCATGGTCGCCACAGAACAGCTTACTGTTGGAAACCTCACGTCATTCCTCCTCTACGCCGCGTACGTCGGCATTAGCATCGGCGGCTTGAGCAGTTTCTACACGGAGCTTAATAAAGGACTGGGCGCCGCTACTCGTCTGTGGGGTATTATTGATAGAGAACCGACCATTCCAGCTATAGGTACTATTATTTATTTATCAAGTATCAGGGAAACCTCATGGAATTACTCCTTTACGCCGCGTACGTCGCCATTAGTATCGGTGGCTTGAGCAGTTTCTACACGGAGCTTAATAAAGGGCTGGGCGCCGCTACTCGTCTGTGGGGTATTATTGATAGAGAACCGACCATTCCAGCTATAGGTACTATTATTATTTATCAAGTATTAGTGAAACCATGGAAGTATTCCTCTACGCCGCGTACGTCGGCATTAGTATCGGTGGCTTGAGCAGTTTCTACACGGAGCTTAATAAAGGGCTGGGCGCCGCTACTCGTCTGTGGGGTATTATTGATAGAGAACCGACCATTCCAGCTATAGGTACTATTATTATTTATCAAGTATTAGTGAAACCATGGAAGTATTCCTCTACGCCGCGTACGTCGGCATTAGTATCGGTGGCTTGAGCAGTTTCTACACGGAGCTTAATAAAGGACTGGGTGCCGCTACTCGACTGTGGGGCATTATTGATAGAGAACCGACCATTCCAGCTATAGGTACTATTATTATTTATCAAGTATTAGTGAAACCATGGAAGTATTCCTCTACGCCGCGTACGTCGGCATTAGTATCGGTGGCTTGAGCAGTTTCTACACGGAGCTTAATAAAGGGCTGGGCGCCGCTACTCGTCTGTGGGGTATTATTGATAGAGAACCGACCATTCCAGCTATAGGTACTATTATTATTTATCAAGTATTAGTGAAACCATGGAAGTATTCCTCTACGCCGCGTACGTCGGCATTAGTATCGGTGGCTTGAGCAGTTTCTACACGGAGCTTAATAAAGGACTGGGTGCCGCTACTCGACTGTGGGGCATTATTGATAGAGAACCGACCATTCCAGCTATAGGTACTATTATTATTTATCAAGTATTAGTGAAACCATGGAAGTATTCCTCTACGCCGCGTACGTCGGCATTAGTATCGGTGGCTTGAGCAGTTTCTACACGGAGCTTAATAAAGGGCTGGGCGCCGCTACTCGTCTGTGGGGTATTATTGATAGAGAACCGACCATTCCAGCTATAGGTACTATTATTATTTATCAAGTATTAGTGAAACCATGGAAGTATTCCTCTACGCCGCGTACGTCGGCATTAGTATCGGTGGCTTGAGCAGTTTCTACACGGAGCTTAATAAAGGACTGGGTGCCGCTACTCGACTGTGGGGCATTATTGATAGAGAACCGACCATTCCAGCTATAGGTACTATTATTATTTATCAAGTACTAGCTTTTACCCGCGGCTTCGCCCGCGTTATATTTTGATTTTAGCTTATGTTTATGTCGGCTGCGAAACTTAAGCTAACCGACAAATATCAAAATACCTTAGAGGAATGCTTTTGTTGGTTAAGTTACGGTTGGAGTGTATATACAACCCCCAGTGTATTCCCGCCTTGTCGTGGGGGAGGTCTGAGGCAGCTGAAAAGGCGGCGCTCGAAGTCTCCCTCTTCTTTGGGTCTTCTCCCCCAAGGAAGCTTAGAGGCTGGCACTCGAGGTTCAGCCTGCATGCCTTATGGGAGTGTCGCAATTTTGGCGGGCTGCAGTGCCGCTCTTGCGACGCTGCATCCGAGGTTTTTTTTTTATTGTATCGCGAAATATCCCTGACATGATCAGGGGTCTTAAATACAAATGAATAAAAACTATACCTATATTTCAATGTTTTTGGCTGTTTGCAGTTATAATAAACATTACAATGGTACAGCAAAGTTTATACCTACTTGTTCCTAATTATTGCTTTTTTACAAATATTTGTGCAATAATTCGATAAAACTGTTTCTAAGGTTTTTACGTGTTAGATTAATTCCAATTTTTTGTTCTAAATCAAATCTCTGCTTTCCATAAACTGGGCATTCCAAGATTATGTGCAGTGGAGTCTCCTCTTTTGTGGGTTCACAGATGCACGATGGGCTTTCCCTCAACTTAAATCGATGTAAGTATTGGGAAAACTCACCATGCCCCGTCAGCACTTGAGTTATGATTCCCACTGGTGCTATTTCTCTTACGATCTTGTATGCCGCAATTGCATCCGGAAAATATGTTTTGGTTACCGCCGCTGTGTGTCCATCCTGATACCGCCGGTTCCACTCGTCAAGAGAGTCCTTTCGGATTTCTCGCTTGACGAATGAAACGGGGCAGTTATCGTAAATAGGTCTGCACTTCGAGTGCAGTGCTGCTTCCTTTGCTAGCTGGTCCGCTCTCTCATTTCCCTCCATCCCCGCGTGCGCTTTAATTCAATAAAGTTTCACTATTTTATTTTGTGCGTGTAGTAACTTTATGTTAGCTTTGAATTTACTGCTAAGGGATGGAGGGAAGATACGCCAACTACCGTTTCCAGTGCAGACCTGGAGTCACAAAAGATTTTTGCTTTTTCGGTAGCCTCAAGAAGTGCCAATAACTCGGCCTGGTACACGGAGCACCAATCGGCCAATTTCAGCTTGCGGATACTGATCTCAGCGGCATCATCCCAAATGGATAATGCCGCCCCAACTTTCCCTATAATTTTGCTGCCGTCTGTAAATATGTTAATTTCTCGGTTAAGATTTTGCTCTAGTGCTGCTCCGTCTGCCAGGCATATGAACTCCAGCTCCTCCTGCTGCGCTGGGTGTGGCTTCTTTTCATCTCCAGTTACTTGCTGGGAATAACCTTTCTTAGTTTCATAAAGCAAGGCTGCTTCCTGGACTCTGATATGACAGCCGAGGATTAGGGGCCGCTGTGGGATATATGGAACTGGTGGTGTGGGTGCCGCCACCTACCCTACCTTCCGCTAGGCCGTCAACGTGTTGGCAGACGCAGTGGGGGTGCAGGGGAAGAGAGGTGTCGGTATCGCGATGGCCGTTCTCACTGCCCTCTGCAGTTGAAGAGGCAGGCGCTGGGCTACTATGACTGACCCGCTGCACTGGGACCAGGGCGTTGGAATGCTATCTGACGTTCAGTACTGGTTAGTCCCGAGTCATCCACCGATGACGATGTGTCTTGCGCTCCGAAACACTCCGTCATTATGGCGAGAGCGCAAGCTCCGTTATGGAGCCCGAGTCTGGGCTAGCGTTGTGTGCGCTGTGTGCCGAGTGCCGCCAAGGAGTGCGAAAAATGTAGGAACGTCCTAAACTTGCCATGACAGGTTATTTCTGGCGCTTAGACGGCTGCTACCGCAGCCCGCTCACTTAGTTTTTATCCTACCCTACGGGAACTGTTAAAGTTTTTGCGATAGAAAATGGGTCTATGTCACTTTTCGTCTTTCAAACTAAGAGTATATTCATGCAATAAGCCAAGGCAAGTTGCTCCGTTGCTGAGAAAAAATTATTGTTAAGTCCTACGGGAACCACAATTTTTTCGGGATGGAAAGTATCCTATGTCACTTTCCGTCTTCCAAACTATGCCCACCCCAAATATCAAGTCAATCCGTTGCTCCATTGCTGAGAAACAGTTATTGTCCTATCCCATGGGAACCACAATTTTTTCGGGATGGAAAGTATCCTATGTCACTTTCCGTCTTCCAAACTATCCATCATCCATCCATCCATCAGCCAAAGGACGTCCACTGCTGGACATAGGCCTCCCCTATGGATCTCCAATAAGACCGGTTGAAAGCGGCTTGCATCCAGCGCGATCCTGCGGTCTTAATGAGGTCATCCGTCCACCTTGTGGGTGGACGTCCTACGCTGCGCTTGCCGGTACGTGGTCTCCACTCGAGAACTTTTCGACTCCACCGGTCATCAGTCCTCCGCGCTATGTGCCCTGCCCATTGCCATTTCAACTTGCTAATCCGTTGGGCAATGTCGGTAACTTTGGTTCTTCTACGGATCTCCTCATTTCTGATTCGATCCCGTAGAGAAACTCCGAGCATAGCCCTCTCCATAGCTCGTTGGGCTACTTGGAGTTTATTAATAAGGCCCATGGTAAGAGACCACGTTTCAGTGCCATAAGTCAAACTATGCCCACCCCAAATATCAAGTCAATCCGTTGCTCCATTGCTGAGAAACAGTTATTGTCCTATCCCATGGGAATCACAAATTTTCTCGAGATAAAAAAAGTATCCAAATATCACTTTCTGTCTTTTAAACCATAAGTATCCATACAAAAATGAGGTCAATCTTTTGCTCCGTTTCTGCGTCAAAGAGGAACAAACCAACAAACTTTTCGGATTGATAATATTAAAGTATGATGATTCTGTACCATAAAGGTAGAATAAAGAAACATGTTAAACCTCTAATGATAGAAGATTTAAAAATATTTTTAATGTCAGGCAAAATGACGGCCTGGTATTAAACGTCATAGTAACATGTAGCATGCAGAGGGAAAATAACATTTTATCTAATTTTAATGTCAGTTGTCATTTTCAATCCATACTTTAATTCCTCTTCAAGGGGATATAATGGTGGAAAAACAATTTGTCCCCTTGCCATGCTACTTGTGATTTATAAAAGTCTGCAGACAATGTCACCTGTCATCTAATTACGTTTGGATGTGACGTTTCGTTAGTCCATATTAGCGTCATAGAGGAATTAATCACTTAGCGTCTTTGTGATAGTGGCGACAGTTTCGCTTTCGATGGTTTTTGTCCTGTCCTACAGGAACTATGCAATTTTTCGGGATAAAAAGTATCCTAAAGCTCCTTCCGCCTTTTAAACTATGTCCATGCCAAAAATCAACTCAATCCGTTGCTCCGTTGGTGCGTGATAGAGTAACAAACCAACAAACCAACAAACTTTTCGGATTTATAATATTAGTAAGGATTAGTGAAACCATGGAAGTATTCCTCTACGCCGCGTACGTCGGCATTAGTATCGGTGGCTTGAGCAGTTTCTACACGGAGCTTAATAAAGGACTGGGTGCCGCTACTCGACTGTGGGGCATTATTGATAGAGAACCGATCATTCCAGCTATAGGTACTATTATTATTTATCAAGTATTAGTGAAACCATGGAAGTATTCCTCTACGCCGCGTACGTCGGCATTAGTATCGGTGGCTTGAGCAGTTTCTACACGGAGCTTAATAAAGGGCTGGGCGCCGCTACTCGTCTGTGGGGTATTATTGATAGAGAACCGATCATTCCAGCTATAGGTATCTATTATTATTTATCAAGTATTAGTGAAACCATGGAAGTATTCCTCTACGCCGCGTACGTCGGCATTAGTATTAGTGGCTTGAGCAGTTTTTATAGGTTTAAATAATTTTTAATTATCATTTAAGATATTTCTGTCGCGTTCATGATAAAAATAACTTATAAATAACAGTTTAAAATTTGGTTGTCACACTTTACACAAAGATGAGATAAAAAAAACCCACAAATAACATAATAAAAATCAAAAGAAATAAAGTTATTAACTGACTTCAAAAAACAATAAACAGTAGGTACACAAAAACAATACGGAAGCTTAATAAAGAACTAAGTGCTGCTACTCGTCTGTGGGGAATTATTGATAGAGAACCGACCATTCCAGCTATAGTAGGTATCTAATTACTTAATCATCAAATATCAGGCACGCTCCTTGGAATCCTCGCATCCTTTGAACTTGAACTATATTTATGCCAAAAATCAAGTAGATCCGCCGTTGTTCTATGGCTGCTTAAAAGAGTAACAACCAAATCAATAAACTCATAAACACAATTTCGGATTTATGGACCGAAGCAAAGCGAAGGTCTATGCTTTGACGACGATTTTGTTTCTGTCTGTCCGGAAATTGTTTTTGTCTACAGGTCGCATTATACTACATTTTTACTGAAATAAGCCACAGTTCGTGTCATTTCACTGTCATACTTTCTATCACATTGCTATAAACTTAATAAAACCTATCCATTTTGTAAAGCATAAGACATTTACAGGGTCGACTAATTTTAACTTTTTTCCAGGAGGTCTAAAACCTATACAAAGGCCGAAAGGCGAAATAATCCTCGAAAACATTCACTTCTCATACAACGATCAGCCGCTAATAAAAGGACTAAGCCTTCACTTACACCCGGGCAAGTCTATAGCGCTAGTGGGGAGATCTGGATGCGGGAAAAGCACTGTAGCATCACTTATACTGCGGTTATATGACCCTGAGCAAGGCAAAATATTACTCGATGGAGTTGATATTAAAGATTTGGACCCGGTTTGGTTGAGGAGCCATATTGGATATGTTAGCCAGGTGAGTGCGATATCTCAGTTTCGTTAATAATATCGGTTCTGTGATAAACATTTGGTTAAGCTCAAGCTCACATCCGGGTAAGTCTATGGCGCTAGTGACTCAAACCATCATTTTGAACAACTTACTATGAGGCCAATCTGGAATTCGTTTCTATTTAATTTTGTATTGAACAGCTGATTTTTTTTCTCTTATTTTAAGTTGACCCCATCGTAAAAGTTGTTCATAATGATGGTCTCAATCACTTCCTTTCGGCTTATTACAGGGCAAGCAAATTACCCTGTATAGATTAAGATATATTATTAGGTTATTGGTAATCAGTTAGCATCCTTTTAGGGGCTTATTCTGTACATCAAAACTAACAACTTTTGTTCGGCGACTTTTGTTAAAACCAAAATAAAAATTCATACATTTTGTCGAGGGTGAACGGTATTTTTCTATAGAACAGCAATATTTTTATTGAGATTTGATAAAAGTTGTTGCACAAAAATTGTTAGTTTTGATGTACAGAATAAGCTCCTAAAAGGATGCTAATTGATTACCAACAACTGTATATTAGGGTGAATAAAGTTTCATGCATTGCTATGTAAAGTGTAACATACTACTTACTAGTTCATAAGTAGTAAAATTAACACCACACATTGTAATGCATCTGCATTGTATCGTTTACATTAAAGCAAGTTAATAAAACCAATGTCAAGTCATTATTGTCGATAGTTGATAATATGTAAACTAGTTTGACCTATCCGAACGTTTTGTTTTAGGAACCCGTTTTATTTAGCGGATCAATAAAGGACAATATTCTGTATGGAGCGCTGGAGGACGAAACTCTTGAAGATATTAAAAATAATGATAAGGTAAGTGATCGTGTTGATTCTACCCTTCGAGCAAATATATAGAGTCACAATCGTGCAAAAAAGTGTCCGAGGCAAAACTCTGCCCAAGCCATGTAGTGGGCAGGCCTTTTAGTTAGTCGTAAGGCTATTGCAAGCCGACTACAACGCCGCGCGATGCCGAAGTGCTCTGTTACAAGCACTAATTAGGTGACATAACGTCGAGATTCGAAATAATCGGCCAAGTACGAGTCGGACTCGCGCACGGAGGGTTCCGTACTGTATGGGAGCCCCCCTTAAATATTTATTTTATTTTAATTTTATCTCTTATTATTGAAGTGAACATAAAACTAAATATTATATGAAAAAAAAGCATCTACCTGTTACCATTATTAATATAGAGCGAAAAACGTCTAAAAATTCAGGTTTGTTGTATGAGAGTTCCCTTAAATATTAATTTTATTCTCTTTAGTATTTGTTGTTATAGCGGCAACAGGAATACATCATCTGTGAAAATTTCAGCTGCCTAGCTATCATGGTTCATGAGATACAGCCCGGTGACAGACAGACGGACAGACGGACATCGAAGTCTTAGTAATAGGGTCCCGTTTTTCCCTTTGGGTACGGAACCCTAAAAATTAGTCATTGTGAATTATTTAATGTAAATATCTAATTCGGTATGTATGACGGCGCTCGGACATTTTTTTACTACTTTCACTTAGGGACTGTGTCTCTGTAGGTATTTGCTCGTAGATTCTACCAAAAGATAGTTATGAAATAGTTTCATGGTTATCACAAATCTATGTTCACAACAGTTTCACTAAACAGTTATGATATTATATCTCCCGAAAAGATGTGAGTAGCTTATCAAAGATACAAGGCCACATGACCTTAAATCTACAAACTGATATGTATCAATTACCTAAATCAATTTTAATAAGTTAAATATAGTAGTAAATATAATATAGTGTTAATATTAACACTAATAATACAGTTACCTAACATGATCGGCAATTGTACGAGCCCAACTCTAACGAGGTTGGTACTACGTGTAACTGCCCAGCAATCATGAGGCACGATGGACACGAGTTTAACATAAATTAAGCACAACAGAAGAGGACTAGCTCCCGCAAACTCAGGGAATCCTACTGCGGGAGCTAGGGCTACACACGAATATTTTAGATGATTTCATAATTTTAATTTAATTCTATTTAGTGATAAAGTGTTTCCCTGCATGCATTTTGTTATTTAAGTTAAAGATCACGTGTAATTAATTAGTTCATGATTTGGCAACGAAATAAATGATTTATTATTTATTATTATTAGTCAAATACGTATGAATTTGTTAAAAATTCGGCTTAGCAACTGTTGTTTTACTCGTACAGTCATTCAAACTTTTTAAATAGACGCCACAGATTATACAGGGTTATTTGTAATCAATTAGATTCTTTCAGGGGCTTATTCTGTACATTAAAGGTAACAACTTTTGTTCTACGACTTTTGTCAAAACTAAAAAAAAACTGTTCCATACATTTTGTCGAGAGTGAACGATATTATTCTATGGAACAGCATTTTTTTTGAGAATTAATAAAATAAATGTAGAACTAAAGTTGTTAATGTAATGTGGTGTAGGTGTTTTAATGTACAGAATCAGCCCCTAAAGCATGCTAATTGATTAGAAATAACCCTATATATTGTTAAGACATAAGAACTGCATGCAAGCTACTTTCGGTAGATGTTATAGGATATCCAAAAGAGTTTTTTGAGTGTGTTTTGCGCCGGACGTCCTTTAGCTGATGATTCTTGCAATACCTAGCTGTTTGAAATATGAAGAATATTTCATACATAAGTACATTTTATTATCGGCTTATGCCCTGTAGTTGGCCGAAATAAGCTGATGAAGATGATGATGATTATCACTCCATCACTTTTATGGAGTGTGGTGTTTCTCTAGACGGACTTCTAGTATATTACGGACTCCCACCTAGAAGACGCACTTCGAATTTGCTGTTTTACTCGAGAACCAACTATAAATACGAGCTCTATATCGTCGGTGCAGTTTCTAGATTTGACGTCTTGTGTTTTATTGTTCAGGTTTTGATTTGAAACTAAAATAATGAATAGGTAGCACTTAATTATTACCTATCAGTTGTTCTTTTATGGTCCTCGTTAAAATTTTTCGCGCTGTATCCGGACCCCACCTAAAATTACTTCAAATTGTTACTCTAAGACTTCCACTTAAAATTGTATTTAGAAATCCGTCGTCTAGAGAAACAACCCGTATATATCTAACTCCACACTGTAGGTGGAGCCAGCGTGGATGTCGGCGGCGCGCACAGCGCATCTCCACGAGCTAGTGGTGGCCACACACGAGGGCTGGGAGCGGCAGGTGGGCGCGCGCGGCTCGCAGCTCAGCGGCGGGCAGAAACAACGCGTCGCCATCGCCAGGGCTATTGTAAAGGTAATGTACACTCCACACTATTGTAGCGCTCGTGGCGTAGTTTGACTAGGTGTTTGTCAGCGATCACCGAAATTAAGCGACGTTCCGCACGGTTAGTATTTGGATGGGTGATCGCGGGTGGCGTTTTCCAACTGAGCACTACCGTGGCTCGGATAACACGTTAAATTGTAGGTCCCGGTTGTTTTAGCCGTTTAGCCATGTCAGAGGCCTTCATGCGGCCTAAAAACTCTGGCACCAGGGCTAGCCACCTGGCCTATACGAACTTACTTACTCCACACTGTAGGCGGAGCCAGGCTGGGTGTCAGCGACGCGCACGGCGCATCTCTACGAGCTAGTGGTGGTCACACACGATTGACGACTTGCTGTTGCCAGGGTATACTGCATGGAGTGCATCATTGTCAGGGTTGTGATAAAGTGGTGGCTACAGCGGGAGCTTCATAAACCCCAAACTACCACCAGCCTTGGAAGATCGACCCACCGTATGTTACAAATTCTGTCAGCTTGGCGTGAGGCACAACGGTTCATGGGCCAGTGCAGCCCAGTTACTGATATTCCTATTTCACCATAATTGCTTTAGACGCTTTATTAAAAAATTGTACAATTGAATGATTGGTGTCTCATTTCCACCTGATATTTGTTGCTTTTATAACATGACAGAGGGGTGCGCGCGTTTACGGGTTCTCCCGTAGGTAAATATAAGTACTCCGAGCCATCAGCCTTCCGGCTGATCAACCAATCAAAGGTCTCGATTTGAATAATTCGGTCTGCAGGTGTGGTTCGCAGGACATAACAGTCTGTTATATTTACGAGTACAGTAGTCTCTGTGTTTGTGTAGTCTGTAGCATCTCTAGTACAGGAAGGCTTAGTGAAGAGCTACGAATATAAAGCGTTCGTGTAACAAATACCTGAATCAAAAACAGAGGTTATAAATAAAATCTAAATAAGAAATTGAATAGCGATTTCGTGGCAGCTAAGGCCAATGTAAACATCAGTAACACCAAATTTACTGTTTATCGTTGTATCATTTATATCAGCCCTTTTACTTCCAAAAGATATATTTCTCAATAGATTTCGAATAGGACCAGTTAATGCGTCCTTTGTTGTCCCTAGTTGCATCCAGCGCCATCGTGCGGGTCTAATGAAATACTCTGTCCACCTTGTGGACGGCTGTCCTATGCTACGCTTTCTGATGGTGACTACAAAGGATAACATCACAATCCTTGTTTCAGAACCCCAAAATCCTAATACTCGACGAAGCTACCTCAGCGCTAGACGCATATTCTGAATATTTGGTTGACAAGGCTCTAAAAGAAATCAGCAAAGACAGGACAGTCCTCACAATAGCTCACAGACTAAGCACCATACAAAACGCCGACGAAGTGGCGGTGCTAGAAAACGGTGTCGTAGTCGAAATAGGAGCTTATGCTGAACTGATGGCGAAACAGAACGGATTCTTCAGAGAATTAATCACACATCAGGCATTTGCGAAGAAATCCAGAACCACAGAAAGTCAGAAAACGTAACAACGTATGTTCTGTTAGCTGGTTTCTATCAAGGTGCATTCACTAGTCTAAATACAAGGTAAGTGGTGGAACTAGTGAGATACAGCTTTTACATTGTTGATTTTTATTTATTTAAATTATTGTTGTTATTTGGGAATTGATATTTGGGGATATTTTACTTCTGTTACGAATCACAAGTTCTAGGTAATCGGTCACAAACGATGTTAAATTTTTGTAATTTGTTATTATATCGACGTACAATGAATGTGCTATTTTTCTAGATTATCTAAATGCCCAAGGCAATCACGTATTGGTCGTTTCCTGTATTTTTATTATTATATAAATACGTACACAAATTGCCATAAAATAGTTTCTAAATCGTTGCCTGCTGAAATTGTAAAATAATTTAACTCGACAAAATAATATTATACATTAAAAATATTGTAATGACAATTTGGTAAATCAAAGATTCAACGTATTTAGCCTTGGATAAAAGTATTAGGCACCCTAACAATTTAATTACACATATGCAGGGCGAAAAATACTAATTAATTTTGCTGCTTACAGATATATTCTAATTATCTATTCGATTCTTTTTGATGTCTGAGAGCCATGGCTTCTTTCTGCCTCAGGCTTGCTATCTTCTTATCAGTGTTCTTCTTGCCGTTCTTGAACTGATTGGTTTCTCAATGTCTTCTGACTAAACAACAGCGAGTTCAAAAGATTTCATCAACCCGTTCTTTTATATTTACGTGAAAGTCTCAGCTAAACAGGTAGCGCTGAAACGGGATTTTTTTTTAATAGTTTAACAACTTTCTCTTGGGTCTTGCCTTCAACATACAAAATCTGGAGTTTCCCATTACAAATTCGCGTTGTTTAAGTATTTTGAATATTTTATTGTTTGTACGTTTTTTACGGGAGTGCCTAATACTTTTGGCCAAGGCTGTATTTCAATTTTGACGTGGTTATGAAAACCGGAAGTACCGATCGAGTATATCTAGCTAAATAAATTTTATGATATGATTTTGTGATAAAATACATTATGATATTAATAACGCGTCGTGGCCATGAAATAAGTATGGAACAAATCATTATGTACATAACGAATATCATTGAATTGTTGAAATTATAGATTAATATTTAGTACAATATTTTAGAACGTAAGTTGAAAATCTTAGTGACAACGGGTAAAGGAATATTTTTTGTCGTGAGTCAAATAAAATGGAAATGTTGTTATTTTATGGCGTTGTTTTATTTTGCTGCTTATCTTACATAAATAATACTATTAGTATTTATGTGAGTCAAATATAAGATAGTTTTCGATACTTGCAAAAATAGACATCGCGAATAAGCTTCCTTTGTGTTAATTTTTCTGTATTCTGACCCCAAAAATAGTACATATAGAAACTTTATAAAGGGTTTAACCGCAATGTGCTAGTAAATTTTTAATAATTACTATAAATTAAAAATTTAAAAGACCCCCGACACATTGACAACCATTTTGGGCACATTTGTAGAATTTTGGTTCTTCCATCCCCACTTTAACCCACCATAACTCTTAAACGGCTCAATCGATTTTTATAAAACATAGCTAAGAACACTCTCGATTAAGTCTCCTTTCATCCAAAAAAAACTAAACTGAAATCGGTTCAGTGGTTCGGGCGCTATCATGCCACAGATAGACAGACAGACAGACACACAGACAGACAAACAGACACGTCAAACTTATAACACCCCTCTTTTGCGTCGGGGGTTAAAAAGATAATAATTACTATCCAAGATACTACTACCCAGCAGTGAGATAAAGTAGACTGCGGATGATGATGATGACGTTACTTTCACTATGTGCTATATCTATTTTTACACCAACGTTTATCTATTCAGTTTTTAGGGTTCCGTACCCAAAGGGTAAAAACGGGACCCTATTACTAAGACTTCGCTGTCCGTCCGTCTGTCTGTCTGTCTCCAGGCTGTGTCTCATGAATTGTAATAGCTAGACAGCTGACATTTTCACATCACAGATTATGTATTTCTGTTGCCGCTAAAACAACAAATACTAAAAACAGAATAAAACAATTTTTTTTTCCCATACAACAATCGTGATTTTTTTGCCGTTTTTGCTCGATATTAATAACCGGCATAGGTAGATGCTTGAAATGGGGCTAAAGAGATTCCCATACGGAACGGAACCCTTCGTGCGCGAGTCCAACTCGCACTTTGCCAATTTTTCATCCATCATCGTTTTATTCAAATTAAGTAATTTTCATGTATTGTGCATTTAAGTATAAAATTAAATAGTTAAAACAAAGTTCCAGTATACGCTTGTTGTCAATAAAAAAAAATTATAACTATTATTGTAGGTAAATAGAAACAGTCTATTTCAGTTAGAAACGAACGACCTCGCCTGAAGGCGCTATCTAAAACGGCTTTAATAACCATATCGCGCGTGTCTCATTCATTACTACGTTGATAAAGAGCCGTAGCGTAATCTTGTTTGTTGCCACTTTTTCGTCACAACTGTAAACAGTTAAATATGTAAGTGGACCTTGCCCCGTGTCTGCGGGGAACGCGCCAAAACAAAACTAGAGTGGAGGCGTGTCGTACGTCATTTATGTACGGACGCTGCGCGGGCAACACGCAGAAAATGTCGCTGAAAGTCTTACGCGGGAACCTCGCGCGCCAAATTTTAAACTCTACGAAGGATGGGAAGAAAAGGCCTAGTCTGTCGAGCAGAGCCCTAGCGACTCAAGTGGCCCCTAAAGCGGATGTGAAGCCTCTAACGTCGCCGTGGGGTGAAATACAAGTGGGGAAGGAAACTCTGACTGAACATGTTTTCGCGGACGTCGAGCAATGGGCGGACAAACCCTCTGTGGTAAGTTTTCAATTTAATTTTAAATAAATATAGTAAAAAAAAAAACTAAAAAAACATGCTTTTATTAGCATATTAAACTAAAAAGTGTAAACTAATTTTCAATGTAGACAAAAAATAATAATGAACGAAAAATATTAATACTGTAAAAAAAGCGTGGGGCGCTTTGTGCCATAATTTTTCGTAAATCGAGCACCCCACGCTTTTTCATGCTTTTATTTTTTTTATTAAAGTGTGTTTTTCAGTTTTATTAAACTATATATAATTTATTTTTCACTTCTTAGTGAATAGCGAATAGCCACCGAATGTAAGGTACCTGAGGCAATTAACGCCCACCTAACATAAAACATTTAAAAAAAATTAAATATTTAATAAAATGATTTACGTGAATGCATTATCATCGGTCTTTGATAGGTGTACATACAAAGTTTAAATAAAATCTGATTGCTTAAAGTTGGGCAAAATCGAGCTCAAAGGCGTTGGTTACAAGCAAACAAACATACAGGTGAAACTAATCTCATCAAAAACATAAATGTTAAATGGGAGCCAAAGTGTCGCCACCAAAAGAATTGAGATCCAACACCGGGCCAAGTGTTCTGTAGAAAATCCTAAAGTTTAAGCTACAAGATCATACCTACAACATTCTAAAGGGATTTACTTATGTAATTCAAGCTCGTGATTTGACTTGGCTAGTTTAAGAATAAGAACAGTGCAAATAAGCATTTGTCTGTACGTGTAAACTAGCCAAATCAAATCTTGCGCTTGAATTACATAAGTAAATTTCTTTTAAATGTTGTAGGTATATTCTTGTAGCTTAAACTTTAGGATTTTCTACAGGACACTTGGCCCCCGTGTTGGATCTCAATTCTTTTGGTGGCGACACTTTGGCTCCCATTTCACATTTTTGTTTTTGATGAGATATCATAACTTTTTGTTCAGAAATAATGATTAGTTACATCATGATTATCATAGTACACTTATCTCTGAAAAAGTTATCTAGTATTTATTATATTACTATCACAAATGGCATGGTTCATCTATCGAAAATCTCAGTGCCTCGCGACGCTACCGCCATTTATTGGAGTATTGGTTAGGTAAATTTTACAATTACTTTGTTAATAGTACTAATTTTCAATAATTTTCAGTTTTTAGATTTTTTTCATTTATATATGCCCGATAGTCTACCTTGGTGCCAAATATCATGATTCTAGGTCATCTGGAAGTGGGTTAGGTTTTTGATCTATAAGTCAGTGAGTGAATCAGTCAATGAAACACGAGTTTTTAAACGTTAATATATCAATAACTGATTGAGCAAAATTTATGAAATTTTGGATTCTTGATAAGCTAAGTTATGAGGGGGTCAAAAGTAGCTCCAAATGGTTCGTGTAATATTACACACGGCCGCTGCGTCGCCAGTTTTCTTTGAACACTTTGGCTGGACACGCAGCCGCGTGTCTAGATAATAAAATCGTGTTAAAATAATTACGTTTTTTTGTCTCAATTTTCAGTTGGAATTTTTGATCTTGAGCATAGAAACTTTTTTCAGACAATTTTTATACTTAGAATTTTTATAAGTTTACCTATTAAAATGTGAGATGGTTTGAATATTAACATTTTTTGGGCTTTATGTTATTCATATTTTCGTATCAAAGAAGCGCAGTTTTTACAGATTTAAAAACATATTTAAGAAAGAGCTGTTTACCTACCATGGGATAGTTATGGTTTTACAAATATATTTAAGAAAGGGTTAAAGGGCTGTTTGCGTACCACGGGATAATTATGGTAAGTCCAAAGTCGTGGCGCATCAATTAAATACCATTAAAGCGATGCACAATTATTCCCTGTACAAAGTTCAGTGCGCCACATATGCGGACGTGTTGTGATAGGGTATAAATAGTTCCCATTCGAAGGTTGAGGTTACCATGGATACTTGGCACTGCGCTCCGGTAGAAATTGGGGAGATTTCTGGTAGCGCCATAAATGACAACAAACACAGCTGTGTGCAACAACATGCATATTAATTGTTATTTTTATTTGTAACTTTCGCGATTCGAATTCGAACGTAATTACGTGCCCATAGATCCCTTTCGCGATTAGGGCACATTCGATCGTGATCACGGGCCCTTGACCACGATCGATCTCGATCGAAACGTCGGGATAACGAGCTATTTATTTATCTCGTATTTTCAGTGCGTGAAGTCCCGTAGTATAAGAATAATGTATGTAATTTGTGATAAGGTTTTAAAAAAAACCAAATCCGAAAGATCCTGTACAGTTTAGTCTAGATGCGTAAAGAGAACATCTAGTAGAGGACAATCCTTACATAGTCCTTACATGGTATAAAATAAAGTCGCTATTTTTGTCTGTTTGTTTGTCTGTATGCTTAAATCTTTAAAACTACGCAACGGATTTTGATGCGGTTTTTTTAATGGATAGAGTGATTCCAGAGGAAGGTTTATATGTACAATACACCTGTGCGAAGCCGGGGCGGGTCGTCTAGTATAAAATAAAGTCGCTATATTTGTCTGTTTGTTTGTCTGTATGCTTAAATCATTAAAACTACGCAACGGATTTTGATGCGGTTTTTTTTAATGGATAGAGTGATTCAAGAGGAAGGTTTATATGTATAATACACCTGTGCAAAGCCGGGGCGGGTCGTCTAGTGAAAAATAAATAACGATACGCTTAAATGATGATGATGAAGTTGCCATAGTTTTAGGACACTTATTCGTAATCGCTATCAGAAGTTAGTTTGCTATGTTTAAAAAATATTAGATTGTTAAACTATTCATGTAGCGTAAGACGCTCTGGATACGAAGAAAAATCTTATGATATCTTACAAAATAAATTGTCTAACTAAGCAAAGTTACTTAAAATCATAGCCAGTTGTTTAACTTATTTCAAAATCTAATATTTTTATCAGAACATTTAGTTACGAAAAGAAATGAATAAAATATATCAAAAAGATCTAGCGACTAAACTTATTTTCTTTGTACTTGTTTTTAAATCAGTTGTGTTTACTCTTCAAAATAGGTCCATACAATACTTTTTTTCCAATTAAGTAGAACTTGAAAAAATATACTTACAAAAAATATTAAGAGCAGTGACTTGTTTCCTTCCTAGGTACGGTACCTACGTGATTCAATTTTATAATATGAAAGTTTTCCTGTTGATGTTGTTTCTGTTATGCCTGTTATGTTTAAGAATGGTTACAGTAAAATAATAAAATTGCCATAGGGTCTTTTCCAGTCTCATTTCAGTAACATCATTTTCCGGTATGAATAATATTAAATAATAATATTTACATAATAAAGCATTATGAAATATTATGTCTGTTTAATTAAGTTTTTCATGAAGATTTCAAATCTAAATCGAAGGTTCAAATCTCGGTCATCAAAACCAATGAATTAAAACCTGGAATGTATGTAGGTACGGAATTTCACAACAATGGCTTTTCGGTGAAGGAAAACATCGTGAGGCAACCTGCATACGTCCATGGAAGAAATTTGATGGCGTATGTGAATCCACCAACCCGCACTGGGCTAGCGTGGTGAATATGGCCCAGTCACCCTTCGTGGGAAGGCCTACGTCTTGCTTCCCGCAGTGGACTATTAAAAAGGCTGGTACAGTACAGTATTATGGTATCGATTTTTGATGGTAATTTTTTTAATAAGCAAATATTAATTAGCAAATTACAATGGATTTCACCGCTCTACTTCTAATTATTTTTCGCCAAAATTGGCATTAACCGACTTCAACCGTATACAGAATGGGAATAGGTCGCGCGGGTTGATGTATCATCGATGTAGTAATTTTTACGGGACCTCGGATCCAATGGGACAACCTCGGGAGCTAGTATACCCTTTCAAACTAAAAAAATAAAATTGGTACACAATTGGCGAAAACATCGAGGAACATACACAAAAAAATATACAGACGAACAAAATACCTTTTCCTTTTTGGAAGTCGGTTATAAAGAGATTTCAACACGTATAAAATATGAATTTAAAATAAGAATATCATCCTCTCCAATATTCGTTTACTTTTTTACGACAATGACAAATAATAACGATAAGTCATAGTCTGTATTTGGTAATAAATCATCATCTAGTGTTATTCAATAAGGAATTTCACACAAACTACGATCTATGCGTCCAATGTGATGACTATGTACTTGTAATCCGAACTTGACCTTTGAACAACCTAGATTACACTAGTCAGGTACAGGTGGTTTACTACCAGAGATCTCACAAGATGACACATGTCGTCTCGATGCAGCGGGCGGGAACCTAATTTCGCCCGAAATTCTGTATACATAAATAATTATTATTATTTCTCGCCAAAAAAGGCACAACCGACTTCAACCATGTACAGAATTCGAATAATTTGCACGGATCGATGTAGTAATTTTTACATTATTGTTCATTTTTCAAAAATGACGGCCGATTTCGATGAAATACTTCTGAAGTAAGATCTTCCAAACAAAAAAAAAAGAATCATCAAAATCGGTCAGCAATTTGCGGAGTGATCGTATAACATACAGACGAAAAAAAAACAGAGTCGAATTGAGAACCTCCTTTTTTAACGGGCTAAAGTGCCTTTATTTACTACAACAAAATACAATACATACTTTATTTGCTAAAACTACCTACGCTTCTACTATATAAAAAGCAATTAAAACTTAACTCTGCGTAACGCCTATATTTAATTAAACAAATATTACTGAAAGAGCATAGCAAGTGAATTAAATTGCATGCGCTCCACTATTGCATTTTGGAATGTAGTGTTTCGTAAACATGCATTTTGCGGTGTATGATTTTTAGCTACTTGTATATTCCAAGTGTCTCGTGTGTCGGGTAAATAGAAGGCCTATCTCTAGACCTTCATGGCTACAACCTTATTACGTAACTGTTTAGAATAACACCGGCATTATCCTGCGAAAGTAGCATTTGATGTGATAATTGGACTAATTAAATACATCGTAACCGTTGAATCCTTTGATTTAATAATTGATGAAATCCGTATCTATAGGTATTTCTAAGATTTTTACGCTGATGTTGGAAGGATGTGCCTGTGAAGGCTTCACGCTATCTCATAAATGAAAAACCTGACTTTAGTTTGTAACAAAGGATTAGGGATAGCGTTAGGAATAAATCTGAACATAGGAAGTAAATTCATAATTGTACGTTTTATATTATGTAACTAACTGTACGAGTAGGTGTGTGGCAGGCACGGTAATAATGTCTCTATGAGGCAAAATGTATAAACTTCTGTCATAGACTTTTAGACCGAAAAATAAATTCATGTGGCCAACTAATTGATACTGATAAAGGTGGTCAATATTATTACTAAATGTACAAAACCAATCCCTTTTAAAAATCATATATCTCTCTTGTCGGTGGGGCAACTTCCACGTCTCGCGATCCTCTGCCAGCTTTTTTCAGGTTACATTTTAGATTATAATTTTATTATATTGTTAAGTAGTACTGCCTTGTATTCAGATTTGTTTTTTTTTGTGCTTGTAGCATAGTGCCTTTCAAGCAGTATTGTGAAAATATAGCAATGTGTTGGATTTAACTGAAACGTTTTCAGTAAAACTTCAGAGCAAAAACTAATTCATCATTTTACATGCTCAGATCATGATGACGAGCACAGTGCCGGAAGCGGAGCTAGGAAATTATTAGTGTCTCAATACTGGCTCTGGCTCTGATCTTTTGTGGGCTAGCGCAGCATTTTTCTCATTTCTTAATCAAATATTGTTTTTCAATTTGTCAAAATGTTTTAAGAATATTTTCAATTCAATAAACCTAGTTGCAAGCAGCGCTGGATGCAGACTGCTTCAACCGGGCTTATTGGATCCATAGAGGAGGCCTATGTCCAGTAGTGGACGTCCTACAGCTGATGTATGGATGGATGGAAACCTTGCAAGCAAGGGTGTTGTGTAGGCAACTAATGCTTAAATGCAATTAATGTAGGTTAGGTAACCTACTTTAATTGCACAACCACCTTTATAATAACAACTACTTTAATTGCAAAAAATAACAACCATTAGTAGGTACTAATGGTTGTTATTTTTTTTTCTTATTTAACTGAAAAGTAGGTACAAGAACCATTATAAACTTTATTATATCGCGTATTGCTTGCAAATAGGCACTTAAACAACAATTTATTTTCCCACCTCCCAAGAATCGTTGAGCTCGGGTGCCAAATATTTATATCTTGTTTATTTCAATATCATAGGTACTGGACTTCGTCCATTTTACGTGAAATGGTCAAAGTCCAACACCAAAATGTCGATAAGTGGTGACGATGACCTGTTTCGTGTACGTATGTACATAAATAGACTTTCAAAGTCTGTTATCAGTGTCAATAAGGGCGTTGACTAACAGATCTGTAATCTAAAATTGTGTTTGTATTATAGTAAAATTTCGTTAATTTGACTGAATTATGTTTTAATTTTATTTACTTTTGATCTTTTTATGACGATGCTATTGCAGATACCTACTATATTGTTTTAAATTTTTTAGATTATTTTAAGTTAGGGTGTTTGAATTTGTATTAAATTATTTTATGTAATTAATTGAATTGTTAGGTATTCATAATTTGGTGAATATGTAAATTTGCACCTATTATAATTATATTATGTTTGTAAAAAGACGATTCTAAGCGCATTTCTAATTAATGTCTAAAGAATAAAGCATATTTTGATTTTGATTACGTCTAGGTATACCTATCTGGCAGCGTTATGTAGTTTTACCTCTGATTTTCATTTTATTTGCGGATTTTACTGAGAAACGTATTGGAAATGGTCAGTGGCGTAACTATATCTACCATCTGAGGCCCGTGGCAAATTCTTTAGACGGGGCCCTGCTTGTAAACCAATCAAATTTAAAAAAAAGCTCGCGTTGCAATTTAATTTTAATAAACTACCTACTTGAGTAGTTACCCGAAACTAGTAATAATAAGTATTATGTATATTTTAGTTAATTATCTACAAATTTTTATTTTCTAAAGCAGCAAGCAGGCATCACAAAGAATTTTGACCACAACTTTGGAATGAATTACAAAATTTATTTTTGTATGAAAACTGAGCGAACGGAAAAAAATGTATTTTTAAAAGCGCGAGCGCGGCGAGAAGCGTGTTCTTTTTTCGGATTTCATAATAAACGATTGGTTTTAGTTTGAGATAACAGATAAAAAATTGATAACAACTACCTACTTTTTTACCTGAATTTCGCGCAAAACTCAAGTGGCTTCCAATTCGCTTTCGTCGGAATGCTCATATCCTCTCTATCCTCTATGGCATCCTATTCAATCCTTCTACCCCGCTTTACCTAAAGGAGCGTTTCACTTTTTGGCACACTTCCCATACTATCCCACTTCGATCATCAGATAACCTCACCCTTATGACTCCATCCGCGCATTGTGAGTACTTTTACGGAAAGTCCTTTGCTTACCAAGCTGTCCAACTCTGGAACTCTTTGCCTGTTTCTATAAGACGAGCTCCGTCGCAAGACGTTTTTAGGGAACAGGTAAAGAGTTTATACTTGTCACAGTTGCTAAACCGCAGTTGATAGTGTTTGTTTTGTTGCTTCGTTATTATTTCTATTTATGTAGTATATTGTATAACTATGTATTAGTGTATTTCTATTTATTTATTTCATTTTTATTTATAGTATTTCAAGTATTCGTGTGTACTATTTTTGTATGTATGTTTATTTGCCTATTATAACTTCGTCATTGTCCTTTCATTCTTTTTAAAGCACACCCCGTCGATTTTTATCTTCAAATACTTTTCTCCATCCTAAGGTTGCCTGGAAGAAATCGCTTTTAGTGATAAGGCCGCCTGTTGTTGCCACTAGTTTTTTTAAGTTGTTCTTTCTTTGTTTTATATTGTATGGTGTGAACAATAAAGAATTTATCTATCTATCTATCTATCTATCTATCTATCTATCTACTTTTTTACCTGTATCAAGAAAAACAAAGTTTTGTTCAAAATGTTAGGTAATTTAAGAGTTCGCGGCCTCTTCGGGCGGAGGCCCTTCGGGTCGGGGGCCCGTGGCGTTTTGCCAGCCCTGCCACCCTGTAGTTACGCCACTGGAAATGGTCCCTAGGTCAACTCTACATTTTAACATTTCGTACCAAAAGTAAAAATGGAGTTCTGACGAGTCTTTTTATTTTCAGGCTATACTTTTTGTCTGAACGTTAAAATAATCTCTAAAGTTCTGGTTACGCCACTGAACGGATGCTTTGAGCTTAGTATTTACTTACCTCTTGGGGTAGAAATTACCTTTACATGAAAAAAACAAAACAATAATAACATGTTAAGGAACAATGGAAACATTTGAATGAATATTTTTAAATATTAGGTCTGAACATTTTTTTGTTCTTGGATCTTATATTTTTCACATAGGTAATACATATTATTATAACTATGACCTTATTTTGAATGGTATTATTTTGCTCGTGCAATAACTGATTTTGAAGTTCATCTTTATCAAAAAGGTTCGGCAAACCTTTGGTTAAAACTGGTATAAGAATTAACAGGACAACTTTCAATCGTGACCATGTATAGGTTGGGTATACGTTTTGTAACATTAAGGTATTCGGTTCGGCTTACGAGAACTTTGATACGAATTTAGGTAGAGATAGATAGTTCTAACTAGATAAAGTTAGATAGGGTTGGCTTATACTGAGTTAGTAAAATTGCTGGAAGTGAAGTCGCTACCATAATTATTTGAACCATCTCAGATTTTTAGACCTAAGTTATTGTTTCGCTCACCCATTACAGCTCTAAAGGCCGTGATCCAGCCGGCGCGAGCGTATTATGTATTTTATAGTTCCTACTAGACTAGGCGGCTGCTGCTGCTAAGACGGAGGACTGTCGATATAGTCAGCAATATTATATCAATCTGTCGAATACCTATATTTAAAACATCAAACGAGCAACTGCAATCGAATTCACTTCGAATTCAATTCAAACTGGCAAGGGACAGCTTCAAAGAGAAGTCTATGCTCTGCAGTTTGCTGACAATGATCTAGTCTAGAGTCTAAAGCTCTAAACAGTGTATCCACTCTACTGCTAGGTACAATCATCCTCCCTTTATAAACAGCTCATTATAGCTCTCAAAACAATTCCCCAGACATGTGGAGCGTCAGGTCGCGGCTACGACTATGGCATGATGCGTATGATGATCGAGCGCTGCGCCACCGGCCTTATAGCGGGGCTGAAGCTGAAGCCAGGCGACCGCATCGGCCTGATCCTGCCGAATCTGCCCGAGTTCACCGTCCTCGTGCACGGAGCCATGCGAGCTGGCCTCACTGTCACCTTCGCTAACCCACTCTACACCGCAGGTAAATTTACCACTAAGTAGAAGATATAGAAGCCATAGGCCTTTTAGCGGGTTGCCCTGATGCCGGGGCACTAGAATACGACATCGGTATCCCCTGCCTCTAGTAAGAGCCTACTAAAAGGGGCTCTGGGCTCGTGGGTGGTCAGAGTTGGGGCTCTGGCCATCTACTCAAACGGGCCCGAGGAGGACGACAACGTGTGTGGCAACGCTGTCGTAGAGAACCGCACAAGGCCTTCTAGCGAGACTGAAGATGAAGCTAAGCGACCGGTCCGATCCTGCCGAACTTCATTGTCGCTAACACACACTATACTGCAGGTAAGATTTTTTTCTATAGTGACGAGACACATGAATTCCCAGACAAGGCAGAGGAACATTACCTCGTAGAGCTAGCTGGTTATTTAACGGAATTAACAAAAAAGGAATTTATTACAAGTAATTAATACATTTTTAGTAACGGAAAGCGCGCTGATTGTAGAATAGGCGTCCTTATACGGGACATCCTTACATGAAGTTCCGACATCACATTCCCCTTACCGGATCACTTGATTGTTGTTTCCTACTAGCATCTTTGTTGGGTTATTTATAGCATATGAGATTTTATTAATAGTTTACTGTGGCAAGCCGTTTCCTTGATGGGCATGCTGGCATGGAAATTAAGCAACACATTTATTTGCCCATCAAAGTACAGTGCTAGTCCCAAGTTTGAACTTGAAAAGTTTAAGATCACTTGTGTTAACAACTATTAATATTTCCTTTGAGAACAAATCATAGTTAATTCGGGCTATGTGACATAAATCTGAATCTAAATTAGGTCGGTGGCTCGAAACTAGCTTGCGTCCCTTTTAGGGAACCCACGGTAACTAATCTATCACAAGGGCAGAATAATTCTCTATTGATTGTGTGAACTGTCACGACAGCCAGACATTTTTATTTTATCAACCGGACATAAAAATTTGTAATATCATGATTAATGTCTAACTTTTACGAGATAGTATTATGACTTAGCCATAAAAGTAAAAAATGTATAGCTGTGGTGTCGTGATTTTTCATTTTACCACATCATCATCATAAAGTTAGCGATAAGTACGATTATCCGATTCTAAAACACTGGATAAAATCTATAAT
Source organism: Hypomecis atomaria (assembly GCA_964007245.1). NCBI lineage: Eukaryota > Metazoa > Arthropoda > Insecta > Lepidoptera > Geometridae > Hypomecis > Hypomecis atomaria. The sequence continues at coordinate 9,301,974 of OZ023296.1, read as the reverse complement.
ACCAGTTGGAAATTGCCTATCAAATTACGTGATTATGTAAATGAATGCTGGATCTCGTTAGAATAAAAAAAAAGTTGTAAGTGTAGTATCTCTTTAGTGTATGTAGTAACTGGAATAGTATAAGTTGGTAATTTCATATTGTTATTCACATTTTTTTATTGTATAATTTTTTATTTTATTTACACAGAAAAACAACAAAAAACTTACGCTATGACTAAACTAATACTAAAACTTCAACTAAAAAAACACAAAATAAAATAAAACCTAGTCTAAAAGCCCCTCGGCAGAGGGTAACGTATTATTATTCACATTATTTTAAATTTACATATTTTATTTATTTTGTGAGAATATTTTGTTTTTCAGAATACTTAGTGAAAATTTATTGGGACTGACTATTGGGAGCAATACTAAAGATAGCGTAGTTATAATATACCTTACTATTAGTTTATAACACAGTTATAAAAATGGTTGTGTAACATTATATATTGTACCTTAATATAAATTTGATGATTGAAATAACTTTATCAAACTAATATTTGACTGAAATTACTGTAGTCTTCATATTTAAGGAGGACAGCTCACAGCATGATCATCATCAAAATGGTCCAACTTTCCTAGGGCTATAAGTCCGCGCTTGACCACCAACTCGCCTGATGGTAAGCGACGTTGTGGTCGAAGATGAAGCACGCAAACCTAGAAGATACCTATTCACTCTTACCTTGAAAAGCTTTAGATTATATCTCTTAGGAAACAGGAAAGCAGAAAGACTGTTCTATTCCCTGGCGGTACGAATCAATTGAATTAAATGAATTGTTTACAATGTTTATGTCTTACCAGTAACCACGGACAATGTAACACGTCGCTTATCCGTAAAAGAGCCCTATGTGTATAAATAGCACGTAATAAATTAATTTTAATCTTTACCTACGTCCAAAGGTTAAGTCGTAAATAAGAATTAGGATAGTTATGTTTCCTGTAAATTATTATTACCTATATCTTTTCCTTGTCTTATCTATTCAGCGTTACTAACCATTTTTTATCTATTTTATTGTTGGTATGTCAAACTTTTAGAGTACCTACTGTAGGTACAGGAAGTCTGAAAGTAGCACAGTTGAGAGAAACATTGAATAGTTTTAGACTTAGGCTATTATGATATGGACAAGATGGGCATATCACGTTATTAAAGGATAAAGAGAACCTTATAAAAAAAGTAAAAATGCATGTGGAGTCCCTCCGCGCAGTAGAAGTGAAACTTCGACGCAACAGTGATTTCATACCCCCTCCATGGTAGCGTTAAACGTTTAACGCAACCTTGTTGGAAGTCGCGTTAGCAGTTTCACTTCAATAAATAAAACTAAGGGGCAACTTTATAAGGATTTGTTTGATTTGCCTAAAGATTTGCGAGAGAAGAGAGTCATGTTGAGATGATATTTACCTATTTAGCGTAGTAGAATAAGATGACGGCAAGTAGACATGTAAAATTGTACTAGGTACTGTAGCTACTGCTAGATTGCTACTAAAGCTAACCACTGTTCTATAAACCTTGATAGCTCGCTAGATAGCGACATAGTTTCTATGAAATATGGAAGTGTTTACTTAGAAGATACAATGCTCTCTAGAAACACTGTTTCACTCTTCAGTTCTTATCGATATTTATCTGATAGACGCACGGCACTTATCCTAGAGGTTATATTTTGGTCTCTCTTGAAGTCGTGACAGTGTTATACAAACCCAGTGACGGATTAAGACTACTTGATGCCCTAAGCAATCCAGGCCTGAGGGCCCCCCTATCCGTATGTCAACTAGAATCGGTCTTTAAACCTTTACCGCCTAAAAACATTAGTTTTTTGTAAAATAAGATGATGAGATGTAACGTATATACCTTAGAAGTGGAGTAGGTGCAACAACAATAAAAACCAAAGCATAATTTATTTATTTATTGAAATGCGCCTTGCGGCTTTTTCGGGCATTGAATTCACGCAAGATAGTATTAATGTCTAATGTTTTTAACATATCGGTATCTATGTAATACTCTCGAACTTTGTACGCCTTTCTTGTATCATCTTTGTCCTTTTTTCATTGACGGATGTGAAAAGGAACGTTCCGCTGATCAATTTTTAATCATAAGCGATAAAGATATACGCAGGGCTGTTTCCACATTAAAAAGCTTATTCAATTTTATCATCATGTATTATTTTATACAATTGTGCGTGAGTTTGATGTAAGTAAACTTTCTTGTGCGAGTCGAATCACTGGGTCTGGAACTTATTTGACTTATGACATATGAATGAAACTGTTGAATTTCTGTTATTATTCGGTGTTAAGGTCGTCTAGATATGTGTTTACTAGATTTGTACTGTGCGACTGTATTCTGCAGTTTGATCGGGACACATAATTTTATCGGCATCGGGTATTTTATTCAAGAATGAGTTTGTCGACAAACACAGTCACACTAATGTGCACCGTAGATTTTTAGTTTACTGAAACTATTGATTTACTTATTAATTATCCAATTAATTGTGTTACGTATGCATAGAAGCCGGTTGGCACAATTACTCAAAAAACAAAAGATTTGATAGACACGGATTTGCGGGGGCGCCAGACGTGGGGCCCGCGGGAAGGGGTGGTTTGTGATTGGCTGATCGCAATTCCGGTACATTCGAATTGCCGAATGCACTAGCGGGCAGCGAGTGGGCAAGCGGGCGCGGGGTTATGACTCTATACTCGGAATTTTAATTCGATTCCAGATTTGACATTAAATTTCATTCATTTGACATTTTTTCTCTATTGATTCAATTGTCAAATCTGGAATCGAATTAAAATTCCGAGTATAGGTCGGACTCTATGTCAACTTAAAACGCGCGAATTTTCAAATTAGTCATAGAAACTTTTTTTGGTTTGGTTTTTGGTGACGTGAGAGTTGAGAGTGAGACGTGATTCGTGATGCCCTAAGGACCTAAGGACGGATTTTTTTTCGTTCTGGTGCCCCCCCCAGACGTGATGCCCTAGGCAATTGCTTAATTTGATTAAGGGTTAATCCGTCACTGTACAAACCTACTATTAATCCTTCTGCGGTGGTACGCGGGCACGCGGTAACAAACTTCACTTTAATCTGTGGCGGGGTTAATAAAGAAAGATAACTGTCTCGTGGGCTAGACACTCGTTAGTCTAGATACCTATGCACTATAATAATATCAGCTGTGATTGTTTTTAAACGATTTGCGGTCGTAAAAGTATATATTTATATTTTTCAAATTTACGTGTCTTAGTCATATAAATTTATAAGTGTCCGTGGCAGCACAAAGATATTTTAAATTGTACCGTAAACCACTATAATAATTTCGGTTATTTTAATATCTAAGTGTATTTTAGGCTCACCTTTGACTATACCTATACAGTTACTTTTCTACGATTTATTTGTTGACCCATAGTAAAAGTTATTCACAATAATCTTAAATTATATATATATGTATAATCGTGGTTGTTAGTCTCGCTAAAACTCGAAAACGGCTGAACCGATTTGGCTAATTTTGGTCTTGAAATATCTGTAGAAGTAAAGGGAAGGTTTAAACTGTGAGAAAATAGAGCAAAATAATAGAAACGTGAATTTATATTCTCATACAAAATGTTCCTGCATGTAAAATTTGTCATTGACAGTTGACTGATGGTGAGATGAACTTCACCGGGTCAGCTAGTTAGTTCTATAAACTACGTGCATGCTAAATTTCATGGAGATCAGCTGAGCGGTACTAGAAAACAAGCTAACAGCTCTTGATTTTTTAAAATTCCCGCCTTTTTTCTTGGACAGCTTTCGTTGTCCAGACACATAAAATCTCCAATCTCTAGAATCTCTGTCTCAATTTCTGAAAAGTACTTAGATTGTAACTAACGCGTTTTAGGTATTATTTATTACCTTAAAAATGAATGAATTAACACTTTATTGTTAACACAAAATACAGAAAAAATACACAGAAAGGAAAAATAAAGTAACTTAAAACTAGTGCAACAAAGGGCGGCCTTATTGCTTACAGCAATCTCTTCCAGGCAACCCTTACATCTAGAGAGGAAATAATAATGATAGAAAAAAAACGGGGTGAGTAGTAGAGGAGAAAGGAACAAAAGAAACAACATTTAATTAGTAAATACGTAACAAGTTATAATTCGAATAAATAAATTTAGTACCTACATCCTAAAACATAAATAAAAAAAAACCGGCCAAGTGCGAGTCGGACTCGCGCACCGAGGGTTCCGTACAAACCTGCAAGGTTTACAAAGTTCGTTCATTACGACAAAAAAGTAATAAGTTTATATTTATTAAAAAATATATATTTTGTAATGTAACTAAAAATTTAAGGTTTTCGGAATTTTTCCTTTATGTGTGCTATAAAACGTTGCTTCATGCCAAATTTCAAGATTCTAGGTCGACTGGAAGTACCCTTTAGGTTTTGATTCCCTTGCGAGTACTTGCGAGTTTCAAAATTTGCGGCATAAACGGCTGTATCTTTTAATTGCGTTGGCTTAGAAGTTTGATTTTTTCACAGCTTCAAGGGACAGTAGACCTGAGTAATTGATATAAATTTCAGCTTCATACCTCCACGCGTTCCTGAGAAAAAGGGTCTTGACAGACGGACGGACGGACAGACGGACAACAAAGTGATCCTATAAGGGTTCCGTTTTTTCCTTTTGAGGTACGGAACCCTAAAAATAATAAAAGATAGACTAATACATACAATTTGATAAAAATAAAAATATATAGCAATAAATAACAACAAAATAAAACAACATATCTACTACTGTGACAGATAAAGCTTTTTAACGCTTTCTTTGAAAACGGCAAGAGATGGGGCTTTGCGTATTGGAACAGGCAAAGCATTCCACAATTGGACAGCCTGAAAAGCAAACGACTAAAAATTAAATTATTTGTCGTTTATTCATTCATTCTATTTATTTATTACGTCAAAAGTCCATTTAGATTGTACCATCTGTATGTACCCATAACATAATATATTATAAACATATTACCAGTGTCCGTACACTGATAAAGAGACACGCCTCTAATTCTTACCAATCGCTGCCAGTTGTAAGTACCAACTTTCTATTTGTGTTTTGCTATGACATTTTGCTCTCTAACGATCGAATGGTGTTGTAATGCTGTACATTGTTGCAGATGTAGAATTTTAGTTTGGAATGGGCTACATTTTAGTTTGAATAAGATGTGAAGGAATAGCTTAACCTATCTGAGAGTAGGCTTTGTCAAAGTCAGAACTAAATTCAGGGGAGTCATCACCAGTGTGTGGTACACCATAAAGGCTTAGTACACTAGTTGTGTCTTACTTGTACCTATTTGAAATGTACAAAAATCTCATTAGTTTTCATCATCTTCCTGCTCTTATCCCACACATTTACTTTCGCTCTTTCACTTTGAAATAAAATACGTCAGGCCAACATCGACAATCAGCTGACTCAGGGTTTGAAGGTTTGCGGAAGATTTTCTCTAAAATAAGCGGCGTGCTACCGCTACCTAAAGTATAGAGCAATTTGTAATCCTTCATAAAACTTTTACTGAACTTGGTACTATAAAATTTGATGAAAAATATCTTGTCACTAAGTATGTTCGTACAGGCCAGGTGGCTAGTCCGACATGGCTAAACGGTTAAAACAATCCAGATCAACAATTTAACGTGCCATTCGAGCCACGCTAGCGCTCAGTTGTAAATGCCACCCGCGGTCACTCATCCAAAAACTGAACGTACTGAACGTTGCTTGACATCGATGATCGCTAACGAACACCTGGTCAAACTAACTAATATTACTAGTTAGGTACTAATAACTGTAGTTACTAGTACACATCTTATGTTTCTGATCAAATGTTCGTTGTTGACAGAGGAGGTAAAACGCCAGTTCGCCGACTGCCACGTGAAATGCATCGCTACGATCCAGTTGTTCATGCCCATCGCTACCGAGGTGTGCAAGTCGCTCAAGGACTACAAGGGCACCATATGGGTCGGCGGAGATGACGACAAGGCTCAAAGTACGTATCAACTGACTTATAATAATTGTGAATAAAACAATTAGAACTAATAGTTTTTAGCCCTTAACTTGAAATGAAATGATGTTACCTATATTATTATTTTTCGCCTAAAATGACATACTCGTAAAACTGGCTTCAACCATGTACATAATTCGAATACTTAGTTCGCACGAATCGTAACTACTGTAAAACGCGCTTTAGGCCAAAAACAGCGATAGAACTGGCGCATGGCGCCGAAAGCGCTAAGTTGGCAGCACTGGAATCGGTGTAGGTATCATCGATGTAGTAATTTTTACATTATTGTTGATTTTTTAAAAACGACACAGCCGATTACGTTATTTATATACCATAAAGCATCCCAAATCGACGTGTCCATGTGCTATGTGCACCTATGGAATTAAATGTGTCTATGAGTCTATGATTATGCCTATCATTTCTGCCTCAGTGGCCCAGTGGTTACTGACCCAGATGCCTGAGTCAAAGAGGTGTGGGTTCGATTCCCACCCAGGGCAAGCATTTATGTGATGAACAGTACATAGGGGTTTGCTCTGTACCTGCTTGTTATTATCTATAGAAGTATGTATTTGAAAATAAATATAATAAATGTAGTATATCAGTCCCTGGCAGCCATATCACAAGCTTTGCTTTGGGGTCAGAGACACGTGTGTAAGATGTCCCCTAATATTTATTTTTATTTATTTTCTTTAATTTCCAGATGTATATGGCCTCCAGTCCCTCCTGATGGCAGACCACAAGGCCGACATCCCGGACGTGGACTGCGAGCAAGTCTGCCTCATCCCGTACTCGAGCGGCACCACGGGCATGCCGAAAGGCGTCATGTTGACCCATAAGAACTTGGTTTGCAACCTTAAACAGGTGCAGAGTCCGAAGATGATGAAATACGAAGGCAAGAGAGGCATGTGACATGTTTTGGTCTTTTCTTTTTTAGTTTAGTTTTTAGCATGTAATTTAAATGGGGGTCGATTGTATAGTATCTACATATATATATCTATCGTGTGGTACCACGAGCATGCCTAAAAGGAGTCATGTTGACCCACAAGAACCTGGTTTGCAACCTTAAACAGGTGCAGAGTCCGAAGATGATGAAATACGAAGGCAAGAGAGGCATGTGACATGTTTTGGTCTTTTCTTTTTTAGTTTAGTTTTTAGCATGTAATTTAAATGGGGGTCGATTGTATGGTATATCTATCGTGTGTCACCACAAGCATGCCCAAAGGTGTCATGTTGACCCACAAGAACCTGGTTTGCAACCTTAAACAGGTGCAGATCTACATATATATCTATCGTGTGGTACCACGAGCATGCCTAAAAGGAGTCATGTTGACCCACAAGAACCTGGTTTGCAACCTTAAACAGGTGCAGAGGCCGAAGATGATGAAATACGAAGGCAAGAGAGGCATGTACATGTGTTTGTCTTTTCTATTTGTAGTTTAGTTTTTAGCATGTTATTTTAAGGGGGGGTCGATTGTATGGTATCTATATCTATCGTGTGTCACCACGAGCATGCCTAAAGGTGTCATGTTGTCCCACAAGAACCTGGTTTGCAACCTTAAACAGGTGCAGATCTACATATATATCTATCGTGTGGTACTACGAGCATGCCTAAAAGGAGTCATGTTGACCCACAAGAACCTGGTTTGCAACCTTAAACACGTGCAGAGGCCGAAATTGATGAAATACGAAGGCAAGAGAGGCATGTACATGTGTTTGTCTTTTCTATTTGTAGTTTAGTTTTTAGCATGTTATTTTAAGTGGGGGTCGATTGTATGGTATCTATATCTATCGTGTGTCACCACGAGCATGCCTAAAGGTGTCATGTTGTCCCACAAGAACCTGGTTTGCAACCTTAAACAGGTGCAGATCTACATATATATCTATCGTGTGGTACTACGAGCATGCCTAAAAGGAGTCATGTTGACCCACAAGAACCTGGTTTGCAACCTTAAACACGTGCAGAGGCCGAAATTGATGAAATACGAAGGCAAGAGAGGCATGTACATGTGTTTGTCTTTTCTATTTGTAGTTTAGTTTTTAGCATGTTATTTTAAGTGGGGGTCGATTGTATAGTATCTATAGGTATGTATCGTGTGTCACCACGGGCATGCCTAAATGCGTCATGTTGACCCACAAAAACCTGGTTACCAACCTTAAACAGGTGCAGAGTCCGAAGATTATGAAATGCAAAGGCAAAAAGGCATGTAGACGTTTTTTGTAGTTTTTTTTTTTAGTTTAGTAGCATGTTGTTTTAAGTTGGGGTCGATTATATTTTACATATCATGTTATATTATGAAGTAATGAAAAAAAGTTGTCATCAATTATATTATGATTTAGGTTATTTTTTGGTTTCAGTCTCTTATCTATCTTATACAGGGTTATCTGCTTGCCCTGTACTAAGCCGAAAGGGGGTGATTAAGGCCATCATTATGAACAACTTATTATTATACTATGTGGCTAATGTGGCCAACCCGGTACCTATTTAAGAAAAAAAAATCATCTGCTCCACTCAAAATTGCAACTTGGAATTGACAAAATGTATGAAACAGCTAATTTTTTTTCTCGAATTCCGTGGTGGCCCCATAGTGAAATTGTTTCATAATAATAAGACCAATTACATATTAGGTACTCCTACACAATCCCAACGTAAAATTAGACATTATAGGTAGGTCCCCAGCAGTGGCGTGCACACAGTTTTAAGACAGGGTAGGCAGAAAATTTTACTCACCGAAAACTCGTTGGTTTTGGTTCGTCGTCTTGTCGATTGATAATGTAGGTAATTGCCAAATGCCAGCTCAAATATCCATAGATTGACTGATTTTATAGACATATCAATTTACGGATATTCGAAGTGGCCTTTCGGCGCGTTTGTTTGATGTTTTGTAACCGATGTCGTTCCAGACGGTTTTATTACTTGAAAATAGTAGACAAACGAAACAAAATAGCCGATTACTGTGTATGCAACCTGTCAGCCAATGATATGAATCATATTGTTTTTTATTGAATCTACGACTGCCTTTACCTTTAATTTCGGTCGGCAAATCCGGTGTAGCACGACCTATCTCGATAACTTGTTTTTTTTCACCGAAAGATAAATTTGAAAACGCATCATATTTTATTTTTTCAATACACACACCATCTGAACAACTTTCACAGACAATATTATCCATTTTTCACTCTATTAACAACGTTAAAATCCTAAATATCTGATAGCGTAGTCACAAACACAATACACATCAAATCAAACAATATGGCGACTATTGACTATTGAAATTAGTAGTAAAAAAGGGAAATGTAATACGACAAAAAAATGATGGCCATCTAAATGTATAAAATTCAATGAAACAAACAATGTAAGCGATTTCCTTAAATATTTGCATAGCATAGCAAACTTTCTTTCGGAAATGTTCGGTACGAGTCGTAATTGTTCGGTTGGCTAAGCAAAAAGACACTGTCTTTTCTTGCAGTTGTGTGCGTGATTTTTGACATTGTGTGTCAGCAAAGCCCACGTAGCTATAGGAACGCACACACATTAAATCCGCATGACCACGACTTACCACGAGAGCACACATACAAAACATTAAGAGATCTATAGTTTGTGTCTTTGCCGTGGCAAGGGCGGGTGGCGCTCGTGCAGCGCGAATCGCGATCTTATCTTAATGATACCACCGGCACTCGATAGGTGGAGCTGATTTATGATTTAAGTTTTTTATGTTGTTTTGTATAATGATAAAATATTATTAGATCTATTACTCGTATCAGAACTAGGGTAGGCAGTGTCTTTCTGTCTTTATAAAGCGTCCGCCACTGGTCCCCAGACTTAGAAAGGGAGATAAAAGTAATATTAAATTCCCGAGGGATTAATCGTATAGATAACACTATACTGTACACAAACAAATATAAAACAAACAAGAATACAAGAAATACAGCTAGTGTAGGTAAGTACAAGGCGTTACCTTATCGCTGGAAGCGATCTCTTCCAGGCAACCCATTTCAAGTTAAATTTGAATTTACTCTAGGGTCCCTCGTTACACTCAGGGTCCAATATATACCGGCCGTGAAATAAGACACTGCTTTATTCTCTCCGTGCATAATCACAGATTAAGAAAGAGCGTTATCTACTATTAATTCAGCGGGACATCGCTATTTTTATAACGGCTAACCGTTTTAAACGACGTAACTGCAGGCTCAAGTTGGTTTCATACAAGTGCCGTCATTATATCCGGATTCTGATGTATCTAATATGTACATACATAATGGGCTCAATTTAATTCGAAGCTATGTAGCATAAAAGACAATAATGTAAACAATTCGAGCGAAATATTCAAATTTTGAACACGATGGAAGGCGGTTTTGCCATTTTTGCGAAAAGTAATTATGTTATTTTCACATTGCAGGAAACGGAGACGTGATTCTAACGGTGCCTCCGTTCTTCCACATCTACGGTTTCAACGGGATCCTAAACTATAACCTGACTTTAGGATACCATGTTGTCACCATGCCCAGGTAAATTAACACTTAGTTATAATGTAAATTAACACTTAATGTAAATTAACACTTAGTTATAATAATACCTGTAGAAAATTTCTCTTCACTACATAGTCTAAAACAAAGTCGATTCCCGCTGTCTGTCCCCGTGTATGCTTATCTTTAAAACTACACAACGGATTTTGGTGCGGTTTTTTAATAAGTAGATAGATTCAAGAGAAAGGTTTATATGTATAATACACCTGTGCGAAGCCGGGGCGGGTCGCTAGTGTTTATATAATAATCGATTTGTACGGATTTTCAACGCCATTTTAAGGTGATCATGTCGTAGGGTGTTTTCCCTTTTTAGGGTTCCGTAGTTCCGTACCCAAAGGGTAAAACGGGACCCTATTGCTAAGACTCCGCTGTCCGTCTGTCTGTCTGTTTGTCACCACGCTGTATCTCATGAACCGTTCTAGATAGTAAGCTGAAATTTTCACAGATGATGTATTTCTGTTGCCGCTATAACAACAAATAAAAACAGAATCATGTTAATATTTAAGGGGGGCTCTCACACATTACGAAACCATTCGTGCGCGAGTCCTACTCGTACTTGGCCGATTATTTTCTTTCGTCTATGCATGAAGTCTACAGCCAATGTCACCTATCATCCATTAACGTTTTGCCTGTCTATATTAGATATGGATTAGTTGATACAATTAAACTTTGATCTTTGATTGCACTTTGATTTTTGGACTTGGAGTGTGCTCTTTGGACTCGTTTATTAGTTAACACCTTGGCATTTTATCAGGTGAACTTTGGCTTCCTTAAAATCAAATTGCGTGTAGTCACTGATAAGATTCGAAACGGATTTCGCTAGCGTTTGTTCAATTAAGATACGTAATCTAATCAGAGAATGGCTCACTTCTTTGTTGTGTCTACTGAAGCTACTACTTCAGTATTGACAATGCGAAAACATGTTGTTTTTCTTTTATCGTGAATAAGTACGCGCGTGACCACCATCTCGCCTGATGGTAAGCGACGTTGTGGTCGAAGATGAAGCACGCAGACCTAGAAGATACCTAGGTATTCACTCTATTGGATATTATTTAGCCAATAACAGAAGAACGAATTGATGCTTTCTAAATACATTTTTGCTGTTTTAACCATTTTTAGCCATGTTAGAGGTCTTAAAAACTGCTTAAAAACTCACACACGGCCCATATTATGAACTATGTAAGAAAAGGTAAAAAAAAATATTTTGAATAAATACCGTTTCCGGTAGCTCTTTTTTTCATTCACAATAGGTTTGCAATTAACCAGGATGTGATCCGATATTAAACAGGGTTGCAATCTAGGATGTAGCACGGTTTACTAGAGGGTACCTGTTTACTTTTGTTTTGAAGACGCCTAAATTGGTCGTACCAATCGATTTTTTTTGTGATAAAAACTCATCTAAAAGTTTCCATACAATTTGAGGTATAAAATTGAAAGAAAGAAAGAAAGTTTATTTTATTAACAGAGTAAGGAAATCGGTACAAATTATTGTTCGCGAAACAATATTTTCTTGGATTATAAATGAGTCAGTTGGATTAACAGCGGGCCCCAAACTCGGCCAAGCCGGTCTCTTGGTGGCCCATTCCAAATTAATTGCCATGAACTGAATTGGCGCGTTATTAGACTATAATTATCATATATCATACCATATCAAACCTCGAACTATATATAATTGACATAAAGTTTTGAAAAGTTAAATTAGAAACAAACAAAACATAACATTGTAGGTATAACAAAGACCAAGCATGTTACTAAATAAAAATATAATAATACATTGTTGATCAAGTCATTGCTTTGCTTTGAAAATGAAGAGAGAATTATTTAAACTGAAATGATTTTAGTGTTACCATTAATTTACTATCATCAACACAATCATACAATTTAGAATCTCTGGAACTACAGTGATGATGTGTGTGTTAGTGGGTGTGTATGTGTGACAATTGTAATTAGTACAAGGAAAAAAAAATTGTTTTGTATGGAAACTTATACAAGATCTTTACATTTCTTTTGAAATCTTGTTAGCGATCACCGAAATTGAGCAACGTTCCGCACGGTCAGTACTTGGATGGGTGACCGCGGGTGGCATTTTCCAACTGAGCGCTACCGTGGCTCGGATGACACGTTAAATTGTAGGCCCCGGTTGTTTTAACCGTTTAGCCATGTCAGAGGCCTTCAGGCGGCTTAAAAACTCTGACACCAGGGCTAGCCACCCGGCCTATACGAAATTACTTACTTTACATTTCAAAAGAAATTTTCGGAACCTAAAAATTCACCAATTATACCCAGACGAGAAGACAGGCTCAGGCAAAGAATATACTCGTACGTAGTACGCAGGTGAAACTACTAAAAGCCCAGAAACTTACTTACTTAAACTAATGTTGTTTACTGTTTATATCAACATAAATAATATTATAAATTAAAGGTCTGATGGGGTCTAAAAGTTCTCGAGTGGAGACCACGTACCAGCAAACGCAACGTAGGACCTCCATCCATAAGGTGGACGGATGACCTCATGATCACGCTGGATGCGAGCCGCTTCCAACCTATGTCCTATGTCCAGCAGTGGACGTCCAATGGCTGAAACGACGACGACGACGAATATTATCCTACTAATATTATAAACGCGAAAGTGTGTGAGTATGTATGGATGTTTGCTACTCTTTCATGAACAAATGACTGAACCAATTTAGATAAAATTTGGTATGGAGGTAGCTTGGATCTTGAATTAACATATAGGCTACTTTTTATCTCAGGCTAACGCGGGTAACGCCGCGGGGCGCAGTTAGTAAAAAATACTTTAAAAATATTTATTTCTACTAATGCCCAGATTCACATCAGAAGACTACATCAAGTGCCTGGAAGAATATGAGCCCACGACGCTGTTCGTCGTGCCTTCACTCCTAGCGTTCTTAGCCACGCATCCGCTGGTGAAGAAGGAACATCTGCAGTCCGTGGAAACCATCATGGTGGGAGCCGCGCCCACGACTGACAGCATGCTCGAGAAGTTCCTACTTAAAGTGGACAAGACCAAGGACCAGATCAAACTTTTGCAGGGTAAGGTTGGCTGAAGAAGTCTGGATGCGACTGTAATCCTGAGATATGGAAAATAGTGGTTCAGTAGACTTCGCCCGCTACCGAAAGCATGTTCGAGAAGTTCCTACTTAAAGTAGACAAGACCAAGGACCAGATCAAACTTTTCCAAGGTAAGGTTGGCCGAAGAACTCTGGATGCGACTGTAATCCTGAGATATGTAAAATAGTGGCTCAGTAGTCTTCGCCCGCTACCGAACGCATGTTCGAGAATGTTCATTCAGTTGTAATGAATAATAATACTTAGATTATTCATTACAATTTATTCTGCTGTCACGAGATACCTACTTGTACAAGAGAAATCGAGGTTGGAGTGTCCATTTACAAGACACCGCCAAGTAACTAAAATAGATGAGCTAGCACTCTTCTGTTGTCTCTGTTGGTAACGAACATAAAAAAATGAATTCATTGAATCGATTGCGTGTGCATCACTTACACCATGTGGATTTAATTGCTATTTACCATCTGATTAATAAATACGAGTAATCAAGCGCAATACATAGGCAAGCGAAGCGTAGGAGGACTATCCACAAGGTGAACGGATGACCACATTATGACCGCAGGATCGCGCTGGATGCAAGCCGCTACCAACCTATCTTATTGGAGGTCTATGTCCAGCAGTGGACGTCCTATGGCTGATGGATGGATGGATGAAAATAAATAATTGGAATAAAATAACATAAAAATAGGCGGGTCTAATTATGTTGCGCAATCCTTGTCCTACCTAAGATAAAATAATAAATGCTATTTTTAGGGTTCCGTACCCAAAGGGTAAAAACGGGACCCTATTACTAAGACTCCGCTGTCCGTAAAAAAAATAAAGCTAAATACTCAAAAAAGAATAAAAATATATTTAAGGGGGGCTCCCATACAGTACGGAACAGTTCGTGCGCGAGTCCGACTCGTACTTTGCAGATTATTTTAATAATTTCTTACTTGACATACCCAGGTTACGGCATGACAGAGAGCTCGCCAGTAACGCTGATGACGCCGTACATCTATCCGTACAACAAAATCGGTTCCGTCGGCCAGTTGGTCCCGAGCACGCAGGCGCGGATTGTTTCACTCACTACTGGCGAGATGCTGGGGCCGCACAAATCTGGAGAGTTGCTGTTGAAGGGACCACAGGTAAACTAATATTAGATACTAAGTACTAATGAGCTAGCACTCTTCTGTTGTCTCTGTTGGTAACGAACATACAAAAATGAATTCATCGATTGCGTGTGCATCATTTACACTATGTGGATTTCATTGCTATTTACCATCTGATAAATAAATAATTAAGCAATAAATAGACAAGCGCAACGTAGGACGTCTACCCACAAGGTGGACGGATAACCTATATATATACCTATCTGCACACCGCATATCTGTGTAATAAGATCCGTTGGACTGCTGGTCCCGAGAACGCAGGCGCGCGTCCTTGGGTTAAGAGTGGCCAGCATTCAACGCGTTCTGCGGTCTTCTTCACTTTCCACCACGTCCGAAAATATTCTCTATGCGCCACACAAGTCGGCGGATGGGAAGTTATGCGCAGAAAGCTGCGCAAAAGCCGAAATATAGGTATGCGCGGAAGCCAGAGTCTCGCGCCGGGGCACACCCGCCCGCCAACCTCATGCCTCCCGCGCGCTCCCTACGCCCGTGCTTAACACTACGCCACGCGGCGTCGGCATTGTGCACACATGCGCAATAATTAGCAAATCACGGCGAAGTGTCATCTGCGGCTAACTTTTCATCCGCCGACTTGTGTTTCGCTTAGTATACACTGGACTTGTCACAACAAAGTTACTAGCATATTTTCAAGTAGGTATTCTGATGTTAGGATAAGACAACGCTAACCAGTGTGTGTTGGCTGTTCTTTTTTGTTATGTTAATCCTACTGCTGGGTTAAGATATCACTTATTTTTTTCTATTTTGTTCTGTCTGTGGCCACCATCAATCAGTCTTTTTATACTTCCCCATTTTGTCTTGCCAATGTGAGGTGCCGACCTTACCTTTTCTTATTTTTTTTAAATCTTCGAACGATGCCCGACTGCTTTGGGGTGCAATCGGGTTATGTAGGATTGTACCTACCCACTAAAACCCCCTCGGTGGCCAGCCTTTGTGCCGTCTTAGGAGCTCCGGGATCTCCAAAAGGAACTCACCGGTACTAGGACCAGGCTTGTGCGGTCCTCTACGACAGCGTTGCCACACACGCTGTCGTCCTCCCCAGGCCCGTTTGAATGGATGGTCAGAGCCCCAACTCTGACCATCCACGAGCGGGCGGCGATTTAGGGAACGTCTGTACGGGGGGACCCATTTTTTCCTATTAACTCTTTACATCAGACTTATTTAAAACATAATTTTGTAGGTGATGAAAGGGTACTGGAACAACGAGGCGGCGACTCGCGAGACTGTGGACAGCGAGGGCTGGCTGCACACGGGCGACGTGGCCTACTACGACGACGACCACTACTTCTACATCGTCGACCGCACCAAGGAGCTCATCAAGGTCAAGGGTAACCAGGTACGAAAATATCCTACCTAAGCTACAAATCATTCGTACTTACTTTGACTTCAGAAATAAAAAGAGATCCGTAGACGAACCAAAGGTTCTACTCTTCTGTGGTATAACCAATAGTAGGTATATCTCAGCGGATTAGCAAATTCAAATAGCATTGGCACGGTAATGCTAGGTATCTACTATGATTCTATCTTCATACAAACGGTCGGAACGCGAATCATACCTACGCGCCTCGGAGCGGGATATGCTCTTGGTACCAATGCTAGTCAGCCGCGGCGCGCCGTAGTGATGACTAATTCACAAAGATTTCTATTTTGTAATAAATATAATAATTTTACATCATAATAGGTACCTGCAATATGATTCTAAACTAGAAAGAAACTCAAGTAGGTAAAGAGTAAGTACATGAAATTAAAATACTGAAGGGCTGCCCCTAGCGCGTGAGACGGTCTGCGTGGCCACGTGGCGCTGTAGGTATATATATTTCAAGGACAGGGTCGAGCCACAATACTGTCAGATATTAAATTGGGTAGAGCTTATAGCGCACAGGACTGATAGCCGATACAATCGCAAAGTTCTATAATGAGAGAAAATCTGATGTACTAGATGTAGACAGCTTATGGTTAGTTCTAGGTATTGGAAATATACGGGAGGCCTATATCCAACAGTGGAAGTTATATGGCTGAAATGGTAGACGTACTCACACAATGTTATATCCTGATCCAATCAAGGTTACACCAAAGAAGAAATAATACTACGTAGTTACACAACCCGAATTACTTATAAGAGATCCTCTAATTACACACATTGTTGTGTTACAGGTATCGCCAACTGAACTGGAAAGCGTCATAATGGAGCTTCCCGAGGTGGCCGACGTGGCCGTGGTTGGAGTCCCCGACGCGCTCGCGGGCGAAGTCCCCAAAGCCTTCGTCGTCCTCAAACCGAAACACAAGCTGACCGAAAAAGACGTCTACGACTGCGTCGCCTCCAAACTGACCAAATACAAACACCTAGAAGGAGGCGTAGTCTTCTTAGAATCCATCCCCAGAAATGTAGCCGGGAAGATTTTGAGAAATGAACTCAAAGTTCTCGGATCTAAGAAACTATATAAGAAATAGCTTTAGGACTTCTAGATCCCAATGATGTGACTGGGGGTTTCGGAATGTCATAAGTTCAGTAGACTTTAGCTGAAGCATACGCCTGATAGTTATTGCCCGTAAATTGATAAGACACTGACACAATAGCTCACCAAAAGGCGCTTTGTATTGTACAATGTACATAGTGTAAATAGGCATAGTAAAATGTGATAATTTCTAAATATTCTGAATATACTAGTTAAGAATTAGTTGTACTAGAATAGGACTGAATTTTGTATTATATTCTGAATTTTTCTTTATAAGAGTGATTAAGATGTTGTTGTTGAAATAAATTGTTTTGTTTAAATTGATTTTTATTTAGCAAATACCTTCAATAGGTACCTACCTACCTATTAGTCATAAGGTCATTGTGACATTTTCTAGCAAAATTAACACATACCTAAGCAAATAAGCATTGAAACTGCTAAGCTGATTTATATGATACCTTGAATTCGGTTAGTTTCCACAGTTCTACTTCATTTAATTCCAATCAGAATGAAATGAAAAACAAAAAAACAGAAAAAAAATATTGAAAATCATTTCATATTTATATTTATAAGTACATAATAAAATGTTTGTATGTTTTCTGTGCCACATCCTTCACTTAATATACACTAGTAGTTCTGTGAACAGTAGATCTCACATCAGTTTAACTAAATCTTCATTAGCATATATCTCGACTGGCTCTAGACTGATCTTGTTAGAATTAAGATACTACACAATCTTGCCCAAGATTATCAAATATAGTGCTACAGTAAATTTCAGCCAAGCAAATTAAATCCATTAGACCTGGTGAGAATTTTTGTTCTCACTAGTTAGACGGTCAAACAAATGCCATAAAACTCTCATTAGTTCAACAATCAATCGAACTAGTGGGACCAAACCTTGAATTCACGCTCATTATTACTGCTCTCTAGTATTACATTGTTTGGTCATTATCATTGCCAGAGTTGGTTGAAAGGTGTTTGAACAAAAAAACATTTTCAAATGGATCTAGGAGCAGAATCAGTATTCTTATTCAACTATTTCCTGACGAACATTGTTGAATATGCATAAAAGTTATTTGAAAGAATGTGTACCTACAATGTACACACTAGTAAAAACTATAAAAAATGCATGCGGAGATGGAAGAAGTGAAACTTCAATGCAACAATGCTTTCATACCACCTCCATGGTAGTGATAACGTTTAACGCAACCTTGTTAGAAGTCGCATTAGAAGTTTCACTTCAAAATATCCCTTGAGCGTTGACATCGGACTATGGCCAATGATGACATTACATCCCAGCCTTTAAAAATACTATCAGGATAGTACTAATAAAATATTTGTAGTCACAAAATTCATTTACTTTATTATACAGCTAGTAATATAAAATTAATACTATGTTTATTATACCCTTATGTAAATTCTAATTGATCATTCATTCTACTTTTTAACTTAGTTTAAATTAAAACACAACTTTAGAAATGTTATGCATTCAAGAATCATTTTGTATTAGAACATGGAGTGAACAATTTTTGTCATAAGTTAAATGCTTAATTATCATTAACAGATTCACAATGGGAATTATAGTGTAGTAGTTTTTTGTTGACTTTCTAATTCTTTGCTATTGGAGTCTACTGAATCTGTAGAATCTACTTTTTCAGGCTTGTCTTCATTGGTTACCTTATTTTCATCAGCTACTAATACTTCTTTTTCCTTCTCTTCAGTAGTCTCAGGAATGTTTTTGCTGTCTGCTGGAGGTTCTTTCAGCTCAGAGTTAACATCAGATATGGAATAATTGTCAGTTTCAATTTTAGGGTGAGGGCTTTCAACTTTGGTCTCAGGTGCAGGTTCTTCCGGAGCCTTTGTCTCAGAAGTAGGTTCTGTGTTGGAATCTGACTGATTTGACTCATCTTGTATTTCAATAATGTGGCCTTCATCTGTTTTTGGAGAACTGCTACTTTCTGTATTGTCACTAGATGAAGAACTCTCTTCACTAGATATTATTATTTCAGTACCTTTATTCTCAGGTTCATCTTTAGAGTCTGAACTGCTTTCATCAATTACTTGAGGTAGCTCAGTATCTGGAGCTGATTTTGGCTCTTCTGTATTAGTATCTTGAGTAGCTTCTGGGTCTTCAACTTTCTCTTTTTCAGTTTTAGCTTGTTCAATAAGTTTTTGCTCAGTCATCTCGGCATCATCAATCCTTATTTCTGGTATAACTAAAGTAGTAGGCCCATCACTATCAGTCTTCATTTCAACATCTACCTTTGGTTCTTCTGCTGGGGGCTCTTTTGGATCAATTTTATCTTTAATTTTTTCATCTGATTCTTCAATTTTTGTGTCAGTTTGTGGAGAATCTTCACTAGGTTTATCCTCTGGTGAATCGTTAGTCACATTTAGCTCAGGCGGTGTTACAGATTCATATTGGGCAGTTATTTTCTCTTGAGTGTCCATCTGCGCATCTTCTTTTGCTTTAAGTCTGGCTTCAATGTCGTCAACAGAGATATGGGTGTCAGAGGAACTCGGCTGTGGTTCACTATGTGTTTGTTGTCTATTATTTTCTTTCCATGACATATCTTCCATCTCTACATCTACATTGTACTCTGAATTATTGTCAGAGCCGTTAACAATAGGTTCGTTAGCCTCTCCATTTTCCTCAGTGTGTCGCTGTATGCCCGGCTCTCTGGTGCTCACAACTAAGATATTCTTCTCTACAGCCCGCATAAACTTATCAATGCGGTTGTATTGCTTGCGAGGGAATGTTAAAAGTTCACAAATTCTCTGAACTGTAAACGGTGCAGATGTGAAAGAGTCTAGGCGTTCCAACAAGCTGTTCTTCATGATATCGTAATTGAACGTATCTACGTTTGGATATGGAGGAATTTCGATACCTGGAGACCCTGGGGTTGTTTCATAGAAATCGGTGATCACGTTCAGAAGCTTTTCTTTGAATAAACTCTTCACAAGGGACCATTGGTAGACAGGGTCACCGGTACGCGCTACGTATGCCAGGTATTCATTTAGCTCTTGAGGGATAATTTTTGGTTTTCTCTTAGAGAAATCTTCGAGGAAGTGAAATATTTCTTCGGCATTTTCCATCTTCAAGCTCTTTTAATACAGTGGAATGAAATAATTGATAAATATTTTCTAAAACAAAACCTCACGCTCGATCAGTCAACTTTTGAAAAAAGAGTGAACCATTTTACAGATTATACTAATATTTTTAATAATAGAGATGAGCAATAGTATGAAAGTAACAGAATCATAATGGCGTGGCCACATTATCGCCCTACGGCGAATCTTCGTCACTGGGGGCTCATTCACTAATTCAAACGGTAGTAATTGGTTGTTCACGATTTGAACTACTACCTGAAGCTGGGCACACACGCTGCGATGATCGCATCTATTCATCAGATCAGTCCAGCGAGGTTCTGATATAGTTGCATTGCCAGTAGGTAGTTATTGAGGAATCAAAATGAAACCCTTATTTTAATCGAAAAATATTGATTTAACAACAAAAATATTGGCATCAATGTTGTAGAAAATCAAATTTTAAACAACTTTTGTTCCTAAAACTTCTGCTGTAAAATTGAAATAACACAAGTTATTGAAGAAATGAAATGGTACAACAACAAGACAAAAGACAAGACAAAAACTCTTTATTTACAACCACAATTTAAAATAAAAATAATTTTCACATACAGACAAAAAAGAAACAAATATGATTATAAATTGGCGGCCTTATCACCCATGGCGATTTCTTCCAGGCAACCTTGCACGAAAATGAACTGACAAGAACATAAAATAGTGGCCTTAACTAGAGATTAACAAAAGAAAACACCTAAGAATAATAAACTAAACACACTTATATAATACAAAAATTAAATATACTTACATATATACGTTAAATACAAATAATAATACATATACCTACATAATTAGATCTACATACACCTACACAATAAGACCTACATATACCTACATAATTATACCTACATATACCTACACACGTTACAAAATAGTAGCTATGGGAAAAAGTAGCATTATGGTTTTAGATAGTGAGCTTTCACAAGTTGTTTGAAAACATTCAAGGAAGGTGAACGCTTAATTTCTAAAGGTAAGTCATTCCACAGCCTGACTGCCTCCACTGAGAAAGAAGAATCGTAGAAAGATGTTTTGTGACGAGGGAAACTAAGGGTGAGATTATCGGAAGATTTTAGATAACGGCTCAATAGAGAGTGTCGAAAACGAAAACGCTCTCTGAGATAGGGTGGGGACGAAGGAATAAACAGAGTACTATACAAAAGGGAAAGAATATGAGCATCCCGGCGACGACGAATGGGGAGCCACTTGAGCTTAGCGCGGAACTCTGAAACGTGGTCATATTTGCGCAAGCCAAATATGAACCTGATACAAACATTTTGGAGGCGCTCAAGTTTATCCAGCAGGACTTGCGTGAGATCTAGGTAACATACGTCGGCATAGTCAAGGATTGGAAGTAAAAGGGATTGTGCAAGCGCAGTTTTAGTGGCAGTCGGTAAAAAGTTACGCAATCTACGCAAGGAACCGCTAGACGCAAACATTTTGCGGCTAGTCTCAGCAATTTGCGGACCCCAGGACAAACAACGATCGAAGACAATACCGAGGTTCTTAACCGTGTCACTGTAAGGAATGGTGACATCATCAAAAATCACTCGCGGAAGCGTGTCCCAGTCTATTTGACATATCATGCGAGAGCTGCCTATTACAATAACTTGCGTTTTCGATGGATTCACTTTGAGCCCAAAAGATTTGCTCCAGTGTAAAATGCTGCGCAAGTCATTGTTGATCGCTGATACAACCAACTATTTAAAAAAAATATCGACAAGACAAAAGTTGTTTAAAATTTGATTTTCTACAACTTTGACTCCCATCAACTTTTTGTAGGATCGATATTTTATTTAAAATAGTTGGTTGTACCATTTTGTTTCTTCAATAACTTGTGTTATTTCAGTTTTTCAGCAGAAGTTATAGGAACAAAAGTTGTTTAAAATTTGATTTTCTACAACTTTGATTCCCATCAACTTTTTGTTGGATCGATATTTTTTTTTAAAAGTTGGTTGTACCGTTTTGTTTCTTCAATAACTTGTGTTATTTCAATTTTTCAGCAGAAATCGATCGATCCTACAAAAAGTTGATGGGAATCAAAGTTGTTTAAAATTTGATTTTCTATAACTTTGATTCCCATCAACTTTTTGTAGGATCGATATTTTTTTTAAATAGTTGGTTGTACCATTTCATTTCTTCAATAACTTGTTATTTCAATTTTACAGCAGAAGTTTTAGGAACAAAAGTTGTTTAAAATTTAATTTTCTACAACATTGATGCCAATATTTTTGTTGTTAAATCAATATTTTTCGATTAAAATAAGGGTTTCATTTTGATTCCTCAATAACTACCTACTGGCAATGCAACTATATTAGGACCTCGCTGGACTGATCTGATGAATAAATGCGATCATCGCAGCGTGTGTGCCCAGCTTCAGGTAGTAGTTCAAATCGTGAACAACCAATTACTACAGTTTGAATTAGTGAATGAGCCTCCAGTGACGATAACTTCGCCGTAGGGCGCAGATGTGGCCATAGCATAAGAATTTAATTGTCAAAGATTATGCCAATATACCTACTTTAAAAACATTAAGCCTCACATACACTCTGAGGCCGCGTAGCCCAAAAAAGTTGTATGAGTACTTTAGTACGGTGATTAATCTATGGTACGGTTTAGGGTCTAAGAGTTGGAATTAGTTTGCATTACCAACCACAAATGTTGATATAAATATTTTGGCCATAGTGATTAGTGAAACATTAGGCCGCAGTCGTAAGTCGCAACTATTTGCGAGGCGCTTTTTCCGACATTGCATGAAACCAAAGTCAAAGCATTAACTAGACAGGGTGCTAAATAATATTAATTCCATGTAAGAGAGGGCGAGATATGCAAGTATTAAAGTGTGAACAAGACAAAACTAATTTCTTTTGTCTCTATTTGCGTACACGTTTTTTTGCCTGACTACTACGCACGGCCTAAGCGTAATAGTCAGACAACATTTCGCGCCAAAAACTACTGTTGAATTTTTGATGAGATGCTTAAGTAAATCAACATAATATTTAAAAACTATTATCTATGTTCCATCACTTATATTAGTATTTTGCAGGTTTTTACTATTATCTACCTAGTCTAAATAATTATAAAATCACAACAACGTGTATATAATCTAGTATGTATAGCACATTTTCTCACACTCTGTGCTCACACCCTATACGCTTGTAGCTCTTCCACCCTCGCTCCACGTATGAAACCAAAAAAAAAACACTTCTTGACAAGTTGACAAGACACCCATATTGACTTATGTCACAATTGATAGAAAATAGAAATTCGTCGTTCTTTGGTTCACGTTAAAAAGAAAAGAAAATTAAAATTAATTAGTTTCTTTTAATGAATCTAAATAAAGTCTACTGTATTGGCAAGAAGTTATAATAAATCGACGAAATGAACAATATTATTAGAAGAAGTTTTCTGCCCATTTACAACAACACATTTAAGTTGCCCTATCGTCTTTACGCTGATGTTCCTATCAAAGAGAAAATTGATAGTCTTGTAAAGAATAACAAAGTAGTGGTGTTTATGAAGGGGGTTCCGGATGCGCCGAGATGTGGTTTCAGTAATGCCGTAGTTCAAATCATGAGAATGCATGCTGTTCCTTACGATAGCCACGACGTGTTGTCTGATGAAAATCTAAGACAAGGTTAGTAGTCACACAATTATTATTATCGGCTTCCATAAGGTATCACCGGCGTTTTGGGATGTTAAAAAGTAGCAGTAATGATATAACATTATCATAAGCAGAACCATATTTGGGTCAGATAAAGTTAAAGCTTATGTAATATTATGTTTTAAGTTTGGTAGATCTATATTTCAGATTAGTACCTATCTATATATTGCTATATTCGGCATGATTAACGAAATATATACAAATGCAGAATATGTTTGATGTTTAACTAGGTACTATTGTTTTATAAGTATCAATAAAAATTATATATCTAATTATGTTACACATTTCAGGTATCAAAGATTACTCAAACTGGCCTACGATACCGCAAGTATTTATCAATGGAGAGTTTGTAGGCGGCTGCGACATCATGCTACAGATGCATCAGTCAGGTGAACTAGTCGAAGAGCTCAAGAAAGTTGGTATCAAAAGCGCACTCTTAACGGCAGAAGAATCTAATAAAAAGGAGCAGGATAAAAAATAAGACTAACACTCAATGGTTTGTTATTTATTTTCCTAAAAATATTGATATTATTTGGGTATCTGATTTTTTTATTGCATCATATCACTCACATGCCGAATTTTATGGTTATATTTTATGGTTAATAGACTTCCATTCTGCACCTACTACTAGAAACAGTAGCTCTATTAATTCTTGAATCATTATCAATCTACAGTTCCCACTCATGTATTTAGTGTTTTTAATTTCTTCAATCATTTCTATCTTTGCCTTATCTGAGTTAACTTCTCCACTTACTCCTTGACTGTGTACATCAAATGTAACTAAATATTTGTCAAGACTGAACTGCACTTTTACATGTGAAAAGTACTTTCTAAAGCATAGTAGAGTAATAATTATTTTATTTTTATTTATTTGTTTATAGGCGAGCAGTGTATACTGATATGCCTATATCAAGCAGTGTTGAACTAAATTTGTTTGTATTTATCTGTCAAAGAGTTTTTTTCCTTCTTTATCCAAAGTTCCAGTCTATTCTTAAATGTGGAATTTTAGGAAAAGCAACAACTGGTATATCTTGCTACTTT
The DNA here is from genome assembly GCA_964007245.1 of Hypomecis atomaria. NCBI lineage: Eukaryota > Metazoa > Arthropoda > Insecta > Lepidoptera > Geometridae > Hypomecis > Hypomecis atomaria. The sequence goes on along the minus strand of OZ023296.1, from coordinate 9,276,843 downwards.
ATGTGAACTAAAAACGTTGTTGGTATATGTCAGATGCAATGTCTACATACTAGCAAATTGTTTTGCAATAAGGTTGGTGAGCCACTAACCAACATAACTATTACACAAGTACAACCTGTAAACAGGATAAGATTTGTAAATAGTGGTTGCAGTCTGTTTGCAGACGTATTCTCTGGACCTTGTTTCAGTGCATATTTTTGCATGTGAGTGGTTTCGATGCAAGTTATATTACGGTTGATTTTAAATTTTATTGTGACATGATACTTTAGCAGTTATACCTCTGTGACAGACATCAAACTTTGGTGCTTGAACCTATTATGTATTTCTTAATGATCTAAGCAAAGTGAATTTTTTCATTGTTTGCCTTCAAGGCTGTAGTTAATTTTAGTTATTGAAATCCAAAGTAGCTATAGGATAATTTTTAAAATAAAAGGCATTTGTTTAATTTAAGAGCTCTTTATTAAATTAGCTGTACATTCGAGTTAGTATATTATACTTTTTGGGCACATAATCCATCCTTATTCTACGTACCGCTGTTCCACATTCCGCTGTATTAACAACGCAGTCAATATAATAACACAAAAATATGGCAGATCATTTATTTTGAGTACTCAATCCAAAATACTCTTACAAACGATGATATAAAAATGATAAATAAATAGATGCAGGCAAGTTATGGCAATCTATGAATATAAATAATTTATGTGATACTTCCCTGCAACATCTATAATTTAGACCACTTAAAAATGTTTAGGTACTGTCTACCATTGAATTACTATAATTACTAATGGCAGTAATTGAAACTGAACTTGTATAAATATACTTATAAATAAAAAAAATAACAAAAAACATTCTCATCATGATGAATGAGTCTTATTCTGGTGTCAGACATTAGTGAAGCCTAACATTAGCACCGTTTATCTTACAAATAATATTTTTGTGACTTCCCTGAGAATTTTATATAAAAGTTAAAAATACCTAATGCCTAATATAAATAGATTGGTGTATGATCTTTCCTGTTTGAGCCGAACGGTTACAAGGAGAAGAATTTGACTGTACGAGTTAATGGCATATTTGGCTTGAACATTGCACATAAATATTTTACTGTTTCATAGTCCTAATACTATAACAAAAATTGTTAGCATTGTATTGATCTATGTTTAGGGCGAGATCAATGCAACGGAAATAATCTTTGTATGGTTGCGCCAATGCTGGTCAGGGTCTCAGGCCATGTTAGTAGCGAGCGCAGGGACCGGACGCTTCTTCTCTTCGGATCACTCCTCCACTGATGACTTGCAGATGACATATCCTATGGTTCTTCACGCGACCTGTATCTGAGTGAAAACTTATTTAGTAGGTATAGCTAATTATTAGGTATCTAAATATAAACTAGACGAATAGTGTGGGAGCTAGGCAGAAGGCCAAGAAGCTTGGCTGGAGCAATGCCAAATATTTAAATATTTTTTGCTATCGAAAATAATATAATCTACAAGGTGACACTTTAAATTACTGTGGGTTTGTTGATTAGCAGCTGATGTACGATAACAGTTTTTTTTTGTTATTCCCATGTATGGTAAATCAACTAACTTGGCAAAAAACTATGATAAACGTTTTGGGTAACATAATTATCAAATCCAACTTAATTACAAACATGATTTAATTGATCCAGTTATAAATCAGTTAAATTGTGGTTAAATTCAGTTAAAACTAGTTTCTAATACATACTAGTAGGAAACTCACTAATTGTTTTATTATTTAAATTGGATTGCTTTCTATTCTTAGATATAATTTTTTATTTGCAAATAGTAAAATTATCAACTGTATGATATGTATGTAGCACGCTATCCCATAGGAACCTTTTGTTTAATTGGGATGGATAAATGGAAGAAGTAGCATATGAAAATTTCTGACTTTTAATCTATATTCATAAAAAAATAGTTTGTCAGTTTCTTAGTGGCTGCGTGTAGTGCTTAGAGTCACAAACAATAAATCAATTTCATTTAGACTTATAATATTAGTAAGGATTACATCTAAAGAATTCTTTCAGGTTCATAAAGAATTCTGAACCCATCAAATTTTTTTACCATATAAGTTGGTTTCTCTTCAAAGAGGACAAGTTTGGAAAAGAAGATTAGAGGTACATGTCGCTTAGAGCGTTTATGGAGAATCTCTAAGGTTACCAATACTCCGGGATCGTGGTCGCCGTTTAAGTCATTCCCTCTTCCAATATCTATTCGATTTGGGCTAGTTCTAATTCCGAGCCAATCCAGCTCTACTCTGTAACACTACTTATTTATTTTTTCTTTTCCTATGATTGTGTCTTTTTTGGCGCCTTCCACCGCGAGAGGACGGGACAATTACGAGCTCCGTTTTATTAGCAATTACAAAACTCATACAATTTCTTGTACTAAAAACAGGCTCGGATGGATTTTCAGGTTTCAAGTTAAACGGAGACCATAATAGGTCCGCTCCACTCACAGTGGAAGGCGGATAAGAAAAGTATAAATGTGAGTGGTCGCTTTAGAACATGTGAGTGGTCACCTTAGAGGTCGGTCTCGCCGTAGAGCGCGGTAGAGAAGGCCATGTAGTCGAGCGCGCCGGGCGGGGCGCCGGGCCCGCGGTACGGAGGCATGCGCGCCACGCAGTACTCCGCCTGGTCGGGCGGCAGCTCGCGTCGCAGCTCGTCCGCGGTTATGTACGGCTGTAAACAATACAGTTTTACTCTTCTACTAGTCTTTGACGCTTGAGAAACAACAGCAAAGACTGCTCTCAGTAGGGTCTAAACTCCTCCAAAGTGGGGCTGTGCGAAGCGGAACGAAGCTGGGTAGAGCGTTGTCCGTGAGGCCATGAAATGCTACGAACGATAGCCCTTTTCCGCACACGACTGTATTTTGTTTCACAATTGTGGCGTTTTTGAAAGGGCTCTCATGGATATGACTGAACACCGACCTTACAACAACAATTAGCCGAGCTACGCTGTGGTTTGGAGTCCGGACTTTCGTTCTTAACCTAGTGGTTTAGTAATGAATCTAAAATTGTAGTTGGTCATAGACAACGGTGATCTGTTACCTCCAGGAGGCCCGTCAGATTATTTGCTAATTTATTACATCTAATTCAGCATCGTAGCTAGAATTTGTAGCAAGCAGAACATCAACAGTAAGGCATAAACCTGTTCCCATTTAACTAACCCCTGTCCTGTGCCAAAAAAAATTTGCTATATTTTTCTATACAACCGATTTTGTCTCGATGCTATAGAGGATCAAACGGCTAGATATCAACGTATAGGTAAGTTACCTTGTCTCCAGCTAAGATCCTGAAGCTGTCGATGACCTGTTCGGCGGTGTCTGTGTCTGTCGATTCCCGAGTCATGAAGTCTAGGAACGCGTCGAATGATACAAAGCCTGAAACACGGAATATTCTAATTTAGTACCTGATTGAAAACATCAGAAACAATCCCAAAATCGGTTTACCAAGTAGGCACAAACATTTCTAAACGATTCTAAAGTTTGAGGAGTAACTGATTACCGATTTTAAAAGTACCTTTTACCGTCAAATTGACCAAAATGATTTAAAGGTGATGAGCTAGTAAGATGTCTACTAGGCGCTCTGATGATTTTAATCAATTCTGAAACTTCTACTTAAAACTATCAAACTGAACCAATGAAAGAGATAAGAGAACGCCTTGCCAACAATGCTCAAGCACGGGGCGCAGATCTTACAGTGTCGAAAAATTGGATTATTCCAGTCTGTCCCTGCCCATTTGGCAATTGCAAGGACGCAGAAACTGGCATCAGACGCAGTTTCGGCACTGCGCTTGAGAAGCCCGTTAAAAGTATAACTAACCTGAGTTGTTGGGGTCTACGACTGCGAGGATACGCTGGAAATCGAGCTCTCCTTGTCTGTCCTTGCCGATGCTGTAGCCCAGCGACACCAGGCATGATTTCAGCTCTTCGGGTGCTAAGCGGCCTGGAACAATACACATCGTTTTTAAATTCCACTGTACCTCTAGATCTCCTCAGATCTTCTCTGCACTATTCGCTACATTCATATATAAGCTATTCTGGCTGTCGCACTACATCGCCGTAAAAATGTGTTGAATTTGTGTAAAAAAATCCATATTTCAGCGGAGAAATGATTTTTGCTATTTTAAGTCGTTTCTCTGGCAATTTTAATATCATGCGGCTAAAAAAATGTGATATTTGCCAAGATCCCACTTTCCCCTGCGTGAGGTTGAAACGGATTTGCACGTTGAAATGGCAGTGAGCATGGCACATAGTTCGAAGAACGAATAGCTGATAGGTTGTAAAGTTCTCCACTGGAGATCACATACAGGCAAGCGAAGCGTAAGATGGCCACCGACTGTTACTGGACTGATGATATAATGAAGACCGTAGGAACGCGCCGCAAAAAATGCAAGCCGCTTCCAAATTCATAGGTTGGGAGGCCTAAATCCAGCAGTGATCCTACGGCTAATGGATGACGGTTGGTGGTTACCGGTGCGGTTCTTGTCGAAGTGGTTGAAGGAGGCGCGGAACTCGGTGAGCTGTTCCTGCGTGATGCCCTTGGAGTCGCGCGTGAGGATCTGGTTCTCCACCTCGTTGATGGTGCGGTTGATGGACGTCAGCAGCTGCTCCCAGCCCACGCGCAGCGTCTCCATCGTGTACTGTGAATATCTGCAACACACGTCACGTGCTCAACATTTCTCTCAGTATGGCAAATGCAATAAATGGGGTTTTAAGTGCGTATATTTTCGTAGCCTGAAATTAAATACTTGATTTGTTCTTGAAATAAACAAAACATTATTTAATGTAACTAAAAACAGAATCGTTCATTACTTTCTTGGCACTGTAATTGGTCCACAATAAAATTTATTGGAGCCTGACAAAGCGAATGATTCTCGATGCACCAATGATCAAAATGGATGCAGCCTGTGAGTTTCTATGTGGCTCGATCGAAACTATTCCATAGTCTGAGAGTCTAGACTTTTTAATTGAAATTAAACAGTGAAACAAACCGTCCGATACTGTTGAGTGGTTTTGAAATACCTTGCTACATCCCTAGCATGGCAAAAAGACAAATTGTCTTTTCGCCAATTTATCCTCTCAGAGTGGAAATAAAGTATAAATTGACATAGGCAACCATTTAAAGTGGTTAAGATTTTACTATTTTGCCATAGGGGTGCTGAAAAGGTAAAGAGCGCGAAAATATAAAAGTATAGACCTGTTCTCGAAGATCATGCCCTCCTGGACTGCCTGGTGGATGCGCTCGAGCTCCTCGATGTGCGGCTTGTACGCGTACACGCCAGCTTCGTACTCTTTGAGGCGGCGCAACTGGTCTTCCAGGGAACCCTGGATATGAAGGGGAAATTTAGTATGCGCTGTGAAATTTGGGAGAAGATTTAGGTCATAGGAATAGCTGTACATTTTTGTGGAGATGACACGGCTGATTTTGATGGGATAGATACATTTTCTCTAGTTACCCGTATAAAACTTTACATTTTTTTATAGAAGATCCAAACTAGATAATTATCTAGCATCTTGTGATAAAAAGAGATAGGTCAGGGTTAGCTAACGTGACGTCAGAGGTTATGCCTCTGGGAAACCTTTCATGGCCCGGCACTGAGGCCGATTTTATGGGGATTCTTCTATTATATTTTTTCAAGTTTTGCGGGAGAGTCGCTGAGATTTTGAGAGACTATCGTATCGCATTTTTTGTAGGTATTTCTAAAAAATCTTAATATGTAATCGTTGACATACCTGCAAGCCCATGCCAATAGCGGTAACCGCGTCCATCTGCCTCTCGATCCAGGGCCCGACGGCGTTGGCCTTCTCGGCGAACTGTCGGCGCAGGTTCTCGTTGTTCTGCTGCTTGCGGAGCTCGGCCGCCAGCGTGGCGTCGCGCTGCGGGACCAGCTGCCGCACGTCGCCCCACTTGCGGTTCAGCTCCTGGAATTCATGAGATAACACTGTCAGGATGGCCGAGTGTTGCGGTCAGGTATGTTTCTTGATTTTTGTCGCTTGGTTGACTTTCTATTATGAAAATTCAATGTAGTTTTAGTGCTAGTATATAGTAATGGTAGTAGTTTGTGCACTACAGGCGAAGCTAGAGGATTGTTAGAGGATCAAGCCCCCCAAATAATTTCGTACCTATCTAATTTATATGATGCGCCATCCCGGCAGACATTTAAGAATAAAGCGAAATAAATTTCGTACCTATCTAGTTTAAAAGATGCGCCATCCCGACCCGACAGGCATTTAAGAATAAAGCGAAATATGGGCTTGTTGACCAGGCATTTTAAAAGATAAGTGTATCAACGTGATCGTAATGCAAGTAACTTTTGTGTGAAACTTACGTGGGCGGTGAGTGTGGTGTAGGGGTTCTCTAAGCCTCCAGGGATCTGGTGCTGTTTCACGATGGACTCAACTTGGTGGACCAAGTTCACTATCGCCTGGAAAATACATATAGATACATTAAGAACATCAATAAGTTAGTTTTTTAATTTTACAGTTTTCTTCTTTCTTATCTATATCTTCTTCTGTATGTTCTGTTCTTGGAGGATCACTTTTTTTAAAAAAAAATTACGAATTAATTTTATATTTCTTTTTTTATGGATGGAATGGACTTCTGATGTTATTATAATTTTGTTGAAATATATTCTAGCTTTCTCTCTCTTCTCCTTTATGGGTTTAATTGTGATTGTGACAGAAATCGCATGCTCTTTCGCATCTTTTATTTTCCAACTTACATTTTCGTCTCAGATAACCCACAACAATCTTACTTTATATTCTAAATGAGTTCCATTATTTGATATTTATAGACAGAATAGTTTCTTCTGTCATTCCCACTGTGGATTCTATTGCTCCAAGGTATTTTCTATTATGGGTTCTACAGTTTTGTATTCCTAAATGTTTAAAAGGATTTTAAAGCTTGACATGTTACCTGGTATTCCTTGTCAGCCTCTCCGAGAGTGGCCTTGAAGCGAGCGTGCGCGTCCATAAGGCCGGAGATTTCTTCGATGGTGTGTACGATGAACATGTCCACGAGGTCCTCGCGGGTGCCGTCCAGCCTGCAACGAGAATAACCAAAGTGTATAGAAAATGAGATTTTCTGATGTTTTTGACAGACTATAAGAATCAATTTCCGAGGTCAATTACATGGATTTACAATAAGTTGGTCAGAACTTGAAACTTGAACTTGGTCAGATCGTCTATCTAAATGATCCAGTGAGACTAAGGGAATACCTGGTTTCTTTCTGGGAAGTTACGAGGGTTACGAAAAACCAGGTCGCTTCAGACAGTAATTATCACTAAATCAGCCGTAGGACATCCACTCTTGGACATCTTGAGATTTATTCATTCATTTATTCATTAAATTCTATTACTTGCCGCACTAACAGCATTAGCCAAGGCATGCGACAAGCTACCTAACATTACAATTTTAAAACATATCCATTTAAACACCAATAATCATTCAAAATTATAGAAACAAAAACAAGTCAATAATAATAAAAATGTCGGGTAAAAATCTCAATATAAAATGACAGAAATAAAAAATAAAATAAAATTAATGTCAAAAGCATACGATTATAAACGAGATGAACGAGAGAAGAAAACGAGATGGTCATGGAAACTTAAAATATCTATAACGCTGGACGCTGTCACTGGTGATCCTCTAAAGATAGTCACGAAAGATTTAGGTGCGAGGCGGTCCCACTGCTCACAGTAGTCTCCGCACTTTAATGGTACGTAACTACGTACCGACCAAGTAAAGACGCGACCGGGTACTCAAAAGCCGCCCGGTTTCAGGGACGGGATGGAGACTAGCTCCCATAAAGTATGCTCTCCGAGCAGTATATCGGGGCGCCCAGCCACCGCAAGGAGAGCTACCTTACTTTACCTATGTTGGTACCCGACTCCCACCCTCCAAACATGCCTCGAGCAGTGTTCGAGCAGTAAGCAGGGATACCTTGATGTTGGGGCTACATAGTGAGGAGAAGAATCACGAACTAACGCGGTACGTACCAGTTGTTGAACGGAGCGGCGCGCTTGGCGAACTCGAGGTGCAGCAGGTCGATCTGCTCGAGCACGCGCTCGGCGTCGTCCAGCGCGTGGCGGCGGCGCTGCGTGAGCGCGCCCAGCCGGTCCCACTGCGAGCAGATGCGCTGGCAGCGCGCGTTCACGCTCGCCACCTCGTGGTACTCCAGCGTGCTAACAACATAACACACATTAATAACAACTTGACATAATAAGAAATGAGAATAGAACTGGGCGAATCCATTGAAGTCCATTAGCACTAACTGAGGTCACAGCTGGAAGCCTATTCCCAATAAAGAAGGGTAGTCCTTTGTTAGCTTGCCAAATAACGCTAATCAAAGAAGTTCAATTATGTAAGGATCATTTGATAGAATGACACACTCTTTTAAGAACCATATTTTTAGACGAACAGCTAAAATATTGAATCCTCCATATGAGTCTTCAATTTGGGGGCCATCGGCCTTGCACTGATGTAGCGCTTGGGGAGTGTCGTGTTCCCCTTCCAACATGTATTGTATTTGTGTATTATGACTGTATTCGAAATACGACCCTACGTCCTATAAGTATTCTAGTCTTACGACAATATCTTCCTGGGATCATCTAGTTGTATAAAAACAGGGGAAGGGTCTCACTTGAGTTCCTGCGCGATGGCGGCAATCTGCTCGACGCGGTCCTGGTGCGCGGCGAGGTCGGACTCGAAGGCCTCGTGCTTCTTCTTCAGCGCCTTGATGTCGTACAGCTTGCACTGCCTGAAGTCCTGGGACTGCAGCATTTCTTCCTTGCCTGAAATAACAAGAAACAAAAGATGAAAAAACTTGTATTGTCTGAAGTCTTGGGACTGCAAAATGTCTTCCTTGTCTGGACAAACAGAATAAAGTTGGAACTTCCTTGAATTGCCTGAAGCCTTGAAACTATAGAATTTCTTATTTGTCCGTTCAAATAGAATAAGCTTAGTTTTGCTGTCGCCAGAGCATAATGCTGAAGGTTCTGAAGACATTGCAAGCTTAAAGTTTTTTTGAAAAATTATCTAAAACTTGTAGTGATTATTCACGAATTGGTATATCTCTGTTTGATGAACAACACTACTTTTGCCAAAACAAGCAGTGAAAATAGTCATTTACCTCCTAAGCTAAAAAGGTCTTCCTAACTTTTTGAAATAATGGTGAGGACAGAAAAGAGTGCTAACCTCTGGTCCAGTCCTCGTGGATGTCGGCTTTGTGCTTGAACTTCTGGGCCAGGTACTCAAGACGCTCAAGGCGCATCATCTCGGCCAGGAGCCATTCTTCGAACGCCTTCTCGGCGATCTCGAGACCCTTCCACGCTCCGGCGATGTCCTAGAACATCACAAGTGGGGAGCCAGTTAGGAAGAAATAATATTTCGAAGAAATTCTAGGTAATAAATGGAACAGCTACCTTTTAACCACCCACTCAAACTATCGCCCGGTCATGTTCAAGTTTAGAGCTATATGCCGAATAAAACTTAGCGCCTGTGATGTTAGCTACAAGCTGCGCACTGGGTTTCGCGCAGCATTTAACTTTAGCAGGTAACTTTACAGCCGCCAAGGAGTTTTATTCGGCTTAAATCAAGTATGCAAAAAATACGTTAACTAAATGATTAGAATCAATCGGCCAGAAATAGGGAAAACAAATTTCACAAGTCAGCAAATTAGTTTTTCATCGTGATTTAAACTCGAGACTTTCTCTTTCGCCATTGCATAACCAAAGCAGAAGAGTCCATCAAAGTACTTAAATAACAAGCAATAAAACCATTAAGTATTTACGATTATTTCGGGCCAGTAAATGTCTCCATTGGTTTGCTCATAACGTTCATAACTGTTTGACCTTAATAGGATCGTGACTGCCGCATTAGAAACTAAAAGTCGCCGTGTTATATGTTTGTATGTTTAATGATTTAGTTTTTTGATAATTTGCGATATTCCCTTTGTTAAAACCATTCCATGTTCTCCTATTAGAAAGCTATTGTGTCATGTATTGTTGCTATTGCTATTGAGTCATTGATCGATGCTTCTAATTATAAATTATGAGTAATCGTCTTCTTGAGACAAAAATATTTCCCATCCTGTTTCTAAAATAATTTCTCGTAAGGTGATTGTACCTTTTTAATGTGTCCTCAACGCAAACCTATCTCAGCTGTTTCTTAAAATGACAAATTTTTAAACATTGAAAGACGTTGACAATAAATCGGGCTACTTACAGAGACCATCTTGCCTTCGGTGGGCATATATGCGGGGCGGTTGCTTAGGCGAAGTTTGGTCTGCAGAGTGTTGAAGTTGGTCTCGAGCTTGGCCTTCTGCTCAACACGTGGTGGCTTGTGCTTACGCCTGAAAAAAGAAATATAATTCAAAATGACAGTGTGATAGGAATATAGCGTTGCGTAATGGCGTTTTAAAGCAATTTCTTCAGTACATAGACCCTTATTAAAGTATTGCTCAAGCTAGGACACTTAAGTATGCCCCAGAAAATATGCCTACCTGTAAGTACGGTAGTCTTCCAGCTTTTTCTGGCAACCAACAAGCGAGTTGTCGGTCTGGCGGCTGTTCAGCCAAGGCATCGTGCGGCGGATCCATTCCAAAAGCTGCAATACATTGAAGTCATTAATCATATATGAATAGTTTGCTTTGGAATTATTTCCAATAAAAAGTGTTGTGACGAAGACGACATGAAGTATGAAATGAAAATGATCTGACTGGATAATGAGTAGTTTTGAGTTCTGTCGATAGGAATACTTACATCGCTGGCAAGACGCTCGTACTCTTCCATGAGGCGTTCGTTCTCCTGGTTGACTTTGAGAACTTTGCAAATGCGGTTCGCGGCCGTTTCAGCCTGCCAATACAAAGTTTCATTATAATCTTAAACAGTAGGGGTTTTAAAGCGGAAGCATGGTCAGTTTAGTATAAAATAGGGCATTGAGTATTAGTAATTCATGACGGGCTGTTCTGAAAGCCTTATGTCAAAAACGGAAGGCTATTTTGCAGGGTTGTCAGACGTAGGAGCTGTTCATAAATGCTTCTGCTGATCTAAGCTAATATTCCATTGCGTCTGATGAAGTTTCAAGGGAAAAATGTTTTCTTAACTGAGCTTGTTGCAACAATTGTATCGTAACGAAACTCGTTGAAGAATTTAATGTACGATTGTTAATGGTTTGAGTGGAATGTTTGTTTCATACAAACCTTCTGAGCGCCAGAGAAGCAATGGTAGTATGACGAGACGTATGTCATGACGGCCCGTTCGTCCGGCATCGCCGTGTTCTGCAGATCTGATGAAGCGCCACGCAAGCAACATTGTGTTAGTTCTCATGCGATGTCTATGATTTACTTAAAGAATGCTTGTGTTTTGACAGTATCCAAACTTCACTATTCAGTAAAGCTCTGAACACTGAGCATTTGTATTAGAGAGCGATGCTTTACATTATGAAACAGATAGAATGGTCTACATAGAAAGCGTACAGAATTCGCATATTTCTAAAAATATTAAATGGAGCATGAAAATTAGTGTTCCTAAATAAGCATGTCACTAAACGGCACAATAGCGAACCCCTTAATGAGTGTGTTCCCATTTTTCATAACAAACACAAGCATTCTGGTTTATCGATTTTACCATGTAACTTATGATAAGTTAATAACATTAAAGCTTAAAACTACAACAAGTTATTAAAAAAAAACATCAAAAACTTGGTCAAATACAACATCGACGGGTTCTGGATTGTCCAATAGGTAAAGGTAAACATCAAATTGAAATATTTACTTATATAAAAAGTAGGGAAGGTAATATTGATTGGGAAAGCTTATAAGAACCTGTAAAGCGTAAAAGGCACTCAGATCATGCTATAAGTGACACACAAAGGCCTGGCGTTAAGGGCTCGAGGGCAAACGCGGAAGTTGGCGGTAGCTTTGCGGCCATCTTTGGTCCATTTTATACCTGGTGCGCGCCTTGGAAGGCGTGGTAGTAACATGACACATAGGTCATTATGGCGCGCTCGTCCGGCTTTGGTGTGTTTATTAGGTCTGTAATGTTCAGTAATAAGCTCATGTATATCATTTTAATTAGAAAGTTTTTTTTATTTCGTATAGGTTTGCGTTTGACTACACACTGCCTGATGTTAAGCAGATATGCGGTCTAGGATGTAACACGCTTACCTAGAAGATACCTATTTACTCGGGATTTGAAGACACCTACATTGTACTTTAGCGGGAAGACAGACTCAGGCAAAGCGTTCCACATTCTGGCAGTTAAAAAGTTCTATGAAACCTTTGAAAACTTATCCCTGATCTTATTTTAACCCAATTGTTTTCTTGATCACAAAAAATATTATCGAATCCTATCCGTAAACTCTCAAAGGTAGAGAAATGCAATAGTTCTGTCCTCAGAAGAATGATAAGTAATTCTTCTGAAGTTCTGTCAGTGCTGCTTCTTCTGACATAGAAAATTTCTAGAGTTGTTATTATTGAAGCTTCAATTTTGTCCTCCCACATTATTTTAATATTATCTTTATAGCGTAGTGGAAGTTTGCTCACCATCGGGGTCCAACATTCTGGGGATGTCCAGGTACTTCTCGGCGACATCAAAGGCGGTGTTGAGGTTCTCCAGAGGGTTGTCCTTGGAGAGTTTGCTGTAGTCGATGAGGTCGGGCCTGTGCCTGTGGATGAGGGCGCAGAAGGCCAGACCGTCCTTGAAGGACAGGTGGAAGTTCTGGACGTTTACGTTCTTGTACGGCGCTGTCTTGCGTTGGCACCAGAGAAGGAGACCTTCCTATAATGAGGAGATAAGAAACCTCAATATAATTCAATCGATTCCCGAATCGAATAGGCATGTGTAAAATGATATAAAAATAATGAAGTAACTTCAAAATGTATCAAAGATCGATAACATTTTGTTATTTGTCTACCAAAGATCGATTACATTTTGTTATTTGCTTACCCATTGATTTGTAAAACCATGGGTATAAATAAGCTAACTGTGTTGTAGACTTGGGTCAATGACTTCCGATACAAAGTTTTGGTATCGGTAATGAGCTAATGAGTCAGTATGACGAATTATTTTGACTAACGGAGTTAAAGGACTTTTGCATCCTGAGCTCATTTCGCTGTTTACCTTAGCGGTCATTTCTTCTACTGAGATGTCCTGGATGGCGAATCGGAGAATGATGGTCCAGATCATACCCAGGGTCATTTTCAGGTTGCCGTCGACGATTTCTTCGGCACCGATGGATACCAACCTTACGCCTGTAATTAAATATTAGGTATTGATCAATTTACAATTGTGTTGTTCATTATGTTAGTACGATAATATTTTTCGTCAGGTGCAGCGTATTTGTAATTAGCAATTGTTTTTCTGGGTGCCTATTAAAATACTAAAACAATTAGGTAGGTAGGTACCTAATTGTTTTAGTCGGTATTTTGATAGGCAAATTAGAACTAGAAAGTAGTATTTTTTATAGGTCATTTGATTTAGAAGATATTGGATGAATAATTAACCTAATCAAAAATATAGAGCTTCAGTACGTTAGGTACTCCATGTTGTTCTAATTTAACAAGTAATTTTAGAGATATTAAAAGTTTCCATCCATCAGCCACATGACGACCACTGCTGGACATAGGCCTCCCCTATGGATCTCCAATAAGACCGGTTGGAAGTAACTTGCATCTAGCGTGTTTCTGCGGTCTTAATGAAATCATCTGTCTACATCGTAGGTGAACGTCCTACGCTGCGCATGCCGGTAGGTACGTGGTCTCCACTTGAGAACCTTACGACCCTATAGGTCATCAGTCCTCCGAGCTATGTGCCCTTCCCGCTGCCATTTTAACTTGCCAATCCGCTGGGATATGTCGGTAACTTTGGTTCTTCTACGGATCTCCTCATTTCTGATTCGATCTCGCAGGGAGACTCCGAGCATAGCCCTCGCCATAGTTTGTTGTTCTACTTGTAGCTTAATAATAAGACCCATAGTGAGAGACCACGTTTCTGTGCCATTCTGTGTGGATCAAAGTAATGACAAAGAAAGTAGGTAGGTACATTTGCATCTAAGATTGATTAAAAAATAATTCGATGTGGAAGGTATACCTTTAGAGGCAATAAAGTCCAAGGCCTTGTTGACATTAGCGATCTTGTGGAAACGCATTTTGCCGCGGTCAGGCTTGGGTAGGGTCTCGCCGGAGATCACCTCCAGCAGCAGCATAAGCTTCAGCCCATTGCGGAAGTCATCATCGATGTTCTCGATGCCGGTGCCAGCCTTCCTCAAGTGGCTGTTGCACCAAGCTGTGAAGGTCTGGAATGAAACAAAGAATTGTCTAAATAGCTGGTAGACAGGAGCAGTTAAAATATTATAATAAATAAATAAATATTTGAGGACATCTTACACACGGCATCTGACTCCAAACTAAGCAAAGCTTGTGATTTGGCTGCCAGAGATTGATAAACTACTTATACATATTTTTAAATACATACTTATAGAGATAGTACCTAAATAACAACCAGACACAGAGCGAACACTTAAGTTCATCACATAAATGCTTGCCCTGGGTGGGGATCGAACCCACGCCTCTTTGATCCAGTAGTCAGGGTCACTAACCACTGAGCCATTGAGGCAGTCAAATTATATCTATCAGTGGTACTCGTACCAGTGGTAGTTATGTATAATCGCGTAGTGCAATGTGAGCGGTGTTTTGGAATCTTGATTAGGAAAACAGCAAAGAGATAGTTTTCTCAGATGTGCACACCGATGTTGCTAGCGTATAACCATAACTCAAAGATCGGGAAAAGAAATATAACTGCTACAGTTTCCATATGCGAGTATGTCAAAGCGCAGTTGTATGAGTCTAACGGCTCTACCTCTACATTGACATAGGCCTTATTAATACCTTCTAGGGGCATTTTTATATTTACTACAAATCAAGCTACTTTTAGACGTTTCTTACGTAGGTACCTATTGTAGGTCTTTATTTTTATAGCATTGATATTAACCATTTATTATAATAAATGGTTAATGCATGACAACATACCGAGTATTGACTTTGCACACCTACTGTCGCAACGTTAGGACTTGGTGTTCAGTTCTTAGAAAACAAAAGGTGTCGTTTGACTCATCATGTCTATGTGTTTCACTATTGGTACGTGTAGCATTGGCCTAGAATTAAAATAGTTGCTAGCTTAGTAATGCACACAGTTACACTTGGCCGAGATTCAGTGGAAGTGCATAAAATAACGTCTGAAAATTCTTCATTGCCTAGAGGTGAGGAATTTTCGTAGAAGTTAATGTCTGTCATTGTTAGAAACATGACTGTGGTCACGGAGAAGAAAATGTACCAACAAATGTTGAGATATTTTATTTCAAAATGTCACTACATTTTAATTGTATTTCGCTATGATCATAATAAACAATGGCCTTACACACAAATACATTTTACCAGGAATATAATATTAATATGATTGTATTTTACAGTACGTAGCAGCTTCCTTGATAAATATGAACCATTTCATATGCGATAGGAATTTAATTTGTATCACTGTTGAGAAATATATGCCCATATGGCCATTATGGAATGCGATGGGAAATATGTGTACTTAATTGAAATGCGTAGAAATGTTGTTAATCAATACTGCAGTTCGCCAGGTAGGGGAGTAAATGCGAGGGTTGCCACCCTTGCGGTTCCGAATTCGCGGGTGAATAGGACAGTTTTGCGCACCTGCTATACTGATCCTTATTGCAAGCTGTTATGATTTAGTTTCCCAACTAATTTTGTTCCATGATGATTCCATTTTGTTAGTGCGAGTGTCTTGGTTAAAATGTGAATGTGCAAGCTTATTTTAAACTTGCCAAATTTAAATGTTAGCAGTTCGATAAGAAAACAATAGGCCAAATGATGAAGGCGTCATCGTAATTATAATAGCTAATTAGATTATTTCTGTTTCTTTTGCATTTTAGGCATTCGATAGAGATAGAACACTTTACCAAATAGTAATAGTTCCCTATATTTAAAGTAATAAGTAGTTTTTCGCATGTCGTATCTATTTGTTTGTGTAAGACGAGTCTATTTTTTCTTTTTTTTGTATCAATCTCATGTGTGTATAGTATAATACTAGTTAGTAGGTTTTGTGTATTTCTGTGTAATTTCAATATGGACCAAGTTGTCTGAAATAAAGTTTATTATTATTATTATTATTTACGTTGCTATTTAATTTACTATGGCGCCTTCATAATTTGACCTATTGTCCATATGCTGTTAAGAATATCGTGAATTCCTGAGCAAGTTGTTCAATTACTTTTACGAAAGAATTTTTTTCTTAAATTCAATATAAACAAGCCCATTCTCCATGAGGAATATTATGTATACCTACCTATATTTTATACACACTAAATAAATACGTTAAGAGTAACTGCGTCATATCTATAATGAGGTATTTTATGTGATTATTGATATTATAACAGGGATTTTCCTCAATTTAGTTATTTATGCGTTTCTAATGAACAGATCGTGCAGTGTGTCATTCGGATATTGGAAAACAACGTTTTCATAACATTAATGAACCTAAAATGATAATAGGCTAGTTGCCTAAAATATGATTACCTAGTTCGGATGGACTAATTAGATAATTAAAAAATGTTGGACAGCTATTAAAATTGCTTTGTACATAAAGCTATATATAAATATTCTATTCTAACATGAAATTATGAATATTATAGCTTGTTCAAGTGCTTGTGTCAAAACTTTGTGTAACTATTTAACTAAAAAGTTAAAATTTAACGCTTTAACTTTTTAGTTTTTTGTTTGATTGACAAAGTAAAGAATATGTGTCCTATATTTTTTGATATTTTACCTGAACGACTAATTATAGTAATATTTTTACTCAGAAACCACGCCTATTCCACTAACCATCTGAATTAGGACATCGTTATCTGCACCGAGCTATGTACTGACAGTTTAAAAGCCTGCTATTTCCATTGCAAATGGCGCTCCTATGGAAGCTACAATAATATTCTACAAACGATCTGTTCCGGAGGCGGCTCCAAGGTCGGTCCTGGTAAATAGAAGCCGTTCCATTCAACAGCCTGCGTGATCACGCCACGCTCTAACCCAGCTTCATGTTGACAATTAATTCAAAGAACTTACGTACCTAATTCAATTGAATTACGCCACCAATCGATTTGAATGATCAAAGAAATTAGATCAGAAAACCAGCGACATTGACAAACAACCTAATTAAACATCGGCACCGTTATTGCTATTGTGGAATCATTCTCAGGCAGTAGGTAAGGTATCTCGGCTTGTGAGGCATGGGCAAAAAATTCTACCTGCTAGCATTCTTATTGAGTGTCGCGTTACGTTTTGATTTTGCTTTCCGATTGAAAGCTGTATTGCTGGGAGCGTGCTACGTAGCCGTGCTTATATCTATCTGTACTTTAGATGTGTGTATCATGATTAACAGTTGCTGTGGATAATATGCCATCCGAGGTATTAAAACTGACCAAACTGCATTCTGCAACCGCGACGAATGAATCATCGCGGAGCTCTTGGCACAGGACACAAAATTATACCCTTACTGTACGAGTATGACCTATATAAAATATACAGGTGTATGAATGCATATATTATTATTATACTGCACTATTAATTTATTGGCACAAAATATTGCCGTTGAAAAGACAGCCTCAGTGCTTTATCATGTTTACGATTTAAGAAAGTCATAAATTATTAATGATGTTCACGATGATTTAAAAGGGGAAAGTGCGGGTCACGACGTTCGTAAAAGGCGTTGCATGTGCATTCGCCGACATTCGGTGACAAAAATACAAATAGGGGTAATTTGTTAACGTCTACGTCATATTTATTGTTTGTAAGAGAAGTTATGTATAGGTATGTATGTATGTCAAGAATCCAGATGTAGAGTCTAAATTATCGTAAAGAGCTAAGAACTAGGTTGTCATGCCACATACATATTTAATGGCAAGTTCATAATATTATACTCGGTAATACCGTCGTCCTTGAGACACAACGCATCGTGACCCAGAATATGAAAATAATTCAGAATCACCTTGCGGATACCGCCACGGCCAAGCCCGGTCTAAAATAAGGTACGCAGGTGGAGACAGTAAAGAGCACGAGGTACTCGGAATAAGAATAAGAACAGTAACACTACAACAGTCTTAATACTGTCAACACTATGTCTCAAATGTGCGAAGTATGAAAGGTTGCGAGCGTACGATTCCAAGGTAAATATAATAAGGCGACTTCGTGCCGATTTCGGTGCGAGCTATTATTGTTCAAATAGACAAATGGATGCATTACATTTATTTGATGTTCGCTTTCTTTTTTACATCGCTCGAGTCGAAAATACTCGTCTCACACAGCTGGTAAAAGGTGTATTGGAAAAATATCGCGTGTTTGATCGGTGACGCAATGTAAACTAATCGCTGGATCCATCTCATAGGTGACCTTGACGAATGCCTATATTCATGATCATTTATGAGAGGAAGCTATTGAGCTCATTGGGATCGAATTCAATGATCTTGTTGATGACAATCATCTTATTGATGCTGGTTGTTGTACTAGCAAACTCATGACCTAATAGTAAGTTCTAATTAATTTATGTACGTATAAGCTCGTTTTGTAAATATTTATTGATAAAACTACTATAAGTTTATCAATGAAAATTCTCACACACATCAAAATAAAGAAACTACGACCCAAAGTCACAAAAATAAGGCTGAGAACCTCGATTAAAATAAATTCTTGGAGAGTTCGAGAAAACTTTCTTTTTAATAATTTATCCAAGGCAAAACTCAAGGTTGTCTGTTAATGCCACACAAAACCTGTTTTGTGTGTGCGTACGCATCTTCCTGGTCCAAGCATTAACTTTAATGAGGTGGCATTAATGCTACGTCCAGTTATAAATGCTTCCAGAGTCCGCAAGCCAATAACTTTTTGTAGAGCACGTGCGTACCTTGGAGCTATCTTGGAGCCCATAGTTAGTGAGCGGCCTCTACTTGTCTTCAATAAATAACAGATGTCAGCGTTATGATTAATGTGATATTTATATTGATTGCCAAAGCGCATAATAAGGGATGTTGAGTGTCACTTAAAGTGGATTTGCCAAGATTTAGTAATATTAGGTACATTTGCATTACAGCTAGTTATGTTTGCAGTCTTAAGTCTACACGCTAGTAACATGAATTCTGTCGTGTTAAACGATCAATAACGAATTATAAATATTGTTTTCTGTATTAAAATGATTTCTGCTTAAAGGTTTTAAATCGCAATTATCTCTATTTTTGCATCATCAAAGTCTCAACAACAAGTGTTACGGTGGTATTAAATTCTAAGCTCTATGGCGCCATGTCCAATCGCATAAATTAACATACACACAAAGCTTAGATCTACACTTTTTGTTCTGTAAAATTTGTATTAGCTTTTATTTATCTAAGCCTTTATTTATCTGATCTTAGGCACAGTATGAACATTCAACCAAAAAATAGAAACAGGCCTCGAAAAGGATGTAACTACATGCATTTACTCGTATAAATTTTTCAAAAGACAGAAATAGAATTAACTTTTAAAATTCGTTATGAAGAAGAAAACGAGATAAATATACATGTCGTTTATACGCTAAAACTATAGACGTAGGGTAATAAATCGATGGCTAACACAATTTGATTCGGCACTGTAACTAGTACTCGTAGCTATATTGTAGTTTTTCAAAGTTATGTAATGCATTTGTTTTAAACAAACATCAAAATCGGTTATGTGGAACAGCTGTCTGCAACGAAGCCACCCAGAATTCCGGCATCAGACTTTTACGACAAAAGAAGAGCTAATCCCTGATCTATAAATATTTAACTGACAATAAAAATCACAGGCCGATCGCTTGCATCACGCCCTAAAATATGCAGGAAACTTGATACTTCCGATTCCATGTAACATGCAGAGAACAATGCAACTAAAACTTTAGCATTATGGCGTCTCTTAGGTTAAATTTTGCATTACGATTTTTTATGCAGATTGGTTCATTAATTTTAAATTAAGACTTATTTTGTTTTGCATTTAGGTTTTTAATTCTAACATATAGGCTGGTGTTTAGGTTCTTTCATTTAAAATGAGGGTGTATCTTAATGTTTTGTATTTAGGTTAAATTTAATTTTAACATTTAATTTGCCGTTTACTTCAGGTGTATATTATTTAAATTAAAGGACGACAATTATGAATGTTAAACGCCGATATGTCCTGGATAAGTGAAACGGACATCAACAATTTATACGTTAGATATGCCATTATTTTTTGACATGAGGTTCTCAGAGAGTTCGTGAATATTTTTGACCCGTCGGATTATTCGTTATTTTAAATTAACAAATGGTTCTTCGTTATTCTTGTTATTATTTCGTGTAAATGTCGTTTCTTATTATCTTTGTGGACCATCAATATGGAATAGAAAAAAGGCCAGTCGATGTTGTGGACGCATTGGTGTTTGAGATTCATCAACTGTCAGTCTGTGGCGCTGGCGTACCCTTCTATATTTATATATACATTTTGATATAGAGTTTTAAGACACGTCTGTAGAGTGCATTTCTAGATATAAATATTATCACTTAGATGTAATCTAAAGCGTAAAAGCTATTTCGATAGTAGTTTTCTAAAGGCTAGACTCGGAGAGTTGACGGAGTGAAAGCAGGTTCTGAAAGGCTATAGTTCAAGGTGCATTAGGAACTTGTAGTGCATTATGCTCGGAGAATGGTAACTGCGCTATTAATTTTACTGCCTCAATGAGAATACGTTATTGGAATGGTAACATTAACAGTCGAACACTCTCTCTTTTTCACAGTATTCATATTAATTCGATTTTGATTAAAATTGCAATCTTGCAGCAAAAATAGTCTTTTTTCGATCTGTATTTTTTTATTAGATTAAATACAGTCGAAAATGTACGCAGCTTACACACAATCACCACGCTTATATATTTACGTTAAGTAGGTAAACTTTATCGTATATATTACGTATTTTTTTGGAATAAATTCTTTGCAATCAATATAATTAAAGTGGAGAATGAGCAACTGTTTTTTTTGTTTCTTTCTTTCATCAAAAATAAACTATTTTATGGAAAGACCTTAGAATACGCAATCTGGTTTACATCGTATATTCTAATTTATCTCGAAAGAAAATCTCTTTGGGATAGTGGGTAATGGGTAATATCGGGCAGCACTGCTAGTAACTTGTAATCTAATTGATATTAATTTCTTGGTAATAGTTATTGTGATTTAAATATGAAATATACATATGATTAACTTTAGTAACGTGCAAATAATTTAATTTTTATAACGAAATATGCGTGATGGACTGTCGTTAATATTACTCCAGCACCGAGAGAATTGACTCAAATTGCGCTGACAAAAGTTGTACAGCAGCAGTGAAGAGACAAGACAATCGGTGATTACTTTGATTGATGATCGCTGCTACTGTGGGCGGTGTGGGTAACGGACTTCTGGAGATTGGAGTGAGTAAGTTGTAGAGGAATCCGGGCACTATCACTCATAATGCCTACTTGTGTTAGCTTTGCTTATTAAAGAGGGTACCCACAACATAGTCGCAACACACTTCGGTGTTGCGACGCGACGGTGAGGAGGATTTGGAATGAGGGTAGTTAGAGAGATAGTTCGGGTGACGGGCTGCGGAGGCAGTCTGTGGGAGTTATCTGCCGAGACGTGACGACACGGTGTTTTTGAATCGAGGATCTAATTAAGTATCAGTTGGTAAGGGTGCAACGCGAGTTTCTTGCTGGTTCTTCTCAGTTGCCTAGGGCTTTACGAACCAGCGATAGTACCTATATATTTGCTCTTCATGGAGTACTCGCTCGGGCCCATGACATTAGGATAGACTAGCAAGTTAACGCTTGAAGACCCTCCTTGCAAAGTTAGTGCAAATTTAGCAACCTTCTATGCAAGAGGAGAATTTAAATATCTGTTTTGGGTCTAGGAATGACATACATAGTTATCTTTGTTGTTTTGTGATTGATTAGTTGTTCTGTGTGTGTTCCGTGGCACCACCGCCACAGGGTATCCCAGTGAGGGGTGACCAGGAGCGTTATTAATTTATTTACTCAACACAAAAACGGCTTAAGACCAGACTACCAAAGAAGAACAGTGCAGAGATGTGCGGAACTGAATAATCGGTCAAGTACGAGTCGGACTCGCGCACGGAGGGTTCCGTACTGTATGGGAGCCCCCCTTAAATATTTATTTTATTTTGTTTTTAGTATTTGTTGTTATAGCAACATAAATATATCATCTGTCAAAATTTCAGCTGCCTAGCTATCATGGTTTATGAGATACAGCCCGGTGACAGACAGACAGACAGACAGACGGACATTGAAGTCTTAGTAATAGGGTCCCGTTTTTCCCTTTGGGTACGGAACCCTAAAAAGCGTAGTTGTCTGTAAGTCCATAGTAGACAGATCATTTTGAAGAGACCGCTTTCGATTGTATTGTATACTTGTTACTCAAGATGCAAATATTATACTATGGAAATATACAGTAGACTGACGGACTGCAGTTGCTCATCCTCACATATCCTTTCTCACTTCCTTGCTGGTAGTGTTAGTCGGAATAATTTGAAATTTCCTAGAGATAGTGCGGTTGATAGTGAAGGGAAGAATTGAAGTAGAATAGGTACCTTAATTTACGAAAATAACTTAAAACAACTTCGTAAAATTAGAAATTTTTTTCAAATTAGGTTTACGAAGAATTTTCTCTACAAAAATAAATCGTGAAGTGAAAGAACACGCGAGTGCTAGGACGTAACTACTAACTGTTTATTTTGCTACTCTTGTCTTTTTTTTGATATAATTTTTTTATTCACAATATCTGAAACCTTGAGAAGAATTTGTTCGACATGAATTACATTTTTCAATCATCCGCTCCAACAACATAATTTTTCAATGCCAAACGGACCAGTATTTCATAATGTAAATAAACGATTGGCGTATATTTGTTCAATTGAAAACCGATTTTGGTATCGTTTAATTAGGCATTCCACAGCCAACTGGTGTTAATAGCATTCATAGGAACACGGAATAAGAAATGACACCTGCGAAGGTGGTTTCGGCCTATTGCCAAACGCCCACTATCATTTCGATAAACAATAACGGGACCGCTAGCCGACACACAATTTTATATTCTGTTAACAGAGACACGCCTATGATATCGTGTCTGGAAAACTAACAAGATACAAATACAACAAACTACGTACACGTGAACGCCTACCATCGTGATACTTGATAACAGGATGTAGAGATCACTGACCGAACTTATCGCAAAAGAAAGTATGTATGTAGTATAAATATGCAATTTAAATATTTAAATGCTGTTAAAAGTTCAAACGATGCTAAATTGAGAATTCCTCAAAACACTCACTCACATTTCTTACGGCGTGTCATTGTGTCGGAATATTATCCTGATAACTGTCAGGTCCAGTTTCAATACCTGCAAAAAAGAAAATATGCGATGAGTAATGATATTTACTTTCGAATTACGTTCAGTTCAAAGCTAACATCGGAGTACAGAATCGTGGATGGATTTAAATAAATGCCATGGGAACAGAACAGATGGACAAAATAAATGTATGAAGTAAACTATCCATGTGGGCGGATTATATCCGCAGTCGTAGATATTTTCATCCAGCGCAGATTTATTAGCGTCGAAAGTTGTATATGAAGCTGAGAACGAAATGTGAATAGTTTTTGTAATACTCTTATTCATCTTTTAACTTTTTGTCTCGATGCTGATATGCATGTTTAAATATTTAACTAAAACGTTTGTCGAGTTCCGGTTGAAGAACCAGGAAATGGACCGTAGCTGTACTATGCCAAAAATATTTTTAAACAACTCTCATCTCGTTTCTCATGTCCACACAATGTTTTATAAATATCCCGTGCAGTAAACCTACTTGCTCATACCACGGTTTGTTATAAATACAGGAGTAAAATGTTTCGCAAGCTCCGAGCGGGCAAGACGCTTCCTTAAGTAAATAATGATGTAAGAGCTACGTCAATGTTTATTGTTGAACATTTGATGCTGGATTTAGTATTGTTGATGCATAAACAGCTATTAATACTTATTGGCTAAGGGATAAATAATTATCAAAGTGATAATTTTGTTTTTGGCAAGTGACGAAGACCATGATTCAAATGTTACATTCACACCCATTCATTCATCATATATGTATGTACTTTGCGAAAACTATAAAGGAGCTGTTTATTGTATCTCTAGATGGTATAAAACAAAGTCGCTTCCCGCTGTCTGTCCCCATGTATGCTTATATCTTTAAAACTACGCAACGGATTTTCATGCGGTTTTTTTAATAGAGTGATTCAAGAGGAAGGCTTATATGTATAAAATACACCTGTGCGAAGCCGGGGCGGGTCGCTAGTTAAGTATAAAGTGCACGATCTAAAGCTAAAGTTGATTTCCAAATCAGGCTCGTCACGAGCAAATGAGGGAAAAGGGAATGGTTCGCGAATGAATGTCGCAATGGTATAATAGGTATCTAGTGATGCATTAATTAGAACAAGCTGGTAATACATCGCGGTATATGTATTTACACTTCGGCGCCTGCGTCCGACATATAACCCAGTTGCCAGTTAAACTGAACTTTCAGATAAATATAGAACAGTCGAGTGACACGGCTCGTTGATGACTACACTTCCGCGATTTTCCCTATACTCGTATGAACGAACGGGTTAACGTAGAGGTGTGTAGTTAAATTGTACAAAATTCCTTTTAAAAGTATTTCCTGGAAGATGGTGGAGAACAATCTTGCATCGTTATCGGCTTTTATCAAACTGCCTCACTACTGAGGGATTTCAAAAATGAGAAGGATGAGGTCAACCACGCTTGCCAGATAGGAATAGCTTGGCAGATTTCACATAATAATATGTTCAAAACAATACCCTTCTTTGGCAGTCGAGTAAAGAGTAGGATTTGGATATTACAAGGAGCGCTCATACTGAAGTTGACTAGGTGTTCGTTAGCGATCATCGAAGTGAAGCAACGTTCAGCACGGTCAGTCTTCGGATGGTTGGCGGGTAGCATTTACAACTGAGCGCTACCGTGGCTCAGATGATCCGTTAAATTGTAGGGCCTCGTTGTTTTAACCGTTTAGCCACGTCAGAGGTTTTCAGGTGGCTTAAAACTCTGACACCAGGGCTAGCCACACAGCCTATAAATCTTATTTTTTTAGTGACTCCAAAAGATCATCGGATCCCACGTTATATGGTCAGCCCCAAATTGGGTAGAGCGTGAACTTTTTTCGCGCCTCAAACCAATGAGATTGTAAAGATAACAAGTCAATATCAATATCGACCTATCAATATAGGAACTAATTAAAAAGATAAACTGCTCAACTAAATCCCATGTCAACAAGGCTTTGATGCAACTCTGTTGCAAAAGGTTTTGCAGTAATTATGTTACTGCGTATTTTATACCATTGTTTTGCTCTGTGAAGCGTGGTCGTGTGAACGAGCCGTGGAAAGTCACTGGTGCTAATTTCATTAATGGCTGACGTTTCACTTTTGCACCTAGATAGTATAAAATTCTGTACTGCAGATGCACTGTACTTTGCACCTGCATATTTTGTCAACTTCCATTGATATGTACAATGGAACTAATATATGAATTCCAGTATCCCAAATTATGGGTGGCACGATATTTAGTGGGCACCTACTTTTTCTACATTTCTCGTGGTCCTACTTATATACATACAGGGTTATCTGCTTACCCTGTACTAAGCCGAAAGAGGGTGATTAAGACCATCGTTACGAACAATTTCAACTATGGGGCCAACTCAAAATTCGAGAAAAAACATCAGCTGTTCCATACAAAACTGCAACTCGGAATCGACAAAATGTATAAAACAGCTGGATTTTTTTCTTGAATTTTGAATTGGCCTTAGTAAAAGGGTAGTTGACTGGTAATGAATTAGTCAAAAAAATTAAGATTAGTGAATTCTGCAATTAAATGTGATTCGTAAACTGAAATAGTAGTTTATGCAACTGTCATATAATGAAGGGTATTAAAACACGAGTGTGAATTTATGAAACGAGCGCAGCGAGTTTCATAATAGTAACGAGTGTTTTAATACCCGTGTTATATGCAGTTGCATACACTACTTTATCTTCACTAGTAAAAATAAAAATAAAAAAAAACATATTGCGAAACATTAAATTCACGCGTACGTGTATTGTCACAGTGAACTTGGCGCCATTAAAATCTAACCAATGAGAGCGCAGCTGCGCGCGCAGGGTCAATCAGGAGCGAGCGCGCGCTGTTCTTTTTTTTTCATTGGCACAAGATCTTACCAAAGAGTTTTGTGTATGTAAGTTTAGTAGTTTCGACGAAGTTTTCACGTATAACCCAACTGTTTTCAATAGCCAGCCTAATATCAAAATTTTATACAAACTTGTATGAGGATTTTGACATAAGGCTCGCCAGGTAAATTGGTCGCGTTTTATTGATGTTATAATGAGATTTTACGATATCGATGTGGATATTATAACATCATGTCAAATTGCTTAAATTGACTGTTTTGTTGTCTGCGCTATAACAGTAGTCATTATAAGTCAAGTATTGGAAACATAACTAGAATGTTACAACATTAGTGTAGATAAAAACAATTAAAATTGGCTAATCAAGTCCAGAAATATAAGCTTGTAAAGATTTTGGTAGGGATAAAGAGTGGATGCCTTGTCCCTTTCCCACTAAGCATAACGTAGTATGGCGAATGTATGACACTTACAGGCAGTGACGTCATAGTCTGCTATAGTGCGCTCTTTATCTAGCAAGAACATAAATATGCTTGTAATTTCTTTATTTCTAAGTTGATTTTATTCTTGTTTTCGGTAATCGGCTCTGTTTATGGTTAGCTGTTACAAGAGGACATCAAAAAATATTGTCAACTAGCCTAACCCCATTTCTGCTTAGTATACCAGTTCTGGGTAACCCTGTAGAGTTGTTTTGTATGAATACTTAGTCGAAGTTGTAATATGTGGTTGGTAAGTCATCGTGACTAACAAGTCCGAGAACCAGGCCATCAAGTGACTTGTTAAAATAATTGTGTTATGAACTTACAATATCAAACGACGATAAACGCAACAAATCAGTATTACACATAGCGAGCAAATGCACAGCTAAAGTCCTTTACAATAAACAGTAGTCCGTTTCAATTTTAAACTACAATACATTTTGTTATGTTTAGTTGAAACAATATCGTGAATGAAGAGTTTCCGATAAAAAGCTCGGTGTTTAGTTACCGTTCTTTGTACTTGTACTTACTAAAAGGATGTGGTCTGCCTTCTACGGTCATACCAATACTCTATATGCCATGCCACGGTGCAGTTGTAGTATCTGGAACTATTCTATATCGTACTCGTATGTCTATTTGAGAACACGGATGTTACCTAGCAGCAGACATTGTCTATCGTTTAGCTATATTTATAGATTGTCCTAGATTTTTATATTTGTAGAGCTAACAAGAGGGCAACAGCATGTTACGCACGAAGGATAACAATGATGTTCCGTTATCGATGATGTGCCGGCCCGGTTCTGTGTCATTTAAGATTAAACGAGTAGGTTTTTAGGAGACTACAGATACAGCGGTGGCGTTTTATATCTTCTCGCATTAAATTTTTTGCCATATTGAGAATGTACGGTCATTAGGTAATTTAAATTGCTCAATTCTGAAAGCTTTAGTTGACAGCTAGGTAATTAATAGTGTTGGTGTTTGCCGTCTTCTTCAAATACATCGCAATAAAAACAAAGGTTTATATTTAGTGGGCAAACTACTGCTGACTAAAGCCTCATAAATTGAGAATGGTATTTCATTAGGTTACGATTCATTGAAATTAATCTACTCAGTCTAAGCTGAATATATTCAATTGGCATTCTGATCCGCCCAATAACTGAAGTAAGCGTAGATTTCAACCTAAGTAATGAAATCCTAATGCTCTTACAACACAGTAGAGTGGGTAGTGTAAATACTCGTAGTTTAGATGTAGCAAATTTTAATACAGGTAGGTAATGTTGAATTTGCATGTGACAAACGGGTACAAGTCAACTCGTAAGGCACAGTATTGGGCCATTGTTTCGGAGGCGTCGACCCGGCATGCTAATTGAATGCGGTTACATCTATACAGGGTTGCTGGTATCTTTTGCACAAGTTTTTAAGGGCGACTCTAAAAAGTACTACATATATCAAGATCAACGTAGCGAAGTTTGACTAGGTGTTCGGTAGGGAATTATGGATCATCGAAGTTGAGCAACGTTCGTCACGGTCAGTCTTCGGATGGGTGACCACGGTGGCAGTTACAACTGAGCACTACCGTGGCTCGGATGACACGTTAAATTGTAGGTCCCGTTGTTTTAACCGTCTAGCCATGTGGGAGGCCTTCAGGCGGCTTAAAAACTTTAACACCAGGGCTAGCCACCCGGCCTATACGAACTTACTTATATGTATAGGTACTTAATTTTATCAAAATTAAAGACAACAACATTTACTTTAAGACCAACTCCAAAATCGCGAACTAATTAGCTGTTCCAAACTGTAGCTAGTGAACTTTTGGTAAACTGCTACAGATAACATTAAATTTTGTATTTTGTATTTTCCCTTGTTGTCCCAAAAAATTGGTAATAATGATACCTACTGGAATGATATCTTAGAATATAATTATGCTTCGTCGAGAGATCACCCAATATTATTTGTACGCTTGGACTCTTGTCTTGTCTTTCGTATGTGGATACTGAAATGGGTAGAGCCCGGTCCAGACGGGATGATCGATCTGATTCTGTCGACGCTGGGCGGTACCAGGTAACAGCTGAGTTGAGACCGTTCACCTTATATTTGTAAACCTCCTTAAAGGTTTTTATGTGATGAACACAAATCTGTGTTCCATATAAAGTTTCGGTAGATATAAGCCGTGTAAAAACCTCAAAATACTATGTAGTTTATGTCGACATACAAAATTATATGACACACATACTCGTACTTTCTACTAATCAGTACTTAGTACATATATCAACAAAAAGTGTCGTTTCGGTTTTCTTTTGTAAGTAGAGCATCATGTAACATCTAAAATTAACTAGTCGTTCTATTAGCCTGACATATATAGCTCCCAATTATACTTTTTATAATGCCATAGCATACAAAACAGACGGGTAACTGTCACATACTTAAATCTCCAGTAGATTTTTGAGACCATCATTACAATATCAACTCAGCCAGAGCCGTATCAAATCGGGTTATCAAATTAGAAGAATAGCAACATTACAAATTGTAACTAAAAGCAAACTACAGCCCGAGACGAACACCTATTGTTCATATTAGTGTGTTATTCTAAGCGTACGAACAAAAAAGTGCGCTCACTTTTCACGTAGAGAGCTGACAATGGAGCTGAGTTCTTGTTATGACTAAGACACGTTTCGTTCTACATTGTATTAAAGCTTTGTACGTGTGATAAAGCAGTAAACAACTCAATCTTGAAATCAGAAGCTTTATAATTCCAGTAACAATGTGCTAAAAAAAGCTTAATGACATCGACATTGAAAACGTTTCAGTTCATTAGCTTGGATTACTGAAATTTAGAATCCATTTTATTCGCCAGAGGTTGTAAAGACGTCCTGACATCCATTATAAACAATTTGAGATGAAATTCGCCTTCTTTGACATTGGATTCTTCATCAATGTTATTAATTGCATTCTAAATATTAGCTAGGAATACATTAACCGTGCTGTCCTACACGCCTACTCTAGGAGCTGAGCATTTGGCAGTCACCACCACATTACACGTCTATTGTTGTGTTCTTGCTTTGAGGCCATACAATATGCAGGTATTATGTCACCGGAGCTCAAAAGTTGTTTACAACAAAGGGATTATAATTAAAGAGATTGCAGACTTTAAAATGACGTGCTTAAAGTCTAGTTTTCAGTTACCAACGATTCCGTAGTATTAGTGTAAAACTTCCAACGCTGTCTGCTTTGACACCTGCCTCAAACAAGACAGGAAGGCTTTTGATGTAAGTAAAACCAGGAGTGAATAATTTTGTAAAGAAAGCATTCCCTAGTATCATGTCGTTCTTTAATGTACAATGGACTGGCAAAACACTTAAACTACTACTAAATAAAAATATTAAACAATCTAACAGAGTTTATCTTATCTTAGTAAAAATACAATTTTGAGGAAGTGATTTCTGTAATAAATCTTTGGGCAAATAAAGTAACATATCTTAGAAGATACAGAAACGAGATAAAAAAGAAAAATATAGAAGATTAGAAAGCAAATAAAAACATTACACACATACGCATATACTTACCAGTAGGTACCTATCTATCTAATGATAACGGAGCTATGACGTCGTCGCTTAGATAATAGATAAAGAACGGCTAATCAAGGTTATCATTGTTGCACTTTCAAATTGTAAGTCGACAATAAGTCGAGGACAGTATTGTTCTAATCGATTTTTTCAGATGCCCAAAATACGGTAAAAATGAATGTGAGGTGTTGTATCCATCTTATCAATGAATGTGACGTGATGTTTCTTTTTTAAGTTGTAATCAGATATTTTCTTTGCAATTTGTCTAGTGTTTGCAATTTCAATCGGCGAACAAGCGAAATAGAGGAAGAAAGACGTGGTGAATTGGTGATGCAGACATCCTGTTCGTGAACCATAAAATAAATCTGCCCGTAACAAGATTAGTGTTAGCACTACCAATGATCTGTGTATATTGTACCTACTTCGAGCTAGTTTATTTGTTGTAAGAAGATATACAGTTTCTTAGAAAGCAACAAGCAATTTTATGAAAAGGTCGACAAACGTTTACAACGGTGAATTAATCAGAAGAACAGAAGGCGTATCATTCGAGTCCAATCGTTTCGGCGTTGAAGCTTGACGTGCCCACAGCTGGACTATCTTTGAATACAATGTGGGCTTGTTTGGCCGACGACGGGTTGACGCCTTGCAACGATGCAATGTGGTAACGGAAGCGTCCTACGCAAAGGTATTCTGTTATAACCCCGCTTGGAATCTGACACAGATGTACGCAAGCTTGCCGACATTGGCAGCACTGACACATAATTATGGTATAGCGGAGCCAATAGCTGTAATTGAGAGCTAATTTTAGGCACGGTGTAACAAACTTTTGCAGCTGGAGTGTTGAAGGTCGTTCATATATGTTTGCTGCGTTTGCAACCCTCATATCTATTGTGTTTGAATGTGGGGTCCGAGTCAGTAATAATATTAGATTGAGAGGCAGTCCCCTCGCTGTACGCCGGGAACGGGATTTATCTGAGCAGATAATCGTCGGAGATAGCGCAGCCCCCACCACGTGGGCATGTTAGTGCGGGTGCTGATAAGGATGGCAATAGCGTTATTTACAAAACGATAGGTACAACAATTTTTACTGGCGACTGATATCAAACTAATTGGTTAAGCATTGACGCTAATTGGTTCTTCGTCTTGTAGTTATTAAGTAGGACAGATTCCTCATAGATAGCAATTAGAGAAGATAGAAAGAATAAAACTATGCCGAAATCGTTAGTGGCTCAATGCAGAAGCCAAATGGCAATCGGATATATTTAGTACCTACGATTTTCTAATTATAATACCAAGTGAGTGTAAGCAATTCGCGTGGGCGATTGGACATAGTCGAAAATAAACGCTGTTGGCATCGGCTCGTTTGCAGTCTATCCTCCGGGCGATCTGTCTGTCTTGATAGAAATGTCTCACATTTTTTAGCTTTCACATGACAGCTAGGCTGAGGAAATAATTTGGGAGCTTTAGTACAAACATTTTGTCTGCAACTCGTATTTTTCGACCACAACATGAACGCGAGAATTATTTAATGAAAGAGCAATGATAATGAGACTGATTTTTTTATCAGAGTTGTGAGAAAATGCACCGAAAAACTTTCTTAGGCCGCTAGACCAATTTACATATGACGTTATTTAATATATTTAAGGGCACTTTCGCGACGACGTGACGGAAATTATATAAACGGCTAATCGTAGAATAGCGAAAGTGATACGAAACGATAGGCATAAACAATAGGATAGAAACCTAAGCCTAAGCGCATTTTGATAATGCCAAAAGGCTGAAAAAGCAAATACAATACAATATAAACACGACCAATAAATTTCGACGTGATCTTTTTGTAAAGGATATTGCTATTGTCAGTGGCGGACGCTTCATAAAGACAGAAAGACACTGCCTACCCTAGTTCTGATAATAGATCTAATAAAATTTTATCAATAAACAAAATAACATAAAAAACTTAAATCATAAATCAGCTCCACCTATCGAGTGCCGGTGGTATCATTAAGATAAGATCGACAGGTTCGCTGCACGAGCGCCACCCGCCCTTGCCACGGCAAAGACACAAACTATGGATCTCTTAATGTTTTGTATGTGTGCTCTCGTGGTAAGTCGTGATCATGCGGATTTAATGTGTGTGCGTTCCTATAGCTACGTGGGCTTTGCTTACACACAATAACAAAAATCACGCACACAACTGCATGAAAAGCCAGTGTCTTTTTGCTTGGCCATCATTTTTTTGTGGTATTTTTTTTTACTACTCTTTTTTACTACTAATTTCAATAGTCAATAGTCGCCATATCGTTTGATGTGTATTGTGTTTGTGACTACGCTATCAGCTATTTAGGATTTTAACGTTTTTAATAGAGTGAAAAATGGATAACATTGTCTGTGAAAGTTGTTCAGATGGTGTGTGTATTGAGAAAATAAAATATGGTGCGTTTTCAAAACTATCTTTCGGTGAAAAAAAAAAACAAGTTTTACGAGATAGGTCGTGCTACACCGCAATTAATACAAATTAAAGGTAAAGTCAGTCGTAAATTCAATAAAAAACAATATGATTCATATCATTGGCTGACAGGTTGCATACACAGTAATCGGTTATTTTGTTTCGTTTGTCTACTATTTTCAAATAATAAAACCGTCTGGTTATGTCTATAAAATCAGCCAATCTATGGATATTTGAGCTGGCATTTGGCAATTACCTACATTATCAATCGACAAGACGACGAACCAAAACCAACGTGTTTTTGGTGAGTAAAATATTCTGCCTACCCTCTCTTAAAACTGTGTGCACGCCACTGGCTATTGTAAGAAAATAAATAAACCAATATACGAGTAAGCACTATTGAATCAAGTGATTGAAATATTGCGTGGTCATACCAACTAACAACCAAATAAAATATTGGCAAAAATTTCGAAATGGACTTTCTGGGTAAATGTAAAAACAGGCAACGGACTGATAACGACCTACCTACCACCTGTTATATTATAACCTACTAACCAATCGCTTTGGTACTGACCAGTTGCTTGTTTACTATAAAAACAACATCTGGTGCCTAAAACAAAATGATGCGGGAATATTAGTGAATATTAAATTAAAATTAATCTGGCGGAAAATATATTTTATCCTATACACTTTGCCTGTAGAGTATGTACACAAATTAAGGGATTACGGAGATATTTAGTACAATATTAATTTAAGTCCATAAAATAATTATCGGAAATACATTTGACATACAAATACATTCTACATATTATGCATTCTACATATTATGTCATATAATATATGCAAAGAGTGGAAGATATGTTTATAAAAAAATAGTATGTATCGAGTAACATACAGCAATATGAATAGTGGTATATATATATATTTTTAACCTGTAGCTACAAAATCAAATTGAAACCATGGTCAGTTGAAAATTAATTCTATGTCTCAAAACCCGACTTTAGATATCCTAATTAATTCAATTGTTAAAATATCTTCACTTATAGATGCCACGTTATCTTAAGTCCATATAATAAAATCATACTTTTTATTATCCTGTAACCTAGAAATAAAAAAAACGAATTCTTATATTTTTATAAAGCTAAGATATTATTTTGAAACTATTGAATATTTTTGATAAAACGCAACTACTATGAGCAAGGCGTGGATGTTAGGTTTCTCAAAAGAATAGTTATAATTTACCAACATATATTGGTAAAATGAAATATTTAGAAACCGTTACAAACAAAATGAATAGGGATGTTTACTGGGTATAAAAATCATTAATACAATTAATCCGTCAGTTAGATTATAGAAAAATATAAGACTCGTATTTTTTCTTTTGACAATTTAACAAAAACTGATGAAGATATAGCCCGTGAAAGTTCCGCGTGACGTCACTAATATTTTTGATAATCTATTTGACGGACTAATTAAATTTTTTCAGTAAACAAGCCTATTGGAACATGGTCAATTGATAACAATCCTATAACCCTACATCCATAATTTTAACATCTTAAATAGGTACAACTGCTCGAAAGCTACATTTATAACAAGGCTAGTCAAAGTTGGAGCAAGTATAAGGAATGATAACGCCGCTCGAAGTGTGGACCGAGGAGGCACCTGGGCGCAGTGCGTGGGATGTGTCGCACCTACGAGCCCGGCCACGACTGGCCCCCGGAGGAATGGGACACGACTCGATAACGAGACACACGACACACCATTGTTCATAATATCAAGCTTGCTCTAACAAGGTTTTTAGTTTAAAATCTCTACCATATGTGATTCACATCCGAGCGAAGTTTTGTTCTAGTATTGAGATGATTGAAAAGAATACAAGTGGACCTATTTTTCTGCTATTGCTTTCAAAATTATCCATGCGGGTTAAAATCCCAAAACAATGGCTTCCTAATAGATAAAAGCCACGCCTCCATTCCATAATCGATCGCGTTATTCTTAACATCCTGCTTGAGTCATCTGAAAACCGATGACAATGAGAAAATATTCTGGAATAATTCTTTATGCCAACGAAAAATGGTATTGATCAACCAGAACGTCTATAATTTAATGGTTCTATGTGTACTCTTAACTTGTATTCGGAAACCGGTCCACTTAAAATGATATTGTTGATGCGAGGCGCGGGGCTACAACTTATTGACTTTGTACCAGTTGATTGTTTACTAAACTTTTTGTCAAGCCTAAATGAGAATGAATAAAATCGGTTGGCAACTTTCACTCGTAATGAATCAGCTTGGAATTCCCATTGATGTAGTGAAGTTGCGAAATGCAGTGGGTACGGTCATTACGAGGTGTGCCAATGTTTTGCATTCTATTTGAAGAGTGACATTGGAAACTGAAGAAAAACATGTTTGTATACTTTAACAATTTGAGAGAAACACTGAGGAGAAAACACTAAAAGCAAATGAAATTAGCGTGTCGAGACTAATGATATTGAAAATAAACTTCGATGATTGAACAGTTTGCGAAGTCATACACTCAGTCTGTTTATACGAGTGTGTAGTTGTTATAACAATTAAGGTAACATTGTACAAGAGAATGATTAAGTAGAAAATTAACTAGTTTTTCCAAAAATTACACGAATTTAATTATTTGTGTGTTCAATATATTCGTTCCCTGCCACAAACACTGCAATTTTACTTCTTCATGATAATGTGAAGTGAAAGACTCTAATTTAAAGTATTAAAAACAGCGTGAACTATTAAATTATAAAGAATATCTTTATTAATTCAAATAAGTTTACTTACTTTCTAAGTAGGTGATTTGTAGACTGAGTTTCTTTTATTACATTTTAAAGGTGTTAGATTAGAACTTTGTTTTGGGGTTACTGTTCACGTTCTGTTTGTAGTTTAATTTTAGGGTTCATCTAAGTAATTCGTTATCAACAGTTTGTTTATTGTTTACAAGCGCCAATGTTAACATTTTGTTTTCATAAAGTCACACCTGGTAAAGTTCCTTGAACGCTTGATTCGTAGTTCGTATATTGTCGTAATGCGTAGAAAGATTTTCTCTACGCCATATGATTAATTTTGTGTCCAATAAATGTTTTAATTTCGTATTCAAGGACAACTTGGCTCAAGAATCGTGTACCAACTCTGTCATTGTTTGCATTTTATTAAACAAATGCGGGTATGCTGACGATAACGCTGGTGGAGACGGTTTACATAAATGTAATTGTCTGAAGCGTTTTACAGCCGTTTATATTACCAGACGTATAAACATCTTTTAAATCTATATTTTGTAAATATTCTGTAACGACAGGATGCTAAACTGGTACTTTACGTACCTATTTCCTGCCCATAATACAGAGGAATTGAAAAAAAGTACAGCAATCTGCTGGACACCGGATGAAATAAGCCTTAAGCGAATGAGTTTTACTGAGAACACCTAGGAAATATTTATTCATAGTTCGAGTAATTTTGATAAGTCAACAACATACTTTCATTCAGGTTATTGTCTTATTATATGGCCGATGCTTTGATGAAGAAGAAATTTGAATATTATAGTACCTATTTGTAAATTTTGAGTAGGAAAAACCATCCATTGGTTGTTTTGCCTATTCAAAATTTAGGAGTCAAAGTTGAGACAAAGCAAAAACCCAACTTAAGATAAAATGAGGCAGATTGCGGCTGTCTGACCAAGGTCACAAACTAGATATGCCTAGAGATGGAGATTGGAAATATCGATTATAATGAATCAAGTGTTAAAATTTTAGTCCTCATAATTCATAACTCAATTATAACATTTTATAATTTTTCTCAGACAATCGGAGGGGCTGCAAGCCGACACTCTTATGCCCCAATTCTTGAGCGTGTGCCAAAACTGAGCTAACAACGACATGGAAAAAATAGCCTTGTCACAAATGTTGTGTAACTGAAATTATACCTCTACGTCAACATAATTTTCTGAAATTCCTAGGTCTTGATCCCTATGGAATTGTAAATTTTATGAAATTGGAAAGAAAATAGAGTTTATGTATTTAGCAGCCTCGCCAAGATAATTGCTAGCGATTATTAGATGATACTCTGTAGATTTTAAAGAAAGCTTACGATATTGCATGAAATCGGTTCGTTGCTCTAGAACTGGAATTTTTCATTGCATGATTTTCATCATCACGTGTTTCCAATTTTTATTTACTTAACGATTCTACTTAAAAGTGGAAAGTAGCGTAGTTTACTTTAGATAAGGGAGTCAATGTCCTCGAGAGCACAGGAATTAGGTACGCGAAAGGTATGCCAAGGTGAAGCGACAGTCACAAGGTGAACGTTAAAGATATTTTGAACTGGAAATTGGAACAAACACTTTAAAACTCATAAACAAGTTGAAATATCTTCATTAAAACCTTTACCTACTTAGTTTACAATCTCATGCTAAAGGTTACCTGACAATTGGCTTTGTGTTTCTGGTACATATTGTTTAGACGAACACAAAATCGCGAATAGCTCCGCTCCGAGTTCGATTTGACTATTTTCAATAACACTGATTGAATAAATTAGTAGTTTAATGTAAATGAGTATTTTATAACCAGTTCCGAGCTCGTCCTCACCACTTTCACGCACGATTTCTAGTGTAACCAGATGCTGGCGATCTTACTTTGGATAAATTAAATGGTGAACCATACTGTCGACTCGTGGATTCCAGCTTCACTTTTATGAAGTGATGTAACGAACGCTTGCAGATCTTGTGTTCATTAATTGATATTAGAAAGCGGGTGATTAAGGTGTTTTTTTAACGGTTTGGAGGAGAGTGCATGTGTGATCGGTGCGCTAGTGACCTCCTTGTGGAAGACTCCAGAGGGAAGGAGCGCGTGCGAGTAGTCGGGCGAGTTTTCCGCGCTGGCGCATCAGAAGCTGTTCGGCCGCGACATTGACCCGCCATACGTGATCGGCCATTGCACCGGGTGTCGCAGGCTCTTTGTTTATATCCTGCGAGGCCTGCCGTGCGACCCTCGCTCGTACGTTGTCCTCGCGCGATGAGTCTAGCTTCTATAATACAGATGGGAATAAACCTCACATATTCGCGTGGGTTTCGTCTGATCCTGCAGCAAAAAATCATTGACGCCAATAAACAGTCTTGTTTTAGACGGCGTTGACGTCTACGTATCACAGAAAGATTAGCTAAAGGCCACATTATGTAGCGATGAATTGAAACACATTTAATTTTATACACTATTCTACATCACATGTCAGTGAAAGTACGTTTAAAAATATAAATTTAAAATTAATTAGCAATAATTGATTTCGTTTGGTACAGTTCCATTTTGAGCGACTAAAAGTTTCACAAAGGTCCAAAAAATATGCATTTTCAAATTGAGCGCTCGCAACGGGAAGTTTATTTACATATGTAATTCTATAAAATGATAGTATGCTATAGCAGATTTTTACAGTACAAATAGTTTTATTCAGTGAAGTAGAACCACCGCACTGCATAGTGCAAGTAAAGAGTCTAGTGCCAGCCCAAGAGGAATAATAAAAGTACGTTCAGCGAGTGGAGTGGAGAGTGGTGTCGCAAGCCGTTAATGACATTCCACGGGTTGAGCTCACGGCTCACGGGGTGCGTCAGAGTACGTCACTGGTCACTAGGTCATCGCGTTAATAGACACGCTATGGATGCATTTTGCGTAGACGCAGGAGGCTCAGCAATTTCCTGAAATACGGGTTTCATGGTGACGCAAAGTCCGACGCCCGCGCTTTCAGCGGCGCTTGCGCTGAAC
Organism: Hypomecis atomaria; assembly: GCA_964007245.1. Classification (NCBI taxonomy): domain Eukaryota; kingdom Metazoa; phylum Arthropoda; class Insecta; order Lepidoptera; family Geometridae; genus Hypomecis; species Hypomecis atomaria. Next base: position 9,238,231 of record OZ023296.1, on the reverse strand, counting down.
CCATTTTAGGACATGACTAACGGAAATTCGACTCCTCTCTCTCTGCCCCGTTCTCTCCCGCGGGAAGCGACGTACGTCCGTCTCGCTCGCGCGAAAAGCTTCAAGAAATCTTTTAATAGTGTCCACGGCCGCGATCTACTTACAACTTGCGGCGGGAAATGTGCAACGTGATGTCAAAAATTTGAAAATACGCGGGTATTAGTACCCTCAATTACTATTGTTAATTAATTTTTGTTTTTGTAAAATATTAAATCAATTAAATTTTATTTATGATCTTTCTGTATTAATAGAATTTTCGGCATCTGTTCTATCCTTGGTTATCATTTATCATCATTCTCTAAAATTAGATTCATAATCTGATAATTTTATATGAACGTTGCCAATTTGTAGCCGGGAGCAGATCAGATGTAGTAACAAGAATAGCAGACTGCTTTATTGTTTATTGACGGACACCGGTAGCCTTTCAGAATTTCAGAATCGATTTATAGATAAAATATTGTAAATACATAAACATGAGTCACTCCGCAACTGAAGGAGATAAGGCTTTCCTGCTGGCGTTTTTATGTCAACATGAGTGTATTTTGTTTTATACTTGGATTGTCTCTTGTTGTTACTTACCTTCGGTAAGCAATGTGTCAACAGATGTGAGGTGTGTCATGTAGAACTGACCTTTTTCTGTTGCTTCTCCCAAGCGGGGTCTAGCAGACCCTCGCGCTCCCACTCCTCCTCCTGTTCCATATATCCGTCCCCGTACTCATAGCTATTCATCACCCCGTTGTCCATCATCATGGTCACCGCACTGACCGTCGATTCGATGTTCGTTCGAGCCTATGACCGCGAGTCGCGTGTGTTGGATCGTACCGCGCACTGCAACAGGCAGCCGGCCGCGCGCCCGCTGCAAGAACACTGGCGCACTAGCGCTGTCGGCGGCCTCGCTTAGAACTTTTGCTTCACGTTCCGTTCCACGCAATGAGCTGTCAAACTCGCCTACACTATCTTCTGTAGACCGAAGTGAAACATGCCTGAATGTGGCTGCTTTAGAGTGCTATTGAGAACAGGCCTAGTTATTTTTACTTTTCTCAACTCTATGCCTACTCAGACTCATCTAAATGATTAATGTTGTTATGCGAGTTTTCACTGGAAATAAGTGTTTTCTAAGATTCTTAAATAGTGATTTGATTACTGTTTTTTTAAAACTTTGTTGTACTAACAAACTTACACATTGCTAATTTCTTGCACTCCTGTTATTTATTATTACCTGTAATAAAATAAAGTATACTAATAAAATAAAAACACGAAAATTAAAGTCCTCATATTCAAGTCAAGCGTTCGCAACGAATTTTTCAAATGTTTATCACAAAAATAATTTAATTACCCGCCGCCCGCACCTGTCTCAGTCCCCTTTGTCGTCTCCCCCGGCGCCCCTGAACCGCGCACTAAGTTAAGCGGTACCTAGGATTATAGTACAATAGTTAATATAATCTTTTGAGATCTATAGGAAAATACCAGAAAACGTTTGCTTGGAAAATTTGTCTTCCTTCGCCTTAGTCTTAGCAGATTTTTCACCCGCAGCGCCTGCTTAATGCCTTTGAAGACAAGAATAATTATATCAATACCATACACCTAGTCCCTGAACTCCACTTCTCTCTTTAGTACATGTATATTACTTATCTTATTGTTCTAGATCCAGTTGAATATGACTAACTTAAAAAAAACTAATTAGAAAAAAAAAGAGGTTTAGGTCAGGCACAGCTGCGGTACAAAACCTCTTTTTTCAATTTTTTTCCCGTTGGGTTCATTTGGCTACATAACCTTTTTGACTTCCTTTATTAATTTTCTCTTTAATCTTACAAGCATAACCTGAAACCCAAAATAAATCTTTTCATCACCCAAACCCTCACCACAAAATAATTAGTTATAGGTACCGATTCATAAATAGTACAGGTTTACATGTAAATTGAAACTACAGTAGTTTCCGCGTAGTTCATACACTTTTGTACAGCGTCCCCAGAGAAAACGAGGAAGAACTAGCAGAAATGTATGGAGCCACACGCAAAGGCGCAAGTTTAAGTAAACTATTAAAACGGTGTAAACTAAAGCCACCACTAATTGCATGGCAAACAAGCTAGATGGCACCACAGGTAAAATTACATCACGGTAACGTATCATGCATGAGTTTGCTAGGTCTTTACTGTATTGAAATCTAGATTTAATCGTGCTGGCTGGCTATTAAATAATGGCTGGCTGCGCGCTGGCTAAAATATTAATTTTTGGTAATAACTATCCTTTTTGATAGTTATTTTTAAACTAGGTAGATCAGTTTGACGGGTACGGATTAGTCCCCTATCTACCGCCCGGGTAGCACGGCAAAGGGAGAAAACCATTTAATCCACTTTAAATGTCAGTTGTCATTATCAATCCATACTTTATTTCCTCTTCGAGGGGATATAATGGTGGAAAGACAATGTTTCCCTTTGCCATGCTCCCCGGGCTGGTACTATCACCTAATGCCTAATGTATCTATGCAGATTTTATTTTGCCCATACATATGGCATTTTTTGTTTAGAATTATTCTAAATATAGGCCGCATCACACAAGTTGGCAATAATGAAGTTAGCTACAAGCTGCGCAATATCCAATCAACGCCGGGCTTCATGTGAGCTTCAGTCAGGATTGGATATTGCGCAGCTTGTAGCTAACTTAATTTCCGGCAACTTGTGTGATGAGGCCTATATCTATACGATTGTCAGAAAAATGGGAAAAACAAAATCAAAGTCCTTATAAAATACACAAAAAATTTATTCACCACATAAAATTTCATTGGATAATTCTTGCTCTTGCAAAATAACAGTTAAATACATTTTATTTTAAACTTTCATTCCTTCATAAGTACATAGATACCTACTTATAGCATGGTACGGTTTTGGAAAAGTTAAAATTTCGGAATATAAAACTTAATTAGTAATCCAAAAACATGACATAAGTATTAAATACGTAAACTTTTTTGGTGTTTCTACAAATTATATTCTATAAATATATTATATGTAGTGTAATTATATGAGTATTATATATTTAAATGCAATTACTAATACAGAAATAAAATAATAATAAAGTAAAGTTTATGCTTTTATCATAAGAAGATTATAATTTATTATGTTTGAGAAGCCGAAGTATGCTTATTTATATATGCAGGGTCAAAGGTATTAAACGCAAAACCTTTTAAAGGCGGGTCTAGTACCTACATCTAGACAAACAACTTTAGTTCTAGGACTTTTGGAAAATCACGAAGAAAAAATCAGCTTTTTCATACAAAAAGTTCGTCAACGCGCGGCAAAATGTATAGAAATTTTGGCGCGTTTTGTTTGCGAATTTTTAAAAGTCGTAGTACAAAAGTCGTTTGTCTAGATGTACTAAACCCGCCCTTAGAAGGTTTTGCGTTTAATACCTATGACCCTGTATATTATACTTAGTTTCTGTAACGTTCAACTGTGTGTAGGTATTTATATTTCATACTAGCTGACTATACGGTGAATTTCATCTCACCACCTGTCAACTGTCAATGACTTTTAAATGCAGGAACATTTTGTATGGGAAAATGAAATTAATGTTTATTTTTTATTTTTCTCGCAACTGTTTTAAATTTTCTCACAGTTTAAACCTTCCCTTAGCTTTCACGGATATTTTAAGACCAAAATTAGCCCCATCGGCCAAGCCACAAGCCTTCTTGAGTTTTAGCGAGACTAACAACCACCATTCATTTTTTATATATATATGTGTATAGATAGATATATATTTTAAAAGCTTTGAGCAATATGACGGCCAAATAATATAAATAAGTAATACATATTTAGATAATAATATTCATATATACTTACTCTTACTCTTATGAAAATTCAATAATAATATTCTTGTATAACATGCACTTTTCCAATATTAAAAAGTAAATATCCATTTGTACCAATGTTTTTTTTCAAATTTTCGCAAAAAAATATTTTTTTGCCAATATATGTAGTTTTTAGGAAAACTAAAAATGTCATCTTGATTTTTTATATTTTGTTATTAGTAGCACTTATTTGCGATATATATTATATATATATTGTTTTTTTCTAGTAATATTATATTGTAAATTCTTTATCATGTTTTTTAGATGCAAAGAACATACAAAACATAGTTTTCTATGGTTCACCATAAAATGTTTTTATGTAAAAAAAATAATAGGTAGATTTCTTTTATGATGAAAACAGTAAATTAGGAAAAAATGCTGTGGAACTACATACTCGAACCTTATTTGTATGTTTATTCCATATTATTCAGAAATTATAAAAATATCTGTTTTTCACTTGGCATATAATAGATATTTATTATTAATTAATATTAGTTTATATATAACACTTAACATGTATTTTTACGACTATTGACATCAAATTAGAGAACACGATGAAGGAAAACATGAATACCTATTGAACATTAGGGAAATAAGGTTTAGGTATAAAAGACTCCAACACATAATAATGTTGGAACACGAGAGTAAATAAATATACATATTATACGGATGCCATTTTAAGCATTTCATAAAAAGTTAATCGATACATTCATTAAGTATCTAGATTTCTTAAGATTTGTAATAACTATCGCCTTGATTTTATGTTATAAATTATAAATAAAGAGATTTCACGTATAAGGCATATAACAATTATTCTTGACCACCAATTCATAAGACAACTTTTAGATATGCTACCAGTATAATTTCAAGGCATAATAACTCAACAAATATAATGTAAAAGACTGGTAATAGATATCAAAGGAATGTTCCACTATAAGTAACGTCAACTTTCCATTTATATTAAGTATAAATATTTTATTACATTCTACGATAAGTTTTTTGCAGTTTTGTATAAACTTTAATGACAAATTTGTTAAATATATTGAAGTTTAGATTTAACATACAATTCAATTTTCTAAAACATTTAGAATTATTTAGTAACAGGTTAAAGTATCAGTCGTTTTATAAACGCGAATTTGATCTAAACAAAAAGTATGATGATACGTGATTAAGATATGACTCTTTATCTGACTTGGGAGAAGATACATAAAACCTTGTTTCAGGTATTGATTTGATCAAAAAGGTCTAATCTATTTGACATCGTTTTTCTGGCGACACAAATACTCGGGTATCTAACATACACGGAGATACATTTAATGATCATATTGCTATTGATTTTATTGCGAAATATGATGCTCTCACTGGCGGATCACAGAAAGGGACAACATTTTGTACCTGCTACTAAGGTCCATTGTATAAAATATCCCACTGGATATTTCCATGCCAGACTATATGTGCGTTCATCGCAAATTTTTGGTACCAAAAATAGAGATGATTATACTGAACACGTCTAGCTAGATGTAAAAAATATAGATATCAATGAACAACAACAAGGAATAGGTCGTCGAGAAGTGTACAAATATTTCTCGCACCTCTACTAAGTACTCGAGTACATCTATAACAATAATACTTTAGAAGGCGTCAACATACCACAATTAGAAGGACCCGGTCCGATCACTCTTCATAATCTATCTAATACACTGATATTCCTCACAGCTCCTTTATATCCCGTAGTCGAAGCTCTCGAACTCGGAGAACCTTGAGTCCTGCTTCTGCAGCCGTTGCTGGCAGGCTTCTATGTAACTGTCCTGGATCCTGTACATCCCGGAGTTTGCTTGGTACATCAGCGTCTCTAGGATCCGTTCGTTCTTTATCGCCTTCGAAGGCAGGACCACCTTGATCAATTCCTGCGGGGAGATCCTGTACAGTTTCAGGTCTCTACATAATCTCTCCATAATGCATTTAAATTCATTTCTTGCATCAGTCTTATTGGCAGATTTGGATTTGATTTTATTCTTGGCCCAGCTGAGCATGGCTTCGAACTTTCTGACTTCGGGCACTTCGAGGTTGCGGCACATTATCATCTGGACCATAGACTCTGACAGGTTTAGGAATTCTGAAGTCTGGAAGAGGGCGTACGCGCGCTGTTCGGTGTAAGCTAGGATCATGTTCACCAACTCCGAAGCCGATGTATACCGCCAGTAGTAGTTCTCTAATGAAATGAGCATTGTGCATACCTGAAAAAAAATAGTGATTTTGATTTTTTTTTGAATTAGTCGTTGCTACTATAGTGAACAAAGTCTACCATGAGCCAGTGCGGTGTGTGAAAGTTAGATTGCAATCAGAAATGGGCAGCACGCGGGGAAAAGAATGACGGTGAGGAACCTGATATTGTTACGGGAAGGTGAGTTTAATGTTCAAGTTGAGAGCAATTATGTTGAGATCCTGCCTCTATCCTTCTCTTCTTGCGCCTTTGTTTTCTGATAAAGTTCGCGTAGGTCGGGTGGCTAGCCCTAGTGTCAGAGTTTTGAAACCACCTGAAGACCTATTTTCTGACGGATACAGTTTTGATCTCACTGAAAAAAGTATGCTATAGTAAAGTCATCCTGCGTTGCAGCTAGAATGGAAACATGGGCTTAGTCAGGATTAGTCGGGACGTAGGATGATTTAAAGTAAGAGAGACATTGGTATTTTAAGTAAACGGGAAGTGTTTTGACTTCCCGGGATTGCTCTTCCGCGGCATCTGTTTAAGCGAAATAAGCGATGTAGGTAGTTGTGGTCAAACGCAAAACCTATTTTAGACAAAATGTAATATTACCACTTCTATCCTAAGGAACTGCTTGGCGTGGCGGTAGCAGGCCTGCATAGGTAGTAGTGCTTTTTGTTTAAATTAGTGTTCGTACAGGCGAGCCTTGGTGTCAGAGTTTATTTTAATCCTGAAGGCCTCTGACATCTAGCTTAACGGTTAAAACGACCAAGATGTATATTTCCGAGCCACGCTATCGCTCAGTTGTAAATGCCACCCGCGGTCACCCACACGAAGACTGGCTGAAATGACATCAAATCTTGTAGATAAGATATACTCACCACCTCTATCCTAAGGAACTGCTTGGCGTGGTGGAAGCAGGCCTGCAGCAGCTCGGGCAGGTCGTAGTGCTCGGCGGCGCAGATGAGGCCGGGGATGGAGGCGCAGGTGAGCGGGCAGCTGCCCGTGTGCAGGTAGTCCAGCAGGATGCGGAACGTCTCCGGGTCGAACTCGATTATCGAAAACTGGAACACATTACTCGGATTGTGGGGTGAAAGCTCTTAGACACCAATTTTATTCGACTACAAAAGTTAGTTCAGCGCGAATTCGTGCAGCTAAGCGATATAAAATTGGTTAGAAATGTAGGTATCATTGTCATTTTCTACAGCCTTCTTTTTCCCACTGCTGGGTATAGGCCTCTCCCTTCCAGTGCCGCCTGCCTCGTGCCAAATCGTGCCCAGGTTCGACCTGCGATATTGGCGATGTCGTCGATACCTTGCTACCAGACGAGCCACCAGATATATACTGTAAGAAAAACGGTACGGGCTGAATTGCGGATCATCTGTAATAATTGCTTCAATTCGGTTTCAACGTACAAATTATCTTGAATAGTATCGAAATGTTTCGAGTCTAAAATCATCTAGTACTTATTCATTTTATCTGGATAATCATTTTTCTTATGGCTTTAGATTATATTCCATAAATAAACTCACCTCCGTTTGAGCAAGTTTGGCACGGTCGACTTTCTGTGCGTCTGCGCACACTGATAATCTTGGAACTGCTAGTGCTGCTGCATTCTGCTTCTCTTTTTCCTTGTCTTTACTCTCTTTGTCTGTAATTTGAAAAAAAAAATGTTTTATTAATATCTCAGAAAAATTTATAAGATTTTTTTAAATTGCATTCGCTTAGACGATATCATGTCACAAAAGATCATATCGTGCATCGAAATAGAAACACTCAAGTTGCTTTGCGATCCTAGCAGTCAGCGACTAACGATCCGGCCCTATTTCGTCCGATTTGAACAATTCCTGGAGCAGTTCTGAGAGATATCTTGTTACAATCTACAGATTGGTCAGTAAAGTTATACGTACTGGAGCCTGTCCTGTGAACTTGGCCATTAATTAATCAAATTTTTCATGTTTGACATTTAACTTGAAATTTTGTGAACTTACAAATTATTTCTTATACCTATTTAATAGCGAGAATGCCTAGGCCCCAAGATACGGGTGCTTTATTGTACCCAGTTTGGGGAATAGTGACTCTGTAACCATTGCATAATTTGTATCCTGTGACAATAAATAATTTTTGAATTTTTGAATTTGAATTTTTTGAATTTCTTCTTATCATCGGCGTTAAGTTGCGAGTGCTGCTTGCGGATGGAACGCGCTTATCTATGGTACCTTTGTCACAGTTTACAGGCTTCTTAGTAAAGATATACAGGGGTGGAAACTGAGTACATGGCCAAAAATACTGATTTTACTGACTAAAACTCCCTAAAATACTGACCATTTACTGACCAAATTTGTATAATACTGAACCTTGGTCGGTCAATAGTTAAGTATATTTGTTAATAGTGTATGGAGAATGATTGTAAATAAGTAAGAAAAATGATTTTGCGTTTGGCCTCCACCATCCCCATAGCCAACCTGCACCGCCTTTTATTATTAAAAAATAACTCAATATTACTTATTATATATATTACTTATAATAACTTAATTATTTATTTGAACAAAACATTTTTTATATAACACAAACAAATTATTTTTTATTAAAGAAAGAAGTTATTAATTTATTTTTCTTATCGTCGACATATTTTTGAATCTTTTCTTCCTCTTCTCTTTCGTACGCTAATGTACTAAGAATCACGTTGGTCATAATTATTTACGGCGACCATGTCGTTGTTCTTCAGACCATTTTTCAGACATTCTGTTGCTGGTTATTTTTAAGACACTCCCCACTCCAAAACGGCATTTTTGTCACCTCAATCTACAGAGACTACACCACTTTTACCTTAACCTTAGCTCCTGATCCTCAAAATACTGACTTCACTGACTATTTTTTTGAAAAAACTGACTTTAACAGACCTTAGCCAAAAAAACTGACTTTTACTGACTTTACTGACCATTTTCCACCCCTGGATATACGTACTGGAGCAGTCCCGTGAGCTGAACTATTTCTTCTTATCGTCGGTGTTGAGTTGCGAGTGCTGCTTGCAGATGGAGCGGCCCCATCCCGCCGTGATGGCAAGACCTGTGTAACAGTCTACAGGCTTCTCAGTAAAGATGTATGTACGGACTGGAGCAGTCCTGCGAGCTGGACTTCTTCTTTTTGTCATCGACATTGAGTTGCGAGTGCTGTCAGCCCGCTGTAATGGTGCAACTTGTGTCACAAGTCTACAGGCTTAGTAAAGATATACGTACTGGAGCAGTCCTGCGAACTGAACCGTTTCTTTTTATCGTCGGCGTTGAGTTGAGCGTGCTGCTTGCGGGTGGATTGGTCCCAGCCCACCGTGATGGTGCGACTTGTGTCAGTCTATAGGCTGCTGAGTTAGAGTATACGTACTGGAGCAGTCTTGCGAGCTGAGCCATTTCTTCTTGTCATGGGCGTTGAGTTACGAGTGTTGCTTGCGGATGGAGCAGCTCCAGTCCGCTGTGATGGTGAGACTTGTGTCAAAGTCTACAGGCTTAGTAAAGTTATACGTACTGGAGCAGTCTTGCGAGCTGGACCACTTCTTCTTGTCATCAGCGTTGAGTTGAGAGTGTTGCTTGCGGATGGAGCGTCCCCAGCCCGCCGTGATGGTGCCCAGACGGGAGAACGCGCGCTTCACCATCGGAGAACTTGGCACGCTTTTTGGTCTGGAACATTGTATTTGCACGGTCAGTTAGATCATAATAGTCGTTCATTAATGATATGATGTACCTACTCTTTTTGCAACTTTTGAATGCCTCGCCCTTCTGCTGATACGTAGTCTGGCAAACCATTTTGTTCTTTAATCACGTGGCGTATTTAAACCGACTTCCAAAAAGGAAGAGTTTCTAAGGTCGTCTATATGTTTTTTTGGCTTATTCCACAAATCCCCTTAGAAGATCCCCTGCGAAGGGGATAAGTGGACTTTTTGTCCATTTATCCCCTGCGGTTTTGTGGCAGGGGATAAATGGACATTTTGTCCACAAATCCCCTTCCGCAACGCCGCAGGGGATAAATGGACTGAAGGTCTACAAATCCCCTGAATCAATATTTACACACTTTTGAAATAAAATAGCAGAACTGTGTTAGGTAAATAATCGATTCTTTATTTTTTTGTGCATACATAATATATTAAACGAGTGGTGAACCAAAATATAAAAAAAAAATATCTTCGATTATTTTTGTATCAGTGTTGATATTTGTAATCTCTCATGCACATATTTCCAAATATAACATAATATTTGGAATAGTTAAAATATCACAAAAAATCATATTTTCACATGAATCATAGATTATTTGTACAATGATAATGAAGATATTAAACCTAGATGAGTTGCGTTGAAATGAAAAAAGGTACAAGTGGTATCACAAATAATATACAATAAGTAAAACATATTTTAGTCTTTGGTTATTAGTCTTTTTTTTGTAGGTACATAATATACGAGTGGTGAACAAAATTTACAAAGTCATTTAAATTTTCAATAATTTTGTATCAGTGTTGATATAGTTACCTATGTAATCACATATTAGAAAATTAGTTTCACAATAATCATAGATTGTATAGATGATATAAAAGTGATGAAGATTTAACCTAAATGTGTTAACTGAAAATACTTTCACAAATAACCAATATATCTGATTTTTAAGAGATATAAAAAATAAGTTGCAATTTTTTTGTTGCAATTCGTTATTTTGTACAGAAATATACGCCTTAACGCTTGACAATATCATCCATAATCCTGTATCGTTCACAATTTTGTCGGCTTTTTTCTGGTTTTTAAAAGAGTGTTCATTGTTCTATGAATTCTTTGAATTATTATTAGTCCTGGAAGTGTTTGCATTTTGTACAGAAATATCCACCTTAACGCTTGACAATACGAGGGTCAAACTGAAAGTTCTTAGAAAATCAAAAACTGATTACATTAGCCAGTTATTAGTTTTATTATATCTTTTCAAAATATTGTCCATTCACGTCAATACACCGCTGCATGCGATGGAACCACTGGGAAAAGCACTTTGCCCACTCGTCCTTAGGGGTCTCTTCAATGGCATCGCGATACGCAGCCACCGCTTCTTCAGCATTCATAAACCGCTTTCCTTTAAGTTTTTCTTTAATTTTTGAAAATAAATAAAAATCACAAGGCGCGAGGTCGGGGCTATACGGCGGGTGACCCAGTAATTCAACGTTTGATGTCGCCAAATAGTCGATCGTTCGCTTGGCGGTGTGCGATGAGGCGTTGTCGTGGTGAAGGAGGATCCTACTGCGAGGTCGTTTCTCTCGAACTTTTTCCAAGACAAGTGGCAAACAATTGGTAGTGTACCATTCTGCAGAAACTGTTTTTTGATCCTCTAACACAATTGTCGCGAAATGACCTATCCTTCCAAAGAACGAGGCCACCATTTTTTTCCCCGCACTTCGATCTCTCTTCACTTTAGTTGGCAACTCCTCGAAAGGAAACACCCACTGAGCAGATTGTCTTTTGGTTTCAGGATCATAACAGTAAATCCAGCTTTCGTCACCTGTTAGTATGTCGAACACAGCATTTGAGTCACCTCCGTTAAATCTTTCAATCATTTTACGGCACCAATCCACACGATGGAGTTTTTGAGCCTCAGTCAAATTATGAGGTATCCACCGGGCGCAAAGCTTCCTGACCGCTAAATGTTCGTGTAGGATTTTGTGCACTTGACTCATACCGATGCCTAAGCTTGTCCGAATCTGCTGATAGGTCACTCTTTTGTCAGTCTCTATCATACGCCGCACAACACAGATGTTATCTTCAGTCGTCGCCGTAGAAGGCCGTCCCTCACGTAAATCATCAGTGAGATTAGTGCGACCACGTTTAAACTCATTAAACCAGTTGTAAACAGTCGCACGAGATGGGGCTTCATCGTGAAAGGCCAATCGTAGTCTATCATAACTTTCTTGTTGACTTAAATGACATCGAAAGTCATAAAAAATCATTGCACGAAAATTTTCTCGTGTTAAATTCATGTTGACGTGACACAGACAATTTTCAATTTGCCGCCAAATCGTAAAACAAATGACAAATGAATGAAGTATATACTCAGTAATATTGGCAAAGAGTTCTATTTTCAAATTATAGAATTATTTTTTTATTATATTGTTTATAAGTGGCCAGTTCTAAGAACTTTCAGTTTGACCCTCGTAACACCTATAATCCTGTATCATACACAATTTTATCGGCTTTTATCTGGTTTTTAAAAGGGATATTATTTTTCCATGAATTCCTTGAATTAGCTTTGGAAGAGTATGAGAGTATATATTAGTTTCAACATAACTTATTTAGGTTTAAATCTTTATTATTATTGTACAAACAATCTGTGATTCTTATTTTATTGGTAAAAAACGATTATTTTATTATAACACTTGCATAGTATTAAGTCATGTAAATTTAAATATTCTTCATTATAGTACCAATAATAATAACCTGTGATTGTAGAAGTTATTTTCAAAAGTATTTGTGTAAAAATATGATTTCTGTGTGATTTACTTGTTGTATATTATTTGTGATACCACTTGTACATTTTTTCATTTCAACGCAACTCATCTAGGTTTAAAATCTTCATTATCATTGTACAAATAATCTATGATTCATGTGAAAATATGATTTTTTGTAATATTTTAACTATTCCATATATTATGTTATATCTGGAAATATGTGCATGAGAGATTACAAATATCAACACTGATACAAAAATAATCGAAGATATTTTTTTTTTATATTTTGGTCCACCACTCGTTTAATATATTATGTATGCACAAAAAAATAAAGAATCGATTATTTACCTAACACAGTTCTGCTATTTTATTTCAAAAGTGTGTAAATATTGATTCAGGGGATTTGTAGACCTTAAGTCCATTTATCCCCTGTGGCGTTGCGGAAGGGGATATGTGGACAAAATGTCCATTTATCCCCTGCCGCAAAACCGCAGGGGATAAATGGACAAAAAGTCCACCTATCCCCTTCGCAGGGGATCTTCTAAGGGGATTTGTGGAATGAGCCGTTTTTTTTGCGTATGTTCATCGATATTTCGCCTATTGTGAAGTAATTTGAAGAAAAAAAAACTTTTTTGTTTGGTAGATCATAATTATTTCAGAAGTCCCATTTAAATATTATCGAAATCAGCTGAGCTCTTTTTGAAAAATCAACAATAATGTAAAATTTACTACATGGATAACATTGATTCGTGCGAACTGTTCGAATTCTGTACATGTTTGAAGTCGGTTGTACCATTTTTGGCGAAAATTAATTATTGGATCTTATCAACATCTCCTTCCAGGTGAAGAAGGTGTAAGATGAGGGTGAAGGAGTAAGATGACGGACATTTATTTTCGTCTGTTCACCGACACGCGCACAACGCGAGCGCTTGATGCGGGAACTCTGTATTTGCGCGTCAAGGTCACCTCAAAACTCTCGCGCTATGAATTCGATTTGCGTGGCACTCTAAAATTTTCAGTGAAATTCCGTTTTTAAAAAAGCCGTTTTCAATCCTAACTAAGGCTTGGGTCATAAATCTTCTTTTCTTTTCTTCTGTTTTATGTTTTAGTGTCGCTCACACTTGTTTGGCGTAGTGCGCGCAGTGCTGTCTTTTTCTGATCTTTTTATAGACTTACGTTCAGCATGGTCAGTCTTTGGATGGGTGACCGCTGGTGGCATTTAAACTGAGCGTTACCGTGGCTCGGATGACACGTTAAATTGTAGGTCCCGGTCATTTAAACCGCTTAGTCATGTCAGAAGCCTTCAGGCGGCTTTGAATCTCTGACATCAGGGCTAGCTAACCGGCCTATACGATTTTTTTTTATAGTTTTACTGCTTTAGTTACGAATGGCGCCACTATAGAACTTCATTCTTCTGTGTAATCATCATCATAATCATCAATTTATTTATAACATAAGTTACAAGTCGGTCCATATCGTAGGTACATAGGTAAAATATTAGCAGTAGCAGTAAGTTGGTAAGTTCGTATAGGCCGAGTGGCTATCCCTGATATCAGAGTTTTCAAAGCCGCCTGAAGGCTTCTGACGTGGCTAAACGGTTCTCTGAGCCACAGTAGCTTTCAGTTGTAAATGCCACCCGCGGTCACCCATCTGAAAACTGACTGTGTCAAACGTTGCATCATTTCGGTGATCTCTGACAGACACCTAGTCACACTGTACTAGTGTACTACATATAAGAGGAATCATGTCTTGATTGGTGAGCAGGAGCACTCATCCGAAGACTGACCGTGCCAAACGTTGCTTAACTTCTGTGATCTCTGACAGACACTTAGTCAAACTGTACTAGTGTACTACATAACAAGAATCATGTTCGGATAGGTGGCCAGTGACCACCCATCCGAAGACTAGCCGTGCCAAACGTTGTGTGACCGCTATTCTTGTGTGCGTAGTCATAGTCATTTATTCATAATATAATACATATATTAAGTACATGTCATAAATTATAAGATAATCAAAATAATTCAAAATAATAACATCAGTAATACAGCAATAAATACAAAATGTTGAACACACTTATGTGTGTACAATAGCTCAATTATATAATTTTAGTCTTATTCACTTGGTCAAAACTGTAGAATGCCTTTTCAACAAGCCACTTATTTAGTGTTTGTTTAAATGATTCCCTAGAAGGAGCGTCTCTGATATTAAGCGGGAGCCGATTATACCGTACCTGGGTGATTCGATGTCAGGCACTTGCAGGAAGTTGCTGCTCTTCTGCTTGGGCGTGGGCGAGAGCAGCGTGGGCGCCGGCCGCGCGAGCAGCTCGGCCACCGGCACCTGCGGCGACCCGAACCCCGACTGGATGCCGTACAGCATCTCTTGGAACACCCTGCAAAATTATATCTAACGTGTCATCGTCAACATCCACTGCATTCTTTATTTTACTGTTTTTTTATGTCGTACGCACGGATTTTTTTACCAATGAGTTATTGTTGATAGAAAACTTTGAGGGATATTTTCATGTATACAAGTCTCGAGTCGCCGATGTCTCGAGAAGAAATTCGAGGGAATAATGTATCTATCCGCAATGAAGCTGATATGGCACTCGTATTCACTATATTTTAGACGTGCTAATTTGCTAAACAATGTTTCGTTCGGTATCTACTAAATACCGTCAAAATACAAAACATGTAAGTATTTAAAAAAATGCATATGTGGAGTCCCTCCGCGCGGAAGAAGTGAAACCTCGACGCAACAGTGCTCTCATACCCCCTCCATGGTAGCGTAAAACGTTTAAAAAAGCGTTTACCTTGTTGGAAGTCGGATTAGAAGTTTCACTTCAAAAATATAATTACGTAGATAAACTTCCAAACAACGGGGCGAGCGAGATCAGCCAGATTAAGAAAGAAATATAATGGACCTTACCTGCTTCTAACGCCAAGTATAGCTCGGACTCCAATAAACTTCGTTTTTTGCTTGGACTGGCCCACCAAAAAGACCACATCAAACAGTTGTGCGTTCGTAGCAATGTTCAGTTCGTTATTTAGGAAGACTCTCGTGAAATCTTTGGCCAACTGATCGTAGTCCTCGAATTGATCCCTGACGGAGTCGAGCAGGGGAGACGAGGGTCTCATGTGGCCTATGGGGCGCCAGGAACCTGGAAGAATAGAGATATAATAATGTAGAACGTAACATTTTTTTTTGTATAGAAACACGCTGGATGCAAGCCACTTTTAACTCATATCTACCTAATATTAGATATCTAAACAAGAGTTTTATGTCCAGAAGTTTAGTAAACGTTTTATGGCTGCAATTTTACTATGTTCTGTTTTGATCATCAAATAATTGTATTCTATATACTCGTATATAAATATTTTTATTGAATAAGTAAATAAATTTGATTAATGTGTTCAACTTATTCCGTAATTACAAAATTTACTTTGCATTGTAATGACGATTCTAAGAACATGTAATGTGTCAATGGAATAAACATATTTTCAATTTTGAAAAATAAATTGTAGGTATGCAGGCACATAATGAATTTTTAATTACCTACTCATAGCATCAAAGTTGCATAGATGCGCCCAAATAATAATGATAGACAAGCAGGTACTGAATAAATGAATCGACTTGTGTTTAAATTAAATCTCACAATTTTTTTAACGGGGATATTTTGCTCGAGTTGTCGTTGTTGTACTTATTACATGCTATGTTTTTGTTGAGATTGATATTTAACGTTCAAATAGGTAGATATTTGGTAAAAAATAGAATACGATTTACAGCCCACACGCAAAAACAAAAAACAAGATATATGAAACAGACAAATACCTACATTATGCTGGGTTTCAGATTCTTATTCAAATAAGGTAGATTTAGGCCCAAAGCTCTTTATCATGACCTCTATAGGTGTAGCAGTGATACGTCAGAGAAAATATTTTCTATATATACCTTTCTGTTGGTCATCAAAACCGTACTAAGTAGTTTCATAGAAAATAGCACAAACTGCACTTTTTAACCCACTTCCAAATAGTAAGAAGTTCTATGTTCGTTTGTATGTATTTTTTTTTGTGTATGTTCACAATTGTGAACCGAATCGAAAAATTATTTTTTAATTCGAAAGGGTATACTCCCGTGGTGGTCCATTCAAATTTTACAGAAATCAGCTGAGCCATTTTTGAACAATCAACAATAATGTAAACGATTTGAGCGAAATATTGGAATTTTGTACACGATGGAAGACGGCTTTACCATTTTTTGCGACAAATAATTATATCTAAAGTAAAGACGACAAATCAACATGTTAAAAAACAAACAAATACCTCTGGGTAGAAAAGTCATAAAATCAAAGGCCACTTTACACTTTAAAAAGCCATTAGAGAAAGAAAACATTACAGACGTTTTGATAAAAACAGCATAAAATACTCGTAATTTGGCTAACAGAAGCTTTTACGATCTTTGTACACAGAGGTATAAACATATAATATCTACGTTTGTGGTATGCCAAGATTGGGAGTGCATTCTCTGCCATTGGTTTTAAAATAAACAGTCTTATTTTTCCCATAGCTAAGTCCCTCATCTGTTCATGCATCTCATTGCTCATAATTATACCTACATCAGGAGTGCAAGCATGCGTTGGGTCCAAAACCCTTATCAGCTAAGCGCAGTGGCATTGATATTGGCGTTTCATCCCATTCGACCATGTGGCACGAGTAGTTGGCTTGAGCAAGACAAAACACGAATCCAACGTCATCGCGTTAGACGATTTGGGGGCAGGCTAGGAGTTCAGTCCACACCGATTGCACTCGCACTGTGAGACGCAGAACCTTACCATGGTCACTGTGATGAATAAAAATAAGTATACCTCTCCGGTAAGGTTTCGGTATCTGGCCGGTCTCGGCGTGGTTCTGGAGGTTGGCTACTATGTCCTCTAACATTTGGCTTCGTGTCCGTTCTTGCATTCTCGCGAATTTCGGCGCGGAGTATGACGCTCGCTCGCCGTTCACTATCTTTGTGAGCAGCCATTCTCTGTAAAGATATATTGCCAATGTTAATATTAAGCATGTAATACACAAGTCATCAAAGCATGGTATCAGGTAGATTGATTGCCTATGGTAATGGCTTCCGAAAAATGGGGTGCTTGTTTTTCCATTTTTGGCATCCAAGGCAAGGATGGCTTGTGTACTTACGAGTAGTATAATAGATCGGGGACGCGGTGTACTTGTAACTTGTAAGTACTAGATAGATTTAGAATATTTAGATTGTGTTATAATAACTTGAATTTTTTAACGTTCGCAATAATTCACCGACTCTACCTATCATTACAAGCAGTACGTAATTTCTAGCTCTGCAAATACCTTTCATTTACGACAATTTTCCCTAACTTTGGGAGGGCAATTAAAACTCATTCGCTACCGCGGAATTTGAGTGTTCGCTTTAACCAAAACTAATTACTAGAGTACCGAGGTAAGAACGTCACATCCTGTCTCAGTGCTAATAGTCACTTTGCACTTGGAAAACTTGGTCCTAATAGTAAACCTCAACAGAGACTTGGATCGCTTTGCGTGTGAATCCGCTAACGAGAATTAGACTACAACTTGTAAGATTAGTTTGTTGGTTAGCTCGTTGTAGGACTTAATCCTGTTACAGTAAAGTGATATGTAAGCTCGTATCATCTATAAGTTTACCACAGTCTAGAATTAGTCTAGGTTTGTCAAATTTTGTTCTTAGTGAAAACGTATTTAAAGTGAAAATGACTGGTGATTTTTTCTTGGCAAGCTGAAATTTGAATGCAGATATAAAAATAAGTTTTGCTGGAAGTCAATTTACCATTCGGTTAGATATATACTAAGTATTTTTTGTCAATAAAGGAGTTGCCGACTTCAAATAATAGAGCCCTACCGATACCGATCCAATAAATGTAATGTGAGTGATACCGAACCAATAAATGTAATGAATTAATGAAGTACTGTTTTTTTAAATAATTGTTGAAAAAGGGGGCAAATAAAATTATGTTTTAGGTACACGAAAATGTATCAGCTTACCTGAACATAGGGCCCTTATCGAAGACGCTCTGTTCCCATAGATACGGCTTGTAGGCGCCCACTTCATCTCTCGTAACCACGGACACTTCGTAGCGAGTCGGCCGACGCTTTATTTTAGCTGATACTCGGACTGAAACGATAACAATATTATATATTAAGAAAACATAGGTTTTTTTAAAATCCCTTCTTTTTTTTTCCTTCTGAAGGAAATATTACAAGCCTTTAAGAACCTTTAGAATTTTGGTGTTGGAATTACAAAGACTAAAAGTCAGGGGATCGTTTTTTGAACTTGGAACGCCTAGGAACGTATACGGAACTTTGACAGATTGTAATAATACGGAGAATCTCTGTTGTCTATGGAAGTTGCGAATACTCCATACAATTTCCGTATACGACCAAACCGTGCGAAGTTACTAATTTTCCTCAATGTTTAGAATGTTTCCACTTCAATAGTACATTATTTTATAAGTGCGGTAATTTTCAAAGCGCACGTATGTCATACGACGTTTTATAACATATTTGCGAGGAAATTAATAAAACTCTGACTTTGAGTGAAAGTAGCATCGTGCGGAGTGAAAGTTGTGCATCAGTCGAAGCATCGTGCGTTTTACATTACATTATCGCACAAGTCCCGTAATGTCTCTCACTCTCTTGAGTGAAAGTAGGAGAAACGAGACCACAGAGTTCTGCAGTCGGTGGCGGCGTGCGTTTTACATTACAATAAAGCACAAATGCGTAATGAAATACATTACGATATAGAAATTGGTGTAATTACAGCCACTTTACGAGCAAATATGTTATAAATGTATTTTACAATGAATTTAGTTACCGCCCTACACTAAGAAGTTACTAAGAGATTCAGTAGGCTGGATATTTAAAAAATCTGTATATTTTATTTGTTCATTTTCAATTCAGAGACAGGTATCTGAATCTCGTAATATTTACCTAACATTGCAAAATAATATACTCGAGTTTCATTTTCAAATAACGTTCCATTAGGTAACACCATAAAAAGTTAATACAACATAGCTGGTTAAAAATGTGTGCACATATCATATTACTTAGCTAATTTAAACGAAAAGATTTCACGTTCCAGGAATTAAGTTTTTCGAAGAGCGAAAATTCAGCCCTTAGTTTTGTTGTTGAAAGTCCAACAAAGCTGAGTAGCAAAATAAAGTGCAACAAACTGAATCTCGGAGCTTTGTGCAACTCAGTGTTAAGTGGCGTCGTTGAAACGCTTTCCTTTAGAACAAGGACAAAGACAGACGTGGTTGGTTGTACGTATGTTTTCGTTTCTTTTTCAAACTTTGTTTACTTGTAGAAAGTGAAGATTTTTTATGTAACCGAATGGCAGGCTACGCCATGGCTCCAAAGGTAATGCAAGCCTTGAAATTCTACAAACCACCGAACAATACCAGAAGCAAAAACCTCAGCAGCGGTTGGTTAAAAAATCTCTGCGATAAAGAAATCATTCTAATTATTTACATAAAAAAAACCTCTGAGCGATCATGGGATCCTCTGGAAAGATGTCCACGCCGTTTGAATGATTCGTCTAAAAATTTGCATCTGTCTACAAATTGCCTTGACAATTACTTTATTTGTTAAACTTGTTGAAGTGGCAGTGGGCAGGGCGCATAGCTTAGAAGACTGATGACCGATGGGGTCGAAAAGTTCTCGAGTGGAGACCGTGTACCGGCAAGCGCAGCGTAGGATGTCTACTTACGAGGTGGACAGACACTGGATGTGAGCTTCCAACCGGTCATATTGGAGATATATTGGTGGCATAGGCCACCCCTATGGACCCCTATAGAATATAGATTCAGCAGTGGACGTCATATCAGCCATATATGGCTGATGGGTGGATGGATGATGATTATGTTCATAATTATGATCAACTTTTACTATAAGTCCGGAGGGAGACTACTGCCCCCGCTGTTCTGGACCAATGATATCTTAAAATGTGTGTCATCTAGAAAAACACTCGGTAAAATAGGAAGGTACTCAACTCCGCTTGCAACAACTTACCTAATATAAAAGTGTGTAAAAAGTGACTCTTAATGCAAGCAGGCGAGAAAGCAGTGTTGTCAGCTTCCAGGAACACCACACAAACGATGTCGTTTCCTATGTGCCGTTTTCTCTGAAGCTTCTGAGGGTCGTGTCGTTCGTAAGGCAGCAGCGTGGACACGTGGAACATGATCTCTATGCCTCGCCAGTTGGTGTACACGGAGTATAAGCCCGTCAGGTCGTGGACTGTGTCCAACCCACCTTTGTATTTGTCGAATCCTGTGAAAGAGTCGGTTATTATATCTCGGATGTTTCGAATCCAAATGCAAGATTCCGGTATTTCGATTCGTTCTCTGATTATCTAATTGTGAAGATGCTTTCAAGGAAGTGGAATTAACATCTTCAAAATTAAATCATGTTTTATTGTAGCACAAAGATTAAATGTATCTGGCGGTATAAAATTCTTAAAGTAATGTCTAATTGTTTATTTTAAATATGTTAAGAAGTAAAAAAATGAATAGTAAACCCATTCATGCGAGGTAAGTAAAAGTCAAAATAGTTTAGTTCATTTTGTTTTCGCTAATAACTAAGAAAATGTCAGTAAACAAACCTTTAAGTCTGACTTTCTCTCCCATGACCTGCAGGAACTCGTCGAACATAGCCGAGTTTTCATTATTGTCCAGGATTTCTTCTTCTGTGTACTGGTTTTCTTTCACGTAGATGACGCCTACTTTGAGTTCCGATTTTATGAACACCTGTGGTGGAAAATAACTAATTTAAGTGTAGATCATGATATCATTGTAGATGTTTATTTTATTGTGAGCTGGTCCAGCTGGTCCTAAGACTCATTTGGTTCTGTTGGTTTATTTACAATTTATGTAAACTCCAAAAAGCCTCTCTAAATAAATACGCCACAGTTTAGCTTTTTTATAGCACAGTTTTTTTTCTATTTTTCGAATGTATAAAATGTATCTTGCAAAATAATTTATTTTCATCAGATTAAAATCATGATATTTAAGTTGATTATGTGCAAGAGTTTGTAGTTTAGCCATGAAAAAATAACTAACTCCTATTATAAGATGAATTCCTGATTTTAGTCTGACCCATGTCTGACCATTTAACTGAGTCCTCGCCTGCGCGGTACAGGGGCGCGGGGGTAGACGACAAAGGGTGCGCGTGACTGTCTCAGTCCCCTTTGACGTCTACCCCCTGTACCCGCGCAGGCGAGGACTAAGCGGTCAGACTATAACTATCAAACTCTACACATTAAAATTTAGCATTTAAAACGTCTAACGTTTAAATATTCTTAATAAGTGATCGTTTTACTAAACTTGATTAAAAATTGTGGTACGATGGTAAATTCAGGAGTAGTCAGGCGTTTGAGGTCATTCAAAAAAAGTTACGATCGATACTCCTATCGATATTCTTTCATTAGCTACTTTATAAACATACTTAGACATGAACGAACGCTCATACGTTTTTATTTCACCAAAATTGTTCATAACACTACCTACTCATTGCGGAGTTAATTAACAACACCGATTGTCGGTTCCAACACTCGGCTTGAGGTGAGCAGTCTAACGAGATAGGGGCTTGCGGCTGCGGTTACCCCTAGTATCAAAAGTAATTTGTTGTTGAGACGCACATTTGTTAAGCATGTTGCACGTGAGCAAATTAGCGGGTTGCCGCCTATTTTGAGAGGTTGAATTGGGGTAAGAAGGTTGTAAGCCTATATTAGAAGATTAGCTGCGATTTTGCACGAGCTGTTGAGGTGCGCGTGTTATTTTCCTGGGTAGAACGGAGTTTGTTTTTAATTAGCTTTAAAGCACAAACGTTTGGAGTAGTAAATAGTAATCACCATCATCATATCAGGCAGAGGAAGTCCACTGCTGGACGTTGACTGTATGTTTCCAGTACCAGCCTAGGCTCTCCTATATTTCCAATAAGACCGGTTAAATAGTCATAATAATAATAACTACCAGCTGATAGACCTCTGCACACGCACGCCAGCATTTTGTAATCGATTTTCTGGTTGTTTCAAACTAAATCTCACGTAAAATGGTGTCACGCAAAATCTTGTAAAATCAACTTATCTATTGAATTATTTTCAATTAAAAAAATGACTTTAACCAATACAATTTCAAAAGAACTCTCTATGTTTAACCGACTTCAAAAAGGAGAATGTTCATGTTCGTCTGTATTTTTTTGTGTGTGTGTGTTCAACGATATTTTCGCCAATATTAAACCGATTTAAAAATAAGTACATTGAATTTTATCGAAATCGGCTGAGCCGTTTTTAATAAATTAACAATAATGTACATGGATGGTACATCGATTCGTGCAAACTATTTAAATTATGTACACGGTGGAAGTGCCAGTTTTGCGAAAAATAATCATAAACATTCTCATTATTGTACTTACGAGTACGTACGTACTTAATTAATAAATTATAGCACCAAACGTACCTAGTACATATGGGTATGTACATAGATACTCAAGTTTTGCGCAAGTGATTTTCTCCCTTCCAAGATCGTGTAAAAAGTAACTTCAAAATTACAGGTCAGGTGTAATGTGCCTTAGTAGATTAAGAAAAGTCGTCGAGTTAGCCGTGGGGCTCATTTTTATGCCGTGACTGCCAAAAAAATATCTAGAAGTGCGCGCCATTATTGTCGAGAAAACCTTTCAGTGACTTTAACGTCTATCCAATTTTTTACCAAAATCCGGACTAGAAAGGCTCATGTATTGAACACTAATGTTTCCTAAACGAATATTTCTCTCGAAATTGCCTATTAATGCCTGGGATCAGTGCGACCGATAATGACGACAAAAACCTTCACAAGCACCGTTATGTTTTCCTCGTATCGGCTTATTACGATAGTATTAGGTAGGAAGCAATCTATCCTGGATACTTTGATGTGTGCGGGGCCTACTACTGAAACTCTTACACATGTAGTGTTCGTATATTTTTGTACAATCGATGTAGGGTGTGATAACAAATAAAATGTGTACAGAAGGTATTTATAGCTGCAATAGGTTGGCGTACTACATCTAAAATAATAATTATTTTAAGACTTTTTTATTATCCATCTTTTTTATTATTAAACACAAAAAATGCCAAGTCGATGCTCACACCATAAAAATAATTAAGACAGAATTTTGAGAATCAAACAAGTGTGGCCGGCAAAACTACGCCTCGCCGTGTACAGACACAATTACACACACAAACACGTACACTGAAACTACACCTTGGCTCGTCAGTCGAACTATGGCGGCGCAACACCGACGCACTCACCACATGTATAAATAGGGTAGTTGACTGGTATAATGTATTAAATATCGGCCAAGTACGAGTTGGACTCGCGCATAAAGGGTTCCGTTCCGTATGGGAGCCCATCGGCACAAAAAAATAACGTTTGTTGTATGCGAGCCCCCCTTAAATATTTATATTATTCTGTTTTTAGCATTTGTTGTTATAGCGGCAATCTAAATATGTACATTATCTGTGAAAATGTCATCTCTCTAGCTATTACGGTTCATGAGATACGTGACAGACAGGCGGACAGACAGACGGACAGTGGGGTCTTAGTGATAGGGTCCTGTTTTTACCCTTTGGGTACGGAACCCTAAAAACTGGCCTCTCTTGTCTGTTCATGACGTTCTGTCATGATTTTTAATTTGGTCTGAGATTGAAGCAGTGAATAAAAAGCTAAGCAATATGTAGGTAGGTATAATTAACCACTAATCTATGGATTTTGTGATTTCACTTATTCTTTTACTGTCTCATATTTAGGTTTTTTAGTAAATTTATACAAAAAATAAAACACTATAAAAAACCTAAACCTAGAGTGCCACAGGCGTGGCAGCGGGGCGGGACTCTATTTTTTTAATTATTATTACGAGTATTATATCCAGGGGCATAGGTATTAAACGCAAAACCTTTTAACGGTGGGCCTAATACATCTAGATCAACAACTTTTATACTACGACTTTTGAAAATTCCCAAAAAAAATCGCTTCTTCATTCATTTTGCCGCGCGTTGACGTTCTTTTTCTTTGAAAAAGCTAATTTTTTCTTCGTGATTTTCTAAACGTCTTAAAACTAGATGTACTAGACCCGACCTTAAAACGTTTTGCGTTTAATACCTATGAACCTGTATATCAGCAAACGTCTAAGACGTCTACAACAAATAAGTATTAAATATTTTTTAAACATTGTCATCTCTATTATACAAGTAAGCACTGTCTAAGCTCATTTTAAGTTTAAGTAGTAAATAACTAAGTCAGCTGAATGAAACGTGCAGCCGGCTGCGGTGGCCCTAAAAATGTAGTAGGCCTCAGATAGCAGACTCTGGGGACCCGTCTCATTATCTTTCCATCTCGGGGTGAGCACTCAGTTTTCCGTAATAAAAGTAACCTCCCAATCGCAAACAAATCGAAAACCTTCCGAAACTAACTTAGTTAATGAAAACACGCCGGCGAGACTTCCTCGAAAAGAAAACTAGGGACTTCGCTTTGAATAATACGAAGAGAGTGGAATAGAGAACTATGGTCAGTATTACATGTCATGGATGAACGAGTAATATCACCTTTTTTTTTAAAGTCAGCTGACGAAATTATGTAAATAATTCATGTAATATCATAATACCAATAACGTAATAGTAATTGTAGTTCGGAAAAAAATGCGGAAAAGTAGTTACCTAATTCTGAGTGAAACATTTGTTTGAGTGAGTATATTGAGTTGTTCATGGTGTGTGCATTATCAATATTGCGAACAAAATTCTCTTGCTCAAATGTATTAAATCAATATTAGCATCGTCACGGCAATGATATCTAACAGTATTCCGTCTTCATACAAACGCTCGGAACGCGATTCGACCTACGAGCATCGGAGCGGGGGTATATCTTGGTATGCTAGTCGCCGTAGTTACAAATGAACGTGTGAATTTGTAACTAGTAAACGTTCGATTTATGTTTTTAGGGTTCCTCAGTTTTACTACGGAACTCTAAAAACATAAAAAAAACCAAATGTACTTTTATTGAACGTTTCCTTGTTCATTCACAACGAATTTTTTTTGGTAATAAATACAATAATTTTATATAATAATAGATATAAACTAGAAAGAAACTCAAGGAGGTAAAGAGTAAGTAGATGAAAATAAAATACTGAAGGTGGGTAGCCCTAACACGTGATCCGTTCTTAGTGGCCACGTGGCGCCATAGGTATATGTTTCAAGGACTGGGCCGAGTCACAATACTGTTAGATATCATTACCGTGGCGTGGCATTGTACAACAGCCGCTGCAATAGGACTTCTTGGCTTGCAAGTTTGTGAGTGAACTTGAGGCACTGAAGTATTTGATATTCACGGAATTCTAAACGCTGTTACTCGGTTTGTAATTGCTATGAATGTTGAACCAGTTTTAAACATAGGTAGAAATATACTGTAGATTTGTTTTATAATAAATCGTAATTTAATTTTCCTAGCTAGTTTTGAATGTTTAATATGAATAGAGTCGTCGAGGTCATACAGTACAGCTAGCTTAGCATGCGACCACGAAAAGTCACGAAAAGAACTCTTTTCGACGTGTGAAAAAGTTACAGATAAATACTTCGCCATAACTTTGTCTCGTTCTGACACGTCGAAAGAAATATTTCGTCGTGCGCATCCTAGCCCGGCTGGACGAATATTTTGTATCGACGTGACTTATGAGTCAAGATTATCCAGTACAAAACAAGTCTCTCAACTTTCGCGATTTGAACACATTATCATAATGTACTACGGGACTAATCGCGCACTAAACATTACGAGATAAATAAATACTGCAGTCTACCCGTGACCACGATCGATGCAACTCGGTCGAGCAGTCTACCCGTGACCACGATCGATGCAACTCGGTCGAGCAGTCTACCCGTGACCACGATCGATGCAACTCGGTCGAAACGTCGGGATGATGAGGTATTTATTTATCTCGTAATTTTTAGAGCGCGATTAGTCCCAAAGTACATAAAAATAAAACAAGTCTCGTTTGATCAAATATGTATCTAATTAAGTACATATGTAAACTATTTGATCGAACAAAGTGTCGGCTTTTAAAATGCTACAAAATAATGACATCACTTAAATATTTCACCCTATGCGTGGAGGAGTGCTAATTAATATTTCAACGGGGCAAATAACACTACTGAATATTAAAACGACAACACGTCAAAAACAAAATTGGGAGAACATGACAATCCACTTTCTGTGTAACTCGGGAATAGGAAGGCTTATCTGCGGCTGACAGATAGGTATGCACAGTACGCAGGTAGGCAATGTTTTGTTTGTACAATAACGGCCCTTATTTTCTTGACAGGTTTTAACTTAACTTATTACTATTTGTAATACCTAATTTCAATGTCAAAATTAGCTCAATAACTATTAACTAAAGACTCTCTGTATTAAGACATCTCCTAAAATCGGTTCAGTAGCCTTGAAAGAAAACTTTCACTTGCGGATAGGTACACTTACTGTGTGAGTGTATGTGTTAAACTTACACCCTCACTTACAATACAACACCGTTTTAATTGATTTAAAAATGAAATTGATAAACAAGTATCTACCTACTCTACGTATATGTCTCAATTCATGTAGAATTAGTCTGAAAGTTCTGAAGATTCAAGCCTGTAAAGTAACCTACTACTCAATTTAGGTATTGTTAATCTTTACCCGTTCCGTACCCAAAGGGTAAAAACGGGACCCTATTACTAAGACTCCGCTGTCCGTCTGTCTGTCTGTCTGTCACCATGCTGTTTCTCATGAACCGTTATAGCTAGAAAGCTGAAATTTTCACAGATGATATATTTCTGTTGCCGCAATAACAATAAATACTAAAAACAAAAAATATTTAAGGGGCTCCCATACAGCAAACCTGAATTTTTAACCGTTTTTCGCTCGATATTAATAATGGTAACAGGTAGATGTTTGAAATATTCACAGAATGTTTAGTTGTATATTCAATTCAGTAATAAATAATTAAATTAAAATAAATTTTTAAGGGGGGTCCCGTACGGTACGGAACTCTTCGTGCGCTAGTTCTACTCGTACTTGGCCGATTATTTAGTTAGCTATTTATTCTCTATTAATGTCTATGTTCAACCATCAATTTTTCTGTTACGTGTAGATCTATACTTACAGTTAATAATTTTAAATGTGATAATGATTTTTTCAAACAATAAATCAATAGTTTACAGTAAGTAGGTACATGTTGTGTTCTGGCGATCTACAATTACAAAATTGATCGGTCCGAGGTAGCTTAATACAGATTTATTGATAAGTTGTCTGCCCCAGAACGTACAATTTCTGAGGCAGACAACTTAACCCACATGTGTCTTTGTATGTTTTCTCTATATTATTAGTCTGTCACAATGCCAGCACAGCTGAGCATTCCGCTTGATGAGAACAGTTTACTGCCAATCCGCTGCCTAATAAAGAAGATATAAAGCTCGTATGTCCAACTAGACTACCATTGCTGGGTATACTAACATTACTAGCCCAAGAATACTTTTACTACTCTTTCTACACGTGCACGCCAGCATTTCAGTAAAATATTAATGTAGCGACGAAATAAACGACCTCACGTTTAAAAGAGTGAAGATAGAATTTAAAAAGTAGGTGGGCGTTTTATGTGACCGTATACAATCATTGTGACAATTATAAAGAGCATTTTATGGCGTCATTAACTTTTACGAAGAGAGGAATCGGACGATAAGATAGGGGGGAAGGTAAGCAAATGTAGGTTACGGAGGAAGGTATAAAAAGGTAACTGTTATTTCTTTGTTGTTTGATGCGATGGGATAACTAAGTACTTGCGCTCTGCCGTGATCCGGGAAAATCAGAATACGATACTCATTTTGTTATGAAGCTTCGAATACTGCTTCATTCGAATACTTATATCCGTATTATTTCTACGATTAAGTATGAGGTTGTTTTATTATGGAAACTAACGTGATTTTCACACATTTTAATACTAATTTATTTAACGGGAATGCAATCATGTTTGTTTTCATAGTCATTACACACGACTATAGTTTCGACTTTCTCAAGCTAACGCAAGTGCTAGCGCGCGGAGCAGTGCATTGTGAAATTGCTATAGTCGTGTGTAATAACTATGAAAATAAACGTGATTGCATTCCAGTTATATTAAGTAGTTGTTCTTTCGACATAAATTAAAATATAGGTTGGTGAGGAATCACTAGTATCTAGTATTTTCTTTTATGGTAAAATAATATAATATCTCACAATCGAATGACTATTTTGAAAATCTCTTTCGCCTTAAAAATGTAAAGAATTTAATAAAAACGTAGAGGTAAAGTAAAGTAAAGCCCAGAATGTGTCATGACTAGACTTGTCTGTACGGTGTACGTCTACTTCACTTTATATCAGGTATCCGATACCGTGACTTGACAAGGGAGACAACGGAACAAAGAAAAATTCTCTCCACTAATGTAATATGTGGGTAAAATGGAAGGTGCGCCACTCGCTCAGACAAAAATCCCTCAATAACTTAACTAAACGAAAAAAATGAGGTCGAAAGTCTCGTGTCATTTTTTGTCAGTCCATCCGTGCCAAAACGCGTTAGTACTCCGGTCACATTACGGTACTTTTTTTTTTTTTTTTTTATTCTGAATAGGTTTGCGTTTGACCACATACTGCCTGTTGTTAAGCAGATATGCGGTCTAGGTTGTAGCACGCTTACCTAGAAGATACCTATTTACTCGGGATTTGAAGACGCCCACATTGTACTTTAGCGGGAAGACAGACCCAGGCAAAGCGCTCCACATTCTGGCTGTTCGTATGAGGAATGAGGATTCGAAACGCTTGGTTCTAATGCGCGGAATGTCCACCATAAAAGGGTGGCGCTTTGGTCGCGTCTGTCTAGCCGTACGATAGAAAAAAGGGGCAGGTGGGACCAGATTGTGCAACTCCTGGGCGCACTCTCCGAAATGGATCCGGTAAAAGGCCGATAAACACGCTACTTTACGTCGATGCTCGAGACTTTGCAGCTGCGACATAGTCAGAGTGTCGTTGTCGATCAGCCTCTTGGCTCGCTTCTCAATCGACTCCAGAGCCTCCAGTTGATATTTGGCGGAGCCATCCCAAAGGTGAGAGCAGTATTCCATGCACGACCTGACTTGAGCTTTATACAGACTAAGCAGTTGCTCAGGTGTGAAATACCGTCTCACCTTAGAGAGAACACCAAGTTTTTTGGAAGCTAATTGGGCCTTTGACTCTATGTAAGAGCCAAAGTTAAGAGAAACAGGGATCTACTATCAGGGAACCGGGAAATATGCTGTAACTTGCCTTTTTGAGACCAATTTACGGAATTGGATTATTGAGGGTAGTTTATTGTGATACCAATGATTAAGACAAGATTATTTGGCACTTTTTCTTTCCGCTCTACTCCGTGTCTTTACCTATTTTTATTTTTTCCTGTTCTGAACATTTTCGATCCATTCCTACTATTTGAGTAAGCTCTATCACTAAGCCTATTGAATTGAAAAGTCGATATGAAAAATTCAGTGCTATTTTTACGAGTCAGTTGGACATTTCATAATGCTCTTACGTCGAAACAATTTCCATTACCATTTAGAGGATTAAATTCGCACATGTGGGGTCACAACTCTGCGCTGTATTCATGAAATCCGACATTTCACCGAATTCGAAATGCAAAGGACGGACAGGGATAGCTCTCTCAACAAAGTTCTGGCTTATGGCTGTACCTCTGACAGAGCCTAATGAAAATTGGCAGCTCCCTCAATCGAATAAACTTCGAGTTTCACGTAAAAGCGGCGCTCTCTCCGAGCGATCACGCGGTACGAAGTGGATCCGCCAGCTTTTAACTTTCCCTATAAACCGGCCAAGAAAAATCTTTATATTCCAAATGTGCTTTTACCTCGGCTAGTTAACATTTTACTGTACAATCATGGGCTACTTTATGAAAATAACCGTACTAAAAAGGCTCTTAGGGACAACTTTATCGATTACAATCTCTAACAATATCACAGCTGTGGTTGGGAAAATGATTTAGTTCGTAATGTAAACTTCTCTATTAGAGAAACTTTACTGTTTCAGCAAAATTTTAATTGGGTCAACAGTGAGTTATCAATGTTGGGTGTGTTTGTGTGATATTTGGATTCTTACTTACATTGTTAGATGTGAGCAGAATTTATAATTTTCGCCGCAAAATGGCCGTGTTGACTTTTCGCTTCGTATATTTTTTCAGTGTGTTTTTGACATTAAGTTGAATAATAAGTTCATATATTCAGTTAAATATTCAGTACCTTTAAATTACAGTCGCGTCAGACTATTTTAGTCTGTATGAAAAATAAATCAACATTAATCCAAAATCCTTGTCTCATCTTTAAAATTGTAATGCTGCATACGCTGCTGTAGGTACTCTACTTTGAGTAATTATAATTACAAAGTTTTCCATGAAGGCTTTCCGGCGAGCGATATTTTAATATGAAGGGGAAGGTTTTACTCAAGCTCAGAGTTTGTACACGAGTGAAGTAACTAGTTCAGTGTAACTTGTCATTAGTCCATTACCGTGATTAGTCCGGAGCTGCGAGAGCCCTGAGTGAACGGAAACCTAGAAGTAGCGTATACAAAGGTCTTTCTCATAGAGATCTAGAGAAAGGCCTTATCTTTACTTGGCGCGCGAGACACTTATTATATTACGTAGAAAATACTTAAATACCTACCGTGAAATACTTGTTTACGAAATAAACATGTATTGTATGAGCGGCGAGCGCATATGAATAGGTGATAATTTGTTGTGAGTAATAATTGTGTAATATTTGGCATTTATAATAGTTGTGATTTAAAGCAGGATTTTGTGTAATAGTAGGTTCGAGATCCAAGCTCGTGTAAGTAGAAAGCTATGAATACAACCTAGAACTTATTTTTCGTTACCTACTTGCTAGTCTGGTTACTGGTGTTACAGATACAGATTCTTTATACACTAAGTCCCGGACAAAAGTTAAGGATAATCCGAAAACTATTGACTTCTTATTGAATAATACCTTTTTAGTTAAAGTACCTACCAAAACACTATGCATAAAATCTAACTTTGTTTCGTCTTCGTAATTTCCACCGTAAGACGTCCATAGCTAAACATGCTCTTTCACTGTTTGGAAGCGGTTTAAATCCAGCATGTACCTAAAGTCTCAAATAGATCTCCAGCACAATTTGTAAAACGTGCCATATTGCGTTTGATGGTCTCCATTCGAGTACTCTAACTACTTCGTATACGAGAATTATATGCAAAGGTCTAAAACTGTATTTATTTCCCGCATTTACAGCACCACAAGTTTTTGTTAAGCGAAATAACATGAAAGCAATTTCCCGTAAATGGACTCCACAAGTTGGGTTCGGAAAATGTCAAGCATTTGTTCAAGATTTCCGAACATGACTCTGTGGTAACCGGAGCATTAGACCACATGGTGTACTAATGTTTCTAAATAAAGCCCATTTCAGATTAGTAAATTGCAAAAACCGGACCTAAGTAAAAAATAGGTTTCAAGTTTTTACTTCACTTAACCTAATTTGGCTAACTATAGATCATGAGATTGGAACATGTTGTCTCAATCTAGCGAGTCTCAATTTCTTACTATACTAGCCATTTAAAATTACTAATCTGCGTTACGCCAATACCATAATTACAATTATCACAATAATATTAGAACAATTTTATTATTACTCGCAGAGCTCAACGAATTATTTATTCGCATTCGTAGATATGCATCGTGAACATCTATTTTGCGGTGTTTGAGTATCTCGCTCATATAAAAGTCTTGCAGGCCGCGTAGGACAAGGTCTCAGGACCTATAGATCTCTATGTCGCCAACATAAGCAGCCTTATTGCTGAAATCCATATCTCTCCGGCCGAACATATTAGTATTATTCTCTTTTTAACGGACTTCCAAAAAGGAGGAGGTTCTATGTTCGTCTGTATGTATTTTTTTTGTGTATGTTCATCGATAATTAGTTCGAAAGGATATAATCCCGAGGTGGTCCCATTTAATTCTTACAAAAAATGGGCTGACCCGTTTTTGATAAATCAACAATAATGTAAACGATTCGAGCGAAATATTCGAATTTTGTACACAATGGAAGGCGGTTTTGCCATATTTAGCGAAAAATAATTATAGCTTTTCATAACATTTTCAAAATTACACAACAAAAAACAGTTTTCATATACTTTTCATTGAAACAACATCTAACTAAAGTGTAAACGATAAATAAATGTTTTCGCTGCCTTCAACTTGTGTAACTAACTAGATGTGAGAATTAGTGGGACGCCTTCACGACTAAGGGCTTATCAATGTTTCAGGCCAGTAAGCGGCGTCGCTTGTTCCTAATTGGGAACCGAAAAAACAATCGGAGTGACGAGAAAAGGCTTTACGGCTAATTCAGTACCGATTTCCGAGCTCGCTCCGGGAGAATGCTAAATGAGGCGACAACACAAAGCAAAATCTACAGAGGCGGCTCTACATTCATTCTGCGCGTTACGTGAACAAGAACAGTCGTATAAAACTTTATTGTCGTATAGTGAAGGTACTGTTTTCATAGAAAATAGCGCAAAACTGTATAGTAAAAAAAAACTATTATGTCAATAATCACGTGAAAGTATCCAAATTATAGGCTACTTAAAAACTTTGATACCAGCGCTAGCCATATACCAGTTTACTTACTTTATCCAATTTATTTCGTAATTATCGTTTAAGTTTTTTTTTTCTGAGAAGTAATATTACATCTCTATTTTGATACAGCTCGAATATGTATTACCTTAAATAGTAAATGTGCATATGTTCCATAACAACATTTTCATGTCGATGAAATGTGGATATTTTTTTTTGCTATTTATGATATTCTTAAACTAAAATAATCGGCCAAGTACGAGTCAGACTCGCGCTCGGAAGATTCCGTACTGTATGGGAGCCCCCCTTAAATATTTATTTTATTTTAATTTTATTATTTACTATTAAAGTGCATATAGAACTAAATATTCTGTGAAAATTTCAAGCATCTACCCGTTACCATTATTAATATAGAGCGAAAAACGTCTAAAAATTCAGGTTTGTTGTATGGGAGCCCCCCTTAAACATTTATTTAAATTTTGTTTTTAGTATTTGTTGTTATAGCGGCAACAGAAATACATAATCTGTGAAAATTTCAGCTGCCTAGCTATCATGGTTCATGAGATACAGCCCGGTGACAGACAGACAGACAGACGGACTGACGGACAGACGGTCATCGAAGTCTTAGTAATAGGGTCCCGTTTTTCCCTTTGGGTACGGAACCCTAAAAATCAAGACAGAACGTCGTGAACAGACAAGTGAGGCCAGTTTTTCACACATGTGGTGAGTGCGTCGGTGTTGCGCCGCCATAGTTCTACTGACGAGCCAAGGCGTAGTTTCGTACACGTTTGTTTGTGTGTAATTGTGTCTGTACATGGCGACGCGTAGTTTTGCTAGCCTCACTTGTTAGTTTCTAAACATTCTGTTTTGATTTTTTTATTTGATCTGAGTTTACTTTTCGCTTAAAAAAATAATAAAATATATTTGAGCGATTGCGAACGCTTAGCTAAAAGTAACTGGCGTGTCTCTTATCAATATATCTTGGCAAGATCGTGAACACGCGTCCGATTTGTTCGCTTTGCACTCCTGCTTCCTACAATAAAAGCCGTACTTTAGTCGTACATACGTTACGTAGCGATCTCAACGTGCCTGAATAAGTTAGGCTTTTTTACTGCTGTTCCGCTGAAAAAGGGTTTGTTTTGTTGCCGCGGCTGAATCATGGCTGAATATAAGAATCGGTGTATGTGTAATGTTATTTTATTGTGCATGACTTGCTATAAAATCGCGCGAGATTTTCTTGTAAGTTGCTATCAAATCGGACAATATTGTTTGTTTTGGTGCGAAAGATTTGGTGCCGTTTTACAAATGTGGGATATTCGAATTCAATAAAGGCCTCATTGTTTGATTACAAGCAACACGCTTAAATATGGCGAGTACCTTGTATATTACTAGGACATTTAAGCTAGCGAGCTTTCGGAAAGTCTGTGCTCGTGCCTTACACTTTGTTACCATGTATGAAACTGCAATAGAATACAAAAGTTCTAAATAGATACTACCTATACTCTTATCGTATTGAGAAACGTGAGAGTTTTGCTTTTATCACACCTTGAAACTGGATCTATGTTCCCTTGACCTGATTTCTTAAGGCATTTCATTTCTTGTAGGCAAGGCTACCTCAGTCGTAAGTAAATAGTTTATAAGAAACTAGTAAAATCACGCTTCATAGAAAAGTCTGAGCAAATAAATGTGAAGGCTAGCAAATAAATCTGTCAGATCATTCATGCGTCTAGCTTACAGGGCGTAGGTTGCCAATATATAGGTAGGTATCGGAGAAGTGTATGGTTAGGACATTGACAAAGAACCTACTTGTGTTCTACTAAAGTTATTATCTATTTAATATTATTACCCCTATGCTCTATTAAAAACTAACTTTTTTACCCCTGCCTGAAAATTGTAACTAGGTATCTATGGAAATAATAAGGCAAACATAAATACTATGGAAACTAACGAGATTTTCACGCATTTTATACTTTACATAACGGGGTTGTGAACTCACGTAAATGGATAAGGGACGATGACCTTATCATGACCTTCAAGGGTCTGTGCATGATTCAATGCTTTTTATTATGTAGTAGTAATGTAGGTAGTTTTAGCATGTAAAGTAGTATTGCATTTTGTTGTAGTTAATAAAGGCACGTGTATGGATAGTCATAACGACTATAGTTTAGATCGCATTCGGGGATCTTTCTCAAGTTGGCATTGCGAGACGGCTCCGCGCGCTAGCACTCGCACTGTTCAAGTGAGTTCAACCCCGTGACATAAAGTAAAAAAAACATAAAAACCTCTATAAATGACTGAAGCGAGCACGATTTAATGGTAAGGTACAATTTTTTGACCTCTTACAGTTTTCATAGACGTTTATGCAAAGTAAATTTAATAATATGGTTACCTCCTGACTTCCCAAAGCCAGCAGAAAAGCTTCCAGCAGGCACCGACCTCCCGCGACCCACGTGGAAGTCAATTAACCGACTCCGAACCCAAGTGGGTCGCTGCAAGATAAACCTAGCCAAGTGGGAATTTTCTGATACTGACAGGATACAGTGTGATTGTGGAGCCCCTGAGCAGAGCATGGATCACCTGCTTACGTGCCCACAGTGTCCGAGCCCCTGCACGATGAAAGAACTACACCAGGCTACGCCTAGCGGGGTTGCAGTGGCCAAATCTTGGGAGAAAATAATTTGACTACTTTGAACCATTTACACAAAGAAGAAAAATAATATGGTTTAAGGTACAATTTCTCACCTGGTCTAGTTTGAGCAGTTCCTCGGGCGTGTCGGGCAGCTGGCCCAGCATGAGCGGCGGGTTGATGTTGACTTCCTTGCCTAGAGAGCGCACCACTTCCTCGCGGTTGTACCTGTCCGCGAACACACACGACGCTGGTATGAGCCCGTGCACCGTGTAGCTTATCGCTCGTACCAGGATCCTGTGGAACGAGAATTCTTTAAATAATCACCATGAGAGAGTCTTTAGTATTGTACCAGTGATGTTCCTACAGTTTACGGATAAAGCTTTTAACTGATTATTGTTGCTTGTTGCCGTATTGTACGGCTTTCAGGCCCTTTTTTTTCCAGGGGAAATCTTTTATAGATACCACCACACCTCGAGGGCAGGCGGGTGGTTATGTGGGAGTCCTGCCGACTGGACAGTATACCCACCAATACCGCTGGGTGTTCCACTACTGCGCCTGGTGTCGGGGCTAAGGGCACGCTTGCGCACTCCTCCGCGGCACCCGACAGCGCTGGCCAAACTTGGGCCCCACCACGGAGCTTCGGCTCCCGCCAGAATGACGATGTGCCGAACACCAGCACCCGTGTCCGACAGCCCTGATCCCGATGCAACGGGCCCCGCGCCTGCCACTACGGCTGCAGAGGATAGGAAGAGCGGCCATCGCGATACCGACACTCCTCTTCCCCTGCAGCCTCACCGCCTCCGCCAACACGTTGGCGGCACCCGTTAGGGCCGCTGGCAGGTAAGATATGCAGCGGTGTCTTCACCGCCCATCCCACCCGCCGCCGCCCCCGCCTCGATGGGCTCGGCCGCGGCATCGCGGCAAGCGCGACACCACAGTCCACCTCAATCGCCAAACGGCTTTCAGGCCCTCTAGGAACCCAAAATAAAGCAAAATACATACGGCTTGCGGCTACTCTTTTAAAGCCGTATTTTCAAACAAATATTTTGTAAGAAAATTACGTTTTATTTTACTCTATAGGTATTTAAGACTACTCTAAAATTGTCTTGGAATAACACTGTTTAGTACCTATAATAGATCTTCACGATGTCATTGGGATGTATGAGTTTTCCTACAACGACGTCACGGAAGACATGGTATGTGGAAAGAAATTCAAAAGGCTTTTGCCTACCTTTTTAGAACATGCTAAGGAAAACAAGGAATTTGCGTAACAATATTTTTACACAAGTAAAATTGAATTAGTCAGCGGTTACAAGGAGTATTCTGTGCTCTAGGCTCTAGCCCTTGAGTCATCAACTCACTATTGAAATCAAAAATTCTCAAATTGGATTTTGAATAAATAATACACGGGTTGGCGTCTATCCAGTTTAGTATTAAAATGTATTGATAGTTTTTGTCAAATAAATAGTATGTTGTATTAGATACGGAGCGTAGTTTACACCGAAAATATTGACGAGGTTCGTCACTATCTTCAATTACCTAAGTAGTTGTAAAGGACACATTTATCTAAATATCATAATTATCATGTGTTTTTTAAAAAGTTCTAAACCTTCGAGCAAGGAACTGCCTGTTCGATAGTCTAAATGGCGCCTTTATATCGTTATGTTAAGAAATGTTTTAAACAATGATTCTGAATCAGTTCAGTGTGAAAGTCTCTCGCATGACGGGGCAGTGTCAACAAATAAAAAGGGTATCTCTGTGACCCGAGCATTTGTGAAAACAAAGCGACCTGGAATGTAAAGAACCGAATGGATTTTAATATTTTAATGAACGTCGCCAATTCTGAAGTTAACTGTTGCCGGAGTGGATACTTTTTAATTACACGGCTTATACAGAATCAGATTTCACTGAACTGAAAGCCGTGGCACGAGTCGTGTCAATTAGGCCATATCCGTCATGCTGGCCTAGTGCGGGTTGGTGGATTTACATACACCCATACACCATTAAACTTCTTCTAAGGACGTATGCAGGTCCCGTTATTGTAATCGAAGCCACCGAAGCCAGCGCAAAAGATATTCTATAGCGTAGGTATGTGAATTCACTATCTCGCACTGGGCTGGGAGATATGGCCCAATCGCTCTTCGTTATTACAATATTCAGGTATGGACTTTTAAATAGGCTGGCAGAGAACATGACTATAGCGGCTTTTAAACAAACAGACAGAAAACGGAAACTAGAAAAAAGAAACGTAGCAGTAGCTCTGTAGTGGTGGATATGGCCCAATCATCCTTCGTGGGTAGGCCTACGTCCTGCTGTGGACTACTAAAAAAGGCTAGTACAGTGCAGCTCTGTAGCTGTCTTATTTTTTTTGGCTTGTATAGTTGTGTTTGTACTAACTTCAACCGTGACAAAATGCACAAAAATATGTGTATTGCGTATTGCTAACTCATACTGCCGGTAGCTAATAGATTTTAACACGCGAGGTGTATTTGGGTCAAAAAGTATTGTAAGACAAAAATTTTTTTAAAGTCATATTCAATTTTGTTTTAATGTTGCACCATTTTCCGTCGTTTTTGTGGTCTTTGAAAATATGCGCTACTTTCGTGCTGCTAATATCGATTTCTCTAATATCAAATTATCAACATCGATATCAGTCTTTAAATGCCTTTTTATCCGACGAAACGGAGGAAGTTATCAATTAAGTCGATGCGGATATTCATTTTTTATTAATGTTTTTTTTTTTAAATTAATTTTTTTTTAATATTAATAATAATCTTAAAATTGCATACATCGATTTGAGCAAACTACTCGAATTTTCTACGCAGATTGCAATAGCTGAAGTCAGCTGTGCCATTTATGGCGAAAAATAATTATTGTAAATTGTGAAATTCATTTTTGTCCCTTGCCACTTGTTATCAAACATAAATGTTTATTTTTATCGACGTTCGTGTTAGGACTGTCCTTTTGATTTAGTAAAGTATTTCCAAATTATAAAACTGAAAATCAGTTTGGCAGAAGTCTGCAATTAATTGAGTCGAGCTAAAGGGGTTGAGCCAAATTGAAATATCGTGTAACATGGGTGGATATTGCATTAGAGGCAGGTTCAGCTTTAACGGTTTATTACCTTATACAATTATAGCTAGCATTGCTCGTTTTAGCCACAGACATATAATTTATATGAAGATGCGCCGTTGATATTTTTTGAAGTGTTATCATAAAACACGAATTGAACCGTCTAACCGAACTAACTTGAGTTTCTTTACGTGTTAGACGTTACGACGAAGCAAAATCGTGAATGTTTGTACGTTTAATTACGTACGTTTTGTTACGTTCTCCATGAAACATGAACGGACCAACAGACTTCAATGAAATATACAGAGAGAGAGTTAGTTTATTACTTACAGTAACAAATGTATGAAAAAAATATTTTTATAACACGGTGATTATATGGATACAATGTTACAGGCAGGCGCAAGTCAACTATAGATAAAACCGATTAATTTGAGCGAGAAATAGGTACATATTGTAACGGTTCTTACGTTTTTTTACGGAAAATGTGTGATAATTTCGACACTTGCATATTTGAAGTGAAAACTTTTTTAGCTCTTCGACGTTGTGCACTTTTTGGGAGGGGTAAAATATGTTAAACTAGCGTCAGGACACGTGACCTGACCGGAAATTAGCAAGACGGCGCAGGGCGCTTGCGCGATTGTGCGTGTGTCATATATTGTATTTTACCACATCATATGATAGTACTTTATATGTTCAAGTTTTCACTTCTGCCGGCACTCCTGGAGTACAACTCGTTGTTTTTTTGCAAACTATTATTCTACCATCCCTCAAAATTAGGTAAGTACATACTAGAACAATTTGTTCTTGTTTCGTAACATGCAGAAGATACGTAGGTGTGGCTTCTGTGGTTCTCAATACGCAGAGCTTCGCGTAAGATTCGTTAGGGCTTCGCAGCGTGAAGCTAAAAATTTGGCTATCGAGGCGTTTTTAATTAAATTCTCCGTGTCCCGCCACGCCTCTGTTTACTCTATCCTATCTACCCAGGAGCGGTCGGAGTAGGGGGTCATAAGGGTCATGACTCCCCCAAAACCTCAATTGAGGATAATCGTTCATTCGTTTCAGCCATAGGACGTCCCCTGCTGGACCTAGGCCTGCCCTAAAGATCTCCAATAAGACCGGTTCGTAGCGGCTTGCATCCAGCGCGATCTTGCGGTCTTAATGATGTCATCCGTCCACCTTGTGGGTGGACGTCCTACGCTGCGCTTGCCGGTACGTGGTCTCCACTCGAGAACTTTTTCGACTTTTCGAATTGAGGATATTAAGATTTAGAAATACCTCGAAAAGTATCAAGTCCAAAAACGTTTTGCATCCTGTACAGGCTGCACCGTGGTAGTTCATAGTCCACCTGTAGATTGCCCACTGCTGAAATACCCACAAAAGGTGATTGTGTGATAGCACCACGCTGACCTAGTGCGGGTTAGTAGATTCACATACATAATCATAGGTTTTGGATCATTTGATACATTTTATCTAACGGGATGGAGGAACCAGAATGGGAGTCCCATTCTGGTTCATATGATACATACCTACAAAAATGTTTCTAGCCCATTATTTTTTATTTATTGGTATACATAGTAAAATCTATTCTTAAAAATAATTATACAACTAAAATGACTTTGGTTATGATCTAAACTATATTTCTGAAAACTATTACATTCCTGTACACAGCATGTTTATATTATCACTAAACTATGACCCCCCGTGGCCGTGGGCCGTGGTGGTCTAGTGGTAATGACACCCGCCTTACAATCGTGAGGTCGTGAGTTCAAATCCCGGTCCCGTACCAATGAGTTCCTTGGAACTTATGTACGGAATTTCACACCAATGGCTTTTCGGTGAAGGAAAACATTGTGAGGCATCCTGCATACGTCCGTAAAATAAATTCGATGGCGTATGTGAGTCCACCAACCCGCACTGGGCCAGTGTGGTGGAATTGGCCCAATCCCCCTTCTTGGGTAGGCCCACGTCCTGCAGTGGATAAATAAAAAGGCTGGTACAGTACAGTACAGTATGACCCCCCAAAATCATTGGCTGCGGCCGTGCTTGTGCGTGGCAGGTTTATTCTGTGGTTCTACTATGGAGGAATAATGAAAATGAAGTTTATGTGGGCCACGCCGGGAAAAGAATCCCGTGAAATTTATATGCTGTAAGACGTTTCGAGGTACATTTTTATTTAGGCCCGTCTCTCTTGCCATTTATTTAGTCGGATTTTTGTAATTATTTGGCAGACGTATTTCAAATTTATTTTCTTGGTATTTTTCTTTCACAATGTAGTCCTGGAAAAAGGCAAGGTAGTCGAATGGAAAATGTGGTCGTTGTTGATTTACTTCTGATTTGCTAAGACTCAGCAAGACATGCCTGTTTTAAAAATGTACTATCATATCAGTAATTTCATTTAGTAACTACCTACATATTTTAAAATTATTTAGATTTTATGCTGACACCGTTTCTGGGGTTTTGTAGTAAAACAAGGAACTTATGATCATAATAACATTTTATCTCAACAACCTGATCTGGACATTTCTTGTGATAGCTTGGGCAGTTTTAATAATAGAATTCTTGCTCATCTAAATTATAGTATGTAATGATTTGGTCCATGCTGTTAATTATGTACTAATTGGAAATAAATAAATAAATAAAATAATGTAAACATTCGCTCAAGTGCTCAGTGTAATAAGTTAACTTGCCTTTAACCAAATATGTTCAAGATTGTTAATTATTTAGATCATTGTTCCATATGAACACTAACTCATACTATAATAATTATAATAAGGAATTATTCCTTGTAACAGGCGCTAAACTGCTCAAGTGTAAACTCAACTTCAGCTCCGCCTTTAACAAACACATTCAAGATTAAACGCAACGTTTACGAAGCTGGTTGCGAATTTAAAGTCGTCCCGCATCCTTGACACCGGAATCATTGCTTATTCATTATGTTTAAATGTGGGGAGAAGTCGCAACCCTCGCTCGCACTTCTCGGGTTATAAGCTACATTAATATAAAACACGTGAGCTTCAAAATTCACTTTCGGGTGAAGCATCCTTGAACTACTGAGCATATGCAAAATGTAGAGATTTTGTTTGTGATTTGGTCGTCCATTGAATGTATTTTTTTATCTGGGTATGGTTATTCTACGATACTGGATATGATAAATAAATATAAATATTAGGGGACATCACACACTGTCTCTGACCCCAAAGCTTGTGATATCGCTGCCAGAGATTGATAAAATACATATAATTATATATTTATTTAGATAATAGCACCCAGACACGGAGCAAACACCTATGTTCATTACAATGCTACTATCATTAGTTTATAATATAGTCCCATTTTAAATGACTTCGAAAAAAGGGGAGGTTCTGAATTAAACGACATTATTTAACTCTGTTACCTCCTTTTTTACAAGCTTTTATTTACTTTTACCTGTCCCGTTGTCTGTATGCCTGTTTGTAATAAAATCTTGCAAGTTAAATTTGATCCACTTAACTCTCGTTACCAATTGAGCTGAAATTTTGCATAAGTACATGTGTAAATTGCATGACAATACAATATTATGATGACATGGTGCTGATTTGATGATGGAGCTGGAAGGTGGCCAAAGGAACTTCGCAATGAAACGATAGAACTTCATCGAGTTTGGACTCATTTGAATCATCTTGGCGAGTAATCTGGCTTTCAGTGATAACCAGGGTCTGATGATGGAGCTGGAAAGTGGTCCTAGGAACTCTGTAATGAAACGACGCAACCCCATCGAGTATCGGCTCGTATGATTCGTCTTGGCGAGCACTTGTTCAGTAAAAGCTTGTCTTAAAAAAATATATTTTAATATAATACTTGTTTCTAAGTGAACCCTGAATTATTAAAGCTACAGTATTTGTATATCCAATATCTACACCAAAGATCTCAACTCTATAAGCAGTAGCTTATATGGACGATGTTGTGCAATGTGCGTAGGGGTGCTAACAGAGGGTAATGTACATACTAGTGAGGATGTATTTGAATCAAATGTGGGGCATGGAAGTGACGTAATATGATATAACGTCTATTTAATATGCCACGCGTAAGACAGACAGGATTATTGCATAATTGGAGTGAAATATTTGTAGCTATTGTTCCTCGCACACCAATTTAAAAAAAAAGGTAGCTATTATTATAAACACTTCAGATTGGAGTCTTGAATATGAAAAAAATTATTTAGTCGTCCACTCCACTACAGGTTTTCTTCGTTACATTGATTTCATCATCATATCAGCTTAACATTTTTTGAATAAATTATTAATTTCACATATTAAGGATAATAACTGGACTTCTTTTAAAAACTGAAACAATTATTTTCTCTAACAGATACAAGATATTAGACGATGAAACAAAAGTCACCAAATTTAGGAAAAGGAAATCATAAAAGTGAACATATCCTTTAATATCGGAGAGAGGTTTGTAATACTATTATATCAATTCTAATAAACTTATTGTGTTCCCGAACATTTAGGTTATTTGAAACCTTTACCCACGAGAGTCGGAATTTTGGTGGCTTCCAGTTCATGATATTAGCAATAGGTATCTGTGGCGGTATTATAGATGGGTACTTCTTGATTTATACCGACGGTAAACTTTAGGGTACAATGCGAACGGAACA
The DNA here is from genome assembly GCA_964007245.1 of Hypomecis atomaria. NCBI lineage: Eukaryota > Metazoa > Arthropoda > Insecta > Lepidoptera > Geometridae > Hypomecis > Hypomecis atomaria. The sequence continues at coordinate 9,194,612 of OZ023296.1, read as the reverse complement.
GTAAAACTTGGATGCGAGAAATGTAATGGACTCAAAGATATCATTTCCACACATGTTACGAGATATTGGCCTACTTTATGAAGTACTGGCTTCATTTTGTGGTTCCACTCACTATTTTTCAGGATTATTTTTAAAGAAAGTGGTCGAGCTACCTTAAAAAGTTCGTACAGTTGCGGCATGTTAAAGTTTTTTAAGTGTTCAATCAGTACTGGATCTCACAATCACAAAGCAAGTTCGCATAGTGGAGCTCTAGTTGTTAAAATTTCCAAGCTTTTTGAAAGCCTCTGATATGGTTTATTTTATACTGAAGCGCAGAAGAATGTTTGAGTGTATCTTTTAAAACGTACTTGCATAGTACACTGTTTCGAGGGGTTTAAACAGAAACTGACAAAGTGACGCCATTGTTTGCCTCAGAATCAATTTTAATGAAACAAATGTAAAGGAAAGGGGTTCGTTATGTAATAATGACGTATTACCCTCATGTAATGAATACAAGCCATACGCGCGTGTAATTAATATCGAACTAATTATACCGTATCTATCGTAATTTATTTATTGACGTATTTTGAACATAGCTCGGTTTGTTAGAACAATGTCTACCTGAGGGGATGAAATAGAGTTCCGTAGTACAACACAGATTAATCATATCGATGTAATCTGTCCAATTTATGAACCTTATTTGGTATTACGCAATTCTACCATCAAAATTCCATACTGATTATGACATTTAGATATTGTTTTATCATTGTGCGCAAACTTCATTGCGAAAATTTCATTAAAAATATGGCTGTATTTTGGTTACAATGTTATACAGGGTTATTTCTAATCAATTAGCACCCTTTTAGGGACTTATTCTGTACATAGAAAATAACAACTTTTCTCTGCAACTTTTGTCATAACTAAAAAAAATCAGCTGTAGGGACCATTTTGTCGCGGGTGAACGATATTTTTCCATGGAAATTCATTTTTTTTGAGTTTTGACAAAAGTCGTAGAACAAAAGTTGTTAGTTTTGATGTACAGAATAAGCCACTAAGAGGATGCTAATTGATTAGAAATAACCCTGTATTGTACAAAATTGTGTTAGAACTCAGTTGCTAAATAAATAGGTTCTTTAGATTGGCGTCCACATTAAGATCTTATCTCATTGCAGATATTTGTAGTTTTAAACAGTTTTTGCCATATGATTGAACCTGGAATCACCTAAGATAAGTCAGCTCTTCATACATTCTGTGAAAAGTTACTGACATTGTTTATGGTGTTCCATAAAAAATACATTCACTTTTCTCAGATTTATTTTTGCAATTTCAGAGTCAATCCATAAACCATGACAATGTAAACAAATTTCATTCAAAGGCAATAAAATGCTATCAGTACGAAGTAATAAGTCGCCTCGTAAATTACTAGGTGTTTAGTAGTCGAACAGATCTATAAAATAAGCTTAACTACCTTCGAAAGTAGGTCAATTAATCACAAAGTTCTAAAACGTAAACATTAAAAGTGAGTCATTACAGAACGTATCTTACTCGCCATAGGGAATCAAGACAGAGGTCCTCTCTTGACCCAGCGAGCGAAATATTTAGGTACATGTAGCAAATATGTATGAGATTCCGGAAAATGGACTTTTACGAAACGTACATTGCAGATTGTAGTGTTGTGTGAATGCTTACGAATAAAGGTCACGTCACACAGAGGCAGGAGGACGCCGGAAACAGTCGCGATCCAGGACGGGATGTTTTTGTAACGTTCGATTTTTTATGGAGACATAGCATCGCGCCGGACCGAGCCCGCTACTGACATGACTTTAAGCGATTTGTTTTACTCGGAGAGTAATAATTCTATAGTTATTGACGCATAGTTGTTGTAAGCGTTTTGTGCGAAATCAAGCCGTCGTTAGAAACGACATGCCTCATCTCACGAGGCCTTTGGTTTTCTCCTAGTGGCCTTCGAGCTGGGATCCTAGCACTAACTGCCAGCTTTCACGCGATTCTCTCGTACAACAACAATCAGCGAAGTCGTTGAAACTAATACATTAACCTCAAAATCATCTAGTTCTAAATTGTACAGATTGAAGTAAAACTTAAATTTAGCAGCAGGTCATTTTAATCGATTTCAAATGTCTACCGTCACGTCTACGACAGGCATATTATTAAAGTATAGTATAAAATTGCAGGAAAACGTAAGTTTGTTACTACGCCACTAAATTTCCAGTTATTTTTTCAAAAGTTAATACCAAAAGTGCTAGTGGGTGGAAATCCTGTAACGCCCCGCGTCATAACGATTTAAAATAGGTCAGATATGGACATGGGCCATTACATAAAGTGTTGCGTTACCAGAATAAGTTGTATCTTAATAAGCTATGACCATAAAAAGTGATGAGTTGCCAAAATAAGTTGTATCTTAATAAGCCATGGCTTAAAGTAATTGTTAAATAGTGCCTACCATTTGTAAATTTTTGTAAGGTCCAAAACTACTAATTTGCCGTAACACATTATGCAAATTGAGTAGTAAGTTTACGAGGGGCAGAGTGTAAACCTGTGAGGTCAGCGTGGGGGCAGGTTATGGCTGTGGTGACTAAAACTGTAGTTTACAATGCTGAGACTATAAGAAATTATACACGTTATGAGAATTTGTCTACTGCCTATTTTACTACGCATGTTATGGAGTGGTTGAACTTGAGCGGAATTTTTATCGAGTGCAATCTAACAAGAAATTATCACTTTTTTTTCAATTTGTATTCTCTCTTCTGGAAATAAATACATTTCTTTTAATTTTCCCAGGCGGTGCCAAGATACATACATAAATGTGTGGTTTTCAGAGTTTATTATTCATATTCAGATCACAGAATATTTTTGACCATTTAGAAGATGAGAGAAGCTAGAATACACACGTGTGTTTCGTTTATGTACTTTTACTCTGTAATTTAAATCTGTAATCTAAGCTACTGTATTCTTTGTATAATTATTTTCTGTGAAATAAATTATCTTATCTTATTTTATTTAAAATTCATGCTGAAATATTAAAAAAAAACAGTATTTTGAAATCCATGTACTTTTCGGTCTAAAAACCATTAAGCAAGCGTGTTGTATTTTCCACTTAGTATTTTCGATTCTCTGTTACCAGATAAAGATTGTACTGTAAGCATTGATTTAAAATATTAACATCTCAATGATCTGATAATAAACCATCTGATAATAATAGGAGTAAATAGCTACCAAAGTAACCAGATATTATAATCTGCCGAAGAGAATAACGGGCCATATGAATTTATCACTTCGGGCAATATTATCTGCCCACACATCTTACAAGTAGGTTAAACCCATTTCCATACAAATCCTATCGGGCTATTAAATTCCACATACCACCGAATAAACTAGGACATTGTCCGAGGAAAAGAGGACAGGTGGTAGCTCTAATTATAGCCCGTATCCCGCAATTTACAGGACTATTCTGTTCTACAATAGGCTCATGCCTATCAGGCCGCTTTTAATTAAAATACAATGTGAATGACTACGTAATGGTTGAAATGAAATGAGGATGGCAAAATACTGCTTTGAAAGTCAGAATTTATCGCTCTACGGCCATGTTAACTTTTAGTTTTTAACTGTTGCTTTATAACACGTTATAAATTATTTAGCTTTGTGAAATTAACCTTTAATTTCCGCACAGTTTGTACTAATTTTATGGTCAAACAAATTATTTTTAGACAAAAGGGAGTGATCCAGACTATCATTAGGTACGGGTATCAGCAATTTTTACTATGTGGCCAAGCAAGAATTTGTGAAACAAATCAGTTGTTTTACGACATTTTGTAGATATTTTAGTAGTATTTTTTTAAAATGTATAATACCAATGCACTCAACATCAACGACTTACTCATTTTTCATCAATATTGATACTTCTTAAGGAAAATGGGTTAAAATATTTTTCTTTGAAGCTTTTACTAAGCGGAGCCGTGGCTCGAACCCTTTCTGGTGAAATTAACTATAACTCTATAAAACTCTCGCAAAATTAAAAGAATTACCTTTTTAAGTACATACAAGATACCTAGACATAAAACTTATACTAGAAGTAAAAAGGTCAACACTCTAATAATACCGTAGCGTAGTAAAGTAGAAAAGAACGATGAGTTTCAAAGAGAAATACCTTGAGTTTTCACAAAAGGTATATTACACGTGAGGTTAATAAAAGCACATGTTTTTATCGCCCTTGGAAGTTCTCGTAACTTCTACATTAGTGCATTTATTGCACACGAGATCTTTTGAGCTCATGACTTGAGAAGAAAAGAAAAGATTAATTACTTAGGAGAGCTCTCAGCTAAGACTCTATTGCAAATTAATGTGAGAGTTTGTGAGTATATGAATATGATCTAGTACGTATGTTACTTCACTGACTTTATAACTCGAAAAAATGAAAAACCCAAATAGCGAGAAAAATCTATGGCAATACAATCATTTCAGCCATAGAATCTTTATCAAAACATAAACCTCTATAAATATTCGAAATACCGGATGGTAGTAAGCTATTTTCCATCAACTCTATAAAACATCGAATTTAAACAATATGTTTAATGCCTTTTTTCTATTTCCTTGTAGAATCATAAATCAGTTTTATCTAAGTACAGCTGGGTTACCTACCTGATTTGATTTGAATACTGTTTACAAAAACAAACAACGAGTTTGTTTAGAATTAATCCGCTTATCTTCTTGCCACCTCATGCTCGCACAAGTTACACAATTTTTAAATAACCGTTATTTTAACTGAAAACAAAGCTTCGGCGTCGAGTTTCGGTTCATTTAACAACATTTTAATGAAGGTATTCGGGTCGATTAAATCAGGCAGTCGCGCCGCGCCGTCTCGATCGGAATTTCATATTTGCCTGCGACCATGTTATTGCACACTGGAATAACTCGATTTAAGATAATTGTATTTAATGAAATTCCATCGCCACTTTCTGGAGTGACATGATATCTGTAATAATAAATTATTTCGTTGGCTGCTGCAGAATTTTGAAAGCTGGAATTAATAGAGTACTTTTGGCGAATTCACGTTCCTAACTTCCTAATTAGGGATTAAACTTTTGACTGAGTTGTTTATTATTACACCAAAACACAGGGTCAAAGAGGCGTGGGTTCTATTCCCACTCAGGGTAAATACGTATGTATTTAAAAATATGTATATGTATTATATCAGTCTCTGGCAGCCATATCACAAGCTTTGCTTAGTTTGGGGTCAGAGACCCCACTTGTTTAAGATGACCCATAACGGCTTCTCGCTTAGAATTCATCCAATTCTACCTTACATAGAGCAGAATTATGATTTATGCCGTATATGCCGTTGTCGAGTACAGATTAACGCAGTAAGTCACCATGATTTCCTACTCCGTTCAGGCAAACAGTCTTCTAATCAGCCTATTAAAGTGCCCCCAGGCCTACGCGCCACCATAGAAAGTTACGATACCATAAAGTCCTGTTACTATAAACTCACATAACCGACCCTAACGTGCTATTTATTGTTAATCTGTGTTTATCCTTACTGTTTAGGTGTATTAAGTGAGTTATGCTGACTTTGATTATTTTGAAAGGGATTTGGTTAACAGTTTCTTCTCCCGAAATATGTGGCGAGACAGAAGATCAATGCCGCGTATCAGGTTTCCTGTTTCCTAAGAGTTATAATCTAAAGCTTTTCAAGGTCAGAGTGAATAGGTATCTTCTAGGTCTGCGTGCTTCATCTTCGACCACAACGTCGCTTACCATCAGGCGAGTTGGTGGTCATGCGCGGATAAAAAAAAAAGATTTTAGTATAGTTTGGTAGGTACTTTCCGTCCACTATGATAAACAAATAACAAACTAGTAATTTTAACATACGTATGTGCTTAATATCATGCAGTAGGTACATATGTAGCCTAACGCAAACCTATATAAATAATCGGCCAAGTGCGAGTCGGACTCGCGCACGAAGGCTTCCGTACCGTATGGAAGCCCCCCTTAATATATTTTAGTTTAGTGATTTATTTTTGAAGGGAATATACAACTAAATATTCTGTGAATATTTCAAGCGTCTTCCTGTTGCCGTTATTAATAAAACGGGCAAAAAATTACGTTTCTTGTATGGGAACCCCCCTTAACAAAAATAAATAATTAAATCAAAATAAAATAAACGTTCATATTTTATTTTGATTTAGTTATTTATTTTTGAAGTGAATATTTAACTAAATTGGTATTCTGTGAATATTTCAAGCATCTGCCCGTTAAAAAAAAAAAATCAAAATTCAGGTTGGTTGTATTCCGGAGCCCTCCTAAATTTTTTTTCTTGGCGGGTAACGCATCGGCGGAATTCGGCGCCATTTTGGATTTAGACTACCTGTGACCCGCCATTAAAGGTTGCAGGAAAAAAAATGCTGCCGGAATTTTTCGCAATTTAAAATGCTAACCCCACTGGGCTACTATTACCGTTCATGAGATATAGCCTGGTGACTGACAGAAAGACAGACGAACAGACAGACAGCGGAGTCTTAGTAATAGGGTTTTCACCTTTTGGGTACGAAGCCCTAGAAACTTAGGAGTGTCATGTTTTCATTATCCTCATTGGAGAGTGCAGACTTTACATTAACTGTTTGTTAGCGTCGTTGGGTGCTCATAATTATGTCGAATATTAATTTATCAACGTATACTGACCTGAACTGGTCCCTTCCGTTGAGCGTTTCTTGTTTGATTGAGAGTATGACCGGGCCGAGGTCCTCATCATTAGTGAAGTAGTTCCAATGTTCCGTTCCGTAGAAGTACTTCTCATAAGTTTCTTGTTCGACAGAAGTGAGCTCGAAGCCGCCGGATCTCTCCCATTGCTCCTCGATGGCTGTTTTCTTCTTAGGCGTGCTGCCGCCGTTGTCGCTACTGTCTTCAGCCGCCTCGTCCAGGGAGCCGGATCTTCTGTGTCGATCTGGTACGACAAAAACTGCATAACATTAGAATTTTAGTTTACGGTAACTAAGTAATTTATTGTGATGATGAAGCTTTATAAACAAGAGATTATTTTCTTCTATGTAAGTAAGTTTTTAAACTTTCGCGATTTGATCACATTATTATTATGTACTAATCGCGCACTAAAATTACGAGATAAATAAATACCCGTGACCACGATCGATGCAACTCGGTCGAAACGTTGGGATGATGAGGTATTTATTTATCTCGTAATTTTAGTGCGTATTTTAGTCCCGTAGTACAAAATATTCATACGAGTAAGTAAGTAAGTTCGTATAGGCCTGGTGGCTAGCCCTGGTGTCAAAGTTTTTAGGCCGCCTGAAGGCCTATGACATGACTAAGCGGTTAAAACAACCGGGACCTACAATTTAACGTGTCATCTGAGCCACGGTAGTGCTCAGTTAGAAAATGCCACCCGCGGTCACCCATCCAAATACTGACCGTACGGAACGTTGCATAATTTCGGTTATCGCTGACAAACACCTAATTTTCTTCTAATTCGTTTTTTAAGAAATGGAAAACAAAATGTTATAATCATTGTCAGTGGTGTAAAAGTTTTGTTCGTTCAATACGATTCAGTAAATATTTTTTCATTCAAGGAATATATGTGTGTTCTAAAAATAAATATATCTCTCTTTCCTTTTACCGGCACTTTTCTTACTTCACGAGATTTTAAAAAGTCATACCATTTTATGCTTCTAATAGAGAGTTCATGTTTGAAATCAGCGCCTTCTGCAAGAGACAACGGCATACATTATTTAGTCAACAATAGCAGAGTTTTTCCATTAGAGTTTCGTGTTGTAAATAAACAATTAGATCGGGGCGCGTATCGCCAAAATGTGGAGCTGAACATATTTGACGAAACAAGATATTCACGTGAGCTGTTATCGCACTTTTTCTGTCTCGTTGCCTCCTTGAATTCATTGTTAATGCAATATCATCGCTTTTCAGAGTGCCATCAACAGGCATAAGATATTTCGAGTAAACGATATAAATTATGTAAGCTGTTCGTATATTCGGAACAAAGTTAAATCAATGCCACCTCCCTCGTAGAAAGCATAGGTAGCAATGGTACCTGGAATAAACCTACTCGAATCCCACTTAGACAGATACATAAAATCAAAGCGCACTTATAAATAATAATATAATTGATGAGATAAGTACAGTACTATAGAGGTGATAAGTAGGTACACGTGTAGGTATATCCACTCGAAACGCGTTCAAATTTATATATTTCTACATTGTTAAAAATCACTTATACTTATTTGTACGCATTGAAAAAAGAGCATACACATACGAGTATAATAAAGTCATAGTAGAAGAATAATTTTTATAGAAAAACTTAGAAACTAGCAGTACCAAGGTGACACTGTAGTCTGCTGCTATAGAATACAGAATACAGAATTTTTTATTTGCAACAAAAATAAGAGGTACAATACATAACGACAAAACAAATGATAAAACAAAAAACAACAGTATTTTACCTAGTATTTCTGTCACAAAACTGGTCCCAACTCAGCGTAATGCTGGTTGCGCTTACGAGCAACCAGCGCTGATATTCTGTTGGAACCAGCAAGTGACATTACGACCGATAAAAATGCGCGGACAGAAACAAAAAAAAAAAAATAACAAACAGAACAAAGAAAAGAAACAAACAAAGTCTAAACAATGAACAAATGACAAATTATACATAATAAGATTTATAAATATAAATGAAAAATAGCGTGCAGGTGCCTACGCAATTGTATTATTACATAAGTCATACCTAAACAAAAACCTTTTTTCGGCTGATGGCTAAGAAACTCAACTCTGAAATGCAAAACTCCTTCTATCACATCACACATGTTAGCATAGGCCACGGCGGGGTTGTCAGCGCTGAGCCAAATTGTTATGAAACACAATCCGGACAAACAGTAGGTACGTGGAGGTAATGGGTATTCCGCCTATTATTATCAGACGGGTATGACAGCCGAGGGTAATACAATAACTGTCTACAAACATCCGCGGTCGGTATCATGTGGGTGGAGGCGCAGACTGTGCGTTAGGTATGTTTGTGTCATTTACCTTTACCTGATAAGTAACTATGGGTTCAGTAGAGTTGCTATTTTTACCTTGACTTCCAAAAAGGAGGAGGTACTAGGTTCTTGTGTATGTTTTTTTGTATAAGTTCATCGATATTTTAGCAAATTGTGCACCGATTTAGAAAATCTTTTTTATGTCGAAAAAGTATACTCCTGAGGTGATCCCATTTTAATTATATCGAAATCGGCTGAGCCGTTTTTGATAAATCAACGATAATGTACATGAATGTTGCATCGATTCCTGCAAACTGTTCGAATTCTGTACATAGTGGAAGGCGGTGGTTCCATTTTTTGGGAAAAATAATGATTAGAGTAAGATGAAAGTTCCAGGCAACAAGTTTTCGTAGTTTCTTGCGTTCGATCATATTATCGAATTGCCACATACGAGCAAGAACCTAAACAATTTTTGGACCATTTGGGGATAAAACTGCCTATCAGTATTTAGTAGACGTACTGATTGCCTGGTTACTGAGCATCACAAAGGATAATATGACCCTAAAAATGCGATACTTTTATCGAATGTGAAGGCATTTTTCTATGAAACAGCTGCTTTTTTTTGTCTCTGTACAAAACTAGGTACTTACTTATATTGCTTATTGCCTAACCATGTAGTACTGAACCATGAAATTAATTTCATAGGTATATTATACTTTAATCTAAAATAAATAAATAACTTTTTATAAAGTGTAGGTATTAAATTTACATTATAAATAAAAAACTGCTTTTAGGTCGCTATCCGCTGGCAAAGTACCTAAGAGACTGGTGACATTACCCCGTTGGATAGCAAGGCTAAGTACTACTATACTATTATACTTTTATGAGGACATATTCAATATTTATTTTTGTTGATTTTTTGGCGGTAAGTAGCGTTTCCTGCATTTTTATTATGCTCCGAGAAACAATTATTTTTAGGTAGATGTGTAAATAAAATCACCACCATCGAAATAACCTTGGCACGATATCGTATAAGGCGCATTACTTCCGCAGTTGTATCTTAACTTAATGTGATATCTGACCTTAAACGCCTGTAAGGCACACTAACAAGGAGATTTTGTTACATACATTGAAATAATAAAATAAATATACAATGTTGTCATTAGGTTGAATTAACCCATTACGCAAACTGTAAAATCTGTAACGGAAATATAATTGAATGAAAAGAACCACCGAGCGGCATTATATTTTGTAGCAGCATTCCTGATTTCATGTACAAATCTAAGCTTTTAATCACGGCTTTTCATTTCAGCTTGTTATTAAATGCATAATCAGTGAGTCTCCACACTTCCGGCTAATCCGTGCAATGCCGGGGCTGCCAGCATTCGGAGAGGTATACACAAATAATCGCTTTTAAGCTGCCTTTTGCACCTCGCTGAACATCAAATAAAATACGAGCCACCCGAGACGTTCCCAATTTTATTTAGACATGATATTTGCAAATATTTTTGATACGCAAAAGCCAAAGTCATGCAATATTCAACTGATTTCAACTTGACATTTTTATTGTTAAGTATTCGCGAATATAGATTTATTCGTCTTTTCAGTTAGAGCAGAAATGTCGAGGTGGTTCGAGTTTTCGAGCTAGGGCTGCAATCGCGGAGCGACGGGTTGTCAGAGCAAATTATGAATAATGATATTTTTGTACATGACCAAGCACTTTCTTCTACGCGACGAGACAGAATAATATTTTCAAGTCATAATTTGAATTTGTGAGAAAAATATCTTTTCATTATTTTTATCAGGTATTTTGTTACACTAGACGTTTTATGTTTTACGGAGAGTATCGATGGAAAATAAATGTGACGACAAACACAATTTCTAGAAATGTTTTCCCTTCTGAGAATTAGGTATGTTTTTTAAATGCAGCTAATTATATGTATATGTGTTTCTAATTAGTGTACCTACATCTAGTAGGTATTCATATGTGGTCTTTTACACTTTAGTCTAAATTACTCGATAGATACTTAATTTGTATCAGTATCTTATTAGTTTTGGTATAATTAGTGATTAAAATCTATTTTCAGCGCGCACCGCAACCATCCTTTTCGTCTGCACAAAAATGTAGGTAGTTAAAATACTCTTTTCTTGTTTCAAAATAAAAAAATAACGCACGAGAAGGTTGGTTTCGAAAGCTAAGCTAAGACTACAAAGATAATCATTAGCAAAGAGTAACGTTGATTGAATTTTGTCACCTGAAAAATAACGATTCTGTCTTCATGGCACATCATATATCAAATGATGTCTGCTCGAGGGAAAGTATGCGAGCCAGTGATTGATGGCTTCTGGAAGGCACCTACAAAAGTTAGGGAGAATTCGATGCTCTCCAATTTGGAGATAGCTTTAGCATTGAACCAGAACCACTCACATTTATAGCGTCGTTGAATGGGACGAACCTTGACGAGAGGGTTCCATTATTGGACAGTTTTTAATATAAATAAAGTACGCGAAACGTGCGTAAATGTTTCTAGCATGTTGAACATACTTTTCCACCATTTTTTATTGGACCAGCGTAGTGGGCACTCGACTTTCATAGCTAGGCTTATTGTCAGCAGTGGGTTATTAAAAGGCCGGTACTGTACAGTATAGCACACTTTTAAAGGACTCTAATCTACATGATATTCGGTGTGTTAGGCGAATTTACAGGGACGTATCTATAATATCTGTAGGATTTTACTTATTGTTTTTCGCAAAAAAATACAAATGACTTCAAAGTTAGTATTGTGAATCACTCTGAGAAGATATCTGGTGTAAATTCATGCTCTAGTGACGCTTCGATTAGGTCTTTGAAACTCTTTGGAAAGCCAAATTAATGCTAAATTATAATCCCGAGAAATTTATACGTAAAATAAAATTATTTTTGTTGCGAGAGAACGCTTGAAATAGCTATCCACGAAACTCTACCCGTATCGTATTTATTATGGATCCACTTTGAGGATGTTTTCGGAAAAGTTGTAATGATATTGATTGACAACTCTTGTTACTCTGCGAGTCCGCGAACTGAGCGTGAGCCAAACCTATGTAAATAATAAATTATGTTTAGTCAAGAGATTGAAAACGCGTTATTTATTATGTATTCCGATAGAGGAAGTTGGGATTAGGGGGCACGGCAATGCCCCCGCCAAGTCGAGCGCGAAGCAAACATTGCCGTACCATCCTTTACTTGAACCATTTTGCCGCATTTTCAGGCTCCTATATGAGAACCTCTGGATGAGACCAGAACGCAGAAATTTTAGTCATCCAGTAAGCCATAATCACATAATTAAAATAAAATATTTCAAGTCTGTAGGTCATTTAGTTTCGAAGTTAAGTGAAAGCAAAGTTTCGCATTTATGACACTCACTCACTCACTTACTCACTCATGATCATCAGAATAGAACTAGTACTTCCCATAAACTCAGAGAGCTGAAATTTGGTACAGAGTTAGGATTTAATAGCCACATAAAGGAAAAACTATAAAAACTAGGATAATCGAAGATCTGGAGTACCTGGTGACCCTTATTTGAAAACAGAAGAGCCCAACTAAACTATAAATGATCGACATACCGCCTTATAAGAAAATCTAATAAAATAAATCAGTATGCCCACGTTTCTACAAAAAGGAGTGAAATCCCACAAAAAAAATATCGTGTAAAAAACTAGCCAAGTCTCGATTGAGCTGCTTGTTTATCTCTAAAAAGTAATGAAATCTAGACAAAGTCGTGCCAAGTCTAAGGTTCCTTACTGCGATTTCTTTATTATTATAGTTAATGTTGTGTGACTTGGCCTACAGACATAACATTACGTCTAAACAAAATTGACGTGTACCCACTAACGTATAAAGAATGTTCAACGGCCAAGTCACACAACATTAACTATAATAATAAAGAAATCGCAGTTAGGAACCTTAGACTTGGCACGACTTTGTCTAGATTTCATTACTTTTTAGAGATAAACAAGCAGATTTTAAACGATATTAAACGGGACTCACTCACGTGTTCGTATAGTCATAACACGACTATAGTTTCGATCGCGTAAAATAAACAAGCAGCTCAATCGAGACTTGGCTAGTTTTTTACAGAATGTTTTTGGTGGGATAATTTTTACACTAGCAAATAAATATCTGGTTGTGACTTCATAGGATAGCGTGTTATGTGTATGGATCTGCAAATTACGGGCGCTCGCACGTATTATAGAGATAATGTAATAAAATAGCGTATCTTTATATAACGATGATGGACATATTCTAGGATCACATTACTCATCATTATTCTCAATTCTATGAGATCAATTCAGAAACCACGAACAATACGAGATATTTTTCATACAAAAGTTCCTTAACTCCTGACGATATTTACGGGACAGCTGATTTGTTGGTAAAAGTAGGTAATATAAGTTATGTAACAAACTGCTATACCCGAGAATCGAAAAAGTAATTGCCAGAAGAACCAGCTATTTTCTGTTCAGATTTCCTGGGTAAAGCCTGAAGCTACAAGAACAAATACTAATTCGAACTTCATCTAATATAGGCAGGTCAAACTTAGAAGTTGGTACTTAGTATATACTCGTAGTTTTGTATATCGACTGAAATATACGTATAAATGGGGATGTGATTCTGTAAAGAACTTCCATTAATATTATTAGATACTATATGAAATAAAATAATTTTATTCCTGTTGATAATGTGTTATCGGACAATTATAATACTCTACATAAGTTAACAGCGTGAAAGTTTCGATAACCTCCACAAAGTATAGTAATGATCACAGCTCAGGAACACGATAATAATTTACATCTTGCCACGTTACCCTCTGCGACCGAGCTTTTAGAATAGTTTTATTTGAGTGATATAAGTATAAGTTTTATTTCTTTTTTTAATTATGTAAAATAATTAAAATAATATTTTTTTCTTTTGTAAATAATATTAAGATTTATGATCTAACTTACAAAAATAATATTAAAAACATGACAAATTAGTTTTCGACCACGAAAAGAACGTACATAACGTCCTAAAGTCCTAACCCAATTTCCGAGCGAAGTCTGCTAGAAAAACAACCTGAACCCTACATAAAATTGAATTAAGACAAAATAATATTTTCCTGGATCCCAAAATTTATGCTAACGTAAAGTTTGATGGAGTAATTGTGAGTAACAGAATTACAGTCGTCACTGGTCTTTGTGCCAACTGAATGGTAGATTGATTAAGGCGGCAACCTTCTCGACGTTCCGTTCGTTCCGCTGTTCAGATCAAATACAGAGTATCCAATATTCGATCGAATTATATAGTACGTCGAATGTGGTAGGCGACTACTTTTTTGTTTTTGATTGAAATGTCTAAAGCATTTTAAGCCCCGACCAAAAAGAGGATTAAATGTGAAGTGCGTTTTTGTGATTTCATTCGTTTTTGTACTCATTTTTAGTCAAAAGATTTATAGCCAGACACTAATTCGTCCATATTATTAATAAGTCCTAAATCATATCCCAATTCCGATTGCTCGGTATATTCTTCTGGATGCAATGTTATCTGATATGCGCTCACGCAACACTTTTTTTGTGTAGTTTCGTAAACATGCATTCAGTATTTGCCAAACATAACCGCTCGAGTAGTTTGGCCTTTATTAGCGGCAGCCGCAGCGGTGGCGGCGGCAGCGGGGCTACGTGGCGTCATTCGAACATTTTAGTACATTGGTTTCTTACCGGTCGCCGCCCCACGCCCCGCTCACACTCATAGCGGCGAGGTCGTGGCCGAAAGGAAAGTGTCGCGCGCCAGGTAAAGCAAAAGCCTTTTTCTCTACATCTCTATGGAAACTTGCTAGTACTTGTTATGGCGCAGTGAGAATTGGTCTCAATCACGATGGCAGAGGCCTTTCTTATTGGCTAACGAATCCTTTATATTGGGCTTGTGGGGAAATTAAACAGCCTCGAACCGTGTGACCCATTTCCGATTGCTTTTTGTTCTATGTATTGTGTTATGTTTGTTGTGATGTGACATAACATGTTGAATTGAATGAATGTGGAACGGTTCTATTTTAGGAGATATACCTACTGTGTATAAAATATTTGCGTTACGTGATAAGTACCTAATCAACGTTATTTCTTTTTTAACCAATTCCGTGCGGATGGCTCCACATGCGGATGTGTAAACAGTGCCTTTGGTCAGAGGATGATTCATTTTATTTTGACGTAGTAGTTTACTAAAATGTATTATATTTTTATTCTACTCATAACAAGCGTCAAAGACTTGCCCGCATTAATTCGTTTCTTAAATAGGCATCTGTAGGTAATGCACTAGTTGGTTGAAGCAAAGCTTTTGCGGCACCGTTCTAGCTGAGTTCGAATAGTAAATAAATTCGTGTGTAATAAAGGAAGTGGATAGGTAGCAATATAGTGTCATGATTATAATCATTCTAAAGAGAGTAAATTCTTGAACAGTCCAGATCAACAATTTTATTCAGAAAGGGTTTAAAGGGTGCACACTGCACAAGCCAAAATGGGCTGATTCAAACCATAATTATGGACAAGTTTTACTATGGGAAAAAAAGCAGTTGTCTCTAAGTTCGGGTTGGTTGTCATAGTAAAAGGTGTTCATAATGACACCGTGAGTTGTGTGAAACCCTCTTTCAACTTAGTACGCTCTTTCTGAGGAACCCTGTATAACCAAGTATAGATGAGAATCAAAGTTGTATGGAAATTAAGCGGTGCGTTTACCTTAAATTGGGAGTGGGTGTTGGCAGGTAAATTTTAATTATAAAAGTCGATAAACTTTCCAAGGACTTACGTAAGTAAACTCTATTAGTCAGTTATTGAAGTCTGTTTACTGAGACAGTGTTTAATTTACAGACTTGTTCATTATCTCCCTTGTTAAGAAAGGGACGCGGGATAATAGTGACGCCTCGTGACTATTTAGTAAGTTATACTAAGTTTATACTAAGTTAATTGGTGAAATTGTAGGTTCTAAATATTCTGGTCATATTAATAAGTTTCTATAAAAGTGGCAATTTCGCATTTTCTGTTGTTAACATCTACCTTTTCCAAGGCTAATTTCAAAGAATGTTTAAATTATAACCGTGTCTTATATTTTTAACTTTTTGCCTCTAAATATTTTGTTATTAAATGTGGCTTAGATAACATCCACATCTATTCATCGAAAACTAAACTTGTCACATTGAAGAAAATGCATTCCATAGAATACGTTGCTCTTAACGATAAGGAATATTTTTTATTTGCACGTCTTCGGGTCATTTTTTAGGGTTCCGTACCCAAAGAGTAAAAACGGGACCCTATTACTAAGACTCCGCTGTCCGTCTGTCTCCAGGCTGTATCTTATGTACCGTTATAGCTAGAAAGCTGAAATTTTCACAGATGTTGTATTTCTGTTGCCGCTATAACTACAAATACTAAAAACAGAATAAAATTAATAATTAAGGGGAGCTCCCATTAAACAAAACTGATTTTTTAGCCGTTTTTAGCTCTATATTAATAATGGTAATAGGTAGATGCTTGAAATTTTCACAAAATATTCAGTTGTATATTCAGTTTAATAATACATAATAAAATTAAAATTAAATAAATATTTAAGGAGGGCTCCCATACAGTACGGAACCCTCCGTGCGCGAGTCCGACTCGTGCTTGGCTGATTATTTTTCTACACAGCAAGCCTATGCTCATTATTTTTTATCAGTTACAAATAAGATAATTAATTTTTAAAAATACCTTTAAGTGGTTTCGATACAAGAACTATCTTCTTCAAAAACGATTTCAACTGACGCGGTATTTAAAAATATTTAATTATCACATGTAGGTAGTAAAACTTAACAAAAATGTAAAGGAACTTCAGTAAATTCCTTGACTTGACGTTATTATCCATCTCATTTACAATACTAGTATGAAGCGAAGGAAGTATTTCGCGTTACACAGCAGCCATCGTTCAGGAATTGCTGGTCCCTTCGAAGGTGCCGTACTTCAGTTTTATGAAAGCATATAAAATATCAATACGGTTCCGACGCTCCAACTTTATTAAGCGTGAATTTATGATACTATAAATAGACAAATATATTTGGCAATACTTTTCATGGTTATAGTACGAACGGATATGAACGTGTGAGTACGAGTAGTCATGTTATAAGCATGTTCTTACCGTTGTCACTTGAATAAATTTTACTGTCTTGTTAAGTTTCATTGATGATAGGGTTTTGTGAGATATTAGTAAAGCTATCTAGAACGAGGTACTAAAATATCAAATAAGTATTCAAAAACAATACAGCAACTTGAGAACAAATACAATTTAGCGTAGTGACCCTTTCAAAGACATTCGGTATATTAGTATGCTTACTAATGTAAAAGGAATTGAACTGATAAAAGCAAGCGCAGAATATACAATTACACAAAAAATAAAATTTGTGTAAGTTTGTTTCAACGTAATAGTAATAGTATTTTTTATTTTTATGTATCTATTGTTTTTTACTATATTTTTGGGTGTTTAAATATTAATATCTATTTTATTAGTATGTATAACTGTATGTTTAAAATATATAACCTTATTTATATTTTTATTTAATGCACACCCTGTCTAATATATTATATAGGTACGCTATTTATCTTCTCCATCTTAAAGTTGCCTGGCACAGTTCGCTATCAGCGATAAGGCTGCCCATTGTCACACTGTTGTTTTGTATCTTTGTTTCTTCTTATTATTATTTCTTGGTGTGCAATAAAGCGCTTATTTATACAGGTAGCTGCCGCGGTACATAGTGTGCTGAAGCAAACCTCCACAATTGCAAGTGTCAGTCAGTCACATCATTCTATAGCGTGCTATCGGACTATTTAGGGTAGAGCGAGTGGAATCAGAGACTGGGTCACCATGCCATTACAGTATCGGAGTACATTGAGTCACGACGTGACTTTTGAATAGGGCTGGCGATAAGGAGACGCGACGGCGGGCGCCAAACATCCCACAGTCGACGAGAGCGATAAATTGAAAACGTGTGCCGAATAAGACATAGCCGATGGACACAGTTTGCACAGCCCTGTCATGTTTGTCCGCTTCTTGAGCGGAATAATGGAATTCGCTCTTTTGGAAATTGTGTTGTGGGTAAACTTGCGTGGAACCGCTTCGTAGTGCGCTTGATTTCTTTATCGTTTTGTACACAACAAGCGAATATAATACAAGCTGTTGTTTAACATCCTCTTTGACCGTTGACCTTGTCCGTCGCTGGAGATTGACCCATTGAAGGCAAATATATCGTTATTAACCGTTATTTCATTATGAAACGACTTTGGAATCGTATTAAATGTTGCTCCACTCATTCCGTTGAACGCCAGAGACCTTTTTGCACCTAATATTGAATATTGGTATGTACTGATGATTAAAGTAATATTTTATTGAGCGTTAAATTCCGTCTAAGTACAAGCTTAATATTTACCTGAAAATTCTTTGACTTAACTTTGTTTTCTGTGGCAACCGATCCGATACGCCACCTATAGAGATAGGTGGATATATTCTTTCAGTCTGGCTTTCAGATCATTAATGTGGCGGTCGGCAAATCAGGCGTTGATGGACGAACGTGATATTGCGCCTCGGCACATACGAGTACTACGTGAGTCTATTAGTTCTCAATTATGTAAACGTAACCATACTTATACTCGTAAACGTAGATATTTCCACTTCCTTTCCTACGCCAAAAATATTCTAATATTGTATTCACTTTGTAAAGATCACAGACATCTTCTGATAGTTTTGAAAGTTATTTCATTTTGGAGTCGCCCTAATAAAATAGGTGATTTAATGAACTTTAGAGTTACCTGGTACATACGAACAAGCTAACTAGATCTATGTGCCAGATAAAATATAACGAAATTTTTCTCAGCTAAGTGTTCTTTTACGATCATTGTAGAAATTCGAGCTATTAAAAGTAAAAAAAAATATGCAATGAAAAAAACTTACAGAAATAAGAAACACAATTGATTTAAATATCGTTTCCTAGATTTAAATACCAGAGTTTAATAATATTTAAATGTCCATTCTTTGCTCGACCTCAGCGTGGTTTTTACTGATCTCGTTAAAAC
The DNA here is from genome assembly GCA_964007245.1 of Hypomecis atomaria. Lineage (NCBI taxonomy): Eukaryota > Metazoa > Arthropoda > Insecta > Lepidoptera > Geometridae > Hypomecis > Hypomecis atomaria. The sequence continues at coordinate 9,175,515 of OZ023296.1, read as the reverse complement.
GTTCGCCGGTATCAAAAATTGTGCCAATGTATTGTTGTTTCTATTGTGTTTGTACAAGATCTCATTTTACGCTCAAGTTCCCTTTCTTTTTACGCTGCTCGTTATTAGAATTGGAAGACTACTTTATGTGTCTATTAAATATCGGCCAGTTATATTTACTCGAGCTGTTTATTCAACCAGCGAAGCTGTATTAGATTCTGGCTTGTAATAACGATATTATACGTTTTATGGGTTTCAACTTGTTGTCTACAGCTTATTAAAATAAAGTACTTATGATGTCTAAGACATTAAATACTGAGTGTTTCTCTAGACGACGGACGTTTTCAATGAACGGAGTCAATAGACTTTTAGTATGAAAGAGTATTTTATTTATGTAATTTCGGAGTTTGCCTTATAGTAAATATTAACAAAAGTTTATGTACCAACAATGATATCCCATAATATGTTTGTCATCTAAAACACCCAGTAGGTTTAAAAGCCTGGTACAAAAACTGGCTCATATGCTAAATGCCGTATTTCAATGTCTAATAGATACTTCAGCATTGCTACAATTATCTGCGGTAATCAAACACCTACGATTACTACGTAGTATTAAGTGCTACGAACTTGCTACGCACTCGCTACGACTTTTAACCATTGTTTAATACGCGTGTACGTGTAGGATAATACATAAATAATGCGTTTGCAAAGATATTTTAAGTACTATGTATAACTGGATTAATATCATAGTTGAACATATCATCATCATCATGGACTAATGATGTTAACCCACTGCTGACTGACACTGTTGAAATCACTCCCTTTCGGCTCAGTGCACTTTTTCTGAATATCCCTACATAATTCATTTACATTACAATTCTAACAGAAACATATTTCAGCTGATAGAGAACCAACTGTAACATTAATAGTTCATTATACGAAGAGTGCGTAATATTTATTTATGTATGTGAAGCCTTTGCAGCTATCTGGCGACAAAACTATCCATCACGCTATCTGACATTTTCAATATTCGGTGAGCCAAGTCTTTGAAGATTAATAAAACATTTTTTTGTATAAGTACAACTGGATTGCCATTCTAGAGGAAAAAGTATAGAAATACCGTTTTTTTAAACTAAAAAAAAATCTGATAAGGAACTAATTGTGAACAAATCGGTTAGTTTTACCTTGTCATTGTCATTAGTAAGTGAAACGTTTTTCACACAGGTTTTCAGGAAAAGGAAGAAAAACAACACGTCAGGAAGGTACTTATGTCATTACAAAATTCTCCATACAAAAAGTTCATTAACTTGGCAATGGAGAGAAGTGTTTAACATAAACAAAAAGAAATCTATGCCCAGCATTGAGTTACTATTATGAGCCGATGGTGATGATGGTGCTACTTTTCCAGTAGAATACTGATCCAGTTGTACATAGTATTTAAAATATCCTTGCACACGTATTACTTTAGATACCATCGTACACGTGACTGTACTATACAATGTTTAGTAAGTCGTAGCGAGTTCGTAGCACTTACTACTGTGCAGTAGTCGTAGGTGTTTGATTACCAAAGATTATCATATTCTACTGGCATTGTATAAAGGAACATTTAATATTAAACTGTCGTCAAGAAGAGGCCTTATTGTGTAAGCGCTCTGAGGTTCGGCTTCGCTTTTTCTCCTGCTCGCGCCAGTTACACACGCTACGAGAGCGAGCGGGAGGAAAAGCGAAGCCGAACGTCAGAGCGCTTACACAATAAGGCCCCAGCCCGGGTAGCACGGCAAGGGGAGAAAACCATTTTATCCACTTTTAATGTCAGATGTCATTGTCAATCCATACTTTATTTCCTCTTCGAGGGGATATAATGGTGGAAAGACTATTTGTCCCTTTGCCATGCTTCCCGTGCTGGTCGTTGGTAAACTTAAAACTCTTAAAATTAAAAACATTTAAAAGTAAAATGTTTTCGTTATATGATTACTTCACTCTACTTCAACGATTCTACGAAATAAAGTTTTTGGTACATTTTGAAGAAGTTTGATAAAATTAGAGAGCAAAATGATAAGTAATCGATTTAATTTAAAAAATAATTCTTGAAAACTCTCAGAATTCTGAATTTCCAATAAAGGTTCAAAGGTCAAAACTTGGTGAATTTTACTGTGCCTTTAAGCCTAAAATAATATGTTTCTTAAACACAAATTCTTTTTTAAGTCTAATTCACTTCTATTAGATAGAAGTGAAATCAAATCAAATTTCTAAAACCGTACGAGTACCGAAATATCACACATTAAAAGCTTTCACGTCTGTATCGTACGGTATTTTTGTGTGGCATATGTGAAACGATTAATTTAATACGTTTTGCAAAGCGTTTTATAAAACTGGTTGCCATGATTTTCCTTTTTTTACCTTATATCCGGAAACGATGCGGCGAAAGCTCGCAGGTTTAATTTACTTTTTGCTGATTTGGCAGACGAATAATTCAGTTCTTTTTTCTGATTTATGGATGACCACAATGATGTTGGTATTACATTGTTGGTTTTGTGGACTTTGTTATATTTTTAGAAAAATACCACTTGCATTTTGACTAACATTTATAAAGCAGTATTTATCATTTTCAAAAATAGCCATCATCATTAAAATATTAGTGAAATGATAAATATTGCCGATTTTAAAGCAAACGAGTAAACGACGAGTCAATAAAAAAATCTATCAATCAGTTTTACAAGCTACATCGGGAAACATAGAAACAAACTTTCGAAAAAACGCTTCTTCTTTCCTGAAGTAATCGTATTAAAATTATAAAACTACATTAGGTACTCAGTTTCTACCATAAACGTACAAAACTTGAAACAAATCCGTACTTATCAAAATTAACATAGCGGGAAATGTATGTACCCCCGAATACTCGTATAACTTGCAAAGCCTGACACAAATCTAGACACGCAGCAGCGTGTCCAGCCAAAGTGTTCAAAGAAAACTGGCGACGCAGCGGCCGTGTGTAATATTACACGAACCATTTGGAGCTACTTTTGACCCCCTCACAACTCGAAAACTATTTAGCCTACATACATGAAATTTAGCTTATCAAGAATCCAAAATTTCATAAATTTCGCTTAATAAGTTAATGAGTTATTAACGTTTAAAAACACGTGTTTCATTGACTGAATCACTCACTGACTTATAGATCAAAAACCTAACCCACTTCCAGATGACCTAGAATCTTGATATTGGGCATCAAGGTAGACTATCGGGCATATACAAAGGAAAAAATCTAAAAACTGAAAATTATTTATAATTAGTACTATTAACAAAGTAATTGTACAATTTACCTAACCAATACTCCAATAAGTGGCGGTAGCGTCGCGAGGCACAGAGATTTTCGATAGATGAACCATGCCATTTGTGATAGTGATATAATCAATACTAGATAACTTTTTCAGAGATAAGTGTACTATGATAATCATGATGTAACTAATAACTATTTCTGAACAAAAAGTTATGATATCTCATCATAAACATAAATGTGAAATGGGAGCCAAAGTGTCGCCACCAAAAGAATTGAGATCTACACGTGGGCTAAGTGTTCTGTAGAAAATCCTAAAATTTAAGCTACAAGAATATACCTACAACATTCTAAAGAAATTTTACTTATGTAATTCAAGCTCAAGATTTGATTTGGCTAGTTTTTACCTACAGACAAATGCTTATTTGCACTGTACTTATTCTTAAACTAGCCAAGTCAAATCACGAGCTTGAATTACATTAGAATGTTGTAGGTATGTTCTTGTAGCTTACACTTTTAGGATTTTCTACAGAACACTTGGCCCCCGTGGAGATCTCAATTCTTTTGGTGGCGACACTTTGGCTCCATTTCACATTTATGTTTTTGATGAGATAAATATTAACCGTGTATCAGACGTCGCGGGTAAAATTTCGGGAAAGTCTTAAATGTAATTTTCCCCTCATTTCTCTAACACGACAGGGGAAGAATCACTGGCGGAGCAATAATATTGAATTAACTCACATTCTATTTTCGGGACGTTGGGACATATTACTCATTTAATAGAGCTTATCAACGTCGCTATCAGTTAGTATCATTACTCGTTATTAAAAAAGTAGACCCAATTCTATTATTGGGGTAAGTCTTTAAAATACTAATCAAGATGGTATGTAGGTTAAAGCAATAGTCATAGGTTAGATTTTTTAATACGCATGAATGTCTATAACACGCAACTTACTAGTTCAAAATACACCGTAAATACCTATTGTGATTATTTAATTAACCAACCAAATAGAGATTCATTTATTATTTACTGATCGGCTATCGTTTCAAGGTGTAACTCAACGTGGTTTTAGTCAATAATAGGGTTTCATTTAAACGTTGGATCAATATTATGTTAGTAACAATACTATACAGCTTATTTAGCAAAATTTTATTTTATTGCTAATTGATTAAAATTTTCAAAAAGTTAGCGACAGAATCAAATTTTTCGTATAACTTTAATTCATAGTCGTTTACAAAAGAAGTAAAATATTTTTTGAGAAATTTATTACATGAAAACTAAGTAGATTCAAAACATTTCTTTCGTCGTAAGTACTAAGTAGCTATCTTCAAAATTTTGCCACAAATTGCATAAAATATTGTAACAAGCCACTCCAGAGAGATAGTGAATCTGCTTCGCGAAGTCAAGTCTCGGTAAAGCACTCTTTACGGAGAGCTCGTAACTTTCTCTTAATAGGCTTATGTAATTTAATCTTCTGGCTGCCTTTATGAATTTCAATAATTTTCTATTAAAATCCCCTGTAAATTTGCCTGTCGAAGATTTCTTTCGAGAAGGCAAAGCTTCTTGCGAACACTTTACGTGTAAACTGAAGCTGTTTATTATTTTAAACTTCGGATTGTTATTTTACTGCGTACTAATTTTATTTTATCTGGCCAGAAACGCCTTACTTTCAATTTATGAACAAAAAGATAAATAGTCAATTAAATTTAAATTATTGTGTACTTTCTGCGCTATGTTTAATAGCAATGATCGTTTGGTAGCTGGTATGATGATGTTTTTTGTGATGAGAAGGTGAATCTATGTACCTAATTATAGACAAATTGACTAATGATTTTTTTTTCATTGAGTAGTGATGACTTGCCGAATTTAGAAAGTAAAACTTTAGATAATCAATAATGAAAATGTAAATTTAATTGCTAATATTCTGTCAAATTTTATCCGGGTTGATAATAACTACGTAAAGTTGGAAGAAAAGATTACTACACTAATCATTGTACATAGCCAAATTTTACCACATTTGCCGATTTCTATTAGAGAACTTTTCTATGTGCTATATTTATATTTATTTATATTCGTTTATTGCACAATGCACAGTTACAACAAAAGTTCTTACAAACTAGAGTCTTAACTAAGTGACAGACCCCGTGAGGGCGTCGCAATTTAAGGAGAGGTAACATTAGCTCTACTTACTAGATATTAATCAGTTCTCTATATGCCTTGCCTACTGCCACGTTGACTTACTTGCTAATCCATTATGGGATGCCCTATGCCCTTAACTTTCCGTTTAGTAAGTGAGCCAGTACAGTAATACAACATACATTCTAGAGCTTATCTTGTTTTCAAAAAATCTTTCTGAGCGTCTGGTGGACGCGAAGGGTGACCAAAATATTGGTGTTTATTTGGCTCGGCTCAACGTATAAGCTTTGCCATTCCGCCTGGCAATGCTGCCAGCATGTTGAGCACGCTGCCAACTGGCAGTGGGCTTGAGTATTTGGATTATCTTAGACCTTCAAGGGTCTGTAGATGATCCAATTGCTTTTTATGTAGTAGTGGTTTAAATATGTAGATTTAGCTTAAGTAGTATTGTATTTTGCTGTACTACTTAATTAAAGTTACACTCTTAAATGCACGATTTTTTACAGAATTGATGTATTACCGCTACTGGTTTCATTCCACAGCTAATCACAAAACAATCGGTTCGTAGACTTTTGGCAACAACATGCATTTGTTGAAACAAAGGGTTAAAACAAACGATAGTCATAACTTACCATTGTCAGCGTTATCTCGGTCGGGTCCGCTGTCGTGTTCGGACTCGGACTCGTCCCAGATGGTGTCGGTGGCGATCTTCTGCCGCGAGCACTCGATCCAGTAACCCGGCGTCGGGATCAGGTTGTGAGGGTACTCTTCGCAGAATTCATCTGAAGACAAAAGTATGCTTTTAGTACTTTTTTACTACTTACTTTTGTAGTTTGACTAGGTGTTCGTTAGAGATCATCGAAGTTAAGCTACGTTCAGCACGGTCAGTTTTCGGATGGGTGACCGCGGGTGCCATTTACAACTGAGCGCTTCCACGGCTCGGACGACACGACAAATTATAAGCCTCGGTTGTATTAACCGTTTAGCCATGTCAGAAGTCTTCAGTAAAAACTCTGACACCAGTGCTAGCCACCCGGCGTATACGAACTTACTTACATTTTTAAACACAGACACTAGAGTCCGTGCTTTTTATTTACGCGAAAAGTTTATTGTTCGACTAATCAGCTTTATGTGGTAATAATATTTTTGTCTTGTCACAATCAGTTGAAAATCGGGAATGAGTCTTTAACTTACAAGATTTGATTACTGACAGTTGTAACGTTGTAAGAGTAAATTGGGTCAAATTTAATTAGTAAAATTTAATTACATAGACAGGCAGGTGAACCTAAAAATATAAGCTTGTAAAAATAGACATCCCGGTGAAAATTCGTAAAGAGCTGGCTGTGTCGAGTATAAATTTCGCAGAATGAATAACTTTACATATAAACTTCTATTTAATACTAAACAAGTTAAAATTTCAGGAAATCGTAATGAATATACCCGTGAGTATTATTTCATATTATTTTACATCTTAATTGTAATTGTAGCTTCTAGCATAACACGTGTAAGTACAGTTAAGAAGGTTTTATTTAGTTACTACCTATATAAGTATGTATTTAAAAATATGTATATCAGTCTCTGGCAGCCATATCTACAAGCTTTGCTTAGTTTGGGGTCAGAGACCGTGTGTAAGATGTCCCCTAATATTTATTTATTTTACTAGGTCAGCGCGCGATTTTTTTTGCCATTTATGTAAATGTAGGCAGTATTGGTTTATATGTATAAACCAATACTGCCTCGGTGGCTCAGTGGTTAGTGACCCTAACTTCTGAGTCAAAGAGGCGTGGGTTCGATCCCCACCCAGGGCAAGTATTTATGTGATTAACATAGGTGTTTGCTCTGTGTCTGGGTGTTATTTAGTTACTATCTATATAAGTATGTATTTAAAAATATGTATATGTAGTATATCAGTCTCTGGCAGCCATATCACAAGCTTTGCTTAGTTTGAGGTCAGAGACCGTGTGTAAGATGTCCCCAATATTTTTTTTAAATCATTGTTAGTTTACGAAAACTCATTTAGCGGCCATGAATAGGTAGTGTTAACGAGGTACATAAACCTACGAGTATAAATCAAAATAGTGATCTGTTGTGGTAGACATTTCAGGCTCAGTGGTTGGTGACCCTGACTTCTGGATCAAAGAGGCGTGGGATCGATCCCCACCCATATTACAAGCTTTGCTTAGTTTGGGGTCAGAGACCGTGTGTAAGATGTCCCCAAATATTTTGCGAGCTGACTGAGAGCCTCAGCCTCAGATCCTCAAAAGAATGACAAGTAATAGAAACCGTACTAAAATAGCAAGAGATAAACATCACTTTGTCCTACTGTAAATATGAAGTTTAATACGTGTTAGAAAAAGATGCACATGTATCATCATCTTACACGATGCACATGTATTGCATCTTTTTAACCGACGAAAAAACGGAGGAGGTACTCAATTCGACGCGAATTTTACATTTTTTTTTATGTATACCACGCATAACTTTTTACGTAGTAGTCCGATTTCGATATTTTTTTATTGGAAAGAGTATACTTCGAAATTGGTCCCATTTAAATTTATCGAATTCGGCTTAGCCATTTTTGATGAATCAACAATAATGTGAAAAATGCTGCATCGATCCGTGCGAAATATTCGCGAATTCTGTACACGTTTGAAGTCGGTCATGCTATTTTTTGCGAAAAATAATTATTCCAACACGTAACCCGAACATATGTAATTTCGAAGGGTTTCACAAACTAGCATTGAGTTGTCTCGGCTGTCCAAATTAAAAAAGGTAAAAAGTAGGAAGGTAAAATGATCAGAGATTTGAATCTTCTGCTGGAACTAGAGGGTTCAAATTTCCGATCATATCGCAAAGGACAAAGTGGAACAAAATTTTAACCATTTTGACATTCCAACTTGTGATTTTGACGTATGCCGACAGACAATGCGTTTTTTTTGTTACTCACTCTCGCGTATGCTGTAAAACCAAATTAGTAAGACTGCCGTAACGAAGTACGTAGTAACGTAGTTTTTATTTCAGTAAAATTTAGCAAGGTTTCTATTACTTGTTATTCTTCTGACTTTAGATCTAAGTGTACACTGATCATATATTGGGTTACTAAGTACTCGGAAATGCTATACTTTCGAGATGTAGACACATTTAGAAATTAAGTTTAAGATGGCGATCACTACAGCGTTGTAATTGATTTCTTTTGGGCAACCACATTGCATTGTATCTGGTATGAGTACATTTGGTCAACGGTTGCCTGATAGAAATTGCTTTTCAGCGATAAGTCCGCCGGTTGTAACCCTAGCTATAAGTTTCACTAAACTTGTTTCCTAGTTTATTTAAGTTTTGTTGTGACAACAAAGAATTGATCTATTTATCTATCTAATTACATAGTCCGGTAGTAATTTCTAAACGTAGAGTTTTTCTATATTGGTATTGTACTGTACTGTACCAGCCTTTTTAATAGCCCATTGCAGGACGTAGGCCTACCCACGAAGGGCGATTGGGCCATATCCACCACGCTGGCCCAGTGCGGTTTAGTGGATTCACATACGCCATCGAATTTCTTCTAAGGACGCATGCAGGTTGCCTCATGATGTTTTCCTTCACCGAAAAGCCAGTGGTGTGAAATTCCGTTCATAAATTCCAAGGAATTCATTGGTAAGGGACCGGGATTTGAACCAACGACCTCACGATTGTAAGGCGGGTGTCATTACCACTAGACCACCACGGCTCTTACGCTTACGCTAATATTGGTATACTTTTGATTATTATTTATCAACCACATTAAAATTCTTTATCAGTTTTTTATTTTCTATACTCTGCAGTAAATAAATATTGATGACTAATCACATCACACTATAGTGCAGAACTAATGATTATTCGACTCTATACCTAGAATTAGTAGATACTAACTGATATTCTGAGTTCTAACTTAATACACCAACGTGTGTTTTGTACCTATATTTCCTGCAGAAAACATCGAGATAGTTAAAAAATATGGGTTTCATCGGAAGTTATTTTGCATCTATACATTGCAACCTTCTTTCACCTTCATTATTCTCCAGCTTTAGCATAATCGGCCTAATTGTAGAACAAAATATCTGTTAAGAAAAAAAGGGATAAACCCACACCCAATACTTTTTGGACGCTATTATGTGGGATAAGGGCGGATTCAATGGACTTTGTCAGAATATCTTGTTACGGAGCGGCTCCTTTTTGTCAATCCCTAATTGAATGTCAAGAAAAACCAAACTTAAACAAATCCCTTGTCGTTCAAACTCTGAACTGAATAAGAATATGATTCAGAAGGTTTTGTAATTCTATTATCGCTGTCCATTGACTTATGTATCTTGACGCCCATTTTGATATGAAAAGTTTTTGATTAGTCGTACAGGCTAAGCGTGTATCTTGATTGCATGTTTAGCAAAGAGTAGCTTTAGCCCGCGCTTTCACTTGTGTAATATCGGTAGTGGTACGACACTTTCCGACCGTTTAACTGTAACCACGCAAAAAATTAAGTCGATTTGTTACTCCATTGAAACCGTTTCAGATTTATAATATTATTAAGAATAAAGGAATGATTTCGAACTCTGCAGCAGGCAGCAGCAACACGGCAGCAGTGCTGCCGCAGCACTAATGGTCCCCATATAATCTGTATGAGTTTATATGAGATTACATTCCGAGCGAAGCAGCATTGTCGCGGCAGCAATATGAGGAAAAGTAGTGCTGCGGCAGCACTGCTGCCTGCTGCTGCTGCCTGCAGCGGAGTTCGGAATCATACCTTTACACTTGTAGTGGACTGTAGTGTTAGAGAGATAGTGTATCTATAGCCTTAAGTCAGATTAAAAAAAAAAACAAAACATAGGTATTTTAATATAAACTAGGTACTATTTTACCTATGGAGTATCCGAGTATGTCAATATTGTGTTAAGTCAAATAGACTCCAACCTTAAAATTTAAGTTTGCGGAGACGACATTTACCAATATGAAAACAGCTACCGCATTTTAAGTGTTTGCTAAAACATTTATTTAAATATAAAAACTATATTATCTGGAATTATTAAACAAAAAAGCTAATGAATAATAATTATACCAGTACCAGCCATTTTAATAGTCCCTTGCAAGACGTAAGCCTACCCACTAAGGGTGATTAGGCCATATCCAACACGCTGGCCCAGTGCGGGTTGCTGAATTCACGTACGCCATCGAATTCCTTCTACGGACGTATGCAGGTTGCCTCACGATACTTTCCTTCACCGAAAAGCTAATAGTGCGTAGTAGTGTGAAGTTCCGTACATACGTTCCTAAGAAACTCATTGGTCGTTGGATTGGAAACGGGATCAGGATTTGAACCCATTAGCTCACGATTGTAGGGCGGGAGTTACTACCACGGCTAAATAAATAAATATACATAATTATAGGCAAATAAATTGCGTGTTCTTGGGTGCACGAACCAGTTAATTATAGTTTGTTATGTATCCTATCGCTTTTTATTTCGCTGTAGTAGCACAAAAACTAGGCAGGAAACTGCAGAAAGGAAAAATAAACATATTCTGTTTTCTCTACTGATACACAAGTAAAAACAAAATATTTTACCCAAAAATCCTCGCGTAGCGCTGGTCACGTCTCTTTTTATAGTAGCAAACGAAAACCGGTTCTAGTAATATTGGCGAAGGTTCATGAAAACTTAATAAAATATTTATAAAGTTTTTTCTCCACAGACAAGGGTGCGCATGTAAGATTTTGTAAGAAAAAATAATCTCTACAGGGTTATTTCTAATCAATTAGCATCCTTTCAGGGGCTTATTCTGTACATCAAAGTAAAAACTTTTGTTCGACGACTTTTATAGATTCTCAAAAAAAAGTTGTTATTCCATAGAAAAATATCGTTCACCCGCGACCAAATATATGGATACTAATTTTTTTTTTGGGTTTTGACAAAAGTCGCAGAATAAAATTTGTTAGTTTTGATGTACAGAATAAGCCCCTGAAAGAATGCTAATTTATTAGAAATAACCTTGTTTATAAAAAAAAAAACAGCCAAAAATTGTACATAAGGTGAAGCCTGCAAAGTAGGAAAATTTAGCTTTTCATATGCACTGCGAGTGCACAAAGTACGTAAGTAGAACAGATGTGAGTGTAGATTTTTTCACTGTCGAGGTGATTATGTAAAAACTTATTCTCTCTCAAGGCAATTTAAATATGTAAGCCGATCTCTTTACTTTATTATGCTGTTTGGTTCTTCTTTCTTCTTCGATCGCTGGCACATGAGGTGCAGTTCACTGTAAGGTAGAACACCAAACTATATCGATTAGGCTTGGCGTTCATACTTAGAGTGTACCGCACGCTCACAACTTTACGCTTGATGCTTTTTATCTTCTTTTCTCGTCGTAGGTATCTTCTTTTTTCTTAACTTCTCATACAGACTACTTTTCTCCTTTATTTGTAAGGAAGAAACTTATTTTCACCTAAGAGCGTAAATGAGAGCGGAAATGAAAGAGTAGAAGAGAATAGAGTGTAGAAGAGAGATAAATGAAATTGACTTGCAAACAGTTTTAACTATGTTTATGTAAATTAAGTATGGACGTAAGTTGTAAGGAATATATTTTCAACGTGTCCTCATGCAATGCTTTTATATCCAACTATAATTGTAATGTCAGAAACACTTAAAAATTGTCTTTCATTAAAATCATTAAGCAGAGCGGCTGTTACGTTACAAATTGGTGTAAAATTGGATTCGTAAAAGCGTTCTATTCTAAAGCGCTAAATACGAAATTGGTACGCAGAGAGTGCTCCATTTCTCATAACGAAAATATCTGGTGACCCACTATCTTTTCACTTCATCAAAGAGCACAAAGAAATATTAATTTCCGTTCCGCGGAAAGGGTTTCTATATTTTAAAAGTTTGCACAAAGCTGGAAATTTCTTTTTGAGATAATATAAATGACCTAGTTTTAAACACACATACGATATGCGACTCTGTGATGAAATCTGTAAACGGCAAAAATACACAAAAGAACGAAAATACTGGAACATTTGTAGCGCATGTAAAAAAAGAAAAATGATAAAAGCAGTGAGTATATGATTCGTTTTATGAACATGTAGGCGCCGTTTACAGCTAGAGTCGGGATACACTGAGCTTACAGATAATGTCATATGCTGGATTTAACCGATCGTTTGTATCAAATACAGCTTTTATAGGGTCTCATGTGAAATGTAGATACGCCAAGCCGTTAAGAACACTTTCGATTTACTTTAAACGGTTTCAGTTATCTTTTTTGCAATCTCTATTTGGTACATTTTGTAGAGGAAAATATGTAATAATATAGTGAGATGAAGAAAAACTGTAACAAGTGGTAAATATTTTTCGCAAAAAATCGCAACACCCATGTTGATTTATCAAAAACGGCTAAAATTTAAATGGGACAACCTTGGAAGTTGACGTTTTCGAACATTTTTTTTGAAATCGGTTCACAATTGGCGAATATATCGATGAACATACACCAAAAATACATACAGATGAACTTAGTACCTCCTCCTTTTTGGAAGTCGGTAAAAAAATAGAAAATGCAGGCAGTAAACTAATAATTTTATTTAAGTAAAATATACGGTACAGGTACTGACTTTGAATTGCTGTGCTGCTCCGGTATAGGTGACGGTAACAGCCAAATTTTAATCTTGTCTGACACGACGTAATTTTGTCTGTCACTCATACCTCATGCAGAGCTGGGCGGGTTATAATAAAGGGTGTTTGTTTACGTCGCTACCCCACCCCGTGCTCATATAACTGCAGATAATAAAAAATCTACCTAATGCGAGTCGGTCTTACGGAGTGAAGGTTCTGCAGCTCCGTTTTATTCAGTGTTATTCTTGGCAAGCGTCCAAATAATAGTCGAACAAAATTTTGGTATATTTTTTTAAATATGGTGATTTTAGTCGGAATATTGCCAACGTATGAGTTTGTAGCAACATAGAAAAATAAAATAAGTGCGTACCTAATTTATATGAAATTTTTTATTTTTTTATTTTTTTTGTAGTGTTGAAAGTTAAGTTAATTCTGTGAAAGGTATGTTTAAAAAATAAGACTAAGAAAACACAATTTTTCAATTTAATTCATCTAAATGATGTTGAACATTTTGGATAAAAACAAAGCTACAAAAGCTAAACAAAGCTGTCGTAACATACAGTAAGATAAAAGTACCAAAACAAGAAATTAATGCCTAAAAATGCTATTAATTGCTCTCATTATAACGTAACAACCTTTGTAGATCATTGTTAATGTTAAAGGCGCAAATGATATGCATTTACGCGAAATAAATAGACTTAACAATAAGATTCCGTTTTTAGCCTTCAGGTATGGAACCCTAAAAACGTCAGGATGTAGCGGGTAGGTCTTGTCATTTCTATTGTTTCTGCCAGTGCGGGGCAGTGGTCCAACTGTTCTGTCCAACTAGTTGGACCATGGGTCTTTACTAGGGACAGTTGTCCAACTTTTAAAATAGTTGGACCACAGCACCTTTTGAGAGTTCCGTGGTCCAATTTATTTTAAAAATATCTTCCAACCCTAGAAACCTCAAACTGCATCTTTATATTATATGTGTGTATGTGTGTATGGTTTAATGTTATATTGAACCTCGTTGCAGTAAATGGATAGGTACTGGCTGGCTGCTATCAATTCTTGTACTAATTGCATTTGTCATAATTGTTTGTCACAATTGTGTCAATTTGTGTCAGCGAAGTTTTTTATGCTTTGATTGAAATTAATCCGTAAAGGAAATCATCTAAAAGTTGGAAATATTTCTATTACAAATATAATATTTAAGAAAATAATGGAAGAACAGGTTCCGTGTGTTTATGTGGAGAGAAAAGGAGGAACGGTGATGTTACGTATTTGTACGGACTGTGTTGTCTTCACGGGAGGCGCTGCTGCCCACCTCTCGGATAACCCTTAGTCGACTTGTACGACACCCGCGGGCAGATATGGGGTGATGCTATTCTACTCTGCCGGCATCACACGGCGACACATTTACTGCAACGAGGTTCAATATAACATTCAACCATACACACATATAATATAAAGATGCAGGAAGAGGTTTTTAGAGTTGGAAGATATTTTTAAAATAAATTGGACCACGGAACTCTCAAAAGGTGCTGTGGTCCAACTATTTTAAAAGTTGGACAACTGCCCCTGGTAAAGACCCATGGTCCAACTAATTGGACAGAACAGTTGGACCACTGCCCCGCACTGGTTTCTGCCATTCTTCCCACGAATAAAAAGTTAATTAAATCTGTGAATTTTAATCCGACTTCCAAAAAAGCGTAATATGTTATAATTTAGAGTGTTTCTGTCGTTTTGGAGTGTATATTGTGAAATCTTTGCGTCTTAGTGAATTTAATGATTAATTATTGAGTTTTGCGAATATAATTATATGTGTATTATACATATAAACCTTTCTCTTGACCGCATTAAAAACCGTTGCATAGTTTTAAAGATATAAGCTTACATAGGGACAGACAGAGCGGGAAGCGACTTTGTTTCATACTATGTAGCGATTAGTCTCATAGGTTTAATTTACATTAGATTCCTACCGTCTTACCACAAAAGTTTTACGCACGCTTTAGATATTGTTTAACAGTACAAATTGCACGGTTAAACAGTGTTTAAAGCGTGTTTTAATCTTTTGTAGCAAGGCGGCTAGTTTTTAGGGTTCCGTACCCAAAGGGTAAAAACGGGACCCTATTACTAAGACTCCGATGTCCGTCTGTCCGTCTGTCACCGGGCTGTATCTCATGAACCGCTATAGCTAGAAAGCTGAAATTTTCACAGATGATGTATTTCTGTTGCCGCTTTAACAACAAATACTAAAAACAGGATAAAATTATTAATTAACAACAAACCCATACAACAAACCCGATTTTTAGCCGTTTTTCGCTGCATATTAATAATGGTAACCGGTAGATGCTTAAAGTTTTCACAGAATATTTAGTTGTATGTTCACTTCAATGATAAATAATAAAATTAAATAAAATAAACATTTAAGGAGGCTCCCATACAGTACGGAACCCTCCGAAGGCCGACTCGTACTTGGCCGATTATTTAACCAGTTTTTATGCCCAATGAAATTTTAAGGCACTCACAAAGTACAGTTGTTTAGAGTTAGTTATCGTTTTTCAGACAATTTTGAGGAAAACTGAGACGGTCTATTCGAATGTAGGTATATTTTAAAATATAACTCTTGTATTTTAAAATAGTTCGTGCGATTTCTACATTTTCTGAGAATACAAAAATATATTAAAATGGTGCAGAAATTCATAAATGTCCGTCTATAATGAAAAACATGTTCTCGTGCATTCAAAGAGTTTTTTCAACTTATTTTCGTAACTATCTTTCTGGTATTTGCCAACCGTAAAGATTTTTGAATAAACAAATAAAGTTGGTCTTTGAATAGGTTTGCAGCCAGCAAACTACAGTATTTTTTATCTCGCTGCAATTTTAAATACTGTTAACACAGACTTAAGCCATTTCAATATTATTTGTACAGTGCTTTAACTGAACGTAACTACGTGATTTTACATTAAAGTCAAAGAATATATAATACTATAATTTAGTACTACGTACTAAAGTGACATGTTCTAAAAACTAAATATAGAGAAATCGGTCAAGAACGAGTCGGACTCGCGCACGGAAGGTTCCGTACAGTATGGGAGCCCCCCTTTAATATTTATTTTATTTTAATTTAATTATTTATTATTGAAGTGAATATAAAACTAAATATTCTGTGAAAATTTCAAGCATCTAACTGTTACCATTATTAATATAGAGCGAAAAACGTCTAAAACTTCAGGTTTGTTGTATGGGAGCCCCCCTTAAATATTTATTTTATTTTGTTTTTAGTATTTGTTGTTATAGAGGCAACAAAAATACATCATCTGTGAAAATTTCAGCTGTCTAGCTATCATGGTTAATGAGATACAGCCCGGTGACAGACAGACGGACATCGAAGTCTTAGTAATAGGGTCCCGTTTTTCCCTTTGGGCACGGAACCCTAAAAATGACAGTTGTCAAGGTATCTTGGAGGAAATCTCCTAATTTGTCATGGTTCGTCAAGGGATACTCCTAATTATTAGGAGTCATGGGTCATAATTTGTAACACGCGCGCGTTAAAATATTAGAGGTACGAGTATGTACTTACTGTGCGTAGTTCTAATATGCCTTAACAATCACAGTACGATGTAACTAACACCTCCCACAAAGCTCTCATTGTGTCCTACATACAAACATTGAGTAGAAGTAAAAATAAAACTATTACTAATTTTTGGAACACAAAATCCACGTAAGTATTTTCGAGCCAGGAATCAAACTTGGGAATTTCTGCTCATTAAGCAGAAGCCACACCAACTGCCTGATTAAACCAACTGTGTAAAAGGTTGTCAACTGTAAGAAAAATTACTAAAATTTGTTATTTTATTGAAGTGCGTACAAATTAAGTAACATGTTGTATAACTTGTGTTTTATTACATGTAGAAATAACTTAAATCACAGTTAATGACATTCTGAGTCCACATTACTGAAACATGTTTTCTAACATATACATATGTACGCAAAAATATCTGTGAAATTGACAACCGGTCTTGAAAATTCATCGAAAGTACCCCGGTACAAGATTGCAAAACTCAAGCTCTCAGCGCCATTTAGAATAATACCAGGAAGTCTTAGTAGTGTGTTGACATGGCTCCGCCAAGCGTCCCCGTCGCGTCGGTCGCCTGTCGTATCTCTCACCACAAATCGTTATTTAGTCAAGTGTCCACAAATAAAGCGAGTTTGGCAAACAAGGAGTTTTGCTCCTACTTAATCGTAGTCTTTTGTGTGTCACTTTTGTGACTAACTGTAGCAGATTAACTTTAATAAGTACCTCTACAACAATTCCAGTAACAAATATTTGTGCGTGAGAATGTTTACATGTGTTTTTACACTCATGTGTACGTGTGTTTTAACGGACATTAGAAGAAATGCGGTTTTAGACATGTGTCTGTGTAGGCACAAAAAACTTAACTATTAAAATCTATTCAGAACTCTCTGTATGTCTACAAAATCACAACGATTTGACTGCGAACTCGCTTGTTGGCAAACGACGATGATATGGCCAACAATGACGCACGGAAAGTTAAATTGAACGGCAAGTTTAAAAAAAACATCATCGTGGTAAAAAAAAATGTTTTTCAGTCACCCAAAATTTACCTCACTCCGGATTCAAGTGTGAGGTTTTTAAACTTCGTGCTTTATCGTTCACTTGTAGGTTTAATTAATATTTCAATGTTTGTTTTGGCTTCCAGCAGACACAAAGAATTTACAAAGCTATCTTTTTTGGGATTTTAATATCATATTGTGTTGGCACAGTGTGTCTGACGGAGAGCTTTTTGTTTGCGTTTTATTTTCATACCTATCTGCATTGTTAATTTTGTAAGTTTAGGTTTTGTTGTAGCATATCTGTTATGAGCTTTATTTTTGTTGAGGTTTGTTTCTAATGCTTTTGGAGTAAGAGTTGGTTTGTGTTTTGTTACGGGATCATCATCATTTCAGCCATGAGACATCCACTTCTACCGGATGTAGGCTTCTCTTATCGGTTTCCAACAAGATAAGAAAACTGGTTTTGAAAATTTATCTCTTTAAGGGTGGTTTACAGCCATGGAAAAGAAAAACAGGATTGAAGATGGAAACTTTTTTATATAATAGTTAATGATCCTGTGTCATGCCGTGTTACTGCTAAGCACAAATGCGGGTTTTCAGATTTGGCATATCTGCAAAAATATAATAAACTTTCAGATATGCAGGTTTCATTACCATTTGATGCTGTATTTTATAAGAGTTCAGTATTGTTTCTAGAGTTTGAAAGAGAATTTGTCTACCGTGACATGCAATTGATGAAAAGTATCTAAATGAAAACATGTAACCTGAAATGCCTTGAAAGCCAGTCAAGACATTCCAGCTTTGATACTTTTGTGTCTGCAAAGTTCGCGAATTTCAAATTTGTTTCTATATAAATATTTGGTTCTGTGTTGTCGCTTATAAATTTTCTTGTAAAATTTTGATTACTCAAAGAAATTTCAAGTGATGTAACTGTGCTGCTATAAACGCCTTTGTCCCAAGTATACTCATCAAAAGAACTAAATATGAAAAGCCTGTGTTATTATCTGTTTCTCGAATTTTCATTGTTCTCAAGTTTTATAGAAATTATATAATTTCGAGAGCAAAAACAAAGAAACTATAGAAAGGCTTTAGACTTTAAAGTTCTTAGACTTCTTAGCTTAAAAGCAGTAGAAACTTACACTGGATACATGCATTAAACTGTTTAACAATACTGTATGTGAGTAATGTATAGGCAATACAAATTATTTCAAGATGGTTTCAATGATTCAAAAGTATAGACAGAGTCAAAACAATCTCTTGTTTGTTTTTTACTTTTACCTACCTATTGCATAAATAACAATCCTTGCCATGTTACTCTCGTCTTTTACGAATTGGTACGTATTTTTAACAGATTTGCTCACAAGAGACTGTCTCAGGTAAGGCCAGGTATGCGGTCCTTTTGTGTCGCTATGCATAACTTAAACTTGAAAGTAACAAATAGGGGTCTCTGAAAACTCTTGCCGCGCGACGCGTGATTAACGAGTTCTGAACAACCTTGAAACTAACAGAAAAAGTTGCCCATGCATATCAAAATTACTTTTTATATTCAACTTCGATGTTCGATCTTATCATCATCATTTCAGCAAGACCTGGAACCAAGACCGTACCTGGAACGTTTTTGACATCTTTCCTCAAGCAAAAAACGTAGGTGAATTTAAGGTTCACAAACGACCCAGTTTAGCAGTTCAGTTTCATCTAGGGAAACTCTTTACAATCGATTCTTATCGACACGTAACTCTGACACCAGGGCACCCGGCCTATACGAAATTATCTACCTCGGGTACAAGATGCAATATTTTATTATATTACACTTTTAACGTTGAAGTTGTTTAAAGAAAAGGTAGAGTAAAAAGAAAGTGCAAGTGGAGTCCCTCCGCGCGGAAGAAGTGAAACTTCGATGCAACAGAGCTTTCATACCCTCTCCATGGTGGCGTTAAACGTTTAACACTACCGTGTTGGAAGTCGAATTAGAAGTTTCGCTTCAAAAGTGTGGTCTTTGCTGAGCAACATAATGATGATCTAGAGAAACTAGAAAATATAAACTAAGTAAATGTGAGTATTGTGTTGGATGACATAGTCGTTGTCTTATAAGCATGATTTTAGTTTTGATTTTTAAATTTTAATGATATTGCTTTCCTAATAAGATTTTAAAAGAAACGGAAAACGCACAAACCACTTGTGGCTAAGTGTCACTTTCGTAACAATACCGCAGAACATAGTTCAATCTAAATTTAGAAACGCGCAATCACTGGCTCCGTATCATCATGATACAGCATTGTTCCTGGCGTAAATAACGATAAGTATGTACAATACTTAAATATTTGATGCTCGGCCGTCCTTCCTGTACGGGCCGCGGTCGTCCACCGCACATTATTATTAGGAAAGTTTTTACCTTTCCCGCATCTCCCTGAAAACCATGGATCTAATACTGGATTGACTGGCTAGTGGGAAAAGTATGGCCATACTAAAAAGAAGGACGGCATTACAGCTTTTACTAATTCATATTACCAAATGATTTTTAACACTTTAAAAACGTAAAGTAGGTTTGTCATGTAAGTGCCACACATCGGCATGGATATTTTTCTTTAGTGCCACACAAGGCTATAACCATAATTTATCTTTCAAAATTAATGAGATCCCTTATAACCAATCCAATTTCTTTCTGTATATACCTTTATGTAGTACTTAATTAGTTTTATTCTATTTTATTGCAGTTAATAAGAGTACTGATGAGATCTTTGAAATTAAATACGGATATACACCACAATATTTTCCGTGAGGAAAAACAAGAAAATAGGAGGTAGTCTGTATATGTCCATAGAAGAAATCCGATGGCGATGTTAATTCACAAACTAGCACTGCGCCAGCGATGGTGTATTTAGACCAAAAAGGTATGTTCAGAAGTGGAATATTAAAAATCCAGTACAACACAAATAGAAAAATACAAAAAAGTCTAGCCATTGACCCGAAATGAATGAATGGTGCTCGTACAACACAGTACCTATATAATTTAGGTAGTTAATAAAAGCGCTTGTCCAATCCAATTCTGTCATTTCTTTTTTGATTCACGCATCATTAACCTATTAAAACAAATATATATAAATAATGAAATCAAGGTTCTAATTTCTTTCTTTTGTTTCACCACTTTTAAAAATTAAATTTGAAAAAATTGAGTATCTACGTCCATACTTTTTTCTAGTATGTAACTCCAGTTGTTAGCTATTACCTCCGTGCTGTAAACACGTTGCGGTCTCCGGAAATTGAGTTTCCTTGCATTTCATTTCATGGACGGTGAGCGAGGGACGTCATTGTCAAATCGTAGGAGACCCTCACCGACTTTGATGGACGTCTGGGATCGGTAATAAATATCTGGACTGTTCCCTTTGGGAGGCACTATCGCCGATTGGACTCTTTGTGGTGGTTCCTTAACCGATTAAAAAAAGATTGACGTTCCAAATCCGGCCGAAGGTCGTTTACAATTTATAGAACAATGCTTTTGTTAGAGATGGACTTTTTTACAAATCAATGTTTTTAACCGTAAAACTAAAAAAAACTTATGTGGTCAGTTTCACGTAAAGTACGTGTCTGTCTGTGCCGTCACATCTTCTTAATTAATGGATTAAGTAAGTTCGTCACCGTTAAGTGGTTTTCGTCCGGGTAGCTAGCCCTGGTGTCAGAGTTTTTAAGCCGCCTGAAGGCCTTTGACATGACTAAACGGTTAAAACAACCGGGAACTACAATTCAACGTTTCACCCGAGCCACGGCTGCGCTAAGTTGTAAATGCCACCCGCGGTTACCCATCCCGAAAATCGACTGTTCTTTTTACTCTGTGGTTATTATTTTATTAAACTAAGTACTGTTTTTGTAGAGCAAAGTCATAGATACGATTCAATACGAGTACTATACCTACTACAAGAATACCAAAATAAAATTTTAATCTAGATTCGGTTGCAAACAATTACATGCCATAAGCTGTCAAAGATGCTAAACTAAAACCTTACAAGTACAACAATACCAAAATAAAGCTTGCAATGTAACTATACAAATACTCAACTACGTAGTTCCGCTATTGTTGAAGCTGTCAAGAAAATAAATGTAAGCCCGGAAGCAGGACCACGGGCTCGTTGAAATGCGGTCGTCAGGTAACATGTATTCTCCATTTCTGGTTGACAGTTATTGACTGGACTGAAGCAACGCGACGGTCTGTGTTGCGAACTGCGGTTATTCTAGTAGATACTCGTACTATGGTGTCTGTTTTGACTTTCTAGTGAATTTACCTGATTACGGTATTAGATTTAGAGATTTAACTTTTTAGTGAATTGAATTTATTACAAAGTGCAACTCAAATGTTTCTGTTCCTAAAAATCTACCGTCTTACCGCAAAAGTTTTACGCACGCTTTAGACAAAGTTTAACAGTACAAATTGTACGGCAAAACAATGTTTAAAGCGAGTTTAAATGTTTTGTGGTTAAGCGGCTATTTTTTTCTTTTTGTCTAAATCTAAACATATTGATAGAAATGCGGTCGTCAGATAACACATATTCTTAATTTTTTGCTGTTTATACGAGTATGTGTTCAAAAGAAGCTAGGTATCCATTTTGAAATAGCGTTGATACCGTGCACCTCTAAATAAATAAGTACTTATTAGGGGACATCTTACACACGGTCTCTGACCCCAAACTAACTTGTGGCATGACTGCCAGAGACTGATATACTACTTATTTTTTTTAATACATACCTAAATTGATAACTACTAATAACATCCAGACACAGAGCAAACACTTATGTATGTTCATGACATAAATGCTTGCCCTGGGTAGGAATCGAACCCACGCCTCAGTAGACAAATGGGCCACTGAGGCAGTCAACTTTAAAAAGAAACTCAGCTCAAAACGAACGAATAACGAACGACGAATCCATAAAATTATGATAATAACATGTCTTGACTGTAATTTATATTTGTTTTTCATCAAAACAATGTTCATTCATGTAAAATGTAACCTGTAGCACTGAAGTGACCTTTAACTGAAAATGTTCTCTCTTTAATGAGGCTCAATTTTGCGGAAACTCCGAAGGAAATCTTCATTTGAATGAATGAATGTAAAACTGAACGTAATTATTCCGTTCTGTGAGTTTAGGAACAGTTAAAAGGAGTAGCAAATGGTCGGAGTATTTAATCTTGTCAATTATCCAGAAAATTGGGACGGGACTTCAAACTCGGGACACGCTATTACTAAGATTTTATTAAAGCTGTCTTCGCTCCTAGATAGACTAATTTTATTGTAATAAGGACCCAGGTTACGAAATTTTAACGCTGAGACTTCATGCGACGTCTTGCTTATTCAGCCAATTCCAAGTTGAGCTGATTATAAAGCATCTAATTTGCATGTTGAGGTACTCTTTGGCAAGACGTTGAACCTATAGAGATGCAGCTTGGTGGCATCACGTACTAATACGTGTTTGAAAATGATATTAAATAGCAATTTTTAAACACTTGATTCTTACAAAATGTATAGGTAAGTATTTGCGTACGTTCTTTGTCGTTTGTTTTATCGGCTAAATATGTTTATTTCATGTGTTGAATAATAAGTACTCCGTTCTTGATGAATAGAGTCATCAAGTATTCAAATCATTTACATTTATCACTTAAAGTCCTTTGATAGTAATTTTGTATTTAAGCCTTATTCCAGTTAATAATTTTTTGAACTTTTTTGTGTTCGGCAATATTCTTTGTGTTTGATCACTTTATTGTAATAAGTACAAGGTCTTTGCTTTATTGCTGTATTGTTGATATATATATCCATTAAAAATGGCTACGTTTAATCATACCGTTGTTTTAATAACGATTTAACAGGAGGGCACATCTTCGTTGGGCATTAACAAGAAGATATTAAATTAAATTTAATGAAATTCATCAAATAGCTGCTGGTGTCGGTTAATTTTAAAATTATTTAGCTTTCAGATTGAACTTTATTAAGCATGTCTATGTCACATTTCTACGCAACTCTCATTTGATTAAATTTTATAATAATATGCATTTTGTAGGTAGGTAATCAAATAAACTATTAAAACACAAATGTACACGACGTAAACCTAAGCTTCTGAATTAGAACATCAAGATTTAGTACTAAGATAATATAGACGAGTGTAGTAATGACGAGACGAGAGAAAGAGACGGGATAGAGACAATTTTTATTATAATATACTGCGGGACTAGTCGCGCACTAAAATGACGAGATAAATAAATACCTCATCATCCCGACGTTTCGATCGAGTTGCATCGATCGTGGTCACAGGAAGACTGATAGTTTTTGTACGAGAATAGTTAGTACATAATAATAATGTGTTCAAATCGCGAATGTTTAAAAACTACATTAGTAAAGTATTACTATAATTGGGTATTAGTACTGGGCGTAATTTTAATGGTGAAAAAATCACTCCATGTTTTGATGAAAATTTCCTAAGGTTTAAGGTATTTCAAGTGTTTCCGACTAAGAGTTAAGTTTATTTTATTTGGGTACCTTACGGCTCTGTTACAGAAATAGATTACAAAATATTTGTTGACGGCCAATTACAAGGTTCTACAAGTGAATTGAAGTAACATTGATCAAGTGGACTGAAAAGTTCAATATTGATTACGCCAATAAATAAGTAAATAGCTGTGATTGCACAAGAGGCAATCATCAACTAGGATCAAGAGACAAGCCACTGACCACCACCCTTAAAATCACAGCTATTTAAAAAATACGCTCGACAACTGCTGAAGTTATTTATCGGAAAGAGCTTTGGTAATGGCGGAGAAACTATTGTAGATAAATAACTTATAAGAATCCTGACATAAGATGCCAAGTTACAGTCGTACAAAAATCGTCTACACTTTGAAACTGCTAATATCACTTTATAAATAGCCATCGGAGCAGTTTTGCCAGCGGTCCAGAGAGGCCGCTCCGTTGTTTTAAAGAGCTGGGCTGGCTTGGATTGACACTGGAGGGGAAAATGCACAAAACACCCCATGCAAGACGTCAGTGCAGACGTTCTATAATTAAATCATTAGAACAGCTGAAAGTCTGCGTAAATGATCACGTGACCGAGCAAGAGCAGGAGTGAGCATTGAAAATCTATGCTTGTGACTTCGAGCAAATACTTACCTACAGAGCCACAGTCCCTAAGTGAAAGTTGTAAAAAAATGTCCGAGCGCCCTCATTTATACAGACTTAGATATTTACATTAAATAATTCACAGTGACCTGTTTTTTCGAATCTCGACGTGTCACCTAATTAGTGCTTGTAACTCTGGCATCGCGCGGCGTTGTAGTCGGCTTGCAATCGCCTTACGACTAACTAAAACGCCTCCCCCTACATAGCTTGGGCAGAGTTTTGCCTCGGACACTTTTTTGCACGATTGTGACTCTATAGATATTTGCTCGAAAGCTTGTGCGAATGGGAGAGCATAGTATGCGAAAGGGAGAGCATAGTATGCGATCCTACGCGAACGTTGGAAATGTAACGTTTAAAAAATTGGGCTCCAAGTCCAATCGCTCCTACACTAAAGATTAAGAGTAATATCTTACCAGAACAGGCTTGCGGTGGCAGCGGGAAGATGAGCGTGGTGGAAGACTTCCTCCTGGCGACGGCGCAGCCCAGGGACTGCGGTTTGAAGCTGCGCAGCTGCTGCATGAAGTCACTGCACTCCATGAGCGCAACGTCCGCGAAGTGCAGGTCGCACAGGATCTGGTTCTTGAACCGGCGGGCGCGTTTCTGGACAATTTGTGAAAGGTAGTTAGTAGCAGTAAAACTTGTGTAAAAATAAACTGTAAAATATATTTGAAGTAAGGAACTATTGACATATTTAATTTTATGACAATTTAAGATAAGAATACTAATGTATTAAATTAAAATTAGACTAAAAATTGCAACTCGATCATTTGTAACACTGAGACATAATGTTTGTAGTAAAAAAAACACCAGGGGAATAGGTGGAAGAGGACGGCTAAAAAAAAGTTAAACTGGTAATCATCTTATAATTTTTGATACTACGTAAGTTTTCAATTAAATTCAACATGATTTTTAACATTCTAGTCTAAATGATTTAAACATAATGAAGGTGCTTTCTCAGAGGGAGTTTTGCTTGTAACGTTACAGGTTCAAAAATTAAATCAGTAAGGGTGGAGAACCGAGCATTACGTTACAAATGTAATGTTTGGCTCTCCACCTCAATATAATTTGTTACATTACAGGCGAATACTTATCATTCAAGGAGGCAGTATATATTGTAAAATAATGCTCATTACAAGTCAATACTCCTAGTGAGGGAACTCCTTTGACATTATACATTTTTTTAGTTAGGTAAACATATTTTAACTAGGCTGACTTTTGCTCTGCAATGGAAAATTATAAAAGTAGGCGTGTTAGCTGACGATATGCATGGTGACTAAAAAAATATAATTAGTCCGTCAGATAGATTATCGAAAAATATTGTACACATATTTTCTCTTATGTCAATTAAACGAAAATTTATGAATTTATAACTCGTTAAAGTTTCGCGTGACGTCACAAGTCACATACAACTTCTGTCAGCAAACTGACGTCACCAGCCCCCACTCCCAATATTTGACTTTGATTGACAAAAGAAAAAATACGTGTACCATATTTTTTGATAATTTAAGTCACGGACTAATTATAATATTGATGTTTTTACCGATGCCTGGGTAAAACAATCACTGTGTTAGTCAGTGAATATTGCAATTCACTGACCAAAATTTTAAATTGTCTCCGATGTTTTAAATTACGTAACACATCTTGACATTTCATACTGAAACAACTTTATTACCTGTTTTGTCAATGCAATACCTAATTAGTTATTAGTATTCGTTATATTATTAAATAGCTAATTAGTATTTAGTTATTTTCCTAAAATTAGTATCATTATTTAGTCAATCGTGAGCTAAATGATTGATTCTCATTATCTGCGAGAACAAAGGGCGAAGTGTTGTTATTAACTCTTAGCTCAGTAATCCATATTAGATTAGTTTTACGAACAAAGAAGATACTTTATTAGATTGTTTATTAGCTCTAATAATTAAGGTTCTTCGGTCACTTATGTGTCTCGCATTTTATGGTCTACGACTTGTGTAGTTTTTACGCAACGGTGTGAAATTTTTGGGATACTTGTATTTTAAAGAACTTTTATAACGGCTTAGTAGCATAACAAATGCAAGTGCCAGCACTTAAGCATTTTATGCTCTTTTTAGGGTTCCGTACCCAAAGGGTAAAAACGGGATTTTATTACTAAGACTCCGCCGTTTGTCCGTCTGTCACCAGGCTCATGAACGGTGATAGCTAGAACGTTGAAATTTGAAATCACAGATGACGTATTTCTCTTGCCCATATAACAACAAATATTAAAAACAAACAATTATTTTTTGCAAAAAATGGCATGACCGACTTCAACCGTGTATAGGATTCGCGAATATTTCAAACGGTAGCATTTTTACATTATTGTTGATTTATCGAAAATGGCTCAGCCGATTTCGATAAAATATAAATGGGACCAATTTCGAAGTATAATCTTTCTAATAAAAATAACTATTGAAATCAGACTACTACATAACAAGTAATGCGTTGTTACACATAAAAAAATATATAAGAACTCGTCGAATTGAGTACCTCCTCCGTTTCGTCGGTCAAAAAATGAATATTTAAGAGGTGCTCCTATACAACAAACCTGAATTTTTAATCGTTTTTTGCTCGATATTAACGACGGTGACAGGTAAATGCAATGGAAATATTCACAAGATATTAAGTTGTATGTTCCTTTCAAAAATAAATAATATACTTTATTTTATAAATTAAATTTATATTAGGGTTTCCTTACGGCACGAACCCTTCGTGCGCGAGTCCGACTCGCACTTGGCAGATGTCTTTTACGCGTACGCAACCAATGTTCGCAACTAGCTGCGTACGAGGAGTATTTATTCTTCGTAGGCAACTAGTTGCTATGGGAAGCTACGTCTTCATTAATTTTAATGTAATTCTCTTGTGAAATTCTTGTTTAAAATTTCCAGGTAAGTACTCGTACACATAGTGACTAAAAATAACCCGTCATTGACAAAAACAAAGAACTCCAATTAGGATTGCGCTAACAAAGCCCAGCTAAGTTATTTATTAGTTGGTATTTAGGTAGACACAGCGTACACGCGTGATCGGCAAATCCCCTGGCTGGCCGGTGACCGGTGCCGCGCCGGCTCGGGAAAACAATATCCTACCGTGAAATGAAAATAAGGGAGCGAAATTGTTTATTAACATGGAAGCTATGCGCTAAGGGTTTAATTACAATCCTGAAATAATGAAGCGATGGTAGATGGAATTGGCCCTGACATGGGGGAAAGAAATTAGGACAGAAATTAACATATTTATGAATAGTGTGCACTATTAAAACACGATTGAAAGATTTTTTTTTACTCTAAAATATCTATCAGGACGGAAACAAGAGGTTTTGCTTGCACAGCATAGGAAAAATTAATTGTTGCTCGGACTATAGGTAGATCAAACTGTAGGCTTTGTTTAACAGCGAATCAAATCCCAGTTTGATCTTCTCGTGTATATATATTTCTTTATGCCAGCGAAGAAAAGTATAAGATACTCTGTAAGAACACACCTTTTTCCACAAAAGAAAACACACATAGAAAGTTACAAAAAATATTCAATATGCTCCGTAAATATGCGTGTTTCTCTATAATTCTCCTAAAGTTAGAAGTTTATCATCTTGTAGGAAGCTACGGCGGATACATTCGAATGTATTAGACGTCACATAAGTCATACCCATACACGATGTTCGAAACTTTACTGCGAGAAATCACGGAGCATTATTATGAGACAAGTTGATGTCGTGTCTTGGAAAGGCAATTTTATTTCGAAACTTTGTCTTAGAAGTTGAATACCGGGAAAGAGAAGCTTTAAAGAGAACTCCACGAGAACCCTTAGAGCTTGTCAACCGATACTCTTATATGTGGGAAAACCCTGTCACCGCAGGGAAGAAAAATGAAAATCAAAAGCGATCCCTTAAAACTTATGGTAGAGTTCTGTAACCATACCTATCATGTGCATACAGTAATATGTATAGAGCTATAGAGCATAAATGTTTCTTCTTTGCCGTGGAAGTTAAAACACTCAGAAATAATCTTACTATAGGAAGGTTTAGTTTTCACTACAGTTAGCTTGATGTTGAACAGTGTAAAACGGCAACGCTTATCTAAAAGACCAAGCATATTATGTAGATTTTTCTCCATCAATTGCACTATCAGTTTTGGCAATAAAGAAATTTGATTTGATTTTGGAGAATGAATATATGCTCGCTATGGAGCTTAATTTCCTATCAATCTTTCTGTAGAAGTCTATAAAAGAGTCAAAAGTCAAAATGTATTAGTAGGCAACTACGTGTGGGAGCCATATTATGTGTAAGGTTTCATTTTAAGCTTCACTGTTATTTGAGGCCGGGTAGAGTATGGACAAATAGAATATTCTTAAAAAAACACGAAGTTTTCGAAAGTTCTGTTTAGTCGAATAATAATTGCTTACGCCTAATTTAATTTAGTACATGTCGAGTTTTTTTTATAGGTTTTCTCCATTCCATATTGATGTGTATTTATACACTGTGTACACTGTACAATTATATTACATTGAGCATGGAATACACACGTACCTACAACATACCAAATACCCACAAAGTATCATTAAATTTCAGCGTGTTCGGGATCGTGAACTTCCTTTGTCAGTAAAAGATTTTGTTTGTTTGAACATAGTTGCCTCGGATTGACCGAGTTTTGTTCGGGTAGAATTTTGACGGTCAGCAGGAAATTAAATTTTAGTCTATATTAAAATACTTTTGAGCAGCAATAATTCTATTTCTGCAATAGTTTTAATAAAGCAAAAAAAAAATTTTATAACATTTCGTAAATAATATAAATTAAAAGGAATATGGTATTGTCGTGATATTGAAGTTCATGAATAGTATTTGAAAATATGTTTTCGTTGTACAGTTATGTGATATATATTAATACATTCATCGAAAGAGAATTGCAGTTATAAATAGTTTCTAACTAAAACCAGTGGACTTACTGAACATAACCGTCGATGAGTTTGAGGTCCATTTTCTTATGACATTTTAGAAAATATGTAATAGAAAAGGTTGGAACTATGAAAAATAACTTTATATCTGTTGCAATCAAATTAAATTGAGTAATACTAATTTATTCTAAGATAGTCAGCCAACCATTTAAATACACACAGCTTCATTTTCCTCTTATCATTTGATAACAAATCGTCGGGACACTTAATACATTTTCGGCTCTATTGTGTAAGAATGTGAAGGAGTATGTTTTTCAGATACAGCATCTTTTTGTACAGAGCAAACATACCCGTGCCCGTGCCCGTAACACAAAGGATATTGTCCCCGAAGACGGATATTAGTATGCGTGACATACGAGACAAAACAACAAGACCGTTTGTATAGACTGTTGGTAAACCAGTCTCCTAGGGCGACCCTTGTTTGGAATTGGTGACCAGAAGAGCTGAGATTGCTGCAGGTAGAAGAGCATTATTTTGTGTACTAAGAATACAAATAGAATGATTCGTTGTTACGTTACTATAAAATTTTGATGTGTTAAAAGTGAAAGACTAACAGAATAAGAATAATATCAAAATATATTTAAGTGACAAATAGCATTTTGCTTGTCACTGTAGCCAAATTATTTAAATTATTTTTTAATAAATGTTTCTATATGAAAATTGCTATACCTGACATTTATGATTTTTTTCTGAGACTAAAAACGTCTAATTGTTATCGATGTTTAATAATAATATTTATTTCAGAACTCTCTACTACGAGTACACTATGTCGGCTTTTTCGCAGATCCGCAACGAAAAATAAATTTACGTTTAATGAAATGTTTGGTTCTGCGTTAACTTTATACCTGAAGTATTTATATATCCGTTCAAAAATAAAAATAAATCTGTTTCAAAACTATTAACTGCGTTACATTTAAATGTCTAGTTAATCAATTTATTCGCGCAATTTATCAATTTATTTATCATTTTTTTCGCGCACTTCACACTATCAATCTAATCGCGGTTAAAACGAACTTATTTTGTTGTTCCCTGAATGAATTCACAAAAATAGCTTTGTATGTATTATGTTATGGCAACAGAGATTAGTGTTTTGTTGTAAATCATGTAAATATGTTTTTAAGATGTGTATTTAAGATTTTTAGTCTCAAATTGATAGCTACTTTATACCATTAGGTAAAACCTGTAAAGATGTGTATTGTGCAAAAAAATTAAATAAAATGAAATTATTATTATCACAATTTTACAAGTCCAAATTTTTCAAGAGGAAGTAAACTTTTACGGAAAAGAACAAAAAGTTTTTTTCTATTATCGCAAAGGATCGATATTTTCAATTATTTTACCAATTTCTTAGCAAAAATTAAGAAGCAATATTTTTGCTGTCCTCATTTGTCGTATATATCAAGCGGATTTACCTCTATAAAATACAATAAAGGCTACTATAACATGACCGTGCTATGAACCTGTCAAGGAAAAAAAAACTTTTTGTTGAAAAGAATGAGACTATACCCCCTAGACCGTTCCATTACCGACCAGCACCAAGCAATGCATAGAGCGTTTCGGCACAGTAAAACATACGGTCATAGTATGGCACGGTAAAGTGAACCTTTACTTTGAAACTTTACCTCTTCATATTTCATAGGTGCCAGCTCAAGACGCCGAGATAATATATTTTTAATGATGATTAAAAAAGTTTTTTTATTACCTATGCCAGCGCTTTCCTTCACAGCGTGTGCCTCTGAGAAATTCTTTTAAAATCTGCCTTGTCTTGTTTGTCTCCCGAGGTTGGAAATAAGTAAAGTACAAACTAATCCTTTTGTTTACGAGGCGAGAATTTTATGCAGCTTTTTAAAAGGCTCGAACACCTCTCTGTTATTTTCGTTTTCCAAAGCTTGCGAAACGCGATTATAATAGCAATTTTACGCGTCTATCTTATTTAAAGATTAAAATAAACGTATGCACCTATTTTAAATTTTGTTAGGGCAGTCGATTTCTGAAATATCTTTAAAAACAAAGTGAAATATATTTGAGAAATTTTTTATGGACTAGATTTCTCTCTTTTTTAATTCACATAAAATACGTGTATCGATTTTGATAACGATACTCGAGACATCATTTTATTCCAAAAAAGAATCAAAAGACACGACTAATAATTGTGTTACCCTAAGTAACTACAAATTGATTTAATTTATTAGAGAAATTGCCCAAGTATCAGCCATCAGTTCAGTTTGATCAATTTGATACCTGTCAAGGCTTAGCAGACTCGCTATCAGACATCAGCGATTTTCTCAAGTAGACTGTAGGCGATGAAGATCTTTATGAACTTAAGGGGAAATTTTCTTTTGAAGGACTAATTAATTTAATAGGTTCTTGACCTCAGAGCACTTGTATACCTGATGGAAGCGCTTAAGGTACTGTGTACAATATGGGCTTTGTTTTCAAGTGGATTTGAATGTTATTTTGTTTACAGTGATTTGCCTACAACAAAGAAAGAAATTAAAACTTTATCTTGGATTTGTTAATTTTGTAATTCTCATTTACTTCATGTAATAAAATAAATAGGCAAGGTAAATCTTTTAAATGTAAATTGTTGCCAATTGGATCCAAAGATCAAAAAATCATCTTTGTATTTGATCGGCATGGCACTGGAGTGGGCTTTAATCACTACCTATTTTTCCTAAGTAAAAATACGTATTATGTAAGATAGAACGTGTTAATTTCCTTATGTCTCAATAGTTTTTGGAGTCTTAGAACTAGTTAGAACGAATAATATTGATGTAGCTTTGATCGTAGCATATTGCTCGTAGCTTATGCTACGATGCCATGCTACGGGTGCTACGGTCAAATCTACGATAACATTGGTATACGCTCCGACGAGATAGTCAGTAAAAAATATAAATTGTTAGGAAATGCGAACTGCGGGTAATTTATGCTTTGAAACGTTAAAATGATGCGGTCATTGCAAAATTTTGAAGTGTTAAACACACAAATAACTCATACAATAATTTTATTCTAAGTTGTTTTTTAACTTTTTTTTAGCTACGTCTACGGCTTCTCTATTCTAATTAAATACGCATTTAACAAGATCTTGCCTACTGTTACATAGTTATGCTACGATGAAAAATAAATAAACAGCTATTCCATAAGAGTGCGTATTCGAAATCGTTAGAGCGTTTTGAGTGCATTGAAATTGAGTCGTGGTCTTAAGGATTTATTATCTGGAGTAACATTTCTGGACTACTCCAGAAATGTTACTCCAGAAAATAAATGCCGATCAAATTCAAAGATGATTTTTAAATCTTTGGGTTCGATTGGCATCTATTTACATTTAAAAGATTTAAAAATCATGTTACTCCAGAAAATAAATCCTTAAGACTACGACTCAATTTCAATGCACTCAAAACGCTCTAACGATTTCGAATACGCACTCTTATTTGGCAGGCCGAGAAAAGCTCATCATGGTTGGCTAAATATCGTTCAGGAAACATTTCCGGTACCAAAATAAATATTTGTACTGACTATCGCTCATAATATCCGGTAGCGGTTTCTGTTTGATACAACCACTCCTTTTTCTGTTCGCACATTGATGTTTTACTCATTGAGTTTATTTTTTTGCGCTCGTAATAATTTCATATACAGGGTATTTAGTAACTTACGCACAACCTTTTTGCGACTTTATTAAGATCATCACTACTATAGGATCAACTCCGAAATTGCGAAATAAATTTTGTTGTTCCATATACTTTGTCGATTATATCAATGGAGTTTTTCTATGGAATAGCTGATTATTTATTTTTCGCAAATTTAGGCTTGATCCAATTGTAAAAGTTCATCATGATGTGCTAAAGTCAAGAGGGTACGTAAGGTACCAATAATACTGTAGATTTAAGAGCTTGTTTACAAATCCAATTTTTCTCGCTTGACATTATATACGCGTATTTTAACAAGTATTATTTACTTACTATTGTAAAAACTGTAGCGATATGATAAATATCAAAATAGAGACACGTCAAAGGTTGATATCGATTAACGTGATATACATTATAGATCTTTTTTGTAAAGTTTCTCTACTGAGAAACATGATTTGGACATCATTGAGAAATATTAATTTGATACTACAAACAATTTTTGATGTCCAATTGTTTAAAAGTTGTCATGTTAAACCATTATAATGGGATGTAAGGCAAAAAAAACATGTGCAGGTGTTACAGATGATATAACACACGCATAATACATATCTAACACCCCCTTGCGTCACAGTTTACAATGATGCCTGGCCTAAAATTTGAATGTGAAGTCCTATAAATTCCGCGTAGCAATAGTTTTCCAAAAACAAATCCTAACCATAAACAAAATTGAAATGCGCTTCATTCAAATTCCCGTGGCATTGTTCCGAAGGTTCAGCAAAATCCCGTGAAAACTAATAAATCCGGAACTGGTATCCAGTTTCGGTTGATTGTTCCATCGAATAGCCAAAGGCACGCAGGCTCAATGGACTTGTTTTGTGTCCACTCCAAACAGAACCTACTTACGCTGGCCACTGAAATATGAAATTGGTAAAGGACTCCAATAATGATGCCTATATTGCCATTGATGTTCAGAACAAAACATCACATTATGAAAATTTTGTTACAATTGTTTTTTAAATAGAGATATGGGGCTCTTGGATTGATAGCTTCCTAGGTCGTACGCGTAATTAGTCACGAAACTAAGGAAGAACACAAGAAAGCATTGAAAAGCTATGTTAGTATAAACGGGATAGCAAGGCTTGCGATTATAAAAGCAACTTGTAATGTTACGAAATTGAGTGATTTTTGATCTTTGAAGTAATAATAATCGGCCAAGTACGAGTCGGACTCGCGCACGGAGGGTTCACTGTATGGGAGCCCCCATTAAATATTAATTTGTTTTAATTTTATTATTTATTGTTCAAGTGAATATACAAATAAATATTCTGTGAAAATTTCAAGCAACTACCTGTTACCATTATTAATATAGAGCGAAAAACGGCTAAAAAATCAGGTTTGTTGTATGGGAGCCCCTCTTAATTATTAATTTTATTCTGTATTTGTTGTTGTAGCGGCAATAGAAATACATTATCTGTGAAAATTTCAGCGTTCTAACTATCACGGTTCATGCGATACAGCAGACGGACTGCGGAGTCTTAGTAATAATAATTTTTACCTTTTGGGTACGGAACCCTAAAAATGAGCCAAATAAGCAATTCTCATAAACTATTTTGTTCCGTTGCTGCGTGAAAGAGGAACAAAACAACAAACGCACTTTCAGATTCATAATATCAGTAACGTGTAAGAATTATGTGTTGAATGAAATAAATAAAAAACGGCCAAGTACGAGTTGGACTCGCGCATAAAGGGTAGTAGTATTATTTGGGAGCCCCTCGGCAAAAAATACACGTTTGTTGTATGGGTGATTGTTGTTATAACGGCAATTGAAATACATCATCTGTGAAAATTTCAACTCTTTAGCTATTACGGTTCATGAGAAACAGCCTGGTGACAGGCAGACGGACAGCAGGGTCTTAGTAATGGGGTCCCGTTTTTACCCTTTGGGTACGGTACCACAAATTTTTGATATAAATGGAGTTTAATTAATAAATGTCTAACTTAATTAACTGTCTAACTACGCCAACTTTTGAGCATATTTTGACTGCAAATAATGTCGTTCTGTTGGAAATACAAACGTAAACCTATTTTTTCCTTGTAACAACCCTACCATGTCATTTAAGGGTGACGTAAGTTTGCGAAATAGTTTCTTTGTGTTTGTCTCAGCCCGCGATTGATTCCTTTCTCGACGGTAATAACTTCACGGCTTCCTCCCAAGCGCGGATTTTGCAACAGATCAATGGATGTCTAGACGCGAAACTGTACTGTACTAGCCTTTTTAATAGTCCACTGCAGGACATAGGCCTACCCACGAAAGGTGATTGGGCCATATCCACCACGCTGGCCCAGTGCGGACTCACATACGTCATCGAATTTCTTCTACAGGCGTATGCAGGTTGCCTCACGATGTTTTCCTTTTCCGAAAAATCAGTGGTGTTACATTCCGCACATAAATTCCAAAGAATTCATTAGTACAGGACCGGGATTTGAACCCACGACCTCAGGATTGTAAGGCGAGTATCATTACCACCAGACCACCATGACTTTAGTCGCGAAACACGTAATTAGATTGGCAAAAATGAATGACATGCTGATTCAATTATTTAGCGTAAAAAACTAAAAAAAACTCTGTATACTGTTTTTAAATAATTTGATCAATAAATGTTATTTTAAATTCCATATTTAGGTTGTTTGTGACAAACTTTCCTTAAAAATTTAGTTAGAAATATCAATTTAATCAAAAATACTAGAAAGTTATAGCTATTAGATTATTCATTTTAATACATATTTTGTCTCATGCTACGGATTGAGCTGCGAATTAGTAAAAGCTGGTAGGTACCTCATTAAAAAAAAAGCCTCCTATTGCTTGGATATCACTATACATGTTTTTATTTTACCTTTCATAATACCACTCAAGCTAAAACTATTCGAAAACTGATCTAAATCTACAAAAAAGCTTAACCAAGTAACTTGACATAAACTAAAAATATCCTATGACGATTCGACAAAGAAATTATAAGGCTCTCCATTGAATGTCAGATCTGTACAGTAGCCCGCCTTTGATTAATTTTGATCAATGCCACGGAGACGACCTCGCTCTGCTTGTGCTTAATTTCATTGATTGTTTCTCCTTTCAACACGACCTGATTGTAGTCGGGAAGCCCATATAGCTAGCATATGGTTTATATCAATACTTATTACTTAGACAATAAGTTACGTTGCTGCAAATTAAGTAGAAATTGGCACAACTCGGTAAGTCTGCGACCTTTATTAGGAGCCAGAAGCCTGGAGCTCAATTTTTGAAACTTCAAAAAATTACTTAGATTTTCAACAGTCGGTCCCATCAATATAGAATCTAAACAAAAATACTCTGAAATATACTGATGGTACTCAGTTTGCGCGTATGTCTTAGCGGGCTGTAGATTCAAAAATTGAGTTCCACGGCTCTAATTATAATACGTTAAGTATATCATTAATTAACGTTGTGGCAAGTTATGAAATCTATGCGAAAGCGCTTTTGTTCAGTAATTGTAGTTGAAAACGTTTTGTTTAAAATATTTTGATTTTGACATTTGTTTGCATTGCTTAGAACATTTATTTAGCCTAGATGTTACGAGTATGTGTCCTAAAACGAGCACTTTGTGTTAATTTGATTTTTATAAAGACGCCATCGTCTTAGACTTTAAACCTATAATTTCTTTTTTTTGGTATGTCGCACAGGAGCCCCGAGATTTCTATACCTATAGAAATAAGTCAATAAATTTTAAACTCAGATTATATCTCTAAAGATAGGTTCTATTCTAGAATTACAACGACCTTGTTATACCTTAATCAAGTGCGCTTTACACCACCACGTAAATTACTAATGCTGTAATATGCCATTCCTCGAACCCAATTTCATTTTACCGCCTCAAATTCAATGATTGGCCTGAACAGGGCCATTAGTCCGATGGACCGGCCGATATCGGTCCATTCTATCGTTATCACCCAATAAAGGTGGGCTCTGTGTATCACCATTTAACTCTACAAACACATTTTGTAATTTTAGCTTTAGGGTTGACAACTTAAGACAGTTATATATCTTATACATGATTGTAATATTATTTTGGTACACGCATAACGTACCAAAACAAGACATTTATTTACTTACGACTTCGTGTTTTAAATTAATATGACCTAATTATGGTGCCTTATGTTATTGCTGCGCCCGACGGGGTCCATATGCCACTTTGTACTCTTTATATTTTTACCATTATGTACTTTAAAATATGAAACAAACTTTTACTAACGTTAGATTAAGATGTAAGCTAAGTACCAGCTGTGAAACTAACCCCCCCCCCCTCTCTCTTTTAAGTAACATCTTGCAAGTAATTTAGTTTATAAAATGACAAAGAGCAGGAACCTGGATGTCCATGATAGAGCAACACAAAGAAAAATCCATTGAAATTTGGAAAAAAACTCTTGTCATAGGTACATTCATCGAATTAAATCATTTTTGAATTTAATTTGGTAAGTTATTGCAATTCAATAAAGTGCTCCCAAAGATACCCGAACTACTTTTCAAATAAATGCTTATGAAAAAGCGAAAAGTCTTGTTCGAAGGTAAAAGGGTTTATACATTCTAGGTTTAGTACGAACCTAGGTACTCATTTCGAAGTTGAACAACTTTTGAAGCTCTCCAAGTTAAACAGCGAGTTCTAAATACGTTAAATTCTATTCGAACTTTCATAAAGCTGTTAGAAGCAATTAAGCGAATTAACGAACTAAAGAATTCTATTCGAATAAAACGAATCTGTTTTCAAAAACGAAAATCGACGCTCTTGGTAGGTATTTCATTTGTAAAATGATCAAGAACTCTTCACGTAATTCCGAGTATTTTCGAGTATTTTCCGACGAGATAAAAACATACAAGGTAATAAAGATTATTTATTTGTAAAAAATAAGATAAGAAGCTTACGCTCTAATCTCTATTTTGTTTCAAACAAAATAGCAATGATTGTTTTTGTTAAATTATTTTTGCTAAGCAAAAGTCTTACCTTCATTGAAATCCGATTTTATTAATCCGAATGTATACGGAAATAGGTGGATTTACTAAGTATGTATAGACAAGGGAATAATTTAGAAAATAATGTATATTGATCACAAAATGTGAAAGATGAATATATGTGTACAGTGAATTAATTTCTAAAAAGGCTTTACATCAATTAACCTTAAAAAAATCATAAGCTATAATATAAGATGAATTTAATATTTCCCTTATGAAATAAAAAAAATCTTATCCTTAGTGTACTCTACTCAACAAGATTCGCCTTTCCTTTTCCTTGCTTGTGAGCTCAAAGTGACACAAGAGACTTCTTAGAGACGAAAGATATGTCGAAAATAGGACAATAAGGCTAAGATTATCATTTTATTTTAAAGATAATAATTACCTGATTTGGTCCAGTGAGGTTCAGGCCACAGGAGTTGCATCGGAGACATTCCTCGTGGTAATGGTTGTTGTCGTAAAGGGGTGATGGTTCTGAAATATACGGACAATATCTCATATTTCGGATTTCGGATTTTAGAAAAAAATAGGTACGTGGTATTATATTTATTAAAAAGAAAACAAACATGAATTGAGTTAGTCAAGATCAGATACAAAATGGCAAAATAACTTATTGTCATTGGCAAAATGTTCTCGTAGTTGTACCAAATTACAGAAAAATACAATTTTCAAATAAAGAACTTTTTCAGTAATAAAAGTACGTTAACCATGCAATTAAATTCAGAATTAATATTTAAAGCCTTTGCTTTCAAAAACATTACTATACAAAAGTCTTGCAATTAAAATCTTGCCCAATTTTTTGCGTTACTGACTTATGTCATTCACCCGAACGCATTATTTTAAAAAAACTCATAAAGAAAATCATAAACACGTTGCAAAAAATAGCTAGTGCATAGTGCTATTTTAACGAGATTTAATAACACGGACAC
This sequence comes from Hypomecis atomaria, assembly GCA_964007245.1. Taxonomy (NCBI): domain Eukaryota; kingdom Metazoa; phylum Arthropoda; class Insecta; order Lepidoptera; family Geometridae; genus Hypomecis; species Hypomecis atomaria. The sequence continues at coordinate 9,136,220 of OZ023296.1, read as the reverse complement.
AAAAAATACTGATATCTACACAACTCCAGCCATCAATAAAAAAACGATTTTTCACTAACGAATTGTCTGCGGTATGATAAAACTCCAAAAAGTAAAAGCTAATTTACTTGGATTCTTACCAAAGGTCGAACAAGATTCCTAAAGTTGCTAAGAAGTTAAAAATTTCAAGTATTTTAGTTGTAGACGACCCCCCCCCCGTCTTAGAGAGTGACAAGTTGACAAGCACTTAGATATTCTCAGTGAAACCAGTCGGTGCTGCAGTTACTTTGGTTCCGATGCATTTATTGATGGATGCTCCTTGCGGAAGTAGTCTATGCTTTAAACTGGAGTTTTACTTTGCTTTGGTCTGATGTGAATTTTGTTCGACAGGATGCTTAGGTGTGTTAAAAGCTTTTCGTTGTTGCTAAACGGTTGTTTTTCAATTCAGCTACTTAAAGTAAGTTTTGTGTACTCATTGGCATATTTCTTTGAAACCATCGACAACATTTTTGATGCCGCTGGTATTTCAATGACGAAAAACATGGTGACGATACATACATCCGTAAAAGAAATTTGAGGGCGCACTCATGTAAGCATATCAACTCAAATAAGATCAGCACGATGGATACGGCTAAATCGACCTTTTTGGATAGTCCTATGTTTACTTATGCACTACTTGCTAAAGGCTGATTCAGTAAGTAGGGGAAGTACGTACAAAACGGCACATAAATACGTACGGGTAAAACCTTCGATTAATGATTTATAAGTGGTCAGGGCAAAAAATAAAACTAGGTATAAACTCAATAATTACAGACAGTTTTGACGCTGAAACATTTCATTATCTATTTTCGCGCTCTAAACCTGAAGAAGCTTAGTTAAGTAACATTGTTTTCTTAGGGGTCATGTTGAACTTGTCGAAAATAACCAAAAGGTTTATTCGTGCAAATTGCGTTTAATAAAGGTGTATGCCATTTTGTCCATTACGACTATTCCATTTTGTCCGTCTAGTATGGACAAATTGGTTTTTCATAGACACCTGTTCAAAACGAATTATTTATTTGTTACATATTATACATTCTTGATTTTACATATTTCGTTTAAAGATAAATAATCAAATTTTCTGTGTATAAACATTCGTGGTTCTAGACATAAAAAAAAGAAACTAAGTAAACAAAATAGAATAAAGTATGTCGTTTTGGACATACTTCCCCTACAATACATTTTTAAATAGAACCTTTTTTGAATTTCCATGGCAATCATAAAAATGGATATAGAGCCTATTTGCGTGGTGCAATAAAAGGGTATCGGCAACTGAAGCTCAAATAGCTCTGTAAACAAATTATTAAAGCTCACATACATATTCAATAATACTTGCGAAAATTATTAAGTATTAGTGTACTTAATTCAATTTATCTGATAGCTGTATAAAGAGTTTAAAAGTGCCTTATGGAGCATTAAAGAAGATTGCATTTTACGTGACTTTTACAAGCTATCATTTTTAACAAGGATAACTTTTTGATAACCGAGTAAACTTCCGGCTTCTATAAGGTAACACGTGCTTTTTTATTAGCACAACCATCACTAAATTTTCAATTGTATTTAAAGCAACTACACCAACTTGTAGCTGTATTTATACTAGCGAGACACCTTTGTTTCATTCTGGGTACAATTTTAAAATTCAAGGTTTTCTTGTAATAAAATATGCGTGTGTTATGTAAAAAAACTTTTCTCTAAAATAATTCGGCCGATTGATGGAAACCGCTTCAAATTATGTTGAGTTGTTTAAAGATCTAATCGGCATGGATCAGATAGACGGAAAGATGCGAGTCGAGACTTTGTTATTCGGAGATGATATTATTAAATCAGCAAGAGAAATGTAGATAGCGTAAGTAGTAGCGCTACTCATAAAGCGACCCGGCTACACAACATAATCAATGGCCCGATAACGCTATAAGTCCGATAACGCTTTGGATACAACAGGCTTCCAATCAGCTGAGAAAGTCCATAAAGAAAACCTTAATCTAGAATCAAGTCCTAATGTCGACTACGTCATTTTACATGCAAATCATGCAAATAGACGTATTGAATAATAACAAAAATTGAAAGGTATGCAAAACTGACATTAAAAAGCAAGTTTTTAGGGTTCCGTACCAAAAGGGTAACAACGAGACCCTATTAAGTACTAAGACTCCGCTCTCCGTCTGTCTGTCTCCAGGCTGTATCTCATAAATCCATAGAGCTAGTAAGCTGAAATTTTCACAGATGACATATTTCTGTTGCTAGATGCAACAAATACTAAAAACAGAATAAAATTAAGATTTAAGGGGGGCTCCCATACAACAAACCTGAGTTTTTAACAGTTTTTAGCTCGATATTAATAATGGTAACAGGTAGATGCTTCAAATATTCACAGAATGTTTAGTTTTATATTCAATTCAATAATAAGTAATTAAATTAAATTAAAATAAATATTTAAGGGGGGCTCCCAAACAGTACGGAACCCTTCGTGCGCGAGTCCTACTCGTACTTGGCCGATTACTTATCACTAGAGGTTTATGCGATCAAAATGGCTACAGCACGAGATAAAGGCTTTGTAGAAAACGTAATTGAGCTCGGCTTTGTTTGACACTTTAATGCTATGTCGAAGACAAGTTTCAAACTCATGCTCAAATCGGTAAACACAATGAACTGTGTTTCTTTAGCAAAACTTTGATAAATGGCTTAGGACTCAGATAAAACTCGAGAAAGTTTGATGGCATACTTTGAATCCATATCGATTAGGAGTTCCTCTGTAAATTGTTTATTTATCGGTCGACGAATATTGGTTTAGCTTTCGTTATTCGTCAAACAGGAAAAGAGAATGAAAAGAGGGACATTTAGTCACGAAATAAAGTCTTAAAGCCAGCATTTGAATGAGAAACTGTCAAAAAGGTGACTCATTTGCATCAAAATAACCACAGATTTCTATAAATGAAAAAATAACAGATCTCTCGTTATAAATGAGTGTAGTTCAAAACTTACTAGATTGAGATACATACTGGAAATAGTATTTTAACCCATTAGTATACCTATAGTATTTAAACCCTAAAGTTCAGAATTAAACAGTTTTTCTAAATAAAATATTAATCTAAGAATAGTACATCGAACAAGATGTCTTATTTCGACTTTAAATTAGACCAATTGCCATGAAATATTTTACGCCGTTTCTAGCACCAGAACTCAGACCAAATATTGTAATATATGAGCACCAGAATAACAATATTATTTACACAATCTATTATATTAACATTTCAAAGTTGTTTTTGTGCTACTACGAATATAATGTCAAAAGCAATAAACAAAGACCTAGAATCGTAATTAATATTACGTACAAGACTTAACAGAGTGGGCGGTAAATATGTACCTACGTACTCTCTTACTTTTATATCTCAGGAAGTATATTCCGAGGGTAATAATAATATTACAGGCCGTAATAATACAGAACCAATATTCTCTACGTTTATGGACAGTTACAGATCGTGCAAGGTAACAAGATACTAAAGTTTATGACAAATTATTAATTGAATTTGGAACAACATAACTGCCTGTTGCGGTGACTACTGTAAAATCTATAGACGACGGACATATCATAAGATATCACTGTACTTAATCATCATTATGACCTACTTTTACTATGGAGCCAAAGCCGAAATCGTGAAAAATAAATCAGATGTTTCATAGATTTTGTCGAGAGTCGATCAACTTTTTGAATGGAATCACTTCTTTTTTGCGATTTTTTTTGTGATTTGCAATTAGACCCATAGTTAAATTGCTTAATAACGCTCTCAGTATTGTTTATTATTATTAGTATCATCACGTCGTAGAATTGTTTACGTGATTATAAACAGTACATCAATTGAGATTAATTACTACAGAATTAAGCACTCCGTCTGTTCACCAAAAATATTTGTGAAAAGGCGAAATAACACTTAACTTTATCGGAATAAACTCAACATAGATTCAATAAAAATAATTAAAAACGTAAATAGCGCAAAAGAGAGTACTAGAAATCTTCAAAGCGACTTTTAAATATACCCATTTAGAAAATATGATATAAGACAGTAGTATATAGGTAGATGAGTATCTTTATAAGGCAATAATATTAGAGTCATTAAATTTATTTCAAGCAAAATGAAAGTTGAACTACAAAATATAGCTTACGGCAATTAAAAAAAAGCAATTGCATCTAATGTCACCGTGAAACCCAAAATCAGTCAAACTAATTTACATTAAAAAATACATAAATATATTACTTTTACTTAAAAAGTGCAAGCAATAATAAAACAGGTTAAATGTAATAAGTAAAATTCAAATGTTCATTACCTACACTTACCATTGCGCCCAAAATTAATACCGATTTATTTATCAAAAATCTTTAAAAAGTTCTGTAGTGAATTATACAAAAACTAACTATTTACAAGATATTTCTTTATCTTACTATTTATTATAATATTTGGTGTTTCGCTTAACAATTAAGTCACTACTTTATAGGTTAGAACGGTCTTCAAAGTAAATATTGTTGTCCTTCAATGTCACACCCTATCACTGAACCGATAAGAACTCGGATTCCACTACAACGTGCAAAAGTACTCGTACTAATAATTCACTTCACCGAGGAAAAGGTCCCATAAAAATACTGTTCACATTTTTAAAAGCAGTAAATTACAAAAATACTATTAAAACACTCAAATGCACGATTTTGTAAACTATTTTGGCTTGCATTCAAAAAATAAAATTCGTTGTACCGGCATGTAAGTCGGGGCTATTTTTAATAATTTATTATTGCAATATTAGGGTGACGAAGTATTGTTATTGAGGTTATTCGTTGTGTATGGCACGTCACTTGCGTTCGGTAAACATGGCAGCGATCGGCAACAGATGACAGGGCGCGGGCGAGCGAGCCTGCGCGCCGAGAGCTCGCTTCATCTCATCTCGGGAAGGACCGCGCGATCGCGCTGCCAGCTTCAAGTGTGCAAGCTTGCCGGTCCCACGGCCGCTGCTCTCAGCGGCAATGGCGCCACTGTGCTCATCCCTATACTTCCCTGAAGAAGATCCCCTCTTGCCCCAGTATCGTCGATAAAGCAGTTCAGCTGAAGCGAGACGGAAAAGCTACGGGTGAATCGATTGGCGGACGAAAAGGGGCGGGGATCGAGCACGTGGCTTTGCCTGTTGTTACAGTGAATAGTGGCCGTATTGCAATTAACTTTACCGTTGGAATTCACTCCACGTCTTGGGAAAGCTCTTTGGCGCGTGTTTATCTTAGAAGCCACCCTATAATGCAATTACAATATGTAATTTGATGACTATTCAAACTAATCAATTAAGTTCTGTTAAAATACTTTTTCCAATGTTTATTTTGTAGATACTTAGACGATAATACGCTTTTTGGCAATTTATAATGCCAATCAAGATAATTATCTAATGGTAAGTATTACCTTTGCCTAATTATCTAATTGCGCTACCACACTAGTTCAACGTTAATTTATGATTAAGCTTACACTTGTCTATAATTTAAACAGGATAAAGGGTCTTGAAAGCATAGTAAGTGAATTCATCCATGCATACTTTTTAACAAATTAGAATTGTCCTTACCGGTTTGTGTGCTAGAATCGAAGAACGTGCTCGTAGTTTCGACCGTCATGGTCCCAATAGTCCCATCCAGTATCTGCGTCGATGAGTCACGGCGACCTCGGGCTCGCATGCAGGCGTCATCACTTTGGGAACTTTGTCGTCGGAAGTTGCGACATCTTATCATTTCCTCCGTGGTAGACTGTCTTCGGAAACCACGAGCTATTAATATCTCCTCTGTGGTAGATTGTCTCCTGATCATAGTTCTGCCTTCTGGCGGTCGAGCTCCTGGACTGGGATCACGGCTCGAGCAAGAGCTGGACTCTGGACTACGCGCTCGACCCATCCTGGCACACGATGCTTGCCGTCTTAAGCGGCTTCGACGTCTCGCAGCAGATGGACTCAGCTCTCCACCTCCAGCCCGATCAGGACTCAGTTGAGATCTATCACGTCTTGGTCTCACAGCCGAATCTGGGCTCAACGAGTCCCTTCTAGCTCTACCTTCATCATCAGGTCCTAATGAAGGCCCTGAATCTCTACGTCTTGCTCCCGGAGGACCATTTGGATCATCAAAAGCTGTAGCTTGACGTTGCAGTCTTCCCAATCGACGCTCCGGACTAGCAGCAGCGCGGGAATCTCTTCTGGCACGACCGCATTGCGTTGTAGAATCTCGCCTTCCACCTAAGTTAGGTGGAGAGCGCCCGCTAGGTGTCACTTGGGTCCCTTGAGCAGATTGCGTGGTTGTAGATGTAGACGTTTGAACTGTCTGTGTTGCATTGCCTGCGCTAGGTGTGGTTGGCGATGTTGGTGACGGTGTCACCGCCGATGTAATAATAGTGGGCATCGGCATGCTTGTATGCTGACACTCTCCATCAGATCGGCTCGGTTCATGAATTGCCACAACTGTCACTGACGGCATGTGTGTAGATGGACCAGGATCTGAGGATGCATCTACAAATGAAGGCGCTGCGGGCGTTGGTGGAGAAGTACGGCGTTTCCTATGGGTTGCCACTATTCGTGGAGGAGCTGCCACAGAATCCCGACGATGGCGATAACCATCTACTGAATCTCTGCGATCTTTTGGATCTTCTCCAGAACCTCGCCTCTTGATGCGACGTTCCCGTGTCGGCATTGCAGTGATTGAATCTTTCCTATCCCAATTTGGGAAATCAGAACGAAAATCTTGTGGCACTTTGGACTCCCGGCGCTTAGAAGGCATGGATTTTATTCCTGAGTCCGCAGAAGAGTCGCGTCTGCGCCGAGGAGGTGGTTCGTGTCTCGTCCAAGGTAGCGAGCGGGCGAGGTCTGCGAGAGTTTCTCGGCGAGACAGCGGAGCCCTTTGGCGTCTCTGTTGCTGACTGCCTCCGCCACCCCACTCCCGAAGTATGTCTGTAAGCTGAGCTAGCGAGGATCGGCGACGGCGGGGTCCACCTGGGAAAAAAACATAAAAGCTTGATTTTTTACAACGACGAAACATATATATTATGTTAAAAATAGCCTGATATTTACCTCTGGGCTGATCTGAGACGTCGGGCTCTGGAGGTGAGAGGCAAGAGACTTGCGCTGCAGAGTCCCTGCGGCTGCCCAGCCTCTGCCTGAGGGTGTTCTCTTCTAATGTGGATCTGGTCAGCTCGTCCCAGCCGTTGCCGCCGGCCCACACCAAGCCCACTTGGTGCGATAATATCGGGAGATTGCAAACGAAACATATTGCTGTCATGGTCCTGCCGAAAAAAACAAATAAATTTTAATAAAAGACTCACAAATTTTGTCCAAATTGCGACCTAGTGACATGATAATGACTCGATCAACTCACGCTTTGTTATTACGAAAATTGGTGTCGCGATACATAATTGCAGATTTTCGCAGCTTGTTTGGCACGCGACCTATGTAAGCGTGGAGCGACATATTGTGCTTTTGTGCTCGCATCGCCGCCTTGATAAACGAACTACTGATATTAAATAACCACTCCCATAGCTGTTGACATGTATTACGCTATCTATATTCAATTGATATTAGAAAGGTCATGTTCCGCGGTTGCACATCACTAGAACGTTTCCTTCAATCAATGGAGATCGTATTTTGGAGGAGTAACGGAATTGAATATGTTTTATCAGTGAACAGCGGTTAAATTGACACATTGTGTGATACTGACGAGCGTCGCGTTTAATATGTTTATCGTGAGATAGGCGTGTGATAGTTACTACGGCGGTATTGTACGAGTATCGTAACGATGTTGTTTCAGAGCCTATCGCAGGTTGTGCGAATGAACGGGTACCACGGAGACCGATTCCTCCCAACGTTTTCTGAAGTGGAAACGCGAATTCAGTCAGTTTGAAATCTCGTTTACCAAGGACCAATTTTAGTACTCGCAGTGAGTAGATAAGTGATACAATAGATTGAACAATTTGTGATAAGAATCTGGTACATGTGTGATGGTATCGATTGGCTTATTCAATTATTAGTGCTGATAACATGACGAACTTTTATCTACTAAATTGATTTCTCTCTACATGTGCTTTAAATTCTACGGTTGGGTAGGTGTTTGGTATTTCTAAATATTGTATAAAAATGTAAATACTTATAAAACTAATTTTGTGCATGTGGCTTTAAAATCTAACTAGTATTTTTTTAGCTGTGTCAAAACTAACTAGATAACGACTCACAAACTAAATCTAACGCTAAGTGCACACAGACGGTGTTATAACTGTTAGTAAGTATACTAGGTATACTTCAATTATAGTGATGAAGCTTTTAGCCATTTACAGATCGGTGAACAGTTTAAAGGAACATGTTAAGCCTAATTAAAAAAAATCATTAATCTTTAAACTTAATCGCAAAACAAAAACGCACTAAAAGAAATATAAATAGAATTTACTCGTATCTGGTTTGTTCTATTAAAAAAAATTATTCAATAGAACTAAAAAAACTGAAATATTGATTTATCTTGGTAGAAAAAATAAATAAAGTTTGTTAAAAATCAGATTATATCTTTAGCCCTTATGCAATTTTCTTACACAATGTATTTTTATGACAAAACCTTTCAAAGCTTTATATAAGTACTTATAATCTAAATCACTAATGTAAAAAAGCAGTTATAGGAGATTCCATAGAAGAAAGCATTGGAGCATGCTAAGTAAAGCAAAATGTTTCTTACCATTCCGTGTATGAAAACGAATCTTTCAATGCTACGAGTCCATACTAAAGATACAGTAGATAGAGATCCTCAGTATAAAACTACTCCATACTTCCTCAAACCTTAGTCCATGTTCCGTCTTTTACAAGTGAATTAAAATTGTCGCAGAAAAAAAATACAAAACACGGACTAACGACTCCAAAGTAAGTCTGCGTTATACTGTATAAAGCAGTTAAATTCATCGCTATTTTGTTGTATTTAATTGGATTTGAGTGCAGTTTTGAGTAAAAGATCGCTTCAGTTTGTATCTCTAGATGACGGACGTAATCATATTCTAGGATGCAATTTTACTCATCATTTTATGACCAACTTTTACACTGGAACTAACCGCACTTTGTTAGATACCATTACCGTAGCATTGCAAAAAAAAATCAGTTCAGGACAGTACAAATAACCACCATTAATCCTAATAAATTTATGAGATGAACAGGTGATCTGTATTTGCGATTTCAAGACTATCTTATAGTAAAATCTTTCATCTCAAAGCTCTAATCAGAATATGTGGTGCCCGACATATTAAATTTTATACCCAAATTAGAATTAACATCTTGTACTGAAAGCATATAAATAAATAAATTGATATGAAAATAAAAGCTGGTCTTGATGATGAGTACCTACGACAATATCTGGATCATACCTGTTGTTGAGGAAAACATCAGCTGGGCAATTCTATCAACCGATCTCGTTACTAAGGTGACACGTTCTTAAACCTGTCTCGTTTTATTGACAGTTTTGAGCTGTCGAAGCTGTCAGAAAAACGAGAGAGGTTCAAGAACGTATCACTTCAGTAAAGATATCGGCTAACAGAATTGTCACGCAGGTGTATTTAGCCCTTTGACCGCTTGACTTTATACGTGACAATTCTGTTAGCCGATATCTTTACTGAAGTGATACGTTCTTGAACCTCTCTCGTTTTTCTGACAGCTTCGACAGCTCAAAACTGTCAATAAAACGAGACAGGTTTAAGAACGTGTCACCTTAGTAACGAGATCGGTTGATAGAATTGCCCAGCAGTTGTCGTGCTTCTAGCAGTTTACCAAATTATAAATAAAAAGTGATGTACGAGTACTATATTTTAGGTTATCGATAATGAGATGAAACGTGCAGTCGCAAATATACGACTCTGGCGCAATAGACATGAACGTATTTGTCGGATTAATCATACGTAAGCGGTCAAAGGGTTAAACAAGGTAGATTTCCATGCAAAGTAGCGTTCGTGCGTAGAATTTTCCATGCTAGGATTCGAATCGGGGACCTGTAATGGCGCAGTCGAGGTGAGGGGGACTGTGGCATGTCGAAAGCCGGGTCATTGGGGTACAGTACGCTAACTGAAGGTAATGCCCACATATAATATCACATCAAACACTTTGTACATCTGAAACAATACATTAGTGTTAGTTTTTGAATTAGGACGAACTTTGATTAAAATACGAACAATCAAGAATAATATAATTTAAAATTTAATATAATTTTGAATAACTACTTCATAAATAACTTCGACTAAGAAAATAATTATGAAATAAGCCAATTTTAGTCAAGAAGTGCCAATTCGTAGTTTGTGAATGCATACGAGGGAAAATAAAATCATATTAGAAGTGTAATAAAAATATTATCTTGCTTAGGATTTCAATGTAGAAATTGACACCTGTAGTGGGTAATCTTCGTTTTATCTCAGGATATTCAGACTTTTAAAGTAAAATTTTCTCATAAAAGTTTACTATACCAAAGAAATTCCATGAATTGAGTAACTGTCAGTTACGTGTTCAGTTTCACTAATGCTTATTAATTATGCAACTTCATATCATGGAATCACTACACAAAACCGATACTGTGACCAAATTAAACAAAAGTTTCACTTTATAAGACTAACATGTACATCAACATATGGTTCATTTTTGTTAATTAAATTTATGCATAGGGCTTTAAAAATTGCTAAATTCGTCCAACAAAATTTGCAAGGGAGCAAATTTTTAAACGCCGAAATCAAAAAAATATGCAGAGTATTAAAATAATTTTAAAATTTAGTCACACGTTAAAACTTGACATATTAATTAATGGTTTCGCATATGTTATAATTATTTGCTACAATATTATGACGTTTTTTATTCATTTGGTGTAGATTGCAGAGAACTTGTTTGATCTAGTTTGTTTACCTTTAACCTTACCTTTAACATAATCCGAAAAAAAGAAAAGTTTCGAGTCTAAAAAAAAAACAAAGTTTAGTAAAAGTTGATTGAGGTTATTTTAAGTTTGCTAATGAATTTTACTATAGATCGCTGACTACAGTAATGTAAATTAGAAAAGAAAACTGAATTTAACAAGTTGCTTATTAATATTAATTTATACACAGCTGTACATTTGCGTTATTGTGGTACAGCTAGCGCCGCCCGGTAGAATTTTCCCGCAACGTTTTATGGATACTCTCAGAGCTTTTCACGTAGTTCCAGAAATTTTCACCACTACATTCAGATGGCACTACTGTTGCATCTCAGTCGCCACTCGCCACTCTGAACCATAACCTGAACCTGAACCCTAAAGTAAATTTTGCTTGCCTACAAGATTAACAGGAAAAATTACAGATGGCTCTAAGCGCCATCGCGGTATGCTATATTTAATCAGATTACTTTTATAACAATAGAATTATTGTTCTTGGTTGAAAACAGTAATAACCGTACTTAACAAACACCGACAATGTTTTCTAGATTACACGAAACGTATTGTTGTTTGTAAAAACATTTTGAATTTGGAATGAAATGTTAATTTTAGAATTTATTACTAGCACATTTATACGTAGGCTGCTTCTATTGTACACACTTTAGGCCCAATTATGAAGGCGCCATCGTAAATTGAATAGCAACGTAAAAAGTGTTCTCTCTATCGAAAGCCCAAAGTGAAAAAGAAACAGAAATTTTCTAATTAGCTATTATTAGACTTAATTGGGCATATTGTATGGCTAAAGGTTTTGTAGTATGAGTAGCATTTTTGGCTGTTGATAAAATAGTGTACTTATAGAAGCAAAACTGACATGGCATTATGTCACCTACGACACGAAACATTAGGTGCTATTAGTTTTACGTGTGCATTTGCATGAAAAATCCGGATGCATCCATAAAATAAATTCGATGTTTGTGTGTGAATTCACAACCCACACTGGGCTTGCGTGGTAAATAGAGCCATAAAGTAGTAGTAGAACTGTGCTCAGCAGTGAACTGTTAAAAAGCCGGCATAACACAGTACGTAGGTACTTGTAGTGTATTTGTATATCTGCTATCTGTATTGTGGCATTTAAGCTCCATAGCCAATAGAACGATTTAGATGCGGTTTTTAGGGTTCCGTACCCAAAGGTTAAAAACGGGACCCTATTACTAAGACATCGATGTTCGTCTGTCCGTCTGACGCTGTATCTTTTAAACCGTTGTAGATGGACAGCTGAAATTTTCACAGATGATCCATTTCTGTTGCCGCTATAACAACAAATACTAAAAAGAGAATAAAATAAATATTTAAGGGGGGCTCCCATACAACAAACGTGCGTGATTTTTTGGGAGTTTCTTGCTCGCTAATGATAAGGGCAAGAGAAATGGGGCTAAGGAGGCACCAACACGGTACGGAACCTTTCGTGCGCGAGACCGAGTCGCACTTAGCCGATTTTTTCTATCAAAAAACGATGGAATCGGAACAAGTTTAGTTATAAGTTGTGTAAATTTACTTACAATAAGAGTACAAAAAAAACAATATAATCCACACAGGAAATATATACCTATATAATATCTTCAACGGCGCAAAACAAAACAAACACAATACTAACATTTCCTCCGCATCCTGGATGTTCTTATTAGCTCAGTAGGCATTCTTAGGTACTGTTGGCGTAATTCGAACCTCAACCATAATAATAACAATATTCTGTAAAGGCCCTGATCGACGTACAAAATAAATCCGCGGTTTAAGAGTTTTCTCTGTGATTAGGTATAGGTACTGTGACGGTATGGCGGTATAACAGTATAATCACACAGAAAACTTTAAAACCGCGGTTTTATTTTGTACGTCGATCAGGGGTTTAACAAAAGAATAACTGCCTTCCCACAAAATACTTAAACACACTTTAAACACTGTTTAACCGTGCAATTTGTACTGTTAAACATTGTCTCAAGCGTGCGTAAAACTTTTGTTGTAATACGGTAAGCATCTTACGAAGAGCTTTGAAACGAGAATCTGGTAACTAGTCTTCAGCGCAGGGTATTAGTGCAATTAATTTCACGTTGCAATTGTATTTGAAGTCTCTTTGGAGAAAATGGAAAATTAATACGTAATTAGACGTCGTTGGGGCGTGCAATTTGGGTGGGTATTAATTTAGATAACGTATGATTTTGTGTTTGTGGTTGGTTGAAATAATTTAAACAGTTTTTTTGTAAATGTGCGCACAATATTATTTATATTACCGCCTTACCACAAAAGACTTAAACACGCTTTAAACACTACTTAACCGTGCAATTTGTACTGCTAAACACTGTCTAAAGCGTGCGTAATACTTATGTGGTAAGACGGTTAAAGTTTATAATTTAAAGCCACATTACTCACTTAATTGTAAAATTAGGCGATATAAAGCGCATGTAACGTGTCTGTGGTATAAAACTGATTTTGAGGGGGTTATAGTAGATTTTATGTCTACTCCTAATGTTTCTCACCGTTTCCTGGTTTGAGCTAAAGCGTGTCAGACTCAATAGTTCTTAAGACAGCAACTTTACATACTATTTGTCTTTTGGAGTGGTTATTGGCTATTGAAAACTCTGCCCGAAATTGAACTGTCGTTGCCACAAGAACTGAAAAGATACTTCACTTTCATCACTCTCTTCCTTCTAAATGTTTTCTCAATACAACACTGTTTGTGCGTTTTGATTATAAAACTAAGCTTAAATATATAAATATATCATACTTTGTTCAATACGAGTTTTTTATGATAAGCCTAAACTAAGCCGGGAAGAGTTGTTACGCTTGCGTATTCTCTAGCCCGCAGCGAGACTCTCTATATCTAGCTCTAGCATTTTATAAAAGTTTCACTCGTATTTATATTTCAGCCCAGTAAAAACATTTTTGTCACAGGCATTTTTGTGTGGATAGTTAGCAAATAATATTTTTGTTGAAACGTTTCATACGAAAACAGTTTGGATTGAATGCATAGCATTATTCATACAAACAATTTCAAACAAATGGGATGATGTGGGAATGAAAAAGCGTTTGAATTTTCAAATTATAATTTGAGAATAAACGGGTATGTCCCATTTAGATTGGTTTTTGATTGATGGAGTCCGGGGAAGTTTGAAATGAATTTCGGGACATAAGGCGAAATGATATTGCCGAGCTTTTTAATTCAGAGTTTGTTGTAATGTTTTTTTGTAAACAATTCATACATTGCGAGTTTAGTTAAAAATATGTAGTACATCGTAATTCGAAATAAATAGTCGTAGAAAGAAAGGCTAATATAATAAAGCCACTACTGTTGCGATTTGCCAACTGCAGCTCTACGAGTACATACAAATTGGTCAGTATATATTTCTATACAAGTATTATATTTTAAAAACAAGCTTTTACTGAACATGTACTCGCCAAGACGAATAAAACGAGCTGAAACTCGATAGGGTTGCGTCGTTTCATAACAGAGTTCCTATGACCACCTCAGGTCAATCATAAGACCTTGGTTAACATTGAAAGACAAATTTCTCGCCAAGACCATTCAAATGAACCCAAACTCGATTAGGTTGTGTCTTTTCATTGCTAAGTTCCTTTGGCTACCTTCCAGCTCCATCAGATCAGCACCATGTCATCATAATTGCATCGTCATGCAATTTACACAAGTATGCAAAAACTCAGCTCAATCGGTAACCGGGAAGACGATCAAATTTAACTTGCAAGATTTGATAACAGACAGATAACGCGACAGGTGAAACTAAATAAAAGATTATAAAAATTACTGCACGTGTTGCTTTTGTGGTTTAGAAATAGTTTCATAGATATATTGTACCTATAAAGCAGTCATGCCCCTATAGCCAACTGCAAGTAATCGTTGCATGCGCTCTTAGTAGTTTCAGTTGGTTGGTAGTTCGGTTAGAAATAGTTTTATTCTTTAAAGCTGGAGCCAACTGAAAGAAACGTAGAGAGATTAATAAACGATTGAAGTATTTACAAAAACTTGAGTCTTGATACAACACTTATCATGTCATCATCATCACCAGTCATGAACCTGCAGCCGACTACATGCTGTTCCAGTAGGTACGTGTTGTCGGTAGTTTTAGCTTTATAGTTGGCTGGAGGCAGCTAAAAAACATTATGACACACGATGAACCTCATTATTATGGAAGTATCTGAATAAACCTGCGTCTTGACACAATCTACGGTAACTACTTCCAAGAAGTCAAGGTCCTTGTAAACCTATGAATCATCGAGCTGTCAAACCCGGCCGAGCCTGTTCCGCCGCGGGACCAAATCGATACAAACAAAACGTTTTATGTCCGCTATATTATTTAATTGAAAACAGAAATGCTGAAACAAAATAGCCATTTTTGTTTTGGGTTGGAGTAATTAGGCCACTGTTGCCCGCGAGCTATTGTGTCTTAGTGTTTTGCTTAGCAAAATAAATAAAATCGTCTAAATGCCGGAGTCGGACTCGCGAATGAAGGGTTCCGTACCTTGTTGGAGCCCTTTTAGCCCCATTTTTCTAGCCGTTATTAATAACGAGCAAAAAAGTCATAAAAATCACGTTTGTTGTATGAGAAAATTTAAAAAAAAAAACTGTTTTAGTATTTGTTGTTATAGCGGCAACAAAAATACATCTTCTGTGAAAAAATCAGCTGTCTAGCTATCATGATTCATGAGATACAGCCTGGTGATAGAAAGACAGACGGACAGACAGACATCGGAGTCTTAGTAATAGGGTCCCGTTCTTACCCTTTGGGTACGGCACTCTAAAAAATTAAAGGTTTGTACAGCTCAAAATGATACCGTTTGGTTTATCTGGGTAATTACTAAATTATATCAATCATTTCTCTGTTTTTATTTAGAAAGCAAACGTGACGTAGAACGTCCACAAAGCTGGATGTAAACTGCTTGTCTTATTGGTCTTGATTTTATTGGAAATCTATTGGGAATACCTATATAGCAATGGATATTATATACGGCTAGTATAACGGTGATAAAAGCTGCTTTGCTATTTTGTAAGTAAATTATGAATAAATCTCATACCTCTGTGGTAGAAATAAAACGCGCTCTTTGTGTAACATTAAAACATATTAAGAAAAATTTATTGAAACGGATTGACTATCGGTATATCGAAGTGTTGAAGTGTTTGTATAATAACGCCACTATGTCGGTCCGAGTACAGGAAGAGAGCTCGAAGGTGATCCCTTTGAAAAGAGGCGTCAGACAGGGAGATGTGATATCTCCGAAACTGTTTACTGCCACTTTGGAGAACGCCTTTAAGCTCCTGGATTGGAAAGGATTTGGCATCAACATCAATGGCGAATACATCACTCACCTTCTGTTTGCCGACGATATCGTGGTCATGGCGAAATCGATGGAAGAGCTCAGCACGATGCTCGAAGGCCTCAATCGAGTTTCTCAACAGGTGGGTCTCAAAATGAACATGGATTTATCCATGTTGTTTTAACAAAAGTCATGTGTAATGCCCATGTCGTACCCACCACAATATCTGTTGAGAGCTCGGTTCTTGATTGTTGATTGTGTGTCTACCTAGGACAAGTAGTCCAGCTAGGTAATACCGACTTCAAGAAAGAGGTCAATCGCCGAATCCAACTCGGTTGGGCAGCCTTCGGAAAACTGCGTGACGTCTTTTCATCTGATATACCTCAGTGCCTCAAGACGAGAGTTTTCGATAGTTGTGTGTTGCCAGTGATGACATATGGAACTGAAACGTGGTCTTTTACTGTGGGCCTTATGAATAAGCTCAGGATGGCCCAACGTGCTATGGAGAGAGCTATGCTCGACGTCTCTCTGCGAGATCTAATCAGAAATGAGGAGATTCGAAGACGAACCAAAGTTACCGACATAGCCCAGCGGATTAGCAAATTAAAGTGGCAATGGGCAGGACACATAGTTCGAAGAACAGATGGCCGATGGGGCAGTAAAGTTCTCGAATGGAGACCACGGACCAGCAAGCGCAGCGTAAGACGTCCACCGACTAGGTGGACTGACGATATCGCAGGAACGCGCTGGATGCAGGCCGCTTCCAACTGGCTTTATTGGAAATCCATTGGGGAGGCCTATGTCCAGCAGTGGACGTCTTACGGCTGATGGATGGATGGATGGAAGAAAAATTTTGCTACTATATACAGTAAAAAATTACTTGTTGGTAATTTTTGTCGTGATTTCGAAAATCAAACCGGCTCCTTTAAGACTTCCTAAAATTGAACAAGTCAAAAATAATACGTCGATATTCAAAACTTTACAAAAATAAGTTTCTGGTATCGATATTTTCGTAAATACAATCCCAGCGAGACCATTCTTCACAAAAAGTTTGCATTCCGGAAAATCAAGGCAAATACCAAATACGCCAATGAGACGAACAATATTAAAGAATGGGTATTTCCTTTTATTAAGATCACATTTCAAGGTTTTCACTGTTCAGCAAAAAAACTCCAAAGCCCCTTTCCGGAGAATTCCGGTTACGGAATAAAATGAATAATGATCTCGGAATGTTTTTGTTCGAACTGGCAAGTCATTATTTCTAAATAATTCTTGCTGAGTAGGGAACGGTGGCGTAATGACAACGCTCTTTACTGTGCCTACCTGTTGTTTCTACTTCTATGGGTTTGTAAATTGCTATTGTTTGGATAACATATTGTGTAAGTAACTAGGTACTTACTTATCTTAATGTATGTGGAAGTCTTTAGGGCAAAAGTGGTTAGAGCTTTGCGTAAGAAGATAGTCTACCTACGCAATCCTCGTAGAACGAATATTCAGGAAATGTAATTGCCAGTTGTTATCAGCACCACATAGCAAGTAGTATTAATGCTTAAAAAACACGTATAGTCATACACTAATGAAATATTTTTTTGTCCATCCATCCATCAGCCACAAGAAGTCCACTGCTGGACATAGGCCTCCCCAATGGATCTCCAATAAGACCGGTTGGAAGCGGCTTGCATCCAGCGCGATCCTGCGGTCTTAATGAGGTCATCAGTCCACCTTGTGGATGGATGTCCTACGCTGCGCTTGCCGTTACGTGGTCTCCACTCGAGAACTTTCCGACCCCATCGGTCATCAGTCCTCCGCGCTATGTGCCCTGCCCATTGCCATTTCAACTTGCCAATCCGTTGGGCTATGTCGGTAACTTTGGTTCTTCTACGGATCTCCTCATTTCTGATTCGAGCTCGCAGAGAGACTCCGAGCATAGCCCTCTCCATAGCTCGTTGGGCTACTTGGAGCTTACTAACACAGAGACTAGACACAAATAGTACAGCCAAAGAGATTTTATTACAAATTCTTGTTTTGAATAAATGTTTAGTGTATTTCCGCTCTGTCGTAGTCATATAAGTTAAGGGTACTATTCAAAATTCAAATTAAATCACAAACAAAATTAGTAATTAATCATCAAACTGATGGTTCGACTATGGTTAGGTCAGGTTAGAAAAGTTCTTGCGAGTGAGCTCGAAGAGTCAACACGTCCTGAAGATGCCTCGTTTAGAGGCGAAACACGTGTCGAATAGAGTACAGTAAGAATAAGGGTGCTATTTATTGACTAAGTATTTTTTCAATTATTTTATACCATTTTTTTATAAATAAATCATATTTGTAATTTTAACATATTAATTAAATATTTTTTTCAGGTTTACTACATTTTTTAAATAGATTACTAATCACTATTTTTGTTACAGGTTTAATTATTTTTTATTATTTTAAACGGATTAATTAAAAATTTTGTTTCAGGTTCATTCATATTTTGTAAACATACCTAAGCCTAACTTTTCTAACCTGACCTAACCATAGTCGAACCATGATACAGTTTGATGATTAATTACTAATTTTGTTTGTGATTTAATTTGAATTTTGAATAGTACCCTTAACTTATATGACTACGACAGAGCGGAAATACACTAAACATTTATTCAAAACAAGAATTTGAAGATGAACTTCCGCAAAGTAACGCCTGATTCAATAAACTATTTTATTACAAGTTCATACATACTATAATGCGAAAAGACTTTTCCCCCAACTAATATTACTTACTTATTCTTGAAAGTACTCTTGATTTGTGGAACCCTAAGATAAGTTTGGAGTAGTTAGTAAGTGAATTGAACTACTATTAGTTAATTTACATTGTCAAAAATAAGACAAAACACGGATTAAGTACCTACTTCTAACTAACTCTGAGCTTATTCAATAAGTCCTTTTTTATATAGAATTACTCATCATATAATGTATTGGATTATAACTTATAACTTCTGCTAGTTCGATGAGAGGAAAATTAAATATTTTGAGTAAACCCGATAAATCCCAGTAAACTCTGTCAAACAGAACATGTTTTCACAGCCAATATTGAATTTATTCTGCATTTGAAATACTTCATAGTTTGCGGTTGATTTCGGAAAACAGGAATGTTTATACAGTTTTATATTGAATATTGATGTTTAATTTGGCCGGACGCAGTGGTATTTCATAGAGATAATAAGAACTCATATACATACTCCGAAACATCGCATGATTATCTAGGTATTGTAACCCTATATTTAATTTTATTTTGTCGATTTTTGGCTTGATAAAACCCGTAGGGAAGCAAACGCCAAAAATCTATGCGCCAGACCTTCATCCATCTAACAAAATAAGCTGCCCTAACCAACAGTTTGCGGGCTTAAGGTTTATTTAAACAGCAATAGCATTTAATTTTATCTAAGCACCGGTTGTTACAATTTACTAAGGAAGATAGCCAAGTACTAAGAAAAACGACTTAAGTTGTTTTAACGCGAAGACTCCAGCCGAGGTTGAAATCAATGGCCGAGATTTAAATGTCTAATTTGAATTAAAAAGGAAACGATAATGATTACGAGAGTTGCTAATGAATGACAAAGACTGCTAAAACCATCTAAAAAGAGAGTTAATAAAAAATTAAGACAAAAAGGTTTAAAACGTCGTCGGCTCTTTCATTCTGTTGCTTCAATTATTTTTTGTAATTTGTGGTTACGTGGTCATTTATTCTGTTATGGTTATCTTTCTAGTCTTTTATCAACTTCCAACGTAACCACATATTCTCACGCAGCCGATCGCTTTGGGTATGGCCATTTTTACTAACTTATTTCCCATGTAACTCATGTAAAATGGACCAAACCCACAAATCCAGTACAAGAGAATCCCTGCGAAACCACACATAACCGTTTCCTCAATTAAGACCGTGTCTGCCGACGCTTAGGATCGATTAAGACATCGTCTCGCAAAGCCCTCGTGGACCTCGTAAAAGCCAGTTTTATTGGATAAAACCGTATTTTATACGTTGCGATGTTTCACGTGTCGTACAAATGATACGGGGCAGAGAACGTTGTTATCAAAGTGGGGATCAGTTATGACCAGTTTGGGAATTAAATGGACGTATATTGTTGCTTGTTACGTGTGATAAATCAGCATGGTGGCTGGCTGTCCGTCATTTATTTTAATTAAGACTGGCATTAACGTTATGAGTCGTTTTTGAGATGTAAACAGCGTTTATTTCATGCTGAAGCCAGAGCCTGAAGAACGTTCATGCTAAAATATAGAGATTATAAAGGTATGATTCCGAACTTCGCTGCAGGCAGCAGCAGCAGGCAGCTGTACTACCGCAGCACTACTTTTTCTCATATAAACTCATAGAGATTATACGGGGACCAGTAGTGCTGCGGCAGTACTGCTGCCGTGTTGCTGCTGCTCGGAATCATACCTTTATCTACATCGTTATGGAAATTGGCGGTTGTCACAACATATTTCAAGTTATGGAGTGTTTACTCAGTTCTAAATTTTGAGTCCACTTTACGTGTCCGACTATTGTTTTAATACTAAACGCGATGAATCCGCATGCCAGTACTATTATTACTACTCACTCTATTCAATAATGCAGTTTTATGTAGTTGGAACTGTAGGTCAATTACAAAATATATCGAATAACTTATCGCTACGTATTCGATAGCAATATAATAAATGGTGATGGGTAAAACTTCAGATACACTCTTCATTTTGCTAATAAGTACGGGACGATTACTTTTTCGATAGGAATTGTGTCAAGTCTTTAACCCGTGAGAAGGCGCGCCTAATTTTCTTACACGAGTAGGCGCGCGCGAGCAAATTGCTCACACTATCATACATGATAATATTTTTAGTGTTTCTATATTTATTGGCTTATAATGTATTTAAATGTATTTTTTTTTTTTTTTTTTTTTTTTTTTTTCGGTTCCGGCGATCGCAGAGTAAATACATACGTTTCCGTGCTCCGTAAATATCAATTAAAAACAGTGTAAATAGTGCTTTGCAAACGTCTTACGCCACAAGATCCGCTAAATAAGCCATCGAAAAACACGATTAGAAAGTGAGGTCAGTGCGAAACATATTTATATGTCGTAAAAACTGCAATATTCTCCATTCAGACTTAACCTAAAAGTGCTAGTCATATCAACTAACAGTGATACCAACCTAACCAATAAAGTGTCAACTGTCTCTCCAACGTCATTTTGACACTGACAGTACAGATTATAAGCCAATAGACAAAACAGAGTTGCCACTTACGAAAAATGGAAAAGAGCATGGAGTTATTGCTGTCAAAACTAGACGAAAAATTAAATCAGCAAACAAAAATAATCACTGCATCAGTGACGAAATGCGTTATGGAAGCGTTAGACGATAGACTCAAAACAATAGTAGAAGAAAATACCCAACTTAAAGCGAAAATATCGTCACTAGAACAGAAAATCAGCGTAATGGACAAGGAGAAAAGGAAATACAACTTAGTGTTCTTTGGATTAGAAGAGACAGCAAAATCAGAAACAGAGCTGGTAGACTACATTAAAGAAACAGTAACAGGAACAGGAACACACCTTGACAGCCAAGAAATCAGTAACATATATAGAATTGGCAAGAAAAATACCAACGAGAATCGGCCTGTTATAGTGTCTATTACATCCATGTGGAAAAAACATATCATTCTAAAGAACAAGAAAGGATTACCACCAGGAATTTTCGTAAAAGAAAATTTCCCTAAAGAAATTCTTGAAAAGAGGAAGCAGCTTCAAACTCAAGTCACAGAAGAAAAGAAAAAGGGAAATGTAGCCTATCTAAAATACGATAAAATAATTGTGAAAAAGCCAACAGATAAATCCAGGGACAAAAGAAAAAGGGAGGAGTCAAGCTCACCCAACTCGTCAACTCAGAAAAAAATTAACATTAAGGATACCCAGATACCACAAACTACCAAGGGAACTTCAAAGGAAATTATAAAACCCAATATCCTAAACTATGTTGCACGAGGCAGAACATCATCTTTGTCTGACACTCCAAAAAACTTGTAATGACCACCGGCACCCGAAATCGAACCAAAACACAAACCACAACTTTATATAAACCAACAACGGAAAAACACACCCCAAGCCGGCTGGTCACCGTGGGGGAAGAAGACCGCTACCCTCCAACAAATGAAATAAAACAAAAACGAAATGCATGTAATACATATTTATGTACGTTGAACACAAGAACGCTGAGAACACCAGAAAGTTTACAGGAGCTAGAGCTGGCACTTGAAAATATGAAATGGGACGTCCTGGGTATAAGTGAGATGCGGAGAGTGGGTGAAGGAATAGAAGAGAGGAGTCATTATATTATGTTCTACAAGGGTGAAGTGGCTGGACACAGAGGAGTAGGCTTCATGATAAAGTCAAAACTCAAAAAACAAATTATTGGGTTCGAAGGCATATCAGACCGAATAGCAATAGTACACATTAACATATCGAACTATACAAAACAGTGGACTATTATTCAAGTTTATTCACCGACGGAACAAGCTAGTACAACAGATATAGAAAGGTTTTACAACAGTCTTAGCGAAGTTACTGAAAAATACTCGGATAATAACTTAGTAATCATGGGAGATTTTAATGCTCAAGTAGGTGCTCAAACACCTGGAGAAGAGCGTGTAATAGGAAAATTTGGAAGAGGCAAACGAAGCAACAATGGTGAAAAACTGGTGGAGTTCCTGCTTGAACATAACTTAACGCTGCTAAACTCCATATTCCGCAAAAAACACAAATCTAAATGGACTTGGATATCTCCAGATGGAAAGGTTAGAAATGAGATAGACTACATCTTGTCTAACAAGGCAAGACTGTTCAGTGACACAGGCGTAGTACAATACCTGAACTTCAATACTAACCATCGTATGGTACGGTGTTGTCTTTCTGAGCAGTCTCCAAGAAAACCTAGACCGAAAGCATTTCAAACTAACCATATACAAATGTTCAGCGATGAGAAGGTTCAAAAAGATTCTATGGAGGATTTGATGGAAATTGTTACTTCCAACAAGAAACTAAACGAAAAATATGCCAGAGTAGAAAGCAAGCTCCAAGAACAGATAAAACCAAAAACAGGTAAGAACAAAGAAACCCATCTAAGCCAGGAAACTCTAAAATTAATTGAAGATAGAAGGAACTTAATAGCAAAAAAGAAGAAGAAGGAAAATATTAAACATATTTCGCACTTAAGCAAATGCATTCGTGTAAATATGAGGAAAGACAGGAAAAATAGGAGAACCAAAACCCTAGAAAGCTACATTATCAAAACGGGAGGCACACGAAAAGCTCTCAAGGAACTCAGAGAAAAAGGAAAAGAATGGATACCAAAGTTAAGAGACAAAGATCGACTAACCAATACACGCAGTACGATTCGAAACATTGCAACAGACTACTATCGCCGGTTATATTCCATTCAGCCAAACAAAGAATTACCCAACAAAGAAACTAGACTGGAAAACGCAATAAAAAATATCGAAGAAGTACCACAAGTACTAAAATCAGAAGTAGTAAAAGCTATAAATAGTCAAAAGATGGAAAAATCTCCTGGACCTGATAGAATTCCAAATGAACTGATACGAGGAACAGTCGACGAATTAAGTCCGATACTAACAAAGATGTTCAACGAGATACTATTTACTGGCAACATCCCAAGACAATGGGCAGAATCTCACATTATACTTCTATATAAGAAAGGTTCAAAAGATGATATTGGAAATTACAGACCCATATCTCTCATCTCAAATGTGTATAAGGTTTTTGCGAAAGTGATACTAAACAGAATATCGAACACTCTTGATGAAAACCAACCCGTGGAACAGGCAGGGTTCAGAAAAAACTTTAGCACAATCGACCATATACACACCATCAAACAGCTTCTACAAAAATATAACGAGTACAACAAACCTATCTATCTAGCCTTCATAGATTATTCAAAAGCCTTCGACAGTCTTGATCATAGGTTTGTATGGCAAAGTCTTATGGAGCAGGGAGTACAGTATCCTTACGTAAACGTCATCAAAAAGATCTACAGCGAAAGTAAGGCTAGCATCAAGTTGGAATCTCTGGGGGATACTTTTCCAATTGACAGGGGAGTCAGGCAAGGTGACTCTCTCTCACCAAAGGTTTTTTCGGTAGTACTAGAACAAATGTTTAGAAAATTGGATTGGAAGCATCTAGGGCTAAACATAAACGGATCGCGACTAAACCATCTAAGATTTGCTGATGACCTGGTCATATTGGAGGAGAACCCAAAATTACTGGAATCCATGATACAAACGCTAGCAGACAGAAGTCGTGAAGTGGGTTTAGAAATAAACTCGAGCAAAACAAAAATGATGACAAACGCAACAGCTGCAGACATAATTGTAAATGGACAAAAACTTGATTATGTCGAGGAATATGTATATCTGGGTCAGATCATTTCCACAAGCGACCAAATGTCCTAAGAAATTGACAAAAGAATCGCTACAGGGTGGAAAAAGTTTTGGGCCTTGAAAGAAATAATGAAAAGCAAGGAACTCAGCATCAAGATCAAGAAGAAAACTTATGACACATGCATTCTTCCTTGCATCACATACGGCTGTGAAACCTGGGCTTTGACAAAAAAGCAAAGAGAAAAGCTTGCAAAATGTCAACGAGCCATGGAAAGGAGTATACTGGGGCTAAAGTTAAAGGATAGAGTCAGGAGTGTGGATATCAGACGCAAAACTAAACTCACAGACATCCTTACACATATTGACCAACTAAAATGGAGATGGACGGGGCATATGCTCCGTTGTAAGCATGAAAAATGGAGCAAGCATGTAACAGTCTGGTATCCAAGAGACGGGTCAAGAAGCCGAGGTCGCAAAGTGAGAAGATGGGAAGATGATCTGAAGTTGACTGTGGGTCCCCTTTGGCTAAGAATTGCAAACGATAGGAAACAGTGGAAGATGTTGGAGGAGGCCTATGCCGTAAGGCACACCGAAATTAGGGACTTATTGTGATGAATGAACTAGTGATTATTTAGTAGAACGAAAAATTGTAAAATTTCGGAATAAAAGGCTTATTATTATTATTATTATTAATGTATTTAAATAAATAACACAAGGTTTAGTAAGTAAGAAATCAAGTATTTTAATCAAACTATTAAACATAATAGCTACTTCTAACGCAAATAACAAAACAACCTAGTATTAATTAAAATTTTTGGCACGTTTCATAAAAATCACAATAAAAACTGTTACATAACAAAAACTAAAAAGTGTTATTCATCCATTAAATCTACACTAATGTGCCCCTCGAAACATACTGAACACATGTATTTTACATGTGGATGATGTTTTTTTACATGTGGCGCGTGATGAGCAAATTGCCGCACGTTGGTACACGGCCTCCACAAACGCCTTGCTGCGCGGTCGCAACGCCACTGAGCGGATCGAGAATTGCGTCAGGGGAGAGGGGGTGAATATTTAGGAAGGTACTTAAGTGCTTGAATTGGTGTGGCAAGGGAAAGACAAAAATTTTTTGAATTAAATTTTTGTGTGAGCAAATTGCTCATAGCGCGCCTTCTCACGGGTTTTGAACTAATTTTATACATCGAATTAAACTTCTTCTAGCTGTAAGACGAACCTCGTTAAGGCACACTTCCACGTCGCGCGCTCTTACATTATTGAATAAAATCGCCAAAGAAATTGATATTTTTGGATGTAGTCTGACAAATTTCACCGAAGTGGCGCCGAAAATATGTGTAAAACGATAATATCAGTTATGTTAGTTAGTGTTTTTGTTTCTCATTTTGATTTTTAGGTTATGATTGTACTTTTTTAAGTTTGTCTCATATATCACAAGTTTAATAAGAGCAGCATTAACTTGGTTTAAACTGTAATGTTGCTGTAACCTATGATGAATAAAAAAAAAAAATCTTAGCAGCTGTGAAGTTAGCTGCGCGAAACTCAATCCTCGCGCATCTGTTGAGGGACCTTCAGTGCGGATTGGTTTTTGCGCAGCTTGAAGCTAACATCACACCCGCCAAGAAGTTTGGTTCAGCCTATACTAGTTGAGCAGAAAGAGACAATTCTAAATGTAGATGTGAGTGAACCTTCGCTATGTACATCATCACTACGTAGTATAAAGCAACCGCTATTTTTGTGTGCCTGTCTGTGTATCCTCTTATATCTTCCAAAACTGACAACAGATTGCAATGCGGTTTTCACTGTCTTTTAGAATATTTAGCTATAACTAACCAGGCGAAACTAAGACGGGCACCTAGTTAAATATAATAATATATAAGATAACGGCGTGAGGTGATCCATAAGTACAATATTTTGAAAATATTTTTAATATTACTACATTTATCTCCAGACTCAGCCATAATTACTATTGGACGTCAGCCTCCCCCTAAAGATTTATGTTACAGCAATGTAATATTTTAAGGTTGTTTGTTACACAAATATCTAACAATATTGAAAATTAATTTCTGCAAAGTCAAAAGTACATCTATTTAGAACTTTACCTGTGACTACTAGTTGATATAATTGAAATTGAATCCTACATTCTAAGACTCGTAAGTTTTGAACACTAACCATTTAATTAATACGGCTTATAGACTTGTGAAGCCGATAGCAGAAATCGTATAGCCTTGTAGAATTCACTTAGCTATCAGGATTTTACTTAAGGTTAAGCTCTTACTCATTGGATAAATAACTAAAGTCAAATAGTAGAAGGCTTTTTCGCCTGATGGAAAATTATGTTGCCGGCGAATATAGACTTTGTGAACCTAGAAGATACCTATTGCTTTTAGCCATAACAATACCTCTTAAGATTATAATTGCCAGGAAAAAATGACGGAGAAAGAATGCATTTCAGTCGCGGGCGGTTTGCAATGTGGACATACGTCCAAAAACCCACAGCAAAAACCCAAACTTAGCTCTGCACACTGGTGCGTTTTCATTAAGATCTATATTTAGTAGTTGAACGTTTTTAGTCGGTCCTTGGGACTTTCTTAAGCGATTTCGCACTAAGTATCCTACTAATTGAATTTTATGCAAATGGATTCAGACTAATGTCGGTTGTATGGTAATAACCATGGAGGTTTAGAGAGACGCTTTCTCTTTACCAAGCGCGTAAGACGCTTTTATGTACCTACTAAATACGCAAACACCGCAAGATATATATTTTACGAATCATATCTTGCAGAATGCAGTGTTGTGTGAGCGCATATATAAATATTAGGGGACTTATTCAACATGATCTCTGACCCCAAAACTAAGCAAAGCTTGTGATATGGCTGCCAGAGACCGATATACTACATATCATATTTTTTAAATGCATACTTATATAAATAAAAAAATCCAAACATAAAGCCAACTTCATCACATAAATACCTGCCTAGCTAGAAATCGAACCCACACGTCTTTGTCCCAGGTGTCAGGGTCACTACTGAGCCACCGAGGCAGTCAAAATCGTTATGCTCTGTGAGTTATAATTATGTAAAGGTTGGTTCGTAACTGTCATTTCAAGCAGACATTATTGGCCCTGCTAGATCAAGCCAATCGAGACATGTCCCATCTCTTGACATCTGTGGTAATAACTGTGGAGGGTTGCTAGTCATGGTGGTTTTATTGTAACAGCCACAATACAGTATTACAATTCATTCTGGGCGTGGATTGATGGCGGTCATCTTTTGTTTTTATTGGTGTGGGTCACTTAGGTATTGTTTATGGACATCAGTGGAAATTTACGAGTTCATTGCCGACTTATTCCTCTAAACTTTCATAATCATCGTTTAAGCTATAGTAACGTTTATAGTTGGACATAGACCTCGAGGTCGGTCTTGACCGGTTGGAAGCGGCTTACATCCAGCGTGATCCTGCGGTCTTAATGAGGACGTCAGTCTACCTTGTGGGTGGACGCCCTGCGCTTGTCGTTACGTGGTCTTCACTCGAGGACTTTTTAACCCTGCCATCATCAGCCCTGTACTATAATAATTATGTCCTGCCCACAGACATTTCAACTTGCCCATTCACTGAAAGCAAGACGCCTCCAACCAGTGTTAATGGAAATCATGGAAGTACTACGGCTGATATGATATGATATTTTTGAGAAATTAGAATTTAATTTGCTTATGTAGTGTATTTACTTACAATATAATACTACACATTTTAGCCTAAGATTGAAGAAACTGTACGCATTGTAGAAAATAAGTTCGACATCAATATTTCTGCGCTACAAAATGTTTTACAAAATTATTATCCTCCTTTACGAGTATTAAATCACTCCACTAATGGAAAATAGGAAAACAGAATTCATATTTTGAAGTAGAATCAACGTCAGCTTAATTGATTATTTGTTTATTAGAATTTAATTTACCTGTTTATTTCCGTAATCTAGATTACAAATGCTTTTGAAGAAGTTAAGACGATTATAATTATTGATTTTCGTATTATTTGCTGTAATTGATTAGAGCTTATTATTGAGAGTATCCATAATGTTTCACAATTTATTTTGTATTTCGAAATTGTAGTAAAAATAAAGGTATTTTGATTGTATACGAGTATTTCAGACAAGTATACAGAGTTTCGGATAACTTGCGCATAGCCTTTTATTTATAACTTAGCTCATCTAAACCAGCAACTTTTACTAAATAACCGACCCCAAAATCTAGAAAAAAAAGGTCTGTTATATCTGATTTCATTGACCAGAAGGTCGTAGATGTAAGGTCAAGCTGTTTTTTTCCACGAGATCAAGCGAGAGTTACCTTTAACTCGGTATAACTGTGCAGACCATGCCAGCTAGTCCAGCATGCGGCCACGAAAAGCCACAAAAAGAACTCTTTTCGATGTGTAAAACGTGACAGATATATACTTTGCCATAACGCTGTCTCGTTCTGACACGTCGAAAGAAATATTACTTCGTGCGCGTACTAGCCCGGCTGGATTTCCTTTCAAGTAGTTGCTCATATTCATACTCTCTTTCTCAATTTGGAAGGAATCCAATCAATCCTTTTAAACCTATTAAGAATTTACTTATAAACTAAATAAGTATTAAAGAGCGATTTAATTTACTGCATTTGAGTTTCGTGCAATATAAATATATAATTATGTGATTTATGTGAGTACTAATCGTCAATCGTGTTCGAACCGATAAAACTAAAGCTCCTATTTATTTGTCATACCGTGTACTCGTTCATACGAGTAATCTACGCTCTAACAGATTACCAAAGATTTGTCCCAGAAAATGGCGTCTTGTAGGAATAATACATTAATATTCATACAAACATTAAGAGCACACATAAAGGTTTACAATGAGGATTATAACCATAACATAAGAAATTATATAAGGATAGTGTAAAAGTAAGATAGTGTGATAAATAATACTTACATTTTGTCTAAAAAATATCACCGCGTTCCCTTCCCTCTTCAAGAGTATTGTCTGTAACAGCATCTGAAACAAAGAAAAAGTAGTCTAAAACATAGATTACACTGAATTACAAACTAGATTCAATAATAAAAAATACGTTTAGTTTTTAAACTACATCTAAAAGGCTGAGCTGATATTATACCGTCTTATTTGTTAGCAACGAGTTGTAAAGAAGGCTATGCTCAGAATCTCTGCGAAATCTATTCAAAGGACATAAAGATAAACCAAAAAGCACGTAGACCAGCAAGTTCACAACTTAAAATGGCAGTGGGCAGGTTACAGCACGGAGGGCTGAGACCGCTGGGGTCGTAAAATTCTCGAGTGGTGATGAAACGAAGCGTAGGTCGTCCACTTACAAGGTGGACAAAACTTATTAGAGATCTATTGAGGAGGTCCAGCAGGGAATGTCCTATGGCTGAAATGTTCATGATATTCTACAGTTATTTGTGTAAACACGTACTTCGTCTAATCAAACACTACCAATATTTGTCTATTTGTCTCGTTATACATATTTAAGCGCAATTAGCTACATTCAAGGAATCATTGCTACAATAATAACTTGGATTAATACGAAAACAGACACGATATCTCAGAATAATATTATGCTCAGAATTCTGAGAACACTTTGAAAGTTGACTTCAAGTTTCGGGCCCGGTCAAGTAGTTCAAACTGGCGGTGTCCATTTTTGAAGTGGGTGTTTACTAACAAAGCTGTGGACCCTTATAATTGTAAATCCTAAGCCCAGCCCTGTAATTACGGGCCTTCATGATTACATCGACTTTGTCCTTTTTTGGGATTTACTCGCAAAAAAGACGCACTTTAAGGCCAAAGCTCTACTAAAGTGGAGCGGCGAAGCGGAGCTAGGTTCAGTGATGGAAGTTTGTAAAATGATTTGTTAGATCACTGCATAAATACCATTTACTAGTATTGGTAAGATACAAAATGCAGTTGTTAGATCAGGGTTAAAAAGGCGGTTACTTTATCTATTTCGTTTTCTATCAAAATATCACTGTCAGGATGGAAATCTTACTTGAAACTAATGCAGCAACCCTGATTCTAATATACCTAGTAACAAAGACTCTTTAATCTGATCCTAAAATGTTCGTGAGGGTACTTAGCTAACGTTCAGGATTCTAGATAAGTAAAGGAAACAAGTAGGTAAGTATTCTTTGTTTATTCTTATAACTCATGGAGCTTGAGAGGGTCTTTCCATGTATTGCAATAATTAAGCCACGTTCGTAAGGCCCTAGACGTCGTCAGAAGAAGTGGCAAGAAACTCAGACGTCATCAATATAATCTTTTGTTACAATGTACAATGATCAGTCACATTATTTAGATATTACACAAAGTACTTAACTTTAGCAACATGGCGACGTCCACTCGGCTTGGCTTCGAATATAAAAATACCGACACTCAGCATAACTAGCTAAGTGATACACAAAGCGACAAAGATTTGCCCAACGTTATCATTAGGATACTGGGCGAACACTAAGAGAGACTCAATGATACTAAAAGAGCGAAGCCGCGCCAACAGACTGTTTTATACTGATTTCACAAGCTCCCACCATGCCTTACCACCACTGCTCGATGTAAACATTACCAACAACCAATAGGGAACGAGCAAGATGGCGGGTACGGTGGTAGCCTCCATTTTACACAATTGTTTAACATAAAACCTTCTTAAACTGTATTTCATACTTATTAGAACAAGATACGTTTCAAGTCATCTATAACATTATGAAATTACAGTATTAAATAAATGGTGTATGTAAACAACAATGGCCGACATTCGGACGTCATGTTTCTCAGTTCTATTTAGCTACTTATTAGTTTTATATTACTTAATACATCTTGTAACTGTTATTAAATATTATCCTATCAACTATTCTAATAGTTCCCTAATATCACAACCACTTTGACTACAGAATAACACATTGATAAACAATATTACAAACACAACAAGCAATGGCGGGTATGGTGTCTTGATTTGTCTGTTAATATGAAGAGAAGGTAAAGAAATAGTTTTAGACCAATAAATGAAACATAGCGACTGTTTTAAGTGATATAGAATATTATAATAAAATCCCCTATCTAAGTTGTGACCAAGTGGAGTTTTTGCTTTGTTATTCTCTAAACGTGCGGTTCGATCAAAAACATATTCGCTATACTAGTTGACCACTTAGTTACTATAGTTTTGTCCGTATTTGGCGGCTTTCCCCAAAACCGATTGCTAGCTAGGTAGTAAGTACTTATAATATTACTAATATTCGATTTTAAACATTTATGATTAACAGTGTGTTTAAGACTGGACCACATGACAGTTGGTCCGGTGGACCAGTGTTTTATCGTCTACAACCTTGCAGTTCCGTGCTTGTCCGCTACGCTCTATTCCGTCTTGGTGAAATCCATGCCTCACTCGCAAAAAATACGCACTTTAAGTCATTCTCTCTAATTGGTTTGTTAGCAGTTGAAACGAGTTCGGAACGGACTCCGTCCGTGTAAACTTGCCTTACTTTTGCCATAAAATTATAATTGCGTTTTGGGGACTTTTAGATGGTTTTTCTGGCAAGTAATGGCCTGCGGTTCTTTCCGCAATTCCTCACATTTTTGGAAGACTAACGTCCAATATTGAAATCCCTATAACTTATTTCATGACAAAAAAGAAGTGCTTTAATCGCGAGATTGCATTGATGTAATAGTAATATTGATATTATGACGGTGTGTTTGTGTGGCTCCGTAAGCCGTGATGGTCTAGAGATAGTGACACCCGCCTTACAATCGTGAGGTCGTGGGTTCAAACTCCAGTCCCGTACCAATGAGTTACGGTAAAGGAAAACATCGTGAAGAAACCTGCATACGTCCGTAGAGGAATCCGTTGATGGTGCATGTGAATCCATCAACCCGCACTAGGCCAGCGTGGTGGATAAGGCCCAATCACCCTTCGTGGTTATGTGTCCCTATGTCCTGCAGAGGACTATTAAAAAGGCTGGTACAGTACAGTTTGTGTTACAAATCAAAGAGGAATGCTCTTTTTCTTTACTATGCTTCATAAACTGTAGGGACAAGATACAGATAGTCCCCCCACTGAACATAGGCCTATCCACTAAAAGCGATTGGGGTATAGCCACCACGTTGGTGGGTAACCTAATGCGTTTCGGTGCCGTTTTCCCAACAAAACAAAATTAGATAGTTAGAATATTAGTGGTTAGAATAACTATTTTTACTATCTATCTCATACGAGTATGTAAGCCTTCATATTTGACTTGTAAATTTTTATTTATTAATAACGAATCTGAATCTGAACCTCAAACCGATGTACAAGAGATATCAATATTGACCGCACATTTATTTATTTCTGATTTGGAAATTTAAATTAAGAATCTGAATTCCGAATCAGGAAACCACATTTGCGGCAAATATTACCTATGTATTTGTTTTATAGAAAATACGTTCGCGTTTGATCACGATGTGCGATAGAATCACTATAACAAAAAATCTGCTCAAAACTTAATCCAACCAAAAACAAGGAAAGATAAACGCAAAATCCACACACATCGCTTTCAAAGTGTGAAAAGAAGGCTTTCAGAAGTTTAAAAGGTTTAGGGACTACCAAACTTTTATAATTGTCCTCTGTCTTTGTGGACAATGGGAGCCCACACGGCTGAAACCACTCAGCTCACGAGATGGGACAAGTCGCCTCGATTTAGGAGAGACCTAATTTTTCTCCATACTTTTTGGTTAAACTTGCAAATATAGTATACGCGTAAAACGAATAACAATTTAACTATTAATCATAGACCAAGCAAATTACCTGCTCATATACGCTCTCACAATATCGTAATCAGCAATGTGTGCAATGTGCATGATAAATATCCATTTTGTGGCTATGATGATTTCCCGCCTTAAGCCTTAATTTTCATTAAGTGTCTCAAGCGCCAGTTCGATCCTATCGCCAGTTAAGTGAAAGTGTAAATAGGTATCTGTGAAGGGTTACTGGAAACTTAAGTACGAACAACCTCTTAGACCTCTCCTTTTAACCTCTGCCATTTTAGTAGCTACATTTGCTACGTTAGTACGTTACTAACGCCGTAATTGCAAAAAAAAAAAAACTTAAAAATCAGCTATTTCATACAATCAGTAGTTATTTTTCGCAAAAAATGGCAAAACCGCCTTCCATCGTGTACAAAATTTATTGTATTTCGCTCGAATTGTTTACATCATTGTTGATTTATCTGAAACGGCTCAGACGATTTCTGTAAAATTTAAACGGGACCACCATGGGAGTATACCCTTACGAACTAAAAAAAAATTTCGATTCGGTTCACAATTGGCGAAATTATCGATGTTCATCGTGTACAAAATTATGATATTTCGCTCGACTTGCTTACATTATTGTTGTTTTTTTTCAAAAAACGGCTCAGTCGATTTCTGTAAAATTTAAATGGGACCACTTGTCGATTTCTGTAAAAATTAAATGGGACCACTTGGGGAGTATACCCTTACGAACTGAAAAATAATTTTTCGATTCGGTTCACAATTAGCGAAATTCTCGATGAAAATACAAAAAACAATTATACACACGAACATAGAACCTCCCCCTTTTTGGAAGTTGGTTAAAAAGTGAAAGTTTACTTTTTGAATATTTCATAATTTTACAAACTTTGATTTAAAGTTAGTTTTATTTTCAGTTTTTGTTAGAAGCAAACCGCGAATTGTACGTGACGTCACCTGCCGGTCTCGACGGAAGACCAGCGCCGGTTGTTTATAACCGGCACCATGCTGAGATGGGACCGGCTGGTGACGAAAAAAACACTAGGTAGTTTCAGTTTTTAGTGTAGTTTCAATCTTTGTTGCTGTATTTCCTGTGTTTTGTTTTCGTCAATAAAATATTGTCTATTGTAAATGGACTCTCGACAAAATTTATGGAAAAGCGGATATTTTCGCAATTACGGGGCTGGTCCAATAGCAAAAATTGTTCATAAATATATGTGCACATACTTCTGAAAGTTCCTGCACTTCGCAAAACCACCATAACATCCTGATATAAAATATGTTTACTAATTAAGCTACCACGCGCAACAGGTAAGAGAATGCTTCTCTATAGAGCTCTATCTAGATCTCTGTAGCGGAAATCATAGAGGGAAGCTCGTGTACAATAAAATCAGGACACTCGACCCGACATTGCCTCAACGAAGGCCCAGTTAACGTCCTGAAACGACACTTAATAATTTACTACATGTATTAAACTTTATAGGTATCTGAAGAGAGCGGAAGTCAAAGTTAGTGGAAAAAGAGACAGAATTGTAGCTCAAATTGTGTGAAAAAAAACCTACATCTTAAGGTGGCCAATTTTGAAAAAACATAAATATTAAAAACTGCATATTATATGCATTAGTTATTATTTATCTTATTATTGAAGGTACTAATTATTTTTGACTTTTATATTTAATTTGTTTGTTGTTAGTGAAGTTAATGCTCGCCAGTGGTGAATTTTTTTATTGAGATGGTTCTTGATTTTCTTATTTTTATTCATTCATAAATGTGAATCATTTGCTTCACTTATTTATTACGTTTTGAAAACGATTTTTTGTTCAAATAATCATCATCATCATCATTATATCAGCAATAGGACGTCTACTGCCTTCCAATAACATTAATTGTATGTGGCTAGCAGCCATCGGCAATCAGATCGTCTCATAAATATTAATCATCAATTCATTTTCATAATTATTTTCATCATTATCAACAGTTTCATTTGGCCTCCGGCAGGAGAGCCCTCCCGCAGGTGGCATTTACAACTAAGCACTACCGTTGCTCGGATAATACATTTCAGGTCCCTTTTTTTTAACCGCTTAGCTACGCCAGAGGCCTTCAGGCGGCTTAATCACCAGCACGGGAAGCATGGCATTCCACCATTATATTCCCTCGAAGAGGAAATAAAGTATGGATTGATAATGACAACTAACATTTTAGAGTGGATAAAATGGTTTTCTCCCTTTGCCGTGCTACCCGTGCAGGGCTAGCCGCCCGGACCATAGCTACTACTTAACCTCACTCTTTCACCAATCATTCCTATCTTTTCTAAAGTTAGAGTACTGTTGTACCACTATGTCTGTACGTTCCACGTATGCTTCAGGACATCAGGTTGTTATTACGGTACAGTACGCCAAAGTAACGAGAAACGCTGGCCGCGACATCCTACACAACAACAAACCTTGCACGATTATCAACATTGAAAACACGATTCACATGTTTTGATACTGATTGGACTTCAAACAATTCATCTGTTCGAATTTACTTGTCTCGTGGTTTGCTATTGTTTATCTCTAAATTATTGTAACACAGGGCAGGAAATAATTGTAATTGTGGGCAGGGCACACAGCTTGGAGCACTGATGACCGATGGGGTCAAAAAGTTCTTGAGTGAAGACCACGTACCGGCAAACGCAGCGTAGGACGTCTACCTATGAGGTGGATAGATGATCTCATCAAGACCGCCAGATCAAGCTGGATGCAAGCTGCTTCCAACCGGTCTTATTGGAGATCCGTAACGGGAGGCCTGTGTCCAGCAGTGGACGTCATATGACTGATGGATGGATGGATGATAGGACATCAACATCGGGCCACAAAGAGATAATTAATTGAGGTTGATAACTATTATTTATTTATCTAAAATGTTATGCCTCCATGAACATTTATAACACGCCAATGTAAGTAACATTTTACATGGATGCACCAAATAGCCAGAGAAATAATCACCCAAACAATTGAAAAGCCAACTAGATGCTTTCAGTGTCCGTCTCCGAAAATTCTAAGCCTTTTTTTGACAGTAGGTACTTAATATTTTTGTCAACGTTTCTCACGGTATGTATTTGGATGGGTGACCGCGGTTAGCATTTACCAACTGAGCGCTACCGTAGCTTGGATGACACATTAAATTGTAGGTCCCTGTTATTTTAACCGTTTAGCCAGGTCAGAGGCCATCAGGTGGCCTAAAATTCTGACACCAGGGCTCGCCACCCCACCTATACGAACATACTTAGGTACATAGATTTTTGTCACGAGCACAAGCCCCGACGATACCACAATAGTATATGAGACGAACTTTTTAAATTTGTCCTAATACATTTTGATGTGATACCTACCTGTTTAAAAATATTTAATATCTTACACGAGCAAATGCAAACAGCGTAAGACTCAGTGAATATAAAAAATAGAAATAGAAAACGAAACAAAACAGCCATGGAAGGCGGTCAGTAGGTACTTACATCGATTTATTGTCATTTTTCCTCGTGTCCCGCGTTAAGTATTTAAAACGGTTACTTTCATTATTTGAATTCATTATCAAGAGTCGCATGAATTAATTTTCCTTCTTACCTCATAAATACCTACATTTATTTACACAAATACAAAACGGTTTCCGTACCGTGTGGAAGCGACTTTAACATGTTTTATTTTATTTGTTTTTGAAGGAAATTATCTTGTGAATATTTCAATCCTCTTCCTGTTGCCGTTATTTATATCGTGCAAAAAAAATCACGTTTCTTGTATGGAAATATGTATTCATTTTATTTTAATTATTTATTTTTGAAGTACATGTTTAACAAAGAGTTCTATTAATATTGTCAATACCTATCACCGTTATTTCTAACGAGAGAAAAACGGCTTAAAAATCAGGTCTGTTGAATGGGAATGCACATGGTATATTGTTTCTCTCTCCCTTAAATGTTTTTTTTTCATTTTTAGTATTTGTTGTTATAGCGGCAACAGAAATACGTCATCTGTGAAAATTTCAACGTTTTAGCCATCATCGTTCATGAGATACAGCCTGGTGACAGACAAACAGACAGACGGACAGTGGAATCTTAGGAATAGGGTCCCGTTTTTACCCTTTGGGTACGGAACCCTAATACGAGGTCTATATGTGAACACCGCGAAGCTCATTGCGAATTCATCGCGACAGTGCTATTTATGTAGCCGAAACTCTGCAAACCGTGTCCTAAAAGCGGGTCCATTATACACATTACCGGGGCGGTTCGATGGTAGGGTTGCACCATTAAGCCAGCTCGAGTTCAGGCCGGAAAAAAAAAACTTTCTAAGAACACTAAAATTAGCTGGCGTTGTTGTGCTCCTGAATATATAATGACTATTATTTTTGAATTAATTTTTCGCGACTGCTATTTATGTAGTAGAAACTCTGCAAACCGTGTTCTACAATTACACAATTTTATATTATCGAGCATTGCACTTTACGCCAAACAAGGTAATGGTTATACAACAGTTTTATCCAGCTGAGTCCGGCCAAAATACTAAACACTGCACTTGTATCCGATTAACCATATTATTAGTACAATTTTAAAATGTGACAAAATAAGTAAAGGCTTCAAAACGATTTTGTCCGGCTCGATCCGGCTAAAACACTAAGTCCTCTACTTATATCCGACAGAAGTAAAATTAGAGCATTCTGTACTGTCTGGTTCGCAGCGTGACACCTTCGCGCCGGAACAATTGAAATAGGCTTTCTAATTTCCGGGAAACTCCGCGGATATAGAACCTTTTTCGATGTGCTTCACGGTTTGCCGTGAAAGAGCTATATTATCTCTTTTGCATGATCGGAGCACAATAGACGCCTGATCCATTGAAATATTATGTCTATAGAGACTTTTATTTAAACTTTTAACTATTGTTTAGTAAAGTAGTAAAAACTTCCAAAAAATGGAAGGCAAATAATAAAATGTCGAGCGTTTACCTACAAAATAATTTTGAGCTTAGAATTTGAGCTGATATTGGAGTTTTAGTGACATATACACCACACGAATACCTTGTATGTAATTATGGGCCTAAATTTACTAAATTTTGTCAATGGCTTCGCCCGCGTGATATTCGAGGCTCATAAATGATTCGGATCTCTATTGGTGAAAGAATTTTCAAAATCGGTTACATCCACGGATTACTACAATTTCATAAACTCATATAAGATTTACCTCTTTGTAATATTATTAATAATTTTTACAATACCAGTATTGATTTAAATCTATTCGTGGTGCCTAATTAAAAATGTGTATTGTATTAAGGTTGTATTAAGGTTATATATATGGTAGTTACTTATTCATGAGAAAACGAATAGTATTTTAGTAATATCGAACAAAAACATTATTTTAAGTTGTTCTCAGTATTGTCACCCTAATTATTCATCTAGAAATAAGCTGTTGAAGTCGAAATCAATATAAATGTCAGGAATAAACGGCGGCACCGCTCGCCGGGACGCGACGCTGGTTCAATTGATTTGTCACACCCGAGTGTTTTCTCCACGGAAGAGAAAAATCAAGTGGAAGTGCAAAGTGGGTGTGACCCGCGTACAAAATTAAACATTTATCCATCCATCAGCAATAAGATGTCCACGGCTGAACATAGACCTCCCCTATGATCTCCAATAAGACGGGTTAGGAGCAACTAGCATCTAGCGGGATCCTGCGGTTTTAATGAGGTCATCTGTCAAGATTCAGAAAGCCTTTACACTGATTTAGAGTAAATTATCAACTGACTCCAAATTTATCAACTGGCGACACTGACTTCGGTATAAATTATGTACATTGCATTTCGAACTGATTTTTTTCTACCGTGATATTCTCTTATAATTCTGACAGCGTGAATATTCAGGTTAAAAAATATTAAAAAGGTATTGGGTCAATTATAATTATTTATTTGTTAATAACACTTATTTTTATGTAACTACATGTATTTTCTACACTTGTATTGAATTTAGTTGTAGGTAAAGATTTTAGTTTGCAATAAAATGTTATAAATGCTTATAACATTAATTAAAGAAACACACAGATCCCACTAATAACATTATTTTGTAAAATGTTGTCAAGATAATTGCTTGAAACGTCAAAAGTTATCAGATCTGACTCGTACGAGTATGTAGAGCCAAGCTTCTAACTCCATAGCTACCCTTAAACTATACAAGCTCTAATTTCATGAACTAAAAATATATGGCTGATGGCATTACAAGAGAGAGGCCTATACCCAGCAGTGGGATAAAGAAGGCTGTGGATGTTGATGATGAAAACATATAGCTTGGCCAGGCATAGAGACAAACCTGGCAGACGTGAACTTACGATTAAAACAAATTAATAATTGTTTCCCATAGAAATGGCCGAGATTGAGTAATAGTAACAAAACAGTCAATTAAATCAGAGCGTGTGTCCAACATCTCATTGGAGCGAAAACTTTTCCTCATCGGCCTCGAGACGTAGGGCGCGATTGAGTCACATCACACTGGGTTCCATCAGGGCATGGAAAAGTCTTGATACCTATCGAAAAGTGAACATTATGTCATTGTAAGTTAGTTGAATTTCGAATAGGACTCTACATAAATTCCATAAATGTTTTTATAGCATCAATTTACGAAACAATTTTCAGTGCTACTAAAAATGTACTCCGACTGTTTAGACCCTGTTAAATCCATTTGTTGTCAATGTGGGTGTTATTATGTCTGTTTAATCTCTGCGCTTGTCACTATGAGAAATGGTTGGTATATTCAGCGTAAAGGACACTAACTCTCAGTAATTACGCTAGAAATATTGCCCTCCATTTCAAACCCTAGACGCACATGCTCACCCATTTCTGAGCGATTAAAGGCCTGAACTCTAAAAAGCGAACCAAAACTAGGCGGACTGTTGTAGTCCATAAGTCCATTGCATAAATATTACATTTGCTTTACGAGAAATAAGACACAGTCAGAAGCGGAGCCCCACCCATGTGCTTGTTTTTCACTAAGCAAATTATGTAGTGTAAATAAATAAAGTAGTAGGTATAGTATTGTATGTACAATGAATGAAAGTCAAGACAGAAGTGTCAATCGTAAGACGTCCACTGCTGGACATAGGCTTCTCTAATTGATTTCCAATAAGGCCAGCTAGAAGCGGCTGCATACAGCGCATCCCGAACTACCGATGTTTTTTATCAGATCGTCTATCCACCTTCTCGGTGGACGTCTCATACAACATAATTCTAACCTAGAAGTAGAGACTCATGGAATAAAATATACGTTAATGTTTTAGGAAAAGATATTCCAATACCGATCCAATAGTTTCAATACTAGTATTAATTCGGGCTCGGACAGGGCTCGGTATTGTAAACAATCTGTTCCACCCTCAGCAAGAAGGAGCAATAATTACGTTAAGATTTGTGTCGATAGAAACGTTACGGTTTCGGTTACATGTTTTGGGAAAGTTACCAAAGTTGGAAGGTGACTTTGATAGTGGCTATTTGGGGGAATTTGCCGAGGTACGATTGTGGGTCGCTTACAAGTACTGAATTTGTAATTCAATAACGGTTGAATAGGCAGATGGTTGAATAAATCCGTGTCATTACCAATAATTTTTCGACAAAAATGACATAACCAACTTCAACCGTGTACAGAATTTAATAGCTCGCACGGATTGATGAAGTGATTATCGATGTAGTAATTTTCACATTATTGTTGATTCTTCAAAAACGACTAGGCCGATTAATAAAATTTAAATGGAACACTTCTGAAGTAGGTATGATCTACTAAACAATTAAAATAGTCGTCAAAATCGGTTCATAATTGGTGGCATATCGCGTAACATACCTTCATACAAAAAATAACATCCAGTCGAATTGAGAACCTCTTTTTTTGGAGTCAGTTAAAATGTGTTAACAAGTTCATTATTAATCTACTTCCAAAAACGAGGAGGTTCCTAACTTGAATTTCTGCGTTGTTTGTGAGCCGACTCGTAAGTTTTTGTTTTAATATATTTAATGTGGAACATTACGAAATAATCGTAATAGTTAGTAAATATTAAAAAGAAAGCAAAGAAGATATTATTGGTATTAGTTCGGAAGCAATGATGAAATTGCAGCGCCTACAAAAATTGAGTGAAAAAACCGTTACTTTTGCTCGCTGTTTTCAGCTTGAAATCGATACAAATGATTACGTTTATATTATCGTTTAGGACCCAGCCTTTTTAAAATAGTCCACTGCAGGACGTATGCCTACCCACGAAGGATGATTGGGCCATATCCACCACGCTGGCTCAGTGCGGGTTGGTTGATTCTTGTACGCCGTCGAATTTCTTCTATTTCAAAATTTTGTGGTGTGTAATCCGTACACAAATTCCAAAGAACTCATTGGTACGGGACCGGGATTTGATCCCACGACCACCACGGCTTTTTGGCCGACCCCTGGTTTAGATGTTTACGTTGTTTGTTATTTGTTTGATGTCAGTTATTATGTTTTTGTGACAATAATTCATACCTTATCTTTTCATGGAATAGTAAAAACGTTGTGTCGCTGAAACGAAGAAAACATACTTTATTTTTGAGTAGCTTTATCTAGATATACTATGAAACTAGCTGACCCAGCAAACTTCGTTTCACGCAATATCTTTATAAATTATAGCCTTTGTGTTATTCTGATGTATATTATTATTCCAAAGTTTCATCTAAATCCGTTCTGTAGTTTTTGCGTGAAAGAGTAGGTACCTAACTAAAATCCATACATACATTCAGTCAACAAAGTATTGGGAATGGATGATTTGTTTATGGTTCCAAATTCAATTTTTCGTTTTTATTGTTTTTGTTTGATTGGCACAACTGTTTTCCATTTTGGCGCCGAGTTTGAGTTGCATCTGTTATTTATATTAAATACAGTGCTGTTTTTAATTATATCATATCTATAATAGATCCAACCGTTTATTTTCTTTTTGACAGCACCGATATCACCAATCGCAGTGCGCCACCATAGCCATAGAACGTAAATTTTTAA
This sequence comes from Hypomecis atomaria, assembly GCA_964007245.1. Classification (NCBI taxonomy): domain Eukaryota; kingdom Metazoa; phylum Arthropoda; class Insecta; order Lepidoptera; family Geometridae; genus Hypomecis; species Hypomecis atomaria. Next base: position 9,093,716 of record OZ023296.1, on the reverse strand, counting down.
AAACGTGTGTTATTTTATGTAATTTATAAAAAAACTACTACACTTATGGACTCAATTTGTCAAAGATGATTATTATACGGGATCGAGGAGCAAACTTAGGCAGTTGTCATATTTTTAAAACCTCGCATTTAAAAGTGAACTTTTGCGTAACATGACGCAGTTACGTTCTATTGGTGCTGTCAAAAAGAAAATAAATGGTTGGATCTATTATAATGTGTTTAGCGAATTTCATTATGGACAAAAACATCGAACTAAGAGTTTGTCTTAAATTTTGCATCGCCAATGGAATTTTATGTTCGGAGTCACTGAAAATGTTACAGAAGGCTTACGGTGAATTGATTTTATATAAAACACGTGCTTATGAGTGGTACAAAGCGGTCGAGATCTGATGGAAGATTTGCCTCGCTCTGGTAGGCCATCAACGTCTGCAACTGAAGTTAACATCGCAAAAGTGAAGGAAATAGTGACTGAAAATCCTCAATCAACTTTGAAAGAGATAGCTGCCGAACTTTCTGTATCTCACAAGTCGATCCATACCATTTTAACTAATCATTTGGGTATGAAACATGTTACCGCTTGGCTAGCCTCAAAAGACCTGAATTTTCTCCAAAAACTCAATCACATGAGAGTCGCTGAGGAAATCTAGAACTAGTCAATTCCAACCCAACATTCATGAAACGCATTGATACTGGTGACGAGACGTGCGTTTACGAGTTTGACATGCTAACTAGTATAATTATCACTACGTGGCACCCGTTTTTATTCGACAGAAGACATAAAGAAGAATTCGCGACGAGGACACGACTCACTTCCGGAAAAAGCTATTAATTTTTTTTTCATGATTGGATTATTCGTTGGCGTAAATATATCGTTTCTGAAGGAACATACTTTGGAGGCGATAAAATAAATTTGGACAAATAACTCATATTTTGTGTATAATTGATCGATTCCCGGTACTTTCTTGACAAAGTAGTACTCACAAACTTTAGCGTTAATAATATTAGCAGTAATTAGCATTAAGGCACAATAATGGTACTTTGCCTTAATCTATAATTCTACCGCTTAACTTAGTGTTCGCCTGCGCGGTACAGGGGCGCCGGGGGAGACGACAAATGGGACTGGGACAGGTGCGGGAGCCGGGGGGGACCCAACGCCCGACACCTATTCTTAATCATCTTTATTCTGCTTCCATTTTGTGTGAAGTCAAAACCACCCATTAGTTTACGAATCGTAAAAGCTTTCAAACGCTTAAATTTTAAATGACCTCTGACGTTTATTTGAAAATTGATCTGCCTAAATATAAATGTACCAAAGCGTTAATTTTGATTGATATTCTTGAAAACTAGATGAGACCACAAAACAGAGAAAGACACTCTAGTCACTGGAGCAGCTTTTGCTCAATTAGTGCCAGTCTTAGAGGAATTCCTGGTAATGATGAACTTCCAATGAAATTAGGGAAGCGCCGAACCCTAGTAGTACCAGGAATTCAGTGGCCAAACTGCCAAACTACTATTTGTTCCTGGTAACATTGTGGCTTGTGTGAACATTACTGTACATGTGCGTGAGTCGGTCGGACGCGCGGGCTACCATAATTTAATGCTGAATTTGGACAAAATGAATCTTAGAAAAACTAAGCAAGCTATTTTCGGTATTTTACAAAAACTCTTTAATTAATTCAGAAATTACTTTCAATTTTCCACAGTTTTTCTATAATGTAGTCACGACTGAACGTCATTTTCGTATCTAAATGAATAGGCATACACATATAATAAGAACAGTAACAGAAATCGTACTAAAATAGCAAGAGATATACATCACTTTGTCCCATTTTAAAATGTGAAATTTAAAAGATGCGCAAACACCCGAACTTACGTAATTTCGAAGGGTTTCACAAACTAGCATTGAGCTATCTCGGCTGTCCAAATTCAAAAAGGTAAAAAGTAGGAAGGTAAAATGATTGGGGATTTGAACCTTCTTACTGGAACTAGAGGGTTCAAATTTCCGAAAAAGGCAAAAGACCAAGTTTAACCAAATTTTTAACCAGTTTGCCATTCCAACTGCTGATTTTGCCGTAGGCGACAGACATTGCGTATTTTTTTGTACCACTCACTCTCGCGTATGCTGTATAGCCAGATATGAATAAGAAAGCTGTACCGTAGTTTTTATTTGAGTAAAATTTAGCAATACTTCTATCACTTGTAATTCTTCTGAGGGCATAATATACTCATAGGTAAAAAGTATATGAATTCATGTGGTCGATAAAGTAGCAATTCGTGTGTATATTTACGTATTTATGCAGTGTCTTGTGACATTTGTCAGTGTTTTTCAAATGGAAACAATTATTTTACCGCTAAAAAATTCGATTTCCAATATTCCAAGGTGTGAGTATCATTTGGTATTGTAGCGCTAATGGCGTTGTTCGACTAGGTGTTTGCCAACGATCACCAAAGTTAAATAACCTTGTGCACGGTAAGTCTTCGGATAGGTGATCCCGGGTGGCAATTAAACTGAGCGCTGCCGTGGCTCGGCTGACACGTTATGTTGTAGGCCCAAGTTATTTTAACCGTTTAGCGGCCCAAGTTATTTTAACCGTTTAGCCATGTTAGGCTTACAACACTGACAACCGGGCTGGCCTCCCGGACTATACGAACTTATTTTTACTTGGAAGGTAAGTACATTAGTAATTTATTTTTACTGTTCTAACAACTTTCAACTGCAGTAGTAACAACGGTAATTCATTTACCGTTCTTACTACTGGTAGTAAGATTGGTAGTAACACTGGTAATAAACCCATTATAACACGGCAGACTGTGATATCGGTAGAGTAAAATCGGTAATCGTTTTTCAACCGACTTCAAAAAAAGTGGAGGTTCTATATTCGTCTGAATGTATTTTATTTGTGTATTTTCACAAATATTAAAACGCCAATTGCGAATCAACTCAAAAAAATCTTCTTTCATTCGAAAGGTCAATATACTCCCGAGGTGGTACCAGTTAAATTAGGTCACAATCGGCTGAGTCGTTTTTGAAAAATCAACAATAATTAAAAACGCTATCTACCGATTTTAGCGAACTATTCGAATTTTGTACACATTTGAAGTCAGTTGTGATATTTTTAACAAAAAATAATTGTGAAGTACACACAATTTTGAAGGACAAAACTCATTTGACTAACAGCATAATAGATTATCTTATTTACTCATATAGGTACTCTTTATTGATAACAGATAATTGTTACAAAAATACTACATCATTTACATATCAAGTGCTCAGACCATCATATAATCAACCAAGATAATTTTACATTATTCGAGGTATGTGCGTCTCCAAACTTTAATTTGACATATTTAATCAAATATAATAGGTATCTTCTAGGTAAGCGTGTTACATCCTAGACCGCATATCTGCTTAACATCAGGCAGTGTGTAGTCAAACGCAAACCTATACGAAAAAAAAATCATACCATGTATAATTGGGTAAGTACAAAATACAAACTTAATAATTTAGTTAATGTTAGTTTTAATTACACTATAGAAGAGTAGAGACATTACCCCGATTGATACTCGTACTTGTATGTTATTCGTATTTGAACGTTTTGAAAGACATAAAGCCCGATTACTGAGGCGCCAGCGTAAATTAAATAGCAACGTAAAAAGCGTTATCTCTATCGAATGCCTAAAGTGAAAAAGAAACAGAACTATGCTATTTAGCTAATATAATTACGCTGGCGCCTCTGTAATCGGGCTTTTACAACAAATAAGATGCTCAGGGGCTTGATTCTCTATCGACAAAACGTAACGTTATGCGTTAATTTTTTTTTAATTTCCGTGATTGTTTGGAGAATTGTTTTTGAATATAAAATTACGTAAAAATGAATTATATACCGAATATAAGTATGTTATTTCAATAATTAATATTTTCTCATGAATTTCTTAAAAACAAATAGCTCGTTAGAGCGCTTTACCCGCACGTTTTAATACTGAATCACCCTGCTGTTTATTTTTATCTGTTCAACCGCCAACGACGTGAAAGGAAGGGTTATGAAATATGAGCTCGTGTATTTAGAACCGATATTAACAAAATTACGTCAGAACACAGCACAAAATTAGCTATCTGATAGACGTAATCCAAGCTTCAGCTATGAAGGGATTTAATTTGTATTCACGCACGTTTCGACTTGTCAAGTGTCACGGCGGAATGTGCCGGTAATTTAATATGGCAACTCGCGGGTACCGACACCATAGCGGTATTAAGCCGCATTTATTGTGTTGCCATAAATACCATATAATATTTTTAGCGAGGACCAGAACGAGTCTAAGGATGTATCTTAAGACTATGGACATAGTATTCTAAGATATCGTTGTCTTTGAGATTATCATAATGACAAGTTTTTCGACTGTCAACAACATATTATGTGTATTGTTTAAGCAGCTGTTTTGTTTCGCGATTTGTTTGTTTGTTTCTCGCGAAAGTTGTTCTTAATAATCAATGTAAGGAGTTCTCTAATTCTCTGTACCTATCAGAAAAATATTTATTTATTGCGCTGACATCAATTAGTAATTGACTATTAGAAGTTTAATCCACGACGTTCTCTGTTAATTCTTCACAGTTACTCTGACAATGTTTCTCGTATTACTCGTAATGAAGCAACAGCCGGTATCTCGTAGCTCTTGGTCTTTGTAGCGGTTCGTAGAGCATTGTAGCATTATGTATGCGAGCGTAGCTTTTGTAGCGGATCGTAGCAAAGTTATACCTTTCTGTGCTATTATTCTGTGTAACCATCGATTTGAAGTTTTTTTGGTTTTATTTATTGATTTGTGTTTTAGTAAATTTGAAGCAGAGAGAGAGAGAGAGAGAGAGAGAGAGAGAGAGAGATAGAGAGGTACGCACACACTTTGATACAAGTAATTCATGTTTTCATGTTGTTCTTGTAGCACAAATATAGGTAATTGTGGCGTTGTTCTTATTTGTTAGTGACAATTTCTTATTTTCATTTGTCTGATTTTATATCACAGAAGACAACTAATTTCAAGATTTGTTTGCTGAAAGATTTTTTTAGCGTTGATAGGGCTCTGTCACATGTAATTGTTTGGGTGATAATGAATATTTTATTACTAGTTCTCTGAACAGTAGAACTCGTATCTGTTTAATCTCATCATAAGTCATAAGTCAATATTTCGACTCGTTCTTGACTGATTGCGTCCATGCTCGCAAATCTTGTTAGAATTTAGTTATAAAAACACCTTGCCAAACATTATTAAAATCAGTTGATTAATAATGCTACATCTGCCCCTCCCCAATGAAGCTTAGGGTATAAGTATTAAGATAAACGAAATTATATTTATTCCAAGGTGTAATTTGTATGATTTGTCCAATTTATTTTGCAATTCCTTGGCATGTGGAATGTAGCGATAAAATAAAATGCTGTTGCCGATTACACACATTGCAGCAGACTTACCCTCTTCACACACGAGGCGTAAGCGTAGTCGTATCGTGATACGTGCGTAGTACGAGAGCAATACGAGCGCGTACGTGTTCAAACAAGTCCGCACACGAAGCGGTGGTGAGCGTATCGTAGAAGGCATTTAACTGTCATTACGACAGGCGTAGCGTACTGGCGTGAAAAAAAGTAACTGTTAGTTAGATTCGTTTTTTCAAAAATTGACTGACTTACATTTTTGTAACTTCTTACGACTTTTAATTTCTGTATGACTGAATTCGTGAAACTGGTTGAATCGTTCCCTAGTCTATATAATTATTTATTGAGTAAATATTCATAGAAAAATGTAACAGATGAAGCTTGGGCAGAAATATCGTCTAAAATAAACTGATTTTATAAAACGTCAACATAAAGCCATGATTTCAACTGATATCTTACATAACAATACGCCTACGCGACGATTCCTGTGTGGAACACTACTCGTCCCGTACCCGTTGCGTCGTAACGCTTACGGTATGACTACGCCTACGCCTCGTGTGCGAAGGGCCTGCTGTGTCGTCGGGCGACGCGTAGACAGACGAGCAGCCGACTACGGCTGGACTATACTATACATCGGTAACGTATATATAGATAGAAGAAATACTTAAAGTTAAATTTACCAATACTCTCACAAAAAACTTTCGTAAGTTTATTGCCCCTTTATGGTGTCATTTATTGTTACTTCTTTTTAAAAATATTTCATTGAAAATAGAATCTATCTGCAATTTTATTTTTACCTCTATAAAGAACAATAATTACCGGACATAAATTTAAAGCACTCAGGGGACCTCTTGACATTAATTTTATTCCGCCTTTTACCACAGCGCCGCAAAACACTGGCTTTAATGACGTTTAATATTTATGGATTTCGTTTCAATATTAAAAACATTCTAAAAGTTGCGGGCAGAGTCGAGCATGTTAATAAAAAAAGTATAGGACGTCTCTATTAATTTCTCAATTGTTCGTAGTTAAAACTTTAAGTAGGTAAGTCAAATGAACACCAAGTTATGTTTGAAAACTTTGAACTAGTACTAAAAAAAATCAAATTGGATTTCAAGTAGGTACTAATATTTTGTTCTCAAATTCTATCAAAATATGAGTGTTGTGTTAATTTGAATACCAAAATTAGTTTTGAGTTTATTTTGCATTTTTATAATTTTTTCCTTAGAAATGGCTTGGTAATAGCTATAGTATAGGGTATTATTGATAAATGGTCTTTGACAATTATTACTAACTTGCTCAGAAAGTTTACTAAAAAAATATGTAGTAAACAATAAAAGTGTAAAGTTAGTCCTTATTGAAACAATGTTCAAAAAAATGAGCATACAGCTCTGCAGTGAATTTATCGATTATTTGGTCTTGACCTCAAACAAACCTGTATACAAGTTTTGAACGAACTAACTCTGAGCAATTTGTCGCCAGCAGACTACTTTATACAAAGTCATCTGTAACCGTGAGCAAAGAATAAAATTTAGACGAAGCTTAAATTTCAAATGAAACTACAAAATTGTAAAACTTAGTTAAGATCTGAAACACACCTGTGGTTTGGTTTGGAAAACAAAATCGTAACACCTTATTTATTACAAATTGCATACTTAATATCCTATTTCACGTGATCACTTTAATATTATTTAATAAATTATTAATTATAATTGAGCTATTGTGACTTTGATTAATGAATATAATATTCTACGCCGAAAAAAATATTCTCTTAAAAATAATAATAAGTAAGTAATAGATTAGTTCAATTATTAGTTTAAATATAGGTCTAAAGTCAAAAAATGATTAGTTAATTTAGCTAACAGCCTCGCAACTGTGATACTGTTTTATTTTTCTTTTTTATGTCATTAGCATTGGTGTCTATCATTATTCTTCCGTCCATGTCCGCAAATTACAAAGTCACTGAATAATTTGAGTGCAAACTTTTCCCCTGCATCACTCAGCTCTCAGCTTCGGCAACAGACTATTTATCATTCCTAAAATCTCAAGTACAGAGTGTCACGGGCCCATCTCTTAGCGATGTCTTATGGTACGGAAGCCCAAGAGGTGATTTTTGTTTTTACTAGAGCGCGGAAAGGAATTGCATTCCGTAAAATTAAAAATTAAAATTAAAAATTAAAAATATTTATTGACCAAAACAACATTTCAACTTATTGACATACATACAATTTTCTTATAAAAAGTTTTAAATGGTAAATATACAGTTTATACATTTTACATATTTAGAGGTATTAATAAATTTTAACTTCAACTTTTAATATAATGCACATTCTATTAGTTACTTTATTGGTAACTGGCTGGCTCCCGAACTAGTATAAAAATACTGTGCTACGGGATCCAGCGCCTTCCGTGAGAGGCACTCAGTCATAATGCAGCATTACTTAAACAATAGGAGCATATACCTACTTATATTAACAGATTACATACATTATTATAAGAAATATATAATTTAGAATTTAGTTATGGAATTCAATGATATAGATTACAATACTATACACTCAACTTTAACTCCTTAAAGCAGTGTAACAAACAATTATATTAATTATAACAAAATACATTATAAACAAACATTAGTGTAAACTATACTAATGGTTTCAAAAGCTGTTTAGTTTCATCATATGACAACGATTTTAAAAACTCTGTTACCACAATTTTCGCCTTTAAAGTAAGGAGAGGATATATATGGATAAGCTTATTAATTTTATTATAAATGAAATTAGCAAAGACACCATAGTGTCTTCTAGCTACTTCCGTTCGACACCGAGTACCGGGACAAACCCTAGCTCTTCTGCGTACATCATCATCGTCAGGATTATATGGAAGATGTTTATGTTTTCTTAGTATCGTATGTAGTATAATGAGCTGCTTAACTGTTAAAACATCTGCTTCTTTGTAAAGAGTGTCAGTACTGTATCTGATAGGTTTTCTAAGCATCACCTTCAATATTGCACGTTGAGCTCGTTCAAGCGGTAATAAATTTGTGGTGCAGGCGCTACCCCATACCGTGTCACAGTACGAGAGAACCGATTGAGCTAAGGAATAATATACGATTTTTAGAATTTCTTTGGTCGCAGAAGATCTAAGCTGTTTAAATACATATATGAGCCTTCTAGTGCGTGAAGTAAGGTAGTCTATTTGGGTTTTCCAGTTGAAAGCGCTATCTATATACACTCCTAGATATTTGATTACATTAGTTCTAGTTAATGATTTGCAATCACAAGTTTCCATTGTATGACATTTATGGGCAATGATAGAGAAGGAGACTCGATCAGGCTGAGACATGATGTTAGGGGAGAATGTTATGTATTTCGTTTTGTCTGTATTTAAAGTCAAAAGATTAGTGGACAACCAGTTCATGACAGTGCTCAGAGCAAATTGAGCGTGTGCTTTTGCATCATTCCAGGTTTTGCCATTGACTATTATTGCAGTGTCATCCGCATATGAAAATATATCGCAAAAAGGAATTTGGAGTAGACATAACTCATTGATATAAATAATAAACAATATAGGCCCTAAAATACTACCTTGTGGCACACCATAAGTAAGTGACCGATCATCGCTTAAATAATTGTCAATTTTTACACATTGTGATCGATCAGTTAGGTAGCTTTTGAACATTTGTAGCGCTAGTCCACGGATACCAATTCTTTCCATCTTCAAGAGCAGTTTGGGTACAGAAACAGTGTCAAACGCTTTAGATAAATCTAAAAATATACCTATTGTTTTTGATTTGCGTTCAAGATGTCGTATAATTGTGTTGGTCAGTTCAAGAACAGCATCTTCAGTTGACAACCCCTTCCGAAATCCAAACTGTTTGTCAGCTAGTATTTTGTGTTTATTGAGATATTTTATGAGTCTATTGTTTAATATTTTTTCAAGAACTTTAGAAATTAAGCTTAATATTGAAATTGGCCTATAGTTGTTGACACTGTTTCTGTCGCCTCCCTTGAAAACTGGAAGCACTAATGCTTTTTTGAGAGATTTAGGGAATGTGCCAGAGTTCAGACACAGATTAAATATAATATAAGTCAAGGGCGGAACAAGAGCATCACTTGCGTCAATCAAAATTCTGGAAGGAATACCATCCCAACCTGTCAAGCAGTCCCTGCGGAGCCCCCTGATAATACGTTCAACCTCTTCACAGTCAGTCCCAAAAACAGCCATCGTATCGCCGTTGGAGTTATTATTAGATGATGGAGTTTCTGTATGTTCCTGTCTACCAGATACAATACTATCAGCAAGCTCTCTGCCAATGTTTACAAAGTAATCGTTGACTTTGTTAGTAGATACTATAGGGTCTGTTTCTAGATCGATTAGTGAAGCAGCAGAACTCTGGGTTTGTGATATATTTGCAACTTTTTTAATGACATCCCAAGTTTTTTTGGAATCACCCTTAGCCTTTTGAAACTCATTTTTCTCATATTGTTGTTTTTGATTTTTAAGTAATTTATTGCAAAAATTCCTGTAACGAGAATATGATAATTTTATAATAGCATTATTTGGATCTAGTTTATGTTTCATGTGTAGTTTATCACGATTTATAAAATATCACTACTGCATAGGTATGAAGAAGATCGCGCGTTGAGTCCATTTTGTTTCTTTCTTTCTTTTATAGTTTGGCGTCGCGTGGTTTATGGATTTGTCAGTGTCAAGTGTATTTTATATACATACTGACTTACTTACTTTTAGGGGACTATAACCAGTAATGAACGTTCTACGGCTGGTAATGATTGCGAACATATAACTACAGAATCTAATTAGTCTTCATGACGCTTGAGTAAATAAATTAACAATTAGCATCACGGGCTCCCCTACTATTATTGCTTTAGCTGGACGATAAATCAGCGGGATGAAGACAATAATTTGGATGTACCGGCAATATTCGAGGCCAATTTGTAAGGCACACCTGAGACTTTGCGATTGATCGCGGTTACTTGAGCCCGGAATTTGAGCCATGTTTTTTATTGGTCGACTAACTCCAAGGATTTGCTCCGAAGAGAGTTAGGTTTGTATATGTACTAGAGATAAATCGATTTCAGTGTTCCAAACCTGATATCATAGTAATGTGAGATAAAGTGTTGCAAACTGTAAGAGATAAGATATTAAATTATAGGCCCTGGTTAACATATCTATACTTCAATCATTTAGCCATGCCACAGGCTTTCTAACAGGTTAGAAATTCTGAGTCCAAGGCAAGCCACGGCAAACTATACGTTTAGATATAAAGAGGAGAGAGATATTAGAGGAATAATAAATCAAAACAAATTAAATAAACTATGTAGGGGATAACCGATTCAATAAAAAAAAACATCATCACTTAAACACACATATTCATGGCATGATAATAAATATTATATATGACGGGAGGGGTCAACAAACGTGTATTATTGTCTCGATAACCTCCTTGATCATAGTGCTAGTTATTGAAATATGAACACAAGCGAATTTCCGATATCAACTTTATTCTGCTTACAGAGTAATTCTTCAAAAATTACAGTAATTGTCTTCGAATCAAACAATTGAACACTCCGATGATTTTTCAACATCTTCTTGTATTTTCGTCAAAACAAAAGTGACTCAAGCCACGCCTTTTTCCCGCCAATGTGTACGTCAGTGTGACGTGGGCACGACATTGAAGTTGACAGAAAAGTCATCTGTCAAATGTATCTCGAAATATTATCTGTCTGTGTATTGACAGTAATTAAATAAAGCGAATCAGCTCAAGGGGCTGCTCTCCGACATATAAGTATAAAAACTTACAGGTCTAGCACTATTTAATTTTTGTTTACTGAATGTAAAGTGGGAACCTTTAACTAATTTTATTAAAGCTTATAATGGTTTACGTTATTATTTTCGGATATCATTTTACTATTTACAATACAGCAGCCCATTATTCTAATTGTTGAGCAATTATCTATCGGCTATTGGTCTTAGTGGTCGGCTTCTAACAAAGGCACTTTCACTGCACATTACATATATTAATGGACCTACTAAGGGTGAAGCTACACTAGTTTAGTTTGGTTTGTTTACTATAAATTAGAATCGAGCAGATTGCCTGACTAACGATTTAGATTGTGATGTTAGCGAGTCTAGAGCATTGCATTGAGATGGAATATTTGAAATCAGTTCTTGTAGAATAAAATGTTTTAGGTTCGTAGAAACAGGTATATTACTAAATTATGTGATTATTTTGCGAATTTGTAAAACCTTCCTAGACAATCGTGTTCCATTTTCAGCCTTAAGACGCCTAATGCTGGATATAGGTATCCTCTAAATAGTTCTCCTATAAGACCGAAAGCCTTCTACGTGCCGTACGTTACACTCGGTACGGGTAAGGGAACAATGTAAAGTTCAACATAACCTATGGAAGACATGTTCAGCAGCGTACAGTTAAGAAAAGTTAAGAAAATTACGTATTTCTTTTACTTAATTTTTTTAAAGACATGTATTCTGTAATTACCAATATGACAAGTATAACAGTTGCTTAATCACTACAGCCAAATAATTATTTTTCGCAAAAAATGACAAAACCACGTTCCATCGCGTACAAAATTCGAATATTTCGCTCGAATTGTTTACAATATTGTTGATTTTTCAAAAACGGCTCAGCCGATATCTGTAAACTTTAAATGGGACCACCTCGAGGGTATACCCTTTTGAACTAAACATTTTTTTTTTGATTCGGTTTAGAATTGGCGAAATTATCGATGAACATACACAAAAAAAAAATACATACAGACGAACATAGAACTTCCACCTTTTTGGAAGACGGTTAATTAAGTGACATCAGAAAGACATACCATTTCTTTGACCCATTTGCATTAATGAAAGTAAACCTAAGGTAAGCTTTAAATTCGAAACAGACTGCGCCAATCGCTTAGTGTGCAAGGAGCCAGGCCACTAAATTACCTTCGGACGCTTAGCAAGTGTAGCCACTGGTGCGGTTTTGGCCTGTAACCTGGACCTAGGAAATATTACGCCTTAATGTCAGTAGTACCCTTGATTTGTTCCATTGATTCGAGCAACGTTCCGCACGGTCAGTACTTGGATGGGTGACCGCGGGTGGCATTTTCCAACTGAGCGCTACCGTGGCTCGGATGACACGTTAAATTGTAGGCCCGGGTTGTTTCAACCGTTTAGCCACGTCAGAGGCCTTCAGGCGGCCTAAAAACTCTGACACCAGGGCTAGCCACCCGGCCTATACGAACTTACTTACTTTTTCCATTGATGGTACAAGTGACACCACTTTGTATCCTTAGTACCATTAAAGACAAATGCGGAAATTCCCCCGAAATTGTTAACATATGGAGGTAGTGATGTAGGTTAACAATTGCAATAACTTCGTATCTCAAGTACCATCAAAGAAAAGTGAAGATACGAGTACTGTACTGTACTGTACCAGCCTTTTTAATAGTCCACTGCAGGACGTAGGCCTACCATTAAGGGTGATTAGGCCATATCCACCACGCTGGCCCAGTGCGGATTGGTGGATATGAAGATACGAGTATGCCTCGTAATTTCATTTTTGACATGCAATTATTTTGTATTTTCACAAAGATATAATACACCATAGAATGTTTTGTGAACTGAAAGTATTCATTTTTTTCATTTTGTTTTTAACAACTAACTTTCTATAATGGGCAAACGTGCCTTTATTAACTACAACAAAATAAAATAAAACTACATACTTAAGTTAACCACTGTTTTAAAAGTATTCGGATCATCCACTGACCCTAAAAAGTCTAAAGGATAAAGCTTAAAGTAAAATATCTAAGAACCACATTATGGTACAAGAGTGAATGTTTTCTATCTCAAAAAGTATCTAGTAATCAATTTGAAAACTTTAGGTACTTACTAATAATATCTTTCAATGATGGTTTATCTGAAACAAATAAAAAGAACGTTAGTACACATAAAATTCAGTTTAAAATGGATGTATTTTGTTGTATTTATACACTATTTTTGGTTTCCCAATATTTATTGCAGAGTTAATTAAAAGTCTCTACATTTATCACGGAAATAAAAGGAGTCCGTGATGCAGCTGTACACGCTGAACGAGCTTGATGTAAATTAATGTTTATGTTAAATTGCACAAGCAAAATCATTGAAGGTAGATGAGAGAAGGTTCTACAGGGTTGCTGGTAATCAATTAGCATACTTTTAAGAGCATATTCTGTACATCATAACGAATATCTTTCACGACTTTTGAAAATTTGTATTTGTTTTCTTCCATACAAAGTTTAAAAAAATTGACAGGTCTAAACAAAATTAACTCAGTGCAAAAGCGCGCGCGCCGCCACCCACCAGATTTAGACTTCAGAGGAGATACTGTGTAAATTTGCAAACAAGTGTAAATATTAGTTAGGTATGTAAGAAACAATTATTTGTACATAGCATATAATTAAGCTGATTCCACTTTTTAAAAAAAGTTATGGGAAATTGGTTGTGATCTGGGAATAGTTCTAGAACAAAAGTTGTTCGTTTGTCGTACAGAATGCCCTAAGGATACTAATTGATCACACATAATCCTGTATATAGCCTTTTCTTTGGAGACGAATGGGAATATTGACTCTTCTTAATCTGATTTTGGATTTTATTAATGTTTTCAGAAACCATTACATATCACGACCGATTTATTTTTTGTGGTTTAATATTACCTATTAAAAATGTAGAATTTAATACAACGTGTTTTAAAATAGTTGATTGAATCAGGCGTATTACAATGTGCTTTTTTAAATGATAGTAGATAGTGAGTTCAAGTCTCGTTTATTTCATCAAACTATACTTGTTTCTATAATCCGCCTTAATACAACCAAAAACACAACCTATAGATAGTGTGCAATAAAATACGGTCAAATAAGTCGGTTATAAATAGTTTTTCATACTCGATTATAAATAACCAACGCTCGAGTTAACAAAAAAGCTAAATAAGTGTTGCTGTGCATAGTTGTCGCGTTTTTATAAAATTGTATTTAATTTTAACACCATTATTATTGATGTGCCTAAAATCACCCGCGTATTTGAAGTGAAATTTTATACATACAAAAGTCTTTTTGGCTCTCCTGTTAAAAGACTGATAAAACATTGAACAAAATCAATACGAGCTCGTATCGCACATACACAATACACGTAGATATGTTCGGCATATTTAACAACATATCAAATGGCAGCCATTAGCTTTATAGCGGTCTGCGGCAGCTCTTCGCTAATTAGTTGCCAGGTGAATGGAGAATCAATGTGTTTTGTATCAAACAAGGTGAATAGGACGATCGAATCGATAGCCCCTTATTATCTACTAGTTAGCAATAATTGAATACGATTGGCAATTACCGCTTTGACTAAGTGAAGTCAGTGTTAGTTGTGAGATAATTTTCGCGATCTTTGAACGTTTTTTATTAACCGACTTACAAAAGGAGGAGGTTCTATGTTCGTGTGTATGACTCTTTTTTTATTTGTTTATGTTAATCGATAATTTCGCCAATCGTGAACGGAATCAAAAAATTCTTTTTTAGTTCGAAAGGATAACTCTCGAAGTGGTCCCATTTAAAATTTACAGAAATCGGCTGAGCCATTTTTGAAAACACCAACAATAATGTAAGCAATTCGAGCGAAATATCCAAATTTTGTACATGATGAACATCGATAATTTCGCCAATTGTGAACCGAATAAAATTTTTTTTTTTAGTTCGAAAGGGTATACTCCCAAGGTGGTTCCATTTAAATTTGGCAGAAATCAGTTGAGCCGTTTTTGATAAATCAACAATAATGTAAACAATTCGAGCGAAATATTCGAATTTTGTAAACTATGGAAGGCGGTTTTGCCATTTTTGCAAAAAAATATTATTTTTGATCTATAATTATATAAAATCTTGTGTCACGTGAGCGTGTCACAGTCTTGGTTACCGAATTTCTCCGGTAATTTATTATTTTTTGTGCATATTTGGTAGGTCATAGGCTATTTTTCGGCCACACTTCAATGAATCCCTTTTTCCTAATTACCGTAACCGTAATTTTTTCTTGTTTATTTGACTCAAACTGAAAATTCTAATTTGATAGTATTACTGATTATGCAAGCCTGGGATACGTAAAAACTTGGTTTTCGGAGAATGGCTGTAAATTTAAAGCAATGAAAAATAATACAGGGTGTGGTAATTAGGCGCACGAAGGGTTCCATACCGCGTTGTAGCTCCTTTAGCCCAATTCCTCTTGCCATCATTAATAGCGAGCAAAAAAACTTCTAAAAATCACGTTTGTTGTATCGGAGCCCCCCTTAAATATTTATTTTATTCAATTTTTAGTATTTGTTGTTATAGCGGCAACAGAAATACATCATCTGTGAAAATTTCAGCTGTCTAGCTATCACGGTTCATGAGATACAGCCTGGTGACAGACAGACGGACAGACGGACATTGTAGTCTTAGTAATAGGGTCCCGTTTTTACCCTTTGGGTACGCAACCTTAAAAATGACCGTTTTAAACCCGAGGTATTACCTCTCTATTTGACTGGCCCTCTCTATTTTTAGGGTTCCGTACCCAAAGGGTAAAAACGGGACCCTATTACTAAGACTCCGCTGTCCGTCTGTCTGTCCGTCTCCAGGCTGTATCTCATGAACCGTTATAGCTAGAAAGCTGAAATTTTCACAGATGAAGTATTTCTGTTGCCGCTAAAAAAAACAAATACTAAAAATAGAATAAAATTAATAATTAAGGGGGGCTCCCATACAACAAACCTGATTTTTAGCCGTTTTTCGCTCTATATTAATATTGGTAACAGGTTGATGCTTGAAATATTTACAGAATATTTAGTTGTATATTCACTTTAATGATAAAATTAAAATAAAATTAACATTTAAGGGGGGCTCCTATACAGTACGGAACCCTCCTTGCGCGAGTCGGACTTGTACTGGGCCGATTATTCTTAAATGCCAAAACCATGTTTATGGGTCAGCTCGTTTATGTACTATAATGTTTATTAAAAGAAATATACCCACCTAAATCACGGGAAAGACATCGAGGAATTACAATGCAAGTACGTAGGTATAATGTTTTAGCTTCGACCAAAACAATTCCGAATTATATTTTTACAAGTTTTCTTTGTTTGCATCTAGATATATTTTCGCAAATGAAGAATAAACGCAGTTCGTTCCACCATGATAGTTTTCTCCACATTGTTGACAATAAGTTGTGCAGAACTCCGGGAGTTCTTGAACTTGAGTTGTACTTAGATGTTGTTTGTTCGTCTCTACCTGTAGATGTAGTAGGTACGTAACTTTGATAAGCGCGCTATGCAACACATGAACATGTTTGAATATTTTGGCTTCGGAACAAAAATTGAGTGCGTGCACGTTCTCAGTGTTCTAACTATCAAAGGAGGGTGTTAAGTATGCAACATTTCTTGTTTTGTATTAAATCTTTGTTTTGAATAAATTGTATTAGATTCTCACTCTTTGACTAGGAGTCTAGGACTGTCTTTCTGTCCATGAACAATCTGTTAGTCTTATTCATTAGCAGCATTCTACACTCTAGACTGCATCTCTGCCAGGGTGTAGTCAAATGCAAATCTATATAGAAGAAGTACCTAGATGCATTTATTAAATTCTTAGCTAGTGTTTTCCATGATACCAACACAAACCAACCAAGGCCAAGATAAACATTTTTGCTGAATAGTATGCAGCGAATTGAGTAGCGTGAAACCAGGCTTTTAGGTTGAGTTTTAAACATGTATGAGGATTTAGTTAAATCACAAAAGCACCACATATTTTTTTAAGGAATTATAAAGCTGCAATTAAGTTTTACTGAGATAGAGATAGAGATTAGAGATAACATCATCGTAATATATTGCGATCTTATCTCATAACGGCGTATGCAAAACACTTCGCTCAAAGGAAACTTGTTGGTTTGGACCGAAGTATCTTTTAGTTCATAAGTTCAGTTTTGGATAAATGCTCTACCTTATACCCAGTCACTTCTCAACGTAGTTACGTGGAGTAAGTTTCAAGTTGAAATAACGGAGTCATTTGCTTACCCTTCCAATTTACTCAGAAGCTTTTACATTTATTAGTTTATTTGGCTAAGAACAGTTGCTACATCAAGACAAAAGAGTATATTTCATTTTGAGATGTATGCGTAAAATTAACGTATTGACGTACTGTTTTTCAAAATTGAAAGTTGTCTGAGCATAATTTTAACTTTTGTGACAACTTGTTTCAGTATTAAAATAATTTCAGTAGCTATTTATTTCATGGAGAACTTAGCGGTCTGCGCAAAAAATGCGACAGGATAGCTTGCATTTTTTTGCCTACATCATAAAAGTCCTAATACATTATTTAAAACTAAATCATAAAATTAAAAGACATCAGAAAACTATTTCAAGTTTGTACCACAAAAGTAGCACAAGTCAACGCCGCAACGTGTAAAATACATATAAAATACTTTTATACCTTCATCTATCACATCGAAATCATTCCATAAGCCACGTGGAATTTGCGATACAAACTGTGTCTCATCAACACTTAACAAAAAACTTTTTTCATCAAAAAGTAAATGAAACTAAACAGTCCAGTTAATTTTTTTTAAAGTTTACATCACAAAATTCTTTTCACACGTAGCAAAAGTCAACGCCAAGTAAATATAAGATGCATTTTATACCGTTTTCCGTCTCGGCACGGCAGCATTGTTCCCTGAACCCTATGGGTACTGTATTGTATCAGCCTTTTAATAGTCCACTGCAGGACGTAGGCCTACCCATGAAGGGTGATTAGGCCATATCCACCACGCTGGCCCGGTGCGGGTTGGTGGATTCATATACGTTATCGAATTTCTTCTACGGACATATGCAGGTTGCCTCACGATGTTTTCCTTCACCGAAAGGCCAGTGGTGTTAAATTCCGTACATAGATTCCAAAGAACTCATTGGTACAGGACCGGGATTTGAACCCATGACCTTACGATTGGAAGGCGGACATCACTACCACTAGACCACCACGGCTTCTACGTACCTAACCTACCTCTACGTAACCCTATGGGTATTGCGATGCAAATGGTATCTTACAAAAAACTTTATTTGCACAAACAATAAATGAAACAAAAGTACCCATTAAAATGTTTTTAAAGTTTTCAACATTATTCCCACACGTAGAACACCGAGAAAAATAAATATAAAATGCATTTATACCGTTATCTATCTCAGCAGCATTGTTCCGTGAGCCATGTGGGGTATTGTGATGCAAACGGGATCCTTCAGGCGCCCATCGTGGCAAGTGACAAGGTGAAAAGAACAAAACCTCTATATCTTGCTCTCTTTGAAGATAAACGCCATGGACAAAAAACTTGCCAGCTCTAACAGAACAGATTTATACATACTATTGAATCTTTCATCAAAAGATAAAGTTGAAAATAAGTTGACGAGCTTCTTGTATCCGTGGCATCAGTTTTTATAAGACGAGAGATTACTTTTTTACGCGCTCCACAGAATTAGCTTAAATATGAAACTGCGTCATGTCGACATACAGTTAGTAGACTTAAAATTTTATGAGGTAGGTAATTGTGCTTATGCATACTCTAAAACCAACAAATTCATACTAGGAGTACTGATGACAAGAAGCTACTTATAGATCACTGCAGCATTAGTCATGTTATCAATGCTTTTGCCTGTAATTTTCAAGGTGAGAATTTTTTCACATTTTTCGTCTATCATACACATCATTTTAAAGCTTAAAACAGCTTGAGATAAGTTTTAAAGTTCTAAGACCTAGATTTGGCTATAATATATAAGATGTTCAAATTTTACATACTCGTTTATTATGTGATCTGAACTATGGTCATAAAAATAGAAGTATGTGTGAAAAAAACACACCAATTAAAAACAAACACTTGTTTTTATAGTTAATATTCTTGTTGAGCAAGAGTAAGTCAGCTAAAAATTTCACACCATTCTACTTTGCTAATAATGCCGATAGTCTTAATTTTGACAAGCTTTTAAACGGAAGCGTTTTGTTGCTACTTTGAGTGGAGCTATATTTCAACATTCATTGCCGACTTTATTTATTATCCTTCAAGTTGTTCATCAACAGTACAAAGAAATTAATGACAACAGGAATTTTAATGAAATATTGAAATCGTTTAACAGTTTAATTGTTGGTCACTATTATTTTGATTACACAGTTCAGAAGTTTTTAGGTTGTGTGACAGTTTTGATTTCAGCCCTAGATAGGAAACTTTTTTATTTTCAGTGTTTTAATAATATATCACCATTTATGCATGTCATTATAACATGTGATAAAATTTAAACCAATTTACAAGAACATAGCAGACAATATAAAAAATCTGATGGTTTATCAAATAATACTATCAAAATGAAACCAAATAAGCTATTGCTATAACTATAATAAAAACAAAACCAACTTAAACTCTTGAACTGAAGCGTTTCAAACTTAGAAATAGCTTTACTTCCGTCCAATAAATCAGTAGAATACAAAGGGTAAAATAAGTCAATCCCAAGTGATGAATTTGAATAATAAAGGTTGGTTTTACGAAGGGTTTGGGACACAAATATCTGCGCATAATCGAGCACTTTGTGGCCAACAGCCACTGATTTACACAGTACATCATTTACAGCATTTAAACAAATCGACACTGCAAGGATCGAAATACAATTTTGATAAAATTATTGTGCGTGACGATTATACGAATAAGCAATTTATTTATAATTTAGATTTAAGAATTATAGGTCATTTTACAGATTTATTAACCAATTTAATCTCTTTTATCTCTGAATTTAAGTCACTATTAAGTGTAGATCGGTAATTTCTAATAGTAAGTATTTGAGTCAGTTTTTTTATGCATAAGAAGCGCTGTAGTGACAATCAGTTCCTTTAGTAAAAATCTATTTGTTTCCTAAAATATTTAGTTTGGATATTATTCAAACTAGTTACTATTATACAAACGAGTTACGAGTTAAAAAAATTGGTTGCCTGTAAAGTCGGTATACGGGCGAAAGTTTTACGTGACAACGATTTTGAGACGAACGTGCCTCTCACTCGCTCTCATTGTGAGCGCATAACGTGAGCGGAGCGTAACGCAGTTTCTTGAAGTGTCACCCGGCAAACCAATTTATAAGACGTTGTCACGTCAATAAACAAACAGTTATCCATCCATTTAGTATCTACATCTCCATTCTATATTTACATTCCATTTAAAAACCCACTTCTTTTTCAAGGAATTCGAGCGAAACGAAAAAATCCTCGAAGGGAAGGTATTTAAAAGTATGCCGAAAGAGGTAGAATTAGACTCAAGTAAATATTTAACATTCTGAGATAAAAATAATAAGGGTTCTGTGCTAAATTGAACGTTACTATTAGAGCTTAAAGCACGTTATTAATCAGTTATTTTTAAATATACAGAAATAAAAACCTTAAATATTCTCGTAGCTTTTACATCACAAGTTACATTTTGTCGCTCAGAATTTAACATTATCCAATGTCAATAATCTTGCACTGAAATGTAAAGTCCAAGTAGTCCATTAATACCATACACAAGGATTTGTCAATCAGTTTCATCAAAATCGTTTTGTCAATCAGTTTCATCAAAAAATGGGAAATAATTGAATAAAATAAACCAGAGGGAACATTTCATCGTAAGTACAGAATTTTTCAAATTATGAGTAAAAATATGGCTTACAAACGGGTTGCAAAAACTTGGTATTTAATGTTTACGTACTTACTTTTTTTTAATAGGGCAAATGCATTTATTATCTTTAACAAACTTTACTTGCTAAATCTAAAACTAGGTAGGTACCTAACCTACTTAACTTACCTACTTTTATTTGTAGAAATATGTTTTTGAACATCAATAAAATGTATGAAAAGTATCAAAGTTCTACCTAAAATATAAGCCGTTGTTAAAGAAGCGGATAGCGAAATCATTTTACAAGAAAAATAAAGTTATTATTTAGGTCCAGAACAAAGTCATGGTCTAAACTCCATAGATACATTGGTGCCCATCTTTTGATGACAAAAATGTTCTGAGTTTGGTCACTGAAATACAGTCATTTTATAGGCTCCACTGGAAATTGAATTCTCGTTTGCACGAGATCCCACGGCACTCGGACACTCTACTGGATTATGAGGGTGATAAAGAGGTGCGACAAATATTTGCCTGTTTGCCTGCTGATAAATCAAAACACACTTTCGAATAATGGACCCAATCTCCCTGGGGGAAGATTTGTGCCATGAAATATCTGTTTGGAAATACGAGTACGACTCTTGTTTTTAAATGTTACCTTATTCAATGCTGCCTTTAATGTTTGTGTTTTAATAGAAGATTTAATACTTTGACTAAATCCTGTTTTCCCTCAAATTAAATAACATGAGATTGTAATTCGGGAGAGAAAATTTAAACCAAACAATTATTTCCCTTCCTGGTATGTCCCACGTGTAATAAATCTACAACTAAAGACTTGTAAATTTATGTATTCTTGAAAAACTAAATACACATAAATATACTATGTTTGCCTGTATGTATTTTTATTTGTTCATTAGTATTTTCTGTACGCTATGTTTCTGTATTGTATCAGCTTTCTAATAGTCCATTGCAGGACTTAGGCCTCACAAAGGGTGATTAAGCCATATAAACCACGCTGGCCCATTGCGGGTTAGTGGATTTACATACGCCATCGAATTTCTTCTAAGGAAGTATGCAGGCTTCCTCACGAGGTTTTCCTTCAACGAAAAGCCAGTGGTGTTAAATTCCGAAGAACTCATTGGTGCAGAAGCGCGATTTGAACCCACGATCTCACGATTGTGGTTTAAGAATATTTTATTAATCTCAAAAAGAATTTACAAAAATTCACTTACTGAGATTACACACTCATCTATGTACATATTACGTTGCTACAAAGCGCAGCGCGCAGACTAATATAAATCAATAATATAAAACAAAAACACACAGAAGTAAAGACAATATTTGACTAACAAAAACAATATTTCAACCTATGATTTTTACAATAAAATTTTTTCATGACATCTTGAAATTGTAAATGCGTTAATTAAAATCAAAAGTTCAACATAAGATATTTCAAAATCAATTTAGGAAAAAACAAACTAGAAAATCATCGAAAGTAATTCAAAATACACAAAAGTACCCAAAAATCAGTTGCTCCATTTTTTTATTTTTTTTTACCTATGTGAGGTAGTTCTACTATTTACTTCTGTTGCCGGCCGACGCGGCCCGGAGTATAGGTAGCTAACAATCGGCTGCGATATAAAGCCTGTGGCACACTGTGTTTGACAATATCAAACATGTACCTATAATTTTAGTATGACATATTTTATTTTAGATTAAGTTTTATGTTTTTAATTTACTTTTGTACATGTATTTAAGTGTTAATATTTTAGTAGGTTTAAGTTAGAAAATATATATATATATGTTAATTAGTTTTCGTGAGTAAAAATTTGAGAAGTTATTATTTAATAATATCTAATATAAGGATTGAGGTAGGTATACTTTTTTGTTATTTATTTATTTATTCTATAATAATTATTATGATTGGAGTCATGTTATACTGAGAAACTAAGGAGAGGGCTATGCCCAGCTGTGGGCATCAAATATATATTTAGTTGATATTTATTATATTACGAATTTTATTGTTTTATTAAGAGTGTTATAATTGCCTAAAATAAACAATTTTTTATTATTATTATTTGACATGCAAATTTATACATACGAAGCATCTTTTAGCACGTGTAGTTTTAGTAACTTTTTAAAGGTTGGTAATGATTTAGCTAGTTTAATATCTTTCGGTAATTTATTGTACAGGTAAGCTCCCTCAAACTTTATATTTTTTATTCCATAGTTTGTTCTAGGGTTTTTTGCTAAACATAAGTTATTCGCTTGTCTCGTTAAAACTTTTTGGACATCAATTCTCTTTGAAAACGTTAATTGAGTATGTATATCTTTTGTTACAATTTTTCTAATAAGAATACATGTATTGTACTTGTATATTTGTGGTATATTCATAAGTTTAGTTTCCTGATAAATTTTGGTTGTAGGTGTGAGGTAATCGTACTGAAATAGAGATTTGATGATTTTGTTTTGGGCTATTTGCAAAATTTCCAGATTTGATTTAGCTGCCGTTCCCCATACCTCGATCAAGTAATCTAAGTGAGGTTTCACCATAGAGTTATATATTATGTAACGTACTCGATTAGTAAGACATCGGGCCATACTTCGAAGAGCACCTGTTAAAGACGTAAGTTTGCTTCTAATACGTTCTAAATGTGGTTTCCACGTTAGCTGCTTATCAAGAATCAAACCCAGATATTTTTCTTTACTAACTTCGTTTATTGTTTTACCGTAAATTGATAACTGGTTAAAGGGGCCGATCTTTTTATTTTTCGCACAGAATATTATGTAATTTGTTTTGGAAGTGTTAATAGTTAGCAAGTTCGATAATAGCCAAGTGGCAAGAAGGTTCAAGTCTCGTTGTGCATTTGCAATGATTTGATTAATAGAATTACCGGAATAGAATAAACTAGTGTCATCTGCGTATAAAGTAATGTCCCCCTGTACGGGAAGCATGGCAAAGGGACCAATAGTCTTTCCACCGTTATATCCCCTCGAAGAGGAAATGAAGTATGGATTGACAATGACATCTGACATTAAGAGTGGGTAAAATTGTTTTCTCCCCTTGCCGTGCTACCCGGGCTGAAGTCCAATTTTGTGAATATCATTGATGTATATCAAAAACAGCAGAGGCCCGAGAATAGAACCTTGTGGAACGCCGTATGTGATTAATTGTGGTATACTCTCGGTTCCATCTATTTTAGTAATCTGATAACGATTTGATAAATATGACTCAAAAACCTTAAAGGCAAATCCGGTTATGCCAATAGCTTTTAATTTTGACAAGAGCTTTTTGTGGCTGACTGTGTCGAAAGCTTTTTTTAAATCTATAAAAATTCCTAAGTTTATCAGTTTTTTGTCTATGTTCAGTTTTATCGACGTTACTAGGTCAACGGCAGCTGCGACAGTACTTGATTTTGGCCGAAAGCCGTATTGTTTTTTGAATAAAAAATTTTTGGATTCCAAATATTCAGTAAGTCTATTATGTAGAATTTTCTCGAACACTTTTGAAAGTATAGGTAAGACCGATATCGGTCGATAGTTTCCAGGATCCGTTTTATTACCTGATTTATAAATAGGAGTCACTTTAGCTACTTTTAAAGAATCTGGAAATCGGCCTGCAGCTAAACATTTATTTATGCATTGCGTTAAATTGACAATTAATAGATCTTTGACACATTTAATCATTTTTGTAGTAATACCGTCTATGCCAGCGCTAGTATTTGAGTCTAAGTTATCAATAATTTTTGATATCTCGTCTGGAGTAGCCGGTTTTAATTCGGTGAGATGGTCATCGCATTTGGAATTGACAACTAGGGTTTGTGTTGTTGAGTGATACTCTTTTGGTATTTGATCAGCAAGTTCCGCACCTATATTAGAGAAAAAAGAGTTAAAACATTCACTTATTTGCTTTTTATCTGAGATCTGACCACTAGATGTATTAAGTTTTATAGATGTTGATTGATTTTTTGATTTGTTATTAGTTAAATTATTTATAAGTTGCCACATTTTCAAAGGATTTTTATCGCAATTCTTAAAAGCGTAATAGTAGTACTGATTTTTAGTTTTTTGTATAGTTGTGTGTACGTTATTTTTCTGTTCCAAAAATTTTTGCCTCAAGACATCGTCTTCATGTGATTTCTTCAAATCATGTAAGGCAATTGTAGTGTAATTGT
The DNA here is from genome assembly GCA_964007245.1 of Hypomecis atomaria. NCBI lineage: Eukaryota > Metazoa > Arthropoda > Insecta > Lepidoptera > Geometridae > Hypomecis > Hypomecis atomaria. The sequence continues at coordinate 9,068,441 of OZ023296.1, read as the reverse complement.
AAGGCGGGTGTCACTACCACTAGGCCACCACAGCTTACCTCACATTTGAAATTTTCACCAAAAATTGAGAATAGATTTAAAAAAACTCTACTCCCGAGGTGGCCCCATTTAAATTTTATGGAAATCAACTGAGCCGTCTTTGATAAATCAACAATAATGTACATAGATGTCACATCAATTCGTGCAAGCTATTCGAATTCTGGACATGGTGGAAGTCGGTGGTGTCATTTTTTTGCAATACTACTAATAATATATAACATACATATAGACACACGTCAAACTTATACCGTCTTACCACAAAATTTTACGCACGCTTTAGACAATGTTTAACAGTACAAATAACACGAATAAACAGTGTTTAAAGATTTTTTTTTATGTGGTTATGCGGTTAAGCTCTAAAACCCGACTGCGGAATCAGTCTGTTCATCCATCAGCCATAAGAAATCCACTGCTGGACATAGGCCTCCCCTATGGATCTCCAATAAGACTGGTTGGAAGCGGCTTGCATCCAGCGCGATCCTGCGGTCTTAATGAGGTCATCCGTCCACCTTGTGGGTGGACGTCCTACGCTGCGCTTGCCGGTACGTGGTCTCCACTCGAGAACTTTCCGACCCCATCGGTCATCAGTCCTCCGCGCTATGTGCCCTGCCCATTGCCATTTCAACTTGCCAATCCGCTGGGCTATGTCGGTAACTTTGGTTCTTCTACGGATCTCATCATTTTTGATTCGATCTCGCAGAGAGACTCCGAGCATAGCCCTCTCCATAGCTCGTTGGGCTACTTGGAGCTTACTAATAAGGCCCATAGTGAAAGACCACGTTTCTGTGCCATAAGTCATCACTGGCAACACACACTGGTCGAAAACTTTCGACTTGAATTTATTTTATTGTGAATTATTTAATGTAAATTTCTAAGTCGGTACGTATGACGGCACTCAGACATTTTTTACTACTTTCGCTTAGGGACTGTGGCTCTGTAGATGTTTGCTCGAAGAGTTACACATACGTTTCTTTATGTGTGTATTTTTGTGTCATACAGATGCGTTTCATCAATATAGCATCATGTTCCATTTCCATTAAACCAAATAACATCAATGGAATCCAAGTAATTGTCACAATAAAAATTCAGTATGAATGTTTGATGGTAATGTGTCTGTATGGTTTGGGGGTAAGCATATTCGTATGTTATTCTCTAGTGTAGGACAGAAAAAAGGAAAAACATGTCGTTGTAATGTACCAAAAGTAAAAATCAAGCCGTCCTTTTGAAATGTCAATCTCAGCTAAACTCAATAGTGCTTAGTTGTGCCACCACCTAAACAAAACGAATTTGTGCATAGCAGCACCCTCAAGCATGACGATTTCTAATTTTTGGTGGAAAATGTATTTTCGTACCGAATAGCTAAGCCATTTTACACAGAAAATTTACAGTTGATGTGACCTAAAATGTTTACGTAAACTTTTGTATCTATTAACAAAACAATGAATACAATACACAACACAACAAAAAATGAAAATATTTTTACAATTGTAATGGGCTCAAGTTTGATGCTCAGGTAAAGTTACTAAAAATATAGATACTAATATTCATCTCTATAACATGGGACGATAATAATTAAATAAGCTAGTTTCGCGATTAATGATTACCAGAACTAGATAATAGAATAAATTTTATTGTAAATTCTCTATGTAGTGTAAAAGTATGTAGGCAGAGAACGTATTTAAGCGACAGAAACTTTACACATACTTTTACCCTTTATGTTTATGAGCCAATGTTCAGCAGTTCACAACTAAGGGGATTATGTACGCCAAAATTCATATCTACTCGCATCGCCAAATAACATGCCAAAACTAATACTTAAATTATATAAACTTGTTATGATTGACAAATACTACGTTTGGCTTTTCAAAATTAAATCCTATGTACTCAAATCACTAAAAATGTGCTAGCGAGACAACTGTGACCGGTTGTAAGACTGGCCAGAGAAAAAGCCGGTACAGTATATAGGCACACAATAGAACTACACAATATACATGTAGATTCTTAATTGTGTTAGCTGATGGGCATAGTGCTTCAACAGCATCACTTAGATTCTAGTAGGACACTCAGATGATACACCATTGGACAATAATACAGACCTCCAATATCTCTGCAGTCATTACAAAACTCAAAGTACTTACAAGGGTTGCTCCAACTACTGGCATATCAAAGTTGTTTTACATTCACCGTACACAACTGATCACTGTCACCGACTGCCACTCCAGCCTGTCGCACAAACCATCTCTCTGTCTACCCTCATTCCATATACTCCTCACCGTCGCAAAACCGAAGAGTGTTGCGACTATGTGTAGGTACCCTCTTTAAAAAGCGCAGCTAACAATTGTTTAACCTTATTATCATTTTATAAATACTCAGCACCTCAGCTCAGCACTATCTCCTGTTAAAAATGTGGGTTATCCGCCAAGGGTGCGCAAAGGGTGCAAGGACGCATTGACCTGTCGCCGATTTCACGGTGTTCAGAGGAACGTGTGCTGGGTACGCAGCGCTACACGTACCGACATCAAAGGGAACAATTTCGGGACACACTGTCTCAGAATTTGTGGAGCTTTTGTCAAAGGAACAATCGATTATGTTAATGCGATTAAAATCGTCGAGATTGATATCGATTGCTTTGTTGAGTTACGGTTGATTAAGATCTAGACTAGATCATAGATACAGTACGATACAGTATGTAAGCATTAACAATAAGGTAGATAGGTGTCTTCATGTAAGCGTTATTTGAGAGAAAGCTCAAACTATTGAAAAGCTTATTAGCGGATAAAAATAGAACGAATTGAAATAATGAAAAAAAAATTGCACTACTTTATGTATTTTATAGGCCTTTGCTGTTATCCATACTATATAGGTAAGTAAAGTCTCAGAGTTCAAACCACAGAGAGATGAAACATAATTTAATTTCTGTACGTGATTTCAACATTAAATTGTATTTGTATTTAGTGGGTAGTTAGGTACGTAGCAATGTTTAATACCCCGTGAGTGGCGTGCATTTAATTTATTTGTAATCATCCAAAAGTGGTGGTTTCTAAATAAATTGAACTGCGCCGTATTGGACTAACCGCAATCATTTAATTAGGTTTGTTTTAACAAATAACCCAGGGATAAAAAATATTGTTTGTTTAAATATAAATGAAAAAAAAAATCAACGGCTGTCCCTAATTTTTTTATCGTAACTTAGATAACTTTTAGCGTTCAAACTACTTACACTAGTTTTGATATCTAATCAACTTGAAACTTAAATATCTGTGAATTTATCTATAATATGCACTAAATTTCGTTTACATATATTTCCTAATAATAATGATTGGGTAAAATATAGAGCCAAAACTTGACTACACTAAATCGGCAACATTGATTGAATATCGTCCGTTTGGAAAACTGACAATTCTGTCAGCAGGTTTTAAATAATGTTGTCCAGTTGCCGGCTCAGTACGAGTATCACCCAGGGTTTCGATCTACATCAGTTGTTGACTGTATAAGGGCGGACAATATTGCTGGCGACGTGCGACGTCCTAAGTACACTTGCCGCTGGAAATTTGGTTAAATGTGTGCACTACCCACGCTCTTTCACATATTAACTGCCGAATATAGGTGTAAGGTATTATTGGTATCCGAGGGGTATCCTCATAAGTACCAACCCACGTGTTCTATACCTATATACCTCAAAGTAACGCCAAGAATAGGAGGCAAAGATAAAAAATTTGCCAAATTGCTGAAATCGGTGATTCATCATAAATCTTTTTACGTCAAAGGTTCTGCCATTAATTTTTTGTCCATAGTAAAAAAAATGCCGAGTCAATGTTCATAGTTGAAATCTGTCTATTATTAGTTTATAATTGATACAAAATGATTTATTGAATAAAAGGTTAATAAAAATAGATAAGAAACTATATACACTTAAACGTTATTCCGTAACGTCATTTCCAAGTGTAACACAACATTTTCCTTTTACTGAGTAAAAAAATACTGAGCATGTAGGTATCCTCATCAACTTTTGCAGTTTTTAGACATTCCGTTTAAGCATGTGCCTGTGCTATGATATGCTAATATTATGACCTTTTATCAAACTATCAGCAGTAGGACATTCACAGTTAAACCTTAAAATAGACCTTACCTATGGATTTCCAGTAAGATTGGTTGGAAAAAACTTGCTTCCAGCGTGTAAAATTATTCTGCTTGTTGTATTTACTGCATTCATAGAGATAAAGATATGAATGAATAAATTAATACAAAGGTCTGTATGTCGCATGTTTCATATTACAGGAAACTAAAAACTTAAAAGCATACCCACACAGATGTAGTAAACATAAAATAATATAGGTAGACTTATAATTATGATCGGGTCGAGATATCTGTACAAATCATAACAATCCCTCATTTCACGGAACAAAACAAGTCAAAATGTTTATTCATTAATATCTTATTCTTTGTTTTCATTGAACTTAGAAATGGTATTTCATTTAGGTACGTTTGAACAATTAATTTCATGAAAATGCCCGTCATAGAGCTGGATGCTAAGCTAACTATATTTTAAATTTAATAAACTCGGAAATACGGACAAAGAATTTAATTAAAGTCCTATTTGAAAGCGTGCTCTTTTTAATTATAATAATAGTTTCAACACAGGGATTATAGAGTTCTGGGAAAAAAGAATAATCTCCTTTTACACAAAAAGGTGTCAAGTGTCAAGACTATGATGAGAGTGATGGTAACCATCACCTTCGTCAACAATATTTCCCGTTATTCCGGTTTATGAATACGAATTTAAGTTAATTTTGTACTCATTTGGCTTAGCACTACTGTGGTACACATAAAATATTTTAAAAAGTAGCAAAACCTAGTGTTACTAAGAAGTCAAGAAGTACATAGTGTACTTAGATAAATCTAATAGCCTTTCTATGATTCTACATAAAACAAACTTATTTTGATAGCGTACTCGCTACTTGCTATGTAGTAGGTACGAAAGCACTAAGCTCAGTAGGGAGATTATAGCATAAATCTAGAATTTACTAAGTATCATAGGGAAGTTTTACGTATTCTTTCAAAAGCGTGAAGCATTTCAAATTTGTTAAATTACTGTAAGTGCGAGTAATGGGTGTTCCCTCGTGGTCATACTAGTTTATTTCTGGTAACACCATCTCTATATATGGAACACAACCAACGCTAAAGTTTGGACGCTCGAAGGTTTAAGCAGTTATTAGGTAAGTACTTAATTTCTTAACTCTTTTAGTATGACCCTGTATCAATAGAGTAATTTCTAAACTCTACATACTCTACTAGAAATAACTACTAAAAACACATTCAAATATTAATAATTTTTCCATTTCGTTCATAGATTAAAATAAAACAATGGGATAATACTCACGGGTGCCCAAAATACAGGTTTAGCCTAGTTGGGGCCACGGATAACTATTTCAATATGTGAATATTAATGCATGCATACATACCTACCTATAGTAATTAATAAGATATATTTATTGTTGTTTTGTAAATCCATCTTGGAAAATAAACGATTTATTAATTATATATTTACTTCGAGAATAGAAATTGACGGCAGAGTGAAAAAAAACTTAACTTCCCGCAGTTCAGTACAAACAGTAGGTAAAATACCTACTTATATCTATGTAAATTCTTTCTGTTTATTCGTCCTATATAAATTTCATAACTTCTAAATAAATGGAATTTGGAAATAAACCTTTTGTTTGACTTCCCACGCAAGGGTTTATTTTGCATTTCATGTTTTGGTAATATTTTTAGCTCGCTTCTGTAGTAACAAAGGCCTACCTACAATCGCTCCCGATACAAGGTACTTTTATTTAGAATCCTCGCTTACCAATAAAGACGTTTTTTATTTTGGAGATTCTTCTCTATGGAAGAACTTTCGAGCATAGAAGTTAGTGCGTCTACGTGTGAAATACATCACAGTAACTTAAGATATGACAAACATACATAAATTTTACTCTGCGTAACAAGCTCTGTATCAAACTTTTGTGAAAAAATAATCAAGGAGTTTGTCACAGTAATTGATGTAGCTTAAGAATACAGAAGAGCATTTTGAATTTTTCATAGAATCTTGCTAACATATGGGGTAGTTACACATTAAACATTATGCATAAGCTTATTGACTCACGTGTAATGAGCCAATTGTTGCGAGTAAGTTGTTCTGTCGGATGCATAGTATAGATTCAGGTTAAGGGGTTAACAAAAAATAACCAAAATAAAACCAAACCAAATTTTGCATTGAAGTTAGTATCGGTAATGTAAACCTTTAACTTAACCAAATATTGAAAGATGCAGAAAGAGAATGAAAATTCTTTTAAGAAATAAATAAAAAGTGAACTTTGGCAACAACGAAAGTTCGTATTGGGCAATCGAGACAAAAGGTGACGACAATAATTAGAACCACATTATTCTAAAATAAGGGAACTTTACAATTTGTCCCGACTCTACCGAACTCAAGTGAGACCTTTTTCTGGAAATCTATGAAATGTGTAGGCATTAATAAAATGTCCTTTCCTTTTGTTCAGGGAATGAAACTTTTGGGCCAATCCGGACGCCTCATAAATAAACATAACAATGTTATTCAGATGAGAAAGTATTTTGTTGTTCTTATAAATATATTTATTATGCTATAATACCCTAAGCTCTATGGAAAGTTTGAAGGAACGCCAGACAGATGGGACGATAAAAGTTCGAAATTATGCGTTTGTTTAACTTTTTGAAATCATTTATTCACTTATACATTCATTCACACACATTTACACACATACACCTCATTCGCTGCAAACCTTGGCTCTGATGAGACCTCGTGTATTGCAGCGATGATATACTCACACACACAGTTACACTACACCTTTCATTTCCCATCCATAAATTTTCAAACCTTTCAAAATTGTAATTTTACTCCTTTTACTATGTATTAAAATATTACCTAATTAGATCATTTGTCCGGCGGAGGGTATTGCTATAGCAAAACACAGGTTAGGTCCTAGCTTGAATAACAATGCTTCTCAACCTGCAACATAACCTATAATTTACAAATCTTCTTAAACAATAATGATTCATTCAAAATTTGATTTTTAATTTCATTCAAAGATCGTCACGTAGCTTTCGTATAAAGACCGTCTCTCATTACGATATGCATATCTACACGACTCGGTCGGTCTTGGAAACTAGTCACCGCGTAGTGTGCGAGTCGCTTTAAAAATGTTTGTGAGATTTAAGTCGAAATAAGTATAATTATAAGTCGAAAGTTAGCTACAAGCAGCGCGAAATCCAATTCTCGCAGCTTTTAGTTAGCTTATAGCTAACATCACAGCCTCTAAGAAGTTAGTAGAAGACTAGTCGCCGAGACTAAGATTCGTAAGGGTCAAGAATAAACATAATTATAGAAAAAATGCCCTCGATGGTAATAAGGGTGTATCGCAATGAGAGACGGGCCTTACAGTCAGCTACGAGTAAGACTAACACGATGCATCGCAAGCACAGCGTTCACGACACATCACTACTTTAATTCTCACACTTCATTGACGGAGCGAGCGAAGCGTCTCCGTCTCAAAATTTACCAAAAAATGTATCATCTCTCCGGATGTTGGTTCTCCTCTGTAGTCTGTTGCTACCAAGTTGCTACGTACAATCCGCTAAGAAATTGTACTTTAACATCAGGCCTTGCTCGTCTTATCACTCAATTACATAAAAATAACAGGTAATATGAGTAAATTGCTACAAAAGTCTAAACATGATGATCTACTGATAAATGCGAAATGTATTAAAAACAAATATTACTTTCCCAGGTAAGCCTCCAGAGAGAGATTTACGCCGGAATGATGTTTTTCCAAAGCTTCACTAAAAGGTGCAAGCTTTCCGACGAGTCTCATCAAACCCTCAAACAATTCCTGCGAAATATTTGGTTTGTGAAGCCTGGTTCGGGGAATTTTCGAATGAAATATGCGTTTCGGATAGCTATGCAATGTATTCCTGGTAGTAAATATAACTCGAACTGGTGTGGTTCAGATTTCAGTGTATTACACAAATATGCACCTGGGAATGTTGAGTGATTTACTCAAAACCTGGGAATAATTTAATTTCAGGTAGATAGATATTCAGATTTCATACTGAGTAATTGCGTTTAGTTTTAGTTTCTGATATTTATAACGACATCTTTTTAGGGTTCCGTTGTTAAACAAGGAACCCTTATAGCTCTGATGTGTCCGTCCGTCCGTCTCTCCGTCCGTTCGTCTGTCCTAATGTTACAAAGCCACGTTTATGAACCAAATTGCATGAAACTTTGATTGATATTATGATAAATTAAGTATAGATCTCAATTATAAATACTTGAAAATTTCAAAATGGTGTGTTTGAGTTTAAAAACCATACTAAAAACGGTTTATCAAAATGTTTTTGACCACTGTGGCATTATGACTTTGAGTTACACTTACGCGTGTCTCGACACGCACTTGACAACTTATTTGACTACAGCTTTAGCAACTAAAATTATTTTAAAAAATGTTGACGGTGTTTTAGATCTAATTAGAGATTTTTATAGTGTATTCTACTTTCTGTGTTAAGTCAGTTAGTTATTCGATTATAAAATGATAAAACTGTAAAAAAAGCCTTGGTATTATTAGAGCTTTTTTGCCAAAAAATAATAAATAAATAAGAACACAATAGAATTTTACCAGTGCGTATCGAAAGGTAGTCGAGGAATTTAAAAAATTTAGAAAAATATCAAGATAGATAATAAATACTCTTCATTTTTCACTCCAATGACACATACTCGTACTATCACCATCAAGGATTATAATAAATAAAATAATTAAACAAACGACAAACACTAAGTATCCCATATTATTAAATTGTACACTAATTACTTTTTATAGCTATCACCTCATTGTGTTTGATATTGAAAAGTTCTGTAGCAGAAATCCTTCACAAATATTAATATCTAAGAAAATACGTTTTACATTCTTCAAATATAAATAAACCGAAACTACATAGTGTATAAATTAACGTTATCACTGGTTATCTACGTAATAAAAACATTGAATGTGAAATGTAATTTCTTCGACACTGTTTCAATATTGATTTTCATACTGGCTTAGATTGCCAAGATGAATTCACCCCGCTATAGCTCTTTGATGCCCGACCCAGGGCAAATTAAAATTGCAAACTGAATTACATGAAAATGTTGAAAGATTTCTTTTGTATTTACAACATACAAATTAGCATTGAGATTTGTTTTGAAGTTATTTAAGAGTTTGAAAGGTGCATTATGGAAGTTCATTAAATATACAAAGTGATTGTTAAGCGGCACTGAACCCTCATGAAAATAATTTGCAGAGTTGTAATTCTGTAGAGCGTCGGTAGGGAATAACTTAGAGTTGAATTAGTTTATTTATGATTGAAATATTTCATAATTTAATTGAGCTATTCTATATTAATCCTTAACATGTTTGAAACAAATGTTTACAATTTTAGTAACAGTTTTTTTATTAAAACGTACTACCTACTTGTACTACTAACAAAACGGTCACATATTATGTCACTTTTCAAAGAGAAAATAATTCGTTCATATTTTAGGAGCTGCAATGCCTCAAATACATGCTAGATTCAAGTATGTCACATTTGTGCATTGGGAATTGATATAAAAAACACAGAACTTTCCTAAACCATACTTAGCAGCTAAACATTATTCCTCTACCTGTCTGTACCTAAGATATTTTTACTATTGAAAAAGCCAGTGTACTATAGCTATTATTCTACCAACCATTTCAATAGTCCAGAAGATAGGCTTAGTAACAAGGGGCGATTGGGCCCCTTACACCATTTTTCTTATCAGAAACATATTCGAACACGACGTATTATGCACTGAAAAGCCATTAGCGCATAAATCTGAACATTAATTTCAAAGATACTTGTATCATTGGTACGAGACCGATGCGGGTTGGCGATGGGCTTTCATTGGTGCTTTAATCATTTTCGTGAAATGTACCTCCACCAAAACTTCAAATTATTTCGTTTTCCCTAACAAATAGTACCGGGGACAGTTTCAATCAGGCTTGCCTTAATAATTTGTATCGGTTCAAACCTGTAACAGCTAAAACACATTAACGGTTGAACGCTCGCCCTCCTATCGGCGATTTCATTAACATATTCCCGTGAGCCTCCTTATAAGCGATTTGTCGAGTCTCGGGTCTAATGGAAAGGTTGAAGCTTTTAACAAACCGCAGGTCCTGCTTCTTGATTTCGATGACATAATTATTATTTATTAAATAACTGACTATTATATTATATTGTCTTGAAATATTTTATTGTCAAAATAAACAATTTCAATCATAATGAGGATTCATTTGTTGAAATTCATTATTATCATTTGAAGACTGCAGAGCTTAGGACTTTTACAAAATCAAAGATAAAACTATAACCTTTGAAAGCTAAAAAATTTTTCGAAATTGTTTTATTTAACACAACACAAGTGCAACAACCAATGTTACTTTTAATTGTGTTTTATTTTAATACAAAACCTATGTCAACATTTTAGACAATCGCTTTTGCTTGCTTATCCATTTATTTAGTTTGTATTGGTTTGTTTTGACAAATTTTTTATCCACCCTCTCCTTGGTGACATTTGGCTAGATCTCTTCCCACAAATGCCATGCATAATGTGCATACTAAGCGCCACACAAATCGGCGAATGAGAAGTTATGCGCAGAACGCTGCGCAAAAGCCGAAATATAGGGCGGGAGTGACGAGACGCCGGGGCACACCCACCCGCCAACCTCACCCGCGCGCTCCCTACGCCCGTGCTCAACACTTCGCCACTTGTGTCGGTATTGTGCACACATGCGCAATAATTAGCAAATCACGGCGTGTGATCAAGTGTCATCTGCGGCTAACTTCTCATCCGCCGATTTGTGTGGCGCTTAGTATACGTCATCTTATAATATTCTTGGTCCACATTTTTCCATAACTTGTGTTTGGTATATTTTGACTAACGTGTAATGTTTGTGAAGTTAAAGTTTGTGGAGTTCCCTAACTCTACGTGCAGGTACAGAAGATTAGCTCGACATTAAAACAGATAACTTTTTGACAAATTCCAGCAATATCACGGTCTGGTCTTGGCAACAGTTTACATGAAAATGTTTTGGATTTTTTTAGCATTTCTGCTTTGACTTATTAGCAGTTGTTTTTTTTTTCATAAAATAGAATTTAAAATAACATTTTTGTCCTACTAGTTTCCTAGAGTACTTTTTGTGCAAACTCTGAAAATGTTAAATAATAACCTTACAAAAATATAAAATATCGAATAAAATACAGTATATTACTGCACCTGTTCTTTCTGTTTTGTCTGCCACAGTGTACAAAGTTTTTATGCTCTATTAAAACACTTCGTAGAACAGTCCCAAATCATCCCACCCAACTAAGTCTGTGCTTCAAAAAAATGTTACTGATTTAGTTATAAAACTTCAATAAAACATAATTAAACTATTATTCTATCTATTTCTGAGATAAATATTTATAAACCTTCTATAAATAGCTGTAACGTTTAATACAAACCAACAGCCACTAGGCATACTTTACTTATTAAATAACAAAATCCGTGTAACTAAGCCCAGAGTTTGCCATTCAAATCTTCGTATTGAATACGCTTTACCCTGGTATAAGTTTTTGAATACACTCGCCTCTAGGGTAACAATGGACGGAGCTTCTGGCTATGAATTATAACTTAGAGTACGAAAACAAATTATTAAATGCACGGCCTTAAATAATTTAGGGCCTACGGTCGACCCTCGTCATTGAAATCTTACATGCAGAATTAGGCTCACACAGGGAATGTGTAAAGAAGGTGGCTGAGTGGACACGTGAAAGCCAGGGTCAGTCGCCATCTGATGTTGGGTTAATAAATTATAGCGTTGGTACTCATCCCGAACTAAGATAAGGCACTCCCGATTAAGGTTAATAGCAGATTAAGCCGAAGTGTTGAAAAAAATAAATGTGGGTTATAAGTTAGTGTGTCAGATAAAAATTAGCCTATGTCCTTTTTGGAGTCTAACCTATCTGTGTACCAAATTTCATCAAAATTGGTTCAGTGGTTTAGGCGTGAAAGCGTAGACAGATAGGTAAACAGAGTTACTTTCACATTTTGTAATATTATTATAAGTAAATTATTATTTAGTTAGAAAAGTAATAATTAGTATGGAAGTATGGATTAGCATGGATTGATATCCTATATTGCGGAACGCAACACAGCTCGACATCTATTCACTGTCAACTTTGCCTTCAGTTTAATTAACCCGACGAAAAATAGGTCAATGATAGCAAAGAATATTTTTGCAACATCGCATCAAAATATTAATCAATCAATTTCAACTGAAATCGACGGGCGTGTCTCAACGCCCCACCATTTTTGCAGGTACTAAATGACATTTTCATGTAGTTATTTTAGTCCCCATTTGCGAGAAATTTTGGGGCTTAACCTTGACGTAACCTAGTGAAATAAAGTGTATCATATTATATGACAACAGAGTTCTGGAGCCTTCTCTAGTCTGACAGTAGGTGGCTCCGTCGGAAGTACTTGTCATATTCTTTTACATTGACAAGGGTGGCCTCTCTCTCTGCTTTGAAATCTGTTATTCTTTGTGATACTTTTAGTGGAGACTTTTGGTCGTGTCAATCTTAATAGATGGAAGCTTTATTTGAAAGATATTTAAGGTTTTTTGTATAAAAAGATGAGAAGCCAATTTAGCCTTAATGTAACGTATGACGTGTGCTTAGCTGTAGTACGAGTAAGTACAATAAAATTACAGACCTATAAATTTACAGATTAAAATTACCGAATTATAGGCTTACACAAATAAATGTTGTATTCATTTTCACTTAAAAATATTGAAAATAACATAATTTGTCTTGAAAGATTAACCGATTGTTTTTGTCTAGAACTTTTTTGCGGATTTTCAGTGAAAGAAAAACATCGTGAAAATGTGTCGTTAAAATTAATTTGATGGCGTATGTCTACCCACCTCCACTAGGTCAGCGTAGTGACGATCTATGTTATGATCTATATCATTTGCATTATGGACAATATAACTAGTAGTTTTGCGAGCAGTAGACATTGCGGCACATAATATCTTCAACTAAATTTTCATAAGCCTATATTTCGGCTCGCTTTAGAACCGATTTGGTCCACATTCGCAAATCTTATTAGAAATTATATTTATCATTGTAATAGATCATTGTAATTTTTTATTTAAGTTATATTAAAATTAAATTTATCGTTGTAATTTATCAAATAAATAATAAATAAACTAGATACTTAGCAATTTTGCAAAATAGTGTTGAAATCGGCTGATAAATAGCGCTACAGGCTATTTCCTTATTAGATAGTAGATATAGATTTGATAAGCAAATTCAAAATCACTGATGGCAAAAAAAAAACTAAAATATATAGAATCCGTCTACCAAGTTTCGTCAAAATTTTTTAAAAATTGAGACCTAGAGAAAAATCAACAGACTTCCGGACAGACGAAAGTAAAGTCGTCGAGTTAAAACTAAGACTCTCTGTCACTTCGTTCGCTCAGTTAATTTTAGGGAGTACCTACAAAATATAATTTTAGTAAATAAAATATTTCAAATTACACGTAGCCTACCAGCCATACTTAACAATATTTTGTAATCTACATTAGGTGCGTTCGGGTAGCCTACTTATGGCAAAATTAACATTTACAAACGCCAATAACGATCACATTCAGCGTTCGTTTCGGGAATGTGTAAGAAAAAGTTACATTTTTAACTGTTTTCATTCACCGTTCGCATAGCTCAAAAACAGCTAATAATGTCATCGTAAACTGCTACTTTTGACCAACCTGCGGATATCAGTCCTTTATGATCGTTTTCTGACACATTGAGTTTGATGTTTAGCGTTCGTTTTGAGTAGTAGGGCAAAAGTTGCATTAATGCCGAAATGGGCGAAATTCTCAAACCGAACGGTTTACATTACCGCTAATTTAGCAAATGCCAAAAACGCCATCAAGCCCAACAAGAACGCACCTATTGTAAACTAAACAATAATATCATAAATCCTGCACAAACAGCTAAACATACACAACCTACAAAATCATTGATGAAATTCGACGAATTCTGTTGTTTGCACTATTGGCGAACAAAAATACATTAAAAACAAAACGACTAGATAAAACAACGAATCAAAAGGTTTCCGTGGCATCGAAATTGAATTTTGCACAGCGTTGGAAAACACTAAATGGAAATACTAAACGAGTTCGCAGGACATCTTCATTTGAGCTCTGAAATATGAATAAAGCGGCTAAAACGTGTACAAATATATAGATGCAAGTAATGCTGTTCTATTTTGTATCTTACATTTAATGTTTAAACAGTGTTGAAATTTTAAGGACCGAGCGACCGAAGTGAGAGATTGAGTCTCAGTTTTGACTCGACAATTTTGCTTTTGTCAGATGTTGATCCTCCTGTACAGGTCACATTTCCCAACGAATATTGACGAAAGTTGGTTAGCCATATTTTCTTTGAATTTTCTTAAATTCTTAAAATATTCCAATCCAATTACGAATAGGCCAAGACAACTAAAACTTCCAAATATTATAACTATAAAATTAAAAAACATATTTTATGTAATAAACAACTTAAAACATTAATTTCGAAGTATAATTAAACAAAACTTGCAATCCCTGCCAAGCCAGCCTAATTACAAGATCACCTAACTGCATTTGAAACTCAAACAAAACTGTTTGGAACAGTTTATTCGTGTTTTAAATTACAAGGCAGAGAATGTTAATTAACATCGTATTTTAGCAAAACAGAGCACTTCGAATACATGTTACTTGCTGCTGAGTTTCCAATCACTAATTGGTATGTAAGCTCATTTCAATCTAAACATTCCTTGCGATCCTGCCTGCCTTTAAGGCAAAAGCTGTCTATGCATAACCAAATTTTGCCATAGCATTGTATCAGAGGCGTCACGATCGCATTCCCCAAGCAACATCAGTCCTCAACCGCAAAATTTCGTAATTTACAGATTTGGACAGCTCTAATTATAACTTGGGGGTACCTATGTAATGTATTTGACTGCAAATTTTCCTATTCTTATAAATTATCCTAAAAGGGGATTTTCCTATAATTACATTTATCTGTGAAATTGAACGCAATTATGACAGATCATGATTATTTTGACAGGCGATTGACAGTTATTTGACATTTAGACAATGATGAGGGTATTCGGGAAATCGTGATGTAGATGTTAAAGTCTGTCTAATGAAAGTTGGTAATGGAAAAGCGCGGCAAATTTAAAAAAAATCTTCCAAATCTTTGGAGGAATCGCAAAAAATGTTTTTCTTTTCAAGCTTTAACTTGTCGTGTAGGTGTTTTAATTACGTTAATTATTTTCTGTTTTGGCGTGATTATTACTTATATCAAACTGAGGCTTTGCATTGCCCTCCAAATGATCTAAATGATTTCAACGCTTAGGTACCTATATAAGTCATTAAGATGAAGACTATTATTATGAATCATTTTGTTTAGCTAGTACATGACGTATGTTTAAAAAATGTTTTTAATACAAGGTTAAATATCCCAATTTAAAGGTAAATCCGCGATGGTGATAGTGTTGTCATTTCAAAAGTTTGCGAAAAATTCGAGTAAGTATCAACTTTCGTTAGACAGACTCTATTGAATAATATTATTAGGTGGTGATCAACAACGGGCTCATAGAAACTGTCCAAAAGTTGGGTGCTATGTTCTTTAGACCCCGCCGTTCTTTAGACTGCAGAAATTCTTTGATCATACTCTAAATCTCATAGCCGAACGACGCTCGCTAAGACAAATGACCAGTAAAAATGACTTGAAAATATACTCATCCTCTTAATATTTTTTCGGTACGTTAAAATACTAGTATTTAATGTACCTATTTTGATGTGTAACATCTATCGCAACGAAGGAACATAAAATCAACCAATGCGCAACAAAAAATAATTACAAATCAAATTTGGACTGAAATACTTGATAATTAATTATTAATGAATTTTAAAAATAAACTTAGTGATTATTAATTTAAACATTTATTGTTATAAAAATGTTTTAGTTAGTGTAGGTACAGAATGTGTCTATCTATGTAAGTAACTAGGTACCAATGTAAGAAAAGGGCACGAAGCTATTAAACCGATCAATAAGTCTTTTAAAACTGTTCTTACAACTTTCACGTCTCTGGTAACAATCGTAAATAAATTCGAAACGAAATTTTCAAATCCAACTTGGGACACGTGAAATCCGTAGATTATTGGAAAATGATCCTCCAGCTTTTTCCTGAACCTGTTTCGCATGCGGCGGAATTTCACGCAAATCTCTTGATGCGCAATATGAAACTTTCATCCGAATTTATGCAACCTGGAATGTAGAATAAAACATGCAACCGTATGTTTTATTTATTTATTTTATACATTCAAATCCAAACGCTGTACAATGCATTACATTTTACAAGATTTTATTTAACTTGCAAATGATTTATGTAAGTTCGGGTGGAATCCTGCAAGTTCTTCCAGGTTTCCGACTGATCTGAAATTTCGCAAGCAAATGTATATCGCGTGACAATGCAATAATATGGTGGAGCTATGGAGCTGATCTGATGATGGAGTCAGAAAGTGGCCATAGGAACTCCTGTACTAAACAAGATATAGACCCGTCGCATTTGGGCTCGTTTTACTTGTCTTGGCTATATAGCACTCTGCTGCTACATGATATTCAGGATCTCAAAAGATTGTATTTTTTAAAAGTTGTATTTTTATAATAATTTATTTTGTATTAAGGCGAAGCAAAATAATATTGCAATTTAAGGTGTCAGTGACTAAAGGACTAAAGCCTTTCAGAAAGTTGAATGCAGCCTGGATACTTCACGGTAACCTTCATTAGCCTCATTTGTTCAACAAATGTCTACTTAGTCATTCGTCGTTTCAGCCAAGGACGTTTACTACTGCATGAAATAAGCCTTCCCTACATATTCCCAACTCACTAATCTGCCGTTCAATATTTCATAAACATTAAACAGTGCTGAATCAAAAATCTTTCTGAGCTTCTGCCCAAAATGCTGGTGTTATTTAGCTTAACATATAAACATTGCCATTCAGCGTGGTTATGCTGCCAGCATGCTGGACACACTGCTCAGCTGCTGCTGGAAGTGGGCTTGATCATTTGTATTTTCTTTAGACCTTCAAGGACCAGGAGGATGATCAGGCTTGGGTACTGTAACTTTTTATTTAAATAATAAAATTATTTTGTCATAATATTTAAATTACCATCAATTAAATTGTATTATCTTACTATACTTCACTAGACATTATAAAAAAAGGTGTTTATTTACAAAACTTATAAAACATTGAGTTGTCATTCTATATATATAGTACCTTAATTAAATACTACACAAAAAAAATACACCTACCTAAAATTATGAACAAAAACAACGACTAAAAATCGAAAAACTAAGACTGTCCTTGTGGAAGGATGCCGAGAACGCTGGTTGCATTTCCGCGCTGAACTGCTAGAGAAATTATCTGCGCGACGAATACCATACAAAATTATAATTACAAAGGGAGATGAAACATGAACGGCACATGCACTTGACCTGCGGCAGCTGCATTAGCAATCTATAACTGGATCGGGCCGCCCTGACCCGCACCCTTGTCCCACTACCCTTGTCCCCTTGTCCCGCTTTGAGGGGCAGCCACACTGGGATTTCAAACCGCAATAAAATTATTAGTTCTCCGAACAGTAGACCTCGCATTTTTAACCGACTTCTAAAAAGGAGGAGGTTCTATGTATTTTTTTTTTGTGTTTGTTTATCGATAATTGCGCCAATTGTGATTCGAATCGAAAAATTATTTTTAGTTCTAAAAGGTATACTCCCGAAATGGTCCCATTTAAATTTTACAGAAATCGTCTAAGTCATTTTTGAAAAAAACTAACAATAATGTTGGAAATTCAACCGAAATATCCGATTTTTGTACACGATGAGCATCGATAATTCCATCAATTGTATATTATTATTTTAGTTTGATCGTCAGATGCCTATATCTCGACTCGCTCTGGACTGATTTCGTTCATACCTACTTCCAAATTTTAAATAGAGAAATTCTCGCCAAATTATATTAAAATTGGTTAATAAATAGCGCTACAGCAAATTTCCCATTATTGTGGAAAGTACTACCCCATCTAAAATCGCCGATGATAAAAAATAGCAAGTTTTGTTGAAAAATGCGACCATCCCAGCTAAGATGCGCACGAAGTAATATTTCTTTCGACGTGTCAGAACGAGACAGCGTTATGGCAAAGTATATATCTGTCACTTTTTCACACGTCAAAAAGAGTTCTTTTTATGGCTTTTCGTGTTCGCTTGCTGGATTTGCTGTAGAGACTGTAGAAGAAAATCTACATCCGGATAGACGAAAGCAAAATTGTCAAATCAAATCTGGACGCTTTATTATATTTTTTTTTTATTTATTTCTTGCGATCAACAGCGTCACAAATAATTAACTAACTTACTAAAATACATAAAAATGAGGCCAAAAACGATTACAATAATTTAGAAAAAAAACGGCGTAATAATTTCACAAATTAACATAACAATATGCGCGATTGGTTTTCTGGCAGCTGTAAATATAGTTTATTTATGCGCCATGGATAGAGCTCAAGATATAAGTGAGCTGTGTTCCAAGCCACGCTACAAACGGATGAGCTGCATCTGCGAGCCGGCTCACAGATCAACTTTTCCTTTTCGGCGATTGATAAATAATTAATTAAGATGTTTAACTTATTTAGAATGAAAAACATTGGCTAAGTACGAGTTGGACTCGCGCATGAAGGGTTCCGTACTGTATGGGAGCCCACGGCAAAAAATCATCATCATCATTTCTTGTATGAGCTCCCATAAAAATTCCCCCCTAAAAAATTTATAACCTTCGCGTTGCGTCGCGTCTTAGTGTGAACTGACCCTTCCCGTCCCGTGTTTCCTGCCTTACTTACTTCAGCGTTTACCCATGAACTATATACAACGTAGATAATTTGACCTACGCTTCGCAGTATCGGTAGTCTAATTGTTATTACCCCTAGCAGTATACTGCTATGCAGTATGGATCTTGCAAGATTTCTGAGAAAAATGAATATCTAAATCTCAAATAAAGACGTAGATGATTCAGAAACATTGACAACGAAATGACGACTTAAATATAGAGAGACTGCCAGCCAGTCCCGGCTTTGCGCGGCTATGAATAAACCAGAGCTATAAACCTTCCCGAAGAAATAATTTAAATGATATTAAAAACCACATCACAATCTGTTGAGTAAATTAGAAGATCTAAGATACAAAGACAGGCACACAAAAAAGTGACTTAGTGATCATGTCTAATTATTTATCACTGAGATGAAAGAAATTTCACAGAGATATACTTACTCTAAGTTAGGGTAAAAATTATCATTATAATAATTCAAGCTTGTAAAATATAAGGAATTTGGGTTCCTAAAGTGCACACTAGTGTAGCTAAATCCTCTAAGACGCCAGTATTCTTTTACTTTCTTCGAAAATTATATATAAATGAAATGCTCACATGTAGCCACAGTCCAAGGACATTCAGGGCCAAAATCAGCCATCTGAGGACTCATTATTGTGATAGTAGAACTGGCGTTGAAATCATCGTGATCATCTCTTCCAATTTCTTATCTGACAAGTTCTCTAGTGGAAACCACGTACCGGCAGACGTAGCGTAAGACGTCCACCCACAAGGTGGACGGATGACATAATCAAGACCGCAGGATAGCGCAGCGCTCTGCATGCAAGTCACTTCCAACCAGTGTTATTGGAGATCAATTGGGGTGGCCTATGTCCAGCAGTGGACGTCCTATGGCTGAAACGACGATGGAACGAATATTCTACCGACTTTAAAGTAGATTTCCTACTGTAAAGTTTCTGTACGGCGAGTTGTCCACAAACAACGTTTCCCGCGACTTTGAGACGCAAATATTGAAGCTTCGGCTTATTGATGTAGCCTCCTTGATGTTGATTGAGTTAAATATTCCTGGAAGTCTGTGGGTTATATTTACTCTATTGGAATTATCATAAACATAACGGAAGTAGGTTAAAATCATTTAATTATTTACATTATTAACTGCATAGATATCTGGTAATATTCTGATTGTAGCAAAGATTTTGAATAATGCAACGGAAAATATATTTTCGGCGAAGCATAAGCATAGGTAACAGATAAGTCATTTTCAGGCTTTTGCTTTCGAAAGTGCAGGGACTTTTAGAACTGTATAAGCGATTTTACGATTAGTGCCGTAGTTAACGTTTTTCATAATTATGAGTGTTTACAAATCTGAAGGTCCCTCCACTTGGCAAAACGATAAGTGCTCGTGTGTAGCTCGCTGATAGTGTAGTTTGACTAGATAGTTTTTAGCGATCATCGAAGATAAGTAGCATTTGGCACCATTTCGTTATACCCCGGTTATGAGAGCCGTTTTGCCAAATAAATCTTCTAGGTAGATAAGTAAAAAATAAGTAAGTATACGAACTTATTTTTAAACTTGGGAGGGATTTTTTAAGCCATCTGAAGGCCTCTGAAATGGCTAAATGGTTAAAACAACTGGGGCCTACAATTTAACCTGTCATCCAAACCACGGTAGCGCTCAGTTGTAAATACCACCTGCGGTCACTCATATCCGAAGACTCACTGTACTGAACTTTGCTTAAATTCGATGATTGTGTACAAACACCTAGGTATTTAAAGTATGAAGTAGGTGTTTTTAACTTTGACACCAAAACTACCCACTTGACTTTACGTTATAAGTTTTCGACATGACACACCCAGCACAAGTAATAACAATAATATTTATTCAATTTTAATTGTTATTCTTCTGACATTAGCGCTCTCTTATTTTTAACATTTTGGAATATTAGGAACTGAAACCCTACCAGGCAGAATGTTATTGAACCATTCCTTTACTGGAAAGTCGACCTTATAGGAAAGCTGCTCGATATTCACTTTAAAAATTATATTTTCTCGACACAGTAAATTGGTTTCGAAAGTCGCCTCGGGTGTGTTTAAAGTTAAACGTATTTTGTACAAAAATCAATATAGTAGCTGAGTTTTAAACGATTTAGCCACGCAGTTTTATTTACATTTAGGTGATTCTGTAATTACATTTTTAAACTTCTACATGTCTATTAAGCCGTGGTGGTTTAGTGGTAACGATACCCGCCTTACAATTCTGAGGCCGTGGGTGCAAATCCCGGCCCTGTACCAATAAATTCTTTGGAATTTATGTACGGAATTTCACACCACTGTGAAGGACTTTCGGTGAAGGAAAACACCCTAAAGCAACCCCTGCATTCGTCCGTAGAAGAAATCAATATTGGTTTGTTACTGAAATCGAAAAGAGACAATTTTTTGGGGGCATTATTTTTATAACGTCAGGTAATGACACACATTTGACTATAAATGACTGTACTGAAACTGGAACCATAAAAAACAACTACTTTTGAGTTAATAAGAGTAAAAATGACCTTAATTTGAACTCCTTGAAGTTAACATTTCACAATCACCGTGTCAGATAGCGTTAATCTTCTACCATAACTATAATAGTAGGTAACCCGAATACAGAGTATCGAGTATCGGTGTCAGGTAAATTAGCAAATCTAGGTATCAGAATAATACCCTATTATTCCTTGAATGTGGTATTTGATACCTCAAAACCGGGTGCTTGTAAGATTTCATCTGATGAGGGTTTATATAGGCATATTATCTGAATATGGCGAGTACCTCAAAGCCGGTAAAGTATACAAAGGTCAACAAACTATTCTAAAAAGATATCCCTTATGAACGTAAACTATTTTATACTCTAACTGACTTGATACCATGGTTCAAAATATGCGTGAACATATGGCAGTTTGTATGGCCGCCATATTATTCAAGCAAGCCAATTCATTCAATTCAAAATAAAAAAAATAAAAAATAAGCCCCCCCGCCACGACAAGGCGGGAACCCACTCGGGGGGGCGTATAACCTAATCTTGACTGAAGCTCACTTAACAGCTGCGCGAGGATTGGGTTATCCGCGGCTTGGCATCATCGCCAAGTTGTTTGATTCAGCCTTTTTTTTGTTGACGGTTGAGGTGGAAATCTTTAACAGATACCCG
Source organism: Hypomecis atomaria (assembly GCA_964007245.1). Classification (NCBI taxonomy): domain Eukaryota; kingdom Metazoa; phylum Arthropoda; class Insecta; order Lepidoptera; family Geometridae; genus Hypomecis; species Hypomecis atomaria. Next base: position 9,046,178 of record OZ023296.1, on the reverse strand, counting down.
GTTGCGTTGGGGTGCCACCGGGTTATGTGGACTTTACCACTAAAACCCCCTCGGCGGCCGCTCTCTATGCTTGTCAGAGGAAACTGGGATCTCCGTAGGAACGCACCAGTGCCGTCCAGCATGAATCTTGACACTCCGTAAGCTTCTAATAATAGCTTTCCTATGTAGGTACAGCGGTGCTGGCCACACAGCGCCGTTGTCTTCCCAGAGCTTGTTGGGATGGATGGTTTGATACTCAAATACAACTATCACCGAGCTCCAAGGGCCCCTTATAGTTGGCTATTACGACAGGCAGGGGATACCAATATCGTATTCTAAGACCCCGGTTCCAGGGTTCAGCCTGTAGCTTTGCTTATGGCGTTTATACCAAGTTTATGATGACCATATTGTAATACGGTACAAAACACCTGATGAAATTCAAATCACGGCGCTGAAAACTTGGTTCCCAAAAAGACTCTGTAACTGCCTTTCCATCCTTTTGATCCCAAACTCTTAAGTAGGTATATCGGAAATTCCAGAAGTTTACCTTGTAATCAAAATTTAACACTCGCGAAATAAGTTTGAGGCAAACATCATTTTCTGCGAAGTGGTTTGAATCTGCACCAATTTGGGACATGAATAAAGTATATAAGTACAGAAGATATTTTATACAGAGCTTATGTTACTGTTGCATGTAAGATTGACTTTAGGTACAGCTTGCGCCACAAAAGGTTAACTTGCTCGAAAGTGGATTTTAAGATTTCCTTTGAGGTGGAGGAAACATATCACTGGTATTATCAAAATATTCTGGGCTGCCGTATCTCCACTTTCAAATTGCCGTATTTGCGACGCTCGTCAAAATCGCAAATCCTAGCGAGGCAGGGATTCCCAGCTTTCTGGGAACCCCAAAAGTGCAACGACAGTTTGAAATTGCCGTTTATTAATAAAAGTCTGCCGTATTTTTCAGAAACAACTTGGATTGTTGTATATTACGGTAATTTCCATATCAATAATAACACTAAAACGCATGATCCGCGTTGTCCGCATTGTACTAAAGATGCGCAAAATGCAGCATCTTGATTTTGTCGCGAGCTGTAAGCGTTGTAACACTGTTTAGTCACTGTTGTACTAAAGATGCGCAAAATGCAGCATCTTGATTTTGTCGCGAGCTGTAAGCGTTGTAACACTGTTTAGTCACTGACTATGTTTATTCTCATTTTTGTTAGATCTAAGTATTTTCATTTTCATTAGTCTCTGGAGAAAGTAATCATTAAATTATCTAGCAGAGTAGTTTCAATTCGATTATAAGTAGTTATTTAGGTAATGATACATATTTTACTTTAGGGGAGCGGAGTGGATGGAGGTGGAGCTGGGTACAGCGTTCTAGACCATACCCGAATTGCAGAAAAACAATAGTTTATTTTTTTTTACTAATTTTTTTATATTTTAGTGGACATCTTACACACGGTCTCGAGACTGATATACTACTTAACTATATAGTCATATAGTCATTTATTCATAACACCATTTGTTACAAGTCAAAAAGTAAACATTATATTAGGGCACTATACAATATAGCACGAAATAAAAATAGAGAATACTTGACAATTTCCAAATTAGTCACTAAATCTTAATACAATTCAGGTAATTTTAAAAAGTCATTTACGTCATAAAATAGTTGCTCATGTAGCCAACATTTTAATTTATTCCTAAACGAACCAGCGGAAGGTGCATCCCGAACTTCTACGGGTATTCGGTTGTATATAGCGGGCCCACCAATATATACAGACCTCTCCGATTTCGCCAGCTTATGAGAAGGAGTCACCAGTTGGTTTTTCCTAGCATTGCTTCTTAAATTTAATCTTAAATAGGTACCTTTCCTCTCAAATAATTCTAAATGGTTGTGCGTGAAAAGAGCCACCTGATAGATTAGTTCGCACGGCAGTGGCAGTACGCGCAGTTCCCTAAAGAGCACACCTTGTGTGGAGCACAAGACACGTCGTCCGAAACCCCGAAAATGGCCTGCACAGCCCGTTTTTGCATAGAAAAAGCCCTCTTGTACTCCGCGGCGCGGCCCCACAATTCTAATCCGTACGTAATATTACTATGGATTGTGGCAAAGTAACAAGAGCGCACAACGTCCCGCGTGGCCGTGCTCGCGAGCCGCCTGAGCGCGAAGCACGAGCGGCTCAGCTTCCCACATAGCTCCTGTATATGTGACTCCCACGTGAGGGCGCTATCTATGTGGAACCCTAGTAACTTTGTTGAGTTGACCTGCTGGAGCGCGGTGTTTCCGATCGTTACCGAGTACTTAGCTTCCGATCTCCCGTTGAGATTAAAAGTCAAAAAGCAGGTTTTATCTTTGTTCAGTGCTAGGCCATTCGACTTAAACCACCCATCGAGTTCACTAACAGCAGAGTTTATCTTATGATGCAGCTGAGTAGATGATGGCGCAGTAATCACTGCGGCCACATCGTCAGCATACATGTATATCTCCGCGTCGACGATGGCATCTGGCAAGTCATTCAAGAGAAGACTGAACATAGTGTTCGAGAAACAGGATCCCTGGGGCACGCCTATCTCGTTCTCGAGCTCGTCGGATGAGACGCGACCCTTGTCCCCCACGACGACTTGCGTTCTTCCTGACGTAAAAGAGATTATCAACGACCCGGAAGGGCCGCGCATTCCGTGGAAACCTAATTTTTGAGCAATGAGTCGGTGGTCCGCCGTGTCAAAGGCGCGTGATAGGTCGCAGCAGACCAGAGCGACCTGCAATCCTGCCTCCCGAGCTTTTAGAATCTGCCACACTACTTCGCGCACTAAGTCTGTGGTTGAGCGCCCGGCCCGGTATGCGTATTGCCTATCAGATAGGATGTCTCTTTGGAGCGCGTAGTTTAAAACCCTTCTATTAAGCCCTACTTCAAACACCTTGCTAATAGCTGGAACAAGAGAGATCGGACGGTACGACTTAAGATCAGACTTTTTCCCTTTGCCCTTGTAGAGGGGGCTAATTTTTACTTTTTTAAGAGCTGATGGGTACACTCCTTTACGCATGCATACGTTGAAAAGTCTATATACTTAGAACAGGTGCTAAAGGCACTATACCCGATTTTATAAGATCGGCTGACAGGCCGTAAAGGTCGGAACTTTTTTTTGGGACAATGCGCTTAGTAGCTATCGTAACAATTTCGCTAGGTGAAAAGGGTTCAAGTCGGATTGATACATCGCTGGCGGATGAGTCGTCACCCAGCGCCGCTAACGCGCGACTGTTGTTTGCCACAGGAGCCCCAGATTTTATCGCAGCTGAAACAAATTCAAGGTTCAGCGCGTCAACCAAATGTTTTTTGGTATCGAATTGCTGACCACACTCGTCCCGTACCAGATCAGTGAAGTCAACTCTTTCGCGGGTTCCGCGCCTCAGCTGTGTGTTAATTACGCGCCACATACAACGCGGGTTATTTTTTATAATATTTGAGTAAAATGTTACACGCTTAGTTTTTAGTAACTTTAGATATTTGAGCGATATTTCTTCATACTTGACCCATAGCGGTTCGTTGGTAGGAAATATTTTTCTTAATCGAGCGATATCATTCAGTAGATGTTTCAAATTATGTACTTCGGTATCGACCCAATGCTTACTACTTAAATTGGACCGTTTTTTTTGCGGAAAGCACGTTTTAAAATAGCTTGCTAAAATAAGTATGAGTGAAGTAGCCAAGGACTCACAGTTTTGTCCCGCTTTGTCTATCACATGGTCCCAATCAACAGATTCAAGGGCGTTGATAAAGTTATTTTTATTAGCCGCAGTGAAGCTGCGGGTCAGCCGGTGAGTGGGGGTGGGGATGGCACATTCTTCCACTATCAGACGCTGAGCGTTATGGTCGCTAAGCGGCTGTGTGTTAACGTTAACTACGGTGCAGACGCGCTCTGTAGACATATTAGTATATATATATGATCCAGAAGCGTTCTACTATCTCCGTCCACTCGAGTAGGGTGATTGATTAACTGGACAAAATTATAACTAGCGATTATATCTTTAAGCTTTTTTTGAGCACTCGAGCTCTGTAAAAAATCGATGTTCGCATCTCCTACAATTATGCATTTAAAGCCTTCATTAGTAACTTTGTAAAGGAGGCGTTCGAAAAGGTCTAAATAAACTGAGTGACTAGTGAGGTTTGAGTGGTACAACCCTACAACCAGAATGTCGTCTTCTAATAAATGTACAGCACACACGTCAAATAGTTGCTCCTGCGATAAGTCACAAAAATCTTGTCTGTTCACCACCTTCCTACCCTTTCGTACGTAGATGCAACTTCCGCCATGCGCTATCAGTTCTCTACAGCTAAACGATAATAAATCATAATAAATGAATAATTTTAATTATAATATATTTTTAAATACATACTTATATGTATAGATAATACCTAAAAAACGCCCAGACACAGAGCAAACACTTATGATAGTCACATTAATACTTGCCCTGGGTGGGAATTGAACCCACGCCTCTTTGACCCAGGAGTCAAGGTCACTAACCACTGAGCCGAGGTACCGAGCACATAAGCAAGTTCATAGTTAAAAGCTTACTAAATGTAGTTATACCAGCCAAAATCTTCTAAAAAGCAAAGTATTGAAATCTGGGCTGAATTATAATCAAAGCCGCCAAACAATTCACTATGTTCACGTGCACATTCAAAAATAAGTACTGTCAGTGAGAGATGGTTTATTATCTGTTCCCACATACATCTCAAACAAACAAATGAAAAAAATAACAAATGACTGGCTCAAAGCAAGTTCCTCAAGCCAAATAAAAGTATAAATACTCGTAATAATAAAATCTACTGTTCCAGTCGGTACGTGTTGCCATTCAAGAGACCATTCCAAAGTCATTGAGATCAGTTCGGTCCCGCTCACTCTCATGAAATTTGTAATTAGAGAAACAGTGATAGATTTTGTCCCGTGCGCACAGATTCCTGGCTTTATGAAGACTGAATGGACGTTCCACCCGCTTTGAGTGCTCTCAGGTAGCTTGAAGTGGAAATCAGAGCTCCAACAATAAGTCGTAGACGTGCTACGACGTAGAGGGGTAGCTTACACTGTAGCTAGTTTTACGTTTTGAAATTATGTTTTAGATCCGTTGGAACAAAGCGTGGAACAAATTACTGGTTTTGTTGTTTACTACAAATATGTTGTATTCACAAATATATTCTAGAAATATTCATGACCCGAGTAAATATGATTGTGTCTTGAAATGTCTGATCGTACTCGTATATCAGACATTTCAAGACACAAGAAACACTGTCTTAAACTTATCGACTATTTTATCGTGATTACTGTTAGGCGAGATAGTATTAAAAAGACAGAGCCAGCGTGGTGGATATATCCCAAAAGGCCTATGTATGCAGTGGACTTTTTAAAAGGCCCGTACAGAAATGATTGTGAGCAGTGACGCACTTAAATACTTTAAAAACTCTCCAGTGATTTTTTTATAGTCAATATTATTATTCAAGTTAAATATGCTTTATGTACCTCTATTGTAAAACTTCAAAGGATAATACGACATTTTTCTTAGATAGCAAGTGAAATAAAGTTAGTTTCACGTCCTTTGTATTTCAACGCGCGTTCTCAAACATATATATATAAACACATAGTTTATTTCAGCCTAACTAGTTTAGCATTGGGCCGACGATATTATGATTATGACACATCTCGTGTTTCGTGGAGAGAATGCCTGAGTCAAAGATACCCCAAGTAAAGACATGTCGTCTTATTCAAGCGGGTACCAAATTATTCACGAATCTCAAGACGTCCTTAGCATTATAGTGTCGTATTTATTAGTTAAATGTAACTTACGCCAATCTATGATGATTGTAATTATGGACAATTATGTAGGTAACATCCTAAATTTAATAGCAATTTAGAATATTGCTGTTTTTTTATCACCATATCTCTTTGAAAGTAAGAACAATATTATAAATTGCCATTAAATTTAGGATGGCGCCTTCATAATTGGTCACTGTAAATTGGCAACCAAAAAATGGACAACGTCACAGGTGAGATATGTAATTTTATTAAACAGATCCCAGCAATTTTTTTTGTGCACATACACTACCTTCTGCAATATATATTTTGTAAACATGAATCCCAACAAAAACATGGCATGTAAAAAGTACAACAAGTCGAGCAACAATTCTTCAGTAAAAAGTAGTGAGATCAAAATGTAAGCACAAGTCGGTTTATTCATTCAGTACTTATCTATGAGAGCATCAAAGTTGTAAAGATGCGCCCAGATTCAGCCCCCATAGACAAGTATTGAATGAATAAACCGAATAGTGCTTACATTTTGATCTCACTACTTTTTACTGAAGAATTGTTGCTCGACTTGTTGTACTTTTTACATGCCATGTTTTTGTTGGGATCTCACTTCTTTTTGTTGGAGTATCACCAATACCGTGAGGTTGCTCTACACTGTCCCTACCCTGCCCTCTACGGCGCCCCCACCGCGGCCCTACTGTTTCCCCACCGAGCCCCCATAAAACCCCCGTTGTGCCCCCACCACGCCTCCACTGAGCCCAATCAAGCCCCCACCGCAGCCCCACTGAGTCCCTACCGCGCGCCCCCACTGATTCCACACTGAGGCCTATCAAGCCCACACTGCGCTCCCATCAGGCCCCCACCGTGGCTCCACTGAGTCCCCACAAAAGCTCCACCACACCCCCACCGTGCTCCCACCACGGTCCTACTGAGTCCTCACCACGCTCCCACAGCAGGCTCTCTGAGTCCCTACCGAGCCCCCACCACGCCCCCACCGCGGCTCCACTGAGTCCCCACCAAATACCCCCCGACCTCCCACCACGGCCCCACTGAGTCCCAAGCCCCCATCAAGCCACCACTGCGCACCTATCACGCCCCCACCAAGGGTGCACTGATTCCCCACCAAACCCCCGCTGCGCTCCCACCGCAGCCACACTGATTCTTCACCGCACTCCCACTACAGCCCCAATGATTTTCCAACGAACATCCATTAAGCCCCCAACGAGTTCCTATCAAGCCCCCACTGCGCTCTCACCGTGGACCCACTGCGTCCCCACCAAGCCCCCACTGCGCCCCCATCTCGCCCCCATTGTAGCTCCACTGAGTCCCCACCATGCCCCCACCGCACTCCCACAGAGTTCCTACCGAGCCCCCACTACGCCCCTACCGCGGCCCCACTGAGTCTTCACCGTATCCCTCCCGCCAAGCCCCCATGACGCCCGTATGATAACCGCACCACGCCCGTACTACGCTTCCTCCACGTCCCCACCACGCCAGCACCACGCCGCCATGCGCCACCGCGCTCCCTACCCCATTACTAGCCTACCCCTGCCCTAGACCGGGCACTCAATGGTCGCCAGAGCACGGCTGCGCTCGTATCGGAAGCTGCGCAGCAAAGTGATGAGCGTCTAGTGGAGGAACTTAGCAAAAGAGCTCTGGATGATGTAGCCGTGATTAGTAAGGTGGCGGCTAAGTCTGGACGTCTAAAAGGTACCTTCCAGAAGGCATTATACGAGTCTGCGTCTTCAATAAAAGCAGTAGTGGATGCCCTCTGCAAGAGAACTTCGACAGAGGAGACTGTCAGATTCCAAGCGGCTAATTCCCGCCTGGAGAGTGAAGTAACAGAACTTCGTAGTGAGGTGAAGGATCTTCGAGAGGAATTAGAGAAGATCCGCGTTGCACTTACAACTTCGCAACCCCCAAGAGTATCACCTGCTAGAATGGAAGAGGCTGGGTTTGCGTCGCGACAAGATAATGAGTCGCCAGAGGAGTTTTCACGCTCTATCATGCTACAAGTGGGTAACATGGTAAATGCTAGGCTGGAGGCCTTCGAGGGTCGACTCTTACCTGAGCCTCGTCTTCGGCCATCGCTTGCAGCGGACCGTCGGAAAAATAGACTGTCTGTGGGCAATACACCCCAAGCCGAGACCTATAACCAGATAGAGGTACCTGAACCTGAATCCCAACGGCATAAGGGTAAGGTAACCCGGGGGATCCCTGTAAAGGGATCCAGGACGGCTGTTTCATTAGCGAAACAGCCTGCTGTGCAAGTAGAGTTATCCAAACTTACTACAAAGAAGGCTTCCGTGCAGAATAAACCTAGCCAGCCTCTCCCGGGACCGTCTGAGTCAACGGGGAATGATTGGTCTACGGTTGTTAGGGGTGGCAAAAAAGCAAAAGGGCCACAGCCCAATGGTAAGCCCAAAAGCCAGGAGGTTAAGTTACGCTCTCCGCAGTCGTCGGCTGTGGTACTAACACTGCAGCCGGGGGCTGAAGAGAACGGCGTCACTTACTCAAAAGTGTTGGCAGAGCTGAGGGCAAAGATTGACTTAGCTAGTTGTGGCATTGTGGGCACCGGCCTGCGCTGCCGAAAAGCTGCCACTGGAGCTCGGAAGCTAGAAGTAGGAGGAGCAACTAGTAGTGAAAAGGCGGACTCTCTCGCGCAGAAAATTCGCGAGGTTATAAGCCCAGAGCTGCTCAAAGTATCCAGGCCCACTAAGTGTGCAGAGATGCGCATCACGGGCTTGGATGATTCTGTCAGTGGGGAAGAATTGGCGGCAGTTATTGCCCAGCGCGGAGGCTGCCCTGTGGAAGCTGTTAAGGTTGGAGTTATCTGCCAAAGCCCTCAGGGTACCGGTTCCGCCTGGGTTCGCTGCCCAGTTGAAACTGCGAAGAAGCTGCGTGAGGGAGGCCGCCTTTTGGTTGGCTGGGTGTCGGCATGCGTGCAGATTTTGCAGGCTAGACCTTTGCAGTGCCATCGATGCCTGCACGAAGGACATGTCCGTGCTCAGTGCACTGCCGAGATCGATCGTAGTGAGGACTGCTATCGCTGCGGTCAACCTGGACATAAGGCGGCCGAGTGTACAGCAAAAGCTCGTTGTCCACTCTGTGCATCGGCCAATAGACCCGCAGAACACAGGATGGGAAGCAAAGCCTGCACCCCACCCAAGCTTAAAAAAGTGATCAAAACGCCTGGAGTGGCCGGGATCACTAGCGCCGTATCAGCTAACAGCTGTCCCCTCGCTCAGGTGCGGGATGAGGAAGAAATGATCCAAATTAGTAATTAATTATGGCCCATCGCTTCCTTCAGGCGAACCTTAACCACTGCGCTGCTGCGCAGGACTTACTTGTTCAAAGCATGGCGGAGTGGTTAATAGAGGTTGCGTTGATCGCCGAACCGTACTTCGTCCCTCCCCAGGATAACTGGGTAAGTGATCTAGACGGCTTGGTGGCCATCGTTACTTCAGCAGGAACCCCACCTCTAGCTAGAGTGGCGAGGGGCAGAGGATATGTGGCGGTCCAATGGGGAAATATCGTTATTGTAGGAGTTTACTTCTCTCCCACCAGGTGTCTCTCAGAGTTTCAGACGTTTCTACACGGGCTAGGTGCTCTCATTAGGCAATTCTTACCCCGTCGGACGCTTCTAGCGGGGGACCTCAACGCCAAGTCTTTGGTGTGGGGGTGCCCAGCGACTAAACCTCGGGGGGAGGTGCTAGAGGAGTGGGCAACGGACAATGACCTCCTGTTTCTCAACCGGGGGTCGGTTGACACTTGTGTGCGGTGGAATGGGGGATCTATTGTTGATGTGACGCTGGCATCTCATGTCATTGCACCCTTAGTTCAGGGATGGAGAGTGATAGAGGACGTGGAGACTGCGTCCAATCACCGTTACATTAGGTTTGACGTGTCCACTTCTTCCTCACCTACCTCAGGTGCCCGTCACCCTGGAAGACATGCCCCTATGTACCCCAAATGGGCCTTACAGACGATGGACAAAGAAGCCCTGGTAGAGGCTTCTATTGTACAGGCTTGGTTAACCTCACCAAACGAGTTGGTGGATGTCGAGGAGGAGGCAGAGTGGTTCAGAAGTGCCATGTCGCAAATATGCGACGCGAGCATGGCTCGAGCCAAGCCGCAACCTCCTCGACGGCAGGTGTACTGGTGGTCTCGGGAGATAGCAGTTCTTCGGAGCAGTTGTGTGGAAGCAAGACGCCAGTATGCTAGACAGCGTCGACAGCGGCGTAGAGATAGTGCTACTGAGTGCCAGTTGTACAATGTGTACCGGGAGAGGGTGAGAGCTCTGCAACTGGCCATCAGCGATTCAAAATTCCGAGCACGCAATGAATTGTTGGAGATGCTAAGTCTCGACCCGTGGGGACGTCCCTATAAGGAAGTCCGTAAAAAGATCCGTCCTTGGACACCCCCGTTGACGGAGACTCTGGAGCCGCAATTGCTCCATAATATTGTGACTGCTTTGTTCCCGAGCGGTGCGGCTTTTCAACCTCCCGATATAGCAGAAATGAGGTCGAGAACGAAGAGGTACCGCTGGTCTCTGAGGGAGAGCTTTTGGCGGCTATCCTCAGGCTTAAAGCTTAAAACAGGGCCCCAGGACCAGATGGCATTCCTGGCAGAGCCTGGGTTGTGGCTCTGGAAGAATTGGGGGACCGCCTTCGTCGGTTAATGGACGCCTGTCTGGAGACAGGACGTTTCCCAAACTTGTGGAAGACGGGTAGGTTGGTCCTTCTGAGAAAGGACGGGCGCCCTGCGGACTCTCCCTCCGCGTACCGCCCTATAGTCCTGCTGGATGAGGTGGACAAGCTGTTCGAACGCGTGATAGCTGCTCGCCTCGTCCAGCATCTTGATAGGGTTGGTCCAAACTTGTCCGATGAGCAATTTGGTTTCCGAGCGGGCCGGTCTACAATTGACGCTGTTAAACGTGTCAAAGCCCTCTCGGACGAGGCGGTGGCTCATGGTCAAGTAATAGTGGCGGTGTCTCTGGACATCGCCAACGCATTCAATACAATGCCATGGGTTTGTATAGAGACGGCGCTGAGGTATCATGAAACACCCTTCTACCTCATCCGAATCATTAGCTCATACTTCTCCGAGAGATACGTTTCGTGTCCGGGGAAGAACGGGCAATTTCAGCGGTTTAAGATGTCGTGCGGTGTCCCGCAGGGCTCGGTTTTTGGGCCGGTCTTGTGGGACATCGGATACGACTGGGTGCTGAGAGGAGCTCTCAATCCGGGCGCCAGTGTGACCTGCTATGCAGATGACACACTTGTGACTGCCCGGGGCGCGACCTACGAAGAGGCTGCAAGTCTTGCGACGGCAACGGTGGAAGTGGTGGTGGAAAGGATAGTAAAGCTGGGACTCCGAGTGGCGCTGAACAAGTCGGAGGCCCTGGTGTTCCATGGCCCTCGACGGGCGCCTCCAAGGGGTGCCAGAATCACTATAGGGAGTGAATCGATTGAGGTGAAGCCTACGATGAAGTATCTAGGACTTCACCTCGATGGAAAGTGGAACTTTCGGGAGCATTTCGCTCAGTTAGTTCCTCGGTTAATGGGTGCGGCTGGGGCGCTTAAACGTCTTCTCCCTAATCTTGGGGGACCAAAAGCCGCTAGCCGTCAACTTTATCTTGGAGTGGTGCGGTCGATGGCCTTGTACGGGGCGCCTATATGGGCGGAAGCCCTAAATCGCGAAACGGTTGCTTTGCTAAAGCGACCACAACGCGCAATGGCCATCGGGGTAGTCAGAGGTTACCGCACTATTTCGTGTGACGCGGCATGCCTCTTGGCTGGATCACCTCCATGGGATTTAGAGGCGGAAATACATGCGAACATGTATTCATGGCGCACGGAGCTCCGCCAACGCGGGCAGAATCCGGCACCCAGGGAGGTAGAGATGTGGAAGGCCCAAGCTCGTCGCTATATGCTCGTGGAATGGAAGGAGGAGCTGGCCCAGCCTAGAGCTGGCAGCTGGACCGTGGAGGCTATACAGCCCGTTCTCGTTAACTGGCTGGATAGAGCGCACGGGTCGCTTACCTTCCGGCTTGTGCAGGTGCTTTCCGGGCATGGTTGCTTCGGAAAGTACTTGTGCCGCATTGCCGGAAGGGAACCGACAACCGAGTGTCACCACTGCGGCTGCGAAGAGGATACGGCGCAGCACACTTTGGAGGAGTGTCCAGCATGGGCAAGTGAGCGCCGAAGCCTCGTCGCAAGTGTAGGAACTGATCTCTCACTTCCAGCACTGATTCAGTCAATGCTTGGTTGTGAGAGATCGTGGGAGGCGGCCGTTTCTTTTTGCGAACAAGTTATGTTGCAAAAGGAAACTGCGGAGCGCGAAAGGGAGAACGTCTTGGAACTCCCGATGCGCCGCCGAAGAACTGGGCGTCGGAGGAGGATCTTCCACGCTCTCCTTCGACCCCCATAACAGGGAGCTTGGGCAACGGATTCGGGGGAGTCCGTTGCCTGACAAGCGTAGCCCCTGAGGTGGAGCGTGCGGTATTTCCGCGAGCCCCTTAAGGAAAGAAGGGTGAAAATCCACCCTTAAACAGGGCCAGGTCCTAGGGGATCAGCGCTGCTGGAGCCGCGGACGAGTGCGAAAGCGTCCCCGCAGCTCCGGCACATGGGCGCTAGGCAGCAACATCCCAGGGTTTTTAGTGGGTACACCGATCGGGACTCCCACATAACCACCCTGCTCCCCCGGCGGGGTGGTATCCATAAAGGATTTTCCCTGGGGAAAAAAAAAAAAAAAAAAAAAGTGAGTGTATGAGTGTGTCAGTGACAAAATCAAAGAATTTGACTAGCAATAATTCTTAAATGACTAGTTCGATTTTTATGAAATGTAGAAATATTCTTTGTTATATGACGTTCTCTTGAAAGTAAAAAAATCACGCGTCTAGCTTTATCCAGACCAAAGTTACAGGGGGTTGAAAATGGCCTGAATGGCTTCGGGAAAAGTATGCTTACGGATATGCTCGACAGATTTTGCGCTTTATAATTTTGCTGTAGATAAGTTTAGTGTCTCGCGCGGAGAGTAAATAAAACTTCTCTCTCTTGTTCTCTATGGGCCAAACACATGCGTGTCTCTGTAAGGAATTCCATCACTAAATCACGCGCCAGTTGGGTCGTGACGAATAAATCTACGCATTGTGTTTGTTCGTGATGTATATGCTTATTTGACCCTAGTTAGTAGTTGGGAAATGTGGAGGAATACCCTTTTCTTGACTGGAAATTTTAAGAAAGTTAAACACTTTAATATTCGTGTTCCTCTGGGCGAAATGTTTCTTAAATCCGATTTTAAGAATGATCCGAGAATAGGACCTAGTCAAGAATCACTCTCAAATCGCAAAAAATTAGCTATTCAATACTTTTTGTCAAGAGTCGATATGTAATTTTGTACGAAGTGCCGGTTTTTTTGTGTTTTGGGGGTTAGTGATGATCTACATTATGTAGGTATAATGAGTATAAATATTTTTGTCGATTTGTGAGGTATTATTCGTAGAATATTAAGGGTATTATTGAATTTCCTGATCAAAAATATATGTAGATGATATTTTTGTCTTATCTCCAAAAATCTTGCTCTCCAGAAATGACCTGAAAATTTTAAATGCGAAGCCACTAGAATATTCTTACAAAACCCTTTAAAACTGTTACTACAAATCTACTAAATTCCAAATAATTTTTACTGGGTCTTGCTTGTAAAGATGAAACACGCTTTTATTGATGACAGCGACATCTTCCAGACAACCAAAGTCAACTGACTTGATATTTTACTTTTGTAGATTAAGCCCCACTATTAATTATTAAAATAACAGTCACCTAAGCCCATTTATGAGAACAATGTATTCGAAACATTATGGAAACGTAACGTTACCTGAACATTTTCGCTGATGTACGCCTTAAAATCTGGAACAAAAGAGGTGAAAAATTAGCAAAAACAATACAATAATCGTCGGCTGCGAGCGAACGCGTTCATTCTCCTCATTCATTTTGGCAATTAAATTGTTCGTATTTGACCAACACGTTCTCCGACGTAATTTTGTTAAGCTCTAAATCTCATATGCGCGACCTACACGACTGCTGTGTTAGGCAAATCAAGCAAAAACTTGTGTTAGTACGCAATAAAATTAATTCACTAAATGTGTTTAAATTTTATAATCAGGTTGTTGCTATCAAGTTTTGAATATAAAATTCACGAGCTTAACCAAATTTGAAAATACAATACATCAACTAGGATTATAATAAGGAGACGCGACAAAGAAAAATTTTTTTTTTTTTTTGCTACAAACAAATAGTTAGTATTTTTTTGTTACATTCCGTTGCTCGCTTGGCTGTTGTAAAACTGAACAACGTGTGCAATTTTGCTATGGAAGCTAAGTTTTTCTCCGATTCGGCGCCGGCCCGGGTGCCGGCTAAGCTAGTTCATAAGCACGGTTTGTATCCGGCTTGCTTTGCACCACGTCCTAGCACCGTCGCTAGAGCTGGCGTCGACACAGTCACAGACATACAAAGAGTTCCAAACACAACCAATAACCGGAAGTACCTACGCACGGTTTGAAACCTTCTCGTTAACCAGGGCTGGCATGTGTACTGTATTATTACATATTTTACCTCTGTAAAGTGTTACACATTATACATCTCTCAGTTTGTCAAGATAATGTCATAAATCTTCCTTTCTACAGTCATGTTTGTTGCTCATGTGTGTCTGTAAAGCTAACAAAACACCGCTTACCCAGAACTGGGGGATTTTTGTTAGGGGCATATTGCAAAAGTCCTCTAATTAAACTCCGGCCCGCGTCCGCGGTGGCTTAACGTAATTTTATGAAAAAGTCAATGAAAAGCTCGCATTTTGTTATTGATTTACTCATATTTGGTAAATTAAAAAAGAAGAATCCTTAAATTTTGTAGTAAACTTACCTAATCACTTGAAGTAATAAAGTAGGCATTTGAGGTTATCTTATTCATTCTCATTGCTCAATAGATTTTCAATCATAGGTATTATGTATCTTGAGTAGATACTTATTGCTTCTTCTGAGCTTATTAGTATTTTATGTTTACACATAAATACCCAACTAAAATTAGTACAATTTTCTTATTACAAAACGTCACAACGAATTTCATACAATTGAGCTGTCTTTCTAAACTAAAAAGCAGAACTTTACAAACACCACTGAAGTCTAAAAACAGCCGAAAAATTTAGTAAAAAAGCCAGCCAAACTGAGAGTCTTTTCATTTTTTTGCGAATCAGTTTATAGCTCAGCAATTATTTTGTTTATTACCATGTCTTGAACACATACCTACTTGCACAACTAACAAAATGTCAAGCGTTTGTTCGCCAAAACTTAACATAGAACCACAAGAAAACGTATATATGTAAGTATGTATTAAAAGTATAAAAACATTTTCCCGACTACATTTCAACGCTTCTTTTCATAATAATCACTTATCATGTAGTAAGAAAACCGCGAAACAAGTTTGTGAGCACATCGCCCGCCGAGCCTAAACCCACGTCAGAAGCATTGTTATTGGCCTTTTAAGGGAAAATTCTATATTCCTCGGAAAACTTCCATTGATCTTTGGCAAAGGCCTTCTTTTTGTTGCGGAGACTGGGTTGGTTGCTTGTTTTGAGAACAATGATGGACTGTAAAGCACTTTCTGACCCCTATTGTGATCAGTGGACTACTGCAAACAATCGAAATTTGGATCCATAGCTACTTGTTAATCTTGGGTCAGGAGAGATGAAGATTTTGCTGGTTGGAGAACCAAACCATAAAATAACAACCATTTCATGTTTTTTATTTATGGTTTTTTTGTTTGATTTATTGCCAGCTTACAAACTTTTGTTCAGATTAAAAAAATATTTTAGAATAGTCTTTATCTAACGTTCTAAAATTATGTTATTTACTAATAGATGGATCGGTCTAGAGGTTCTCCGAAGCACACAAAATTAGCGGTCTCTCATTATAATATTAGTAAGCTCTATTATATTTACATACATTTATGCCACGGAGATAGTTTACCTATCAGGTTAGTTAGGCGACGCATGTGATGGAGTTAAGTTGGTTATAAATGGGCCCACTTATATATCTCAATATACTAGATCACCCTTCGTGTGTAGGCCTACGTCCTGCAGTGGACTATAGAAAAAGGCTGATACAGTACTAGATCATAAAAAGAAACGCACGTATGAGCTACGAGTCAGAAGACATCTCGTTACACAAATAAGTCCACAAAAAATAATCCGTCTCACTCTTGACACGGTAGCGTTCAGTTGTAAATGCCACACGCGGTCACTCAACCGAAGACTGACTGTGCCGAAAGCTTTGATGATCGCTGACAGACACCTAGTCAAACTACGCTCTTTGGTAGTTGGTTAAAATTAGATATGCATCATTAGTAAAGTCAGCTTCGGGTTATTGTTTGTTTGATGAGAGAGATTAGTGGTGATTCCCCACAATGGGCGGCTGCTCTCAATGGGGCATTGTGCAATTGAGTGGCTTGAAATAAGCTCACTTTAAAGAGATTAGCTGTGTTCGGTTCTACCCGCAATTTCATATTTTCCCGGAACATGCAATAAATAATAAAAAGCTTCCTATTTATTGAAATTATTCAGCACGCTATGTAAATACCCATCTCAATTTAATCTATCTACGGTTTGAAAGTTTTTTTTTGGTTTACACTATTTATTTCTTAACATTTAAGCGTTGCCTTGATCGTCTTGTATGTTTTGTATTTATATAGGCATTTCAATTTTCAAAGATAAAGAGAAAAAGATAAGAATAAGCTTGAATGTACTTGCTTATTCTTATGTTTCAAAGATAAGAATAAGCAAGCACACAAAGTTTTCAGCTTTTTCGTATTATCTCATTAGCATAACCCAATATAAGCAGAGCCAATAAGCCCATAAAGTTTTCAAATAGAGATTACGAAGCATCAATCGTGGCATTAGACGACGAAAACTATGAATATGGTCGACAGACGATCTGAGGAACGCGCTTATCGATTGAAAACTGCTTGCATCTAGCTGTTTTTAATCGATTTAGTTGGAAATATGTAGATCCTAACAATTATTTTATTATATTATTCATTGGTAAAATTGCAATTTACATTTCATATTACATAAACATTAAATATTATATTAATTTCAGCTAAGGGTAATTTATTATTGCTGTTCTAACAACTTTCAACTAACCTAACTAACAACGGTAGTTCATTTACCGTTCTTACTACTGGTAGTGAGATATTGGTAGTAACACTGGTAATAAACTAGATGAAGTACCTAATGATGCGGAAAAATAGGTAGTTATATATTATCAATATAGATAATAATAATATAAAAAATTGACATCGGTATCTACATAATATGCAGCACATCTACAACAACTAAAATCAAAATAAATAGTGATGAATCGAATTTTAGCTATTCACAAAAATCGGTGAAAAGGAAATTTCCACGTCACTTTGTTTCACGTTCAGTTTACTTCGAGCATAATGTGGTAAATAGTTTGCGCTACAAAATACAGCATCGCATAGCCGAGGCTTCTCAATTAGTGGTTACACATAGTTCGGAGCAGATGAGATAGTTCTAATTGAAAGGTCTTTGTTGATTAATGTCAAGTAATTTTCTGATTTAAGTTCTGTTTTAATTTAAAATTAATAGTAAAATAATAAAACTCACTTGCAAGTTGTACGCACAAAAGTTATAATAAACTAGCTGCCCGACCCGGCTTTGCCCGGGTACGATTGACAAATACGGGGACAAATAGTAAGGATCCCTAATTATTTGAATATATGTTCACCGGGGATAGCGTAGCTTTCCAGCAGTAAAATTATTTTTTTCAAATCGGTTCAGTAGTTTCGGAGCCTATTCGATGCAAACAAACAAACAATCAAATCTTTCCTCTTTATAATATTGGTATAGATAGTCGAGAGTCCATGTAGTTTAAAATAAATCAGAACAGATATACACATTTTCACTGCAAAAACAAAATTCATAATCATTTAAAAACAAAAGGAGATCGAGTATGACTGGAATGATGTTCTTTATTTGAAAAGCTGCGCGCGGTCCAATGAGGTCGGTCGCCTCACGCGACTTTGAGGTCGGTAGCGCAGGATGGCGCGAAGGTTCGCCACAATAGTAGACATTGTATTTAATAAAAATCGGCCAAGTACGAGTTGGACTTGCACAAGAAGGGTTCCGTACTGGATGGGAGGCCCCCCTTAAATATTTATATTATTCTGTTTTTAGTATTTGTTGTTATAGCCGCAATTGCAATACATCATCTGTGATCATCATCAACATACAAAATTTCAACTCTCTAGTTATTACGGTTCATGAGATACAGCCTGGTGACAGACGGACAGACAGACGGACAGCGGGGTCATAGTAATAGGGTCCCGTTTTTACCCTTTGGTACGGAACCCTAAAAATCAGATATCTAACTACTATTATAGATTTTGCCATAGAGGAGCTATAAGATAACGGTAAGTAAATCTGAGTTGTTTTTAGGCTCTCTTGTAAAGTTGTCATTTTGCCCTTACGCTACTCTAAGTTCTTAAGCCCACGAGTATGGTCTGTACTTTTGAAACCTTTATAAAATACTTGTATTTTTTATTTAATACAGATTTGCGATTGACTACATACTGCCTAGTTTAGTTTTGGAGGTGGAATACCCCAAAACAAAAATTCATTTCATTAGTATGCTATAGAATCGATAATAATTTTATCTACACTAATGTTGTAACATGTTACTTATGTTTCCAATACTTGACTTAAAATGACTACTGTTATAGCACAGACAACATTTAAGCAATTTCACATGATGTTATAATATCCACATCGATATCGTAAAATCTCATTATAACATCGCGCGCTCGCTCCTGATTGGCCCTGCGCGCGCAGCTGCGCTCTCATTGGTTAGATTTTAATGGCGCCAAGTTCACTGTGACAATACACGTACGCGTGAATTTAATGTTTTGCAATATGTTTATTTTTATTAGTGAAGATAAAGTAGTGTATGCAACTGCATATAACACGGGTATTAAAGCACTATTAGAATAACGATAACTTTGTGTATTAAAAATCGAATACACTGCCATGTGACTACTCATTAGTAACTACCCAGATGTAGAAAATGGTCGCCGTAGCCGAAATTGTGCGAAACAACATCATTATCTAATTCATCTAATAATATATGTTAAAAATACTAAATATTTATATGTCATGCTATATAATCCAAAAATCATTTACACACTGTCTAATTTGTTTGTTTGTTGTGCTACAGTTGATGATGTAGTTACAGTTAAGACTTCATTCAGTAAAAAACTTCTAAATAATATCATGTTTTTATAATATTAGAATATTCCCTTTGCTATTTAAAATCGATCCTCAGTTCCACAAAATCTACGGTTTATCTTAAATTTACAAAATATAACGAAAAGATGAAACATTTTTCCAAAAGTGCTCCATTATAGCACCAGCCCTGGCGACAGTCATAATGAGTTATGAAGTAATTCCAAATTCCAAAGCACGCACTAACGAAAATTAGTTGGAATTTTCCAATTAACACAACCACAAAAGAAAATTTAATTAAAAATGAAACTTCAATTAAGAAAGCAGTGCCTAAATTATTTCAAAATTTAATTAGCAGCTAATACTAAAGGTGTAACGCATTCTAGCAGAACAGGTTCAATTTAGTTGGATCCCTGGAGTTCTGTAATCGGAGCTTACATTCCTTGTTAATTTTAAGGAGGAGAGGACTATCAAAGGTCTTTGATGCCCAGAGACCACCAAAACGGAGCTGTGCAGAGAAACAAAAATGCACGAGCGTTGTTAGTTGTACGCAAAAAAAAAGATCGCTCTAACAACAAGACTCCAAAAAGAAAAAAATGTTTTTTTTTTCTATCTAACGTAGTTGCTGAAGTGACTGTGAGTCATTATCACTGATTTTGTCTAATTAAAAACACCTACGAGTAACATACATGCCTCAATAATATTCGTGAGCTGGGACCTGGCTCTGCTCACAGCTCTTTTTGGCACGTGGTTTCTATGTATCGTTGTTCATCTTTTGAAGTTCTAGAGCTCATTGTAGAAATAGCATAATTGCATTAGCAAATAAAACACTCCATACCGTTCCGCAAATCCACAATCCACGCCGCTTGTGACTACCTATTTTTTTTTCTACGAGCCAATATAGCATTACAGCAGCGAGTTGACGATCTATAATGCCGCCCAGCTTCGCTTCACTCTGTTTTGGTAGAATTTGGATCTTATAATGGCGATTACGTGGCTTCTGATTTATTGTGCAGTCATAACGCTAACCACCTGGGCTGACAACTTTTATGAGCCATTATTTGAGAGAGTAGCAAACTGAATTTAGGATTTTTATTAACCATAAAAATTTATTTCACTGCTTTTATGAGGTGCAATTTAATATAAACCTATGAGAAGTAAAATCATACATACTAAAAATTCATCATCATCATCATCTAGTAGCCACCCATTGTATTCGTTATCAGATTTTTTTAAACAGGTACATATCGAGATAATTATTTACTTAAACTTTATTTAATATACTAATTTAATTAAAAAATTAAAATCACGTAAGAATACTTTACATTTTACAGCCTGCTAAAAGTCGATTGTTAATTTTTGGCCAATAGAGATAATAAGGAATAATAGTAGTTTATGCAACTGTCATATAATGAAGGGTATTAAAACACGAGTGTGAGTTTATGAAACGAGCGCAGCGAGTTTCATAATATTAACGAGTGTTTTAATACCCGTGTTATATGCAGTTGCATACACTACTTTATCTTCACTAATAAAAATAAAAATAAAATAAAAAAACATATTGCGAAACATTAAATTCACGCGTACGTGTATTGTCACAGTGAACTTGGCGCCATTAAAATCTAACCAATGAGAGCGCAGCTGCACGCGCAGGGACAATCAGGAGCGAGCGCGCGATGTTGTAATGAGATTTTACGATATCGATGTGGATATTATAACATCATGTGAAATTGCTTAAATGTTGTCTGCGCTATAATAGTAGTCATTATAAGTCAAGTATTGGAAACATAAGTAGAATGTTACAACATTAGTGTAGATAATAGTAGTTTATGCAACTGTCATAATATAATGAAGGGTATTAAAACACGAGTGTGAGTTTATGAAACGAGCGCAGCGAGTTTCATAATAGTAACGAGTGTTTTAATACCCGTGTTATATGAAGTTGCATACACTACTTTATCTTCACTAATAAAAAAAAAATTAAAAAAAAAACATATTGCGAAACATTAAATTCACGCGTACGTGTATTGTCAGATTATCACAGTGAACTTGGCGCCATTAAAATCTAACCAATGAGAGCGCAGCTGCGCGCGCAGGGTCAAGCTGTTCTTTTTTTATTTCATTGGCACAAGATCTTACCAAAGAGTTTTGTGTATGTAAGTTTAGTAGTTTCGACGAAGTTTTCACGTATAACCCAACTGTTTTCAAAAGCCAGCCTAATATCAAAATTTTATACAACTTGTATGAGGATTTTGACATAAGGCTCGCCAGGTTAATTGGTCGCGTTTTATTGATGTTATAATGAGATTTTACGACATCGATGTGGATATTATAACATCATGTGAAATTGCTTAAATTGAGTGTTTTGTTGTCTGCGCTATAACAGTAGTCATTATAAGTCAAGTATTGGAAACATAAGTAGAATGTTACAACATTAGTGTAGATAAACAATTTTATAGAATCACTTCTGTTATTTTAGTCCTACTCTCAGTAACATTCAATAACTGAACAAATAAAATAAAAATAGAACGTAAGTAATCCGACTTTCCACAAAATACGATAAGCAAAAAAGCCTGTCTCTAAGTACTATTTAGAAGATAAACTTTTTTATTTGCTCTCAAAGTCAAATTAAATAGTTACTGATAAAACAATGCTGTCCAAATATTTTGTTTCGATAGAATAACAAAGACAGATTGTGTGCCCTTTGACACACCGCCCTCGGCAACCTCTCTAAATGATTAAAGTTTTTGTTTCATTCACCGTAACTTGGAAGGCATGTCATTTACGAGGAAATATCAACTTCATGTCGTACTCGTGCGAGTACCTACGCTCGCGTATTAAAAAGTTTCTCGATGTTAGTTACCTGGGCCAACGTGCTACGGAGAGGGCTATGCTCGGTGTCTTTCTGCGGGATCGAATCAGAAATGAGGAGATACGCAGACGAACCAAAGTTACCGACATAGCCTAGCGAATTAGCAAATTAAAGTGGCAATGGGCAGGACACATAGTTCGAAGAACGGATGGCCGATGGGGCCGTAAAGTTCTCGAAGGAGACAACGGACCAGCAAGCGCAGCGTAGGACGATAAGGATCGCGCTGGATGCAGGCCGCTTCCAACCGGCCTTGTCGGAAATCCATGGGGGAGGCCTTTGTCCAGCCCTGGGAATTTATTTCGGTAATATTAAATTTTCTCTTCTGATATCTATTTTTATCTTGGGTTTAAATAATTCTGTGCGTTAAGAAAAACTTCATACACGGTTTTTTCTAATCAATTAGCATCCTTTTAGGAGCTTGTACATCAAAACCAAAAAATTTTGTTCTACGAGTTTTATTAATTCTCAAAAAAAAATCTGCTTTTCCATACATTTTGTCGAGGGTGAACGATATTTTTCTATGGAACAACAATTTTTTTTTGAGAATTAATAAAACTCGTAGAACAAAATTTAGTTTTGATGTTTACTAAAATATTGACTAAACTAATACTAAAACTTAAACTAAAAAAAAAAAAAACAAAAAAAGCACAAAACAAAATAAAACCTAGTCTAAAAGCCCCGGCAGAGGGTAAGGTTTTATTTTGTTTTGTGCTTTTTTTTATTTTTTTTATTTTTTTTTTTGTTTTTTTAGTATTAGTTTAGTCAATATTTTAGTAAAAGTTAGAATAAATTATTTAGTTTTGTATATATATATTGGATGTAGTTAAGGTATTTTGTAAATATTTTAGCATAAGTTAGAATAAATTATGTTACTTAAGTTTTGTGAATAAACACTTCTTGTTTTGATGTACAGAATAATAAAAATAATAAAATGATGCTAATTGATTAGAAATAACCCTGCATATCTGATATAATTAAATAGTTATAACAACCTAAGTGCGCTTGTTCACGGCCGTTTTTTTCACCGGACAACGGACCGGTTTTTTTCACTGGATTCGCGGTGGCGTATGGATTACAATGAACGTGTTTTGACGCACCGGATATCCATCTGGCCAAAATTGTAAGCATTTGTTTATTCACGGTCCGTTGTCCGCTGAAAAAAACGGCCGTGAACAAGAGCTCTTACAGTCTCAGTTGATCCTGGTCACAATTGCGCTCAGTTATGTCGTAGGAAAGATTTTATGAGAATGATAAGCCTATGAGGTTTGCTTGGTAATTTCACTTAGGCACACATTCCTGAGGTCCTAAATAGCTAAATGGTGATCAGATATTATTTGTATTAAGTAGGTAAGGCATAGGTTGAACTTTTTGGCGTCTGTGAACACGACGCGAGTCATTGCGCAATAGCAAATTTGTCATGTCATCTGCGCGAGTAGCGGGGATCTGCGCATCTTGTAGCTAACTTCACCGCCAAGAAGTATGTTTTGTTCTATAAAGTTCTTAAAGAATGTAGAATTTTTAAAAATGCAACTTCAACTATC
Source organism: Hypomecis atomaria (assembly GCA_964007245.1). Taxonomy (NCBI): domain Eukaryota; kingdom Metazoa; phylum Arthropoda; class Insecta; order Lepidoptera; family Geometridae; genus Hypomecis; species Hypomecis atomaria. The sequence continues at coordinate 9,022,679 of OZ023296.1, read as the reverse complement.
TATTGAAAATTGAGTTACGGTTGTTGAAACGGTAATTGAAAGTTATTTATTGGAAGCCAAAACGAAAAGTACCGTCTCCTGATTCGATTCCCAATATTGTATAAATATTTTCATTACTTGAACTCGAATATTCTCTTTGCCGACGCGTTCCGCAAAACTCCTGCAATAACTCCTCGACCTTGCGTGGGCTCGAGTATACATATATTGAGAAAGCATTATAATGTTCCACGTAATGAATCTTACTCAAATCACCCTTCTTATGAGCTTTACCTACTCATAAACAAGGTCTATTTCAGATAGACAACAAACAAGCCTCAATAATATTTGAGTTTCAGCCACTAATTCCCTCCCTTGCCGTAACCGTCTCCGTTTCACAAACAATTTGAACTTCCGCAGCACTATGCCAACACAAATATATGGTGACATACTCTAAGTGACACCTTGATGCGGTATCTCACTGGAAACACTGCTCTATTTCTGTGTGTTATGGGTTTTATTAGCGTGAGAAGTTGTGGTGGTATAGTGGTACATGAAAGTGTCGACTATCTCGAGAGGAACTATACTCAAATGTTAGTATAGGCGCCAACCGGCAAAGTAGGCCCTCTACCCTTCCGCGAGCAATAAACACAGGTTTATGAAGGGCACAGTAATTATTGCGATGTTAACAACTAATAAAATTCGCGTAAACTTGATTTATTTGGGAATTACTGAACATAAACGATTTGCATGTTTTATAAATGTAGACTTATCAACGTAAGTATATTGTAGAGTATGTTGTGCTCTATACCTGTTAATAATTAATTAATTTAATTAATATAGTTATAGTTATAGTTAATATCGTATCATAGTCATGTTTGCATTTGTGAGAAAGGCCACGTAATGGAATAAGCATGTTCTTCTAGTGTTTTTAAACTATTAATTATTACACTCTGCCACCGGCACCCCGTACTGCAACCGTTTTCGGCTACGTGCCGCGGCTTGCAGAAGTTCTATGCGAGACGCGCCGGCGTGCAATCTTGAAAAAGATCGCCAAATGCGGTCGAATCAACACAATAGTAGACTTGCTGTCTGGCGCAGAAATAACGGGTAACACTTGTATTATTTTAGTATTTAGTTTTCAGAATCAAACTAGCGACCCGCCCCGGCTTCGCACAGGTGTATTTTACATATAAACCTTTCTCTTTAATCACTATCTATTTAAAAAAAACTGCTTCAAAATCCGTTCCGTAGTTTTAAAGATATAAGCATACATGGGGACAGACACCGGGAAGCGACTTTGTTTTATACTATGTAGTGATAAGTACTTACTTTATTCCCTGCTGAGCTGACTTATAAACCATACTTCGACTTTTGACTGACAAACTTTATTTATAATATTTTAGAATATTTTCTAACCGCACTCCGACCACAATCTGCCTGGATATTTGGTAAAAGCTAAGCGACACCTAAAGCTAGTCTATATCACAGCCTCATCAGAAATATTGGAAGTGGTTATACAATACAGCTAATGTGGTCGGATATTAGTCGTGTCGTTCACTGGACTCCCGTCGTCAGCTCTTAAAAGGATTTGCGGTAACACTTCCCGCTGAGATTCTGAGTATTGCTGCGGAGTGGATTTCAGTTGTCGAGGCAATTACTGCGTTGACCCAATACAAATAATATAAAATGTACATGCCTGTAAGTTAGCTTAGAGCGCATGTAGCCCTGGCGTCAAAGGTTTAAAGCTGCCTGCAAGCCTCTGTCATGGTTAGACGGATGGTCGGTAACAACCGAGGCCCATAATGACTTGTCGTGGGAGCCACGGTAGTACTCGATTGTAAATACCTCCCGCGGTCACCCATCCGAAGACTGACCAAACTGACCGTTCATTTTGATTGCATAGTGCTTATTTATGGTTTTGATTAATAAACGAGTAAGTATAACAGCAAAAATATCTGGAAACTTTTAAATTATTAATCAGGCGCAAATACTAAACTCGATGTACTCATGGCACATATTTTCCTGGCTATGAGATTGTTACCAACGAAGCATTCACCAAATATTACCGAAAACAACCTTCCCCATTTACCTAACAGCACAAAATAACAATAGACTTATTTTTATAACATAAAACGCAACAGAAACATGCCTTTCGTATCAGCGTGTATCAACCATAAGTATTATTTGAACTAGCTTAAACTTATACCTATAAACTTGTGCCTTTTATTGAGATCATGTTGCAAGAATATTCAACGCAATAAAAAACTAACAATAAAATAAAACTAATACCAAAATTAAAGGCATAATGACACAATCCCTGTAATAAGATTTTAAGATTTCTAAGCGTACCTTATTTGTGTTCTAGAGTAATTAGTCGACATTTTTTACATCTAAAAAAATATCTACACACCTCTACCACAGGCATAAATGCTTGTTACAGCCTATTTCCCTTTTCTAGATCCTACATTATACATATACATAGGTACTCTATACCTAAGAAGGTTAGGCCCAGAAAAGGGTATCATCCCGTATTATGGCGTCGCTAATTTCGTACACATGGTGCGTTAATTTTCCAGACCATTGAATATAGCGTACTAATCTATTTTGCGATCATGAATAAATTCGGAAACATATGCAAAATTTTGTTGAAAACCAATTTCTGTTCATAAATAAATAATAATCAATAGTTAATGGATTTAGGTGTAATTAATATTTTTAATGTTTTGATGAAGGTATATCGTTGTCTTGATAGACTTTTGTTAACAATTGTTAACAGTTGTACGCTACAGCATCAGACTACACGTTGTCTTGATTCTACTAGTTCTAAGAGATTTAGTGAAATTTCGTCTCATTGTTTCATGAAAACATTCCGGCTCATAATTAATACGCAAGGGTATACCTTACACTGCTAACAAAGGTTATAAAGTTTATCTTGGAATGGATTGCCATTTATGGTTTCTGGATTTAAGTTTAAATAATGGTATGGTGGCAATGGTAGCTTGAATACTAAATAATTCTTATTTTCATACTGCAGTCACTAACTTACTATGACAGGTTAGCAAAAACTAATCACAACGATGATTGAAATAACAGGGCGGCTTCCGACTGCGTTCGTCGTATACATTAAAATTCACAAAATGGTAACTTTACGCAGATATCGATATAAGACTGCTAGAAAACTCATTTATGTGAAATAAAGTTATTATTATTTCAATATCCTGATCAATAGGTTGTATTAATATTTTTCTTGTTATTATTTAGCGCCTTAAAACTCAATTCTTAGGATACTTGAGTTTTAAGGAAAATTGATAGAAAAATACCTTAATTGTTGAAATCCATTTCGCCATTAAGAAGATACAAAGTAATAAAAAAACATCCAAATTTTAGACCTTTCTTGGCAGTAGAGTAAAAAATCTAACCAAAATGGCAAAAAAGCACAACGATGATTGAAACGTAACAAAAGGGCAGCTTCATCTCACTGCGTTTGTTGTATAAATTAAAATACACAGGCTGGTGACAAAGCAGAAATCGATGTAAGCCTCCACCAGAAAACAGTAATATGAATTTCCGAGACTGGGAAGTAATCTTTATGGGTTGCTGTTTTTACCGCGGTATTCCGCTCTTTGCACTTTTGGGAAATAATATTTTGACATCGTTTGTGTCCTACAAAACTTTTACGAGTACTTGTTTATTCGTTATTACTTACCGAGAGATTTTTTAATGTCACAAATAAATTATTTATTGTTTTTCGTCAAAACCAAATACATTATTATTATAGTAGGCAATAGACTCAGATATTTATATAGTCTCATAAGATCGACCATCATCCATCTGAAATTAATAATCAGATGAGACATATGTTTATTTTTGTCAAATATTATTTATTTACAAAAACGCATTTGAGATAGCTTGCGATGCTGGAGATGATAGCTTGCCTATAGAAAAGTGTTCATGCATGGCTATTTTTTATTGAATTAAGTTTTGTTAATATTTTTATCACTCTTATGATAACCGGATTGTTTTATTCCAACTGATAGTTTTTAATACAAAGAATTTGCTTTGGTAGTTCTGAACAGGTAGGTAAGCTCATATTTATGTAGATCTCACGCCAATCTTATAACCAGTCAAAAGAAAAATCATTTAATTATATAGGCTTGCTTGCAAGAAAATAATAATGAAATATTCTAAATTTAATAAAAAATAGCCATGAAAACTTTTCGAGAGGAAAGCTATCATCAGTATGTTTATATATATATATATATATAATATTTTATAAAAAGTTTATCTCATCTGGTTATCAGATGGGAGATAGTCGATCTTCACAGGCTCTTAGACCATTATGTCCCTATAAAATTAATACTAAAAAACGTCTAAATTAATTAATAACATTATTTTATAATTAATTTGGACGTTTATGTTAGCATTAATTTTATAGGGATAATAATGTCCCACCCCTTATCATTCCTCATATAATCAATGATGATTTGTACAAAAAAGATAATGGATGTCAAAAAAAAGGTTTTGGTGAAAATTATTAAAACTGTGGTGTAAAAAGTCTTTGGCATAATAATTGTATTATAGGTACAATATTGTTAAGTTTAGTTTTAAGTAATGCCATCTTTTTTCTTTCTTAACTAAGTAGTGTTACGGTTTAAAAAACTTATCTATTTCCCTGTAAACCGCATTTTCCTAACAGGAAACTAAAAACACTATTAGAGTAAATAAATACTCTGTAACGATCAACAGAGAATTTCTACTGTTTTATTTTAGTCTTGAATCTGATCCGTGACTCGTTTCTTTCAATAAAAAGAGACAATCTGATAAAATCTCTTTTATAACTTGAGAATAACGGCTGATAGCTTGCAGGCTTTCTTTAGCAAGCCATTGAAATTTTAATATCACGAGCTAGTGTAAAAAAATCTATTGGTGTGGTAGGTTTGACATTTAAATTGGTAGATAAATACAGGTAGATAACATAGTATGTACCTATATAGTTGAATTCTTTATTGTTATCACCAAGAAAAATATACAGACAAAAAGAAATTAAAACTATAACAAGTTTGCCATTCTACGCTTTATTTGTAAAAATCTTATAAAATTTTTAAAGGTGTGTCCTATTTTCTAACAATTAAGAATTCTCAATTGTTTTTTTTTTTAATTATCTAACCAAGAATTGATTTCTTGTTACAATAAAATAAATAAATTCTTCATAATTAACAAAATTATTTCTATGGACATAAATAACTTTTTCTCGAACAACTGTAGAGTATTACGGAGATGAATTAAAAAAAAATCTTTGTTGCTGTAGAACAACGCCACTGTTATTGGGAAACGACATAAAATGGTGGAAACTTCATTGCTTATGGAATACAAAATTAAGCTTAAATAAATATTTGTGCTAAACCTAGTATTTTTCAGTTGCTGTACATACAAATCACGACAAAGTTTTGGGATTAAAACCACAGGCAAACAAGGGAACCCATACCGTTACCCATAGAGGTTTTGGAAGTGGGCTTCTTATTTAAGCTGAGAATATTTTTTCCATTGCCAATAAGGCAGAATTTTTGAAATACCTAAACTCTCAGTAAAAGCCTATCAAAAATGATTTGAACAAAAAAGTCGACATACAATTTACTACACCTAGGCAAATCATGTGTAAGTAAAGTTAAATCAAAAAGTCCTAACAATGATTAAAAGTTAAACAACTTAATTCTAATTAAGTTAAATAACATTCAGTTCATGAACTTGCGTAATTAAGATAAACCGATTAAAATTATGACGTGAACAACTGAAACTATTCCTTTGTGAAATTAAGCTAGTTCAAATTAAGGGCGAGGGTGTTTGCTTTACCTTCAGGTATTTACCTTAATAGTTCAACACACGTTTGAGCACATTCCACTTGCTCAGTCGAGGTAGAGTTACTCGTAAGACTTTTGTCACTGTTAATTACGTATTCTTTTAGCATCTGATTCTGATCTGAATTTGTCTCTTAGCTATCTGGTAATATCACTCTAGTATTGATGTGCTCGTAGGTATTCAGGAGATCTGAAACTGAATTTAGATATATTTTTGTTTTTGTTTCAAATAATTATTTTTCACCAAAAATGGCAAAATTCCACCGTGTACAAAATTCGAATATTTCCCTCGAATTGTTATATTATTGTTGATTTATCAAAAACAGCTGAGCTGATTTCTGTAAAATTTAAATGGGAGCACCTTGGGAGTATACCTTTTCGAACTAAAAAAGAATTTTTCGATTCAGTTCACAATTGGCGAAATTATCGATGTTCATCGGGTACAAATTTCGGATATTTCGCTCGCATTGCTTACATTATTGTTGGTTTTTTCAAAAACAACTCAGCCGATTTCTGTAAAATTTAAATGGGACCACCTCGGAAGTGTATACCCTTTCGAACTAAAAAAAGATTTTTTAGATTGGGTTCACAATTGACGAAATTATCGATGAACATACACAAAAAAAATACATACACACGAACCTACTCGTAGAACCTCCTCCTTTTTGGGAGTCGGTTAAAAATAAACTATTTGCTTATTTCTTGCTTCATATCTAATAGCATGACATTTTTGATACTTACCTACAACATTCAAAATTAAATGCAAAAATCATAATAGTTATTTATTTTAGATAACACAAATACATAATTAGAAAAAAAACTCCAGGTCACATATTACTCATAATCTTAAGAAATCTAAATGGAATGTTAAAATGGAATCTAAATCTATAAGTACATACCTCAGACCAAACAAAAAAAATCAAGACAGAATGTTGTGAACATACCATTGAGGCCGGCAAAACTACGCCTCGCCGTGCACAGACACAATTACACTCATACACGTACAACGAAATTACGCCTTGGCTCGTCAGTTGGCGGTGCAACACCGACACACTCACCACATGTATAAAAACTGGCCTCATTTGTCTGTTCACGACGTTCAGTCTTGATTTTTTTATTGGTCTGAGGTACATACCTACTATTCTAACACCAGTGCTTTTGTCAATGAAATCTCCGATTTTTATCAAATCCAGTATGAGTTTTTAATATCAATAACACTAGACAGCGCATCCCTGCGACCTTAAATGTTTTCAAAATATGAGAAAAGACTGTAAATACCACTTGGAAAGGCGCGAATCCCCCAGAGCAAACATTTATAAGAGAAAAGCACCGAAGCGAGACAAATATAAAGATTTAAACCCGCGACGGGATTCCACACAGCCGCCGCATATCGCACATATTTGATAGGTATACTCTGATTTTCAATCCGTGACGATAATTCTTGAAGGTGATGTTAGCAACCGAAATGTAAGTACTACCGACGTACATAACCGAATATCGTAAACATTTTGATCTGGGCCTGCTTTATACATTTTTTTCATCTCTGATATTTGTGTTCTTAAGAGTGATGCATACTGTGACGCTGTTGACAAATTAAGTACAAACAAAGTAAAACCCTAATATTAAGAAAAATTAAATCGCTCCAAAACAATGTATTCCACATTAGGAGCGAATCAAGACGTTTTTTATGTACTCTTTTTTTAGACAGTCGGTATAGACGTCGATGAAACAAGTCCCTACAAAATGACTAATTTTGAAATTGTATTTATAACGGTTTTTTGATAATACAGCTTTAAAATAAATAAAAAATAAATTAAAACGATATTCTTAGTAAGTATTCAAATAAAAAAAACCTTACGTATTTTGCAAAGCAAATTTCTGACGAAAATATTTAGCAAAATTGGTTGTATTGGCTTCGGTATCTCAAATCCTGCTTATAATCCTCTCTCGAATCCTTAGCTGCGTCTCGGCAATTCCTTTATCAATAGGGGAGCGACTTGTAAACACGCTGGATTGGGTCTTTACATAAGCAGCTGTGACAACCGACCTACCAATTCCTTTTATTGCCTGTATTGCTATATGTGGAGCTATATTATATTCAGTATCGTTTTAGGTGGAATAGTTTAAGTTCATCCGGTCGTTTAGCTATCATCATCGTCTTCTTAATGTCAGGCGTCGAACATGCACTGGTGATTTCTAATAGGACCTATTGAACGCTGCGTGAATCCAGGGAGTTACTGCGGCCGTAATTATGTCGTCCTCGTCTGCCTACCTAGTCGGTGGAGATCATACGCTTATTTTGCAGGTACGTGGTCTCCATTTGAGAGTGTTGACGCCTAGATGTATCATCCAATGCATTTTTCTACAATAACTAGTTCATTAGCTTTCTCTTTCTGTCACATGGCAATATAGGCTAATTGAGCGATTCCTTTTCCCTTTCACCCCCACCAATCCCAATACCGCCACGCAGTCGACGATAGGAGCCTGCGTAAGAGACTTTATTCGTGTCAATCGCTTTGCAACAACGCTAATATTGCAGTGTAATGTTTAAGTAACAATCAGAAAACCCGCAAGTACGTCGGTTTAAATAAACTAATCTACAGTGTGAACTAAATCTACAAAAGGTGGACATTTGTGTGCGAATCTAGCCGAGCAGCCAGGTCCCCGGATCCGGAGAAAGTTCCAGAAATCTGAAGGTGCGTGGTTCCTATTTTCTTTACCTAGATATCGCTCTAATTGTCATGACATGCCATGTGATATGTAATCAGGGATCCTAGCGAATTAACAGATACAGTCCACTTAATATATTGACGCCATATAGCCTTCGGGCGCATAACGCTTCCCGCCAACGAACGGTCAAAGTTAAATACTTGGCCGCTTCAGAGAGCTTTGTGGGTCCCATCGGCCTTCAGTTCTACGTGCTATTTAAATTGTCCACTGCCAATTTAACTAATTAATCTAATTAATATAGATATGAAAACAATTTTATTAAAACAGTAGCCAATTAGCTCTGTGGTTTTCAACGGCAGTTATATGAAATTTCCAATTAGCTGAATAAGTAGGTACCAGATATAATACTGTCGTGTCTGTGAGGCTTCTTTGAGGACTCTTAGGCTTTAGGCTCATTTCTTTTGATTAAAATCGCTTTCGAGGATCTTGTGGCTAAAAGTATCTTTTGATACGAATTTTATTAAGCCTTTGTATTCTCATTTTATTACTACGTAATCATACAATTCGTTTCAACATAAATAGCTTGTCTATGTATATAAAATGCAATTTAACGAAATAAAACGTTTGTCTCTGTCTGCCTACTTGTACGAGTATATTAAAATATATAAAACGAAAATAAATTACCGTTCCGACCCTGTAACCCGTGCACGAAAATATATTTAAAATTGAATAGAAAGAAGTATCTAGTAAATATAGCAAAGAAAAGATTTTAATATCCCTAAGTAGACCTTTTTACGTCAAAGATTTACAAACCCAGTCCATAGGGGTTTCACCGGTGACATTGTGTTTTTAGGGTTCTGTACAAACGGGTAATAAATAAACCATTATGAAACTAAGGAACCTGTCTGTTCGTTTTCAAAACCAATTCTCTGAAGGACTTCTAAATATAGCAAGACAAAAACTTCATTTGTTACGTTATGTAATCAGCTATTTTAAATCGGTGGGCAAATTACGAGTTAAGCACATAAGTAGCAATTAACTATTAAATATATGTTGCTTCAATATTGCGACAAATTTTCACAGTATAAAAATCCCCAGCCTGTTATAGAAGCCAAAAATTAAGAAATAATATAGACATTTTCGTCCCAAAAGCGGAGGTCGAAATAAGAACGTTTTTCATCTAAAACTTGTAAGGTTTTTCTATTACATTGCCCGCGGGACACCGAGCCGTTTTTAATTAATGACAAATACAATGAGAGGTGACAGCGGCGTTTAGCTTTTTGAAGATCGGTGGCTGAAATAAGAACCTTCTGCGTTTTAAGTAACATCTGTCTATCGTCATCTGTCATCGATAGATCTAAGCTTGGATCTTGGGGAATAGATTGACGATGATTAGTTAATCAATAGGAACTACACTAATTCATCATACCATTATGCCATAGATGAGAATGGCCACCAGTCCGCAAGTCTTATAAATTTATTACTGAGGGCAAGATAACAGTAGGTAAGTAAGTTCGTTTAGTCTGGGTGGCTAACCCTGGTGTCGGTTTAAAGCCGCCTGAAGGCCTCTGACATAGCTAAACGGTTAAAACAACCGGGGCCTACAATTTAAGGTGTCATCCGAGCCACGGTAGCGCTCACTTGTAAATGCCACCCGCGGTCACCCATCCCAAGACTGACCGTGTTGAACGTTGCTTAAATGTGATGATCGCCAACGAACACCTAGTCAAACTACGCTATGAGCGCTAGGGCAAGATTTAAATTAATAAACAGCGACTTGGATAGTATCTGAGATACTATACTGTAGATAATAATGCTGATGATAAGCATCGTCAATATTGTCATCAAAATTAGCTATCCAAACAACAAAATCAGTAGTTAAAGGCTACATCTTTCGACAGAGCTTACTTAAAGCTCTGTCGAACGCACCTTATCTCTATAAGACAGAGACAACTCATATTTTTGAGCGCCTGACGATAAAATCAATTTAGGAATAACATAGCAAAAATGTCCTTAGCAACAGAGAGGTTCAAATAAGCCACCACGGCGCGGTATGTTGTTTCCCACAAAACGCGACATTCAGAAATACTTTTTGTGACATCCTATGAGAAACGATACCAAAATATAAAGTATTTTGAAATTTGAAACCCAACCTTCCTTTGATTCTTATCTTCATTTAAGAAGTTTATGACATACCTACGTAAAAAAAAAAAAATACCTAGACCTACACATCAAATACAAACACTGCACATCGAAAACAGTACATCTTTTAGCCACGTTTACGCAGCAAATTTCTCTGAAAATGTGGGTTGGTTTGCTGATTAAAAACAAGTAGGAATGCTTTGATTATCAAACTGGAAGGTGCATGGAGGGCTAGTTTTTTTTAGAGTGCATCAAAGATTACCTAGTAACGGAGGGAAATACTACCCCGGTTCTTCTTTTATCTCGCAAAGGATGTAAACGAAGTAATAAAAACGCACCACGCAAATGTGTATATAATAAGCGCATTTATTCAAGCAAATTTTGTCTGCGATATGATGTTAGGATGTTATGTTACAAATCTTTTTCTAAATGTACGATGTGGTTTGCAGTTTGTTTCTTATTCATTCGCATTTCGTGCGATACATCCATTAGTTTACTGTTGCTTTTTATGAAATTTAGTTCTGTCGCTTACGACATTTAGTACTCAAGCTTATTATATGTTTTGAGAATTATTAAAATGAAAGCAAATAAATTTAAGTTTCTTTATATACATATTATATAATAACTAGTTTCGCCAAAAGTTGTCGACGCTGCTGGTGACAAGAAAGCTGGCTCACTCCTCCCGCAGAGAATATTATCTAGCAGTTTTTTGTTTTGCTGCGCAATTAAGTGCCCATGTTTGACATATTTGTATTTTTTTTTACAAATACGTACTGTCTATTTTTTTATTAACTCTATAATACAAAAACGTGTCTTCCAAAGCTCTATAAGAAATGCGTAATACATTTTTTAATTAATACGAAAGCTTATAATTACATAATTATTTTATCAGCTACTGAAAATTTCTATGACGATTTCACCAGAATCGTTATGAGAATTGGATTTTTTGTTTATTGGACTGATTTCTGTACCCACATTAACAGAGCAATATACAATTACTTTTTATATTGGATTGGATGCCATGCAATACTCGCAAATGGAATTTTACTCAAATTGTTACTTATTTGTTTTGAGAATAAAGCGCGTACAGGATCGGACTTTCAATTGAAATTCAATATTTTATTTTATTATTCTGAGAAACTTTTTGCTGAAGGCACGATAAAATCATAGTGGACTTTCATTTCTTTTTTTATTTATATAAAAAAACAGCAAATCTCTAAAATCGATAAAAAAATCGATAAAAAATCACACTGAAAATAAGTGTGATTTTTTATCGATAATTATTCAATCAAAGTTACAGCCATTCGTGCGATTTTTCTGAAAACATATCTACCTATTTGGTGTTATCAATTTTTTTGTTGTTAAAAAGTACCTATGTAATGTCAATGATCATAAATATTAGTATTTACGTAGGTTAGCAAAAACGTAAAAAACGCCACAAAATTGCGAACAAATCAATTGTTCAGTAAAACCTTGTATTCTTCTTGTAACCCGCACAAAGCAATAAAACAATACAATCACAAGATTATTTTTCTCTAGCAAACAGAAAGTAATACACGAGAAACCTAACAACTCAATTTCTACTCGTTAAAGTCAATAATTGTGTACGAAAACACTTCGCGAATGTCAATACGTTGTCCAATTACCTTTCAGTACCTCTCCTGGGTTTATTTTTTTCAGGGCCTCCCTGAAAGAGGCTAACGCAGCTCTCGTGGCCCTTCACACATCGCTCGTTCCCTCGTGAAAAAAAGGGGCGGTACTTAGATGTTACGCCGTAAATAATGGGCTTTATGACGTGTGGTCAGTAATTAGACTTTTTATACAGGGCTATAATTTTGGTTTGACTAATACTGATGAAGATAAAATAATAATACTGATAAATAGATAATGCAGATAATATAGAAGATACTAACTATACTAATGTTGCTATTGGTTCACAATTTAGTTCAAGTTGATTAGGGAAATAGCTTATGTAGGTATAGGTGTCTAAAAATAAGTAATTTTCAAAAGTATGTGGATTAAAAAATAAAATTCACTGATTGTGGAACTATGTGGAACATTGTAAGAAAAATTGTATTTATATTTTTATGTATTTTTGCTAACCAAATGTATTTTGGGTGTAACATAGCCTATTTTACTGCTGACTTTTTACATTATACCTAAAAAGCGACTGAGTCACGTATGACATTACAGCAAAAACGCGCTTATGTCTAGCCAACGCTTTGCCACTGGGTTTGAGCTGAAACAGTGGACCACGTTTTTATTTGCTATCTTACGGATTAGAATTATAAATTGAAACAATGCCATCTTGTAGAAAGCGAACTATGACGCTTTTTCTTAGAGCATGAATGTTTTATTCACGTTTTATTGAAAATATTCAGTTGAAATATGCAAGATACGGCGATTAAGTACATATACTATTCCGTACAATGGTTTACTATGCAATTGTTGATGATATTCATTGTCAAGTGAAGCTAAGCTATACCTACACCTCAAGTGGAATTCTTTGAAAATTTTCCCAAAAGAGGACAAAGTACAAACAAAATAGTATCAATAATCATTATCATCATAACCCTAATATAACCTTATCCTACTATGTGGGGTCGGAAACTCCTTTCTCCATCATCTTTCACACAATTCATTCCCCTTTTTTTGGTCGTCCCCTCCCATTGCTGCCGTTTACCATCATATTTAGGGTTCTTTTCGTGATATGACTCTCCTCTCGTATCATGATATGCCCATACCAAGATAGCTTGCCACTCTTTAATTTCTTAGTAACTGGTGCTACTTTCAGACTTCCCCTAAAATACTCATTAGTATAGTACGAAAAATTGTGATAGAAAACTGACACTCGAGCCTAGCCTAACTCTTATAACTTCACTGATTAATCGCTCTAACTTGGTAGAAGCAAAGGTGGCAGAATCAGAGCGCTCTCGACAACCGCTCGCAGATAAACGACCGCCATAAAAGTCGGGTTGAGACGGATGACCGGATTCCACTTTTACGGCGATATTATCGTACCGCTTAGATCGGCTTCAGATCGATTGGTGCGACGGTGCGGGCGAATGTCGCTATCTGTTGCTTCATTTTACCTCCCGTTCGAGACACACCAAAGCGAATTGCACAGCCTCGAGTTCAGTATCAACTATGGAATCGAGTCGTTTGAAGCGTCCCACAGCAGGTGCTGCAACCTAGCTGAGGCTGTGTCTGCGCCCTAGAAGTCGACCAATGACAAAGCCGGAAATTTTTGAAACAATATGTGTGTGCAGCTAGGTCGCAGCTGTCGGGGGACGCTATCAACTATTTTAATTGCCAGTATTATAAGTATCAATTTACATATTTATACATGTGTAACTTGTACAGTAGAAACTGTGTTTTATTTAGCAAAATCAATTTATACAATCCTCAACTAAACCCGTGTTTGCTAAACTGCCATCGCCAGGCAAAAAAAAAAAAACGATATAAAATACGTAGCGACCAATACATAGTCGCAGTCGCACCAAAAGCTCACGTGTGTCAAGCATTATCAGCTATTGAGACAGTAACGGGTATTTTCGCATTTTATTTCCTAGTGTCCCGCCCGTTTGTTTTATTTGCTCGTTTATTGAATTCTTATTTGTTTGTGTGGTATTGACTCAATACGGCACAAATTGTGACCTGAGCTTTATAAGAGATCAGTTCTGAAGTTACGAGCTTTTGTAATGTTTTAGTTGATTCTTTCAAAATATTAAATTCTTAACCGTTGGTACTGTAATGTTGCGAGTTGTATAAAAGAAATGGTTTCGAATATTTTTTTCAACCGATTATTAAAAAGACGACTATTCGTAATTAATTGACTTCAATATGAAGTCGAATGTTACGTTTTTGCCAAACAATAATAATGTTAATGGATTTATGAAAAACTAGGTGTTGCGCGCGGCTTAGCCCGCGCGATTTTTGCCTCTCATAGAATCCTTTTATTTTTACGAGATAAAAAGTAGTCTAATTCATTCTCCAACTTTCGAACTATTCAAGTCTGTCCGTTGCTCTGTTACTAAGTGAAAGAGTAAAACCAACAAACTTACTTTCGGATATATCATTTTAGTGAGGATATCCTTACTAAACATAAATTAAGAAAAAAAATAATTGAATAATTTACATGTTCAGTATTATGTACTGCGGGTAAATTAATTTAGATAGGGGTTTGTTTGTGAGACGAATTATTGCACTAATACTTAACACTTTGAAAATGAAATGAATAGAGCTCTATTTACGTAAAATGTGATAGATACGAGTAGAGATGCACAAGGTAAAGCTTTGCATCAGTCTGACTTTCCCTTTGAGAGTGTTGTGCATATTGGAAGTTTGAATGCATTTCAGTCTGTTAGCAACTCTCGTCGTAGACCTCTCCATTAGTCGAATGCACGTGCCCGTCTCTATGTTGCCACATTTACTTTAGGGTATTATAGAACAAGAACCGGTATACATTTCTGCAAAGATGTATTGAAGCTCGGCTAAATCAACGGACTACATAATGTTGCGTCTGTAAAGTCACATTTGTTTTGTCTACGTTTTTTTAGGATAATTCAACTCAACAGTCCATGATCTTAATGTGAATGAATGAATGAATGAATCACTCATGAATCTGTTCAAAAAAATTCGAGATGTTTTCCAAAGTAGTAAAAACTGCTTAAGGCATTAGAAAATGAGACTGACCTATATGTGCATGTTACTGTAATGTAGTATTTAAGATTATCACATAAGTGAGACAAAATGTTTCTTGTGATACACAATAAAGATCTTTGAACCTAAAATAACAACAAACACTCTTCTTAGAAAATTAAAAAAGCTTGAATTAAAAACTTGTCAACACTTTTTATGATTAAAAATCCAAATTACTTATATTTATTTGCGTAACACAGTTATAATACTCGTATTTAGACGAAAAATTGAACCTATTAGTACATGGTTTAAGTTTTGACGTGATAACGTCTTATAAATCGATGAACACCGGCTGCACGCACTAAAAGTGTCACGTTCCACCTGAGCAGAGCGTGCAGCGAGAGCGCGGATCCAGCGATAGAGACGCATGATCGGCCTAAGCGTTCGGCTTGTTTCAGTTGTTGATTCGACAATAGGGCCAATTATGGCGGTACCATCTAACTAGCTAACCGACCTAAAGGCCTCAAATTTGCTAAAAATCCTAATCGTATTACGGAGTCACCATTTAGAAATGTCACTGTCACTGTCACATTCAAATTTTAAATCGAATGAATGAAAACCAACTAAATCTAACTACATTTAGAGATTTAGGCGAATTTGGTATTCTGGAGACACACTTTTAGAGCTGTCTGACGTCATCTTTAAGAATTTTAATGAATTGAGGTTATGTTTTTAACCAGTACCGAATTAGATGGTGGTTAAAAATAATTAAGCTCAAAAGTAAGTTATAAAGAAGAAATGCTGTGTTTTTCTCCAATTAAATGTACTTAGTTACATTTAACATAGCTGATGGTGTTCCTATAAATATTGATTTTAGTTATATTTCATGTGAATTCGCGATGACAAAAATGTTGACGAAACTGTCTTACAATGATTTTCAGCAAAAACTAGAATGAAACAGCTGGACTTAACGAGTCAAATTAATCCACCTCATCATACCGACCACATTTTTGTTGAAACAAAGAAAGGATTACCATTTTGTGGAAAGCAAAGATAAGAAGTACATTTGTACACACAGAAATGTAACTAGGTAAGTAATTTACCTAGTTACATTTCTGTCCATGCAATTTATTAATCCGTAGGATCACACTAGATGCAAGCCGCTTCCAACCGATCTTATTGGAGATCCATAGGGGAGACCTATGTCCAGCAGTGGACGTCATATGTCTGATGGAATGTATTAATAGTAGCTATCTAATTATAATAAGCTATCCATTACATCCAATTAGAAATGAGGATATGCATAGAAGAAGCAAAGTAATTAATATAGCTCCGCGGATTGACAAGTTGAATTAGCTGTCGGCTCGGCAGGGCCCATAGTTGGGCAACTGACAGAGTCAAGTTCTCAAATGAAGATCACAACAATCGGCAAGTGCAAAGTAGGATGTCAAAGTGTACAGATGTTATCAAGACTGCATGATTGTACTAAATGTAAGCCGCTTCCATATAGTCTTATTAGATATCTCTAGCGGAGGCCTATGTCATTAATAATTCTTATGTGAGCTTGCCTATGACAGTAGAATTGTGCTTTAAACAAACTTAAAACCCTATTTGCTAAAACATACATAGGACCCGGCATTATGGGCGGATCTCAAACTTCTTGGCCGCTGTGAAATATGCTACAAGGAGCGCAAAACCCAATCCTGACTTCAGTCAGCCTACAAGCAGCATGAGGACTGGGTTCACACAGCTCGCAGCTACATCCACAGTCGCTAACAAGTTTGATTCGACCTATACCAGCGAGAATAGTGAAATATTGCACTAGGGTAATAGTTGTAATTTGATAATTATTTATCGCTTACATTTTATAAGTTGTTATTCAGTACCCATGTTCTGGTTGCTTGTTTGTTCTACATATATGTAGAGAACGCTATCAGGTTTTGTACATTTTGGTATTTTTGTTACTGACTCTACGTTTCAAATAATTATGTAGTAGTTATACACATTTTTATCGATTAAATTAATTTCCAGATACCTCTCGATGACCAACTTTAGAAACAAGACTATGAAGTTGTGAACCAGTTCGATGTATAGTAATGGCCCTAATATGTAATCATCATCCTAAATTGATCATCGTGTCAAGACTTCAACCAGGAGCCATAACAAGATGAGGAAGATACAGATTGTTATATCGGCTAAATAAATGATAGACTATTGATTGTATTGTGGTTTGTATTTTCCTTGGCAGGGCAAAGCAAAACTACAGAAAGAAATAAGAAAAGATTTAATTCAATACAAAAATAATTATTCGATACAGTCATTCAATTACCAGGCAGTTTTTAATATCAATCACTTTTTATTACCCATCAGCTTTATTTTACCTATCACTTGATAAAGGTAGTTAATTACTAAAAATATATTAGTATTCAGTAGGTAAGCTTCAGCTTACCAAATAACAGTCCAATAAAAGATCACAAGAACACCACATCAATTATAATATGAAATGCTTTCTTCTATAATAGGTATTCAAATTCATTTATTTTGTGTCTTATTTATGTACAAGTCAGGTTACAATATTTATATCAATAAGTAGAATGTAACAAAACACTTATTTACAATTAATAATTTAGAACATGTGTTAAAAATAGTAGTAATGACTAATCATGTATAATATATTTATGTAAGAAAACTTAAAATGTAAACTATAGCATCACTTAAGTCGAATCATACAACTTGGCGGCAGTGATGTTAGCTACAGGCTCCCAATCCTTACTGAAGCTCACATAGCATCTGTGTGAGGATTTTGGTTATCCACAACTCTTATCTAACATAGCTTGGTAGGGATAAGTGTACCAGCCGAACATAACAGCTACCTAGTGGTGTGTCTCGGTCTATTTATACAATATTTAAGGACTTTTATAGGCTAAATCAACTTACCGACCGAATCAATTTACAGACCGAATCATACAACTTGTCGGCTGTGATGTTAGCTACAAACTGCGGATAGCCCGATCCTGACTGAAGCTCACTTCACATCTGCGCTTAGGGTTGGGTTAGGTTAGGTTAGGATAAGTGTACCAGCCGAACATAATAGCTACCTAGTTGTATGTCTCGGTCTATTAATACAATGTTTAAGGACTTTTATAGGCTATATCTAACTTTTTGGCTGCTTTGAAGTTAGCTACGAGCTGTGCAAAACCCAATCCTGACAATCTCACATAACAGCTGCGTAAGGTTTGAGTTTTGTGCAGCTTGTAGCTAATTTAGAACATAAATATTTTACAGACCGAATCATACATCTTGTCAGCTGTGATGTTAGCTACAAACTGCAGATAGCCCGATCCTGACTGAAGCTCACTTCACATCTGCGCTAGGGTTGGGTTGTCCGCAGCTTGTAGCTAACATCACAGCCACCAAGTTTTACAATTGAACATTTAAGCAACCTGCATCTAGCACTAACACAGACACAAACACTGATATTTTACACAATTTCACATTTTTAGGGAGTTTGCCTTCTCATGGTTTGTCTTAGTACCGTCATTGGTGTTTTCAATGTAGTAATCTTTAGTAGTAAGCTTGGAAAGTGCTGTAGACCACCTGCAGACGTTTTAGCCGCTGCTGATCTGAAAATAAAAACAACATTTATATAGGTACTTACAACTTTTGTAGTTTTGAGAAAAGTTTATTTTCCTGGAAACAAGATGACAATAGAAGTCTGTATTTTCCTGTAATTAGCGAATACCTACCTATTTACAGCCTGTTTAGCTTATTAACTGCTCAAAAAGCCTTGTTATCTTATTACGATCAATTCGTTTAAGCATATTTCTTGTCCGCCGCAGCAATACCTATTGTGTGTGATAACGCCTTTGGATCCTTTATATATATGTTTTACGCTGGCTGGGACTATTATTTACCGAAGCAAAGCAAAGCAAAACGAAATAAAAACCAAACAATTTTGTTTTGTAAAATATAATAATGGTGGGAGTGTTGCCACAATATGAATTAAAAAAAACCCGGCTTTACTTTCGTCCCGGTGTCTTACGTTGTTGTTTTGTTTTTAATGTGATGAAATACGTTATACAAACGATCTTGGTAAAGTTTTATATCGCTGAAATGAATATTTTTTTTAAAATAATGTATGCATTTTATACGCTTATGATTAACAACAACAATTAACTCTAAACTTTACTCAAAACTAAAATCCTATTGACGGATAGTTGTTCTACTAAAAGAACCATTTGCGCTGCATATGTGCACTTGCACTGAATGCGTTCTGTGGTCTGTGGCTCTTTTTCTGATTTTCAAACGTATACGTATTAACTTTGACAGATAGTACGAAAGATCCGCAAAGTTGCGTATATGACCTAGCCGTCTTCATACAAGTTTAATACTTACCTACGTCAAAAATAATGTTTCTGGGACTCTATTTCTGAACTTTGAACGGTTTGTAAGCTTACGGCACTTCGACAGATTGTGTAAAGAATCCGTAAAGTTACGTTTACGTCCTTGCTGTCTTCATACAAATTCCGTATACGGCCGAGCCAATACGAAAGTCAAAAACAATGCCCCGGGGGCACGATTTTTGAATTTCGAACGCATCAGAACTTTGACAGATTGTATGGAGAATCCGTAAAGTTGCGTATTCGTCCTAGCCATTTTCATACAAGTTCCATATACGGTCGTGTACGAAACTTAAAAATCATGCCCCTGGGGCATCCCTTTTGACTTTCGTACGGTTCAGACGTGTAGGGAGCTTGTATGGAGGGAGAATGAACTTTTCTACGGATTCTTCATAAAATCTATGAAAGTTTCGTATACGTTGAAGTCGTTCGAAGTTCAAAATAGAGCCCCAGGTCACTTGCTTAAATGTTTTTATTTATGAAGCCCGAAATACTATTATAAAAATTGTTTAAGCAATAATATGTGGAAGTGGTAATTAACTTGTAACACTTACTACCTCTTTCTTAATTTTTAAATCGACGAAGCCACAGATAATATTAAAAAATTGAACTAAATCGCTGTCAAGCCGGTCACTTGATGGTGTGTAGACGGCATTACATTTTATTTTTAAGTACATTTTTTTATCTGTGAACTTCCTTTAGACGAACCTAAACAGAGTTAGCCATCGTTCAATTTTTAACTAAGTGGTGTCTTTATAATAGCAGTTTCTGACTAATTAGCTTTAATTTAAGCAGTCACTAACTTTAGAGAATTTTAACGTGGTGACTCTGGAATTGGGCCTAATGTTTTCTTATGACGTTATCACGTGAAATTATCCTCCGTAAACCTACTTTACATACAATAATTTAAAAAAAATTGATGTAAAGTATGTATTTTATTTTTATTTAAAATATTTTATGTAACTATTTTTTAAGGTAAAATATTTTAAGGGTTCCGTACCCAAAGGGAAAAACGGGACCCTATTACGACTTCGATGTCCGTCTGTCTGTCACCGGGCTGTATCTCATGAACCATGATAGCTAGGCAGCTGAAATTTTCATAGATTATGTATTTCTGTTGCCGCTATTACAAAAAATACTAAAAAGAAAATAAAATAAATATTTAAGGCGGGCTTACATACAACAAACCTGATTTTTTAGACGTTTTTCGCTCTATATTAATAATGGTAACAGGTAGATGGTTGAAATTTTCACGGAATATTTAGTTTTATATTCACTTCAATAATAAAGAATAAAATAAAATAGATATTTAAGGGGGGCTCCCATACAGTACGGAACCTTGCGTGCGCGAGTCCGACTCGTACTTGGCTGATTATTTTAGGATTCAAGTTTTATCATTTTACTAACAATGTTGGTTATGTTTTAATATCACTTTTCTTCAGACCAGTAATCACAACCTTTGTTGATTCGTGGTAAGCTCTTCGACTCTGACATGCAACACGTAGCTTTGTTTTATGGCTTGAAGCCGCAACAGATCCGGCACCAGTATCTAGGACGTAAACCTACAGTATACATACTCGTACATCGAACGGATTTGTTGGCACACTCCGAGAGATTGTACGGGTAAAGTAATTATGTGAAGTAATCTTACCGGTCTTTTGACGTATTGTTGGCTGTCTCGAAAATTCGGATTTGCACGACAAAGATGTAAGATGTAGATACTGAGTTCTGTTGATGGATTGGTAAAGAAATAATGAAAGACGCGGGCTACTTATGAGATTACGGTATTTCTGAAAATGGTAAAAACAAATATTGTGCAGGTAATGTATGAAATTAGGTTATTATGGGTTATAAGGAAACTGTTGCCAATTTCATGTTAATTGCGCTATGTCATTTTATTGAAAACTAGCTGACTGGTCAACTTTGTCTCACCATCTGTCAACTGTCGATGACACTCTGAAACCTTATTTGTCCCCCTTAATACCTACATTTTATTTTAGTTTAATTATTTATTTTTGAAGGGAATATACAACTTAATATTCTGTGAATCTTTCAAGCATCTTCTTGATACCGTTAATAAATCGAGCAAACAATCACGTTTATTGTATGGGAGCCCCCCTTAAGTGTTTATTTTTTCTGTTTATTTTTATTTTTATTGTTATAGCGGCAACAGAAATACGTCATCTGTGAAAATTTCAACGTTCTAGCTATCACGGTTC
Organism: Hypomecis atomaria; assembly: GCA_964007245.1. Taxonomy (NCBI): domain Eukaryota; kingdom Metazoa; phylum Arthropoda; class Insecta; order Lepidoptera; family Geometridae; genus Hypomecis; species Hypomecis atomaria. The sequence continues at coordinate 9,000,773 of OZ023296.1, read as the reverse complement.
ATGAGATACAGTCCGGCGACAGACAGACAGACGGACAGATGGAGTCTTAGTAATAGGGTCCCGTTTTTACCCTTTGGGTACGAAACAGTAAAAATGAAACCCATTATAAAATAACTTTGTAGATAATATTGTTGCAAGGAAATCGTAAATGTATGCCTCCGGCATTAAAAGGAACAGCCCAAAAAGGTTCTCGTAATATCTCTCGTTTTCCTCATAAAATTAAAACTGAGTAGGTAATGAATAAATGTTTAAGATAATAACATTGAGTTTCATAGAAATAATTCAGTCTACCATTTGTATTAACATAGTACGCCTTACTTATCAATTCAAAAAAGAATTGATAAGTAAGGCGTTAACACAGATTTAAGTAAAAATAGAAATATTATTAACCTGTCACAAAATGAATTGATTTTAGAATCACAAAACTGAGTAGGTAATGAATAAATGTTTAAGATAATAACATTGAGTTTCATAGAAATAATTCAGTCTACCATTTGTATTAACATAGTACGCCTTACTTATCAATTCACAAATGAATTGATAAGTAAGGCGTTAACACAGATATAAGTAAAAATAGCAATATTATTAACCTGTCACAAAATGAATTGATTTTAGAATCACAAAAAAAACGATACCTAGGTTAAGTTTATTGACCGACGAAACTGAGGAGGTACTCAATTCGTCACGAATTTTTATATTTTTTTATGTATATCCACGCATAACTTTTTAGGTAGTTCCGATTTCAATCGTTCTTCTTTTATTGGAAAGTTTTATTGAAATTGGCTGCGCTATTTTCGTTAAATCAATAATAATGTGAAAAATGCTACATAGATCAAGGCGAAATACCTATTCGCGAATTCTGTACACGGTTGAAGTCGGTCGTGCTATTTTTCGCAAAGAATAATTATTCATATTTTGACACTGCTTTCTCCGCAGTTTTTGGGATAAAAAGTAATTGCAGTATTTTTATCTTATTTTGTTATGATAGAAACTACAACATGCTATGGAATATGTCTGTAATATATTGTTCTGGTGTCCACAGAGGGCAGGATGTAAGTAAAAGATGCTACTGTTGATATTTGCTCTGTGGGCATAGAAGGAAAGCTCCTAATAAAAATATATGCCTCCTTGACATTGAGGTAGAGAGTATAAAGAGAGGAAAATGCCAGGTTGAGCAATAAACTAATGATGACAAAGGATGCCCAAATAAAAAGTTTCATTTGTTCCTGAGACAAAATATAGAACACAGTACTCGTGTAAGGTTTCAGTGAAGGAAAATAAATCCTGAGTTTCATGTCTGAATGTTCGGGTCTCATTAGCTAGTGTGGCTTAATATTATTCTATGTTCAACACGTAGGCATATTTTACTATCTATTAGGTATACTAAGCGCCACACAAATCGGCAGACGAGAAGTTAGCCGCAGATGACACACAGACACTTCGCCGTGATTCGCTAATTGTTGCGCATGTGTGCACAATTCTGACGCCGCGTGTCGTAGTGGTGAGCACCGGCGTAGCGAGCGCGCGGGAGGCATGAGGTTGGCGGGCGGGTGTGCCCCGACGTCTCATCTCTCTGGCTCCCGCGCATACCTATATTTCGGCTTTTGCGCAGCGTTCTGCGCATAACTTCTCATCCGCCGATTTGTGTGGCGCTTAGTATAGGTATATTTTACTATCTTACATTGATATGAGTATGTTTGTAATAGTTGACTGAGGGGTTCGAAAAGATTTCGAGTGAAAAGGTACCGGCGGAAAGCGCAGCGTAGAACGTCCACCTACAGGGTAGACGGATAACCTTATCAAGACCGCAGAATCGCGCTAGATGCGAGTCGCTTCCAACCCGTCCAACCCGTCTTATTGGAGATCGATGAGGGACGCCTATGTCCAACAGTGGACGTACAATTGCTGAAACGGCGACATCGAGAAATTACAATAACAATGAAATTGATACGCAAATATTTTTAGAACCGCTACAATCAGAATCCAATAGCAATTAGGATTTGATTGAATCGTCCCAATTTGGGGAAAATCCGATTTTTATTCGGGTTTTAACGAATTGTCAGGTTAATAGCTTCTATTAATTGGTCACTCTCTAAATGGAAGTATTTTTCTGTTGGCTAATAAAGTGTCAAGATTTGAAAATGTTCTCTTTGTAGAATGTTGCAGAGAGCGTTCTAGCAAATTTCTATAGAGTCACAATCGTGAAAAAAAGTGTCCGAGGCAAAACTCTGCCGAAGCTATGTAGTGGGCAGGCGTTTTAGTTAGGTTGCAAGGCGATTGCAAGCCGACTATAACGCCGTGCGATGTCAAAGTGCTCGGTTACAAGCACTAATTAGGTGACATTGCGGCGAGATTCGAAAAAACGGGTCATTGTGAATTATTAAATGTAAATATCTAAATCGGTATGTATGACGGTGCTCGGACATTTTTTTGCAACTTTCACTTAGGTACTGTGGCTCTGTAGGTATTTCCTCGAAGCTGCGAAAGTATAAAATATAGTCCTTTACAGTCCTTGTACTATGGCTTCATTTTAGATGGTATATTTGCATTGGCAGTTCCCACTCTCGAAACTTCATTGCCCGCCCACCCCTGCTAGCTTAGCATACGACTACGTAAAGAGTTTCGCCAGCGTGTGAAAAAGTGACAGAAGTGACAGATGTATATAACTTCACCTTTGTCTCGTTTTGACACGTCGATAGAATTATTTCGTGGTGCGTATACTAGCCCGGCTGTAAACCTGAAAGTCAATTTCCGTTTTCTAGGGTTGGCAAAATTAGGCAGTAGCCCAAAAAAAGTTTTTCCTCGTTTCCGCGAGCGCTATAAAAATGTAAGAAGCAAACGAAAATTACTGTTTTTTAGGGTTCCGTACCCAAAGGGTAAAAACGAGACCCTATTACTAAGACTCTGATGTCCGTCTTTCCGTCTGTCTGTCACCGGGCTGTATCTCATGAACCATGATAGCTAGGAAGTTGAAATTTTCACAGGCGATGTATTTCTGTTACCGCTATAACAACAAATACTAAAAACAGAATAAAATAACTCGCTCTTGGCCATTTTTTCCGTTTACGTATATTCTCACACTCGCCTCTCTGACTAATGCTGGTTACATTGTTTCTTTTCTTCAGTTCTTAAAGCTCCAAATAGAGTTTTATGTACACATATCTTTCATACAACGCTTTAAAACATTCGAGTGCTTTGTACAAATCTGTGTGGATTCAGAAAAAGCCCTGCGATTTCCACCCGGGTCACGTCTGGTCGGACCCGAGGGGTCGATTCGCGATTAAGTACAGCTTTTACCGTTTGTGGTAAATCCCGTGCGTTTTCTAAAGATGTTTCTCGAATAAGTTCTGTTTAGGGTTCCGTACCCAAAGGGAAAAACGGGACCCTATTACTAAGACTTCAAAGTCCGTCTGTCCGTCTGTCCGCCTGTATCTAATGAACCGTGATAGCTAGACAGCTGAAATTTTCACAGATGATATATTTATGTTGCCGCTGTAACAACAAATACTAAAAACAGACTAAAATAAATACTGAAAGGGGGCTCCCATACAACAGACGTGATTTTTAAGAGTTTTTCGCTCACTATTAATAACGGCAAGAGGAATGGGGCTCCCATACGGTACTTAACCCTACGTGCGCGAGTCCGACTCGCACTTGGCCGATTATTTGAAAGGATATTTTCGCTAAATCTCTTTAAGGCTTTCGAAAACACAAATTTGACTAACGAAGACAAAAGATCAAGAGATTTAAGAGTTTTTATTTTCGTTTTCCGGGATTGTAACCAATTTATTTATTTCAAGTAACATGCGGGCAGTTATTATCCGTTTCTTATGTGTTTGTGAGCGAAAGGTAAAGAAAGATTAAATGGCGTTTTTGGCTGGTTTGATCCATGATATGGTTATTAAAGCCTCACTCATTTATGTGCAAATTAAAATATTGCGTTGTTTTTATTTAATAGTACTTATTTAAATCATACTTTTTGCGATCGTATTTGTTTAAATTTTACTTAATTTGATACGTACCTTAACTAAGAAATATCTATTTTGTAAATTGATTTTTCTGGCTTGATGTTTTATCCAATTGTCACATGTTCACAATTTACAATTCAATACAATATACAATACAATACTTTAGAGAAGACAAAAACATCTACCTATATATAACTATGCAATTTGCACGGAAATCTCTTCTAGATACGTGTTTCAGCGTTGTGGATCGCGCTTCAATCCTTGCGGTCTCTGTATGGGAGTCCGGTCTTTGGTTGCAAACTTTGCCCTCTTTCAATACTGGTAAACTTTTAGACCCAACTGCATTTTGTCTAGCTGTCAGCTTACACTTGGGTGATGTGAGGCCCATCGCTGTCAGTGTGGTACTGCAGTTGACCAGCTCGGTCACCACGGTCTCTCTTGCTCAAGAAGCGCTGGTCGGATCGGCCGCCAAGCCAGCCTTAACGATTTCATACGCAGGGCTTTTGCCATCGCCAATGTCACAGCCGTACTCGAACCGAGTGGGCTCGCGCGTGGTGATGGAAAAAGGCCTGACGGTATGACACTGGTCCCATGGAAGTGTGGACGGCCCTTAGTATGGGACGAAACGTGCGTCGATACTTTGGCACCGTCACATCTTTCTGAGACTCAGAGTAGGGCTGGAGCGGCGGCCAATTCGGCGGAGCAGCACAAGCGGTGCAAATATGCTAACCTCGGTAGTGGTCACATATTTGAGCCATTTGGAGTTGAGGCATTGGGTCCGTGGGGGCCGGGAGCTCATATTATTTTCAAAAGTCTTTCTGAGCGCCTGGTGGACGCGACCCGTGACCAAAATGCTGGTGTTTATTTGGCTCAATGCATAAGCATTGCCATTCCGCGTGGCAATGCAGTCAGCATGCTGGGCACGCTGCCAACTGGCAGTGGGCTTAAGCATTTGGAATATCTTTAGACTTTCAAAGGACTGTGGATGATCCAATGCTTTTATGTAGCAGTAGAGTTGTTTTGTTGTAGTTAATAAAGGCTCTTTTGCCCGATAAAAAAACTATGCAATATCTAGTAGGTACCAAAATATCGTACACGACGTAACTACTTAACACGATCTCTATAACATAACTGTAAGCCCGATTACAGAGGCGCCAGCGTAATTATCTAAACTAAATAGCATAGTTCTGCTTCTTTTTCACTTTAGGCATTCGATAGAGAGAACGCTTTTTACGTTGCTATTAAATTTACGCTGGCGCCTCTGTAATCGGGCTTATTGTCGCATTTCCTAATTGAGTTTCGAAATACAACTGACTTTTCTAAAAATGAAGTGCTCGAAATTTTGATTTTAGGTTGACTATTTGGATAAAGCTAAGCTAACAGTATAACGCTGATTGCCGATAAAATGATTTCGGCCTGTATATACGAGTGTGAAATCTCATTACATTTCGCTTGAAAAAAAGCGACCTAGATTAAAATCTAGGTGTAACAATTTAGAAATACATTTCTTTCCTGTTGGCAACTCTAAAACCTTAAAAACGTGTTAAGTTTTTCGTCATAGTAAGTTATAATATGCACAAAACACACCACTGTCTGTAATACTGCTACTTAAGCTAAATTTAAATTTATACTCTTGTCTAATGCTTTAAAATATATTTTATCAATATTTAATACTTTTATTATAATCGATAATAATACATTCATTGCTGTAATTCGTCATTAGTCATAGTTCATTTATCCGGGATAAAAAGAAGAATAGTCTTCTTTTTATCCCGGATAAATGAAGGGTTCCCATGGGATAGCACAAAAATCAAAATATCATGCTGGCGAAGCCGCGGGTAAAAACTAGTACTTATATAAACGGTTTATATAATATAAACTTATAAACGGTCGACGGAGGAGTTCTTGACTCAGGTCAATAACCTTTGTAATATTTATATTTTGTATTTTGTGACATAGGTCACTTTTTGTCTTTCAAACCCGAGGCCCTACCTTACCACCCTTAACAAAGGAGGTGGAAAATAAAAAAAAAAAACGATTTGACGGTTGTACGATTCTACAGTTGTTTTTTTACTTTACTTGAAGCGCACTCTAGAATAGCTCGCAGATAGCAGAATTTTTCCTACTTACTTAACACTTATCGTTATAGTATGGAAAATTTACGCAATATCATTAAAATTTATAGCCTGTGTTATTCTGATATTTAGGATATATTATTGAAAAGTTTCATCTCAATCCGTTAAATAGTTTTTGCGTGAAAGAGTAACAAACATCCATCCATCCATCCATCCTTCCATCCATCCATCCATCCATCTATCCATCTTTACAAACTTTCGCGTTTATTATACTCGTGTTAGTAGGATAATCGTTTAAAAGAGTAGGTAATACTATTTTACACTACGTAAACTTTGTCCGATTTAGCTTCGAGAGCAGCTTTCGCCGCGCTTACGAAGTTCATCGTGCTGGTGTCGATTGCTGCGGCATGTTCTGCAGATCCAAAAGGTGCTGTCTTCTCTTAAGAACGGGTTTTGAATAGTGGTGTCAATGATGTCCACAAGAGTCCTTCCTTCGAAAAACGCCGCTTGAAGATGGTAAGTTTCGGGGCGATTAGAATCAGCGACGTAATCCATGTTCACCATTCACAGAACGAAACGGTCTCCCCCTTGATCGAGGAACCTCCTCACTTCACATTCGGTGCCGTATAAATCAGTGGTGATGGACTGGTAGCCAGTGTTGCGGTTGACGCGCGCGTTTTGAGGGGACAAGTTGTACCATTCAGCAGGTCCTGAAAACTGGGAACCTACGAGGTGTCTACGCGCATCTCCGGGAGCTCTGGCTTCCTCGAAGTAGTCGTTCAAATATCCAGATGACGAGAAGTTGATCCGTTCTCTGTTGTTTATGTGGTGTGGTCGAATCAATGCTTGAAGGTGAGTGACTCTCTCGCGGTTTCCTTGCCCGTAGCATGTATGAACCACACTGATTGGCATGTTCGGATCGTTAAATGCTAATTCTCGTGCCACTACGGTACAGATTACTAGCGACAAACAATGAATGTTTGTTTGTCGTTCAATAACATTTTGAAGCACACCTGTTTTCAGCGAAGGATAGCAACAGTTTAAACACAATTTTTATAACCCTTCTTTTATATCTTTCTTGAAAAGAGGCATTATGTTGAGTATTATACCCCATGTTCCGGTTTTCCTTGTATTTTGTTTCGTGCAAAATACACAGCATATGAACTTGTTAGACGGCATTAAAGTACACGTCATTGCTTTAAAGATAAAGACGGTTTGATTGCTCATCATAATAATATTGTCTCTTGTGACACTTTTGCTTGACAATTTGGTATACAGCATATTGTATTTTATTCGTCCTAGTAAGAGGCATGCCTACTGCCAAACATAAGCCCTGTTTTAGATGTCTTCTGGTAGCGATCACCTGTGTTCTTATTTTTTAATCAATGTATTTCATTTTCTTCCTTTTTAGGGTTTCCAATAGATAAATACGGGACCCTATTACTAAGACTCGGCTGTCCGTCCGTCTGTCCGTTTGCCAGTCTGTCTGTCTGTTTGTCACCAGGCTGTATCTCATGAACTGTGAAACCTAGAACGTTGACATTTTCACAGATGACGTATTCCTGTTGCCACTATAATAAAAAATACTAAAAAAATTGGTTGCCTGTAAAGTCGGTATACGGGCGAAAGTTTTACGTGACAACGACTTTGAGACGAATGAGACGAATGAGAGCGAGTGAGAGGCACTTACGTGCCTCTCACTCGCTCTCATTGTGTGAAGTGTGAGCGGAGCGTAACGCAGTTTCTTGAAGTGTCACCCGGCAAACCAATTTATAAGACGTTGTCACGTCAAAATAGAAATAAATAAATATTTAAGGGGGACTTCCATACAACAAACCTAAACTTTGAACCGTTTTTCGCTCGATAACAAAAACGGTGACCTCAGAAGAATGACAAGTAATAGAAGTATTGTTAAATTTTACTCAAATAAAAACTAAGTCACAGCTGTCTTATTCATATCTGGTTATACAACATACGCGAGAGTGAGTGGAACAAAAAAAATGCAATGTCAGTAATGCATACGTCAAAATCACCACCAGTTGGAATGTCAAAATAGTTAAAATTTGGTTCCACTTTGTCTATTTTCTTTTTCGGAAATTTGAACCCTCTCGTTCCAGTGAGAAGGTTCATATCTGTGATCATTTTACCTTTCTAATTTTTACTTTTTTGAATTTGGACATCCGAGATAGCTCAATGCTAGTTTGTGAAAGCCTTCGAAAATACGTAAGTTCGGGTGTACTCGTATGTGAATCTTTTTCTAACACCTTATAAATTTCATATTTAAAATGGGTACGGTTTATATTACGTTAGTTCTTATTCTATGACGGTGACAGACAGATGCTTGAAATATTGACAGAATATTTAGTTAAATATTCACTTCTAAAATAAATTAAAACAAAATAAATATTCAAGAGGGGCTCCCGTACAAGAAACGTGATTTTTTTTGCTCCATGCTAATAACGTCAACAAGAAGATGCTTGAAATATTCACAGAATATTAAGTTGTATATTTCCTCTAAAAATAAATAATTAAAATAAAATATGGGTAGTAGGCCAGCCGTGGTTGTCTAGTGGTAATGACACCCGCCTTATAATCGTGAGGTCGTGGGTTCAAATCTCGGTCCCGTACCAATGAATTCCTTGGAATTCATGTACGGAATTTCACACCACTGGCTTTTCGGTGAAGGAAAACATCGTGAGGCAACCTGCATACGTCCGTAGAATAAATTCGATCGCGTATGTGAATCCACCAACCCGCACTTAGCCAGCGTGGTGGATATGGCCCAATCACCCTTCGTGGGTAGGCCTACGTCCTGCAGTGGACTATTAAAAAGGCTGGTACAGGGTACAGGGATGGGTATTAGGGAGGGCTTCCATACGGTACGACAACCTTCGAGCGAGTCCGACTCGCACTTGACCGATTATTCTTTTTTTATTCACTCTGCATGCTGCCATTCACTTTGTTGGTCGATTTGTGTTAAATATCAGTGGACTAGGTATATAACATACCTTTCTATTTGTAAACTCAGTCATGTAAAACTGAGATTTCACAAGCTACTTATTAGATCCGCAGCAGTAAGCTGCAAATGGATGCAATTGAGAAGGAAAAGAGGTGAACGGTAAGTATCTATACGATATAACAAAAGAAAGCCTACACTACATAAAGCAGTGGGTTATTAGATAATTATTTTTCGCAAAAAATGGCAAAACCGCCTTCCATCGTGTTCAAAATTCGAATTTTTCACTAAAATTGTTTACATTATTGTTGATTTATCAAAAACGGCTCAGCCGATATCTGTAAAATTTAAATGGAACCATCTCGAGTGTATATCCTTTTCAACTAAAAAAAAAATTTTAGATTCGGTTTACAATTGGCGAAATTATCGATGAATATACACAAAAAAAATACATACACACTAACATAGAACCTCCTCCTTTTTGGAAGTCGGTTAAAACATGCTAAGTCGATGGTTATTATATTAGTTATCACAAACTGATGACGATGAATATACCTTTGCGTTATGTCTACTGTTATTTCAGTTAATTATCTTGGTTAATGAGATATGTTCAACGTGACTACTGGTTTCATCTTGCATAAAAATTTCAACAGTTCTATTCATATTCCTTTAATCCTTTTTAATCTCAATCCTCAATTAAACCGTCACAATGCAACTGATATGATTTAAAAATTTGCTACACTTTACCTTGCTCTGGTGAAAAAAAAAGCACTTTGACCACATGAATACATTTTAATACACCTGCATTGTGATATAGTTACTGTGAAAACCAGATATTATTTTAGCGTAAATTGGCGTTAATTCAGTCAGCTAAATGCATTCATTTAGCTGACTGAATCAACGCTGATTGCAAGTGTGTCTCGTGTAGGAGCTAGTCTTATAAAATATAATTGTCGACGCGAGGAAGTCGCCGTACTGTACAATTTTAAACTGTAAATAACAAAAATAATCATCATCGTTGCCATTATCAGCCGTAGAACATCCGCTGCTGGATAAAGGCTATATCTCTACTCGTAGACACCTATGGCTCTTTTGGCCATCATTTCTATAAACTGTGTACCACGTATATTATGCCACTTCAACTTGCTAATCCGCTGGGCTATGTCAGTAACCTTGGATCGTTTACCAAGTCTAATATCGTGTTGATAATCTGGTTTTGAGGACACGAAATCATAAAGATAAATGTGCTCCACCTAGCTACGTGCATATTGATGAAGAAGAACTGATAAAGAATACTACAGAAAAATTTTAGTCATATCTAATTTCTTGACTCATTACTGAAAATCATCGATAAAATAAATTACTTTACCGCTTGACTGAACGAATGATGTAATTGGAACTAATAAGTGAATCAATTGATAAATTATAGGAAAGTACCTACCGACTTACGTACAACGTAATATGATGGTGAACATGCATATTTGTGCATTTGCCCTATACACATCACTTGCAACACAACATACTCGTACATAACTTGTTCACACTTTGATGGTATTGCGAATAATTGCATACAGAGTCATGAAATTGTAACAACAAGAATCCACTAAAACAGATTTTTGATTAATATTAGTAAAATCTATGTTTTATGGTGCGGTGTGTCAGATTTAGCCTCGTGAGCATCCTTCCCCGCGCTTACGAAGTTCGTCGTGCTCGTGTCGATTGCTGCGGCACGCCCTGCAAATCCAGAAGGTGCTGTCTTCACTCACGAACGGGTTCCGAATAGTGGTGTCAATGACATCTACGAGTACAAGATTCCTTCCTTCGAAAAACGACGCTTGGAGACGATACTTATCGGGCCGATTGGAATCAGCTACATAGTTTATGTTCACCACCCACAGCACAAAACGATCTCCCCCTTGATCGAGGAATCTCCTCACTTCACATTCAGTGCCGTACCAGTCAGTGGTAATGGACTGGTAGCCAGCGTTGCGGTTGACGCGCGCGTTTTGAGGAGACAAGTTGTACCATTCAGCAGGTCCTGAAAACTGGGACCCGACGAGGTGTCCGCGCTCATCTCCGGCAGCTCTGGCTTCTACAAAGTAGTCGTTCAAATATCCAGCCGTGGGAAAGTTGATCCGTTTGTTGTTGTTTATGTGTTGTGGTCGAATCACTGCTCTGAGGTGAATGACTCTCTCGTGGTCTCCTTGTCCGAAGCTTGTCTGGACCATTCTGATTGGCATATCCGGATCACTGAATGTTATTTCTCGTGCCGTCACGGCACTTATAACTACCGCGAATAAACAAAAATACTGCATCTTGATTCACGTCTTTTACCAGTTCAGAATTGCCACACTCTGAATACGCGTTTTCTAAGTAATTCCCCTTTATATATTTTTTTTCTTATGCAGAGATTACAAGAAAAACAAAAAGTGTGCCGGGTTTCCTCGTACTTTCCATCTTGCAGAAGACATGTAAACTTGTTGGATAAGATTGTGGGTTTTTTTATTGTTTATATCAGGTTTGTGATACGTTAATTACCTATCCGCTCAGCAAAACCATTACAATGATACCATAACCATAGCCAATGAATAAAAATAGAAGATTTAATGTAGAGAAGCTTGACCAATTTTAATCAAAATAATTAAAAGGTTTAAGCGTGTGAAAGCTAGTTTTTAGGGTTCCGTACCGAAAGGGTAAAAACGGGACCCTATTACTAAAACTTCGATGTCTGTTTATCTGTCACCGGGCTGTATCTCATGAACCATGATGGCTAGGCAGCTGAAATTTTTTCAGATGATGCATTTCTGTTGCCGCTATAACAACAAATACTTACTAAAACAGAATAAAATAAATATATAAGGACATACAACAAACGTGAGTTTTAGGAGTTTTTTGCTCGCTATTAATAACGGCAAAATGAATGGGGCTCCCATACGGTACGGAACTCTTCGTGCGAGTTCTGACTCGTACTTGGCCGATTTTTATTTTTTGAAGGTGACATCAGTAGGTACCAAAGACATTTTTTTGATGTGTGTTAATGAATCATATATTTTTGAGTTTTATTGGAGCAGAAGATAAGTACATTTCAAATGTTTTCATTGTTGCTTGATTAAGATATTTAGAGCAATTACGCAAACCTACTACTGTTTAAAAAATATAATTTATGTTCAATTTTTGAATTATTAACGATTTAATAAATGTTAAATGTTTTGTCACCCATTAAAATATATCACTTAAATAAAAAAACATTCGCCCAAGAATTAGTATGCTGATTGTTTTGAATTAACTGGCATCTCAAATATGTATTTAAGTCGCCGTTTGAGGCGTTTATTTTTGCCTACACTGTTTGTCGCCCACCCAGTATGCCACCTTACATTTTTTACATCTTATTCGTCATTCGTATAAATAATTTAAAAACAGAATAAAAATTAATCATATATTATTTTGGTTTTTACTTCATACCTAGTTGATTTCATTTTACTCATCAGTTAGGTATATTCTATTTTTACTCGAATTTAAATTATTTTTACTAGAAAATAAATTTTCCTCACATCATCAAACTTTATACAATTATTATCACAATATTCTGCAGTTAAAATTACTATTTTATTGCAAACTTGTAGATAATATATGTAGCACATATATGTGGCAAATACTCATACGAATACATCGCAATATACAAAGTTTACGAAACATAATATTATGTTGCAGAATTTATTGTTGTAGTAGCACATTAGAAACGTTTATTTGTTGTGTTCTGTGAGCAATATTTGTGGAATTACTAGTGGCGTTAATATACGTAGTTATGAGTACAAATCTGCTGCAATATTCATACATTTTCTAGAACTGCTAAAAATTACTAATATTTTATCGTTCAAATTCAGAATATTCTCTTACAGATTAAAAAAAAACTTATACATCAGCCAACAAACTACAAAGGTATGAGGTATGAAATCAACAAAAAACCGAGACAGAAAAATTGAAAAACCCCACCATTTTGGATGTCGGTTGAAAGTAATACCGCAGTGCAACTAATGAACTGGCTGCAAAGTAATTAATAATAGGTAAATAAAAACTTAAATTAAAAATTGAAAAAAAAAACCCCCGACACAAAAACCTACCTAAAAAAAGTACGAAATTTTCTTCCATCCCCACTTTAACCCACCATAACTCTTAAACGGCTCAATCGATTTTTATAAAACATAGCTAAGAACACTCTCGATTAAGTCTCCTTTCATTCAAAAAAAACTAAACTGAAATCGGTTCAGTGGTTCGGGCGCTATGATGCCACAGATAGACAGACAGACAGACAGACACACAGACAAACAGACACGTCAAACTTATAACACCCCTCTTTTGCGTCGGGGGTTAATAAATAACTTTATTTGCCTTAACCCTCTGCAACCAAAACTAATAAAAAAAATCTGCAGGTACTCATGCTACGAGAGCAAGCGGGAGGAAAAGCGAAGCCGAACGTCGCGTCGGAGCGCTTACACAATAAGGCCCCTGGACCGCAGGTCAGTAATAAGTGATGAAGTGTCTTACATACCTCATGTCAGTAAATGAATCATATCCATAGTAAAATATGTCGATCATTTTTTTTTTATAGTGCAGCTTATTATATTGTCAGAAATAAATTAGTATTAGTTAGTAGAAGGTTAGTAGGTATATTAGCAATTGTGAATTAGTGCCTTTAGGCATGAACAAAAAGTTTCTAGTGTAAAGGTTCCACGAAAATTGATGATGCGTTACGTCGTGTGTAGGTCGTCATTACCAAATTTACCACCTTCAAACGAGCCTGAATCATCTTCTGCGAGAAATATGTGTCATAGGTATATAACTAAGTAAATTGAAGCAGCAAAAAAATCTGTGAGTTATATTTGTGCAAAATCAAGTGTATGGGGAAAATGTAAAAAAAAGAAGAGTAGTAGTAGAAGAGTCGAGGCTGATTTAAAAAAAAAAAACTACGTAACGATTTTTCTAATCATTTATTTTCTGTCGAGTTAATGCTAGAAAAAGGCAAATATAATTTCCAAAAGACGGCGGTGTCAAAAGTTCCCAAAATTACTAAATTTATAAACAAGATTGAATATTCTAATGATCTTTTAGTTTAATTTCATCCAATTAAGTTTTTTTTACATTTATAAAACACTACCAAATAATGTTTACGAACTGATATCCATAAAAAATCAATTGGTAAAAATAATGGTGTGGTGATATGCAACCTACTTTAGAAACCATAGCTTGTTACATCGCTTATGCCAGATCTGAAACTAGCTGTCATTACTTAATATTCATATTCTTGTACGCCGTATTTTTTGTCGATTAAAGCCATAATTATTCAGAAATGGTTTAGAATTCTACAATTTAATCGACAAAATTAAAAATGGATAAATATCTAAGACCAGAAAGATTCGAAGCCGATCCCTCAGCAAGTTTGGACCAATCGAATCTATGGATTCATTGGAAGGCAACTTTTAATAATTTTATTCAAGCTATACAAGACAAAGAAAAGATAAGTAATGACTGCAAATATCAATTATTAGTCAATTACTTATCCCCGATCATCTACTCGCACATCAAAGATACAAAAGATTATGACGCAGCTATACTAAAATTAGACGCATTATTTTTGAAACCAGTAAACGAGATATACGCCCGTTACCGATTAGCCAAAAGTCAACAAAATCCTGGAGAATCTATTGATCAATACATACAAAAGTTAAAACTCTTATCGAAGAACTGCGACTTCAAATCGGTAAACGCTGAACAAAATGAAAGTGAGTACATTCGAGACGCCTTCATCTCAGGGCTATCGTCATCAGCAGTACGTCAGCGGCTCCTAGAAAACAGTACTCTTACTCTTGATGAAGCTTATAAGCAAGCACGAGCTCTAGAAATGGCGCAAATTAATAATGAAAATTACCGACGAGAACCAACGCCTATAATGAATTGCGCTACGAATTCTAATAAAAAACAAGAAACATGCTACCATATCTTTCCTGCATATTGTCAGCAACAGATCTTAACAAAGCGACACTACCTGTTATCATAAACGGCAAAACTACAGCGAAGGCACTTATCGACACTGGTAGCACAGCAAGTTTTATCGATCGACGTCTTGTTAACTTATGCAATTTGAATGTCTATCCCTGCAAGCAGAGGATTACAATGGCAACAACAAATCTATGTACGCAAGTGATTGGATCATGCAAACTGACACTAAATATACAAAATCAAAATATTGATGTTACTCTCATGATTATGGATGGACTTTGCTCAGATATTATACTTGGACATGATGTTTTGCAGAATCATAAGGCTTTAGAAATGGAATTCGGTGGTTCTAAACCAACACTCAAACTATGCGCTATATCCGAAGCAAACATCAAACCAGTCAGCTTGTTTACTAATTTGCTACCATTTGCGAAGCCAATTGCTGTGAAGTCCCGAAAATACTCTGATTTAGATACTATATTTATCAAAGCTGAAATACAAAAACTTTTAGATGACAAGATAATCGAACCGAGTCTATCACCATGGAGAGCACAAGTTCTTGTGACGTCTAGCGAGCATAACAAGAAGAGGATGGTCATCGATTACTCACAAACAATAAACAGATTCACGGAACTTGATGCTTATCCGTTACCGTCAATAGATGGACTTATCGCGAAGGTAGCTAAACATAAAATTTTTAACAAAATAGATTTACGCAGTGCTTATCATCAGATACCAATTTTAGAACACGAAAAACCATATACAGCTTTTGAGGCCTGCGGAAATTTATATCAATTTCGGCGTATACCGTTTGGTGTTACCAATGGAGTGGCTGCTTTCCAACGAGCCATCAATACTATCATAGAAAAAGAACATCTGCAAGGAGTATACGCTTTCTTAGATGATATTACAATATGTGGTCAAGATCAAGCTGAGCATGATGAGAGATTACATTCTTTTCAAGAGATTGCAACTCGCTACAATCTGACTTTGAACATTCAGAAAAGCGAATTTTCCAAAACGAATATAAACTTACTAGGCTACAACATATGCAATAACGTTGTTAGGCCGGATCCTGAACGCCTGCGCCCTCTACTAGACATGCCGGTACCAGATAATCTATCCTCACTCAGAAGGACTATGGGCGTTTTTGCACATTATTCAAAATGGATCCCAAAATTCTCAGACAAGATAAAGTTTCTTGCAAAATCGGAGAAATTCCCGCTATCTACTGAAGCAGTACAAGCGTTTCAATCTTTAAAAAAACGAAATAGCTAAATCAGCAATCAACGTTATTGACCCAAACATTCAACTAACCGTAGAAACCGATGCATCTGATCACGCTATTGCAGCTACTCTTACCCAAGAAAGCAGACCAGTAGCATTTTTCTCGAGAACTTTGAGCACTGCTGAACGCAATCACTCAGCAATAGAAAAAGAAGCTGCAGCTATCGTGGAAAGCATAAGGAAGTGGAGACAATTTCTTATGGGCAAAACATTTCGACTTATTACTGATCAGAAGTCAGTGGCGTTTATGTTTGATCAAAAACATAGTTCCAAAATAAAAAATGATAAAATTCAACGATGGCGCTTAGAATTATCAAGTTATAATTTCGATATCATATATCGTCCAGGCAAAGATAACATAGTAGCTGATGCCCTTTCTAGAGCGCATGTAAAGGCAACAACACAAACAATAAACGACAAAATTTTTCAACTGCATAAAAATCTATGCCACCCCGGTATAACACGCATGGTTCACTGGGTTCGAGCGAAAAATTTGCCATATTCAGTCGAAGACATTAGGCGAATCACAGGGTCATGCAAGGTCTGCGCTGAAATAAAACCTAGATTTATTAGAACGAAGGGTACTTTAATAAAGGCAACTGCTCCATTTGAAAGAATATCAATTGACTTCAAGGGACCACTACCATGTGATACTAGCAATCGCTACATGCTCACTATCATAGACGAATACTCCAGATTTCCTTTCGCGTTTCCCTGCTCGGACCTAAGTTCAGAAACTGTTAAAAAGAAGTTGACAGAGTTATTCTCAGTATTTGGTATACCGAGCTATGTACATTCAGACAGAGGAACTGCATTTGTATCTGCTGACCTCAAAGATTTTCTGCACGGGATGGGTGTAGCTACAAGCTATACCACACCATATAATCCTCAAGGCAATGGCCAAACTGAGAGGTACAACGGTATTATTTGGAAGACTGCAGCTTTCGTTAAAAACATTAGATCTGCCAATCAGTCGCTGGGAAACTGTTCTCGCACAGTCACTGCATTCTATAAGATCGTTATTGTGCACAGCCACCGGTTGCACTCCTCATGAGCGAATGTTTACTCATCCGCGCAGATCCGCGAACGGAGAGTCAATGCCGACGTGGCTCACGCAGGCGGAAAGAGCACTTTTGAAGAACAACGTAAAGAGAAGTAAATATGATCCAATTGTAGAGGAAGTCGAACTAGTCGAGACAAATCCCATGCACTCGCATGTGAGATTACAAAATGGCCGAGAGCTTGTTGTCTCCAATCGGCATTTAGCACCCACTGGGTATGAGCAATCCGATACGGAGGATCCAGATTTCGAAGACTTGGGAGATGATGAGCAATATGCTACCCCAGAACAATCTCCAGAAACATCTCATCGATCATCAAGAGTACGGCGCCCTCCTGCATATCTCCAGGACTACGATACATCTTAACCAGGGGAGAATGTGGTGATATGCAACCTACTTTAGAAACCATAGCTTGTTACATCGCTTATGCCAGATCTGAAACTAGCTGTCATTACTTAATATTCATATTCTTGTACGCCGTATTTTTTGTCGATTAAAGCCATAATTATTCAGAAATGGTTTAGAATTCTACAAATGGAAATTGAAATAGAGGTCTGACATACCGCACCTCATTAGAATGATTACAAAAATCCCACCTCAGCTACACTCTTAACAATATACACTTGTCCATTGGCTCTGAACTAGTTAAAAACTGTATCTCGGAGCCAATGGCTTCACCCGTACGTAATCTGCAGCAGTAAAAAGTTATACAAAAAAAAGTAAATTTAGAGATAAAATTTAGACTATTGATCGAAACGCGAAAAAAGCAATAATGATTATATTATATAAACCATAAATTACATCGTGACATACGAGTATACTTAATACGAACTACACAATGTTAAAACTTAAAACCAACAATTAGAGTTTCAAATGGTAGCTCCTGCGAGTAATAATACCTACTCGTGTTATCCTACTAAAATTATAAACACGAAAGTTTGTAAGTATGGATGGATGGATGGGTGTTTGTTACACTTTCACGTAAAAACTACTGATTGGATTTTAATGAAACTTTACAAAAATATAGCTTTTACATCAGCATAACGCATAGGCTATAATTTATAAAGATATTTTGTGAATTGTCTAAAATATGATGATAAGTGTCGAGTAAGAAGGAAAATCCTGCATTTGTGAGCCATTCTAGCGTGCGCTACAAAAATCATAAAGTTTCACAGTAAGTATTACCGTTCATGAGTTAC
Organism: Hypomecis atomaria; assembly: GCA_964007245.1. Classification (NCBI taxonomy): domain Eukaryota; kingdom Metazoa; phylum Arthropoda; class Insecta; order Lepidoptera; family Geometridae; genus Hypomecis; species Hypomecis atomaria. The sequence goes on along the minus strand of OZ023296.1, from coordinate 8,982,230 downwards.
AGCCTGGTGACAGACAGACAGACAGACGGACAGTGGAGTCTTAGTAATAGGGTCCCGTTTTTATCCTTTGGGTACGGAACCCTAAAAATAAAAGGTAATGGGATAGCACAAAAATCTAAATATCACGTGGGCGAAGCCGCGGGTAATAGCTAGTTAATAATATGTATTCGTAGGGTTTCCTATTTAACTTAGACACTTTGATAAATAAGTAAAGTTACGTCTATCAAATTGGTTTCCATAAATTCCACTAAAAAGACGGCCCACCAGCAATCAATGAAAGGAATTGCCAACTCGTTTGATGGAGTTAAATTTGAAAGAACCTACTCTTCAATCCTATGAAAGCTTTGACTTGTATGGGAATCTTATTAAATAATGCTTTGAGGAAAATTAAGTTATGATCAGATAGAAGACTTAAAACTCGCAGGTATGGCAATAACAAGTAATAGCAAGCGAAATTGGTTCATAAAATGTAGAGATTGTGAAGACCTTGAAAAACAGGTTTTGGCGGCAAAAACTATAGATACATACTAGTAGGAATAATATATGGGTATAAATATGAATTTGCCGATGCATGAGTATAGCATAAGTGCCTAAAATAAGAATGTTATTTTAAACGAGGCGTTCTGACTGCGTTTTTAACCAACTATCTTACTCCCACAATTTGATATGGAATTAAATTTCTAAAAATCTTTAAAAGTCATAGGAAACATTTATCAACACACGTAATAAAGTATAAACACACGTAAAATGCGACAGAAAACTGTTATTATTTTCGTTTTTTTTATACTCTGTTCCGTCGTAGTACTTAGTTCCGTACCCGAATGGACCTTGATAAATTTTATATTAATTTAACTATTTATATTTGAAGAAACGGTACAAAAAAACTATGTCAAAGAGATAAATCTTCATGATACGTGCAAGTGTTATATTTTTCCTATCATAAGATGATTTTGAAAGTAAGTCATTGTTTTACTTAGATTATTTAATACACAAATATGTTAACTATTTTACTACCTAAGTGATAAGATAACGTAATCAATACACAACTCAAATTGTGATAGAATGTCTCAAGATATAAGTAACTAATAAACAAGGATAACTATTGAAATATTGTGTATTTTTTTTATTATTATTAATGAATTACTTTGTAGCCATAAACGTGACAATAATTTAGTAAGACCCTTTTAGAAGTAAATAAACTTATCATCTTAAATACAAAAAATATTTTCTGCAAAACATAGTCAAAGACTGATGTAGCAAATACAAACAAATACAGCTGAATAATAGAGTCTTCTCATTAGAAGTGGATGACAAATATTTATCAGTGCTCCTTTATGTTTATATCAATAAGTAGCTAACCACGTGAGCAAGTTTCTGCACGCCTGCGAAGTTCGTCATGCTCGTGACGGCTACTTCTACACACTCTGCAAATCCAGAAAGTGCTATCTTCTCTTAAGAACGGGTTATTAATTGTAGTATCTATGGCGTCAACACGTCGCCCTCCTTCGAAGAAAGTTGCTCGAAGACGGTAAGTGTGGGGCCGATTAGAATCTCTAACGTAGGTCATGTTTACTTCCCACACCACATGCCGATCACCGCCTTGGTCGAGGAATCTTCTTACTTCACATTCAGTTCCGTACCAGTCAGTAGTGATGGATTGGTAGCCAGCGTTGCGGTTGACGCGCGCGTTCTGAGGAGATAGATTGTACCAATTAGCCGATCCAGAGAACTGAGACCCCACTAGATGTCCACGCTCATCTCCAGGTGCCATGGCTTGTCTGAAATAGTCGTTTAAATAGCCGGATCTAGGGAAATCGATTCGATCTGCGTTGTTGACGTGATTTGGTCGAATTACTGCTCGTATGTAGGTTACTCGTTCGTGATCGCCTTGACCGTAACTCGTATGGACTTCTTCGATTGGCGGATCATCTGTGATCCTGATTTCGCGTGCGGCCGCAACACTAACAAGTAAAGCAAATACAAAGCAATCAATATACTTCATATTGGACTACGTCTTGTTTCTACAGAGGATAGTAACACTATGAGGATTTTGTTCCTTGAGCTCTTATTTTATATTTTTCTAGAGGAATAATTCTAATGACACAAGGAAAATAACAAGACTTAATAATTCCTGTTTACTTCAAGTATTGCAAAAACAATGTAAGTCAATAAATCTATTACATAATTTTTTTGTAGTAGGTATACCTACAGGATGTAATTGCCTTACTTATTTGTATTATCCTCAATTCTTATAAATAAAGGAGACTAAGAACTTGCTTAATAACTAGTACACACAATAATACTTTTGTATAAGTAAAAAAATATAAATAAACTATTAAAAACGATTCAAAAGGTGCAAAACCAGTAATGTTAGTAATTATTTATGATAACTTAATTACATACATTACATAGATTAACTGATGATATTATAAGCAAGACCGCAGAAACGCGCTAGAAGCAAGCCACCTCCAAACGGCTTATTGTAAATCCACAGGGAGCCTCCCCTATGTCCAACTGTAGTAGAATGGATGAATGAATGGAATTGCATAAGTTCCATTATATTGCTATGCAATTATTATTGAGGTTTTGTTTTCGTGAGCGACTATTATGTGTGCAATGCTCGAACGAACGATCGATTGATGAGTTTCAAGTGGACCCATCTTATGCAATACTTTGTTGTATTACTTGTATAGCAACGTAGGGAGAAGGTCTTCATCCAGGTTTTGTTAGGTAGGTATCCTAAATTAAATACTTAACTTTATTAATGAAATTTGTTGTTAAGTTACTTTTTAAGGTTCCGTACCCAAGGGGTAAAAACGAGACCCTATTACTAAGACTCTGTTTTCCGTCCGTCCGTGTAAAAATTTCAACTATCTAACTATTACGGTTCATGAGATACAGCCTGGTGACAAACAGAAAGCTGTTTGTCACCAGGCTGTATCTCATGAACCGTAATAGTTAGATAGTTGAAATTTTTACAGGTGAAGTATTTCTGTTGCCGCTATAACAACAATTACTAAAAACAGAATAAAATAAATGTTTTAGGGGCTCCCACCCAAGAAACGTAAATTTTTGCCATTTTTTGCTCGGTTTTAATAAGGGTAACGGTACCTATAGGCATCTTTCCCCGCTCCCTTATGCCGCGCAGGCGATACGCGTGTTAAGCGGTCGGCCTATAGGGGCTTGGAATAATTATAGGGCTACAAAGAGACTTCCATAATTAGGGCACGAAACCTTTCGTGCGCGAGTCCGAGTTGCACTTGACCGATTTTAATAAAAATATTTCTTTCCAAATTTAAACATTGTCATTGATTAATAAGGGCTATACTCGTGATATAATTATTTTATTTACGTTTTGCTCGAACAAGCACAATAGAGCCTGAGTCCTGTATTGTCTATGTTATGTTATGTATTACGAGGAAGGGTGCGAAGCCGACGACGTGGTTGGAAATTAGCATGTAAACGAGCAGCTGTGATTGAGTTGCCAGCGTCACCGATCGACTGCGCTGTGATCGCTGAAATTATGCTCGTAAATATTTGTACTAGAAAGAGAACTGTTTTTTTAAACTCCACTACATAAATATTGTTTTGCCTAAAATGGCACAACCGACTGCAATTGTTGCAAATGTTGCAATCTACACACAAAATTCGAATAGTTCGCTATAATCGATGAACGCCATTTCGATAAAATTTAAATGAAACCTACACCTACCTACTACTTACTACTACAACACCTACAAATATACACTACAAAAATATACTAGCTGGAAAATACATACATAGAACGTCCACTCCTGGATATAGGCCTTTCCTCCAGATCTCCAATAAGACAGGTTGGAAGAAAGGTAAAAGTCGGTGAAACCGTTATTTCAGTGTTTAATCGACTTCGAAAAAGGAGGGAAATTTTCAATAGAAATCTTTACTTATAAAACTTCGCCTCGTATGTCAAAACCGCGCCTTTAGCTTGCTGCTTTAGGCTAGAAGCCGATTGTATGAAATGTAGCGCTTAAAGATTGTAAGAAATAAGCGCAACTACGCGCTTTTTTTCGCTTTTCGCGATTAGGTGTTCGTTAGCGATCATCGAAGTTAAGCAACGTTCAGCACGGTTATCTTCGGATGGGTGACCGCAGGTGGCATTTACAACTGAGCGCTATCGTGGTACGTTAAATTGTAGGCCCCGGTTGTTTTAACCGTTTAGCCATGTCAGAGGCCTTCAGGCGGCTTAAAAACTCTGACACCAGGGCTAGCCACCCGGCCGGCCTATACGAACTTACTTAAGGCCGCTGCATACGTAACGAGATAATGCCTCGGACGGGGCGTGAACGGGAACGAGACGTGACTGCCCCGTTCGAGACGGGAACGTGTTTTTAATGCATACGTACCGTAACAGTGATTCGGATCTAACTGTTGTGAAGAAGGAAAGATGGATTTTTCATTTCGAAAATTGGCTTTGATTGCTATTGTTCTAGATGACGAAGTAGTTATAAACGTCCAACACTACTTTTCTCTCCGGAACGAACGGAGTGACTGTGCATACGTAGCGGAAACACGGACGGGACGGGGCACGTGCCGGACGGGACGTGCTAAACATCGTTGGCGACGATATTTTCCCGCCCCGTCAGTGCCACGTTCCCGTCCCGTCCGTGTCTCCGTGACATATGCGCTTCCATATACATTTTGTATGAAACGATATTTCTAAAATTTCCCGTTCCGTCCCGTCCGTGAAAAAACCCGTCACGTATGCAGCGGCCTTTATTTATGAAATCTGACGTTTTATCCTACTTTTATAGTAGGTATTAGTTACAAATTACATACAATTACATCCTACATACTCATGAATCAGCGATACGAACAAAGAACCATTGAGTAAATGTAGATAAAATTATGTTATCGTGATGATGATGAAATAAATACTGTACCAATGCAATGGATCCAGTCACTGAATGGGTACTCTGAATAAACTATTGCTAACATGGGTTTTTTATAGTAGGTATATATTTTAAACAATACTTAATTTCAATACTAGAGGTACAAAAAAATGCTTTTTTTATTAGATACAATAACTCACCAAAATATTGTGCCACAATCATTAGGTATTCATACGTTATATTTAATCGACTGCCTAAGGAGTGTAATGATTTTGGATAAATGTATGTAGCAAACTTTACCTACCAATAATTATTTTGCCTTTTTTGCAGGACTACATTTTTTGTTGATTTAAGCTGGATAGTTGCATAAATAGGCATACAATTTTTTAATGGTTAAAGGTTTAGAAAAAGTGAAACATGCTAAACTACTTGGTGGCGAATAATGTCAAGATATAGGTACAATAAAGCATTTGACCTAAAACAAGAAACTCATGTTTTTATTTGGAAATAAAAAAAATACGTTACAGATTTTCTCCCAGTATTGGCCCACCTAATCAACTAAAGTAAGTTTGGTTCAGAGATTTTTAACCCGCTTAAAGACCTCTGATATAGCTAAACAGTAAAAACAACTGGGACCTACAATTTAACTTAAACGCAAAACAAAAAAAAAAACTAATATCATCCGAGATACGGTAGCGCTCAGTTTGTGGTCACCCATCCGAAAAAAGTACTACTGCGAGAGTGTTATTTTTTGTTTAATTTTACCCACCTATGAAAAACGTTCTATAATGTATTGTAGCTTTGTGTGTCAAAATCATATTCAAGATTTTTTTTCAGGATTTGATTAATGTTGAAGTACAATCGTAACACGCGAAGAATGTCCCGAGAAAATGAATAAAAGTATTCTTACTTGTAGGCTGGAAAAGGGGAACGAATTATTTTTCGCAAAAAATGGCATGAGCGAGTTCAACCGTGTACAGAATTCGTGAATAGTTCGCAAGGATCGATCGGTTATATCATAATATTATCAAAAACATAGCTTCTTTTTTTTGGGCAGTCATGAAAAAAGCAAAAGTGACATTCTTTTAAGGAAACGGTTCTAAAGTAACTCTTCTTACAAGAAATTTCCCGAAAATCAACTCAACAGCGAGACACTCCACAAAAATCCTCCTGCCCTACGTGCGATGACTTTACTTCAGCTAGCCCGGGAGGTAAACGCAAAAAATGCAACTACTTTCTAAAAAGCTGAATTTTTGGTATTACGTTGTCACGGTGGTTTACAGCAATACCCCGGAGCCAGTCAGCTGGGTTCCTTAGCGTTTGGTTAGGCGTAAAGCGATGCTAAGCCTAACTGACAGGCCTTGTTACTTGTTTCAGGTGATTGGCTGTGGTTACATTTTTTTCATTAATTTTCTAACCGTAGAACAAATTTTTAGCTTTTAGAAGTAGTTACTAGATACTAATTTATTTAATAAAAAATCAAACGGGTGCTTCCCTGGCATTGGGTATACCATAACCACGTTATACCAAAATTTCAGTTTTTAGAGAGTAGTTGCATTTTTTGCGCTTACCTCCCGGCCTAAAGCGACAAGTCATCGGAAAGAGATTCAATCTACAATTCAATTGCACATTTCATTCGACATTAAGGTGCGGCGAAAGATGGGCCGTGACAGAACCGTGACCAAAATACTAAGCAACCAAACCGAGCAAACGGCTAGCCACCGATTACCTCATATTGATACCGTATCCAAAATGCGGGCACAAAAATTGCGGATTGTCTTACCTTGAGAGGAAGGGAATAACTGCATTATTTTAAACTTTGGCCAGTATTGATTGGGTTATTGATTTAGTTAAACATTTTAACAATCATCCTTAAATTAAAATCTATTATGTGAAAAACCAAAATTTGTCTTTAAACGTGGCAATGCTCAATTCTATGTTATGTAACAAATGGACTTTTAGGATGAAATCCTTTGCCTTTTAAGGTTAAATATTCCTCCTACCTCCTTTTAGGCAATGATAACTACCCTAGACTACAATACTTTTTACTATCTTGCAGAATGTGATCAGACGCCAACTTAATACATAAACATAATATATATATTCTTCCTGTACTAATCTATCGCTACCTCAAGGTTGCCAGGAGAGATCAATAAATTTAGTGATAAGGCCACCTGTTGTTTCACTAATGTTTAAGCTTTTGTCTCTGTAAGTTGTAAATATCTCTGTGAATCAATAATAAATTATTATAAAATATAACTTTTTAAATACAAGCTTTTGAGGTCCTGGATATCATGTAGCAGCAGAGTGCTAGCCAAGACAAATAAAACAAGCCCAAACACGACGGGTCTATCTTGTTTAGTACAGTAGTTCCTATAGCCACCTTCCGACTCCATCTTGAGATCAGCTTCAAGTTACCATATTATTGCATTGTCACGCGATTTCAGCTCAATCAAAAACCGGGAAGTTGGTCAGATCTAACTTGCAAGATTCTACCCGAACTTACATAAATACATAGGGACATCCATTGCTAGTTAAATAAAAGCTTGTAAAATGTTAATTAATCAATCATTAACAACTATTGGTTTAAGACCCGAGTTCACCAAAACTTATTTAAGTTAAACGTATGATTACTGTATTTAAACAACGGTTAAACTCGGGCATTAGTCCCGTGTTCACCAACAGATGTTTAATTTTGGTTAAATCTCAAACGGCTTATAAACGAAACTTTGCTGTTCACCAAGGAAAAACCGTTGTTTAAATACAATAATCACACGTTTAACTTAAACAAGCGTTGGTGAACTCGGGTCTAAACCTACTTTTATTTTCAAAAACTTAACAATAGATTTGGTTTGTCTATAGAAGATAATCTGCGGACTAAGCATACTGAAACGTGAGCTTTTGTGCTCTAAATTGCTTTGTTATAATAAATTGTGTGTAATGACGTAGTTTCGTCCTCGGAAGGTGATACAACGCAGCTGAGCGTTTAGTTAATGTGCTGTCACTTTGCGTCGACTAATGGACACTGAATTTCTGTGACGTCTCACATGGTGGCTGAAGGCGAAGAAATAGGACTCGGTTCTCGTAAATCTTGCGCTGTATGTACAAAATGTTAGGTCATTTTCCCTTCTTCACATAAGTAGGCAAGTGCACGTAATGAGCGAACGGCCTGATTTGGTATCAGAGTTTTAAATCCGTCAGATGCCATCGTGTCCTCCGGTATGCGTATTTTAACCATTTCTACGTAATACTTCTACGTACGATTGATCGTACCACGTGTTAAACCACCTCAAGTCTTCTGACACGGATAAACGGTTAAAGCAACCGGGATCTACATTTTTTTTGGCTGGTCTCATCAAATATTATTTTCTTATTATAAAAATACACAGTTATCACAACAAATCAATTAAGTGCCGTAAAACTACAGTAAGTTTGTCACGGCACTGTTATTTCCACACACGCTGACTGTTACAAAGTGCGTGAACTAAAAATAGTAATTAAAGTCAATAATAGTAAATAAATTGTATTTTAAGTCTTATCCGTGGCACGGACTGACGGTCTCTCGCGTTCAGTTGTAAATGCCATCCGCGGTCACTCATACGAAGACTGACCGTGCGTGATCACCTTCTCCACATCATTATCCCTGACGCAGGAATTACACACCTAGCGTTTTTCGGTTATTTCTTAAATTTATACACTATATTATATTAGCATAGTACTAGTACCTAGTCATGAGACTTACCCAGAAAAAGTAAGCTCCTGTTTAAAAAATAATAATTATTCAAATATATGGGCGTTTCTCTAGAAGATGAATTCTGGGATAACGTTGTACTTACTCATCAATAATGATGACCAATTGCTCAAGGCCATGAAAAAGTAAAATTTAAAGTAAAGTAATTTTTATTCACTTCTGTCTTATTTCGGATATCAAATTTTAATTAATGCCATTTAGACTTAGCCTTTACGAATGAAGATTACTTAAAATAAATTCTGATTCTTCAATAGCAAAGTCAGGAACGGCTTGCTCACGTTTTATTTTTAGGCTCCAATCATAAATTCAAAGACGCAAAATGTGAGAAAGGAAGTATGACATCACTCAAACTTCCAGATATCAGAGGAAAAGAAACCTTTGAAACAACTTGAACTTAAATTGACAGGGCCAACTTCGGTGTATTAATAACGGGTGGCGCAAAAGTACTGGCACTAAAGAAAATACTTTTTTTTTTATATGACATTTTCTGTCATTCTGTTGTTGAAAATTGTGTAGTGAACAAATGTAAAATACACTGAAAATAAACATGGACCGTTTTACTCCCCAAGAACGTGGAATAATTGTGTCAATGTTCTTTTTTCTCGGCTTTTCCAGGCCGAGTTATCTCTCGTTTTGGCGATTTGCCTTGGCCTGCAAGATCACCCGATCTGACCAGTCCAGACTTCTTTCTTTGGGGTTTTTTGAAATCTCGGGTGTATGTGAACAAGCCACAGACTCTCGCAGCTCTAAAAGAAAACATTCGTCAAGAAATAACGAACATATCGCAGGAAGTGTTACGGCAAGTTATGCAAAATGTCATAAATAGGGCTCAAATGTGTATCAACTCTGGAGGTCACCATTTAAAAGACATCATCTTTAAATCCTAATGGTACGAAATTTAATGGCACAAATATACATTTAAAAAAATCTAAATCTAGTTTTCTAATTTAGAAAAAATGTTATAGCTGAACCAAATAGGGTCATTACTTTTGCGCCACCCAGTATTTAGATAATTCCACAAATTTCACCTTTGAAAACTAGAAGTTGTACAAAATATTTACTGTGCAAAAGTGTGCATAGTTATAGTAGGGTCCAGAATTGCAACATTTCCATAAGTTTATTTATTTTTGTAAAATTATATTTTGCCTCCGATCACAAGTTGCCATGATTTTGTTTTAATGAATTCAGAGTGTATTTTTTTTTTAATTTCAGAGTTAAAAGCAGTTGGACAGTTGGTAAAGCCACTGGTCATCTTTTGGGCTGAATGAAGAAGAAGAAGAAAGGTTAAAAGAGTAATGGATAATGGTCAAAAGCCATAAAACATCAGAACTTAATAGTCCTTGCTCCTTGGCATCATTGGCGCCCTAGTGTGTGATTAGGTATGAAAAAAAAGCGCGTAACGCGCTCTAACGTGCTGAATTACGTGTGAAAAATATTTATTTTTTAAATAACATAACTCTGTTTATAATTTATTTTAACGTTATTTTACAATCACAGAAATAAAAAGAATTAGCCAAGTGCGAGTTGGACTCGCGCATGTAGGGTTCCGCATCGTGGAAGCCCCCCCAGTTAATATATTTGAATGTTATTATTTATTTTTGAAGGGAATAAACAACTTTTTGTACGGAACCCTAAAAATGCTTACCGCGTTACGTTACGTTTTGTCGATAAAGAATCAGGCCCTAGATTTTCTGGTAGCTACTTAGACCACTTTGCGCCCAATTTTGATAAATGACTTCATTAAATATTATTATATTTCTATCCGTGCTCCGAAACGGAAATAATGCCATATTTGTTGGCGTTTTAGAACAAATTCGATGATAATGTTTTTACTTGTTTTTAAGAAAAATATTTACAGATTTTCTTTACAGAAAATATTTACAGATTTTCTTTACAAAAAATAGTGCTATTTTCTGTAAAGAAAATCTGTAAATATTTTTCTTCTACGTAATACTTAAATAGGTATATATTATGCAAGTGTTATTACAAAAATCGAATATAATAAAAAATAAACGGAACCCGCTTAGATGTAAATGAAATGGAGAGAATTTCTATACTACTCGTAACTCTAATCAAAACAAAAATTGCCAAACCGGCTACTTAATTTAATAAGAGATAAGTACTTTTTTGTGTTTGTAGTTCATTTTAGACGTATCGTTATTTCACCCATTTGTTTGAGAAGACTATTTACACATTCCACTTTTCACCTCTAGGTCTCACCGCTCCTGTAAAAGTGCGTTCCTGTGTAATCCGCGGCCACAGTGTCACTTGGTAGGACGCATTCGATATTAATATCTGCCAGAACAGTTTTTATTCACTTAGGTAGTATAAGCACTTGTCTATTGTCTTTTCTTATTTTCGACTGAGTTACCACTAGCAGTTCTCCGAACAGTAGACCTTGCATGAGTATAACTGAATCTACTTAAGCCTATATCTCGACTCTTGACCGTTTTGATTCATACTGGCCAATCTTGTCGGGATTTAAATTTAAAAGCTCTAATAGTCCGCGCCACACAAGTCGGCGGATGGGAAGTTATGAGCAGAACGCTGCGCAAAAGGCAAAATATAGGTATGCGCCGGAGCCAGAGAAACGACACGCCAGGGCACACCCGCCCGCCAACCTCGTGCCTCCCGCGCTCGCTCTACGCCCGTGCTCACCACCACGCCACTTGCATCGGCATTGTGCACACATTATGCAATAATTAGCGAATCACGGCGAAATGTCATCTGCGGCTAACTTCTCATCCGCCGACTTGTGTGGCGCAGACTATACCAAAATGTTATTTATTTATCTATCGAAATCGGCTGATAAATAACGCGACAGCAACTTTTCCTTTTTGAGAGAAATAACTCCCAATCAAAATCGCCGACAAAAACTAAAAATCATTAGGAATCATCATTAGCATTTGGATTATCTTTAGACCTTCAATGGCCTGTGGATGATCTAATTGCTTGTTATGTAGTACATAGTAGTTTATGTAGTTTTAGATTTTATAAGTCATGTATTAATTTTTTAACTAGTTAACTTTAGATATAGGATATTTTAGTTTGGATAGGATAATTTAGTTTAGATAGGTTTATTTAAGTTTGGATTAGTTATTTTAGTCTAGATAGATTATTTAAGGTTTTATTTTACGTTATTTAAATATTTATGTATGAGAAATAAATCTTTAGTGGTAGAAAATCATGTATTTTTAAAATATGTAAAAATTAATAATTTTTACATAATGTATGTAAAAATTAATAATTTTTACATAAAGTATGTAAAAATTAATAATTTTTACATATTGTAAAATATATTTTGAACCTGTGTACCAAGTTTTGTCAAGATTCGTTAAACTATGCGACCTTTAGAGGAGAATCAACAACCAGACAGACGAAATCAAAATCGTCAAGATAAAATTAAAACTTCGCTTACGTCGGCCGCTCGGTGAAGCGAGTCGAAAATTTTCCATGAAATCATGACCAACTTGCTCGTAATAAAATCATAATAACATTTTCTTAACTTCATTTTGATCGCTAAAGTTACCATACTTGACCAGAATTTCCGTAGTTTCTGTAGTCGTCAATAAACCGGGCCCAATTAAATATGTACAGGGTTATTCCTAATCAATTAGCATCGTTTTAGGGGCTTATTCTGTACATCAAAACTAACAACTTTTGATCTGCGACTTTTGTCAAAACTCAAATAAAAGTGTGGTTCCATAACGTTCACCCGCGACAAAATGTATGGAACAGCTGTTTTTTTTTTTTAGTTTTTAACAAACAGAACAGAAGTTGTTAGTTTTGATGTACTGAATAAGCCCGTAAAAGGATGCTAATTGATTAGGATAGCCCTGTATATCAAAATGAATGTTTGTTTGTATGTCCTTTATAGAATCGTAAACTATGCAATTGATCATGTGATGATCTGTAGCAAAATTGTTGTGCATGAGCCAAAAAAGGTTTCTGACCAATTTTTGACAAACGGCGCCAGCAACGCGCGCAGTGTAGGTACAGCTAGTACCTAATTAATAATTATTTTTAAAACCGACGTCCATCGTGTACAAAATTCGAATTCACTCGAATTAATGTACACAATTCTTACATTACTGTTGATTTTTCAAAAACGGCTCTGCCGATTTTGATAAGCTTAAAATGGGAGCACCTCGGAATTATACCCTTTCGAACTAAAACATATTTTTTTGATTCAGCTCACAATTGGCGAAAATATCAATGAACATACACAAAAAAAATATACTTACAGCCAAACATCGTAGGTACCTTTTTTTTTTTGAAGTCGGTAAAAAAATTATGCGTGGCTGTCAAGAGTTTAGTACAATACCTACATTTTTACCGCCTGCCAAAAAGGAGGAGGTTATATGTTCGTCAAATTCAAATTCAAAATTCATTTATTCCATTGACATATCACATGCGCTTAGAAACGTCATTACAAAATAAATATCATTTCAAAATTACAAAATAATTGAACACATAGAACTATTAGTTAGTCTGTATGTTTTTTTTGTATATGTTCATCGATAATTTCGCCAATTGTGAACCAAATCGAAAAATTCCCCCGAGATGTCCCATTTAAATGTTACTGATATCGGCTCAGCCGTTTTTGAAAAATCAACAATAATGAATACAATTCGAGAAAAATATTCTAATTTTGTACACGATGGAAGGCGGTTTTGCCATTTTTTGCGAAAAATAACTATACCAGTAAAATTCTACAAATTGTGTGCGCACATAAACAATAGGTAAGTATAGTTTACCGGGAATAGCTCTTCGATAAACTACCAACCTATCGTGTTCACCTCTAATGAGCATTATTTTATCCGAGCTAATTGATTGTTTTATTGTTTTCGTTTGAAACAGTATCAGTATTGTTTTCTGTTTAGCTAACAGATATCATAATAATGTTTTATTATTATTCATTCGTAACTAACAACCTATTTTGTTTATTTTCTCCGTCTCGATCATTTATTGCTAAGTTTTCTAAACAACCTGAGATATAGAAAATATATTCTTATTACTAAACATGTGTGTGTAAAATAGCCTGTAGATTAATTAATTACATTACCAGTGGCGAATTCATGTGGGCAACATGAATATTAGATAAATATTACCGACAAAAAAAAGGCAACACCATAAGATGGGTTTTACATTTTATATCACTGTTTATTCCAAAATGAGTCGATTTGATTTAAAATGAGAATATTTTTTTCCATTTATTAACCAAAAAAAGAAAGAAAACCTCCTTTAGAAAGGATGGCCTTTTACAGAGGAATAAGGGAAGGGGGAAGGGGAAAAAGGCCCCGAATACATGTCAATCACTACAAAGTATAAAACAAAGTCGCTTCCCTGTCTGTCTGTCCCTATGTATGCTTATATCTTTAAAACTTCGCAACGGATTTTGATCATTTTTTTTAAATAGATAGAGTTATTCAAGAGGTAGGTTAGTTAGCGGGTCGCTAGTAAAAATATATAACAGAATCCCCGACTCGCTAAAGGACGAAACGTCTGACAAAGCATTCAACAACAAATTACGCCACCTCCTAACGCAAAAGTGCTATTATACCCTAGATGATTTTTTCGAAGATAAATTATAAACACTAGATATAATTGAACCTAGTTATAGATATAACTTATACATAAGGGTCTAGTAATAAAGCTCTATTAAATAAGGTCTGCCATATATTTACTACTAGCGACCGCCCCGGCTTCGCACAGGTGTATTATACATATAAACCTTCCTCTTGAAACACTATCTATCAAAAAAACCGCTTCAAAATCCGTTGCGTAGTTTTAAAGATATAAGCATACATGGGGACAGACAGCGGGAAACGACTTTGTTTTATACTATGTAGTGATAGTGATATTGTAGTTCTATTTAGATAGAATATATTGATGAGTATTCAATGTAATATACCTACATTAAGTACTACGAGTACTATGCTAATGTACATACCTATTTCAGAATTATTTCAGAATTATAATTGTAATGTTAAATTTAATACTTACACTGTCTGGCATTAATTCTGACAATAATTATGCTACGCCCTATTAGACAAGGTGAATATGTACATCATTTAGCAATAAGTATTATTAGTCTTAATACATACGCTAAGTACTAATTGTATTGTACGTAGGTATAGCTTGCATGAATAAGTAAAGTAAACTAATTGCTTGGTTTCCCTTTATCAGTTCATAACCGTCACACGTAGGTTTACCTACTAAAAAAAGTCAAAAATAGATTTTGCGTTTGTTGTAACTGTAAGCTGTAATTATTTTTCGTGTAAAATAATACCGCAATTTTACATCGAGCCAAATTGTAACAGCCGCGGTATTTTCCAATTAAGAGTCCTTTGTAAGTATAATAATAAATTCGAGATCAGAATTATTTCAGTACCTATTGTAAAAATTTGGCATAAATTGTGAAGCATCTACGAGTTCCTAGAAGCAAATAGATTCAAAAACACAATGGTAAATTTGTATTGATATTATAAGGAAAGGCCTAGATCCCACGACACAGGTCACCCTAGTGTGGGATCTAGTGTACAACTTGTTTTGTGTTAACTTTTATGAACAATAAACGTTTTATTTATCATTTATTTATTTACATCCGAAAGATAGTGTAACTGTGTAACGGTAGTGTGTATGGCTCACCCTTAATACACTCCGAAGGAAGCTCATAATTATCATCATAGGTACAGTGACCATCAAACTTCTTGGCCGACGTGATATTAGCTACAACCTGCGCAAAACCGAATCCTGACTAAAGCTCAATTAACAGATGCGTGAGGAATGGATTTCATGCAGTTCGTAGCTAGTTACACAGCGGGTAAGAAGTTTGGTTCGAGTTATACCTACCTACTTAGTTACATTAGGCCCAATTTAAAAAGCGCCATCGTAATTTTAACAGCAATGTAAAATAGGGTTCTCACATAGTCAAGTATTAACTAGACAGGGCGTTCAATAATAATAATTACAAAAGTAAGAGAGGGCGAGATGTGCAAGTATTAAAGTGTGAACAGGACGAAACTAATATCTTTTGTCTCTATCTGCGTATAAGTTTTTTTTTGCCTGACTACTACGCACAGCCTAGGCGTAATAGTCAGACAACATTTCGCGCCAAAAACTACTGTTGAATTTTTGATGAGATGCTTAACCCTAGAGTACTAATATAAATTTACCACACTTTAATACTAATGATCGCTTGGGAGGCTACTTTTTAAATAAAACCAATTTATCACATTAGTGGTTTATTATTTTTGTATAAAAATCACATTAATTAACAGGTGAAATTCTACCTTTTTAGAAACTAAACTCTAAATTCTTCTTTAAAATCAACATTAGGCTTAAAATAAGACTTAAAACTTACAGGTATGAACATTTTTTCTTATAACATAACAGTCTTTGAACAGTCTGGTAAAAAAAAAATATATGTATTTTTCTATTTTTTTGGCATCAATATTACTATTCAAGATATAAACTTTATATGAAACTAAATCTAACTTTTGGTAACATCACAATTTTGTCTACAAACTAATTTGAGTCAGCCTTTCATTTTTTGTCACAGGAACTGCAGTTTGGAGATCGATGTTCCAAGCAATAGTTTTTATTGACGAATGACTTGTGGCTTGATGTGGTACTGAAATGTTCGGGGGTTCAAAGTCTTCTAATACAATATTTTGAAGGTCTTCTTCCAGTTGTAAAGGCATGTAAGAAGGATCTTCTACGCTATCATCCGAATCATAAGGATCGACTTCCAGGTAGTCCTCAGTTTCACTGTCAGAGCTCTCATTTAGTAAGCACAAGGCTATTTGTTCATCGTTGAGATTCATCTAAAAAGAAAATGAACATTTTGCTAAGTTATAACAAGGCTACATGCTAAAAAAGCGCAAAACAACAAGTAACGAAAAAATAAATAACTTACCATTAATACTAATGATCGCCTCCCAGGCGATGCAGTAGCTTATATTTTGAAAATGAAGCGTCCGCGCCGGGCCCGCGTTCTCTGACGTCTGCGGCGCGGTGTATACCGAATTGGCGCGAGAGCTCAATACGACTCGCGCGCGCGTTTTTTAAATAACCGGAAAAAACTAACCGCGTGCGGCCTGTCAGGCGATGATTAGTATTCTAGGGTTAAGTAAATCAACACATTTATGAACTATTATCTATCACTTCTATTAGTGTTTTGCTCGTTTTTACTATTATCTAGATTCTAGAGTCTAAATATGATAAAATCGTAACAACGTATTTATACTCGTAGCTATCTAAAGTAAGTATGTATAGCACATCATTTTTCTCACACCCTATACGCAATCGAGGATTCTAGACATACTTATCTATGGGTTCTCACTATCAAATGTATGTAGTAAAAAAGGAACAGGGCTAATCCAAATTGCTATTATAATTACGAGTGCGCCTTTAAACTTGGGCCTATTATGAAACTAGCAGATGGAAAATCGACATATATTACGCTCACTCGTATATAATCAAGATCGCAGGAACTCGCTGGATGCAAGTTACTTCTAGAGATCCATTGGGGAGAGCCAAGTCCAGCAGTGGACTCTCTACTGCTCAGATAATGATGGTGAAACGTCCGCGTCGCTTGATTACATACAAACGTCCACAAAGGCAGGGTAATGATATCTAACAGTATTGTGACTTCGCCCTGTCCTTACAATATACAGCGTCATAGGTATTTAACGCAAAACCTTTTAAGGGCGGGTCTAGTACTTCTAGACTAATTTAGACAAACAACTTTAGTAACACGACTTTTGAAAATTCGCAAAAAAAAAATCGCTTCTCCATACTTTTTGCCGGGCGTTGACAAACTTTTTGTTTGAAAAACAAACGACTTTTTTTCTTCGTGATTTTCCAAAAGTCCTAGACCAAAAGTTGTTTGTCTAGATGTACTAGACCCGCCCTTAAAAGGTACCTATGACCCTGTATATAGGTACCTATAGCGCCACATGGCCACGCAGACCGTATCACGCGCTAGGGCTACCCGCCTTCTGTATTTTAATTTCATCTACTTAATGTGTAGGTACCTACTTAAGTTTCTTTTTAGTTTCCATCTATTATGATGTAAAATTATTAAAACGAAATTTGCTGTAAATGAAAATGAAGCGTTCAATAACAATACATATTGTGTGTTTTGATGTTTTCAGAGTTCCATAGTAAAACGAGGAACCCTAAAATTGTAAATCGCACGCTTAGGTAGGTACTTGTTACAAATTCACATGTTCGTTCGTCACTACGACGCGCCGCGCTGACAAGCATACCAGAGCATACTGCTCTCCGTGGCGCGTAGGTATGATTCGCTTTCCGACCATTTGTATGAAGACGGAATACTGTTAGATATCATTACCGCGACGAAGGCGGGGATTCCCTCTTAATAACATTTTTATTTCAATCGAAAAAACCGGGTGACTCTTTGAATACAAAAGATTCGTTTGGGATCAATATACATCAAGTAAATTGGAGCTCGAATGACGAAGTGGTCGGTCCAAACGTTTCAGATTTTGCCGAAATGTAAAATTGAGGTATATTTTCATTCGGCCTACGTTAAATATATGCATATTTAGAATGGGGAAAAGGTTTACCCATTATGTTTATTTATGACATACTCGTATAAATCTTGGTTTAGTTATAACAATTCAGTCTTATTTAGTATCTCAAGGGATAGGCATTGGTCTAAGTATATATTAAGGAGTGTTTAAGTGCAAGAAAGTAGGTACCTAACTTTCAAAACAAATATATGGATAGGTAGATAAATACTATCAAATCAATTAAACCGTTTACAATCTAAATAAGATGTCACTGTGTACCTGTACATCCAGTACCTAGTCTTAAAAAACGACAATTTAATTTAGTGTTGTTGTAATATATTTTGAAATTTGAACTCAAATGTATTTGTTATAAATTGTAGGTCTATTATGTTGATAGATATTGAAATTTCATTAAATGGACCTTAAAACATTAAATGGTCCATAAATCGTAAACGGTAAGTTTTACAAAAAAGTTTAATGGAAACAAAAGATGCGAAATTTTATTTTCTACAATAATGATTTTAATGTTTTTTGCCCTTAAGTACATAGTTTCCGAGATATCGACCAAAAACATTTTTTCAAGATGACGTGTCATGAACGCATTCTCTGAACGGCCGAACTATAGTAAGGATTTTTACTATGTTACTCTACACGACATCGCGAATAAAAACAGCTTTTTTTGTAAAAGTTTTTTAGAATGATGAAGTGTATTTCACAATAAGGATGATGTTTAGCGTAGTTTGACGAGGTGTTTATCAGGGATCACCGAAATAAATCCACATTCGGCACGGTCAGCCTTCGGACGAGTGACCGCGGGTGGCACTTACAACTGAGCACTACCGTGGATCGGATGACACGTTTAATTGTAGGCCCCGGTTGTATTAACCGTTTGGCCATGTCAGAGGCCTTCAGACGGCTTTAAAACCTCTGACACCAGGGCTAGCAAACCGACATATACCTATTTATTTACTTAATAGGTTGGGGAAAAAGTCTTTTCGCATTATAGTATGTATGAACTTGTAATAAAATATCTTTGGCTATACTATATGTATCTTGTTTTGGTATCATTGAAAGTTTAAATTTTAAAGAACATAATTCCAAATTCAAATTAGGAAAATGTGTGATTTTCATTTGTTTTTCGTACTGTCAAGATGAGTGAATCTAATGAAGATATTCGATACATTTTAAAATTTTACTACAAAAAGGTAAAAATGCAACGCAAGCCGCGAAAAAAATTTGCGATGTTTATGGACCTAGTGCAGTGTCTGTGAGACTAGCACAAATTTAAGGTTTAAGCGTTTTCAATCCGGAAATTTTGATGTCAAAGACGCACGTCGCTCTGGTCACCCTATTACGGATAAAATGGATGCCATTTTTGAAAAAGTGGAGCAAGATCGGCATATCAGTAGTTACGACGTAGCTGAAGAACTGGGAATTGAACACAAAACAGTTTTGGCGCATTTGAAAAAAACTGGGTACACAAAAAAGCTCGATATTTGGATACCTCACGAGCTCACTGAAAGAAACCTAATGAACCGTGTACTCATTTGTGATTCTTTATTACGACGTAATGAAACCGAACCATTTTTGAAAAAGCTGATAACTGGTGATGAAAAGTGGATCACGTACGACAAGAACGTAGCGACAGACTGTAGCGAAACCTGGGTTAACTCGCAACAAGGTGATGCTGTGCGTGTGGTGGGATTGGTAGGGCATTATTCATTATGAGCTGTAACCACCAGGCAGGACCATCTATTCTGAACTCTACTGCGAACAACTGATGAGATTAAATCAAGAAGTTGAGAGAAAGCGGCCGGAATTAATCAACAGAAGGGGTGTGGTTTTTCATCATGATATCGCTGGACCTCACACATCTTTAGCTACTCAGCAAAAATTAAGAGAGTTTGGATGGAAGGTGTTAATTCATCCGCCGTACAGTCCTGACCTTGCACCTTCAGATTACCACCTGTTTCGGTCTCTTCAGAATTCTTTAGGTAATGTCAGGTTAACATCAGGAGAGGACTGCCTAAACCACTTGTCGCGGTATTTTGATCAGAAGTCCCAAAATTTCTATGGCAATGGGATCATGTCCCTACCCACAAGATAGCAAAAAATTTTTGAACAAAATGGTACCTACATACTTTAGTTAAATGTAAATAAACTATATTAAAAAGTGTTTTGAATTTTCTTAAAAAATGCGAAGAAACTTTTTCCCCAACCTAATATACAGACGATAGGCATCAGTCTGTAAGTCCCTGCACTTTGCGAATTTGTATATAATGTGTGATGCAGTGATGTGTGTGTGTCATGTGCAATTTCCGTGTGTCCCGTTTCTTTGAAACTTATGTAGGTACGGAATTTCACACCACTGGCTTTTCGGTAAAGGAAAACATCGTAAGGCAACCTGCATACGTCCGTAGAAGATATTCGATGGTGTGTGTGAATCCACCAACCCGCACTGGACCAACGTGGTGGATATGGCCTAATCACCCTTCGTGGGTAGACCTACGTCCTTCAGTGGACTATTAAATATGCTGGTACAGTACAGTATATTATGTGTAGTGTTTTGCTTATTCTAAACATGTTGGCTAGTTTATGTAGGTAGTGTTTTGGCTTGCTCCAAAATATTGATTGCTGTTTGCCCAATGAACTAGTAACTGCGGTACCTCTTTGAAACTAATACGGGCCGGCCCAATCCAGTGGCCTGTCCTAAGCAGACTTACGGTCTCAATTGAATATTATATTCGGTATTGGTAGTTTATTATTGGGGTAGAGTAACAGGATAGATAAACAGTAATCGAACTACACATCTTAGTGTTAGGATGATGATTTTATCTGCTCAGGTACCTAATTTATTTTGAAAGCTAAGGGCATTCTTAATGGATTATCAAAAAGCAGAATCTACGCATTTTCACCTCTACTGAAAATAATTAGGTACTTGTTTTCTTATTTTATTTATATTATACAGGGTTATTGGTAATC
This sequence comes from Hypomecis atomaria, assembly GCA_964007245.1. Classification (NCBI taxonomy): domain Eukaryota; kingdom Metazoa; phylum Arthropoda; class Insecta; order Lepidoptera; family Geometridae; genus Hypomecis; species Hypomecis atomaria. The sequence goes on along the minus strand of OZ023296.1, from coordinate 8,961,087 downwards.
AATAAGCACTCTTTTAGGGGTTTATTCTGTACATCAAAACTAAAAACTTTTGTTCAAAGACTTTTATCAAATTTCAGCTGTTTTTTTTAGTTTTGACAAAAGACGCAGAACAAAGTTGTTAGTTTTGATATACAGAATAAGCCCCTAAAAGGATACTAATTGATTACCAATAACACTGTATACAATACTCGTATGTGGATAATTCACCTGCTTATAATGTTTTTGCTGCAATTAAACAATTTTTTCTCTAGTAACACTTGGTAAAAATACACATCGACGCACGTAGTTATCTATAAAAGATCGAATTCCATCAAAAAATATCCGTGTTAAATGAATTAAAGATAAACGTTTAGCAAATCGAAGAAAAATGGACATGTCACATACATAGACACTAAAAAAAATTGGTGCTCCCAGACCTAACAGCTTACGAAGCCGTAGTATAAATGGTAAAAACCTTGGGTTTATCTTGATGACTTGTGTACGAGGTAGACAATATACAGGGTTACTGGCAATCAATTAGAAGCCTTTTATGGGCTTATTCTGTACATCAAAACTAACAATCTTGACGACTTGTGTACAAGGTAGACAGTATACAGGGTTACTGGCAATCAATTAGCAGCCTTTTTATGGGCTTATTCTGCACATCAAAACTAACAATCTTGATGACTTGTGTACAAGGTAGACAGTATACAGGGTTACTGGCAATCAAATAGCAGCCTTATTATGGGCTTATTCTGTACATCAAAACTAACAATCTTGATGACTTGTGTACAAGGTAGACAGTATACAGGGTTACTGGGAATCAATTAGCAGCCTTTTTATGGGCTTATTCTGTACATCAAAACTAAAAATCTTGATGACTTGTATACAAGGTAGACAGTATACAGGGTTACTGGCAATCAAATAGCAGCCTTTTTATGGGCTTATTCTGTACATCAAAACTAACAATCTTGATGACTTGTGTACAAGGTAGATAGTATACAGGGTTACTGGCAATCAATTAGCAGCCTTTTATGGGCTTATTCTGTACATCAAAACTAACAACGTTTATACGACTTTTGTCAAATTAAAAAAAAACAGCTGTTTCATAATACATTTTGTCGCGTGGGGACGATGTTTTTATATGGAACATCATTATTATTTTTGTAGTTTTGATAAAAGTCGTTGAACAAAAGTTGATAGTTTTCATGTACAGAATAAGCCCCTAAAAAGATGCTAATTGACTACCAGTAACCCTGTACATGCTCATCAATTATGATCCTTAACATGTGAATTTTGTTAATATATTGAGTTTAGCTTGAGCATGTCAATTGGATAATAGTCGCTTCACTTTGAAGAAGTCACTTTGAAAATATGACTAGCCACCACTCGATAGGCTGCGGGTGTAATAATGATAATTCAAAATTATTTTAAATAACATTTTAATTAATAAGATTACCTTTAGAACCCTCAAGAGTACGTGAATCCAATAGCTTTTTGGCAGTAAAGGCGAACTCTATCAGCGCGAAATCCAAATTTTCTTGGTTATTTCGAGTTATTGATATTGTGGCCATTTTTATTATTTGGCTATTTATTTGGATTTTGCGTGCTGTCCCAGCCACTGGACTTTAATTATGTACTTTTATTGTTTCGTTAATAAAGACACTTGCCATTAAAAAGTATTATAATAAATAGAATAGGTAAATATCAGTCTATATATGTTGTGGGGATTTCAGCTCGTATGATTCTATAAATATTTTCAAACAATGTACCTATTCATAACGGGAAAATTTCAAGTTATTTCAGTTAATGATGGAATGTATTGTAGCGGGTTTCATGGAAATAGTGATAACGGCCATATTGTCCCTGACATTGTTCATTTGTGGAATAGTGGTCCAGTGGACTAGACACGTTATCATTTTGTAAAAATGAATTCGCTTTTCCGAATTTTTGTGGCTTTGGTAAGTAAAAATATCTGTGCGTCTGTTTTTTTTGTAACCGAATTCCAAAAAGGAGGAGCTTCTATATTTGTTTGTTTTTGTGTATGTTTATCTATAATTACGCCAATTGTGAACCGAATCGTTTTTTTTTTAGTGTGAAATGATAAATACTCGAATACTCGTGAGGGACCACCTCAGGAGTATTTTTAATTTTTTACAGAAATCGGATGTAGCCGTTTTTTAAAAATCAATAATAATGTTGACGATTCGAGCGAAATATTCTAATTTTGTACACTATGGAAAGCAGTTTTGCCATTTTTTAGTTATTTTAAATTAAAGTCAGGTATATTTTATAAATTTTAAGTTTTCGATTTTTATTTAGGTCCAATTTCACCAAATTTCACGATTTTGTTTGGCATTAGTATTTTTTTTTTGTTTACGGTTAAGTTTTTTTAATAGGTTTTTAGATTTTTTTTTCTGCTAATTTGGTTAAATGATGTTATTGTATAATCCATTAAAATTACTTGATGTCTTAAAATGATACAGTTCGCACGATGAGTTTTGTAAATCAATGAGCAATGTGTGGCGAGAAAGACAGCAGGCCTATATCCAGTGGAAGATTACAGGCAAATTAGACAGAATGTTTAATTTCAATTTTTAGGGTTCCGTAGCCAATGAGTAGAAACGGGACCCTATTACTAAGACTCCGATGTCCGTCTGTCTGTCTGTCATCAGGCTGTATCTTATGAACCGTGATAGCTAGACAGCTGAAATTTTCACAGATGAGGTATATCTGTTGCCGCTATAACAACAAATATCCAAAAAAAATATTTAATCGGGGCATATAACAAACGTTATTTTTAGGAGTTTTTGTGTTCGCTATTAATAACGGCAAGAGAAGAGGGTGCTCCAACACGGTACGGAACCCTTAGTGCGCGAGACCGACTCGCACTTGGCTGATTTTTTGAGTTTCAGTCAGTTTTTGTTTAATTATTGTCTTCTCTGTTTCAGGCCATACTTAATATATCCGTCAATGCCCTAAAATGCGAAATAGAACTAGTGAAAGAGAATACCGGGTAAGTTGCAAAGTTTTTTTAATTTAATTTATTTAATTTAATTTAATTTATTTACTTCAGACAAAGTTTTTTTACCCTGTAAGAATTAATACTTTATACAGGGATATCTAGTTACCGCTACTAAACCGAATGTGAGCGATTAAGACTATCTTTACAAACAACTTTTATTACGAGGCTGACCTGGAATTCAAGAAGAAAATCATACATTTTGTCAATACCGTGTTGCGATTTTGTATGGGGAATTTGATTATTCTTGAAGCCCGAGTTAGCTACATAGTAAAAATTGTTCATAAGTGTGGGCTCAATTATCTTCTTTCGTCTTAGTATAGGGCAAGCAGGTAGCCTTGTATGTTAAAGGATGGTTTGATCAGACATGTTCATACCATCATTGGCCTTGTGTAACTTTCAAAGTTTTTAATATCTTGGTAATATATTTTTCCACTCCTTAACAGTTCGGTCTGTCCCCTGACTAAATAAATTATACCTAATTGTCTCTCGCGCCTATGTTCAGTAGTGGACTATTAAAAGCCGGTACAGAGAGAGAAGGGTGTCTTTTGAGATATTTCAGTTTCAATTATGTATCTATCTAATCAAATGTTTTTTCGTAAATAGCTGCTGTTACTCATAGTAAAGGTTGTTTATAATGATGAGGACAGCGAGTGTTGACCAGCAGCTAATATTTCCAATCATCTATTATTAATCATCTCCTACTAGTAGTTCTCCGAACAGTAGATATCGCGAGTCGCGACACATCTCTTTGACTGAATCTTCACAAGCCTTTATCTCGACCAGTTTGGTTTATATTCGCAAATTTTGTTAGGATTTAGATGTCTATTAAGTAATCTTGCCAAATCGCCTGATAAATAACACGACAACAAATTTCCCCCTTTTTTGAGGAAAATACCTATAAGAAATCGACGACGATAAAAAAAAAACAATAAGTAATAACGTTGAAAAGTGCAACCTGTAGATGAAAACGAACATCTGGACAGACGAAAGCAAAATCGCCATGTCTAAAACGAAGATCTTCGCCAATGCTAAATCAATTATTGGAAGAGATTTAAGCGATAAGACCGCGTTTTGTGCCTTCTTCTATCTTTGTTTTTTTGGTAATGTCATTATAGAGTGTTGTTAAATCCTAACGCCTTAAACCTTACCTTACCTTACGCCTTACGTCGTAACGCTAACGTTAATAAGCACGCTAATTTACGCTTTATGACGCAGGTGGAGCATTGGCATAATGTAAAGCTTCCTAACCTTCTATGTCACGCCTTTTTGTTTCAGATATAAGTTCGCAATGGATAACGTGTGTAAATGCATGGGGTAAGATTATTTGTATTCATTATTTAACATGTACTTATTGTCCGAAATACATTATTTTCTAACTTTTTAATCTGAAACACGCTCAGATTTTTTAACAGCGAGTAGTAATTAATATGGACGATGACTGGGTAACATAAATATAATTTAAATGAGTCCTTTACTTATTCGTATATTTTTATTTTGTCATTTAAACGAGAAATCAAAAAGATAAAGGGCTTCAAATTTCGGGGGTGGAAACTGTTGACGTCACTTTCACGAAAAGTGTAGTGTTCACGCGACGTCACGCGGAAGTCATCGGACTACTAACAATCATTTTTTACAGAATTATTCAATTTAGATAATTATTTTTTATTGGAAATGGTGCCGCTTCATTTCATGTTAGATTGCAAAATATTGTTGAAAGATTATCATGATTTAAGTAATAAATTATTTTTCTTTAACGTGACAAAAAATACTCCTTAAGCTATGGAAATGGTTAGTTGTTTTTTGAAAAATAAAAATAAAAATCTAAAAATAGCTTGCATCGATTTGAGCGAACTACCTATTCGACTTGTCAGTAGATTCCAAAAAAATAGCACAACCGACTTCAATAATCTGTTGTTCTGTTTTATGCAAAAATAATTTTGTATTATTAATATGCATTTGAGTAACGATCATCTATTTCTTATTTAGATATCCTGATTCCATATCTGGAGGGACAAAGGTGAGTTAAACAAGTGGATTTGTTTTAGAAAAAATATCATACCAAGTTATTAAAACATAATAATATAAAAGGAATAATATGACTCTCTAAAAAATTGTGTAATTTCTTTTTCATTTGATGAAGTAATCGTAATTATTATTTATGTATTTGGTACCTTTAATTTCAAATGTAAAAGCAAAAATGTCACAACTTTATCATTTTGTCCCAAAACAGAGGATTCCTACATTGATTTACCTCTTACCTACTACAAAATAAATGTCATCGTAGCTCCGTCATTTTAAAAGAACGTTTATTGCCAGTGTTCCTACCAAACTTATCTTACTACCAGTAGTAAGAACGCTACCGCTCTTACTACTGCCGTTGAAATTTGTTAGAACAGCATTAAAAAATACCCGTGATACTACCGTAAGACTAAAATAACAAAACAAATAAAATATGACGGATATTGTACTACCAGTATTTAGCACGGGTAAGATTTTTATCCATCAAATTTTAGATATACAGTTTGACAGATTACAAAAATGCCATCATAATAGTGTATATATTCAGCATACTTACGATATTTGAAATTATATTTTGTCTTTGAGCAAATACATGGTTAATACAGGGTTATTTCTAATCAATTAGCATCCTCTTAGGGGCTTATTCTGTACATCAAAACAAACAACTTTTGTTCTGTGACTTATATTAAAACTCAAAAAAAAAATCAGCTGTTCCATAGAAAAATATCGTTCACCCTCGACAAAATGTATGGCACAGCTGATTTTTTTTGAGTTTAAGAAAAGTCTTAGAACAAAAGTTGTTAGTTTTGATATTTGTAGATATTTGCCCGAAGTAATAATAATTAATAAAAATAATGATATTATAGCTTTTTCACTTACAGCTTTGTCACATGAAAAGTTATTAAAAATATTGAGTTATTTTATTTGACAATCGGGGCTAGATTTTAGACATGCAATGTATTTATGTTTAAGGGTGCGTGGCTGCGTACACGTTATGTAACATTTTGAATAACTTTGTACATATAACATGTTATAATATAACTAATTATAACAAGACGTTTTATGTCCACATTTCTGAAAAAAAAGCATAATATGGACACATTACGCACCGTTAGAATGTTATTTTATTTTTGCCTTTTAAAAAGCTGAATTTGCGTGCTATTAAACGTAATTTCTTTCTTTCGTAAATTTTCTGAAATAATTTTTATACAGGTAAGCTTTTTACCAGTGGGTAAAAGTTTTAAACATTTTTTTTTTTTTATTTTCAGGTGGACGGAGATTTAAAAATAGTTAACGGGTAATTTTTTTAAATACCTACTGCCTATTTGAAATCTATATTTTAAACATTACGTGTATTATATAACTTTTTCCCATTTCAGGTCATTAGTATTAATCAACGCTGAAGAAATATGCCGTAATGTAGGGTAAGTTTCATCGAAAATCTATTTATCACATTTAGAGGTTAGAAAGAGACAGCGACAAATGTCAAAGGTAAAATAACTGTAGTTTGAATTTCTGTAATGTGGCTCCATATCTTTATCCCCCAACGCAAAAACCACGAGGTATTATAAATTGGACGAAGTCGTCGTTCGTGTGCGTGTGTGTGTTTGTTGTTACGTCTGTCTGTGGCATCATAGCTTTCCAGCAACAGATAAACCTATATTGTTTTTATTTTTGAAGAGTGTACTGAGATATGTTACATCAAAATCAGGGTAGGTGTGGCAAAGTTTTCAGCTCTTTTGCTGGGATAGGAAACTTATCGCGTTGGTTTTTTTTAATCGTTAATCTATCTTGTTTTATCAACTCAGGATGAGTTTTGCGTGTGCGCCAGGGCCCTTTACAAAAATATACAAAGTACATAATCCAGTAAGTTTCTAGCCTGAAAGTATGGGGTAGTATGCGTCAAATCCGGTAGTTCTGATTTTTTGCAGACTTGTTTATGATGTTGGCCTAATTAATATGTCACAAATAGAAAAAAACTGCGAAAAAAGTCGTTATTTTTTAATTTTTAGCGATTATAACCCTAAAAGACTAGTTTTGGAAAGAACTCTCAGGATGTTTCATAGTAGACTAATAACTCTTTTCATCAACGATTATCTCTCGCGGTGGGTGTAACTTAACTATTCGAAGACGCTCAGAGCTCGTTGTGTTTTTCTGTACAGCATCTACGGGGAAACCAGCGAAAATAATTGTAACGTTTGAGCCATAGTGAGCTGTAATGTACTGTACATGTATCTGTCAGCTATTGCACCAAATGATGAGCTTCGAGGCCATACAACTTTGTGAAGTAGATGCTCTCCATCCACTACTACATACAAACTACGTTAACCCTTGCTTATCATTTAAGGTTACAGGTTGAAATACTGAATACAAGGTGATTTAATGAAAATTGCGAAGTTCGATAAAAATGATAAACTTTGAAAGGCTTAATCTTGAAAACTATTGGGCCTTCAGAGACAATAATTCTAGTATTGTTTTGTAGCAAATTTATTCTGCTTTAAAAACAACCCAGAAAAGTTTTTTCAGAAACTAGTCTTTTAGGGTTATAATCACCAAAATTTGAAAGAAAAACATTTTTTCTCGGTTTTTTCGATTTTTGACAAAGTTGCGTTCGGCGCTAGAGGTCACAAACTTGAATTATTCATTAAACCAACGTTGGTAGTTTATTAATAAATATTCTGATTCTGATTCATAAACAAATCTGCAAAAAACCAGAACTACCGGATTTAACGCATACTGTGAAAGAATAAAGTTACTGGAAATTAACTGTAATTTTTGTTTGCTTTAGTAAGGATTTTCACCTGTCAAGAACTTTCAACGATGACCCATCGAATTTCTATGTTAACAATATTTAAAATTTCAGATTCGAAAAAAAATCACCACCACCGGACCCTGCAGATAACAAAACGACGAACTCGACGCCGCCGTCGGAGCCGCCCAGTGGATCAAAGGTCGAGGCGAAATTGAATGACACTTCGACAGAGAAACCCAAGGAACCTGGGTAATATAAATAGTAAACTAATAGTTTTCCGAATAGTAAACCGAGTAGCAGAAGCATCCTTACGTTCAATTTCGAGGCGCATCTTTTTGACATCTTTTGACCGCTTTGGGTCATATTACCTATATCATGTAAAGATTTGAATACTACCTATATTGTTCCTAAACCGTCGACTAAACACCTGTGTACCAAGTTTCACAAAGATTGAATAATCTGCCAAGTACGAGTCGGACTCGCGCACGGAGGGTTCCGTACTGCATGGGATAAATATTTATTTTATTTTAATTTTATTATTTATTATTGAAGGGAATATAAAACTAAATATTCTGTAAAAAATTCAAGCATCTACCTGGTACCATTATTAATAGAGAGCGAAAAACGTCTCAAAATTCAGGTTTGTTGTATTGGAGCCCCCCTTAAATATTTATTTTATTTTGTTTTTAGTATTTGTTGATATAGCGGCAACCAAAATACATCATCTGTGAAAATTTCAGCTGCCTAGCTATCATGGTTCATGAGATACAGCCCGGTGACAGACAGACGGACTGACGGACAGACGGACATCGAAGTCTTAGTAATTAAATAGGATCCCGTTTTTCCCTTTGGGTACGGAACCCTAAAAATTACCCAGACTAATGTATTTAATGATGAGATGAGAAATTAAAGGCTTTTTTTTTTATTATTTTATAACACCCAGACAGATAAAAGCTAAATTTTCAATGTTATTCAAATGAAGACGCTTCGATTTGTTTCGTCGAAAACAAAAAAGCAGATGTTCCATAATAATTATATTTTTGTATTTTATTATTCAGAGTGACCTTTACTGAATTAGCCAGTGATCATTGTCTCAGTATACTATAGACAGGGATATCTACTGACCCTGTACTAAGGCCTAAAGGTGATTAAGACCATCATTATGAACCACTTTTACTATGGGGCAAAACCGGAAATCGAGAATATAAAAACAGCTATTCTATACAAAATTTAACCTCGAAATCAATAAATCGAAATCAACGAAATCAAAAAAACAGCTAATATTTTTTTCTGGAATTACGGGTTGGCCTCACAGAAAAAGTTGTTAACAATGTTGGTCTGAATCACCATCTTTCGCTTAGTACACCAGTCCTGGATAACCCTGTAGGTAGGTATATGAAAAGAAGCGACGTGCACCAAATAAAATTGTTGAACAACAAAGCGAAGGGAGTTTTTCAATACAATTGAAATGAAGACGCTTAGGTATAGGACGAATCATAAAGCCGGCGTTTGTGAAGTTAGATACAAGCTACGCGAAACCCAAACTCGCAGCTTTAGGTGAGCTTCAATCAGGATTGCATCTTGAGCAGCTAGTAGCTAACTTCACATCCGCCGACTAGTTTGATTCAGCCTATATAACAATATTTTTAGACCTGACTGCAGCTTAATCACACTTCACACTAATATTATAACTACTGTAAACATTACTCATCAAAAACATAAATGTGAAATGGGAGCCAATGTGTCGCCACCAAAAGAATTGAGATCTAACACGGGGGCCAAGTGTTCTGTAGAAAATCCTAAAGTTTAAGCTACAAGATCGTACCTACAACATTCTAAAGGGATTTACTTATGTAATTCAAGCTCGTGATTTGACTTGGCTAGTTTAAGAATACGTACAGTGCAAATAAGCATTTGTCTGTACGTGTAAACTAGCCAAATCAAATCATGAGCTTGAATTACATAAGTAAATTTCTTTTAAATGTTGTAGGTATATTCTTGTAGCTTAAACTTTAGGATTTTCTACAGAACACTTGGCCCCCGTGTTAGATCTCAATTCTTTTGGTGGCGACACTTTGGCTCCCATTTCACATATTTATGTTTTTGATGAGATATCATAACTTTTTGTTCAGAAATAATAATTAGTTACATCATGATTATCATAGTACACTATCTCTGAAAAAGTTATCTAGTATTTATTATATTACTATCACAAATGGCATGGTTCATCTATCGAAAATCTCAGTGCTTTGCGACGCTACCGCCATTTATTGGTTAGGTAAATTTTACAATTACTTTGTTAATAGTACTAATTATCAATAATTTTCAGTTTTTAGATTTTTTCCTTTATTTATGCCCGATAGTCTACCTTGGTGCCAAATATCAAGATTCTAGGTCATCTGGAAGTGGGTTAGGTTTTTGATCTATAAGTCAGTGAGTCAGTAAATCAGTGAGTGAATCAGTCAATGAAACACGAGTTTTTAAACGTTAATATATCAATAACTGACTGAGCAAAATTTATGAAATTTTGGGTTCTTGATAAACTAAAAGACTTTAGTAAATGTGCCAAATTTCATGTATGTAGGCTAAATAGTTTTCGAGTTGTGAGGGGGTGAAAAGTAGCTCCAAATGGTTCGTATAATATTACACACGGCCGCTGCGTCGCCAGTTTTCTTTGAACACTTTGGCTGGACACGCTGCCGCGTGTCTAGATTTTACTAAACGTAATTGTACTTAGTAATCGCTAGAGCTAATCTCAATGTTATACATTGAGAATAAATTATGTCTCATCCAAAAGAATGAGGTAGGTACTTGCTCAAATTATTTCCACAAAAAAAATTCGAGAAAATCTCAGAAACGTAATTTTCTATGGTTTACTTATAGCGCATGAGCAACAAGACTATTTTACTATTAGTCAGATTAATGCCATATATTTCAATATTAGGTACTTAATGATATAGTTATCAGATTCAATGAAACTGTTTTAACAGAAAAATAATATTATCAAGATTTTAAACAAGAAATCGATCTTGTAGCGTAAGATTAGTGCCATTTTTTTACAGAATGATAGGTTTACTTTGTTACGTAATATTTTCTTGCGGTACTGGCCATACTATCGTTCTCTTGCGTGATTATTGGTTGAATAGTCAGAGAGGGGTTCTTTTTATAAGTAGAGTCTTAATAATTATTTTTCGCAAAAATAGCAAAACCGCCTTCCATCGTGTACAAAATTCGAATATTTTGCTCGAATTGCTTACATTATTGTTGATTTTTCAAAAACGGCTCAGCCGATATCTGTAAAACTAATCACCACCAATATTACAATCTACCACCTCGGGAGTACACTCTTTCGAACTAAAATATAACTTTTCGATACGGTTCACAATTGGCGAAATTACCGATACAGACAAACATAGAACCTCCTCCTTTTTGGAAGTCGGTTAAAAATCAGGTCCCCGTGCCTTATTAATTCGTATCCTATTTTCTTGTTATAGTACTGCGGGGTCGCTGTCGGGTGAACACAAGGGAACTAGTACTACCACGATTGTGCTAATACTCTTCTTTTCCTTATTCTTTGGATGTCTCTTTGCTTGGGTTTCGAAGATCGTTTACAACAAATACAAATCCAAAGAATATGGTAAGTGGCCAAATATAGATATAGAGCCGTGATTTAAAGGACTAATATAAAGTAACGTTTTATATTCTGAAAAGCATCATGTAGGTATTTTAGTTAGGTATTTGTTTTTTTTTTAATTAAAATCTAAAACCGTATGCAAACTGCCACTAGATGCAGCCACTGCACTAGAACTGCCACAGGATGGTGATTTCTAGTTTTATGGTTAAGTGGCACACACGATTTTACTATAGCACTAGCTTTACCCGCGGCTTTCCATGGGAACCTTATTTTTTCTGGGTAAAATTAATGAAATTTAATGGTAGCCCATGAAACTCGAACTTTGAACTATAGGTACTTCTACGCCAAAAATCAAGTCGACCCTTAGGTCGATCCACTTCGTGCGCGAGTCCGACTCGCACTTGGCCGATTTTTATCATTAGTTATAATATTAGTGTGAAGTGTTTTAATAAAACATCGTGAACTTGTCAGTTTTGAAACAAAACAAATTGTTAAAGATTATTAACATTTACGGAACTCTACAAAATCGTTTTTAACCGATTTCAACAAGTATCAGGATTCGTTTTTGTTTCTAAAGTTTCTCTATTTTTAGACTTCCAAAAAAGAGGAGGTACTATGTTCATCTCTATGTATTTTTTTTTGTGTATGTCATTGATATTTTCGCCAATTGTCAACCGATTTTAAAAAAAAATCTTTTTTAGTTCCAAAGGGTATAATTTCGAAGTGGTCCTTTATACATTTTATCGAAATCGGCCCGGCCGTTTTTGATAAATGAAAAATAATGTGCATGGATGTCATATCGCTTCGTGCAAACTATTCGAATTCTGTACATGGTGGATGTCGGTATTGCGATTTTTTGCGAAAAAACAATTATTCTTATTATGTTTAGAGTTTAGCTGTCAGATTGATTCTATTTTAATCAAAGTACAGAATTTGAAGGCAGTTGTTATGTATTTTATAACAAAATATATGTTTTGGTAATATTAAATTAAATTTGGTAAAGAATCACACAGTTTACCACAACACAAACATGTCACATGATAGAAAACATAATAATTATAGCCATGGTTTCACGCCACCTCTTGCCATCATTATCATCATTATTTTTAGCCATAGGGTGTCCACTGCTGGACATAGGCCTCCCCTAAATATTACCTGCAAGACGAGATGGAAGCAGCAGTCTGTAATCTTGCACCTGTCCACTTTTTATAGCATACTACGCTGCGCTTGCTAGGACGTAGTCTCCACTCTAGAAATTTTCGACCGAATCGTATTTACTGTTTAGAAAAATAAATGGCCATAGACGTATTCAGTCTAAAGTAATATGTTGAAATTCCTAAAAATCCTTGCCAGTTAAAAGATAAACGTGCACTCGTCCGTACCGCAATGCCGCATTTCTGTCAAACGTTTTCGGCGCCTGCGGTGCGGGCATGTGCACACTTACCCTTAAATAATAAATAAATTAATTATATTATCAATCAAACTAAATATAACGTATTTTTTTCAGAACTCCCGCCTGATCAACAAGAAATGGAAACGCGACCAAGGTCCATCAGAGAAGACACTAGAATAGATACTAATTAATGGAACTTATTTATAAAATGCAGCACAAAAATATAAAAAAAAGAATTGGCTAATTGAGCACAATAAATTACCAAACAACAAAATTTATTTATAATATTACGTCATATAATTTTGTGTGTATAAATATATACAAACCCCTTTTTAATTACATTATTCATAAATGTAATATTTAGTAGTTCGTACTGTAAAAATATAATCATCTGTCAACTTAGCTTAGTAATAACTTTAAATATATCACCTAAAATAGTTGATTGTTGAAATGTAAACCTACGCTTTGTATTAAATTATCCTGGAATAAAATGTTATTATTATTTTAAATAGCACATTGTATAGTTATTACGGGAAACCTACACAACAATAGTTATTATTAGTAGTTTACGTGCAAACCGCGATCGGCTCATAAGCCAACAAACAAAATAATATAGGTAAATATTAGGTATCGGTATCGCTGTCTTTTACTATTATAAACACAAATATGAAACATCATGAATGACAGTGCTCTCAAACTACAAGTCTCGCAGTCTTATCAGACATAGCATGTTCACTGCTGGACATAGGTTTCCCCTATTTTTTAAGTATGTGATTTATTTGGGTAAAACAAATAAAGATCTATAATAAGACTAGTTAGAAGCAGCTTGCATCCAGCGCGATCCTGGGGTCTTGATTAGATGATCTGATTCTGTCACTTCGTTGGCAGAAGTACTGAGCTTGCTTGGAAGTATTAGCTCCGTCAGGGCCCCTAGGCAATTTCAGAACCTTTACGGGCCCCTAGTGGATGCGGGGCCCCTAGGCAGTTGCCTAATCTGCCTTAGGAAAAATCCGGCACCGCTGGTATGTCGTCTTCACTTGATAACTTTTGTACCCCTTCGCTCATCAATCCTCTGTGCTACTTGTAGTGTGCCCTGTCCACTGCTATTTCAACTTGCCGATCTGCTGGCCAAAATTTTCGACGTCTTGAGCGCTACCCGCCGTGGTCCACAATGATTTGCGAGACTTAATAGCTTAACCCAGCGAGAATATTTCGGGCTACAAAGTAAAAAAATTAAACCATCCATCGTATTCATCATAGTCTTAAATAACAGCAAAGGTAATGTGAAAGAGCGTAATTGATTTAAATAAATAACAACCACAATTATATCATGTAGGTGATATGGTGCAATGACTGGGTACCTAATTTCCTTTTATGGAAATGATAAGCAAAAAAACCGCGTTAATGATGTGCCAATTAAAACTTCAGAAGGAAAAAGCGGACATTCAGAAGTTATTATTAATTAATACATTTTCCTGGTGCGGTTTTATGCATATTTTTTAAGTTTCTGCTGTTTGTTTCCGCAAAATATTAATAACTGACAATTTTATAGAATTGTAAGTGCAACATCTATGGTGCAACTAACTAATGAATGTACAAGGAAAATATGTTTACATATTGTTGTAACAAATTATTATTGATGTTTCAAAATCGCAGGGGCGGCTTTGTGGCGAGCCGACGTCGGTCGGTAGCGGCGACACCGCGAACCCCGATTCCCTGGGGCTAAATGAGACTCCTGACTCCTTTCTTGCTTTAACTGGCGGGCTAGTCGAGTGGAAACCGTAAGATCTAAGAATTTAAGCTAAGGTGGGCAAGTAGCGTCCAGTGAAAGCGCATCATACCTCTCGACACCCTAAGCCGTCCACACCAATGTTGCCGCTCCAGTGCCAACTTACGGTAGCCTTTATGCGGGGCCCATTTAGTGGATTGCAAGTCACCACCCGCCTAAACATTATGAAATGAGACATTATTTGCCGTACTTCATTCTATAGCCCATCTTTATAAGTCATTGATCAGCACATCACAATAGCCTGAAATAATGTAAATCATACTATTCTCAAATATACCTACGATCATACAAAGCCGCATTCTGCAATGCTTATTTTTACATTTTGCGATGTATGCATATTATTATTGCTTCATAATGTTATGAGAAAATATATGTATACTTATTGCATGCTAGTTATAGAGTAGGCCTCTCTCTATAGGTAATAATCAGAGTTGTAGTGCAATTTAAAATTGTTTATTTTTAGGGTTCCGTACCAAAAGGGTAAAAACGGGACCCTATTACTAAGACTCCGCTGTCCGTCTGTCTGTCTGTCCGTCTCCAGGCTGTATCTCATGAACCGCTATAGCTAGAAAGCTGAAATTTCTACAGATGATGTAATTCTGTTACCGCTATATACTACTAAAAATAGAATAAAAATAATATTGAAGAGGGGCTCCCATACAAAAAAAAATCTAAATTTTAGCCGTTTTTCGCTCGATATCAATAATGGTAACAGGTAAATGCTTGAAACATTCATAGAATATTTAGCTTTTTTATTTAACTGCATGCTTACTTTAATAACGAATAATTAAATTAAATTAAATAATTATTTCGGAGGGCTCCCATAGAGTACGGAACCCTTCGTGCGCGAGTCCGACTCGTACTTGGCAGATTATTATTTATGGAATCAAAAGATGTGTTAACAAAAGTTTCTGAGAAAAAACATGTTGGTTATAATTTCCTCATATCTTAGTTTACTGCTATCGATCCAAACTGCAAAGAAATATTAACTATTCGAAACACAATTTCGGTGTGATCGCACTTAATCTTGTTTTGAGGGAGGTTCCGTAAGCGTTGCCTGTAAAATTATCTTCTCGGTCGAAAATCAATACAAGGTGAGGCAGGGACGAAGCAAATATTGCCGTCATATCTGTGGTAACAAGATAAATCGGTTCTGGTTAGTTACGTCGAATTTCCTGACTGTAATCTTGCCTCTTTGACCTACCCAGCGGGAGTCTGCTAGAGCCTCAGGATTTTTGTCAATATTTGAATCACTTCGTCTAAGTGCCTTTATTCATCGTCAACGTAACAGCCCTAGGACGTATGACGCTGGATGTAGGTCTATAAATATCCAATAAAACTGGCTGGAACTCAGAATATGGCTTTGATTTTATTGATCTGAGACCTGTGGGAGTGCGATCCTACGGTCTTAATCAAAACCAGGCCCCATCCTCGGATCTTGATTATTCTAATTATATTTTAACATAAAGTGTAAAGCTAGAAACCAGCCATCCATTTGCTACGCATCAGAAACTAAGAATTTGCACTAAGTAAGATGGCTTTCTAAGAAACGTGCGAAACTTAGTAAGTATAAGTGCTAGTTACCCAACAAAAACGTCGTCCGTCGGCCATTACAGTTTACGATCAACTATACAAAAAGAGTGTCGCCTTCTTACTTTGAACAAACAACTTGTGGATATAACATTCTATATGTGACGGTTTCTGCCACAGAATGCTGACAATATTTTATTACATAAAGCACGAGCGCACCTCGCTCAGCAGTTGTCCCTTAACCCACTAATATTACACGACTATCAAAATAATTAGTAATTTTCAGATTGGCAAATATCATGAAGGTGATCACCAGGAACCCACGGCATTTTTTTTAATCCCTGCTAATCGAGTGAGATCGACGATAAATACTCGTACGCTGGATGACGTCAAATCATAACCCTTGCTAAACATGCTTTGTGAAATAACAGCAATTACACAATTAACACCTTTAACACAATTTTGTAAGCATCCTAACTAAACATTTTGAAATCTGTTATTACGCCTATGCCTCGATTGCTTCTTCTTTTACTTCTAATCCATGTTAGTGGCTTAGAAATGAAAAAAAACTCTAATACTGTTTCAGAGTTTTAGGCGATCTAGAAGTAAATACCTACTTGCTTAGGTAGGGACCCAATGTACCAATTTTTATAATTATTAATTTTTTATTCTGAGCATTAACTAGAAATAAATAAACAAACTAAGTAACTGAATGCTAGCTGTTGCCCGGAGCGTTTGACAGAGTTTGAGGAAGGACATAGCTGAGCAAACGATGCGATATCCTCCAGTGTATTTTATCAATGCCTCTGTGAAGCCAAGCGTGTAAGCTTCAGTCGTGTACGGCAAAACAATACGATTCGGGCCGTCAGTATCCTCGCGAGACGCTAAACCAATAATATTTTATTTTATTTACTCCATATATTTCTAATGGAAGGTGAAGGTTTAATAAATCTCATTTCGAAGGAAGTAACGGTGGATGATCACTCAATTCCGATTCGCTCTGCCCTTGATAATTATTGGTTGGATTTTTGTGAAGAAACTTGTGTAGATTTTTTGTTTACTTACTTACATTATGGTAATGTAAGTGTAACTTGTACGATTTCTTAGCAATTGAGTTTCGCCAGTAATTTTCTCAAGTACTTACTACATCATCATTATCAGCCGTATGACTTCCACTGCTGGACTACTTCTGCCTCCCTTTGGATTTTGTAGTGCATGGTTTCCATCCGGGTAAGACGTCCACCGACAAGGTGAACTTATCATCAAAGACCGTAGTAACACGCTAAATACTAAAATATACTAACAACTGTTAGTAATTAGGGTTTGATAATTACAATTACAAAAATACTACCTAAGTACATTATTTTATATACTACGGGAATAATTGCGCACTGAATTAATAACCAATGTGCTCAAATTACGTTATTACCTACACATTATGTTGTGTACACTACAAAACAAGAAAAATTGTTTGAAAATGGTATACATGATCTTTTTGAGCACATTCCTACTACCTACTCGCTTAGTTCTAACTCACCTTTACATGGTAATAACTTTCAGAAAAAAAATAAACAATACAAAAATATCTTACTCCATCTCTGCGTCCAATGTGTAAAAATAAAACATTGGAATGAAAAATTCACTAAGTTCGCGCTCGATATAAAAGCAGTGAAACACAAAACACGTAACGTTACTTATCGAACATTATACCAACATGTACGTTATGTACATACAACATAACTCCAAAAAAAAACATACGAGAGTACTATAGCTATACGAAGTCAAAGAAAGCATTACTTGTATGTGCACGTCACATGTCACTTTGTCACAAAACAATGTCATATATAGCTGTTGTAACTTCATATACATATAACGCGGATAGCACAGAAGAGAGAAAGAAAGCGGATAGCCTTCACAATGTCAAGATATAATGTATTGGTACGTATGCATTAGTTATTAAAAATATTGCAAAAGGTACAAACGTACCTACATATATATTTTTAATAATCCAGGTAAACATATTTAGAATCAAATATGTTTATTTCATTAAAATGATCTTAGGGATCCTTGTGATCTTTCTCAGGTACAAAGACACAATTCTAGTCTGTTAATTCAACACTTCGGAGTTGGTCCGATAGTAAACTCGGTCATAACGATGAGTACAATGTACTCTCTCTCTCTACTCTCTTTTTGTGACATCAGCTTCAGTTCAGGTTTGAAAAGTGCCAAATGACCCATCAAACTGATGGATCTGATAATAGGCAATTATTTTTAAATCTTTTACACTATATCCTACCTAATTAAAGTCGCGTGAGCAATATTTTTATGTAGATAATTCTTGTTTTCACTTAATTTCAAGACATCGACCTACATTGACTTTACATGACGCATCATTTATCAAAGATTTTTCAAGCGTAAAGGCAACGTTAAGGCTTGGCGGGAACACGTATAAACATTACGATGAATACAATATCACTTTCCTTGGCTTCCCGTTGATATTAGGTAGGTACATTTCATTTTTTTTGAAGTAAAGTAATGATATCAAATACAGGCAAGCTAATAATCTAAAGTAACATGTAACAGGGTGTGTCCCAAAACGGAGCGGGACACAAATGACATTTTCTCATGCATGGCTCATTATATGTGTAACAATAGAAGGGTACGCGGATGATCCGTGAAGAAAAATTGCTGAATGAACCCGGGATAATGGGACATGGGACGTGAGGATTGGTTATTGTTGATTTTGCGCTAGAAATGTATTCGTGTCTGCGTAACTTTGTTCTTTAGGGTTACATAGTGAAATAAGTTATATATATTGCGCATACGTATTACTTTGTTGAGTCAAAATTTAAGCGCAACACTTAAAGTGCAACAGGCACGATTTGCGAGTTAAAAATATTTGCATACTTAATCGTAAGACTTTAAATAATAATAATTTATTACGTTGATGTATTGATGTCGCTTTCTTTGCAGATTAAAATCGACAAATTAATTTGACAGCACTACAATTCGACATTAATGTGTTGCTAAATTGCATTTACTCGTAGTTTAGGAGATGATAATACAATGAATATCATGTTTATTATATATCTGAACCTATATCTAAACTAGTAGCACTAGATAATAATTATAGCGTAATGATGTAAGTAGATTTAAAAACCAATTTCCTATATGAAAGCCGCAGTTATACTCGTAAGATGCAAATAAATTATTTGTAATTTATAGATATATGAGAATAGAAGGAGAAGAACCTTGTACTCAGTTCCATCTCAACTTACTACGGAGCAGGCAGCGTAGGTAAGCGCTACAACGCTCACATATTTCCCCGTAAAGTTAATGTAATTCATGAATATTTAAAACTGTAAGCGACTCCAGATGGATATTACCATAATGAGCGAACGAAAGCAACAAATGTCTAGTATTTAGCATTGCCAAGTAAGTAATCGCTTGAAAAACGAGCTTGGTAAGAACGTTTAAAATTGTCGCGCTTGGAGCTTGAATTTATTGATTTGAGATACCTATTTATATTTAGTCAATTTTTTAACCTAATTTATCTAGGTAGGTATACCATAATAGTATCTGAACTGTACTGTACCAACCTTTTTAATAGTCCAATACTGAACATAGGAGTAGCGATTGTGTCAAAGTCCGCATAGCCCTAATGATAGCCGACCTCCGGTAGGAGCTGGCACCTCAAGAAGAAGAAGATTGTGTCATATCTAACATGCTGGCTCAGTGCGAGTTAGTCTGATATAGTAAGTAAGTGACTAAGTACCTAATTGATAATCCTACTTAATATTATAGACGCAAAAGTTTGTGAATATGTATGGATGTTTGTTACTCTTTCACACACATACGGCTGAACTGATTTGAATGAATTTAGGTATGAAGGTAGCTTAGACCTTGGATTAACACATAGGCTACTTTTTATCTCGGGCTAACGCGGGTAATACAGCGGGGCGCAGCAAGTAATGAAATACAATTGAGTCAGCTTTTGCTTGTACGTTTAATAATGTGAAGCTTTACTATAGTTAGACATGCGATTGACGAAAATTGATATTCAAAAATGGTTTTGATATAAGTTTCAGATGAATTTACAAAAGCCAGAAGATGGTCGACAGTTAAATGACCCAAGCACACTTAAACAGGGTTATTTCTAATCAATTAGCATCCTTTTAGGGGCTTATTCTGTACATCAAAACTAACAACTTTTGTTCTACGACTTTTATTAATTCTCAAAAAAAATACTTGTACCATAGAAAAATTTCGTTCACCCTTGACAAAATGTATGAAACAGCTGATATTTTTTTAGAGTTTTGACAAAAGTCGCAGAACAAAAGTTGTTAGTTTTGATGTACAGAATAAGCCTCTAAAAGGATGCTAATGGATTAGAAATAACCCTGTATAAACGTACTCAGTAAAAAATAATATTATAAAAATCATAACATAGCGTCGTCAAGACAACAGTACTGCAGAAGAAGAAAAACAAAAAAATTGAAATTAAAAGTTATTTTCGTGTAAGCTTTCAGTGGTTAGGAAATCCCGGCCCGATCGTTACATTCCTGGAACACATGAGGCCTACGGGGGTAATTAAATTCTAACTGGATTCATTCGACGCACAAACTCGAAATTTTGGAAATATTTGCCTCTTTATTTACTTAGCGAGCGTACCACAGATCTCACAAGATGGCACATGTTAGCTTGATCTAACGGGTACCTACCTAATGTTGCACGAACCTCTATGATGAAAATAATAACTATGCGTAAATACCTGTTTACACTTTATAAGTGATAAGTGCAAGTGATTAGTGCATGTGGTAAGTGATTAGTAGTCAGGCACACACTCGCACTAATCATTAATAAAAGTGTAAACAGGCTTTAACGCTAATAACTACATAATTGTCACTTACAGATCACGATAAATCACTTATTAATGTACGCTATACGATACTGCATTCTGAGATGTACCTAAGCTTAATGCATTTTACGGTGCATGATTATTTGCTACTCATATACTCGTAAGTCTCGTGGGCTGGTTAAGAGAAGGTCTCTAGACCTCTGTGGATTGCAGACAGAATAATATGAGATTTCGTTCGTTATTATTGCTATCCATTCTACTGCGAATATTATTTTGTGAAATAACAATATTATGAAATGGAGGTATTTCGATTTCGGAATCCTAATTAAAAAGGTACATTTTGTTTGTTAGATAAAAACCAAACGAATATAAAATACAAATAATTGGCTTTAAAATACCCTTGGCAGTCGGGTAAATACCTACTCAAATTAGTCTAGTAGGTACTTGTTTTGCCGTACCTACTCTGATAAATAAGGCTAATAGTGCTAATACACAGAAAAAAATTACTAATAGATACACATTATTTTATCCTTATGTAAAAATACAGTGCGACAAATTATTTTGCTACCAGCGACCATTTCGAGGCAATCTATATAGATACTCGTACAAAAGTTACACACGGTCCGCTGCGTGTATAATTCACCTAACTTCTCAGATAGGCTCGCAGAGACAATCCTCAGAGAGAAGTTATTTTCGCAGAACCAATTAGAGCTGAATTGTTAATGTATGAGGACTGGTTTCTCACAGAAACTCTTGGGAATGATGTTATGAAACGTAATAATGTAATTTATATCTGTTATGAGTTTACATTTTCTCGGTGTCTTCATGTGTTAAGAGCGTATCGTGCGTAGACGCGCTTCACGAACAAAGTGAGACGGCGAAAAGTCAACGGGAGCGTGTCTTTGCATAGTGAAATTAACAATAAATATCATATAAAATTATCAAGTCAAATTTTTAACTGTTTTATGTGATTTGCCAATGATTTAGATACTACTTAATATATTTCCTTAAATTTATATATATTTATTTATATATTAATATTTTTTTAAAACTAGTCAAGAAATAAGATCTTTGTTCAAAACAGAGGTGATTTTGGTTTTTTTTATCGAGCGAAGTTATTCCTTGTACGTTTCAGATATGGTTTGCCAACAGAAGATATGCTCCAGAATAACATTTATTTTTCTTTTAAAAAAAAATGTTTTTGGTACTAAAATCTTGATTCTGGTTAGACATTTTAGACACGCCCCTTAAGAATAGGATCTCGTGGTAATACATTCAAATTACAATTGGTATGTAATAATTTTTATAAAGTCTTAAACTAACCCACTCGTAATACAATCGATTTTTGTAGGCGCTGCTGTGCAATTATCATCGATTTTCTGGAATTGCTTCGGATTGTTTTTTAAAAAACAATGTGAAATGGAGAAATCAGGTAACATCAGAGCAAAATAAAAGCTCAGATATAGATTGTAGTACTGAGAACCTCGTATATTTTTGGCGTGGGTTGAATTTCTAATTGAATGAATGGTTATAGTTAGATGTTTTAAGCCGAAAGTAGCAAGGGAGAGTAAGATTTTGCTATTCGATTTCTGTAGGCGCTGAATTTTACATCAATTTTCTGGAATTGATCCAGATTGAAAAAAATATACTCGTGAAAATGGAGAAATTAGGTAACATCAGCACAAAAAAACAAAAAAATGTAGATGAATTGAGAACCTGCTAGTTGTTGGTAGACGCAATTGATAGTAAAATGCAGACTTGTAGCGATGAAAAAATTAACCACTTAGACAATATTAATCCACTAAATCTCATTTTGAATGTCGTTGCTATCTCTACTATAGTTCACCTTACATTTATAGGCTTTACTTAATCTATGGCTATACCTATACGGGGTGGAGAGGTGACGCCGACATTAACTTGACCCACATAGTACTAGTAATCAGTAATCATAAAACCAATAAGCAATAAAAAAAACCTTACAAAGAAAAAAAGAAAATTTTCAGACGAACTAAATAATAAATAAAGGAACTAATTAGGCATCACACTTTGTATGGAACTTATTCGGACTAATGTCAAAGTAGCTAAATACAGGTCCTACGCTGCGCTTGCGGTACGTGGTCTCCTCTCGAGACCTTTTCTACCGCACCGTTCATCAGTTCTCCGAGCTATGTGCCCTGCCATCATACAACTTCCCAATCCGCTGGGTTATATCGGTAATTTTGGTTCTTCTACGGATCTCCTTATTCCTGATTCGATCTCGCTGAGAAATTCCAAGCATAGCCATCTCCATAGCTCGTCAGGCTACCTATTTGGAGCTTATTAATAAGGCCCATAGTGAGAGACCACGTTTCTGTGCCATAAGACATCATTGACAACTCACAC
This sequence comes from Hypomecis atomaria, assembly GCA_964007245.1. Classification (NCBI taxonomy): domain Eukaryota; kingdom Metazoa; phylum Arthropoda; class Insecta; order Lepidoptera; family Geometridae; genus Hypomecis; species Hypomecis atomaria. Next base: position 8,937,726 of record OZ023296.1, on the reverse strand, counting down.
TGGTCGATAACTTTCGACTTGAGACACTGAGGACGAGAAGACGTGACGCAATTTTCCGAACGCTGCCCAACCGAGTTGGATTGACCTTTTTCTAGAGGTCGGGCCTACCTAACTGGACTACTTGTTCTAGGTAGACGTACGAGTCAACGGTCAACGACTTCAAGAACCGAGTTCTCAACAGAGATTGGTGTGGATACAATATGGGAGTTACACATAACCTTCGTCTTATCCATATTCATCTTAAGACCCACCTGTTGAGAAACCCGATTGATGCTTTCAAACATAGTGCTTATCGACTTTGCTATGGCTACGACATCGTCGGCAAACCGAAGGTGGGTGATGTATTCTCCATTTATATTGATGCCGAATCCTTTTATTTCATTCCAAAAGCTTCGAGGCGTTCTCCAGAGTAGCAGTAAAAATTTTTGGAGATATAATAACTCCCTGTCTAACGCCTCTTTTTATATGGATCGCTTTGGAGCTCTCTTCCTTACTCGGACCGACATTGTGGCGTTATTATACAAGCACTTCAACAAATTTTACATAACTAAGTAAATAGCTTTATTTATTAAATTCTAAATAAGTATGTCGCTTTGAAACAGAAGGGCAAATTTGTGATTTCATTTATTGTCGGAGTCAGCTCTTCACTCTGTATAGGCTTTAATTGAGCAGTGCATATGTATTAAATGAAACCAAATACAAAGTCACTAAAGACAACCAACAATCCAAAAGCCTTCCTCAGCAACATGCATCATTGAATACCAAAATTGTTATTAATGATGCCTATGAAAAGAAACTTAATGCCAGGGTGCGGCCGCCATGGGAGAACGGATTTTTGGTGAATTGAGATTGATTGATCCGCTGTGAATGAATCGAATGTTCGGATTGCGTTTCAAAAGTGTATTTTCAGCGTATTTGAGATCATGCATCTTGTTATTCAGAAGGTAAATCAGAGAACTTTCAGTCTAAAACCGCCCGCCCCTCCACTAAACGTGATAGATTCATTTCGGAAAAGATAATATAAATATTGAAATGTCTACTTATACAGGGTCATAGATATTAAACGCAAAAACCTTTAAGAGTGGGTCTAGTAATCGAGACAAACAACTTTTGTACTAGGAGTTTTGGAAAATCACGAAAAAAAAATATATTTCAAATGCTATTTCATACAAAAAGTTCGTCAACGGGCGGCAAAATGTATGGAGAAGTGAAATTGTTTTGCGAATTTTCGAAAGTTGTTAGTCTAGATGTATTAGACACGCTCTTAATAGGTTTTGCGTTTAATACCTACGAGTATGACCCTGTATAGGTACGAGTAATTGAAAATATTACTTATGTTGGGCTTACTGCAATGCGCACTGGTAAAATGTTTCAATACTATTCCATTTACGAAGCTAAAGCCATCGAGGCAGTGGAGGGACGTGCAATTTCAAACTGTAGCTGTATGGTCTTGTTTTTTCAATATTTTGTAAGTTTCTATAAATCATTTCTTTACGTAGGTAAATGTAAATACTAACTTCATACAATTGGCTGCCAAAAACAATAAACAAAAGTGGCGATTCTTAGAAAATTCCTGGGGTTGCTTCGAAACTGCCTACTGAACTGAAAGAGTAAATTTGATTTCTGTGGCACCATTGCGCTAGGTATGTTTTCCCAATACATTCTAAAAATAAACTCTCGTACTCGTATCGGTCTACGAACAACGAACAAATGAGATAACATCGAAACAAAAAACATAATACAGATACAAGAAAAGAGAAACTCACTTTTCTGGAATTGGAATTTAAAAGAGTCTGAAGACAAAAAGATAAGATAAGTACAAGTGTAGTCGAAATTTAACACCACCAAAGCACATAAATACAAAAAGTTACACTAGCAACTCTAAACAGTATTGAGTTTATCCAATGCACTCACATACATTTACATTACATTTTTATCTACAAAGCTTCATATTACGACTCTTGTTGCATCTTTTATGGCAACAGTCTTTTTGCGGTTTTACACATCGTTACTCGGTTACGTGATGATACTCTCTATATTTTGTACGAAATGAGTGTATGAAACAGTATGCGATAAATTTATTTACTTAGAAAAATGAAAGTCAACAATGTATTTTATACAGAGTCAGGTATTACCGTACTATCTCGCCAAGTTTTAGCATTAGAGTTAAATATTATAAAATTGTGATTATCCTCAGTAACTTAGCAAGATTTAGCATTTTACAACGGATATTTATTTATTGTATTATCTATTGTGCTATCAACAATAGGTTACAATTTTTACTTTTATTCCAGTAACACTATAAAACCTACTTAGTAAAGATAAGTCGTAGTAGAAGTGCTCATCATTGTGACCAACTTTTTTTACTGTGAGACCATCCCAGAAGATGCGAAAAATAGCTCTATTGGACACGTTGTTTTCTAAGTTCAAAGGACTTTTTGTATTACAACTGATGTTTTTCGTAATTTAGGAGTTGAACACACAGGAATCGTTGGTCATATTGGCGAGAATAATGATATTTCAGCCATGAAACACCTCGAGCAGATAATCTGTAGCACTTTGATGAAATTTTGATAAATTTGAAGCGTTTTATTGATTTGAATTATTTTTATTCAAAAATGCGTGATTCATGAATATATTTGTTTCAGTCATGAAAACTGAAGCAAAGTACTATTTATCTTCGTAGTATTATTTTCGTATTGAATAGATGAAAAAACTTTCAACGATAATTTATGTTCTATAAATTAGTCACTACGGTCCCAAAATTGCTAAGAGTCCTAAATTGCTTTTAGACTATGCATAAATTAGGCATGTGCTAAATAAATTGATATGTTTTGGTTGTCCTATCATTATGAAAAATTACTTAGACAAAATATCGAATGATATCTACCCTTTCGTGTTTAACCTTTTTTTGGTTAATTTTGTTTTCGGAAAAAATCCAGAGCTGCGGCCATGTTTTTGAAACATTTGTTAAGTATTTTAAAAATATAAATTGAATTGCTTGTGAAACGACACTTTACAAAATTAAAATGTGTCGAATGGAACTAGTGTTAAAAATTATTAACAGTAGTTTCATCATGGAACTGTTAATGGTACTAGTGGCGACGAACCGTGCGTCTGTCAACGTTGGTTATCACATGCCAGTTTTTGAAATAAAGTTTGTGAATTAGACGGTCACCATGAAGCGCTTTATCATACTAGCGCTTGTAGAAGCACCTACTTTGATAGAAAATTAAACAAAAATTTATTTAAGTACTTACTATGAAATGAACATTAAGGAAATTTATCAAAACAAAAACTTGTTGATAGGGAGTTAGTAAGTAAGTTCGTATAGGCCGGGTGGCTAGCCCTGGTGTCAGAGTTTTTAGGCCGCCTGAAGGCCTCTGACATGGCTAATCGGTTAAAACAACCGGGGCCTACAATTTAACGTGTCATCCGAGCCACGGTAGCGCTCAGTTGGAAAATGCCACCCGCGGTCACCCATCTAAGTACTGACCGTGCGGAGCGTTGCTTAATTTCGGTGATCGCTGACAATCACCTAGTCAAACTACGCTACGAGCGCTACGGAGTTAGTAAAATATACCTATGCCCAAATTAATTAGGTACGAGTACAAACCTCTTAAGATAACTTTTCGATCCCATCGCTCATCAGTAGTAGGTGATCACTAGAGATATTTTCAGAATTAAATATAGGCTCATAAAAGCTAAGATATTCTGTCATTGATTACAAGCAGAGAACTTAAAATCAATTAGAAATAAATCCAAAACTAAATTAAGACAATCAAAATATCAAACCAACACCATTCACAAATAAATAGTGAAAAAATCCCATACGTGAAAATTTCATGGTCTCGAGAGAGTCACATGGTAGAGCAATATATTTGACGGCGTAAGGAAAGGTCCTTCATAATGTTTGGCGTTGAGCCTCATTAATCGGAGGACTGATGGGCGCAGGATCGCTTGATGGCAACATTCTACCCGAGGACCGAAGATTGATAGGCCCATAGAACTCGTTCAAACAAAATTATGAACTTCCGTGGCACCGAAATTTAGATGTTCTGCAAAGAGGTAAGTTTTCAGTTTAGGGACGTGATAACATGCCCCTGTGTTTCTCAACTCCTGGCTTATATTATTAAATACCTATACTGCATTGTATTATGTTTTATGACTCGTGAGTGTGATCGTAAGTAGCAAAAATATGAGAAGAGAACAAAAAAGAAGTTTGAATGCATTGTGTGAAAGGATGATTTGCGAGAGAACAGAGTTGATGATGAGATGACGTATAATAAAGCGAAGTAGCGAGAAGAAACTTTAACGTTAGAAAAACTCATGAAAGCTTCTAATAGTTTCACTTAACTCATATATTATGACTTACTTTCTTGGGTTTGGGCAACAACAATGACTAGGTATATTATAGTAAACAGCGGAATTTCAAAGAGGCCAATAATTGAATTCATGAACATTTTACTAGTAAAAGCCAAACGTTTAGATGGCACTAAAATGCCTTGCGGTCAGAAAGAGAAATTCAAACCTTAAAATGTTGTTCAATAATTCATATACGTATTACCTAATGAATTACAAAATTAGTGGTTATAACTGGCAGATGGTGCAATTTACTTTCATAAACCGAATCGCAGGTGCGTGTCAGGGTAAAAATATTTTGAATAATTGCGCCATTTACGCAACAGTTGAAATTTTTAAGCCCTTTTCCCATAGCGAGTTTCACATGAAATTTTCTGTAAGGCCATTTAATAGATAGAGATTTTGTTTTTGCGTACTATAAAATGTTGCTACCAAAAAAAACTAAGTCTCATCGGTTCTATATTTATTGGTTAGCAATAATCTTTATCAGCCAATCGTTTAAAAATAAAAATCACACGCATATATACAGAAATGCACAATAGTACCATTAAAATAGGTATAATACAACTATATCTACATAGAAAAACATTTCAATGTATCGTGTAAATTCATAATTACGTTACATATATTACATAGCGTAGTTTGACTAGGTGTTTTTAGGGTTACGTACCCAAAGGGTAAAAACTGGACTAATAATAACTATACTCTGCCGTCTCCGTCTGTCCGTCTGTATGACCGAATATCACCGAATGGTGATAGTAAGAACGTTGAAATTCACACAGATGATGTATTTTTGTTGCCGCTATAACAACAAATACTAAAAACCGAAAACCAAAAAATATTTAAAAGGGGCTCTCAAACAACAAACCTAAATTTTTGGTCTTTTTTGCTTGATATTAGTACGGCGACACGTAGATGTTTGAAATATTCACAGAATATTAAGTTGTATCTTGCCTACAAAATAAAGAATTATATTAAAATAAAACATATTTAGGGGGGCTTCTTTACGGTACGGAACTCTTCGCGCGTGAGTCCGACTCGCATTTGGCTGATTATTTACTATCGCAACATTCGGATCGGTCAGATGGGTGGCCGCGGGTGCCATTTACAAATGAGCGCTGCTGTGGCTCGTATGTCACGTTAAACTGTGGGTCCCGCTGGTTTTTAACATTTAGTCATGTCAGGAGTCTTCAGACGACTTAAAAATTCTGACACTAGCCATCCCGCCTATATTAGTTTAGGTAAGTATCTCAACTGTATTTACCCCAGATGCCATTTCACTAACAAGGTACTTATGTACCTTGTTAAATTAAACACACCTACACAGAACAGATTTCTGTACAATAATTATTTTTCGCAAAAAATGGCAAAACCACCTTCCATCGTGTAAATTCGAATATTTCGCTCGAATTGTTTACATTTTTGTTAATTTTTCAAAAACGGATTAGCCGATTTCTTTAAAATTTTAAGTATACCCTTACAAACCAAAAAAAAAATGTCGATTCGGTTCACAATTGGCGAAATTATCGACGAACATACAAAAAAAAAAATACATACACACAAACATAGAACCTCTTTTTTGGAAGTCGGTTAAAAATACAAAAATCACAACAGAACACATCCTTTGTCCAATTATTGAACAAAACTTTTATGCAAATGTATCAGAAATGATATTGGAAGGGGCTTACAAAGTTTGTTGTAAAAGCCCCGCCGGGTACCTGTTAAATTTTAAATAAATGTTTGTTGCGGAATCCTTTGAGCTCGTTTTAAATTTCCTACAGACTTAATATTAGAGAATTACTAATGCTTTTTACGGTATCAAGTTCAGGTCTTTGAAGATTTATTTAAATCTCCGTTGTAGGTTCGGTAACTAAAGTGAGGATAAATAACTGGTTAGTTGCTAAGATTTTAGACTTATATTTCACGTAAAAAATGTAGAGAAATATTCAGAAATCCCAAGAAAAAACTTGAGCTTTAACAAAATGTATGCTCTAACTCCTTGTGTAATACGTTCTCGTTGTGTTTTATGTACGCTTATTAAATCTGATTAGAAAGCAGATTAAAAAACTAATTACACAAGGAAATAAATTATATTTATGACAGAATACTGTATCATCACACTGTACATGAAGCCGTGGTGGTCTAGTGGTTGTAACGCTGGCCTGTCATTCTTGAGGTCGTGGGTTCTATCCCGGTCCCGTACCAATGAGTTTCTTTGGAACTTATGTATGGAATTTCACACCACTGGCTTTTCGGTTAAGGAAAACATCGTGAGGCAACCTGCATACGTCCGTAGAAGAAATTCGATGACGTGTGTGAATCCACCAACCCGCACTGGGCCAGCGTGGTGGATATGGCCCAATCACCCTTCGTGGGTAGGCCTACGTCCTTAAGGAACTTAGACTAGCGACAGAGTTACCGACTGCAAAAAGTGCTTATCACGCATTCGCGTCCTCATATGGTATCTATCTATATATTCGAAATATGTAAATTTGTCAAAAAGCACCCTGACTATTTTAACAAAGCGTCTGACAAATCGCTCAAAATTAGATCACAATACAGACATAAACTCGTGGGATCGAAGTCCAACTTAGAAATGCATAGTTCCAGCCCGCATTCTATGACTATAAAAATATTTAATAAACTGCCAAATAATCTAAAAGATATCGAAAAGGCAAACTGTTATATAAAACAACTAAAAAATATTCTATTACACAAATGTTATTACACATTAGACGAATTTTTAACGATAATCTAGAAAACATAGTAATAAATCGTTCGAATACGAATCATACGAATAATAAAATTGCCATACCCTTATCAGGGTCAAATGTATAACTATACAAAAAATGTTAATTAAGAACTGCATGTAAATTTCATATGTTGCAATAAATGCTTCGACTTTGACACGCCACAGAATACTCAAAGCAGTCAAAGTATCTTCCTCAATATCGCTACAGCCCTGTCCAGTCTGACAGCTGGTATTGTCTTATACTTTGATCAGTCACGTAGACAATTACGCAGTGGTACACTGGATAATCCTTCGATGTCCTTCGGGACCAATTTAGTTTCTCGAGGCGTCGACATATTGGAAACCAATACAGGCCTATCAGTGGCGTAGCGTGCCTTGGCGGGGCCCCGTATAAAACTTCGTTTGGGGGCCCATGAAGGGTAAAGATTTCTCACAAAAGAAAAAAAATGTTTGCATAAAATTAAAAGATATATATGATTGATATGATTCATCGTAATTATCTATCTGTCACTTTTTCCAAAAAATTTACAAACAATTCAAATTAAATATACATTCTCCTTGCCTTGTTTTCGTCAAACTTATTTATTAAATCTACTAGTTACTAAATCGACTAATACTACTAAACCAGAAGAACAATTTTTTGTATTGTGTTACAATGTAATGTAAATAAATAAAAAATTGGGAAGATTTTATTAATTTTCCGGGGGCCCCCGTGGCCCAGGGGCCCCGTATAATTGATACGGCAGATACGGCGGTAGCTACGCCCCTGAGGCCTATGTCTACACTAAATCTCATAATGGATATATTGACACTTAGTTTGACGCACTGGTAATTTACTCAATAAACGGTATTATGAGTAATATATTGTGGTTGATACTATTATTGTCACAAGTCAAATGATTTTACTCGTATTATTTTAAACTCAAAAATGTTATTTTACCGACTTCCAAAAAGGAGGAGGTTATATGTTCGTCTGTATGTCTTTTTTGGTGTATGTTCATCTATATTTTCGCCAATAGTGAACCGAAACAAAAAAATCTATTTTAGTTGGAAAGAACGAGTATACGAGTAGTGGTCCCTTTTAAATTTCATTGCAATCGGCTGAGCCGTTTTTGAAAAATCAATAATAATGTGAAAATTATATACATCAATTCGAGCGAACTATTCGAATTTAGTATACGATGGAAGCCGGTTTTGCCAATTTTTGCAAAAATAATAATTCAGAAGATACTTGAACTATATCAAAGTTATTGAAATTGATTAAAAATAAACCAGAAGATTTTATTTATTTAAATACGAGTAACTTATATGTGTGCTCAATTTATTTTTACAATGAAAAAGCAAGACGTAAAGATCTTGTAAGCTATTTATAAAATTATTTGTTTACTGAGGACATGCTCACATTTCACTTACCAATTTCATGTCAATCTGAGAAGCTATCTAAAATGTAGCGCGCTCGCCTAAAACATTCCTGTTTTTGTAACCGGAATTGAAGACACCTACGATAGATAGGGTAAGATCTTATTGACCTCCCCTTACACAATCTCTTATGGGAAATAATATTAAAAGTATCTTATTACGTTATCAAAATACAAAAGTGTTCTGAAGGCGTACGACAAGCACCGAAATATTTTTATCTCGGTGTTTTTTGTCCTAATTTTGTAAATAGACCTCGTGGAACGCCTAAAAGAAAAAGTTCAACATGTGGGCTGAATTGAGCCTAGAATTCATCGTAAGCGTCGTATACAAAAAATACTGCTGAATTGAGAAATTATTCCTTTTTGGTAGACAGTGTACTTCCTTAAAATGACAAGAATGAAATCGACAAGAATGGGTTTTCTAGGAATAATAAAATCACTAAAATGATAAGTACCCAGATCGTAGTTCGATACCATGTAAAACATTTGTTAAATGGTAATCTGTAAATTGCATTTTAACAGTTAATAGTGATTTGTGTATTTTGTAATCGTAAACCAAGAGTTTAAAAAAGCCAAATAGTGAACAGTGCTCTTGAGAATCTCTCCCTTCTGAGAATCGATTATAAATATAAACTTCACTCACATTGCAAGCAAGTAAACTTAATAAAATAACTAAACTCAAACTTACTCTAACAAACTAATAAAAAGAAACTAAGTAGCAGCAGTTAATTGAAAAATGTTTAATTTACGAGATATTAAAATATCAACATCAAAGTGCTTCGCAAAGTCGAGGCAGACGTGAAATGTCAGTAAAGACCCGAGTAGTTTGAAACGTAAATAAGTTTAAGTTAATAAGCTACCGCAGAATCTGTTTACAAAATTGTTAGGGCAGAGCTCCGCTCCACTGCGACTTCGTTTACTTGGCTGGTTTTGTATAAATTAAATGTAACTTTTTTAGGCTGGAGTTCATCAGTCGGTTTAAATTAAACAATTGGTTAAGGGGGCGCCTAATGCCAAAATCAAGCGAAAGGTGTACTTTTAAAGACGTGGTGTAAAGGTAACGAACAGAAACATCCATATTAAAAAAATACTATAGAAAAGAAAAAAAACTAAAGTAGCAGAGTAATCGCGTAGAATTTTGGAAAATAATATGGTTACTTTAGAAAAAAATGAAAACTTCGCATCATAAAAAAAATACATTTTATTTCAAATGCTCGAAATTATCAGCGACAACACCACATTATTTTTGACAAATTACGTAGCCAGGCTAATGTTCTAGCCGAGTAATCAATTAGTTTTTTTATTGCATGCTTAAATATTGAATAAATAAATGAAATCCCACCTAAAAATATAAGCTGGAGCTCGAAGCCAACATCGTCATAAACTGTGTCATGCGATTTTCGACTCTAAACAAAGCCGCATAGATGATAGCGGGCGATGCAAGAAGTGCGGGTGAAATCTGATTTTTTCCTAGCATTAGGCGCAGCCTTAAACAAGCTGCGCTTTTTTAGTGTTCCTCATCTGCAGATAATCGGGGGTTAGATAAATCAAACGTTTTTGAACGAATGAACGAAACAATGGTTAGTGCTTCGCGAACAGCAAAAGCAAAGCATTCGTTAACAAGCCAATCAAGATTTAGAGAACGGTTAGTAAAGTAAACATATGTTGGCGATCTTGGGTCTTAAAACATCAAAAACAAAACTGTGTCTTTGGGTCAGAGTCGGAACGACCGAGGATTCAGTTCTAGACTGTATCTCATGTTGCCCTGAGCTTAGATCTAAATGTAATACAAACAATGCTTGCAATAAAGAGCACGAACTCAGGTGTCTGTAGAGTGTATAATTATAACATAAATAAAATAAATAAATTAATGTTAGGGGACATCTTACACACATGGGTATTTCTAATCAATAATAAGCATCCTTTTAGAGGCTTATTCTGTACATCAAAACTAACAACTTTAATTCTGCTACTTTTGTCAAAACTCAAAAAAAAAAAAATTGTTTTTCCAATGAAAAATATCGTTACCTGCGACAAAATGTATGGAACAGCTGATTTTTTTTTGTGATCTGACAAAAGTAGCATACTAAAAGTAATTAGTTTTGATGTACAGAATAAGCCCCTAAAAGAATACAATACAATACAATACAATATAACTTTATTGTACACCAAGAAAACAGCTTAAATAACAAAAACATAATATTCTTAAAATTAGGTGATACAAGGGCGGCCTTATCGCCTTGAGCGATTTCTTCCAGGCAACCTTTGGATGGACAGAAATTAGAATACATAAATGTGGTTGGTGGTGTATAATAAATAAATGTGGAAAAATAATAATTATTATCACAAACTAAATACAATAATTACACATTTTAATAATATACTACATCTTCAATAATATAAATATACATACATAAACAATTACATAAATATATAATAAGTATAAAAATATTTACATACAATAAATTGAATATCACGTATATTTGTTATTTAACATAGTGAAAGAAAGTGTTTGAAAACTAGGTTATTGAAAATATGGAGAGACTTAGCCTGCCTGATAGCTACAGGCAGCTCATTCCAAAGCAGGACAGATTGTACAGAGAAAGATTTCATATAGGAAAGATTGGTATGGGAAGAGGAGTGGACTTTGAGTTTCAAGGCACGAGAAGATCTCAAAGTACCAGAATGACCTTGAATAAATTCGAAGCGTTCTTTGAGATACAAAGGAGTGGAAGGAAAGAACAAAATTTCGTAGAGGAAAGATAAGATGTGAGAATCACGGCGAAGTCGGATAGGTAACCAGTTGAGCTTTTGGCGAAATTGTGAAATGTGGTCATATTTACGTAAACCGAATATGTACCGTACACAGAAATTCTGTAGACGTTCCAAGAATGCTAATTGATTAGAAATAACTCGTATATGTAAAATAAAAAAATTACTTAGAATATCGAACAAAGAGCACACATAACTATGTAAAGTATTGGCTGCGTGACTCATTTTTCGATCAAACCAGTCACTGGTCATTGGTCAAGTTCTCAAATTATTTTGTTAAGTTTTGCGCTGTGTTTTTTGTAATTGTTGCCCATCTACCGGTATAAATTTCCTTCTTTTGCCTGCATTCATCTATAGGCACTTTGAACCAAGTAGAGTTTTTTGTATTGTTTAGGTATTTTTTTGAGTTTTGAATAATTCCATCTTACAATTAAAATATCTTGAAAATAACTCTACCTGGTATAAGTTTAAAAGCTACCTACTAGCTCACTACTAACCTCCTACGTACAAAAACTAAAGTTCTGTTGTTTAACGTAGTAAGTTACACCAACGCAATTATAACGCCTGGATCAAATCAAGTACCTAGAGTTCAAAATCTGATAGCGCTACGTTTTCCTTCCCCCTCACACAAACTCACTTGCACCATACGAGTGACTAGAACAGCACAAGATTAACATTTCCACTACACTGACACAATAAGACCCTGGCTCAGGATCTCAGAGGTGCCAGCACGGCTATAGCTGACGCCGTGCTAACGCCTGGCCGAAGGATTTGATTGGAAACTATGCAGCATGCGAGCCGTCTATAAGCATTTTATTGAATTATCTTTTTACTATATACAAGTTAATTAGCTATTTTAAAAATCTTTAGAACATTCGTTGAAAATACTAATTAGTATTTTTTTAACACTGTCGTAACCAGTTGCGTTCGCCCATGATAAGTTTTCATGGGAAATGGTTTTCAAGAGAGAAAACCTTTTCTCTTATGCCTACTGCGAGCGAATTCCACTAAGGTCAGACAAAACTGAGATGAATTTTAACCATTTTGAGCTGTCTATAAAGTATATTTTTGAACTATTCAGACTATACCTACGAGTTTATTTGCTATTTTTAAAATCTTTGGAGCATTCCTATAAAATTCTAATTAGTATTTTTAAGGTTTGACACGGTCGTAACCAGTTGGTTTTGTCCAGGAAAACGTCGTATTAATTACAACGCAAAAGAGAATAAATATTTTCGTTTTTGCGTACTGCGAGCCAATTCTACTAAGGTCAAACTAAACTGATTTCAACTTTATTCATTTTGAGCTGCCAAAATCACAGTTTTTTTAAACATCTCGATGCGATTTCTACGTCATCTTTATCCTATGATTTCAAGTCAAATTATTATCAAATAATAAAAAAAATGTTCACATTGCTTTTTTGGATCTACGAACTACGTAGCTGATGACTACGGCGTAGCAAACCATATAAAATTGTTTCAAAATCTCAATTAATATTGAAAAGCGGAGAATTTAATCGGCCTGAGGGCAGAAATCCTTGTTTTTGACAGTTTTAATTAATTCCTACCTACTCGGGAACTATTGCGGAATTATTAATAATAAGCGTTTTAGGTAGTTCGATTGTGCGAGCAAAAAGTAGTTTGATAAAAATGTTTATACAAAAAATGTATTGGGTACCATCATAAAATTAAAATATTATAAGTGAATCCTGGATCAGTTTTCAATTGGCTTTTCTTTTAATTTATTTAACAATTTACAATGATTAAGTTAGGTAATATTGCCTATTAAAACCTAACTTAAGTTTATCTACACAGTCTATAGTTCTCTAAAGTATATTACAATAATTACACAACTATTTAGGTACCTACATGATTATATCATTTTGTTTAGTGCTTGGTAAGATAAAAATGCAACAATTAGCAATTGCACAAATATGAAAAACAAGTGATAGGCGCGCGAACACTCAGAACAACCGTGCGTAGGCATAACACAGAACAGGTTATATCTACAGTAACTAGTCGTATACATAATTATATAGCCTCCTACTACAGACATTCTGTAGCCTACTACAGTCAGTCTATTCTGGATTTGTTTTGTCAATATTTTCATCTCAGAAAATGAACAACATTTTTTCACCTTAATATGGTCTAGAAAGGTTCTCTTGTGATAAAAATGATATTTAATCATCAAAACAAGTTGATCAAAACTGGTAAATCATTCTACAACAATATTTTACAGAATAGCAGACCACACAGAGAACTACAGAATTGAAAATGACTTCGTAAGCTTACTTTTTAGACACTGAATGAAAACTAGATGACTGTCAATGTAACAAAATTTAATTTATAAAACATCAAATAAGTGCCAACTAGATAATTTATAATCAGTGAAACTAGGTCCCTTTTTACCGTCTTCCAAAAAGGAGGAGGTACTATGTTCGTCTATTTTTTTTTGTGTAGGTATGTTAATTTCGCCAATTGTGAACCGATTTAAAATTTCTTTCTTAGTTTGAAAGGGTATATTACCGAGGTGGTCCCATTAAAATTTTATCGAAATCGGCTGAGCCGTTTTTGCTAAATCAACATTAATGTACATGGATGTCACATCGATTAGTGCAAACTATTCGAATTCTGTACACGGTGGAAGTCAGAGTTGCGATTTTTTTCGAAAAATTGTAATTAAATGATGTTGTAAAAAAATGTGAAAACGAAATAATGCAACTTACGTACCTATGCCTTTTGTTTGATTTTATTCATTTTTTTTTTAATTTCCTTTTTTTTCACAACACCTCTAACATTTTCAGTTCGATCCTTTTGGAAAAATAATAAACTGTTAATACAACGTTGGATTTTTCTTGTTATTTTTGATGTTCTTTTTGTATTAACTGTAGTTGTTGATGGTTGTATTACTAGTGATTTTCTATGGGAAAAATCCTAAGTATGCTTAGGAATTTTTCTAAAAAATCTTAAAGGTGATCGAACATTATTAACAAAAATCCATGTTTATTTTAAAACGATAATTCACTCAATTAAAATTAAATAGCTATTATTGAAATCATATTTTTTGAAATAAACTCTGGAAACTTGTTAGTGTAAACAATTACTTCGACATAGATATGGTAGCTTAAATATAATTCTGCCAATGTTCTGTACCAGCCTTGTTTTAATAGTCCACTGCAGGACGTAGGCCTACCCACGAAGGGTGATTGAGCCATATCCACCACGCTGGCCCAATACGGGTTGGTGGATTCACATCCGCCATCGAATTTCTTCTACGGACGTATGCAGGTTGCCTCACGATGTTTTCCTTCCCCGAAAAGCCAGTGGTGTGAAATTCCGCACATAAGTTCCAAAGAAACTCATTGGTACGGGACCGGGATTGAACCCACGACCTCAAGAATGACAGGCCAGCGTTACAACAACTAGACCACCACGGCCACTGCCAATGTAATTATGCTAAATTGTTAAATGTGACAAAAAAATGAGTAGTTAGGAAACGTTTTTCTAATTATCCACATAATTGACTTTGATGGAAATTTCTTGATGGCTTATCGTAGCAGACAAAAATAATAAAATTTTCCTTTCATTACTTATTCAATTATTTGACGTTCTAAAAGGCTGTTGTTCAAGTCTAAAACCTATTTTTGGCCACTACCCATTGAGATATATAAAAGTAAAAACAGTAATTTCACTTTTATAGAGGAAGTGTTTTTATTAATTATCTTCCACAACGGTAACGGTTGTTTTATCCGTTTAGCCATGACAGAGGCCTTCAGGCGGCCTAAAAACTCTGACACCAGGGCTAGCCACCCGGCCTATACGAACTTTACTTTACCTACCACAAAATACTTCACTGTATTTCTATACCAATATTATATAGAGGAAAGATTTGATTGTTTGTTTGCATTGAATAGGCTCCGAAACTACTGAACCGATTTGAAAAAATCTTTGACTATTGGAAAGCTACATCGTCTCTAGATGTCATAGGCAATATTCTAATTTCAAAAAAATTAAGGATCATTACTAAAACTCCCATAACTACAGTACGTGGAAGGTACAATATTTTTATAAAATCTATCTTCTTTAGCAAATCATACCCGGGCAAAGCCGGGGTGGGCAGCTAGTTTTTTATAAATATATTTACTACATAAGTATTTCGAACATCTACAGTCGTCTTTAGGTCTAAAAAAAATGTGCTGGTGCAGCATTGTCATTTCATAAATTCAAAAGTTTCGAAAATAAACTATTGAGTTTGTGAAATGACAATGCAATTTTTTTTTGTAAAAATGACTCTTAAATTATAAAAACTGCAACATCAAACAATTATGAGATAAATTTATGTCACAGTAGACGATTAACGGCTATAATAATGATGAAATCGGATTACTTAATTATAAAACGACCGTGTTTGTAAATGTAAATGTATGAAAACTAAACGAAAAAGGCAATCAAGCACAGCTGCGCCCTTAAATCCCGCGACACTTCCTTTCCCCATACACTCTGCCATTTAAATTTATTAATTTTCCTTTTTCAATGAAAAAAATAACATTTCAATGATATTAACACTACTAGTATTACATTCGTAGGCAATCTACCGTCCAACGTTGACTAGATAATTATAATAAAACGGAATCAGGAGACGCTCCTAGATGTTTCATATTGTTTCAGATATCGATACTTCTACGACGTTATTGGCGTCGATATAATCCAATAGTTTAAACAACACACGGCAAAGGTTGTCTGAAAGAAAAAGTTTTTTGCGATTAGCGATAAGACAGCCTTTTGTACCTTTCGTCCGTCTTTGTTTCTTGATACTTTTGTTCCTGATGTAGTCTTAATAAAGTGTTGTTGTATTGTATTGTGGACAGTAGACCTCACGAGTACAACTGAAAAAAAATGTGTAGCAAACTTTTCCTGTCTTAATAGAAAGCTACCTTTAATTTAAAAATATTTTGTGTTTGTTAATAATTTTAAAGACTGATATAGCCTAAAACAGAGGTCAACTAATAGATTTTGCAAAGCATAAAAAATAAGCATAACGAAATAAGCTACAACGTAGCAATGCTACGAAAGTCTACGCATTCTACAGTTACATGAATAATGAGATCCAATGATTTTTATTTGTGTAGCACTGTTTTCAATTTTAAGAATTTTCAGTAGTTGTACAAGTAGCGGCACGTAAGTCTAGCGCTGAGGGTACTGTGGAGGGGATGGCTTCGCATGTTAACCGCCATACTAACCACACTTCATTTTTTCGTCTTTCATAGAACTGGCACCTTGTTGTGTTTACTTGTATTTATTATTAATTATCTAATTTGATTATTGTGATTTTATTGATGTGAATTAAGTTTAAAAGATGATTGATTGTTTAGCTGTAATTAATATTTATCGTAAGTATTTAGTTTCTTGCTAAGTTTTTACCATCACGTTGATTGTTGACTATTCAAAACTGTGTCTCTGACACCCATTTGTCAAATAAATGAATTGAATTGACACTTCGCTTGGCGCTAGACTTATATGCAGTGACTTGTAATATATTATGTAAGTTTCAGTAGTAAGTCACAGAGTGACTTTAACAATCACGTCATCGCTGATCAGTGGCCATAAAAAATACTTTCAGGTTGCACATTTTCGAGTATTTATTTAATTTTTTAATACAGTGAATTTCCAGTAGTTATCTTTATGTTGTTTTTTAATACTTCTAATAGATACCAACTCAATCAATTTTCCATACAAAAATTTATATTAATTCATTTTCTGAAGAAGAATAATATAAAAAGCATTTAAATCCTTGAAACCAGATAGAATTAACGTTGACCTTCAGGATATCACGCTTGATAATTAGGTAAAACAAAATTAAATTTTCGAAAGTTTGTGAGGTGATGTTTTTTTTAACATTAGTATTAATTTTGCTTTCTTACAAAGCAACAAAATACGTTAACTCATGTTGCATGATCATATTATGGCACATTCGGGGCATTTGTAAGAAACCAAATGTAGCATAAAATTATCCGACTTTTTGTGCAACTTTTAACTCGAAATTTTACCACCGTTATTCCGTCCGTTAATCGTATTTTTAACCGACTTCAAAAAAGGAGGTAATCAATTCGACTGTATGTTTTTTTATGTACGAGTATGCTACGCAATTACTCCACCAATTATGAATCGATGTTGATGATTCTCTTTCTGTTTGTTAGATCATGCTTCAATAGTGATCCCATTTAAACACATTTTAACACAGGTACAGAAATACAAGTACAACGATACATAAAGCATCTTAGCCGTATTTGTATTTTCTTATCTCAGTAATGCTAACAGTCAAGGAAAGCCATTTTCCTTCGGTCATTTTCCTAAATATCCTTTGTACGACAGTATTCAGCCGTCACCGGTGCTTTCGTATGCAAATCTCTTGAATTATAGTGTTCCTTACACATTTATAGAATTCAGGAGCGCGTGATAGATGTTTTCTCATTTTTATACATTTCTTGGAAAAACTGGGAGAATAAAAGAACATTGTTAAGCTTTTAGAGCCTTAGTTTTAATCAAAATAAAGTTCCAACGTAATTAATTTGCTTTTTAAAACAAAGGCTCGGATGTTTTTAGCGTTAAGTGGGTGTTAGAACATTCTTTAACGAACAAACTTTAGGCAGATTTTGAACAATGTCAGCGGCGTACAATTTTCAAAATTTTACCAAAGTTATTCCTTTTTTCATTGCATTTTCGTATGACGCAAGGTATGAGGATAAGTAAATATCAAAAATAAATTGCAAATATTTTCAGCCAAGACGAGCTACTTAAAATCGTAATGTGTTATCACAGATTCGAATATCAATTAGGTATCGATTGAGCTAAAAAGTTGAATGCTCGTACTTTTTTTAACTACGTTGTTCATATTTTATCACAAGATTTATTTTATAATTTTCATGTTGGGTACCTACGTACTTACCCACGAAATGAGTATCTGTAATACAAATACACATTTCTTTATTGAGGTAAAAACGACGTCAATGACAAAAAAATGTTGGTAATAAAATGTTCATGTCGCAAGCAAGCGTAAACGCCTAAGCATGATGTATATACCTAATGTTAAATAAGACAAAATACCTGAAATTATGTTATTTTAAGACATAATTCTTTCTTCGCATAAATTTCCATTTTCATCTAAATTTGAAGGCACAGAATATACCCTATTACTTTGAAGGCAGGAAAGGCCTTCGGTTGAAACATTCTCGAGGTCCATTAAAATCATGTTACGATTTGTGCGTGACCACACATAATAAGAGCTGAAATTACTGTTTTCTAAATTAACACGATTTTATGTGAAAGACCGATGTGGAACGGAGTAAAGTTCGTATTTATTATGCAAATACCTCGGGAAATACAGCCAGAGCCACCTGCTTTGGTGTAATGTCGCTGGAAAGACACGAGAGCTACTTTCTGAGCTTTTACCTGTTGAATTTATCTTTGCGTTTCCATCTGATTCTTCTTAGCTAGGAAACACTTTTTAACGAACAAAATTTTTGATGTCATTGTGCTTGTGTTAATATTTAAAGCTTGCAATCTTCGCTCTAGTACAAAATACCGAAACATAAAATAAAGCGACTCAAGTAAGTCAATTACTCATACTTAATGGATATTGACAAGCCTTAAAATTAATTAATTGAAGCACTTACCTGAGGTTGGGAACTCAACGCAACCGGCAGCCTCACGAAAATATTTTACGCGGCGATATAATTATTTTGATCGAAATAAGATACAAACATCTAAGCAAGTAGTCAACAGTTAACACAGATAAGTTTCAACAACAGTTCTAAATATTTAAAAAGTTACAACAAGTTGGTATCGCGCCGCGACGTCATGTCGTCCGTAACAATAATAACACTGAGAGGAAGACCGAACCGTGAGAGAAGGCAGAGAGGAGGCGAAGAGTAGGCATCACAGGTGGAAGTAGAGAAAGAGAAATAAATATGAAAAGGAAGCTCAGGGGGAGAGAACACGCGCGACACGACTGGCTGAGAAAAAGTCTGTGAGATTCAACAAGTGGTTCGCGGGTGCGGGCGGCGCAGGTCTGGCAGAGGACCTCGCGGCGGGAAAGCTCGCCCGCCTGTGCCCCGAGAGCTTGGGCGCCCGTTCGGGCAGGGCGGCTGCGCGTGTGTGCGGGCCTCCCGCACAGCCTTCATTGTTGCAACCTCCACGGTGTGCGAAATCTGTATCCCAGCGTCTGCCTTTGTCCGCGAGCTGCGTTTGTGTGCGTAGTGACGCGCCTACGGGTCTGTAGTACAGGTGAGCCCCGGGACTCCGAGCCCGACTGCCACAGAATAACGATAGTAAGTACCGCGGTTCGCGCTGTTTGTCATGTCGGACAGTATTCTCGATTGAGGCGCTAGGGCTGCACTTAGTAACTGGAGCTAATTCTGGATGCATCAGGGCGATCGATAGATGCCACGTCCTTATTATCAAGTAGATTGATATAATTAGCATGGCGCTTTTACGCGAGGATGTGACGCATGTTTATCCCGCTTGGGGCTTATAATAGTTCGTGTCACAGTATGAGAGGCTTTTTTTATTTTTTTTCTTGGATTTTCGGCACTGTTTCAACGCTGTGAGGGTACTACCTATGCTGGTTTACAGCAAAATGGCTCGGTGAGCACAAACTACCTGCGTGCTACATTAGCGGACGTGTACGCTCGCGGTTTCAAAAGGAACGAATATTCATACCTATAACGGTATAGAGTGGCGCTTGGGTAATTTAATTTGCTTGTATGGTGACTGAACTGTTCTTGAGGCTGGAAAAGGGGGTCAAGGGCACTCTCTTTTCTCACAGGTGAATATTTACAGTTGAGTACTTAGGCTGTACTTGCGAGTACCTATACCTTTTTGTACTTGAAGGGTGCTAATGTGCCCCCAAAACACCATTTTTTGCAGTAACGGGTACTTTTTACCCGACTTCCAAAAAGGAGGAGGCTCTATAAGTTCGTCTGTATGTTTTTTTTCATATGTTCATCGATAATTTCGCCAATTGTGAACCGAATCGAAAAATTATTTTTTGTTTCGAAAGGGTTTAGGTACTCCCGAGGTGATTTAAATTTTAAATTTTTCAGAAATCGGCTGAGCCGTTTTTGAAATATCAACAATAATGTAAACAATTCGAGCGAAATATTCGAATTTTGTACACGATGGAAGGAAACACCATTTTTTCCGAAAAATAATTATTCTTCTTCTTCGTCGTATCGATGATCCAAATATCTGTTTACAAGGCCTTTTCCCAACGCTTCGCCACTGCCACTCCGCGAGGAGATGCTTGGTGCGTGGAGAGTGCAGGTGGGGCCTTGAGGGCATGCTAGCATTATCACTACATACCTAGTATAAAACAAAGTCGCTTCCCGCTGTCTGTCCCCATGTATGCTTATATCTGGAAAACTTCGCAACGGATTTTGATGCGGTTTTTTTTTGTAGATATTAGTAGATTAGTGATTCAAGAGGAAGGTTTATAATGTATAATACACCTGTGCGAAGCCGGGGCAGGTCGCTAGTATTAAAATAAAATAAACCATGTTGGTAACTAAACACAATGATTGGAGAGTGCTATGTTCGGGATATTCTAACCTTGTTTCGACGACTCGAGAGTGAGAAGATCTGTAGGAGATCCTAAGCTACTAGGCTTATTAACCTTAGCCAGTTCTAGAGCCCTTATGTAGTAAAATTTATTAATTTTGATGTATTGTAACAATAAAAGATGCTCTTTAGAGGTTTTGTTTATCGCGAATAAGTTCGCGCTTTACCATCGACTCACCTTTTGGTAGGTAGGTACCTAAGCGACGTTGTGGTCAAAGTGAAGCACGTAGACTTAGAAGATATACCTTTGAAGATTCGTTGCGCTCTGTCGCCATTCGAGGTGGTTTAGTCAGTTAGGTCAGTTAGTCGGTGCAAAGCGAAGTGGTGTTATCGCTTAAAGATAAAATATATATTATAGTTCGGCCGTTCAGAGAATGAGTTCCTGACACGTCATCTTGAAAAAAAATTTTTGGCCGATATCTCGGAAACTATGTACTGAAGGGCAAAAAACATTTTTTCAAGATGACGTGTCAGGAACGCATTCTCTGAACGGCCGAACTATACTGATTCATTAAAAACGGAAGAAACTGGTCGTAAGTTAGCTTAGTTACTATATTATGTAGTTATTATCCGGATTTTCGAATATCCGAATGCTCAACGATGCTAATTAGTCCGGTTAATCGAGGCTCTAACCCTGGCGTGTTGTTTGTGATCATTGGGTATATAGATAGGTACTGCTGGACATAGTTCTCCCCTACTCTTCTAATCCTAAGGCCTCACATCAGGGCAGAGGGCAGATGCAATACTTCGCCACTCGGTTCTCTCTTGGGCAGCCCGCTTCACCTCGCTCCACGTCTTGCCGATGCTTTTCGCCTCTGTAATGACAGAGTGCCGCCCGCCAGGTCTACCTGGGATGACCACACCTGCGCCGGCCCTGTGGATTCCAATCCAGAGCCTGTCTTGGAATATGATCCACGTTCCTCCGCAGAGTGTGACCAATACAACACCACTTTTTGCAGATCTACTGGGTCTTCGTGGCACAATTCCACAGGTCGTTGTTAGTGATTGTGTCCGGCCAGAAAATTTCCACAATTTGACGAAGACAGCGGTTTATAAAAACTTGAAGTTGGCGAGTAGAACGCTCTTTACGTTAGTGTTGAAGATTCTCAGTTTCACTCTGCGAGAGAGGTGTTTCGACTGACACAGGGCGAAGACAAGCAAAGGCACCCCTTGCTTTGGCTATACGGGAAGTAATGTCCAATTCTTCCAAGGGGCAGGGCGATTGACAGTGCGATTCCACAGTCTTAATGAGGTCATCCGCCTACCTTGTGGGTGGACGTTTACGTTACACTTGCCGGTTCGTGGTCTCTACTGGAAAACTTTTCGACCCCATTGATCATCTTGGCCTCCGTGCTATAACGAGTGTGAAGTCCTAATTTTTTTTTAAATCTTTTGTCACAATGTATTTTACCTATCAAGCTTAAGCGAAACGACTTTCCCGTTTTTTATGATTTTTTTTGTGAATGAAATTCATGAAGAAATTAAGTAAATAATTGTAATTTATTAGAGAAACAAAATGGCACCATTGTCTTATTCAAAAAAGTATCGATCCTGGAAAAAGTTAATGGGAATCAAAGTTGTCTGTAGGAAATTAAATTTTAAACAACTTTATTGGTTCCACATTTTAAATAAAAAATTAAAAGAGCCGAGATGGCACGTTAATTTCCATAGTAAACTTTGGTTCCGATAATTTGTCATGAAAAATTGAAATAAATAAGTAAGTTAATAAGTAGGTACCTACAATATAATAATTTACGCATAAGAGCCGACTTTGTGTGCAATCAAATAAAGGGTCGAATAAATAAAATAATATAGTAAACCTGAAAACCTACGTATAAATTACTTCCTTTCCAAACTAAATTCCACCTTTTACTGTCGTACTTCTAAAATAAACAACAATAAAATTTACAATTTATTAATTTTAATGCCCTCTAAGATTTTATTGTCAAACTATGACAATAATTTAGAACTAACACGTACAATGTACACGCCAACGCTCATAGAATCCTCCAAAAAGATGTCAGACTCAAATACAAGAGGGCGCTAAAACAACTGTACAGAAGAGTTGATAGACAGACTAGCTTTAGAAAAAACAGATGGCAAATTGTCAATGTCAGTGCCATTTAATGCGTCAGTAAGTGTTACTAGCGTAGCACTAAAGTGCTAGATCTGGCATATTTCTTGATTCTGACGTCAACCATTCTTACTAATAATTATTTTGAATCCAAAAATTTTTGTTGGTTTGTTACTCTTTCTCACAGCAACAGAGCAATGGATTGACTGGATTTTTGGCATGCATATAGGTACTTAAAAGGTCGGAAAGTCACAGGCTAATATTTTATTTCAGAAAATAAAAGGCTGATATGGGAATGCACCAAAAAAAAAACACGCGGACAAAATTGCGGGCATAAGCTAGTGTAAAACAAGCGTATTATTACAAAAAATTTTTTACAGACACATATTTGGAAAATATTTTTCAAATCACAATTGAATTCTTTCAAAAAATGGAACTTACTAACAATGGGCACATACCTGGAGTTTGTGACTGAGAAAAATATCATAGGTGGGCGACTATCATGTGGACGACTATTTGTCGGGTTTGAGCTGGACTTAAGAGCAGCATTTTATGAGCTGCGGTAATAACATTGTAACATACGGTTTCCTGCCTTTTCGAGAAAAATTGTTTGGCTGATTATCACATGCCAACTAACGTTTCACCTGTTTCACTTTGACCACCAACAATTAGCAAATTTTCGTATGACGTTTCATTTGGTAGAAATATTGTTATTATTATGACAAAAAACGTTTGGAACATTTGTTATTTGTCAAATCTTTCACCAGGTCAAACAACTATTAGACGAATTAAGTTTCGTCGAATATCGTCACGTTAAAGATGGGTTGTGAAACAAAACGTAATTATCATTATTATCAGCAATAGGGCGTGCCCTTCATAGGCCTCCCCTATAGATTCCCAATAAGACCGATCGGAAGCGGCTTGCATCCAACGTGACCCTGCATGCACAATGAAACAAGTGGTAGATATCTCAAATATTTAGTGTTAAGTCACTGATTTAGGCAGTAAATTCACTCGCTTTTTTGCTACTCATTCAATATTTCCGTATGTTTTTAATTGGAAATCATTTTCACTTATCTCAAATTAGGAGGCACTCGATTAAATATTTCATTTTAAAGCCCAAGCTATAAAAATACATTAAAATATCTCACATCTATGGCTGCTGTAAGATTTTTCGTCTCATAACGTCAAATTCTTGCTGAATTCCAACACAAAGTTGACAAAGCGTCAACTTTTTACAAAAGACTCTCACATATTGCGAACAATATTCTATTTTATAGCATTTTGTACGAGTATGTGCTATTTCTGTTATAATTTTATTTTAAATTCTCTTTTATTAATTGTCAGGTAATCTGTGATATTTTTACAAGTAATAGGAAATAATGATTATAATTATTTACCTAGATTCTAAGTAATTTGAAATTAGGTTAAGGAGATTTAGTTCTAAGGTAATTATAATTAAATAAATTTTATGGTAGATATAAATAAAACTTAAGCGTCAAACTGTAATGTTATTTATTGTAAATGTAAATAAATAAACATAAATTATATTAGATTCACGGCCAGATTTTACACACACATTTTTGTCGTTGAGAATTGTCAGTGACAACAGCGTAATTATTTGGAATATCTGAGGTCAAATCAAAATTAATGACATCTGTCAAAATGAAGCTAGTCCTTGCGTAATAACAACTTCATATCAGCGGTGCAGTAAGGAGTGGGGATTTGCGCAGCTTGTAACTTATACTTCAGAAAAAAAATATTTGATTCGGCATATTAATTTGATGGTTTTTTGTGAAGTTAGTTACCTATTTTAAGTAGTATTATGTACCTACAAATTTATTGACGATGGAAATTAGAAATAAAATGAAAACAAAGCGTAAGAACTTTAAATGTTTTATTACCTGTAGATATTAGAAATGGATTTTTATGATGAATTATTATACCTATTAATATTCTATATTTTGAACACTCGGAGTGTTGAAACATATAGTAAAATATAGTATTGGTTAGTAACAGGCTTCATCTACAATCAGCAATGGATAATTTAACTCCTTGGCAGGCGTACCTAGCGATTATTGACAGTGAAATGGTGGCAGCCCAGGCAGTTCAGTGTGTAATGTAATTTGATTTCGTTCATTCGTACTGTCGGGCATTTATTAAGTATTATTTTAAATAAATAACTGTAATAATAATGCATATACGTGTGTGGTGAACAGATAAATAAGACGGCCGAGTTGGTTGTTGCTAGTTTTCAATAATTCTCTATAAAATGCGTCTGGCTAACATCAAGAAACAGTATATCGCGTTCGCTATGTTCATATTTCTTGTCCTGTTTTTATTCAATAGCAGACCCGCATTTCAGTGTCAATTCCACCAGGAACCTGCTGTTTCCTTTGCTCTACCGACCATATATGGTATAACGCCGACTTATGCGCGGCTAGCCCAGAAAGCGGATCTTACAAGGTATGTTTAAAATATTAGTTTACTTTAATACTTGAAAGCTCTCTGCCCTTGATTCATGGTTCATCTTACCTCGTGTGATGCGCTAATGCGTTTGGCAATGGATCTCGGTACGCAATCAATTATGTACTTAATTGTGAAATTGATGGTTTGCACTATGTGAATAGTTTGCCAATATCTGTTGTCAGAACTCAACAGCACATAATCGTTGAAACTCAAAGAGCTTTCAATAAGACACCAATAGTTTTCTGTCTATGTATTGTTTTTGAAAATCTTTATTGAATATACTTACCTTTTTTTCGAATCGAATTTCATAAATGTTAATGAAAACCTATTCTTGTAAGTAAAATTTTTGTAAGCCTAATCCTAATGTAAGTATAATCACAAAATGCGTTACAAAATCATTATATTATTAAGACAATGTTTTTAACTTTCCTAGTACATAATGCTAATCAACTTAGGGGCCTACTAATCATTGATTAACTTATTAAGTAGTATTAGGTACCAATAAATACTTGGCTATGAATAATTTTGTTGTAAAAATCTAATCACATGACAAGTTTGATTTTATTAATATGAAATTTTAAAAATTAATATCATTTTTACAAGCTCTTAGTAGGTATCTAAGGGAATATCTAGCGGTATGCATTCGTTTTCTTATTGTCATTCTGCCAACATATAGTATGTATGTACCTACAGTATGACTCAATTATTTGCATTTGAATTTTGAAAGATTAAATTAAATTGGTTTGTTCCCACTTGTCCAATCAATTAGTTTGAATGTTGAACCAGCAAGATTTATTTTCCTCATTTGATTTGAACTAGTGAGAACAAAAAATTCTCACTGACCAGTGGCGTCCTGCCAGTTTTGTGTATTTCTCCCTCAGCCTAAATCTATAAATCAACTGAACTTTGTTCTGCGTAGCTGGTAGAACTGTTCCAGTGGCTATCATTTTAAATGAATTGACAATAAAGCTACTTATATTGTTTCAGGTTATCACAAACTCTTATGCTTGTGAAGAATTTCCACTGGATCATTGTCGAAGACTCGGATAGTAGGACTAAGCTGGTGGAAAACCTCCTGAAGGAATCTATGCTCAAATACACACATCTTTATGTCAAGACTACTAAACTAAAACATTCCATGGTAAGTTTGAATCAATTCTTATTCAGTGTGTGATTGGTCCTGCACTGACGTCCCACATAAGGAGTTTTTTTTTGCAAAAGTTTGAACCAAATCTTTGCACTATTTTGATTTTAAAATTACAAGCTTTTATTTCACTTGCAATGGATGTACCTATGTATGTATGTAAGTTCGGGTGGAATCTTGCAAGTTAAATTGACCAACTTCCCGGTTACCGATTGAGATGAAATTTCGCAAGCATTATGTATATCGCGCGACAATGCAGTAATATGGTACCATGGAGCGGATCAGATGATGATGGAGTCGGAAGGTGACCATAGGTACTCCTGTACCTACTAAACAAGATAGACCTGTCGTGTTTGGGCTCGTTTTACTTATCTTGGCTAGCACTCTGCTGCTACATGATATCCAGGATCTCAAAAGCTTGTATTTAAAAACTTATATTTTTATAATAACTTATTACCTAATAAATAAAGCTTACAATCCTTACTAATATTATAAATCTGAAAGTACCTACTTTTGTGTTGGTTTGTTTGTTACTCTTCTATGCAGCAACAGAGAACGGAATCAACTTGATTTTCACATGGATATATTTTATAGGTCAAAAAGTGCTATAGACCACTTTCTCAAAAGTTTTAACTCGGAATAATTAAAAGATCCTATGGGATAACATAAAAACCAATGTATCAGAGGGCAAAATCTGTAGACAAAAGCTAGTTCATAGAAATTCTACTTATATTTAGTTAAAGTATGTTATTTGTTGTGTTTTTGAGAGTTGCACTTTGTTTACATATTGTCATATTGTATTGCAATAGTTGAGTCATAATTGTATTCATGGATAAGCATTTTTCATAAACAGTTTCATCAATCATTTACATCCTTAACTACCATTATAATTTTTTTTTGGAAACATTATTATTTTTAAGAAAATCTCTCTCGAAACTATAAGAGTTTTGGTATATATATGAAATGTATATGTATATGAAAACCACGGGAAATATTATTAAGTACTCTTATTGTTGGGACTCCCAAAATAGAAAACTATCTCAGTAAAAGCCCTAAGTATTAGTGTTGGCGGAATAAAAACCTATAAGTATGTACCTAATTTATATTAATTATAATTATTATTGATAACTAGTAGTATATGTAATTGTGAAATATTGTGAAAAATCAAGTATTATAATTCATTTTCAGCTTTCTGACATCAATATGTGCTTATACAGACTATCTAAGTACAACCATACTTATTATTGTGTATGTACTGTTTGTAAATTTTTGTGTATAATAACTATTGTGTATGTATGTTTCTTAAAATTATTTATATAACTAATATGTAGTAGAAACTGGAGTTTAGAAATATTGTAATATGTGTTAATAATAATGGGGCTCTATTTTTCAACTTCGAACGGCTTAGACATATACGGAATTTTGACAGGTTGTATGGAGAATCTCTATTGCCTACGGAAGTTGCGAATACTCCATACTAGTTCCGTATACAACCATGCCGTGCGATGTTCAAATAATAGGGCCCATGAATGATAAACTCCTTTAGATACTTACCTAACTTTATTAGATGTTGTTTTTTTTTTAGTATGATCACTTTCTTATTCACAACTAGCGACCCGCCCCGGCTTCGCACAGGTCTTTTATACATATAAACCTTCCTCTTGAATCAGTCTATCTATTAAATAAAACCGCACCAAAATTCGTTGCGTAGTTTTAAAGATATAAGCATACATGGGGACAGACAGCGGGAAGCGACTTTGTTTTAGACTATGTAGTGATAGTGATGGTAACACTGTTATAATTATGTTGTAGAAAATTAGTATCCGCGCCACACATGTTGGTGGATGTGAAGTTAGCTACAAGCTGCGCAATATCCAATCCTGACTGAAGCTCACATAAAGCCGCACGTTGATTGGCTATTGCGCAGCTTACTTCACGTCCGCCAACTTGTGTGGCGCGGTCTATCTATACCATTCTTGTATTGAAGAACCATATAATCAAATAATTATAGTCATTGTATCTTTCCTTTCTTTTCTACCACGTGTGTCTCGTCTATGTTTTCCCCTAATTTGTAAGAACTTATTCAATATAATTAGCAGTTCGAGTTTCCGTTTGAGTTTTTCCAGATGCTTTGTCATTTAAGCTAGACCACAGTTTGACCATTTCCAACAGGTCTTATTAGAAATCTAATAGAGAGGCCCGTGTTCAGCAGTGGTTATGGCTAATGCATGAATAGATGAACAATCGGACTGTCACACTAAGTTAGTTGAAATGCTTATCAATACACATACAACTTTACGTCGGCGGCGTTCAAATCCTATTCAAAGTTTTGAATTGTTTGTTCAAAACTTGAGATTTGTACTGTTACTATACTGTACCAGCCATTTTAATAGTCCACTGCTGAACAAAGGGCTATCGATGAAGGGTGAAATTTACTTAAGGTGAAACTAGTTGACGACACGAACTCTGATTTGGCGTAGCTTAAATAAATCATATCTCAGCTGTATTGTCTGAAGAAGAGTTAGATTCGATGATAAACAGTAGATATAGTCCATTGCAATATAATTTTGTATTTATTTGTTTTAAAATATGTACCTACCTATAATTATTACGTGACACGGCTGCGTACTAAATGCGCATAAGGTTTTCACCGTAGTAAATTATTAAAAAAACATTTGAATGGATTTATTTAAATAATAGTTATTTGAACTAACGAATATATAAAATAAGCCGCTATTTTGATATAAGATGACTCAGTTTAGTCATTCTGTGTTTTTTCTTTGCATCCAAAGTTTCCTAAAAATTTGAGTCAGAATTCAAATGTTCCAAGGCTTATTCGAGTAGAGATTTTTTTTAACAGTTTTATTAGCAAGAAGTTTAAGTTTAGAAGATTTCGTAAAGACAAATTGATATACATCTTAGATTTAGATATTCAACAGCTAACACTGTTGTGAATACCTACTGACGTTTGGAGTGATGAGCGACTTGTTTACTCTAATGTGATTTTTGATATTTACTTGTGTGAAATCACTAAACATTTTTAGATAGTAGTTTCATTTTAAGATAATGTTTTATTTTCTAGGCAAGCGGCGTGGAACAACGAAATGCAGCCCTGAACTGGCTGAGAGAGCATCTCAAACAAGCGGAAGACCCTCGGGGCCTTGTGTACTTCATGGACGACGACAACACATACTCGTTGAAGGTGTTTGATGAGGTAGGACTATATATCACTCTATGTATCACCATAAGTAGGTATAAGTGCCATAGCGTAGTTGGACTAGGTGTTCGTAAGCGAGCTGCTGGAGCCGCGGACGAGTGCGAAAGCGTCCCCGCAGCTCCGGCACATGGGCGCTAGGCAGCAACATCCCAGGGTTTTTAGTGGGTACACCGATCGGGACTCCCACATAACCACCCTGCTCCCCCGGCGGGGTGGTATCCATAAAGGATTTTCCCTGGGGAAAAAAAAAAAAAAGGTGTTCGTAAGCGATCATCGAAGATAAGCAACAATCAGCACGGTGAGTCTTGGGATGGGTGACCGGCTTGGCATTTACAACCGAGTGCTACCCTGTCTCGGATGACACGTTAAATTGTAGGTCCTGGTTGTTTTAACCGTTTAGCTTTGTCAGAAGCTTTCAGGCGGCTTAAATCTGACTCCAGCCGGGCCAGTATGCGCGCCACGAATTATTTCGTTCGTAGTGTCAGAACGAGACAGCGTTATGGCAAAGTATATAACTGTCACCTTTTCACACGTCGAAGTGAGTTCTTTTCGTCGCTTTTTGCGTGGTCGCATGCTTTATAGCCAGGGCTAGCTACCCGGCCTATAAGAACTTACTTAGTCTTCTTCTTCTTCTTACTTACTTAGTGCCATGATAGGCGTTAAGCGATCGACGTCGACGTACGGAGATCTGGGTATGTGATGTTAGCTACAAGCTGCGCAGATCCCCTCTCCTCGCGCAGACAACGAATTTGCTACTGCGCAATAACTACTCGTGTTCAAAGACGCCGTAAAGTTTGACGAATCAGATATAGGCCGAAGCCTGTTGCTGAAATCGGATATTTTATTAGATAATTAAACTCAAGGGGCGTTGGGCAGGACCACGTACCGGCACAGCGTAGGACATCCACTTACAAAATAGACAGACCGCTAGAACGCACTGGATATACTCAGCGCCACACAAGTTGATGGATGTGAAGGTGAAGCCACTAGCTGCGCAATATCCAATCCTGACGAGACGTGACGTGGAAGCTGCATGTTGATTGGCTATTGCGCAGCTAGTGGCTAACTTCACATCTATCAACTTGTGTGGCGCGGAGTACTTATACCAGTAGTTTCCAACCGGTCGTACAGAAGACTACCTTTTACCCGCGGCTTCGCCCGTGTGGTATTTTAATTTTTGTGCTATCCCGTGAGACCATTTTATTTTTCTGGGATAAAAAGTAGCCTATGTCACATTCCGTCTTTCAAACTATGTACATGCTAAAAATCAAGTCAATCCGTTGCTGATTGAAAGGAGAACAAAACAACAAACACACTTTTGGGTTTATAATAATTATTAAGTAAAGATTTATCTACCGCTTTAGCGCTTTGACCTTATAAAGGTAGATTCTATAGAGGTAGATTCTACCTCTAGGGTTGCTCATACAAAGCGCTCATAGTGTAGTTTGACGTAGATTGTAAATCCCGCTTGTTTCTATTGTGTATCTGAGGCCTGTGGCATGGATACACAGTAGACACAACCGGGATTTACAATTTAACGTGTCATCCGACCCACGGAGCATTCAGCTGGAAATGTCATCCGCGGTTACCCATCCGCAGTCTGACCGTGCCGTACGTTGCTCAACTTTGGTC
Source organism: Hypomecis atomaria (assembly GCA_964007245.1). Classification (NCBI taxonomy): domain Eukaryota; kingdom Metazoa; phylum Arthropoda; class Insecta; order Lepidoptera; family Geometridae; genus Hypomecis; species Hypomecis atomaria. The sequence continues at coordinate 8,906,272 of OZ023296.1, read as the reverse complement.
ATCGTTAACTGTCAATCTACGAGTACGTTATAAGCTCTTTGTATAAGCAGCCCTATAGAGGTAGATAGATTATTATAAATCCGAAAGTGTGTTTTTTGTTTTGTTCCTTTTGATTGACTTGATTTTTGTCATGGACATATTGGACATAGTTTGAAAGACGGCTTAAAACTAACATCAAGGCTAGCCACTAGGTACGGACTTTAGGGTTTCTAATACATCAAAATTGATTAAAACTATTTCCTCCTGGCTTACAACTTCACTAAAAAGTAGTTAGATAATACTCACATTCAAATAAATATAATTGTAGGCACCGGTTATTTCTCAACATAAAGGTCAAAAAGGTCTAGGTAAGAAAGGTCCTCGTGCACTTTGCGTACTTACACAGATTTAACTATATTTTGGTCGGAGGAAAAAATGATATCGGAATGAATAGGTAGGCCTACCTATTCATACCGATATCATTTTATCCTCCGAGAGAGAGAGAGAGAGAGAGAAGAAGAAGAAGATTTTGAAGTTTTCGAATATTATTTTTTGTTCCCCTGTTGCTGTCATTTCTGTGCTGTTTGTGGGCAGATTTGCGGGCCCCATTTTAAAATCTTTAGGGGAACATCGCGAGATGATCCCATAAGAATTAACTTATACTTGGGTTCAGTAGTTTTGAAACAATTACAGAAAATTTATAAAAGATACAGCGTCTACAGAAATCGAATGAATAGCGAAATCGATTCTTTCGCTCGCTGTTTCTTGCTTAACGTCGATCCTATGAAATAGCTTGTTTCGTTTTTGTGAAATAAATATTATTTATCAAACACGCAAACGTTTTAATTGTTAGTCTCATAGAGCGCCCATTAATATAAAGATTAATAGAGTTAGATGAAAAGTTGTTCATAATTAAATAAACAGTGCATTTATTGAACTAAAAACTTACAGACTGTACAAAAATTTAGATTAGCAAAAATATTTTGATGCATAACAATTTAAGACAAGTTAAGTACTATGATTATATTAAGTACGCATCTCTTTTTTGCAAAACAACATTTTGTATTTACGCAAATGATGATGGCGATAGATCAGAGTTGTCTAGTGCACGACTACCTACCGCAAAACACATTTCTATAAAAACTCGTAACTGGTTATAGCTGTAGTAACAGTACATAATAAACTGTTATTTGTCTTGTCTAATTTGTAATAGACCTCATTATTCATTTTATGTTTTAAACCTTCAAGATGCCACGGTAAGCTTGTTTTTTTACAGTTATTCTATACGATGTTTGTCAAAGAAATAATAGATACAAGTACTTAGCTATTTTCGAATCACAAGAAAAGTAATAGGTACGAGTATTTTGTTGTATAATGTATTCAATTTTGTGCGGAGAGCGTGTCGATTACAGCATGCAATCTGCTTTACCTAGGTACTTGGAATTATCTGAGTGAGACTAGCGACCCGCCCCGGCTTCGCACAGGTGTATTATACATATAAACTTTCCTCTTGAATCACTCTATCTATTTAAAAAACCGCATCAAAATCCGTTGAGTAGTTTTAAAGTTATAAGCATACGTTATTTATACGTATATAAGTTGTCCCTATGGACAGACAGACAGCGGGAAGCGACTTTGTTTTATACTATGTAGTGAAGTCTGGTATACTAGTAAACGTAGATCTTCGCTTTCACACGATTAATGATGTCCTTTCATGATAAAAGTAATAGTTCTCTAAACAGTATACCTCGCGAGTATACATTTGTATCATCTTCAAGTAATTTGTTTTCAATATTTTTTGCACTTGCTAAAATATTCTCAATCCCAGTAGACGTTAGGTTCAATTTCACGGCACATCTATTTAGCAGAATCTTCTTAGGCTCTCTCTTGGCCGATTTGGTTCATTCTAGCAGACTTAGGATTTGGATATGAAATAATGTTATCAAAATCGGCTGGTAATTAATGAAAAATCGCCTAAGACTAAAATATTCTAAAAATATACATACGACGAGTACAGGGTGTATTTTGAAAAGTGCTCGGTCTTTTAGAGATATAGGTATATACCATATGATGATGACCGATGGGATCGTAAGGTTCTCGAGTGAAAACCACGTACCGGCAAGCGTAGCGTAGGACATCCACCTACGAGGTGAACAGATGAAAATACGGCTGTTTATCCGATTCGATTGATTATTTATCTTTTATACCTAGTTCTTAACTTTTTGTGATGTTTTTTTTTATGTTTATGGCGCGTGCGCGACCTTATTTGGAGTAACATTGATTGGTCGTTAAAAAGGAAATTAAAAAAAAACTCGTGAGTGAAATGAGCCATAGTTCGTTAACTAGTCAGTCGTCACAGTAATTAATTACCTTCTGATAAATGTACTTACGTTCTTTAGAACTTATTTTATTACCTAAGTCGAGTAAGTATGTTAAACTATTAAAAAGGCTGGCAGTACCTACAGCACAGTAGTAGACTTAGTACATATTTACGAATATTTTGCTGATGCATGAAAAAAAAGATTGCTCATTTTTTTTTTGAGTTATCATATCAGCAAAATTTTCTTTGATTGAGTATCGTTACGAAGTTTCGAAAGATTTTGAAAATGATGTTTAGCCTTTTGATGAGTTAGTATAGTAAAGTAAAACTGTTATCGTTTTTGTGGAGCTTGACTCTATTTTGTAAGTTCGTTTTCGGCCAGTAGCGGTATGGAAATTGTACGGAGTCGCACGAAAACTATCGCAGTTTTCGTTTGCGAATAAACTCAAACTAAGAGTACTTGTCGATTTATAAACCTCTCTGAGGGTTATGGTATAACTAGCTGCGCTCCGCGGTGTTACTCGCGTTAGCCCGAGATAAAAAGTAGCCTATGTGTTAATCCAAGGTCTAAGCTACCTTCATACCAAATTTCATCCAAATCGGTTCAGCCGTTTGTGCGTAAAAGAGTAACAAACATCCATACATACTCACATACTTTCGCGTTTATAATATTAGTAGGATTGCAAAGTGTAATATTGCGTGCTCCGTCTTCCGTGCTCTTTTATAGAGTGTCGTAAAAAATGACAGCAACATTTTAAGAGTATCATCAAACGTTGTCGTTTTGAAAACTTACCATAGTAAATGATTTTAATTTTACTAAGATGATATGAGAGAGAAATGAGTTATTCAGATGACAATTTCAATGTTAGTATGATAATGTGAAGTGGCGAAAGGAAACGTACTGTGCCGACCCCATCTAGATAAGGGCAGTAACCTATGGGCTAAAGATAAGACGATGAGTAAATGATTGTACTTTTACTAGTAAAATATCATCGCTATTTCCTAGTAAACATACATACAGTATAGTGCAGGGCAGTTGGTGTAATAAGATCACAATCTTCGAGCAAATATCCATATAGTCACAATCGTGCTAAAAAAGTGTCCGAGCCAAAACTCTGCCCAAGCTACGTAGTGGGCAGGCTTTTTAGTTAGTCGTAAGGTGATTGCAAGCCGACTCAAAAACAACGCCGCGCCAAAATCCTCGGTTTCAAGCACTAATTAGATGACATAATGTCGAGATTCCAGAAAACGAGTCATTGTGAATTATTTGATATAAATATTTTAGTCGGTATGTATGAATGCACCTCGGACATTTTTTTACTGCTTTCACTTAGGGACTGTGACTCTGTAAATATTTGCTCGAAGATCACAATGCTCAATCTCGTTACAATGTTTCGAACATATTCTATACGATTCGTGATGCATCCGCAGTTATTGTTGATTGATGTTTCTCTTGTTGATATAAACATAATACATTCTTTATACGTGGTTGTAGAATGTAGAGTCATAATAGCCATGACGACTAAAAAAATATAATTAGTCCGTCAGATAGACTATCAAAAAATATTAGACACGTATTTATTCTTTTGTCAATTAAATAAAAAAAATATGAAACATAGCCTGTTAAAGTTTCGCGTGACGTCACAAGTGCCATACAAATGTATATAGACTTCTGTAAGAGAGATGACGTCACGACCCCCACTTCCAAACTTCGACAAGGTAAATCTTTGTCATTTGTTGTTTGATTGACAAAATAAATTATACGTGATCAATTTTTTTTGAAAATCTAATTTACGAACTAATTATAATAATGTTCTTTTTACCCAGTCATTAAGCCCGATTATAGAGGCGCCATCGTAATTATATTAGTTAAATAGCATAGTTGTTTATTTTTCACTTTAGGCATTAGCCCGAGCATAGCCCTCTCCATAGCTCGTTGGGCTACTTGGAGCTTATTAATTAGGCCAATGGTAAGAAACCACCTATCAGTGCCATAAGTCATCACTGGCAGCACACACAGATCGAACACTTTCGACTTGCGCGGTGCTATCCATTCTTAAAACAACAGTAATAATGTTAATAACAAAAGTGTGTTTTGTCACGCATAAATATCCCCTCAAGAATTGTTTAATAGTGTCATAGGTAAGTAATAGTAATGAAAATGAAACATGAAAGGTGACATTCATTCTTCTTCGCCTGTATCATTAAAATTACATATTCACACAGATATTTGTACAGGTGCAAAAGTACTTTTACATTATGACAATTTATATTATCTTCAATATGTAATGTAAAGAGATGTGACCGAGACAAATACACAAAAATATACATATTCAATTGAGGAAGTCCGATGTAAAGGTCACTCGAAATGTAGAATATTTATTCAACTGCATTTAATTTATTCTGTTAATTAATAACAGACGCTATTTAATGTCTTTACTATATTTATTACTTAGTATAAGTAGGTACTTTGCTGGAAGAAGCCCTGTGTAATTCTATAATTCATGTTTTTATTATTAGTTGGTTATTAGTTTTAAATACCTAACTAGTCCGTATTCGGTATCAAGACAATGCCTTTATAAGCTACAACAAAATATAATTCAATTATTTATCTGACCCTAACCTTTTTATCGAGAATAAGTCCGCGCTTGACCACTAATTCGCCTGAGCGACGTCGTGGTCCAAAATGAAGCACGCAGACCTTGACTTTGAAAAGATTAGATTATATCTTTTAGCGTACTCACAGGAAAGCCGGCAAACTGTTTAATTCTTTGGCGGTTCGAATCAGAAATGTTGAATCAAAACGCTCAATCAAAAGTTTAAAACAAAAAAAAGCCAAGTCGATGTAAGAAAGGGACTAATTGTAATCTAAATAAATACAGAAAACACAGCTGCCGTGGGTGAAAACGGCCTGGAAAGCATCATTAATTTTTTTGGCGTGATATCGTCTTATAAATCAATGCCTGCCGGCTGCATGCACGATAAAGTGTCACGTTCCGCCTGAGCCAAGCGTGCAAGCGACAGCGCGGAACAATCGATAGAGAGACATATTCGGCTTGTTTCAGTTGTTGATTCAACAATGTTTTCTTTTAACGTTGTCACGTAAAATTATTGCCCGTAAAGCGATTTTACAGACAAATCATTTTATTATTCTTACAATAAAAGCAACTGAATCATTCACATACCACTGAAGGTTTAGATCTGGAATCCCCAAAGTGGTCAATATGGACCTCTTGAAATCAACTCGGTCTATATTTAGGGGTTCGACATAAACGAAAGACTGATTTGGTAATCGACCAGATCTAGAAATTGACCCCTATTCATTAATACAAGTTCTTATTTTAAACTTTTCAGATATGGTATAAATTGATTGGATTTAGGTACTCGTATGTAATTCGTGGAATTTATGATTGATAAGTTGTCCACATGTTTTGGTTTTTAAGAAGCACAACCAAGTCCGCGTATTGAAATAAAATGTTATGAATAGTACCGAATCTTTGTTCCGGAAAATTAAATATTTTCTTTTGCCTGTTTCAAATCTGATTCGTTTCTGGCGGCACTGGAACATTGGCCCGTTCAATTAGTATTCAAAATCAATACGTTTGTTGTGGCGAGTCGATTTGTATTCAAAATCATAACGGATTTCATGCTTAGCTCATTTACATCTGGTACTAAAGCTAGGTTCCCAATGAAGAGGATTGTGCGTGTAGACTCGTGGTAATTCTTTTGTAGGATTTGCATGGGAAATTACCTACAGCAACTTTGTCGGTTATTCAAATGTTTGTTTGTTCTAACTGGCATTTAATTTATGTATCAGACTATCACATAATTATTTTGCGTATCTTATAAACAAATGTACAAGGTTATCCAGATCGGGTGTACTCAGCCCAAAGAACAAGCTAAGGATAGGCCGCGCCACACAAGTTGGCGGATGTGAAGTTAGCTACGAGTACAAGCTGTGCAATAGCCAGTCAACGTGCGGCTTTATGTGAGCTTCAGTCAGAATTGGATATTGCGGAGCTTGTAGGACTTCACATCCGCCAACTTGTGTAGCGCGGCCTAACATAATGTACGAAGCTAACATTCATTTTGTACCCAGTTGCTCTTTTTTTTAAAATGGAGTAGGCAATGATGCTTCAATCTATTTAAACTATTTAAAGAAAAGGTGATTCAGACCATCATTATGAGCAACTTTTTGTATTGGGTGAACCCGGAATTCGCTAAAAAACACGGGTTTCTGTTTTTTTCTCTCGAATTTCGGGTTGGCCCGATAGTAAAAGTTGATCAAAAAGAAATGTGAATCTATCAGTCAGTAATCAGTGTGAATCTATCTGTCAATTTTTACTTAGTAAAGGGGAAGCAGATAACCAAGCCGTAATGGTCTAGAGGTAATGAATGACACCCGCCTTACAATCGTGAGGTCGTGGGAAATCCCAGTCCCGTACCAATGAGTTCTTTGAAATTTATGTACGGAATTTCACACCACTGGCTTTTCGGTGAAGGAAAACATCGTGAAGCAACCTGCATACGTCCGTAGAAGAAATTCGATGGCGTATGTGAATCCACCAACCCGCACTGGGCCAGCGTGGTGGATATGGCCCAATCACCCTTCGTGGGTAGGCCTACGTCCTGCAGTGGACTATTAAAAAGGCTGGTACAGTACAGTACAGATATACATATGTAGTTTTATTTTTATGTATTTATAAATAAATAGGTATATTAGGTACATTTGATTAATGCTTGCTACTTCGATAAATTACATTTTACATTACAGCAATGATTTCTTTTATGTATAAATATCCATTGTGTTAACAATGTTAACATAACATAGTTTATTATAGACAATACATTCTCGCGATACCTATAGTTTTTACAGCTTGTAGCAAGTAGGTACGTACCTAGCTAAAAAACTGAAAAAAAAATCTGGAAAACATACGGAGTATTCTAGGAAGTGGTCCTGGCCCTTGCCTTCAACTATACTACTCACCTTTATACATTTTACATACATACATTTTTATGTTCTTTCTCGTTTGATTTGATAACCACTAATTTGTATTTATATAAAATCCCATACTAACTGGCAAGCAGTGGAAAAATTGAATACATACAAGACAACAACAAATAAATAATTGTCATCCGACGATTATGCCTAAAATATGTCGCCGCCAGTAAGCGATGAGTATTGTACAAGCTGGCATTTAAAATCGATGAGCTTTGATTAGTTTCGGTTATAAATCTCTGACTCAATCAAACACTTATCACATAGTGACATACTGTATTCGACGTAACTTTAAGAACCTTGTCTAAATAACCAAACAGTTACGTATCTTCGATCGAAAAAGGAAACATAGCAGTTTTTGTTGCGATAAAGCGCGCCGGGATCGTTGACCTGGGGCTAGCGTCTTATCTTACCCCACTGACCTAGCCGGCCGACGTTCCATCTATTAGGGAATCTATACCGCTGCTCCACTTTAGTACACGTGCTCATTTTATCATAAGCTAGTGTTAGATGTACAGGGTTATTCCTAATCAATTAGCATCCTTTTAGGGGCTTATTCTGTACATCAAAACTATGTTTTGATCTGCGACTTTTGTCAAAACTAAAAAAAAATCAGCTGTTCCATACATTTTGTCGAGGGTGAATGACATTTTTCTATGAAACAACATTTTTTGAGATTTGATAAAAATCGCAGAACAAAATTTGTTAGTTTTGATGTACAGAATAAGTCCCTAAAAGGATATTAATTGATAAGGAATAACCCTGTATAAGCCGTGATGGTAAAACGCTCTTTTTACAAGCGTGAGGCGTGCATTCGAATCCTCACAAGTATAGGCCGAATCCAACACCATGACGGCTGTGATGTTAGCTACACAACCTGTCTGAAGCTCATCGAGAATTGGGTTTCCCGCAGCTAGTAGCTAATTTCACCGATAATCCACCGAGAAGTTTGATTTTTTATAAAAAGTACTAAAGTGTTCTTTAGAAGTTCTTTGGCGCTCTTTGGTTTGACTGTATCGGTGGTTCAGTGGTTAGTGACCCTGACTTCTGGATCAAAGGCGCGTGGATTCGGTCCAGACCCAGGGCAAGCATTAATGTGATAAACGTAGGTGTTTGCTCTGTGTCTGGGTGTTATTTAGGTACTATATTTATTTAAGTATGAATTTAAAATCTGTATATCAATCTCTGGCAGCCATATCACAAGGTTTGCTTAGTTTGGGGTCAGATACTGTGTGTTAGATGTCCCTTAATATTATATTTATTTATTATTTAATCGTGAGGCAACCTATTCGTTATTCGTGAGTAGGCCTGTGTTCAGCACTGGACTAATAAAAGATAGTTGTGGCACAGTATTAGTTAGGCCTTGGCCGCCTCAGACCAAATAAAAAATCAAGATAGAATGTCGAGAAACAAACAAGTGAGGCCGGCAAAACTACGCCTCGCCGTGTACAGACACAATTACATACACAAACCTGCAACGAATCTACGCCTTGACTCGTCAGTCAAACTATGGCGGCGCAACACTGACGCACTCACCACATGTATAAAAAACTGGCCTTACTTGTCTGTTCACGACGTTCTGTCTTGATTTTTTATTTGGTCTGAGGTGGCCGCTGGTTAGCCTTGTACAAGAAAGAAATTCGTGGAATTTATGATTGATAAGTTGTTCGCATGTTTTAGTTCCAAAGCAGAACTAAAGCCGCGTAGTGTGTGACGTTGTGTTCCGCAACGGATGTTGTTACATCCGCAAAACGCCACAAATTATTGTGTTACAAAAATATGGCAGCTTTTTATAAAAAAGTAGTTTTCTTTCGTACAATTTCTTTGTTGATGACTTGATAGACAGAATATGATATAAAGATAGCAGTTTATTTTTTGTGCGACCAACTGTACTTATTCAGTTCCTCTAAAGTCTAAAAGCATTGAATAATATTACCTCGCGGAGACAGCGCGTCTGAATATTTAATATGAAATCGACTTCACTGTAGACCCAGTGTAATGTACCTGTGGTGTGCACAGGTATATAACACTGGGTGTTTCTTTAGACAATGGTAATACATATTCTAGAATAACATTTCACTCTCCGCTTTAACTAATATTTACCATCCAGCCAACCTCGAAATTTTGAAAAGAAAATCAGCTGTTCTGTTATGGAACAGAACAGCTGATTGAATGTATGGATGGCCATACATTTCGTCATGAGGCGGTAAAACTTTTTGTGTGGAGCAACACATTTCATTTGCCCAAATCGAAGTCTGTAATAAAATTTGGTTATAGTTATGTGTACAATGATATTCTAGGATATGTCTATAATCCATTCCCCTACCTCTAGAGAAACATGCCGTACAAATTAGGGTGGAGCGAAAAACATTTATTTAAATTTTAAAACTTCTTTATTATTTCCTATCATTGAGGAGTATTTGTGCAAGATTTAAGCTTTCTAAGTTAATATCCTAAGGTGGCGCGTTGATTTAGAAGTTTGAAAAAAATTTAGTATTAGGAAAATATAAACATATTCAGAAGTCTTCTAAGAGTAATGGTTCTGGGAATGTGGTAATATCTAACATATTTTCAAACTTCAAGTTCAACGACTCACCTTCGGACATTAACTTAGAAAGCTAAATTTTGCACAAATACTCCTAAACATATAATGTCGATGATTGGAAATACAATTGGTTTAAAAATTTTAAAAAATGTTATTTTTAGCTCCATTCTACTGACACATACAAGTAAGCCATTTTCAATCATGTAAGTATTAACTTCTCAATTGTTACGTTTCAGATGCGAAAAGTGAAAAAAGTCGGAGTGTGGCCTGTAGGAATAGTAGGCGGCATGCGCGTCGAAATGCCGCTCGTAAAGGACGGCAAAGTTACGGGCTACAATGCCGTCTGGAAGCCGTTCAGACCGTTTCCGATCGACATGGCGGGATTCGCGATAAATGCCACCCTGTTCTTAGACCACCCTGAGGCTCAGTTCTCGAGAAAAGTGCAGTCTGGCTTTCAGGTTTGTTTCTTGTGTACCTATTTTCTAAATGCTGCTCGTGAGTGAATTATGGCGTTCCTAATCGACATGGCGGGATACGCGGTAAATACCACCCTGGGGCTCCCTTCTCGAGGAAAGTGCAGTTTAGCTATATTTTTTGTATTTTCGAAATGGCGGCATCAGCATTAACCGCTACGATGTCGTCGGAAAACCGTTACGGAAGATCTCACATAATGTGGCGGAATTTGTGACTAACGCCGCCCCATTTCTGCTACATCTTGAGGCTCAGTTCTTAAGATAAGTATCTTAAAAATTAAAATTAGAAAAATAAGCTTGTATTTTTTTACATTCGTTGAAATGCCGCTCGTAATAGACGACAAAGTCACTGGTTGCAATGCCGTGTGAAAACCGTTTTGGCCGTTCTTTATTGTTACTTATGGCGGGAATCGTGATAAATGCCACCCTATTCAAAGTCTCCAAGTGGTCCAACACTTTGAGACTTAGGTTAGGTTACAGCCTTTTTTCATAGTCCACTGCAGGACGTAGGCGTAACCCACGAAGGGTGATTAGGCCATATCCACGACGCTGCGGGTTGGTGGATTTGAGACTTTAGTTCTCGCCAATATTGCAGTCTGGCTTCCACGCGATATTGACCGCTTACCACTTCATGTCTGAATAGGCATTTGATTGCGAAGTCTATAAAGCTATTGGTACTAAGATATCGGAATAAACAGAAAAACGTTGTGATGTGTTCAATGACACCGAATGTGTGCCAAATGCCAATTGTGTGCGCAGCCCAAATTGAAATTTACTGTTTTCATGACGTCACACCTCGCAGCAATGTTTATACCAAAATAACTGTCTGGACGTAACAGCTGATCTTCTGTTTTTATTATCCAGTACTAAATACTAATTTGTAACTTGCAGTTAAAACTAGGCCACTACTAGTGAGAAAATGCTCTCCTTACAAGCGTAAGGCGCGGGTACAAACCATAGAATTTACTTACATTTTACCATGGTTCAAACGGTTTAAATGTAAAAATAGTGGTTTGCTCGACTCTCCACCGCATTAAGATGCCTGCTAATTTTGCAAAGCAGTTATGTTTGTAACTCGTTATTTTTCACGTCAGAAACTTAACAATATTAAATTTAAAAAAAAACATTTTTATTTAAAAACAAGCTTTTACTGAACAATAACTCGCCAAGAGGAATCAAACGAGCCGAAACTCGATAGGGTTGTGTCGTTTCATTGCTAAGTTCCTTTGGCCACCTTCCAGCTCCATCATCAGATCAGCACCATGTCATCATAATATTGCATTGTCACGTGATTTACACATGTATGCAAAATTTGAGCTCAATCGGTAACCGGGAAGTGGATCAAATGTAACTTGCAAGATTTGATTACAGACAACGGGACAGGTGAAAGTAAATGAAGTTTGCAATAAATAAATAATTATCGCGTCGCATGGAACAAAAAATTTTATTATTAAAATTTAATTTATTATTATAACTGTATGGAACATATACCGAACAACATAATTGAACCGAAAACATTTGAACTATACTATCATACCATTATAGCTATTACATTATGGTTTAGCTGCTTTATCGTTAAAAGTGGCCTTTTCCGATAGCAAAAGCACATAAAACGTTTTTACGGAATAAACAAAAAAATCACAAGGAAACTAATCATATCATAAAAAATATATGTACGTCTAACAGGAAATCGATAAATATACTAAAATAGCTCCGAAAAGGGAATGAAGTGAACGCAGTGTCTCTTATCAGTACACGTTTTATATTTATCAGTTAATTGTAAGCTTCATATTGCTGTTAATTGCCTTACAAAACTATATTAGTGTTACATTAATTGATGTTTTACTAGACATAAATCATCGGCAGGATTCTTTTCAAGTGCCCGCCCGATAGATGTTTCAAATTAGGTTAAAAAAAATATAATTAAGTGCGAGTCGGGACTCGCGCACGAAGGGTTCCGTACTGTATGAAATCATAAATTTTATTTTGATTTAATTATTTAAATTTGAAGTGAATATTTAACTAAAAATATTCTGTGAATATTTCAAGCATCTTCATGTTGTTCTTATTAATATCGAGTAAAATAATCCCGTTTCTTGTATGGGAGCCCCTATATAAAAGAAAGTTTAATGTTTTAATTTAATTTTTTTTTTTTTTTGATGTGAATATTCAACTAAATATTTTGTGAATATTTCAAGCATCTAGCTGTTGCCGTTATTAATATCGAACGAAAAACGGCTCAAATTTCAGGTTTGTTGTATGGGAGCCCCCCTTAATTTATTTTTCTGTTTTTAGTATTTGTTGTTATACCGGCAACAGAAATACGTCTTCTGTGAAAATTTCAACGTTCTACACGGTTCATGAGATACAGCCTGGTGACAGACAGTCAGACGGACAGCGGAGTCTTAGTAATAGCAACCAACCAAACCAACCAAAGGAACTTAGTAAAGAAACGACACAACCTCATCTTGTTTGGGTTTATTTGAATGGTCTTGGCAAATAGGTCTTTCAATGGTAACCAGGGTTTGATGATGGAGCTGGAAGGTGGTCATAGAAACTCTGTAATGAAACGACGCAACCCTATCGAGTTTCGGCTCGTTTGATTCGTCTTGGCAAAAAAATTGGTCTAAAAAAAATGTTTTTTTAATACAATACTTGTTGATACCCAAATTAAATTATTTGACTAATATAAACTATAACTACAATATGTCTCTTTTGCGGAGCAGATATATAAATTATAAAATTGTCTACTATAATGTAGATATAGTTAACTTATCTAACTGGGAACTGTCAAGGTTAACGCTCAGTTTAGTCAGTATGACCGATATCATTTCACTGGTTGGTCATTGAGCTGTTATTTTGTTTATTATTTTATTGATATAATAATAGTCCCGTAATTACGTTTGGCTGCAGTCAAAGGATGCAAAGGAAAGCCGAAATTAGGTAAAAATAAATTGAATTAAAATAAAACTCATAAATTACGTGCAAAGGACTGATCCCTCGGTGTGAGAAAGGAAGAGTGAAGAATTTTCCGGACTGAATACAATACTAAAGAAGAATTATACAATTGTTTTTTTTTTAATGAATGAATGAATTTATTTGTCTATGACATGTTGTTTGTTCGTCTATGACATTGTTCGGACTTCTGAGTATCGTCTTAGTTTAAAACTACCGATTTAGCATGCAGGTTGATGATAAATCGCATGCATTTCTTAACACTTTGTCTAATAATAATAAGTGCGACACTAGCTTCTTTGTTTATTATTATCTTCATAATTTTAATAATAGTGTAGTCAAATAATAAAAAAAAAACTACGCCCCGGTACGGACAGTTTTTAAAAGTACTTATAATAAACAATATTTAACGAGATTTACTGTTCCGAGAACTAGTGTTATAAAAGACCTTGGTTTTGGCTTCGGTCCTAATGCCTTTAACCTTTTGACAGACAAAGTCCTATACCTATACATAACCAGCAAAAAACCGGGATTCATGATTTAAAACAAAAAACCATTGTTGTGTGGTGGTCAAAAGGTTAAAAGATCCAGTTTATAATAAACCCGTGAGTTGTCAGCGAAGACAAAATTGATAGTCATAATGCTACAAGCTGTGGATAACCCAGTTCTGTGATTGTGAGCTACCAGAATTATCTCTTTGAGATAAAAAACCCTAGTGTGGAAAGCACTCTAAATAAAAAAAAACATATAATTGATTTAGTAGTGCGCCATCTCTCGGCAATCTTCAGAAGTTCTAATTATTCTAGTTGAGTGATTACCTGTCTAATACGGGTATCACAGGTGGCGCCGCCAACGCTATAAGTTAGCTCAGACCAAATTAAAAAATCAAGACAGAATGTCGTGAACAGACAAATGAGGCTGGTTTTTTATACATGTGGTGAGTGCGTCGGTGTTGCGCCGCCATACTTCAACTGCCAATCCAAGGCGTAGTTTTCTTGTACGGGTTTGTGTGTGTAATTGTGTCTATGCACGGCGAGGCGTAGTTTTGCCGGCCTGACTGGCCTCACTTGTTTTGTTCACAACATTCTGTCTTGATTTTTTTATTTGGTCTGAGTCATCAATCATTACTACCAACTTGGTAGTAATGATTTGCGCCTGCGTAGGAGGCGGGCTAGCTTAGTTGGGAAAGCGTCGGGCTAGTGATCCGAAGGGGCATATTCAAATCCTGCGTTCGCATCAGATTTTTGAAATGCTTATCACAAAGATAACTCTTTGAGATAAAAACATAGTGTGGAAACACTCTAAATAAAAAAAAAACATCATTGATTTAGCAATGCGCCATTTCTCGTCAATCTTCAGAAATTCTGATAACTTCTAGTTGAGTGATTTCCTGTCTAATACGGGTATCACAGGTGGCGCTGCCAACGCTTTAAGTTGGTAGTAATGAAAAGCACTTAAAAAATTTGGCGCTTGCGTAGGAGGCGGGCTAGCTCAGTTGAGAGAGCATCGGTCTAGTGATCTGAAGAGCTAGGTTCAAATCCTGCGTTCGCTTCAGTTTTTGAAATGCTTAGATAAAAACTTAGTGTGGAAAGCACTCTAAATAAAAATATCATATCCAGAGATTGTAGCTAACATCAAAGCCTGCAAAGAAGTTTCGACCTGTACTAAAAAGAATTCCTCTCTAATTCCAGGAAAGCGAGATTTTAAAGTACTTCACTAAAATGGATGAGCTGGAGCCTCTAGCCGACAACTGTACGAAGGTGTACGTTTGGCACACGCGCACACAGAAACCAGCCATACTCAACCCTAAGAAGAGAACGCGCGATCCTATTCCCGACAGTCATATTGAGGTCTGATTCACCAACATCATTTGGACCACGTTCTATAAGGACGCAGGAAGCGATAAAATATAAAAAAGTTAAAAAGATAATATTGGAGATCGACGTTAAAAATCTTCAAGCTAACTTTAAAGAAAATTTTTGAAGATTCTTATTTTTAGTAAAACGTTTCGTTCGTTCTTACATAAATGGTCCATTTATAACCATAAATGGATATTTTGAACTTGAAGGCCTTGCTACCGGTCACGCAACTTTGTTAGCAACCGTGCTAGCACAGACCAAGATAGACAGACAAAATTATTTATTTATAACCACTATAGTTCGGCCGTTCAGAGAATGCGTTCCTGACACGTCAACAGAGATTAAACACTGACTGTGTCTTTCAATACGAAAAATATTATGATATAGGCCGCGCCACATAACTTGGCGGATGTGAAGTTAGCTACAAGCTGCACAATATCCAATCCTGACTGAAGCTCGCATTAAGCCGCACGCTGATTGGCTATTGCAACTTCACATTCGCCAACTTGTGTGACGCGGCTTATACGTTCGATGCATTTTAGTGAATGGTATATTATGTGCAATTTTTATTTTATTATTCTAGAAATGATAATTTACTCTAAGACTTTTCATTGATATTTTGTTTATTCGAACGTTTTTATGCTTCTTACTGGTCTAAAACGACTTTAAGAACACAAAATTATAAACAATTATTACTTAACTACAATATTACTAAAGTATACCAATGATATATGTACTTAATCATAGTTTTCATGAAATTAAGTAGGTAACTGCTTTACATTGATCTAAATAACTAATCTAATTTAACTCGTAATCTATTTCGAAAGTAACAAACTAAAATTTAGCAAGTACTATATCGTGTTCCATAAACTCAGTATTATTAAATTCTAACTCTAAATGGCTAATTTAAAAATGTTTTATATGCTAGTTTGGAATGATTGAAATTTTGTGATATACATAGATGTTACCGTTATAACCGGATTTTAGGGAGAACGCGTTTTCCTTAGAACTAGATATAACTAGTTAGATTTCTCTAGTTTACGAAATGCCTTTGTTACAACTAGAGGTAACTAAATTTAATAAGTTAAAACTAGTTTTGGAGCAGCAACACTCAGGGGTGACTGCAGAGTTTCTGTCGGGAGCCCACTCGAAATGTCACGACACAAATCCTACTCGGATAGTTTACGTTTAAACTGTCTGTTTTCGGGAAAATGCGTTGTAACAAAGGCATTTCGTAATAATCAGTTAGAACTAAGGAAAACGCATTGTATCAAAGGAATTCCGTTATATCTAGTTCTAACTAGAGAAAATGCGTTCTCCCTAAAACCGGGTTATAACGGTAACATACATAGATACAAAAACACTGACGCTCACAATTAAAAACTCATATTTGTACTTTATTTTCTAGGGTCAAATTTATTTATAGTGATCAATTGAAATTTGTGTTAATAGCCCTATGCGATAAGGTAGAATTTATCACAAAAATTGTGAATCATTGTGAACATCTTTTACTATGGAACCATTCAGTTGGTTCCATAGTAAGAGAAAATTACAAAATTACAAGTGTTCTTTACAATTTATTGAGTATATAGGCATCCTACGATGCCTATATACTCCTTTGCCACACTCTGTGCGGAAATTCCGTCGCAGAAAATCTAGCGCTGAATGCTGATCACTTTATACAATTTGCAGTTATTGGGCATAATATTATCCAGAATACCGGTTGTCCATTAGCCGGCAAATCGTATAGAATAAAACGTTTGAGGGCTTTTTGACAAAAGCTTTAAGGCCTTTGCTGCACTAGGTGGCAATTTCGTACAAGTTGTGTAATAGACAATAGACATTTCTCATAAATTCCCTATCACTGCAAACTATAAATAATAGACTGAACTAGCATTCCAAGATGAAATTTATGCTACAGAATTTCCTTTAGTATGGCAAAGCGCTAAGACCTGATTTGAAATAATATATGTGTCTTTGTTAATTTGAGATAAATTAATATTATGCTTTTACAGATTATATTTCGTCTATCTAGTTTAATACTAGTCTACTTTTTTCTTAGTTAAAAATTGAGGTTTATTTTTTTTATATTTCTATATAAATATCATTTACAAAACGAGCAATTTTGAGCAATTATTATTATTAATTTATAATTTAAGGAAGTAGGTACGCGTAGAAATTCTTTAAATTATATTGTAATTCATAAAAAGCTTTTATGTAAATTTATTTGAGGCTAATAGCGCCATCTTTATGCAAATTTACATCAATTAGAATTGTTGCTATCTCACTTTGTGTTTAAATTAGTAAAGAACAGTTATAGTACTAAATTTAATAAATTTGATTGAAATGTAACTCTTGAGTAAGCTTCATCAATAGTTATTATCTTTAACGTGTAAGGAGCTTCACTAGTATTTTTTAGTAGATACTGTGTTGTGTTATACAGCAATCAAAAACTAATTTAAATTTTACTTTTGATAGACAATAACGTAGTAAAATACAGATAAATTAAGCCTTACATAATAGTGTGAAGATTAGGGTAGCTAGGAACAAAGTTTAAATTCTAAGCTTACATACTAAAAACTGATACTATACCCCATTAAAGTTTTGTAAGTACATAGAAAATAATAATATTTTATTATTTAATACTGAATATCTTCTGCCTCTGATAACTAATCGTATTGCAATTTATGATATTTTGGAAAGAATTGGAGCAGTAATTTTAAATATTACGTTGGAGATGGGAAAGCTAGGATACTGAAACTGTAATGTGGTCAATTTTCAAACCATCTTGTAAAATTAATAGTAACTTTTTCTTGTCTCATTTTAGCGCATGCAGTATAATAGTGACAAAGATTTTACGGTGGAGTATTGAAAATTTTCCACAGTGTATAGATATAGATAGTATTAGGTTTAGATAATGTGGTATGAATGGCAAATCATGATTATGGAATCACCTAGGTAGTCCAATCAATTATTTATTATACTGGCAGTTCACTGTTTTTTTTTTTATTTAAGTTTTTTTAATGACTTAATAATTTACATATCGCAATGTATTTTTTTATTTTTAATCTGCAGTCGATCTTATTTTGTGCATTAAGAAAATGTATCCTTTGTATGTATGTAAAACTTTACGTACTGGTACATTACTTGTTTTGAATTAATTTCTATTTTCACTTTTTCTTTTTAAGAGAGAGTGAAACAAAAGCTAAGTTTCTGCGTTGGCCTAATCGAGATAACAAAAATTCCAATACTGTTTAATTTTGTTGTAACATTTTGAATATTTCATTTTAGAACATTTGGTTAAGAGTTATATGACGAAAAAATGGGATGTTACTAGGTTTACCTCGTCAATATTCCATTACTTCTGAGCATTTGTTTTATGTAAAATAAATACTAGTAAATAGTCTGTTCTCTTTTCTTCGATAATATCGTAGAAAATTTTGAAATTTCAATTTAGTTTTTTAGTAAATTACCATCTCCTGACTCATATTTCAGTAAAAAATCAAGTAGACCTGTTTTGTGAGCTCTAATTTGAAGAATCGGTAGAAAATAGAAGGCTGTAATATTTTTTTTCTTACTACAAATATCCTGTCCAATAGTAATATCGGAGAACATTTTTCATTTTTATATAATATGAATGAGAAAAAAATATAAGTTTAATTGCATTTTCGATCAAAAAGTCCTCGATAAAAATCGAAATTTCTCCGAAGTTTCAAATCATTTCGATGTTGTACTTTATACTCTAGTTACATACAATATATTTTTAACAATTTCTGTAAAAAATTTGGTTAAATTCTATGATAATGATTTTTCCTCGATTTTTTAAATGTGCCATATATTTCACCGCTCTGGTACTGTGCGCTCAGACGCGCGCGGGCGCTTGTCAGAGACGGACCTGTGTCGCATCGATGCTTTAGTTGTGTGCGTCGCAAGTCGTGTCAACGTTGCGATAGTGTGAGTAAGCTGGAACGCAGTATACTACGACTGCAGTATTTTGATCGCTCTGAGTACCGATTGCTTATGCCCGTATTTATAATAATGTTTTGAATAATTAATCTCTAATATTGTTTATTTAGCATAACATTTTTTTGCGTTACTTAATGTGTAATATTTCAACTGACTGGATGTATAGTTATTTATTAGAAATTTTACGAGATGTTTGTAATGTAGTTTTATTATTGTAACTGACGGACTTATTATATTCTTTTTAGCTAAATACCTTGCAAAACATATCTACATTATTACGAAACTGATCACTAGAGTCGTTTTGATTAAAGTTGTTCATTAGGAAGTGAGCCATAATGGGAAAAAATAAAAACAAGTATCAATGTCTCGGAAAACGCAAAAGAAATAATACGATGTCTTTGAAAAAAGCACTAGCCGCAAAGTATTATTTGTTTTATTTTCTTACTTGACGACCCGCCCCGGCTTCGCACAGGTGTATTATACATATAAACCTTCCTCTTGAATCACTCTATTCATTAAAAAAAACCGCATCAAAATCCGTTGCGTAGTTTTAAAGATTTAAGCATACAGACAAACAAACAAACGAAAATAGCGACTTTATTTTATACTATGTAAGGAAGGATGCTTTTAAACTCCCGATGAAAGAAGAGAAATGTTATTATTTAAAACAAATTAAATCTTGTTTCATTACATACAATTTTCCTCAAGAGTATTTAGATTTAGCACAAAAAATAATAATTTGCAGAAGTTATCTGTAGGCCTAGTATATGACTTGCTGTTCATGCGCACATTTTTCGTTTTCGACTATCGACTTTGCTTTCCCATACAAAAAATTTGTTCCGCTACTCTCCGCTTGGGGCGCTGATTTTCTTTTGTATGGGAAAGTAAAGCCGATAGTCGAAAACGAAAAACGTGCGCATGAACAGCAAGTCATATACTAGGCCTACTGATCGAATAGACGGACGGACGGACACAACAAAACTATAAGGGTTTCTTGTAAGTAAGTACTACGAAACCCTAAAAATGTGAGCAACAACATTCATACTAACAAAATGGGGAGTGAAACAAATATAAATGATATCAAAGAGAAAGTATCAAGATTGTTCAGTCGCAGCGGTAAGCAGTATCGTATACTCGAGACGTATGAACTACTATTTAAACTGTGGCGCTGGCTCGCGGTGCGTAAATATTGAATTTTGCAGAATCAAAAAGCGTCATATAGCTCTTAAGTCTAATGATCAAATTCCGATTATAAAAATAAAGGACTGAGTATTTTGTATGTTCATAAAATGATAATAATGCTTACAAAATTCATTTAAAATACTCGTTGGTAGCTCTCGAAAT
Source organism: Hypomecis atomaria (assembly GCA_964007245.1). Taxonomy (NCBI): domain Eukaryota; kingdom Metazoa; phylum Arthropoda; class Insecta; order Lepidoptera; family Geometridae; genus Hypomecis; species Hypomecis atomaria. The sequence goes on along the minus strand of OZ023296.1, from coordinate 8,885,832 downwards.
TGTATTGATACTCTTAATGTAGACGTAGTGGTGGTATAATAATTATTTTAGGTTTCGTTTGCAGTAAACGACTATTCGACTGAGTTATATGAGTAGTAATTAAGTAAGTAATTACAACTAAACATTATTGCTTAAACAACTACTACATAACAAAAGCAACTGTAATCACTACAGACCACTAAAGGTCTAGTCTAGAAATAATTACGTAAATGCAGTGTACCTATTTCTTGATGGTTAATTTTACATAGTTGATTGAATCGGCGTTACTTTGCTGAAGTTCATCTTCAAATCTTTGTTTTCAATAAACATTTAGTGCATTAGTGGTCTGTTGTAAGCAAATAAGTTTAAGGGCCCTATTCAATAAATTAATAATTTTACACTTACGTTAAAAAAATATCGCTTGAAAGGCAAAACAAAAGTAACTCTAAATTTTGACTTCAACACGATGTTATGAAACAACACAACTTATCAACTCTTTGACTTCAAAAGGTCTTATTGTTAGGAATAAGGAATATGCATAACATTTACAGTGGAGCCATTTATACAATAAGACCTTTAATTATACCTGTAAAAAACATTTTATTTTTCTTTGTCGTCGAAAATAATTATTATCAAAATGTCCGAAAAAAATCCGCGCATTCTAAATTAGTCAATGAAATACAGAGCGACGCTATTGGTCCGATGGTTCTGACTGCTCTGACCAATAGCGTCTCGTTTATTGACGTCACAATGTATCATCATTACGTGACAGCCAATAACCGTCGGTGATGGTGCCACAGATTAGAGATTAGTTACTTATAGTGAATAGTACATGATGCCACTTTGCTTTACGCTTAAATGATCCAGTTACTACATATTCATAAAAAATATTATCTGTGTAATAAATATTATTCTACAAAAACGGTCTCGAAGAAATCTAGAACTATTTTCATTATTAGCATGCTACAGCAACAGCATAAATGTGTTTTCTCAGGCTAATATCACACTTATCTTGAATCCCTGTTTCTCAGTCGAATGTCGTTTGATGCAAACCTTATAATAAAATGCTCAATTCTTCATATCGGTCTAATGATGATTCCTTTTAGTGTGTAACAGTCACTTTAGTACTTATGTATAATTTCATATTGTAGATACATTATTTATTGCATTATTTAGTACATTTAATGGAGCACAATGTTTCTCAGTACCATAGACAAAGTTTATTTCTCTATTACCGAAATAGAGAAATAAACTTTGCTTTAAAAATAATCTAAATTTTGTTAATGTTGTGTTACATTGAAATAAAACTAATTTAAATAATTATATTTAATTTTCTTTGCGTAGTAAGAAATTTATATCTTCAAAATAGACGTAAACATTTTTTTGTAGTAAAAAGAATGTATCCTAGTAGTGATTATGTTCTTTCTGAACTATTTTTAAATAAATATATTTTTCATTATTATTTTGGTCACTTTCTGATGTTTTTAGAATCCGATCCGACCTACGGGTAGAGCGCATTGGAACACGAATAGGCGGTATCCACCTCAGAAAAGTCTTTTAAAGTGAAACTTTTATTACATCGCCTCAAACTTTTTCGTCCATCTATTGCATGTCGCGTGACGGTCGGCCGCGGAGTTGGGTTAAAGTGAAAGGCGCTGACAGAGCAGCCGAGGCCAATATGGCGGCTATTACTCATTTGTTCCAGTAAAAGTTTCACTTTTACAGTGGTTTCATAAAACCACACAATCATTTTTCCCACCATTAGTCATTTTTATTTTTCAGGGGTCGGCAAAGGTAGGCAGCTACCCCCACCCAACCTCTAGAGAAAATCTCTAGCTATGTCAATCCGTACGAAAAGATTCGATTAGAAACATTTTCCTCTGCCATTCTAACTATCGAGGATAATATATAGCCAATATAATATAGATATAAATACTATATAGTAGCTAGTCTACCTTTCTCTATGATGTTGAATGTGCTGAATCAAATCCTTTCCAATCAAGTTGTCAATTTGTCACTAATTTGCAAGGACATTTTTAGCCTATAGTCCATTATGGTGAACGTCGCGCTTAAAAGCCTTTTTTACACAATACATGTACGCAAAACGCTGGTTTCTACCACTGACGTTTATGTTTTCTCACAAACCTAAAAGTACCTATATAGAAAGTGGATCTTGTGTTTAAACGAGACGACATTATTACTATCACTAAAAGGTTCAAAATATAAGTTCTGCCTAGGACGCATTTGAAGTTTATTCGCCACATTAGTGCAAACCAATGTGACATTTGATTATTAGTTCAAGTGTAATTTGTGTCTAATAGCAGTTTCTATGCATTCTCGACGACATCTTGCTCGTTGATCGTTTCAGACCCACATCATGCATTACAATACAACTTCACTTAAAATCGGCGGCGTTTTGTGACTGGCGGCGTGGCGCTCGTATCCAGTCAGCCTTTGTAGCTAGTTTATCTGTTATCTATATCGCATATCTATCTAACAAGTGACTATACCTACACTATACAAGTAAATCATTTTAGTGAACCCATGATAAGGTAATTAGTTAACTAATGCTTTAACTAAAAAATAAACACAAAACAGAATTTTTGCTAGGCGAGACGTTTCACCATAATTAAACCATAATAGTTTTTCAGCAACTTCTGAATCTCTTAAGACTTTAAATCTATAATTTTCTTTTTATTAATTCTGTTGCGTATGACGTAATTATATTGCAATATGCATTTTGAAATCTTCTTAATATGTTAATGATGATGTCTAGCAGATTACCCTGATATTACCTGTATTGAATACCCTGAAATTTAATACGTATTAATTAATTTTGAAGTAGGTAATTTGGGAATTAAAACGATTACGAATTCATTGCACCGTATTTGTTGCTAAAGTTTTGAATAAAAAAGTGATTAGCATATAGAAATGAATAACTAGGTAATAATACTCCTATGTGATGGGTTTAGATTGTCTATATAATTTTGTAAATATTTCATATGTAGATTTATTACATGAAAATAAAAATACTTCCAAAGAACTTTTCGTTTTACTTATGCACAAACCTTTGCTTACGTGCAGTAATTTTTCACGAAAGGTAATAACTTTGAATCCCATTTTGTCATTCAGTTTCTTGTGATGCAAATTTTTGGTTTAGTCTAGTTGAAGTTTTAGAGTGGCAAGTTTATATTCTTAGCAGGGTAGGTGTGAATGCTGAGGGGTGAATATGAATTAACCGAGGGTGTTGCCCGGAAAATTGGGGCTTGTTTTCAATCCCAATGGGTATTGTATTGTGTGAAAATGTATGCAAGCGTAGCTGCTTAATTTTCCATTAGCTGAGGCGTTCGGTTTTACTTGCTGTTACATTGGCATCACAGAGATAAGTACATCATACGGCAAAGAGAAAGTCATACCATAGACGAATATAGTACAATATATTATATTCTATGCTCATACGGTGCCAAGAGGACTGCAATATTGTTTTGAATGCAAGCACTATTATCAGGATACGAGTAGGTATCTTTGTAAATTCACCATTTCGCAACAAATGAACGATTCTTTTTTATCATTTCAGGCAGTGTCCATTCATTCCAACCATTCCATTCAAATTTGTATTAGCGTGAAAAACTTGCATGTCAAACATGATTATACAGGGTTATCTGATTGCCCTACACTAAGCCGAAGAGGGGTGATTAAGACCATAATTATGAACAACTTTCATTATGGGGCCAACCCGGGATTCAGGAATAAATCTGTCGTTACATTCTAAATTGTAATTCGGAATCGACAAAATGTATGAAATAGCTGTTTTTTTTTCTGGAATTCGGGGTTGGCTCCTTAGTAAAAGTTGTTCATAATGATGGTCTGAATCGCTTCCAGCTTAGTACCTACAACAGTTCTGGATAACCCTGTAAAGCTGAGTTGAGACGTGCTTTGATATTATATTTTTTAGGGTTCCGTGCCCGTAGGGAAAAACGGGACCCTATTACTAAGACTTTGATGTCCGTCTGTCTGTCTATCTGTCACCGGGCTGTATCTCATGAACCATGATAGCTAGGCAGTTGAAATTTTCACAGATGATGTATTTTAAAAACAAAATAAAATAAATATTTAAGGGGGGCTCCCATACAACAAACCTGAATTTTTGGACGATTTTCGCTCTATATTAATAATGGTACCAGGTAGATGCTTGAAATTTTCGCAGAATATTTAGTTTTATATTCCCTTTAATAATAAAATTAAAATAAAATAAATATTTAAGGGCGGCTCCCATACAGTACGGAACCCTCCGTGCGCGAGTCCAACTCGTACTTGGCCGATTTTTTTAGTCATCATGCCTATGGTAAATACATAGGGGAGGTCCAGTAGTGGACGTCCTACCCCTAAAACGACGATATATAGACTCTTCTAGATAGACTTCTTGGCAGCTGTAAAGTTAGCTACGAGCTGCGCTAAACCTAAACCCAACTCTGACTGAAGCTCATCAGCTGCTCGAGGATTCATTATTTTCTTTATTTGCACAATGTAGTGTACATAACAACTATAGAACTAATTGTAGTAAGTACAAAACATAGACCCCGTTAGGGCGCTGCAAGAGAACAATACTCTTACCGTACCTACTTATTACTAATTTGTGCTAAGTCTAACAATGTATATATATAGGTGTTTATATAAAATTATTTACAATTTAGTAATAGAGTTGCAATATACTGTAGTAATTTCACAAGCTATACACAGGCTATTTAGGATTTTATTATGTTACCTACTATACTAAATGTTATGTTACAATTATTATTATTTAATAAGTTACCATTCATCTTCCAAAAAAATCTTGAATTGAATAGTACGCTTTCTCTAAAAGCTTTGTTTTAGCTTTATTTTTAAAAGCTAGATCTTTGGCAATATTTTTCAGGTTATCAGGTATTTTGTTATACTTATACTTATTCTTACACAACGGATTGAGTTTCGCGCAGCTTGTACAGTGCGACACAAAAGAGATGAAATTAATTATTCGGGAACTAAATTATCACTTTTGCTGGAACCACAATATGAGCTGCTAATCATTGTTAACATCCTAGCATTTTTCTCGTTTTGTGTTGTTTTGTGGATTATGAACAGGAAAACAGTATCATTATGCAAAAAATAATGCAAAATGTGCTAACAAAGCGATGGTGGCGACCTCATTTATTTTCAAGTCTTTTATGTCGTACTGTAACTAACTTCACAGCCGCCAATAAATTTGATTCGCCTATACCTACCTCCCTACCTGGAATGCCTTAGAAATAGGGTATGAGCATAAATGTCGCCAGAGTCATTCTCGAAGTAATCGCGTGCTCTCGGTCTCGCGATATTGCTTAAGTTTTAAGAGCTCGCCCGCAATTTCTTTCAAAAATTCGGGCAACCTCTCATGAACTTTTGTAATTTCCTAAAGAAACGTTCGAAAAGTACGGAAGTAGTCGGAAGTTTCATCACTTTGGAGCTCAGGTAGCCCGGGTAACGGGGTAGTTGTATCGATATGCCAATTATTTATTGTAAAACAGTATTCAGTAGGTTTGGGGTCACAAAGGTAGGTAGACACTGGCCTCAATAAATTTTGCAATATCGCGCTGGAAGCAAGTCGCTTCCAGTCGGCATTATTTGTGATTTTATGTCCAGCTGTGGACGTCTTATGGTTGATGGATGAAAGAGTGAATGCATGGATCCTATGTTTCCACCAAATTAAGAAAAAAACACTATAATAACTTTCTAGACTTGTGCTAGTTCGACTTCAGTACCTACCTACAATCAAAACATTTTACTACTGCAACATGAAATCTGAAATGCATGCCTTAACTTCATAATGGTGCAACGCTCGTAACGCGGCAAAACGTTTATTGCTGCTAAAATTAACAATCGGGACCCACTTAGGTTACTTGTTAGTAAGAAGTTGGTACTTGGTAAGTCGGTAGATGCCTGTGCACTAGATTCTAACGCTATGTAAGTATGTTGAGACTGCATTCCTCGTACTAACGCAGGGCCGGATTTAGGGGACGGCAACTGCAGCGAGTTTCCACAATAGGGGGCCCCGCAATAGATTTCGAAAAAAAACCTTTGAAATTCCAAACAACTTTTCGTTTGATTTATTTTTTCGCTGTTTTACCTTTACCAACAGTAGGTAGGTACTTTGTAGAAAAATGATAGAAGTATGTCCCTACTTACATTTTTTTTATATTCATAAAAAAGAATAGATAATCTATATTTGTTCACTCTAATCAGGCAATCAGTAAAATATCAAAATTCCAAATCGTCCTGATTAGTGAACTCATCCTGAAGGAGTAGGTAACTACTTATCCCTCTGTTTGTGACCAAGGGGCCTCCACAGCTTTGTTGCCTCGAGGCCTCCACACACCTCTAAATCCGACCCTGAATGTTTAGTTCGTGATAACTTCACGGAGACATTTTCTGATAAGACTAGATAGGTAAGTGGGTACTAATACTGCTCTGTATAGTAGCTACATTACCCGAGTACCTATTTGATGTCACTGTTCATGAGCGAAGTTTTATCGCTACGTATTCTGTAGAGACTACTTTTATAGAAAATATATTTTTACTAACACATAGGTTACTTTACTAAATAAGCGATTAAGTTTGGCGTAAAACTGTGGAGTAGTAGGTAGGTACGTATTAAATATTGATTGATGATTAGATCGAGTACCTAGTTCTGCTGTACTTAGTGTGGGAAATTTTGTTATAAATATATAGGAATTTGTAGGTAGGTACCTACATGACGTGTTTAAAATTGAAATTATCGGTAAAGAATTTCAGCATGGAATGAATGCACCAAGTTACTTGGGTTAGTTACTTAAATGTCCCTCTTGTAAGCAGTGACGTGGTTAAAGCCAAATGTCATTATAAATTGCTAGGAGAAAGATTTTAGTTCTGTTAGCTAATTTTTATGACAAATACGCAATGAAAACTATCACATGAGATATGAGTACACCAAAAATGAGAAAGTCAGAATCTTTTATGTAAGTGCGTAGGTACGTCATTTTCGACAAAAACGTGGCTTACCATCAGGCGAGTTGGTAGTCAAGCGCTGACTTATACGCGATAGAAATAGATACCAAAACATTGCTCTGCCGATGAAGGTAACCTGCCTCCATATTTTAGAAACTGTTTAGCAAGACTGCGGATAGGTAAATTGGTTTGAGAAGTTTCCTCGCGAGGAAATGGCAGTTTAATCGCATGCGAGATGATGGCGCGGGATGCGAACCGATTAGCGAACTCATAAGCTGTACCAGCTTATTTATAAATGGCTGCTATTCCTCTAGGGATATGATAAGCTGTGTTAGCTGTGGATGTTTAATAACCTATTAAATAATGAGTTTTCGCCAAAACTTGCACAACCGACTTTAACCGTGTTTTAACAGTATTCAAATAGGTAGTTCGCACGAAGTGATGTAGTAATTTTTACATTAGGTATTGTTAATTTTTTTTAAAAGCTTTTGCCGTATTCAATTAAGTTTAAATGAGACCACATCTGAAATATGATCTAGGTACCTACCAAAACATGTTTTTTTTTTTGGAAAATTTAAATTAAAAAAATTATTAAATACGTACCTATGTGTAGGTAGACCACGCTAGTTTCCATAATAAATAAAAAAACAGTTCGTTATTGGCGGAGCAATCGCACAGCTTACAGTCCTACAGTCCATACACCTACAGTTAAATTGAGAACCACCTTTTTTGAAATCGGCTAAAAAGTGTATTTTCAAAGCGCAGTTTTTTTAGGGAGATGCAGTGGACGAATTATGCTATGCAACTTTATTTTGAGCAGAGCAGAGTTCTTACAGCGCTATTCAAGTAGACTACTAATCTGAAAAAAGGTGTTTTCGACCGTCATTATGAACAATTTTTAGTAGCTATGAACAAATTAGCCAAGTCAGAGGCCTTCACGCGGCCTAAAAACTCGGATACAAGGGCTAGCCACTCGGCCTATACGAACTTACTTTTAGTAGGTATGGGAATAAAAAAATGAGCTGCTCCTTATACGAAATTGCGGCTCAAAAGTAACAAAATGTTGTTTTTTTTTTATCGTATTCTAGGTTTTTTAAAAATTTGCTTATTTCCATGGTCTGGATCACCTTTGTACGGTTTAAAGAGAAAAATCCCTAGGTATGTGAAACATTCTAAACACGACGTAAGTAAGTACTATAGGAACGCATATCTACATAGCACATCTTACAGCTAGCGGCACGTAAGCTTAGCGCTGAGGGTAGTGTGGAGAGGATGGTTGCGCATGGTGACAGACAGCTATACTAAACCCATGCGAAACCATCCCCTCCACACTTCGCTCAGCTATACACTTACGTACGTGCCGCTACCTGTACCCCCTAATTGCTTAGCATGGATTGGTGGAATCGGTTACTTAAAGTTTCGTAGCTTACTGTTTACCTGCGTAGCTGCCTCGTAGCACATCTCCAGTGAAAAAGCAGCCTACAGATTAGATAGAGCGTGTTTATAAGACATGATTTAGCTTGCGCCGATGTTTAGTTAATATTAAACGCCGGGATCGGCGCGCCAATCACAATTTCAAATGCATAAAACAGTATTTCAATTTATCGACTGAAATTTTGACTTAGGTACTTAGGTACGAGTATGTTCTAGTTTGAGATACATGTAGGTACCTAATTACGTGTGTTTTGATTTTTTAGTCTTCAGTCTACATTGTATGATGCGATGCAATGTGATGCAATTTGTAAAATATTTCCTTCCTTACCTACTTACCTATGTACCTATAATTCTAAGTTACTAAGTAGGTTGTTGCATGTCTATTCATATTTTTTATTTTGTTGCTGTGTCACTACTTACAATACTTTGCACAGCATGGCTCAGTAGGTAAACATTTTCTTCTTTTGTAAAGGATTACAAAACACGGTAACAAACACGGCCGAAATGGTACAGTTAAATTGGGTGTAAAATTTTCTTCTACCTAATAAAATACTACTTTTGTTTTATCCTAGCAAAGACAAAACATTTCCTCGGATATCCGACGTACAGACAAATTATGAGATGGGATTGTAGGTCGGTAGAAATATAGCCTTTCTGCATACGTAGTGAAATATTAAAGTCATCTGCAATGTTACTGGAAACGTATTGCTGTCTGTTGCAGCCCCGCACGGGAAACATTTAATTTTAACGAAGGAGAAACAACAAATCTACCTGGAAATTTATGCTAGGAAGGTAAACTATGTGAAATTGGAGATAGAGAGGTTTTCCTCGTAATTTATCTAGATGCTACTTTGTGTTGGGCCAAGTCCTGTTTGATTAAGTAACTTGACATTTAGGTACTTACCTGTCTTTTCTAATGAACCTTATCTGAGCAGATTATAAAGAAAAATATTATCGCAGAAAGTTCAGCAGAATGGTTCTGTATGGAAACGTGTGTGTTGCCATCGCAAATTAAGTTTGTTTTAAGATAGAGTGAAACAAATCTCATAAAATAACTTAAACTTATTCTATATTTAATTTCAGTCATGCTAATCGTCGAATTCATAAATATTTCAAACGAAATTAACCAATTTAAAAAATATTTAGACACGTTTTGTTACGTTAGTACATAAGTAGGTACATAGATAATAATAAGCCCAAGAAAACTTTAACAAAGATTTAACATCCTACTTATACAGGGTTATTTCTAATCAATTAGCATCCTTTAAGGGGCTTTTTCTGTAAATCAAAACTAACAACTTTTGTTCTGTGACTTTTGTCAAAATTTAAAAAAAAAACAGATGCAGATTTTGTCGCTGGTGAACGAAATGTTTCTATGGAACAACATTTTTTTTTTACTTTTGACAAAAGTCGCATAACAAAAGTTGTTAGTTTTGATGTACATAGGTACAGAATAAGCCCCTAAAAAGATGCTAACTGATTAGGAATAAGCCTGTATAAAAACAGTTATTCGAGAGCAATGAGTGCTACGCTATGCATAAGGTAGTAAGTAAGTAGGTATAGGTAGTAAGTAGTGTTCTAAACCATCGAACGTTCAAAACTCTGGGTGAGTCAGGCTTATGACTCACTTTTTTTATCTTATCGATTTCACTTAAAAGAGATCACTTGATTATTTTTATTACAACAGAGATGTTGTAATGGTTATTAATTAAACTTAACATACAAAGTGTCCTAGGTATATAAATAGTGTTGATAAAAATAGTTATATGCCTCTATATGTGAATACTGACAAAATACCTCACCAAAACCCCTAATTTCCCAATTAGATCAGCAATCACGTATTTCAATCACTAACGAATGAATTGTGCGCATATTGGCAGGACAAGAGATATGATTAAGGGGTGGCCACACTCCGCGCGATGTTGTGAGATGCATACTAATGCAGTGATATCGAATTTCGATGCCACATTTAAATGGTTCCGTGATGGAATTTGAAATTTAGACGAGATTGCAATTTGATTTTCGTATACATATATTTATACTTTTTGTTTTTACACGCGTCAAAAATGTGAATTTCAGGATTTCAGCGCTGGAAATCACGTTTGCGCCCAACGTGGGGCCACAGAGCAGACTGGTGTGACCTAACTTAAATTATTAAGATCATTGTAACTTATTATATCTCTAGGGGTGTAACCGTTTAGTAGTGAAAAGTTACGTTATTTTAGTATGAATGTGATTACAACGTAAAAGTTTGGTTAGTATTTGTCTTTCATTGATTTTAAGTGTCATGCCTAATCATATTTAGTACCTAGGTACCGCGTTCTCCTTCAGTTTGTGTCAATTTAATCGAGACGATTGTAAAGATAAGTATTAGAACTTATTACGTAATCATGCTCAATTGTTGCTCAATCATGAGTGCGACGTCACTCACTAGTGCAACGTAATCTGTACATTTGTATTGCACTCAATCAGATTTTTGTTTAATTGACAAAAGAAAAAATACGTGTCTAATAAAAATTTTAATTCCATCTGACGTATTTATAACTAAAATAAATACATAAATACATATTTTTAGTCATCATGCCTGATTACTAACACACATCGTGTAACATTGATTTACTAACGCGTCCAACCAAAAATTACTAGAATTAAAGCGCCATAGTGCAAAATCACGCATTTCCGAGCGCTAGGAAATTTAATAAACAGAACGACGAATGGTAAATCAATTTAAATGCTAATGCACGCACTGAAAATGTTGACGATCCCCGAATTGAAAATCAGTAGCGCATTTTGAAACTTGGTGATTTATGCTAGGTAGATATGTCCATTGGTCACTAATTACCTATGCCTAAACGATAAGTTGACGACGTAAAATATTACAAAACGAAATTACGTAGGTACATTCGTAACGGCATTTTAAAAAAATTCACTGCTGGAAATACTCACGAAGTGCAATTGGGTTAAATCCATCACGTTGGCCTTCGGCGATTCACATAAGTACACCGTCAAGCTTCGTCTACGGACGTTTACAAGTTTCCTCACATTGTTTTTCATTTGCATCTACTCTCTAATCACTTAAAAAGTAACAAGACATGTGTTTTCCCCTCATACTTATACCAATCACGTTCAAAAGTTCAAAAAGGAGTTGTTGCACCAAATAATGAAACGGTCAAGGTGGCTTTACAAGCACTTTCCACTTATCTGTAGAAACGTAATCTTGCACTTATCCTTGAAGCCAATCTCCGATCAATCCCGCGTTTAATTCAATCCTCGGTCAACATGTTGGGGGTCTGTCGCGGCGGACTTCGTGCTAATCAATCAAACGGCATAATAGAGCTTCCATAGTTTGGGAAACTGTGGACGCATCGCCGTCGTTAGAATGGCGTTTTATGTTCGGATAGTTATGAATAAGATATTTCACCTTAGCGCCAGACTTTTTGTACAATACTTCAAAATATAAAACAAACAAATCTGAATAAAACAAACAGTGTAAGTACCTTTATAACACTATACTACTGTACCTACTACGTTACTATACCATTGAAACCTTCCAAGCACTTGATTAAAGACCTAAATTCCTTACCTACTACAGTTGTAAGATTTTGAAACACAAAAATAAAAATTCAGTCTGTGGAGCTTACCCGTCTACAATTCCAGCTATATTATGCCAGCTATGACAATGATGACAAATCCCAGTATTGCTGTAACTTCTCGCTACTGTACCATTGATACACCGATATAATTGACTTCGAAGAACTTGCTCTAAAATCTAAATTCCTTACCAAAGGCGCAGGAATCCCAGGATGCATGGCTGGGCACGTCCGCTGAAGCCATTAGTGAGTTGGCGCGAGCGCAGGACTAATGTGCGCTACGTGAGCTGGCCCAGCCTAGTAGTTGTGCCAAAGCACGAAACAAATTACAAAGGTCTTGATAGTCTGTTATTGTATCTTTTTTAGGGTTCCGTACCCAAACGGTAAAATCGGGACCCTATATTACTATGACTGCCGTCCGTGCGACTGTCCGTCTGTCACCAGGCTGTATTTCATGAACGGTTATAGCTAGAAAGCTGAAATTTTCACAGATGATGTATTTCTGTTGCCGCTATAACAACAAATACTAAAAAGAGAATAAAATAAATATTTAAAGCCCCCCTTAAATATTTATTTTACCCATACAACAAACCTTAATTTTTAGACGTTTTTCGCTCTATATTAAAAATGATAACAGGTGGATGCTTGAAATTTTCACAGAATATTTAGTTGTATATTCACTTCAATAACAAATAATTGAATTAAAATAAAATAAATATTTAAGGGGGCTCCCATAGATTACGGAACCCTTCGTGCGCGACAGTTTTCGGCTTTCAAGAGTTTTAATCTAAACCACTAATCATCGATACCGATATTTACGTGTTCTGGCCGGGTCCAGCACGTAGTTGTGCTAAAACACATAAACCTTGTAAGGATATCCATACTGAAATCTTGTTTTTTGATTTTTTATTGCTACGTTTGCACTCTGCTTGCACGGTGCACATTTTGTATGGGACTTCAAAGTTTTGCCTTCTTCACTTCTTCTTTCAAACGTAACGATCTGAAGTAACATTTTTATGTATCTCCTACTTATCCCTACACTCTCTTTGGCTGTCTTCTTCTATTTCGTTTTCTTCATTGCTCAAGGTCGTGCCCCTCTTGAAATGCTTTGATGGAATCAGTAGTAACGAGCTGCTACCACGCTATTTGGCTTTCCTCAGAGCAGTGGAAACTGGAAGCCCGGTTATCAACTTGATTTGATCAGACCAACGGGTAGGTGACCGCTCACGTGGTTTTTTGCCATCTATTTCCCCAATTACAACCAGTTTCTCAAAATTATCCGGCTATCTACGGGTGATGTGACCAAAGTAACTTAAGACTCTTTGATAACAAACTGTGGAAAGGTATCACATGCAACAAAATAATGAGTTGTATCTACTTATACTCGTAAGTAGACTGGCTGGTTGTTCTACTTATATTGATAATTTTAATTTTAAAAGCCTCGAATTGTAGATATTTTTTCTTGAATGAATCAATTAACGAGTATGTATTGTTTTAGCTTGTGGATTTTACGCGACACTTCTTTCGAGCATTCCAGTTTGTATTACTATTTTTTTAGCTACGATCTTACTTAGCTTACTCAGCTATAGACAATGAAAGAATTCATTATTGAATTTATATTTATTACGTACAATATATTATTTATTTAGAATACGGATTCAGTTACATTCTTGTTCTTATTATTATCTGTCAATACTCTGGACGGTATAAGAATATTCTCTACATCATAATTAAATTTACTTTTTTGGACGAAATTACTCAGGTTTCTCTGAAAAGCCATTTCTGCCACTACCAAAGAAAATATTAGCAGAAAAGGAAAATCTCTTAACATCCTAGCATCTAATGGATTTTATAAAGGGTAGTATTTAAACGCAAATCAAAAAATATCCTTTTTCTATGCAATAAGATTCCAAATTCCCATCAAAATTACTGATTGCACAGCATAATATTCAACTCAAAATATCACTAAACACACTACAATTTATTTTCGCAGCGTACAGCGATTTTTCCTAAAGCAAAAGCTTTTTCATCAATGCACAGCTAATAATCTTAATGCACGTTAAAGGCGATTCGCTTCTGGCATTTCTCCGGCCGCTGCCGCGGCACGCTCGCTTCGCTCGCTCGGCTCGTGCGTTGTTTTGTCATGTTCTAACATAACCTAACCTATTTTTTGTATCACACCTAATCTAATTTCTTCACTAATTTACATATTGATGTAAAATTTCGAATTATCTGCAGTTTGAGTTTTGTTAAACATTTAGTTTATTTGTAGTGAAGTAAGTTATTTGATGTAAAAAAGAATATAAATGATGAGTATGTATTGATAGGCGATTATTTAATTGATATGCAATTTATATTATCCCTTTTATAAAGAATCAGTGGAGATTTCAGACTTTTTGCGTGCCATTAAAAGTATATATTTAAGATAATGAAAAAAAAGGATATTTGATCGCTAAAGACTTGAGAGTTCTTGAAAACACGTATAAACTGTAAGTTGTAAAGGTTATAAATCAGGTTATTTACTAAATATTGCAGTAACAATTTTTGCACTATTGAAAAAAATGATTTATGAATCTGAAATGGCTGAAATGAATAAGTTTTTGATGGCTTGAAAGCTTTTACGTACCTAAACGACCTAGATCCTAAAAAAGCAATAGAGGAAGTAGCTCTAGTACAGCGTTTATAATACGTCTTGGTTGAATATTTGTAACATTAAAAAAAATTATCCTTGCTGGTCACAAAGAAAAAAAAGTAAACATTTTAAGATTAATTTTAAGATTAGTTCTTGTAGCAACGAAACGGCCAAGTCACATATATTGACTAAGCTGTAGAGTTTGTGGAGTAAGGGCTTGTAGAGTAAGGCGTGTAGAGTTAGAAGCTTGGCTTTACGTGAGATCTGACAACTTTTTGATAGTGGGAACTGTGACTTGGCTTCATTTCACATGAAAATGTTTTTGTTGGATAAGCTATATTACAAGTAAGTAAATAAGTAAATAAGTAAGTAAACCTCCTAAGGCATATTCTTTACATTAAAAACTACCAGTTGAAATAAAAAATGCCGGTATTTTTTATTTCAACTGGTAGTTTTTAATGTAAAGAATATGCCTTAGGAGGTTTACTAAAGAGTGAAAATATTTTTTTTTATTTTTAAGATATTCGTTTGAAAAATATTTATTTTTCAAATAACATAATTTATACTCGGTTTTATAATTCATTATAACGTAATTTTACATTTATCAAACATTTCTCCAAACGAAATTACTAATTACCGCGTTACTTCACGTTTCATCGATAGGGAATCAAGCCCCTGGTTATAAGAGTGAGTGATGTCGTTCTTCTAAATACGTCTCTCCCCCTATACAGATTGTTGTACTTTCTTGTAGAATTGTACCTATACCAATTTATTCCAGGATCGAGAGATAAATTGAATTTATTACCCACGTCTCATTCGATATTACGACATACATAATAGAAATAAAATCTAAAAAGCGTTATCACTAAAACTGATAAAATGGAGAGAAACAAGCACTGGAGTACAAGTATGATGAAGTGTGGTTTACTTGAGAACACCAAAAAGTGTTAGCAATGGAATTGTCTATTTGATGTGTAGAATCAAATAGATAGTTACTGCTTAAACTTAAATATATTTATTTTTTCTGTAGGTACTCTAGACAGACTAGACATAGAAAAATTTTGCCGAATATTTTGTAATTTTCGTAAGTAAGTACCATCAATAAGAAAAATGCCAAATCGATGGTAAGTACTATGTTTGGATTGTAGAAGAGACTTTAATTAATTACTAGCTCTTGCCCGCGGTTTCGCCCACGGAGTATTTTAATTTTCTTGCAATCCCATGGGAACATTTTATTTTTCTGGGATAAAAAGTAGCCTATTTCACTTTATATCTTTCAAATTATGTCCATGCCAGAAATCAAGTCAATCCGTTGCTCGAAACGATAACTTTCTGAAGACATACCAAGATCATAAAGCTCTGAAAGTAAGTACAACAGCTGTCAATTCGTAGATTCAAAACCTGCCCTACATTAAAAAGAAGATTTCTTGAAGCCTTTGCCCTCCTTACTCGTGCCGGATATTGCAAGTCACGTGACACGGATATTCCTTCAAGCGACATACTTCAACTCGCTTGGAAAATGTTGCATAATGCTTTCCATCTTGGGAACTTTATTTTCATACTAAAATTTCACAAATGATAGGTATTTAAACTTGACAGTAAGTTTGTGTAGATCTGGTTGCTGGCCCCCTTTTTTACCAAGGGAAATCCTTTATGGATAACACCACGTCTCGAGGGCAGGCGGGTGGTTATGTATGAGTCCCGCCGACTGGACTGTATACCTACCAAAACCCCTGGGTGTGGGTGGTGTCGGGGCTACGGGCACGCTTCCAGACTCCTCCGCGGCCCAACTCGGGCCCTACAAGACAAGACAAGACCAGACAAAAACTCTTTATTTACAACCACAATTTAAAAATAAAAATAATTTTCACATATAGACAAAAAAGAAACAAATATGATTATAAATTGGCGGCCTTATCACCCATGGCGATTTCTTCCAGGCCTTTCTTCTGCCCTACCTCAGTCGACTAGCGACCTACTTGGCCAGCCTCCACAAGGGCTTGTCAAGACCCGGAGAGGCAGTTCCACCACGGGTTTCTCTTAGCTTCACCGTGACCGCCCATAAGCCACTGCTACTAATCGAAATCTTCTCAAAATCCAAAAATTCTTTTTTAGTTCGAAAAGGTATACTCCCAAGGTGGTCCCATTTAAATTTTACAGAAATCCGCTGAGCCGTTTTTGAAAAAAACAACAATAATATAAGCAATTCGAGCTAAATATTCGAATTTTGTACACGATGGAAGGCGGTTTTGCCATTTTTTGCGAAAAACAATTAAGTTTTTAAATGAGAGATTTCACCAAAAAATAGTAGGTAGTCTAAATATGTATAACAATATAAAAACAAGTATTCAAAACTTGTCAAAAAGCATTACTCAAGCATGACGCAGTTTTAATTATTCGAAATCGAATCGTGGTTAAATATCATTGAATGGCTTTTAATTAAAAATTGACGCACCCTAAGCATAATTCACTTAAAATAAAAAACAGTGTCAAGCAACACAATCAAAAGTAATCGAGTTTACCAAACATCCTTCTCAGAGATAATGCTATTTATTCTACTATATATCAAGATAAAAGAGGAGATGGCGGGAATAAATCACTCATTTTTAATTAAAATGTACAAATACAATCGAATAATTAAATCATTAGACGCGAATCTTATAGTTTTCTTCTATGGATAAGCTAAGAGTAATGCGGCACTCATAAAAATGACACAAGCGCGGATATTATGCATATTTTATTTGTGTTAAAAATATGGAATCAAAAGCTTAATACGGATCTGAAAATTTTCCTAGGTTTATTTTGGGTGTGAAAACGTTAATAAAAGCAATCATCTCAAAACTGTGTTCACCACAATGTAACCACACTAACCTCTAGCAGAATTTGGCAAATATGGCAAATCACTAGATAAAATTGAAGTTTATGAACACTTCAAAATATATTCGTACCAATTTATACTTCGATAAAGCAATTTGTTGAAAGATTGTCGTCATAAAAGCAAAGCAACACAAAATGTGATGGTACAAATATTTCATTTTCATTTCATTTCATTTATTTCTCAACATAGATACAATTATGTATACTTGTGAATGTCCAACAAAATACATTAAATATTACAATTGAAATTAAAACTTATAGTTAATTTTAAAATTACATTGAAATAGGAATTAAAAAATGTGAGAATATAAGTACAAAAACAAATGCAAAAACAAATGTCAAATAGTTTTGTAATTCTCTTCTCTACAAATCTAAGCACTTGGTGGTCTGAATAATTTATGCGTAGCTGACAAGAGCGGTAATTAGAGGCAGTCCTGTCCCACACTGAGTGATTTAGAGGAAAAATCAAGGGACTACTGAAACAATGTGAACGGATATTTTTCTTGCTAAGATATAGTTGGAAAAAGCAGTAGAGCAAGTAGGTGAAAGGACTGTTTAAGCCTTTAAGGTTGTGTATCCAACAGTTATGAGGTGCCAAAATAGCTTTTAGACTACCTGTCTATTAATTATCTTTACTTGGTTTTAATTATTTTCTAGCATTACCGTCGCATTTCCAATACTAAAAGGTAGAGAATAAGCAATGCATTTTTTTATTCCAACAAGGCTCACATTCGGCAACAACCTTATAAATCTAACATGAAGATCGTTTATATCTAAAGGCGAGTCTTGCTAATTATGTTGTTGTTGCGGGCCTTTTCCACGATTGCGCCCTCCAATGGGCCCGTTTTATGTTTTAATTATATTACACCTATCTTTATTTTTGGTAATTTCTCTGGCTCTAGAAAATTTGGTTTTCTATCTGCAGGGTGATTATAACATAATCACGAGTATCACGTGGCCCAAGTTATTTTTTCTTTATGCAACCACTGGAATACGTCTTATTTTAGAGTGTTTATGGTGACTAGTCAAACGTATCCTTTAATTCCCCTTACCTTTGTTTCATGGAACATTCCCCATTACCGGCACCTGCGAGGCAATTCAGCAGGCGGGCCTATAAATCGGACGAATGGACTTCCACGTGGGAACCGCCAGTTGCGACTAAACCATAGAGATCTAGAGAGGCTAGGAGAAAGATTCTCATACCCGGGCGTGAATTATTATACGAAGCAAATACTATTTTTCTTCTTTACGTAGGACATCTAATGCGGAACGCCAACGTTGAAGTCGTGCTTTAAAACTTAGCCAGCTAGGAGCTTCAGTGACGTATTCGGGCAGGTTTTTGTATATAACAAGGCCCATTATATGTGTTAGTATTGCCGATTTGGTTAGCGTTCGTTTTACCCTAGCAAGATGGTTAGCTGTGCTCGTGGGGTAGTGAAGTCGTTGGTCCACCTTTTGGGTAGGTGTGCATATAAAATTTGAGTTATTGCTTTTTCGTTCGATCTAGTCCTACATGTCTGTATATAAAGAAATAGAATTTTCTGTTGAATAAAATATGTAGAAAACAAAAACAACCAAATTAATTTATGAAGACTTATATAGTTCACGTTTACAATGTTATCCTTATCCTTACTTAATATTATAAATGCGAAAGTAACTCTGTCTGTCTGTCTGTCTGTCGCGCTTTCACGCTAAAACTACTGAACCGATTTGAATGAAATTTGGTACACAGATAGTCTAGAGCCTGAGAAAGGACATAGGCTACTTTTTGATTCGAAAAAGTAGTTTTAAAGGGTTGAAAAGGGGGGATGAAAACGTATTGGCTAGAATCTTAGAAGAAAAAACTTATATTCTACCATGACAAATGGTAATTTGCATCTTGACTTTCCAAATTACATTCTCTATGCCCAATGCCCATTCAAGGCTGCTCAAGTTGCAAATGTCAAAGTCAATCAATCTTTTACTGTAAACTTTAGAGAAGGTTACATGTATTTTTTTAGTTTAATTACGTAGTTTTCATTCTAATAGGTATGCCTACAAAACGCAAATCGAATCTAGCGCGTAGTTCTAGCGGAGCTCGCGTAAAGAAAATTGCTAGAAGCCAAGAGTCCGAAGAACACACGCTGACGCTGACGCGTTTGACATTACATGCCGAGCGCCACGCATCTCAAAGAGCTGCTGAGACTCAAGAGCAAAACCAAGCGCGTCGAATTTTAGATGCTGAGCGTCACGAAGCTCAGAGAGCTGCTGAGACTGAAGTTGAAAGTCAAGCGCGGCGACTTTTAGATGCTGAGCATCACGCAGCGCAAAGAACTGCTGAGACTCAAGAGCAAAACCAAGCGCGTCGAATTTTAGATGCTAAGCGTTAGACGTTAAGCAAAAAATTGCATAGTTCCTGTAGGACAGGACAAAAACTATCGAAAGCAAAACTGTCGCCACTATCACAAAGACGCTAAGTGATTAATTCCTCTATGACGCTAATATGGATTAACTAGCTTTTACCCGCGGCTTCGCCCGCGTTATATTTTGATTTTGGCTAATGTTTATGTCGGCTGCGAAACCTAACCTAAGCGACAAACATCAAAATACCTTAGAAGAATGCTTTTGTTGGTTAAGTTACGGTTGGAGTGTATATACAACCCCCCTGTGTATTCCCGCCTTGTCGTGGCGGGGGAGGTCTAAGGCAGCTGAAAAGGCGGCGCTCGAAGTCTCCCTCTTCTTTGGGTCTTTCCCCCAAGGTAGCTTAGAGGCCGGCACTCGTTGTTCAGCCGCTTTTAACTAAAGCAGCTGAGAGGATGGCCGGTAGGTTGCCTGCCTTATGAGGAGTGTTGCTTCTGAGGCAGCGGCAGCCGAGGATTAGGGGCTGCGGTGGGATGGAACTGGTTGTGTGGGTGCCGCCACCTACCCTACCTTCCGCTAGGCCGTCAACCTGTTGGCAGACGCAGTGGGGCTGCAGGGGAAGAGAAGTGTCGGTATCGCGATGGCCGTTCTCACTGCCCTCTGCAGTTGAAAAGGCAGGCGCTGGGCTACTATGACTGACCCGTTGCACTGGGACCAGGGCGTTGGAATGCTGTCCGACGCTCAGTGCTGGTTAGTCCCGAGTGGTGGATGACGATGTGTCTTGTGCTCCGAAACACTCCGTCATTATTGCGGGAGCGCAAGCTCCGTTATGGAGCCCGAGTCTGGGCTAGAGCTGTTGAGTGCCGCGAAGGAGTGCGAAAAATGTAGGAACGTCCTAAACTTGAAATGACAGGTTATTTCTGGCGCTTAGACGGCTGCTACCGCGGCCCGCTCGCTTAGTTTTTATCCTATCCTACGGAAACTGTTAAAGTTTTTGGGATAAAAAGTGGCCTATGTCACTTTTCGTCTTTCAAACTATATTCATGCAATAAGCCAAGGCAATCCGTTGCTAGGGTAAGACAATAACTTTTTCTCAGCAACGGCTGAGAAAAAGTTATTGTCTTATCCTACGGGAACCGCAATTTTTTCGGAATGAAAAGTATCCTATGTCACTTTCCGTCTTCCAAACTATACCCACCCCAAAAATCAAGTCAATCCGTTGCTCCATTGCTGACAAACAGTTATTGTCCTATCCCATGGGAATCACGAATTTTCTCGGGATAAAAAAGTATCCTATTATCACTTTCTGTCTTTTAAACCTTAGGTATCCATACCAAAAATCAAGTCAATCTTTTGCTCCGTTGCTGCGTCAAAGAGGAACAAACCAACAAACTTTTCGGATTGATAATATTAAAGTAGGTATGATGATTCTGTACCATAAAGGTAGAATAAAGAAACATGTTAAACCTCTAATGATAGTAGATTTAAAAATATTTTTAATGTCAGACAAAATGACGGCCTCCTGGTAGTAAACGTCATAGTAACATGTGGCATGCAGAGGGAAAAACCATTTTATCTAATTTTAATGTCAGTTGTCATTTTCAATCCATACTTTATTTCCTCTTCAAGGGGATAAAATGGTGGAAAAACAATTTGTCCCCTTGCCATGCTACCTGTGATTTATAAAAGTCTGCAGACAATGTCACCTGTCATCTAATTACGTTTCGCTGTGACGTTTCATTAATCCATATTAGCGTCATAGAGGAATTAATCACTTAGCGTCTTTGTGATAGTGGCGACAGTTTTGCTTTCGATAGTTTTTGTCCTGTCCTACAGGAACTATGCAATTTTTTGCTTAACGTCTAACGCTTAGCATCTAAAATTCGACGCGCTTGGTTTTGCTCTTGAGTCTCAGCAGTTCTTTGCGCTGCGTGATGCTCAGCATCTAAAAGTCGCCGCGCTTGACTTTCAACTTCAGTCTCAGCAGCTCTCTGAGCTTCGTGACGCTCAGCATCTAAAATTCGACGCGCTTGGTTTTGCTCTTGAGTCTCAGCAGCTCTTTGAGATGCGTGGCGCTCGGCATGTAATGTCAAACGCGTCAGCGTCAGCGTGTGCTCTTCAGACTCTTGGCTTCTAGCAATTTTCTTTACGCGAGCTCCGCTAGAACTACGCGCTAGATTCGATTTGCGTTTTGTAGGCATACCTATTAGAATGAAAACTACGTAATTAAACTAAAAAAATACATGTAACCTTCTCTAAAGTTTACAGTAAAAGATTGATTGACTTTGACATTTGCAACTTGAGCAGCCTTGAATGGGCATTGGGCATAGAGAATGTAATTTGGAAAGTCAAGATGCAAATTACCATTTGTCATGGTAGAATATAAGTTTTTTCTTCTAAGATTCTAGCCAATACGTTTTCATCCCCCCTTTTCAACCCTTTAAAACTACTTTTTCGAATCAAAAAGTAGCCTATGTCCTTTCTCAGGCTCTAGACTATCTGTGTACCAAATTTCATTCAAATCGGTTCAGTAGTTTTAGCGTGAAAGCGCGACAGACAGACAGACAGACAGAGTTACTTTCGCATTTATAATATTATAATAAAATAATAAATAATAAAATAATAAAATAATAAATAATAAATATAATAAATAATAATAATAATAATAGTATATAGTATATATAGTATATAGTATATATAGTATAATAGTATATAGTATATAGTATATAGTATATAGTATATAGTAAGGATGAAACGTCACAGCGAAACGTAATTAGATGACAGGTGACATTGTCTGCAGACTTTTATAAATCACAGGTAGCATGGCAAGGGGACAAATTGTTTTTCCACCATTTTATCCCCTTGAAGAGGAAATAAAGTATGGATTGAAAATGACAACTGACATTAAAATTAGATAAAATGGTTTTTCCCTCTGCATGCCACATGTTACTATGACGTTTACTACCAGGAGGCCGTCATTTTGTCTGACATTAAAAATATTTTTAAATCTACTATCATTAGAGGTTTAACATGTTTCTTTATTCTACCTTTATGGTACAGAATCATCATACCTACTTTAATATTATCAATCCGAAAAGTTTGTTGGTTTGTTCCTCTTTGACGCAGCAACGGAGCAAAAGATTGACTTGATTTTTGGTATGGATACCTAAGGTTTAAAAGACAGAAAGTGATAATAGGATACTTTTTTATCCCGAGAAAATTCGTGATTCCCATGGGATAGGACAATAACTGTTTGTCAGCAATGGAGCAACGGATTGACTTGATTTTTGGGGTGGGCATAGTTTGGAAGACGGAAAGTGACATAGGATACTTTTCATTCCGAAAAAATTGCGGTTCCCGTAGGATAAGACAATAACTTTTTCTCAGCCGTTGCTGAGAAAAAGTTATTGTCTTACCCTAGCAACGGATTGCCTTGGCTTATTGCATGAATATAGTTTGAAAGACGAAAAGTGACATAGGCCACTTTTTATCCCAAAAACTTTAACAGTTTCCGTAGGATAGGATAAAAACTAAGCGAGCGGGCCGCGGTAGCATCCGTCTAAGCGCCAGAAATAACCTGTCATTTCAAGTTTAGGACGTTCCTACATTTTTCGCACTCCTTCGCGGCACTCAACAGCTCTAGCCCAGACTCGGGCTCCATAACGGAGCTTGCGCTCCCGCAATAATGACGGAGTGTTTCGGAGCACAAGACACATCGTCATCCACCACTCGGGACTAACCAGCACTGAGCGTCGGACAGCATTCCAACGCCCTGGTCCCAGTGCAACGGGTCAGTCATAGTAGCCCAGCGCCTGCCTTTTCAACTGCAGAGGGCAGTGAGAACGGCCATCGCGATACCGACACTTCTCTTCCCCTGCAGCCCCACTGCGTCTGCCAACAGGTTGACGGCCTAGCGGAAGGTAGGGTAGGTGGCGGCACCCACACAACCAGTTCCATCCCACCGCAGCCCCTAATCCTCGGCTGCCGCTGCCTCAGAAGCAACACTCCTCATAAGGCAGGCAACCTACCGGCCATCCTCTCAGCTGCTTTAGTTAAAAGCGGCTGAACAACGAGTGCCGGCCTCTAAGCTACCTTGGGGGAAAGACCCAAAGAAGAGGGAGACTTCGAGCGCCGCCTTTTCAGCTGCCTTAGACCTCCCCCGCCACGACAAGGCGGGAATACACAGGGGGGTTGTATATACACTCCAACCGTAACTTAACCAACAAAAGCATTCTTCTAAGGTATTTTGATGTTTGTCGCTTAGGTTAGGTTTCGCAGCCGACATAAACATTAGCCAAAATCAAAATATAACGCGGGCGAAGCCGCGGGTAAAAGCTAGTAAGACAATATTTGAAGAAAAAAAACGATTCTATGAAATCTAGTCTAGGGAGTCCTCTCCAAAAGGATTATTTTGAGGTAGGAAATTTTTAAAAGATTTTCTTTTTTTACTCTTTGATAAACTTTCCGGTTTTGTTTACTTCTTTGGTGATGGCTAAACTTGGCTGTACAGAAGTTTATTTCCGATTATGCTCGCTGCTGCTGCTGCCACTGATAAACCTACTATACGGCCGATCGCCTACGTAATATTGATATATGTAGGTACCTCTAAAACTGAGATAGGAAAATCATTGTTAAGGATTGTTAATATGTTTTGAATAAGATACAATTAAAAAGCTTACTTCATAAGATGCATATTTTTTAAGCTATTTGATGGCACAAAATTCTAAATCAACGATTTTTTTGAGATACCGTTTTTGGCAGATAATAGAACGAGATGACATATCAAGACATATCCTATCTCGCGTAGGTAATCTCTAACAGAACAAACGTTTTACAGATTTTTCTTCTAATAGCCAGCGATAAATGTTACTCATAACAATGGATACTTAATGGATTTTTGTGGTGATTTGTTTATTTTATGAACTGGAATTTACTCTGGGTTTTGTTAGAGTAGGGAAAATAAGGTTGGTTAAAATGCGGTTCTATCTTTGAATATAACTACAAAATAATTTTATTTGTGGTCTGTTATGTTTACTCCGGTTAAATCTGAAAGAATTGATTAATACTCATTAATATTCACACCTTGATAAAAACTAGGTTTTATTAAGAACAAAATTAACGTACTTAAAAAAAGTGATACTCGTATGCTCCAGTCTTTAGTTAAAATATATACTTTATAAACTGGTGTAGCATGACATGGATGCTACACCAGTTTATAAAGTAAATATTAATGAGTATCATGGTATCCATACCATGTTACACCAGTTTATATATACTTTAGTTGAACTAATAAAATGC
This sequence comes from Hypomecis atomaria, assembly GCA_964007245.1. NCBI lineage: Eukaryota > Metazoa > Arthropoda > Insecta > Lepidoptera > Geometridae > Hypomecis > Hypomecis atomaria. Next base: position 8,860,683 of record OZ023296.1, on the reverse strand, counting down.
GCTAGTTATACTATACAATGCTAGTTGTAGCATACTATAAAGTATCAAAAAAGAAATATCTTGTTGAATACATCGTTAGAAATCACGAATTTTCAATATCACGCGCGCCTGTCGCGCTCTTCCAACCTTTAATATCACAGGTGTGTCTGCAAGAGTCCAAGTCACAAGCTTTATGAACATAGAGTGCAAACTGTAAAACTGCTAGAGTTGGGACATCCATAGGCTGTAGAAGAAGGTAAACACAAATTCTATGTCTACACAGTAGGTACTCATAAAAGTTCACATAATATTATTTGTGCAAATTATAACACAACTTTTGATATAAAAGCTAATCGGTACTACTGATACTGTAGAGTTACTCTTTGTTAAAAGTCAATAGTTTTTTTGTATCTTGTAGGATACATATATACTATAATTATAGACATACACGGAAAAATATATGCCAAACCGACCTGCGCGTATCCATGTGATGTTTATTATATTATTATAATTATGTGTAAAGTATATTTCTCAATGCGATACGAACACATGACTCTTAAGTTTTTTAAACATAATAGGGCTACATTTGACCGCCCAATTGCTTGATAGCAAGTGTTTTTGTAGCGGATTTTTTATATAACCCTTGAACATACTTAACCTAGAAGTTATCTGTAAGTAAGAGTACCTATTTCACATACCTAGATATAAATGAAGACTCTGCAATACCGATAATACTCCGCAGCGAATAGTCTCCGAGACATAAATCGTGTGTGTGAAGCATAATGAGAGACGGGCCCAGTGATATTTCCGGGGATATATAAAATAAAAGTACACTATCAAAAATATGTAAACTGTAGTTACCAACCCTAGTATCCACTAAGTGAAAAATTTATCGCGTGAGCTCATGTCTTGCATGCTTCATCATTACCTATTCCCTCCCGACAAAGTATTAATTTTCAATAACAGGTGCGTCCCTAAGGAATCGTATTCATTATTCGAAAGTAATTCCTATTGACAGGTGGAATGGGTAGAATAGAAGGACGGTTCAGGAATTTGATCAATGATAATTAATTAATTTCTATACGTTACCTTAAATATCACTAAATATAAATTTTAACTGGGTTTCTTTTACATTCCTCAATGTTTTAAGCATTGGTCAAAGGTGAATTATAATCGCACAAAACTCTATATTTGCAACCAATTAGTTGGGTAGCGGTGCTCAAAAAATAAGTAATCTGGGGGATTAAATAAATAACAATTTCATTTTAACGTTTATTTACATACAAATGTATCTTTGGCACAATGAATGACACATGAAAACTGTTAGATTATTGAGCTATTATGTACTACGGGCGTTGGCTGTATGCTACACACTCGTACTAGTAGTTAATGGAGTATCTACACTCTCGCGAGGCGACACTAGCACTGCAGCTTGTATCTACTTGTAACTTCACATCCGCCGAGGTTATTTATAAAATAGGTTATTTGCCATAAATCTTTCAAATAATAAATCTGATTCGAAGAACGTTTATCTGGTGATCATAGAGCTTTTGGCGCCTCTTTATACAAGGTTATTTATTAGAAAAGGTATAATAAGTCTAATGGGGTGATTTAGACAATCATTGTAAACAACTTTTACGATGAGGCCTGCCCAGATGTCGAGATAAAAATCAGTTGTCGACTGTGATTATCGAATACAAAATTGCAACTGTGAATCGACAATATGCATAGAATAGCTGATCTTTTTTATCATTTTTATAGAACTCCAGGTTGGCCCCACAACCATAATGGTCTGAATCACTCTTTTTACTTACACACTCAATCTTGTAGATATTAAATCGTACATCCATAGTCTCAGAACTTTTTGCATTATATAATTAGATTTTTATTCTAATACGAGTAAACTTAACGTAGTACATAATAACACAATGTTTTGAGTACACATATGGTGGTGCATAAATGGGCATTTTCAAAGCTTTGATAAAAAAAAAATTACACAGAAGATATTGATAACACCGTCTGCCTGCATATATTTTAGCAAAACTGCGGCGCGCTATATCCACTATATTTTTTATCAAAGGTGTAACGAAATAACTGATCGAACTAATTTCTACACTTATGCAGTTATATTATTCTATACAGTTACCATGTATTCAGGTTCATCTTAAGTAAATTATACATTAGCTTAAAATTAAATATAACTTTGAACATCCTATAGAATCTGAAGAAAAGAAACGTATTAAATAAGTAACGATAAAGAAAATTTTACTTAAAATCAAAAGTTTTTGAAGGTAATTTTACCATCTTAAAATGTATTTTTCACGGTGTGATGCTCATCCAATCAATGGGAAAAGAAATATTACAAGTATATTTCTTACACAAGGTTTTGATACTGTAAGAGATCAGAATACTGAAAGAGTGACGCTTACCATCAATTAACGAACGTGGTCATTTTAACACTTTATTTTTCTTATATGTATAACGTCGTTGAAATTTCACATAGCTTCTAATAATTGTATTAAATTGTGTGTCTGGCATTGGCCAGAATTTAGAGATTTTTTTCTAAAAATTTAAACAAATCTTTGTACATATGCCAAATGCTTCTCATGTAGAGCTAAACGTCACTTCTAGAACTAGAAATCTGCTAGAAGTGTCGTAAAGATTAATTACTACTTACGGTGTAAAGCTTTTCGGAATACGTTTTGCAATAGTTTTTGCATTGGTACATTTAATATCTACAAAGTGGTGGGCAGGATTATAAATTATTATGTACTTTATCGACCTTTATTTCAATTTGTTACTCCAATCAAAAGTTAGCAGCACTTCCACGATCTTTTGAAAATAGGAAAATACAAAATGATGTAGTGTTAATTTTAGTGCCGTCTACACAGTCTAACAATTTATTTAAGCTTCGAATAAAAGCTATGAATACTTAAAACTCATTTTGAGTCAACTCAGATGTAGATCTTAAATGAGTTTGTTCAAGTTTTTAATTCATTGCATAGAGTAAGAAAACTTTTATTTTCTATGAGATACAGCGCTATCATCGACGCCGCTCTATTTTATTTCCTTACAAACAGTTGTTAACGTTAACGTAAACAACTATTTGTTTGTACAAACTCAAACAAATTCATATTTGATTCACTTCATTTTTATTTATCGTTTTATAATTAAGTAAACTTATATGGAATACTAACAACACTAAAAATGCTTTACTTATCATTTTATGTTTCAATTAGTAAAGTATTTCTACCGGCACAAATTTCTTTAGTGAGGAGACCATTTACAGCAATTGGAACGTAATTTTCTTGAAAAAACAATTAAAATAATCTCACCTTACTCTAACGTAAAAAGTTCCTCAATACAAAAAGTGACATAAAAATAAAAGTGAATTTCAATTCAGGCGCGGATCCAGCCATTAAAAAAGGTTATGGTGCCGCGGCCACCTAAAATTCGGTCAAGTGCAAGTCGAAACGAACTTTAACAAGATATCGTGTTGAGATGGGTTTTAAGGTTCGACATTCAACACAGACCTAGTAATACAAAATTATATTGCAATATATCTATGAAAGCATTAGACATTATGGATGATCTTTTAAAAAATATGTTGAAATACTTTATCTTACAAAAATAACAATGAACAATCAGTTTATGTCAGGTGCGATCATGACCGCCCCTTCCTATGAATTTTGCGCCGCCATTACTGTTTTTCTTGAATTTACTTAGGTTATGGTCATGCCCATGTCCATAAAGGTGAATCCGCACCTGGTTCAATCGCATCTCATCTAAACGGCGGAATGTTTCCCGGTGACGACGCCGGTGTTCTTATTGTACTGGAACTCTTTGTGTCCGTTGTTTCGTTCTTCCGACTCAACACTCGTGAGGAGGCCTTTCTTGTCCCTGGAATATTGGAACATTTATTATTCTACCAAAAAGTGGATTAGACCTATACGGAGCGTCGCGAAACAGTCGCAAACAGAGCTACGTTTTATTTTCACAGAAAAAAATACCTAAAAAAATTTAAAAAAAGTTTAGACCGTATAACACGATATAATATCAAAAGGTCAAAGTATTTGAACTCAACTAACGCATCACAACTTTCAACACAAACTTTGTAAAAAAAAGTAGTAACAACAGTCAGGTTAGCATTTGACACGGAAACATAATTTTATAGAAACTTTCCAGATTTTTTACAAATTCAAACATTGGTTTCTTTCTCCGATGCGTTAAATTGATGTAAAATGTGGCCGCAGCATCACAGCTAGAGCTTCCATAATTCGTACGTAAGTAAGTAAATTTTATTTACGTGGAAAACATAAAACTATTTTTAAATGTATTTATTTTATGAGTTATACGTGCTTGTATGTTGTGTATGTGTTATTTCAGGGATTCATGTCGTTCCGTACACGTAAGACTTTTCTACCATGTTTTTAGGAGAGGCATGAATATTTTGTCGAATCGTATTTCCTGGCCTCTATCTATTTACCTAGCTCTTTCCATATGTAAATTATATTTTTACAAAGTTACAGCCGATACCGATCTAGGTACTTTAAAGTAAACCAGGGTAAACCTTATTGTGTAAGCGCTCTGACGTTCGGCTTCGCTTTCTGTCCTGCTCGCGAAAGTTACTCACGCCAGGAGAGCGAGCAGGAGGAAAAGCGAAGCCGAACGTCAGAGCGCTTACACAATAAGGCCCCAGGTCTTGCTATATGGATACTATTGTCGAAGCATCTTTGTAAAAATTTAGGTCAGAAAATGAGATTGGCTTAGAATAAGATTTCACCAGTTAAAATAAAATTTAAACTGTTTTCATACACATTTGAACATATATTATGTTTTACCTATGCTAAACGGCTAAAGAGATTCTCTGTGCGAGGAATGAGCCAGCTCTCTTGTCACCAGCAGCGTCAACAAGTTTTGGCGAAACTGTTTTAAAGATTTTTTTTAGGGATGGACCCCACGGACCAAAAGTTTCGACGCCAAGCGGCGAAAACACATATTCACTTGCGAGTGATGCGTATTTGCGCCGCTTAGCGTCTTCGGCGGCCTCCGCCGCGGCTCCGGCTCTTTGAATCGTCCCACTGAGGCGAGAAGGGGCCAAGGTATCGACGCATGCAGCACCACAAGTTAAAAGAGAATTGGAGAAGAACCCGTAATGTTGCAAGCGGGGAAGCCGGTTGCAGCACCACAGGTTAAGAGACTTCAGAGAAACCTAACCGAAGAGTCCTACCTAGTGGATAGGATTCCTAACGGTTCGGAGAGAGGAGATTAAAACAGAAAACTAACCTTAGTATTTACACATTTATTTACACCAGACACACACTGCACTTATAGTCTATACGTTTTTCTTGAAGCGAATAGAGAGAGAATTTTGTAAAGAGTCCGTGGAATGTTAGCCTAACAGGGGAGGGGTAGCACACAAAGAAAACACACTGGAGGCTGGCCGAGGTTGGAGCGAAGACAAGCTGGACTCGCCGATAGACGTAGCGCCAGCAGGGTGCTGGAGATGGAAGCGCCTGTAGCGCCAGCTGTGCATTAGCGTGTATACGCCCGTGGTGTTGTGGCGCTTGAGGTGGAGGCGCATTTGCGCTAGCTGGGCGCTAGCGTGAAGACGCCCATGGTGTTGTTCTGGCGCTTGAGGTGGAATCGCCTGTAGCACTCGCTCGGCACTCTAAGGTAAGTGGCAAGGTCAGTGGCCCCAAAAGTTGAGGTCCTCCTGAAACAAAGTCAAAGAGACCGAAGCCTCGCGAAGAAGAGTTACCAGACGCTCATGCTGTCTTCTCTGCAGGACCCGTCACCACGTTCAAAGATCACACGTTAACATGTATACTTTCTTAAAAAATACCACAAAACATGCACCATCTTTCGTGTCTCTTTCATGACTTCCTTCTCCAGACTGCCCAATTTTACAAAACAAGGATCGCTGATCCTGTCAAAGATAAACATTTCAAAAATTTGAATTTCATAACTAGAATTATAAGTTGGCAGTGTTATCATTGGAAGAGTCTGAATGTAGAGAAGCTAACAAAAAGGTTAGTTTCTCTACAGTTGATAGTGGCAAGCGCCCTTTTGATGATGCCATTTAAAGAGCCGTGGCGGGAAAAGCGCTTTTCTGGCAGCAAAGTCCGTGGAGTCCATATTTGTCGACGCTGCTTCCACACGGACACACATGGCGTTCAACAATGGCAGCACCCAATCTAAGTCCGGTTGCAATACGGAAGCTGCCATTGTCGAATAGTGTCCCGAGGTTGATTGGGATGATGCGTGGGAATGCAGCCAGCGTTCTTGGCATCCTACCACACGGACACAGTATTTGTTTCGATTTTTAGCCTCTGTTTATTTATTTATTTTATTCTGAATATAGGTACCTAGGTTTCATATTTTTGGCGCATTTGTATTTATTAGGTAGTTTAGAATTATATTACAATGTTTTTTTAAGTTAGAAAAATAAACGATTTTTACCTATGAATTAATAATTATTTATTAAAAAATAAAATATGAATATAAATAATAATAATGTATTTGCAGTATGTTAATCTGTGAGACTTTATTCTATATACGTGTAAATGATTAAAATTTTACCTTTTAAACTTAAAAATATTCAACACCTACTTATAAAATTAGAAGAAACAAAATAGTATAGTAGGTACCCATCTACCCACCTATTTAATACCTAGCTATTTTTTCAATTGGTTAATATAAATTCTTGAACAATACCAAAAATTAAAAAATTCTGAAAATCTCAAATCCAATAATTTTAAGCAATTTAATTTTATTTATTTATAGGATACTTAAGCAAACATTAAATCGTTTTTTATAGTAAATAAAAATGTAAACTAAAACATTTGTACAAACACTAAAGACCTTTAAGAAAACATTTATAAAGACCTTACCGAGAGTTGACCGGGCTCTCTTTTCTCTTGGTATCTTTCTTGTAGCAGCAGCAGGTGGCGAGGATGCCCTGCCGCCGCCACACCAGCAGCAGCACATCCAGCAGCAAGAAGCACACCAGCACGATCACTATCGAAATGCCGATGATAGCGCCCCCTGATAGCAGCGTTGTTGGCTCTAGCATCTGAGGTAAGTCTAAAAAACAAAAAAATATCTTAAGAGCGTATCAAGCGTCAACACGCTCCGTGAACAAAATGATACGCCGAGAGGACATGGGCGTCTTTAATTCAGTGAAATTAACGTCAGACCAAATAAAAAAAAAAGACAGAATGTGGTGAACAAACAAACAATTGAGGCCGGCATAAATTATGCTTAGCCATGTACAGACACAACACATACATGTACAAGTACAAAGAAACTACGCCTAGGCTCGTTAGTAGAACTATGGCGGCGCAACACCGACGCAATGACACATGTTTAAAAAACCGGCCTCACTCGTCTGTTCATGACGTTCCGTCTAGATTTTTTTTATTTGGTCTGAGAAATTAACAATACAAATTCTGTTTCATATCATTATAGTTTGCCATACATTAAAAGTAATTTAATGAATATTACTTTTAAAAAATCGTAAGGAAAAAATATATTCGTTCAAAACAGAGGTGACTTTGGATTTTGTTAATGAAGCGAATTTATTCCTTGTTCATATCAGATAATCTGTGCCAATTGAAGATAATGTGCTCAAAATTAATTCATATTTTTTTCAGTCTACAAAACATGTTTTTCTTACAAAAATCTTGATTCTCGATATGCGTTTTATATGGTCGGCACCCCTTTAATCTAACACCTCTATATGTACAGTCAGATTCAATTAACTGTTAACTTTACTTAACAAAGAGGTCCGTAAGGTCTGTGACCTAGTGTCTGTTTTTCAGAAAGTAAAAGAAAAATAAATTTTCCTTCACACTCCTTGTATACTTATTCCTGCAAGTTGTTGAATTGCAAAGCGCAGTCACAACAACAACAGTCTAAATATTGGAGAAGCCTATATCCAATAGTAAACGTCAAACTACTGAAATGATGATAGCGCTAAGTACGTATTTTCTTACCTGGTACAGTGATAGTAATGTTGACTGGTAATGAATCGCCCTCTGCATTGTGAGCAACTAGTTCTAGGTAATAAGTAGTGTTGGGCTTCAACTCCTGTAGATCTGATTCTGTGGCAGCTGATATTATTTTTTTGACTCTACAAGTTTCGGTGTCTTCTTCCTGTAATAAGAAAAAAATATGTAACTATAACTTTATACGAGCATTCCAATTCTATACTATTATATATACCATGTACATATCTGTTGAATCATGTACGGGTTTGCCACTGGCTTCAATAAAAATAAAATTAAAAAAAGTCAATATACAGCAAAAATACCGAGTAATAAAGGTTTATGGCGTATTCTTACAAAAATATGCAACGGTAAAAGATAACAAAGAAATCCCCAAAAACAATTTTACATAGAACAACAAAATAAATCACCTCTTTCATTATTTGTAACAATAGAAAAATAATTAGAAAAATGCGGAACAAGAGAACAGGAAAAAAATCTTTGTTGTTTGAGGAACAATAACATGTTTTCCTTCATTATTAAAATTGGGAAAAAAGTGCCAGATAGGTAATCAACAAATGTATTAGAAAAAAATACAAAACTTGGTACTCTCCAGGGTGTTACTTGCGAACAAAAAGTATCGTATGTGTTGATTCATGATGTCGGCTATCTCCATAGCAAATTGGTCTAGCCATAAGATTGCGAATAAGTAACAAGCATGCAAGTACAGTACGCTCACAAACTTTTATCTTTATAAATGAAAGTGAAGGATTTATTATTAATGTGTCAATTTATCATAGAATAAACGACAGTAAAAATTACAAATAAATGATACATTGCACACAAAGATTGGACAAATATGAGATCAATAGGTTTGTCTTAAAATCTAGAAAAGTAAAGTCTTGACCGGGAAAGTGTCTGGACGATGAACGTATATTTGTTCTGCGTCTGGTTATTAGTTATTCTTGTCTATGTGTGAGTTCTCCCGACACAGAGAATCCTAGTACCTAGGAGGCTATGAGCACGGTAATGATATCATTACCGTGCTATGAGTGTGAAATGTTATTTCCGATAAAATCAAGGAAACTAACTCATAATTATAAGACATTTGTTCATGCGTCTGGTTGCTTCAATTCCACAACGAGACACACAAACATAATACGTATTTGTTTATTATCGCGTATTGAGAGCATCGTGGTATTGCATCACATTAAATGAGATTAAAGAATAAATTTTACCGGACAATATTTCAAAGTGTAGTAGTCTATGGGCTCCCCATTGTCGTCCGACGCTCGCCACTTCAAAACCGGCAGGTTTCTTTCTAAGGCTACGGGTTCATCCGCCAATACTGGAGGTTCAGGCACCGATCTAAAAGCAAACGCAAAAATAGTTACAAACACAAAAATTTACACATTAGTAGGTAATAATGTAGTTACTTTTTTATTTCACGATAATTTGTAAAGTTTGATTTAAGTACAATTGCTTACAACAAGTAACTCAACACTAAAAACAGTAACTAACATACGAGATTTCGCAAGGAAGTGCAAGAACTTAAAGAAATGTTCTTCTGCAAAGTAATTTATTTTTATTTTAACAGAAATCGTAAAAAAACTTTTTGTATGGAACAGCTGTTTTTTTTCGACTTTGGGTTGGTCTTATATTAAAAGTTGTTCATAATGATGAGTTGAATGATGAGCCTTTAGATTTTTAAATCCCTAATCATTGTGCAAATTTAAATCATTTAATATTACAGAAATACAATCCTAAATATATGCCAACCTACGTCATAAAAGCACAAAATATGGTTTTAATTCAAAACAAAAGCTCAGTACAAAATACTCGTATGGTTTTAATTATATGCACCTAGCAGATTATACGTTTATGAACTCACTTGTTCATCGTATAAAACGAATAATATTGGCTCCACGTTCCTGGTCCAACGTCGTTCACGGCCGCAAATCTTACCAAGTACTTAGTATTTGGCTTTAGTTTATCCAACTTGAAAGGTCTCTCCAGGCCCCAAGTTCTGTTCGTATGAATATCGGTAATGTTATAATTCTGTTCCTCATCATAAGTAGCGGTGAAGCCGACGACTTTAGGCCCTGTGACGCTAGGAACCTCGAGATGGTACGTGATCGATGTCGCTGTTGGTTCTTCTGAAGTTATCTAGAAAATAATAATTTGATATGTATGCAACTTAACCAAAGGCTTCGGTACCGTCACATGGTCATTTTGGGCCTACCCGTCCCATTCTTCTATCGTACGGCAAGACAGACGCGACCAAAGCGCCATCCTTTTACGGCGGACATTCCGCATGGCATGCGGCAGAACCAAGAGTCCACATTACTCAAACGAACCTGAGTCTTTTAGTAGATGAAAGACTCAAGTAAAGCGTTCTGCGTTCTGGCTGTTCGTATGAGTAATGTGGACTCGAAACTAATAGATAAACATTAAATGTATGAAACAGCTGATTTTGGTCTAGTGTCGGGTTGGTACCATTGATTTGTCCCATAAATGATACAACTCAAGTACTTATAGAATTGTATCCTCTACGTTCCCGGCATCAATTTGGCATTTTTTCATTCCATATGGTTGCCGGCTGCCGGTCATTGAATACTTACATTTTGTACCAGTTCGGGCGCATATCCTTTTCGCAATTCAATACGTTTAATGGTTTCTCCATACAAGTTTTTAGCTGTACATATATAATATCCGTACGCTGTTTCGTTATCAATGGTTAACGTAAAGTAGGGCTCAGGCATATTGTTCAATTTTGTTAACAGCTTCTTATTTACATCAATTTCGTCTTCATTCAGCATCTCAGTAGTGGTAAATCTGGAATGCGAATAAAATATAAGCATCTAAGCTTTATTATTATATATTATCTTCGAGCAAATATCTACTAGAAGTATATTAATCATTCCGGTATTTAATTTTAACGAATAGTAACCCGGTGGTAAAGCGCAAAAATTGCAACTACTTTCTAAAAGTTGAATTTTTGGTATTAGGTAGTCATGGTGGTGTACAACAATACCCCAGAGTCAGTCAGCTGGGATGCTTGGCGTTTTGTGGGGATACCCGTTTGAATTTTCAAAAATAGAAATGAATATCTTGCAAGTACTTCTAAAAGCTGAAAACTAATGTACTGGTTGATAAGTCATTTGAAAAGAGTTTAACCACAGCCAATCACCCAAAACATGTAACAGAGCTTTTCAGTCAGGCTTTGATGCGGCGCGCGGCGCTACTTTAAAACCTGACTGACCTTATTACTTATTTCAGGTAATTTGCTGCGGTTAAACTGTTTTAAAAAAAATCAAACTGGTATCCCCACCAAACGCTAAACATTTGAGCTGACTGAATGTGGGGTATTATTGTACACCATCATGACTACTTAATACCAAAAAATCAGCGCTTACTTCCCGGGCTATAAGTTCATAGCAAATTCTCGTTATGTGTGGCTCTTGCACTATACTCGTACCTACAGGTTGTTGTTTTACAAAGTGCAAGGACTTTTAAACACCTTGTTTAATATAGCATTTAATGTTTAGCCGACTTCAAAAAAAGGGTTTCTCAATTCAGATGCATTTTTTTTAAGTAAAATATGTTACGCGATTATGCCGCCACTTACAATGAACCGATTTAAGTAAATAATTCTTGTTTATTTGGTAGATCATGACTCATGCTTCAGAGGTGGTCTCGTTTAAATTTTATAGAAATTGATTCAGTGACTTTCAAAAATTCACAATAATCTAAACATGCCACATTACATTGATTCACGCGAACTTTTCAAAGCAGATCTTGCAAAGTGGGACCAGACTGTGTACAGTAGCTCAAAAAGTCCATGAAAATATGGTAAATAAATATGGAGAGTAAAATAACCGCATTGAATGCTTAATTTGAATTAAATTTCATACTTTCTAATTTGAGTCTTGTTCAAGGCCGCCGCCTTATTTTGCAAGCAATGTCAAAAGATAATAAGATTCAAATATTATAGAATTCCTTTAAATGATGATTGGTATGGAAGAAAATAATAATAGGAAAATCATTTTCCAAAACAAACATAGCAAATAATTGAATTAATACTAATTAATACTGTACAAGGTAAGCCTGAGCTTGATATTTTTTTGCATTATGTCTTTTTAACTAAAGCCAGGTTGTGCCATTTTTGCTTCGAGCAAATATATATAGAGTCACAATCGTGCAATAAAAGTCTCCTGAGCCAAAACCCTGCCCAAGCTACGTAGTGAGTAGGCTTTTTAGTTAGTCGTAAGGCGATTGCAAGCCGACTACAACGCGAACGCCGCGCAATGCAAAAGGGTACTTCTTCGTAGACAAAATTTTGGACTTCTATGGGTTTATTTCTGAAACCGACTAACAAAACGGCGTGTAATTTTTTTTCTATGTAGTTTAGCTTTAACTCTAACTGGGACAAGTGATGTTTTTCAAATAATTGCAGTCTAATTATAAATTAAAAATATTTGAAGTTTGTTCTTCTGATTCATATGCCGCGTCCGCTTGCCATTTCTCGAAAGAAAATGATCGATATTGCATTTTTCCTTTGGTAAATCATTATGAATTATAATTATATCAAAAGGAATTGAATTTTTCTTTTACAAAAAAAATGTGTATCAGTTATAACTACCTTAGCATGCTTATAAATAGGCAAATAAGAAGTGTCCGGCACATAATACTGATTAATGTGGCGTATGTTGCCCTTGACCGTGCTTGATCGGGTGATGATGATGAGAGCCTGACTTCCCGCGCGGGGGGAAGCCAGTCGTGCAACAGACGAGCTAGAAGGTGGACATGCGGCTGGTTCGCTTGGATCCCGGAGTTACAACGATAAACATCTGATTCATCTGTGCTTAGTTCAGGTGGCATTATGATTACAATGCCTACTTTATAAAATTTAGTTTATTGTTTTACAACTTCAATCCATATTTCCTGTAATGCTTTTGGGTTTTAGATTCAAGTAGAAAAATGACAACACTGAAGTCAGTATGTATGATGAGTTATGCATGTATGACGGCAAAATCCTGAATCATCTGTGCCTGATTCATATGGTCGAAACACCATATAAATCATAAAATTCATACTGGAAAAGGCGTCGGATACAGCCCAACAAGACCTCGATGATGACAGCTTTTGAATTGAGACTTCGTCAATCGATGAAAAAATTATTACTCCAAAACTCACCAGAGATGTCCTATCGACCCTTCATCAGAAAACCGTGGATGATTGCTCAGATTCTGACGATGAGGGTATGTTTGTGTTTAAAAAGCTTCAATTAAATATAAGCCTACAAAAGAGTCTCACGCCACTAGTGAAGATATGATTACTCCATCTTCTTTTAAACAATCAAGATCTCGTCAACAAAAAAAAGATTTTGAGGATGACATTGAAAAGTCGGTACCTAGCTCGGGCCCTTGCAAAAAGCTAAAGATATTTTTCTTGTAGTACTTAACTGTGACTTCATTATTTATAGTTAACGGTTCTAAGAAAAATACTTATGTTTCTTTGATAGTTACCAAGAAAGATTACTGTCAGAAATTTCAATTAGTTAATATAGTGTAATAAATACACTTTTATGATTTTTTAATTATGGAAGGTTATATGTAAGCTACTTATGTCATATTAAGTGTAATAAAAAGGATTCATGAATTGTATATATGGAAAAAAATAAACAGAGAATATAATATTGTACCGATTACTATACCAACTTTCAAGGACAATACCTTACCTATTATCAGAGTTACAAATATTAGCAATAGTTAATGTATGTTATTTTAAAATGTTTTCGCTTTCCTAGTTAATTTAAGAATTATAATTAAGTATTTTAATTTAGTACTGTTTTAGATTTCAAAATTATACTTATTACAATAAATATTGTTAATAAATTCATCAATTTTTTTCCGTGCTATGATTGTTGTTTTCATATAGGTACATATACAAATATTTTTCCATAATACACAGCCAAATTACATAATTTTTCATTTTTAGTTCTGATTAATCTGTAATCAATTCTGATTCATCTGGGCACAAAATATTTGAACGTAGATATCTTGAAAACTACTTTATAAAAACAAGTCCCTCATTGAAATATATGTTCTTTAGTTACCTTTTTTACATATGAGCATGTGTGACAGAGTTGAAAGTGGAACAAAATTTTGGCCAGATGAATCAGTCGAAGAATGAAATTTCGAAGAAGTACCCAAAAGTGCTCGGTTACAAGCCCTAATAACTCGTGATCGGGTGCTGCATGCGGGTCGCCGGTTTGCTCGCGGCATTCACGCAATTCACTGAAACTACTAACTTAGACTAAGATTTAAGCTAACCCATCTCTATTGAACAGTCGCATTCTCTCAATTGTAACTTAGTTAACAAAGGGCACAGACCCTGGAGTCTGTGGATCATTAATTTAAATTAAAAAAAAGCCCACTTTAGGTGACATAACATCGAGATTCTAGAAAACAGGTCATTGTGAATTATTTAATGTAAATATCTAAGTCTGTATGTATCACGGCGCTTGGGCATTTGTTACTACTTTCACTTAGGGACTGTGGCTCTATAGATATATGCTCGAAGCATTTTTGTCGAAAAAAAAGTTTACCTCCAAGTAACAGTTGCCGGTGGGTTGCTGTCATGGTCGCAGGTTAAATTGATAGTCTTGCCTTCCCAGCCCCAGATGAATTCTTCTTGGTTATCAAAATAAGGGCGATGTAATACCGTTAAATACATTGCCGATTGCACCGAATCCACTGTAATAATTGCAAAAATAGCGTTGAAAATCTGTTAAATAAATAAAGCTTACACGTTTACGAAAATCTAGTGAAGTCCGGCTTGATTTTGTGTATTTTATTGTGTTTATGTTGTAGATCTAAGAATAGGCGGTAGGTTATTTTTTATACCCTTAAGTGATAAGGGTGGCCCTCTCCAGATTACTTTTTGTATGGCTATACAACGTTTGTCAAATTAACTTTTTATCTTAATAACATTGGAGCGATTTATTATTAACCGACTTCCAAAAAGGAGGAGGTTCTATGTTCGTCTGTATGTTTTTTTTGTGTATGTTCATCGATAATTTCGCCAATTAATTTCTTTTTTTTTTGAAAGGGTATATTCACTGGTCCCATTAAACATTTACAGAAACCGGCTGAGCCGTTTATGAAAAAATAAACAATAATATAAGCAATTCGAGCAAAATATCCGAATTTTGTACACGATGAATATCGATAATTTCGCCAATTGTGTACCGAATCGAAAAAATATTATTTAGTTCGAAAGGGGTAATACTCCCGAGATGGTCCTATTTAAATTTTACAGATATCGGCTGAGCCGTTTTTGAAAAATCAAAAATAATGTAAACAATTCTAGCGAAATATGCGAATTTTGTACACGATAGTAGGCGGTTTTGCCATGTTTTTGAGATGAATAATTATTATATGTTTTACAAGTTACAAGAAAAACTAGAAATACTTACTACAATAGAACCTCTAATTAGTAGACTAATTAGTGTCGATGAGCATTCGGATAATCGAAAAACCTGATATCGAATGAAAGAAAAAGAGCGGTTTTTCTTATCACTTTAACTAACTTACGACCAGTTTCTTCCTTTTTAATGAATCAATAATATTTATTTCATCTTTAAGCGATAACACCATTCTAACTACAGAATACGTGTCAATTTTTTTTTATGTTCATTGATCGCTCGGCAACACAGTGCACTTACCAACAAAACAATAACAATTCGTGAAGATCAGAGAAATCGCGCGGCACGAGCGGTTTATATAACTTTAGACATGTCCGTCTTAGTATGGATTCTACTTGAAAAATTAATTTTGTTGACCGCGGGTTGCAGTTCGAATAATCGCACTAATAATAACTGAGGGCCAGATAATGGTGGTTCCACTGTACTACTAAACTAACTGCAAACTAACTAGTATGGGATCTAGTTGCAAGTGAAAAGAAAAATATTATCTCACCTTCGTTAGTAGCGTTGCAAAGATACACTCCTTCTTTTAAACGATTAACAATCATTGTTTGCATGTTAGACATTGGTTCTTCTTCTAGCGTTTCATCTCTGTAAAATACACAAAATATTATTTCACCTTCTTTGGTATCGTTGCAAAGATATACCCCTTCTTTTAAATGATTATCAAACATTGTTTGCATGCTAGATATTAGTTCTTCTTTTAGCGTTTCATCTCTGTAAAATATATAAAATATAGATAATAGGTATACAAAATCCTTACTAATATAAAAATCGGAATGTGTGTTTGTTGGTTTGTTACTCTTCCACGTAGTAACAAACCAAAGGATAGACTTGATTTTTGGCATGGATATAGTTGAAAGATTAGAGAATGACATAGGTTACTTTTTATCCCGGAAAAAAAAGGTTCTAATGGGATAGCACAAAATTAATATGTATTTTTATTTTGGGGTTCTAACCCTTGCTCAAAATTTAAAATACTGTCTCACATTATGAAATGACTGCCTTAAAGCGACGACCGTGAGTCATATCCTTAAATATTCATTACCGTGTGTACTTACGAATTAAAATTAAAGTATCTGCCTTCGTATGTTATAGAAACACTTGGTTCAGGATTACCGGTGGCATTGCAAGTTATTTGTATCGTTGAGTCTTCGATAGCTGTCATATTTGGGAAGTGTGTTATATAAGGTGGAACCAACACCTAAGTAAATGAAAAAAAGAATGTTACAATATTTTAAAATAAAATACTAGAGTCATGAATACATGTAAGTTTAAAAGTAACAATTTGTTACAATAATGAAAATAATATAACCAAAATGTATAAAAAGTACTCTTGTTATGAAGAGTATCTATATATTTAAGTTCTCGAGTGGAAACCCGTACCGGCAAGCGCAGCGTAGAACGTCCTCCCATGAGGTGGGCAGATAACCTCATCAAAACCGCATGACCGCGCTGGATGCAAGCCGCTTCTAACCGGCCTTATTGTACTCGTAGATACATAAATGTCTCAAACCTATGTCTGGCAGTGGATGTCCTATAGATGATGAATAGATACATAGAAGAGTAAATAAACAGCAAAATATTAAGCAAAGCAAAAACGAGAGTTTTACAGAAACTTTTTCGATAAAATTATTTACCTCTACATAAATGCTCATCATAGCAGTTCCGGCTAGGTTGTCTGCATAACATGTGTATACTCCACTATCTTCTGGTCTTATTCTCTCAAAAAATATAGTATTAATATCTTGACGCCAAGAAAATTCAGACTCTACAGCACCCTAAAAACAAAGTAGTTACTTATTGCACACATTCTCAGGAACTATGAACTAAAGAGATGATATGAATGAAAGTATACTGGGCACTAGTCAACTTAAATATTTAAAAAATGGGGGAGGAACTGCTGCTAAAATAAAACAAGTCATTAACAAACCAAATAATCGACAAATAACTTAACAGAAACGTCTTTTATTTCTAGTTTTAAGTATTGGGAGGCAAAACAATTTGATAACAACTTAATCTATGAGAAAGTATTTTATAGATTTTGCTTACTTCCTTCAATGTTTTATTCCAATGGTATTCCGGGTGCGGCATTCCATCTGCTATACATTCTATCGTTAAATTCAAACCAGCCACAACCCTCGTAGGATTATTGTTGTCAGGTTTTGCTGTGATACGTACTATTTCGGGTTCTGTCATAACCTAAAAGTAAACACAATCGTTATTTTTTACCAACATCAAAAAAGGAGATTCTCAATTCGTTTGAGTGTTTTTTTGTATGTATGTTACGCGATTTATAATTTTGTATTGTACCGATTTTGATGATTAATTTTTGTTTTGTAGATCATACTTCAGAGGTGGGTTCTATTTACAAAATGGATTAAGTCGTTTTGAAAAATCAAAAAAATTACTACATCTATGATGCATTGGCCGTGCATACTTGCGATAAAGACATTCGACAGACAACACAAAATTTGAGTAGTTCTATTAACTATTCGAATTCTGTAGGTACCTTTTTTTACGAGGGGGGAATCTTCGAAAGATGTCCAACTGCTTTGGGGTGCGGTCGGATTATGTAGGATTGTACCCACTAAAACCCCCTCGGTGACCAGCCTTTGTGCACCCTTGGGAGCTCCGGGATCTCCAAGAGAACGAACCGGTCCTCCCAGCACTTTTTACGACTACTCGAGCCTAATTAAGCTTGTGCGGTCTTCTAAATACGACATCGTTGCCACACACGCTGTCATCCTTCCCGGGCCCGTTTGAGTGGATGGCCAGAGCCCCATCTCTGACCATTCACGAGCCCAGAGGTCCCCTTATAGAGGCTCTTAATACAGGCAGGGGATACCGATGGATACTCGGTTTAAGTCGGTAACAGAAATACATCATCTGTGAAAATTTAAACACTCTAGCTATCACCATTTATGAGTTACAGCCTGGTGACAGACAGACGGACAGACGGACGGGCAGCGGAGTCTTAGTAATAGGGTCCCGTTTTTACCCTTTGGGTACGGAACCCCAAAAATGAGGTATAACTGTTATTCCCTAAAGAAAAATGGGGCACAGCAGCAATGAGTCAGTTTGCCGATGTGAATTTTTGTTGTGGGTGGGTCGCAGCGCAGACCAGTGAACTTTAGGAATCGCTGGTTAGTAAGTAAGCAAGTTTCTATAAACCGAGTGGCCAGCCCTGGTGATAGAGTTTTTAAGCCCACTGAAGGTTCTGACATGGCTAACCGGTTAAAACAACCGGGGCCTATAATTTAGCTCATCCAAGCAGCGGTAGCGCTCGGTTGTAAATGCCACCCGCGGTCACCCATCCGAAGACTGATCGTGCTAAACGTTGCTTAACTTCGATGATCGCTATGGAACACCTTGTCAAACTACACTATGAGCGCTACATCTACCGCTGGTCTAATATTTATCAATATTATTAATAGAAATTGTTAAATGGTTTACCTCAACTACAATATTCTCATCTACTTCTTCATTAGTAGCAAACACTTGAGCGGTACATTTATAAGTCCCAGCGTCGGTTTCAGTAACGTTGCGTATAACAAGTCTGTGATTTTCTCTGTCTATATAGTATTTTTCATTATCATAAATCTGTAAAATAAATGTTATCTCAAATTACCAGCTTCCCAATTTAGTTTACACTATAGTTCTATAGTAAGCCTGATTACAGAAGCGCCATCGTAATTATATTAGCTAAATAGCATAGGTCTGTTCCTTTTTCACTTTAGGCATTCGATAGAGAGAACGCTTTTTACGTTACTACTAAATTTACACTGGCGCCTCTGCAATCGGGCTTAGTAGCTTTGTATAATATCATCATTTATCCTTATTATTTCAGCAAAACTTAAATAACATTTCAAAAACTATGCTAATAAAATTAGCCTTTTCAAAATAAAAAACGCTAATACTTATACCGCCTTACCACAAAATATTTAAACACGCTTTAAACACTATTTACCGTGCAACTTGTACATGTTAAACATTGGCTAAAGCGTGCGTACAACTTTTGTGATAAGGCGGATAAAATAAAACTAATCTAAAAGCCCCGGCAGAAGGTAAATTGGATAGAATGCTGGCGGCCTCGCTGAACTACTCAGTTTTTGGCCAAAACATATGCCAGCATTCAGGTCATGACACGTGTCACCTCTACCAAACGCCTGGCTAGGTTTTTTTTATAAGATCATTCTATTATTATCATATTATATAGCTAACATAAAAAAATTGCAAAAACTTACATCAATCGGTTCTTTTTCACTGTCTTTTTGCCATTTTAACAATAATTTAGAATCGCTCATTGGGTGACACGTAACCCAAGACGTCCGACCATTTGTCAAAAACTGTTTATTTGGTGTGTCATAAAAATATACAGGCTCTAGAACAGACCATTAAAATATAATTCAGTCGTGATTCTAAAATTTTAGGTCATACTGGTATTTGTTTCCATTATAAAGTATCGTAGACCCATTTATTCTTACCGTATGCTGTAATTTCGTAGCTCTGTGTATATGTTATGCCGTTAACTTGAGTCACGCACTTGTAGATACCAGACATAGTTTTCGTGATGTTGGGAACATGGAGATCAAGACTGGTTTCTTGTTCATCCGTGTACACATTGGCGGTTGTACCTGGTCTTGTAAAAGCAATTAACTTTAGGAGTTTAAATACAAAATAGCCAAATCATTTTCGAAATTAAAATTGAAATTTAACTTATTGATTGTTAAAGGATAAATTTTAGGTAATTTGAGGTGAAGTACAAGAAATGAATGTATAAACACGTTGCAGTAAGTTCAAATCTCAACTAGGTCATTATTTGGTAACCCAAGTAAGACGTATGATGTTTTTCATTTGTCTTTTTTTTTCAATCAAATATATATTAACTTTTTTTTATAGAGCCTCTACCATTAAATACAAGACTTACATAATCTAAAACTACTATCTGAACTACATATATCTGTTAGGTCTGTAACAAGTAGGTAAATCTCTAAAAATAATAAATAAGACCTGACAAACAATTATCCCAGTATATTTTCTATCTCTGTAGTTGACTAGACAAATAAGAATCACTGTAATAACCATATATCTACTAACATCCCCTTACTAAGCATAGACGTCTTCAATAAGATCACATTTAATAATTAGGTATTTTCCTTGACCGTTTGTTTACTATCCGCCCATCCATCAGCCATAGGACGTCCACTGCTGGATATAGGCCTCCCCCATGGATTTCCAATAAGGCCGATTGGAAACATCGTTGGCTTAGAAACATTTGTTTACAAACATTACATTTACTAAAAATTTAAAAATGCAGCTTGTCAAAAGTATTTATTGCATACCTCAGAAGTTCTATAGGCAGACCATTGCCATTGAACCATTGTAGGTGTTTGGGTGTATAACCTTCTTCTTCGCATTGGCATTCTTTATAAATTGAATTCCCGCTTGTGATGCTGAGCTTTTCATGTTGGTTTGTACGAAAACATGCCTTGCTTCCTGTAACAAAACATAAGGTTAGTACAAATTTTCACCAAACTTCGAATTTACTTTTAATTTTGAAGTACAAGAGTCTTGTTTTACTAGGACAAAAGTTACCATCAATAAATAAATTGCGAACTCAACGATAATTATTTTGTTTATACATAATTATTTTCAAATCTATTTAACTTAACTGTATACTTATTTGTTTAAATCTTAGAACACTGAACAAAAACCATTTTTTTTGCCAAAAATGACGTAACAGACTTCTACCGTGTACTGAATTTGAATAGTTCGCGCTGGTCAATGTATCATCGGTGTAGTAATTTTTACATTATTGTTAATATTTCAGAAACGACTCTGCCGATTTCAATAAAATTTACATGGAACCAATTGAAATGAAACCTCTGATGTAAGATCTACCAAAAAAAAAATCTTCAAAATTGGTTAATAATTGGCGGAGTAATCGCAAAATATAAATAGAAAAAAAATTATAAATATATTTAACTAGTTGTTAAATAACTATTACATTAATGTACAGTTTTACCCGTATAAAAAATACAGTCGAATTGAAACCCTCATTTTTTGAAGTCGGTTATAATTCATTATTAGAACTTAGTCTGATGATGAAAGAAGTACGGAAGATTTATTTGTATATTACTATTTATTATTTTCTAGATAATCTCTACCATAGCATTTTTTTCTACTTTGAGGTCATTTGACTAGATTTGACGGCATTCAATTGTTTAAACCCTTATCAAATAAACCGCTAATCACATTTTTTTTAATGCTTATTACCCGATAAAGTGGACATTTAAAAACCGCTTTTGATACTCATACTCATTTATTTATGCAAAATTGCATACGTCAAAAAATTTACAGCAGACAATCATAATTATTTGAGTTACACTTATAAAAAATAACAATTAATTTAAAAAAATAGAATAATAACAACAATTAAATTGAATGTCAAGGGAATTAAATTAAAAAATATACATCAATTGTGAATAAAATTACAAAAAGTCGTACATATTACACACTTTATAGTATAAGAATTTTGTTACAGATTTTTTAATAAGTATAAAGAATATAGTAATTAATAAGTATATAGAAATCAGATGTCATACAGATCTATCAACCCACATTATGCCAGAGTAGTAGATATGGCCCATGCAATCACCCTTCAAGGGTTGGGTTATGTTTAACAGTGAACCATAATGCTAAAACAGTACGCGCATACCTATATCAATGCATCATTGTATAGTCAACATAATCATTTTCTGTGGTATTAAGACGCAAAAATTAAAGGGAATCTTATTTAACTTGGTAGAGTACTCCGCAAAAATTGCGTGTCCTCAGTACTATTCTTTTGCTTATATTCAACTTTATGTTGCTCCATTTACTGAATTTTCCAAGTTTTTCGTTTATGTCAGCCTATTCTGAACTTTGGGCCAAGGTCTCAAGTTTATCCAATTTCGGTTTTAAAAAGAAAGAACTGGAATGATCAAAGATTATTAGGTATTGAATTATTTCAGTTAACCTGGTTTATATGATTGCGTAGATAAAACTTGTTATGCTTTTAGGGTTCGTGTATTTTTGTGTAGGTAATTTTCTTTGTTGTGCCATACGAATTGAATTTTGTTTTGGTATATGGCAATATAAATAAAAGTAAAAGCAACTAGCTGTATTTTTTTACTATCCGCGTCTGTAATTACATAGTCATGTAGACAGCCAATAATAGAAAAACACAAAAAAATTACAAACTGAGTTGTAAACACGTAGTCGGTCAATTGTAAAACAGTAACCTGTACGTTTAACAATCTAAGCTGCATAAGGTACATTTTTAAATTTAGGTACACAGATTTTCATTTAGCACATTAATATTTTTTTTGGTAAATTTGCCATCGCCAGCCCTTAAAAACAAGATTCTATATATTCCACTTCCATTGATTCCCACACATTCCCGGCAGACGTGTAACAGGATAAAATTGACAGATTAGCTGAAAATTGCGTTTGACTTTCTACCGTTTATTTTTGGTGATCAAATCTGAGGGGTAACGCTATCAGAGAAGGTTCTATTTTGTAATAATCAGGATCTTTGAAACCTTGAAAACATCTTAGGTCATACTTGCTGGTTTATTTTATATTTATAAATCAGGAAAGAAATGTATCCACACACTACACTAAGTAGGTTATTTAATGTGACAAACCTTACAGGAATCCACAACATTTATTTGAAAACAAATTGTGGCTTGGCTATTTTTGTCGCATGTTTTTAAATATAAATTAGCTAAACACCCAGCCTACGTGTTAAGTATGTATAGTCACTTGTTTAATTTGATCTTTATAAAAATGTTTTACCTACGTATTTTCATTATATTATATTATATTGTATTTTCATTATATCATTATATGATAGTCAACAACTTATTCTGATGATTGTCCTAGTCTGTAACCTACAATATTTCGAGTTGTGATAATATGGCTTTTACCAAGTCGTCTCATTTGTATCTACTTATTACTGAATGTATATTTAAACAGCAGTAGCATATTTTAAAACATAATTCCGGCGTCTTATCCTTTGATTATATCATCAAGCAAATAAACAAATATCAGTAATCAAAGTACATAATTTTGTTTCTCAGAACACGCCGTAGTTTACATACTCTTTCTGAGTAATTTTGACCTCATAAACTATACTACCATTGATTCGGAGAAACTGTTGTCCGATCTATCAAGAGGCTGGGCAATGGACGACATCAAAGGATAGAGTTGATTGATACTATAAATGAAACAGAAGAATATGGAACTCTAGAAGCTTTAACTAGACCTTTTCGGTAACACTGGTAATAGTAGACGGATTTGTAGTATCAAATAGCATGTCGGAATTAAATACCAAGGACCGTTTCTTATCAACATAGTAAAGTACCCATAGTGTATATTTTTAAAATAAAGTACCTACTTTTAAGATTTTAGATTTTTAGGAAGTTTAAAATAACACAAAACGTAGTTAACAAGGAAAAAAACAGTCGATTATAAATTCGACCGCATTTAGCAGTCTTTTTCAAGATCAAGTACCTAAGTATTATTTTATACCTAAGTATTATTCCGCAGGATCGTATCGCAAAGCATGTGAGTGACCTACAGATATTCGTGAAAATTTCTATGTAATTTGTTTGTAATTTTATAATATATGTCGTTACTTAGTGTTCAAAATAAAATGTGCTAACACCACTTTAGTTCCTATAATACAATTAAGTTAAGTTTTAATATAAATGTTTATGGGTTCTTACACTGTAAGAAAATTTGGTACAAATTTCCCCTTAATTATGTAAAACTTAAATGACATCTCAAACGGACGTAGAAAAACTATATTCATTCATAAAAGCATCAGACCGGATGGAAGGGACGTACCGTCCAGTTTAAGTAATTCAACAAGATTTAACCCTTGAAACGCGATACGAGTGCAAAGATGCAAACAATCTGGTCACAGATTAGTCAGAACTTGGCATCATTGTCTATTTTAGGACAAGATGACGGTTGGGAATATTTTTACGAGGAATAAACTGGGCGAATGAGCCGGCCGCTCTTTGTGGTGAAACGCCATAATTCATGGTAAGAACTATTTAGTGAGCGGAATGCGAGGCCAAAATAATTAAAGTTGCGTTGACGGCATGTGGGGAAAGAGAACTAAAGCTTTATGATGAGCTAAATAGTCTCAGTACATACCGTTCAAAGTTTCAGCACTATGTTTTATTCTAGTTAAAATGAAGTCGTTAAACTACTTCATAAAAAGGACGAACAAATCTGTTACTGAATATAGAACATGTACTAATATGAAAAAATCAATATTAATAAGAACTTAACTAGACCATTTATAATATCTAAATAGATAATTTCAGATTTGTAAATATGCATTTTTTGCCTAACCTATACGTACCCGTACCTACCTACACGTGTAGTTCCTTTGTATTCATAAACACAAATCAAGTCATTAAATCAAAATATTCAAGGCAAGCCTCGTAACAGATAACGCCTTAATAACAGATAGCTTATTGAAACTATTAAATCATTACCTACCTATCCACTTTCTACTTACTGGGCAGAAAAGCTTTAAGTGCAATTTAGTTTATTAGTCGTTAATTTAGTAAAGATTTTTCGCAAAAAAAAAAAAAATGCCAAAACCGACTTCCATCGTGTATAGAATTCGAATAGTTTGCACGAATCGATGTATTTAATTTTACACTATTGTTAAATGTTCAAAAACAGCTCATACGATTTCTATAAAATTTAAATGGGACCGACCACCTCAAAAGCAACGAACCCTTTCGAACTAAAAAAAAATTTTTCGATTCGGTTTACAATTGGACAAAATATCGATGAACATACTCAAAAAAATACATATGGTACGAACTTAGGAGCTTTTTGGATGTCAGTTAAAAAATAAAAAAGCACAATAGACATTAACGAGTAAAAAGTGCTATCTCAGTTTACGTTATAAAAGTACCTAATTCGCCCTGAACTCGCACAAATCAACCAATCTTGCAAACAAAACTTCTACAATTTCCCTCTCAAAACGATTCCTCCAGAAATATGTTCAGGGAAAGAAAAACAAAATAATACATATCGTAAAACCATAGAAAGCCATTCGCACCCTCTAAATTATCGGTTCGTTAGCGGAAAAGCATCGGAAGTACCGCAATTCTCAACGATTTAATGTTATTACTCCCCAGTGGAAGAATTAGCACATGGAAAACATCTACGCCCTTTCGAATTTCATTTTTATTTGGCATCGATTCCGCCAACCCGTATCGGCTCGATAAGCGAACCTAAATGTAATAAATATAATGCTTTAGTGTTGAGTAAAGATCTGGTTTTATGTTCGGCGTAAGGTGAGTAAACTTTAGAATAGTTTGTAAAATACTTAGAGTGATACAATTTTTCGAGCCAGTTCAACTTCATTAAGTTAATTTTCATTCATTTTGACATGTTTGACGTATGTATTTTGAATATTATTGTTACGAGATGGGTTCTTGGATAATCAGTTAAAACGCCGATTGTACACTTTGCACTTTATTGCACAAAATCACAGTACACACGACACAACTGGTTCGCACAATACTTCACACTGGCACTGATATTCACACAACTAGTCACTTCACAATCACTGGTACCGCACTTGAACACGAGATGTTTTCACTTCCAGTATAAACGCGATAACTGCCACAAACGAAAACCATCGCCCTATTTATATCGGAATAAGGGTTCTCTAGAAATCTGTAGAATATTCGGTGCCATTGTGACTGACAAAGTAAACAAGTGTAAAGTTCGAGAAACCCTATTGTTCCTAATTATTACGAAAACACCACAAAAAAATCTAACAAACAACAAACAATAGACGCGACACAAAGGCCGGTGCCGCCTGAGTCATAAAACCATAAATCTCGCGGTTAAGTGTAAACAACTAGCCATCGTACCGCGCGCGGCCACAGATTAATAAATAGTTACTGACGGCGTGGCCTACTGCGTAACATTATATTCATTACAAATTCGTTATAATAAGGAGTGATATTCTGAGAATAATTATTTTTCGCAAAAAATGGCAAAACCGCCTTCCATCGTGTACAAAATTCGAATATTTCACTAGAATTGTTCACATTATTGTTGATTTTTCAAAATCGGCTCAGTCGATTTCTGTAAAATTTAAATGGGACCACCTCGGGAGTAAACGCTATTGAACTAAAAAAAATTTTTCGATTCGGTTCTCAATTGACGGAATTATCGATGAATATACACAAAAAAATACACACAGACGAACATAGGACCTCCTCGTTTTGGACTTCCAAAACAATTACGGTTAAAAACAATAGTAACATTACTAAATTCATATTCGTAGGTAGAGAAGACAAAAATCATTACAATGCAAGGAAATATAGTCCGAATCAAACTTCTTCCGACTTGAAAGTTAGCTACAAGCTAAACAAAACCCAATCCTGCATGAAGTTCATATAACAGTTCCGCGAGGATTGCGTTTCGCTCCTCGTAGCTAATCTCACAGTCCCAGTATTAGTAGAGAGTTTCGGATATTTTGCAATTTAGACTTAATATATCTACTAACCAGATAATTTCTATAACTAAATAAATGATTTTATCTACACTAATGTTGTAACATTCTACTTATGTTTCCAATATTTGACTACTGTTATAGCACAGACAACAAAACACTCAATTTAAGCAATTTCAAATGATGTTATAATATCCACATCGATATCGTAAAATCTCATTATAACATCGATAAAACGCGACCAATTAACCTGGCGAGCCTTATGTCAAAATCCTCATACAAGTTGTATAAAATTTTGATATTAGGCTGGCTTTTGAAAACAGTTGGGTTATACGTGAAAACTTCGTCGAAACTACTAAACTTACATACACAAAACTCTTTGGTAAGATCTTGTGCCAATGAAATAAAAAAAGAACAACAGCGCGCGGTCGCTCCTGATTGGCCCTGCGCACGCAGCTGCACTCTCATTGGTTAGATTTTAATGGCGGCAAGTTGACTCTGACAATACACGTACGCGTGAATTTAATGTTTCGCAGTGCGTTTTGTTTTTAAAATACAAATTAAAAGAGTGTAGATAAAGTAGTGTATGCAACTGCATATAACACAGGTATTAAAACACTCGTTACTATTATGGAACTCGCTGCGCTCGTTCCATAAACTCACACTCGTGTTTTAATACCCTTTGTTATATGACAGTTGCATAAACTACTATTATAACACTAATAATGTGAGAAAAAAAATCCAGTACAATGTATGTTCCGAAAAGCAATTTTATCCATAGAATGCACATATGGAAATGCACCAATCAAAAAACACGCTTTATACCGTGTTTGTATAATTCCACGTCTATCTCGTATGTTTGAAAAAGTCTATTTCAAACAAATGAGGCAACATAAATAAAATTGAACTGAAGGCGTTAAAATGCTAAGCTGATCGATTTATTCCAGTTTGCTAACAAACAGACGATGGGAAAATTATTCTCAGTATAAATTATGTTTTGGTTGTACTGATACAGGGTTACGCTGTGGGTTGAAAGGAACTTGATTTTGTAAATTGATTTTAAAACATGTTGATGTTGAAGTATACAGTAAATGATTTACTATATTAATTATTGCACACAGTTAACTTATTAAACTTGCAAAAGAGGCACTACCGCTAACCCGAATATCTCATATTATTCTCGTTTATTCGATTTCAAATATTTATTAATCTGTGATAGAAAAATTTGACACTCAATCGTAAATAAAGCTATTAATCGTATTCTCCATAGCTTTTGTATATTTTTTTGGGCTTTTCGAATCATATTTTCCACAAATTAACCTCTACCACCTAACCTCTTTTGGCTTAGCGGCACAATTTTATGTAACCCTGTATAATATGAAAAGCTAATAGAATTTTATTTGTAAGATTTTCACTGAGAAGCCCATACAACATTCCTTTGACGCAAAAAGTTCACTTCAAAGTAAAATGTTTGTTTCCACTCAATCTATCAATTGATATTTTAAGTAGATTATTCTGTTTTTACATATTCCTGAGAAATTTTAAAAATTTGGCACAAATTGATGGTAAGGAAGTATGTTCAGATACACAAAATTTAAACTAAGCACGCCAAATACGTAAAAAAATACTTAAAATTTACTCGTACTTACTAAAGATAAGTTGAGCTCACACAAAACTAAATTTGACCCAAGAAAACAAACGGGGTAAGCTAAATAAAACCGTGTAAAACGGGTCAAATTGAGAACCTCTCATTACGTGTCGTTTAAAAACTCTTTTAAACTTCCAAATATTTTAATTTCGCTCGTTTTTTCGAACTCACCTAATTTTTGTTCTGTAAACAGATATGTGTTTTTATTTTTTAATTTACAGAGGAATATTGTAAGATGTACTTACCCAAAATTATTAACTTTACACTTAAATTACTAACTACACCTTACACTGTCTGGTACGATTAGTATAAAATTATGCCACACCCTATTAAACAGGGTATCCATGTATAAAATAGAATTAGTTTCTATGTACATGTGCATTGCTTAAATAAATAACTATAACTATTTAATTTACCTCTTACTTTAGTTTATTCGAGTCGTCTGTTAAGTTTTTATCGAATACTTATTTTTCGCCAAAAAATTCAAAATTATAATCTACATACAAAATTCAAATAGTTCCCTTGAATCGATGCATGCCATTTTTAGATTATTGTTTATGTAAAAAAAAAAGATAAACGTTCAATTTTGATAAACAAATATGGGATCAAGTTTAGTGTATACTAGCTGACTCGGTGAACTTTATCTTACCA
Organism: Hypomecis atomaria; assembly: GCA_964007245.1. NCBI lineage: Eukaryota > Metazoa > Arthropoda > Insecta > Lepidoptera > Geometridae > Hypomecis > Hypomecis atomaria. The sequence goes on along the minus strand of OZ023296.1, from coordinate 8,831,383 downwards.
TCTGTAAACTGTCATTGACAACTTTTACATGCAGGAACATTTTGTAAGGGAAAATAAAATTAATTATTTTCTTATTTTTCTCGCGACTTTATAAATTTTCTCACCGTTTAAACCTTCCCTTAACTTCCACAAATATTTCAAGATCAAAATTAGCCAAATCGGTTCAGCCGTTCTCAAATTTTAGCGAGACTAACAACCACGATTCATTTTTATAAATATATATATAGATAGACAGATAGATTATTTCCCATAAAAGAAGAATTATGAAAATCGGTTTACTCTGAAAAAAGCCACGTATAACATTTTCTTTTCTTTCTTACTAAAAAAAATACGAGCCGACTTGAGTAAGGACCTCCGTTTCCGTCTGTTAAAAATGATGTTATCATCCCTGCTAGACCTTGCACTATATACGCAAACTCCCAAAAACTTATGTTCCCAATTTATTCAGCATCGAACCACATCCAACCCTGAATTTGGAGTTTCATCACGGGAAGAATTTTAGGGAAAGTGTCGGCTGTGATTCATGGATCCACGACCAAACCCACTGGACCTTGTAACAAGATTTTTAGGTCACGTTCTTGATAAGATTACTCCGAAAGGATGTAACAAAAGCTGTGTATTTTTTGTGGAAAATAAGGAGGAAGTTCCTCCTTCGGATTAATAAACTTTGTAAAGTCTTCTCAAGTCTACTCGACTTTGTTTGAATTTTGTTTTATTTTAAAATACATAGAGATATAAGATTTAAAGGAAATATTCCGGACATTTTTGTAATTTCAAACTGGCTTTGTCACGTAATATCTGAAGCCCACTTTTGTAGATATATTATTCACTTTGAATTTGTATCATATTTATGTTATTAGTCCCCTAGTAACAGTACATTACATTATCTATTAAATAGGGCAAGTGCCTTTATTAACTTTAACTAAATACAAGTCTTACATAATCTAAAACTACATAAACTACTACTACATAACAAGCAATTGGATCATCCACAAGTCCCTTAGTTAGTCTAGAAATATTTGATTTTACGAAATTGCGAAAAGTATTCATAAATAGACAATAATTAAAATATAGGATTTTTAACACGTGTAGGTGACCATGTAGCTGTAGTTGCTCTATATGAATCAAATCTTTTATTCAAAGCCAGTGTTATTATTAAAATATTCTGGACTGCCGCATTTCCACTTTCGAATTGCCGTGTTTGGGGAAAAATTGTGGTATACGCTCACCAAAATAGCTAATCTTGGATTTTGTTACGAGTCTGAAATGGCAATAAAAAGTCTGCCGTATGCCGTATTTCCAGAAAGACAACTCCGATCGCCGTATGACAATAATAGCACTGATCAAAGCCGTCCTTTTTCAGTATCTAATCCGTACTTTTAAGGCAGACTAGCTAGCTACGCTATTACGCTGAACCAAACATTTCATCAAATCATGATTATGGAGTTTTCAATCGACGTCTTGACCTGTAGGTACAAGACAAAAGCAAGGCGTGATTGAACCTCGACAAAGTAACCGCTCATTTTCTCAATAGGCCTTCATTTTAGTTGAGCAGTTACACCACAGATACCACGAGTTGGGACATCTTGTCTCGATCTAGCGAGGACTTTACATGAAACTTTGTTAAAGATTACAACTATGCGTAATGGCAATAAATTACTTGCAGAACTTACAGTGTAATTATAACGGAAAATCACTCGAACGTAATTTATAAGTCGTAAGCTGAAAGGTGCAACCGCGCGGAGCCATTTCGCAAAGCACGTAAGTCTCTTTCCGTTATGTCAAATGGGACCTTATAAACATGTATAAAAACCACGATAATTTCCATAGTAAAATCACTTATTCATATGCGAGCGCATAGTGTTAACACACAACACTACATTATCCAATGTAACAATGTATATTCCATAAATATGTACCGACTCTGCGATGTTAGTGCTATATGTATATGCTACATATGAGTCTTGCGCGACAGGTAGGCTCTTCAGACCTCTATGGCCATCATCTTAGTTGAGCAGTTACACTCTGTTGTATCAGAGTCGTGTGTTCCATCGCTCGTTCAATTAAGTCCTATTAGTTCGCCATTACGCCTGTTTGTAAAACATATTTCGTCATTCACAGCGGCACTTGTAATGGCTTTGCTGGGAAAATACGATGAATCGGTTCATTTAGACCTTAATTTATCTGCACTCTCTATTACTAGTTGAAAGAAAACTGAATTATGATTTTTCAGGTTAAAAGAGAAAGTAAACAAGCACTTTAGTTTTGCAGAACGTAGAGCTCACGAACGTAACGTAGCGTAGGTTTGTTTTTAGGGTTCCGTACCCAAAGGATTAAAACGGGACCATATTACCTAAGACTTCGATGTCCGTCTATCCGTCTGTCTGTCTGTCACTGGGCTGTATCTCATGAACCATGATAGCTAGGCAGCTGAAATTTTCACAGATGATGTATTCCTATTGCCGCCATAACAAAAAATACTAAAAACAGAATAAAATAAATGTTATCGACAAATTCAACTCTTATTCAACAAACGTGATTTTTAAGAATTTTTTGCTCGCTATTAATAACGGCAAGAAGAATGGGGCTCCCATATGGTACGGAACCCTTCGTGCGCGAGTCCAGCTCGCACTTGGCCGATTTTTATAAAACTTTTTGTAGCTTCTCAACATTAATTTGTTTTAAATAATGCTATGACTTAGGAGTACTTACCTCAAACCGTTCAAGGTTTGACCTACTTACGAGTATACTAAATAATTTTATCTCAATAATGTAATAGACGATCATTTCAATTTGATAAACATTGTACTAAAATTGCTCTACCTGCATGGTAGAGCAAAAGATGACTTTTCAAACTCTATAACGGATACTAATGAGAAGGTCTTCAAGTTTTAGTTAGATTCATTATTATTCGATAGTTCTGAGACTTGATAATAAAAAATTAAACCTTCTACAGATTTTGTCATTATTTTATTTAAGTTTTAAGAGGACTAGCCCGGTATCATGTTGAAAGCAGGGTCTGCCGCCCTAGGCCACTTGGGCGGACACGTTATAAAATGTGTCAGGCAACATTTTTAAACAAAATTAACGAGCGTGCTGTCTATTATAATAAATATATATGCGGAGGATTCCTCTGCACAATCCATTTAGTTTTAAAAACTAAATCCTTCAAAATTAACCTCAACAGAACTTCAATAAAGTGCATTACTTAGTTAAAAGTTGTCTATTTTGGTAGTATAAAATGTTGCATATAAAATTCACAACCTAACTATGACATTGAGTGCAGAGCCATGTTAATCGGCGTCAATTTAAATAAACTAGAATAGCGAACACGTCAGTTTGCCGTCGAATTGTATGTGCACAAACTATTTTGTGGATTAATTAAAAGCATGTGTGGCGAACTCCTAGTTTTCAATTGGTAGAGCTATGTCTGTAACATAAATATTAAATACGTAACGAGAGACATGCGATCAGTTTCGTGCTAAGCGTTGTGGAAAACTTTTCACTAAGTATCACGATTTTGCTCAAATTGAATTACCCTTAGTATAAAACTGAGAGTGTTTCAAGTTGATAGATCACAAAGATTAGGGACGTTCATTAAGTATTGGTAACCTAATGATCGCTTGCCTTAAAATCATGAGCTCGTGGTTTCGTTCCCCCTATATTCGAGTTTTCACACCAGTGGCTTATCGGGGTGAGAAAAATGTGAAGAAACCTGCATACGTCCGAAGAAGAAAGAAAGCATGTGTGAATCCTATCTCTCGTCGAGGGAAGACCAATTCATTGCTAACAGATTGAGACAGATAGATACAGACAATTCAGTTAAGTAGGTAAATCTGTAAAAGGTGATAAAATCAATTAGTATTGTATTTGAAAAATAATGAAACAAAAATTTAAAAAGAAAAATATTCACGTGATAGGTGTGAATATGTCTGTGTTCACGAGTAATTGTTAATATTATATTCATGATACGTGAAATACACGAATGCCACCGCGTGCACCATGTCTCCATAGTTATTTTATTCCATGGTTCGAATGGACCTGTAATGGCTACATTGTGCTGTGAGTTAATCTCATCATAATAAAACGATCGCGAGATTTACAACAGAAAATCTAGGTACGACTGAGACATCATCTGGACAGTTTATGCCGGCTCAGACTAGTTAAGACTAGGTTTTTTAGTTAGATTAATGAATTATAATAATAATTAAAATAAATAAGTAATGAAGGTGAAGTAATAGTAATTATTATTTCATTTTTTTAGAATGGTTTATTTTAGAAGTCAAGCAATTTACGAAACAACTAATACAGGCATATTTGTCAAAGAAAATTTATGAAATACAAATAGACATCTATTGCCTTACTTAAATTAAACCTTGACTTAAATGTTGTTTGCTACCACTTGTGTATAGTCATTGCGGAGCTGAAAATAGAAATGACCTGAAAGAGGCTGAAGCCTATTTTTGGCCAGCTGCTGTTTACTCGAAAACGTTTTAATAGAGTAAACTCCATACACGTTACTGGAAAATTTAGTTAATTTTCCTTACACGAACTAAAATAAATATGCAGCCTGTTATTTTGCAAAGTGCAGGTGCTCGCCAGACGTATTTATACCTACTTATTACTGTAATCATCTATTCCTTGCTAATGAAACATCTGTTTTTTTTTTGCAAATTCGAGGTTGGTCCTATTGGCAAAGTTGTATATTATTATTATGATGAGTAAAACGAGTACAATATGACATACCACTGAAAGCTTCTGCGTTTTGCTAATCAATACTTTGTACAAAACAAACTTGAAAACTCGTTTCCGGAATTATAAATAAGTAATAGGTACATACGTGGTCACATTTAAAAATGCAAAGTTTTTCTGAAAGATAAATAAATAAAATGAATCGGTTGCTTACTACAACTTACCAGAGGTTTTGCCCTCATAGCATTATCATATTACACTTTTCGATCTTCAGACTATTTTCATGCAAAAGATTAAGTCGATCCATCACACTGTTTTTGAGTTAGTGAGTAAAAAACATACCAACAAACACATTTTCGTATAGTAAGTAAGTAAGTTCCTATAGGCGGGGTGGCTAGCCCTAGTATCAGAGTTTTTATGCCGCCTGAAGGCCTCTGACATGGATGGCTAAACGGTTAAAACAACCGGGCTCTACAAATTAGCGTGTCATCCGACCCACGGTAGCGTTCAGTTGTAAATGCTACCTGCAGTCACCCATCCGAAGACTGACCATGCTGAACGTTGCTTAACTTCGATGCTCGCTAACGAACACCTAGTCTAACTACGCTATGAGCGCTTCGGATAACATTTTCGGATGCAGGTAAAAAGTTTAATAAAGATCCTTTAATTTAACGAACAACCCAGCATGGTAACTAATAGCTACGTATTATCTTCATTCTCTGTAATGTCTGTCTGTCAGAAACACTCATTACACCTTATTATCCAATTGAACACATTCGGTGGCCGGTGTCTTTGTCTGCTCCTCCAATAAAACTATATCAAGAGTGAAACGCCTGTTTTTACTAGTAAGTTTTTTTACTAATTATCTCTAATAGTTGTTATGAGGTCTTCGTATTAATCGTGGTTCACTTTAGATGTACTTTGTGATAAATACCTAGTGACAAAAACATGTCGAGAGCAAGTCAGGTTCAATACGTAAAGCAGGTTCCGTACAAAAAAAAAAGTGTTTATTACTATTTAATCAATAATTCATATCATTAGTAGTCATATACAGCATGTATTTATTGCTTAAGTACAGAATTCGATTATAGTTAATTTAAAATATACCTAGTTAGTTTTTTTTAATTGTTCATTTTTACGTAATATTTGCAATATTTACCTACTCGTACAATGAAACGGCTCGGCATCGGTTGCAATATTATCAGGTAAAAAAAGATAATAATATAAGTTTTTTTTATCTCAAAATTGATTAGATGAAATACAACGACTAGAAAAATTTTCAGGGTTTCTAGGAAACATAATTAAAGATCTTAATATCTCAGTGACAAGCGCAGTATTTAATGGCGCAGCTTTGCCCTGGTATTTCATAGTACAAAGTTCTGAGTGGTGCAGGGTGCATACCTGTCATGGTCAGGCGAACGCACAGCTGGGGCCTTATTTTGTAAGTGCTCCGTTACGTTCGGCTTCGTTTTTTCTCCTGCTCGCGCCAGTTACTCATGCCACGAGAGCGAGCGAGTGGAAAAGTAAAGCCGAACGTCAGCGCGCTCACACAATAAGGCCCCGTGCCTTGATCTTCGATGACATAAAAAAAACGACAAACAAAGAGACGTCTCGAAATTGTAACTACGGAACCCTAAATATACCTATGTGTACTAGACCTATTCATAATTAAGAGCAAAAACTAGGATCCTTGTCCTTGTAATTTCCATCTATGTGTTATTTAAAGAACCCACGTACGAAGTTGAAACTAATTTATGAAAATGACTTCATATTTATGTAATCGTTGTATGATTGAATTGGAAGTAAGCAATTCAGGTGTAATTGCAGCTTCACTTGGTAGATTTATTAATATGTTTGAGGGAAAAAATATTTGCGCTGCTGTATTAAGCAGTAATGATAAATGTACATGTTAAAATTATATTTTTCTTGAAGCTTGCAGTTAGATCAAAAGTCTACCATCTATATTTTGTAAGTACCTAATTAAATTAATTAGTATCAAAGTAGGTATAATATACGTAGGTATAGCGAAAGTACTACGTTTCAAAGTGGAGGCATAACATATAGCAGATTTTTTTACCATTACCATCGACTGATACTAATAAGAAAAATATGAAATAAAAAGGTTTGCCATTGGTAAAATCACTAACTGACTAACTTACAAGCAAGGTTTACTGGAGACGATTGTTACTTAATAATTAATTTTCGCGAAAAATGGCAAAACCGCCTTCTATCGCGTATATAATTCGAATATTTCGCTAGAATTGTTTACATTATTGTTGATTTTCAAAAACGACTTGGCCGATTTCTGTTCGGTTCACAATTGGCAAAATTATCGATGTTCATCGTGTACAAAATTCGAATATTTCACTCAAATTGCTTACAATATTGTTGATTTTTCAACAGTTCAGCCGATTTCTGTAAAATTTAAATAGAACCACCTCGGGAGCATACCCTTTCGAACTAAAAAATATATTTTCTATTCGGTTCATAATTGGCGAAATTATCGATGAACATAAACAAAAAAAAATACATACAGACGAACATAGAACCTCCTCCTTTCAGGAAGTCGGTTAAAGACAAGGTTTGTTGGAAACCATTGTTACATTAATAGTAAAATACGTACCAAAAACTAAGTTCTGATAATTTCCGCATTAATTGTCGTAAGTTCAAAACAAATCTGAAAAAGGCTTTACAGAGTTGCTAAAAAATCTAATTCGGAGCTCACAACAGCTTTGCACAACGCAATTTCGATGTGTCCATCAACCTGAAGGGTTACTGGATGATTTTTTCCATGTATCCGGAATAGTGTAAGTTTGTTCGGGTTAAAATAAAACCTGTATGTATTTAACTAGTACCGAAAATTTATTTGTACCAACAAAAAAGTTTTTTTTGTACTGTACTGTACCAGCCTTTTTATTAGTCCACTGCAGGACGTAGGCCTACCCACGAAGGGTGATTGGGGCATATCCACCACGCTGGCCTAGTGCGGGTTGGTGAATTCACATACACCATCGAATTTCTTCTATGGACATGTTGGTTGCCTCACGATGTTTTCCTTCACCGAAAAGCCACTGGTGTGAAATTCCGTACATAAATTCCAAGGAATTCATTGGTACGGGACCGGGATTTGAACCCACGACTTCACGATTGTAAGACGGGTGTCATTACCACTAGACCACCACGGCTTACTTTAGTAACACCATCAATATGGAATGTAAGAAAAAAAATACGATGACTCAAACTATGCTTACACTATTAACACTAATTTGACCTGACCGCCGCGTCAAACGCTAGGACAGAATATTGAACGTCCAAAACGCGTCCCAAATATCCATCCCGTCACTGACACGACACAAATGATGGGCGAGCATAATTTTAGGAATTGGTATCATCACGTTGTTGTTAACGAGCTCAATAAGCGAACGCATCGAATTGACGTTCGTGTTCGTGTGCGCTTCATGTCCATGTTCAGTTACAAGCTTAAATGGAATTGTTTAGTATAGTTCCAGCTTATGAGCCTGTATTGGACAATACTGTTGTTAAAAAGTATGAAAATTTATTACAAATAATAAAACTCTAAGCTTCTAGTACATTCCAGGAATATGAGGCTGGAAGACTGAAGTACAAATTATAGTTGGTAGAGCACGTAAATCTTTCGCGAAAAACTCACTTTTCAGTACATAATACATTTCGCATAATTATTTTTGTGAATAATAAGTACATTACTGCAACGGCCAGCAACAGAGGCATTGATGGACGAAGCATGCTGATGACGGCATACGTGAGTCCACCAATGCCTAGTTGTGGCCAAGGCTTGTACCTATAGTATTTTTCTCTAACATTCGAGTTTATCAAATATTAGATAAACAATGTTAGGTGCTGGATTACAATGTGTAGAAAAGATCTATGTCCAGCAGTGGACGTCCTACGGCTGATAATGATGGTGACGATGAAAACTGAATTGCGACACAATTACTGCGTGTAGAGTACTACACTCGCGATACATATTCACAACATATATTACAAAACAAAACAAAGTTGCTTTTTTGTGCATCCGCTAAGATTTTCTAAGCTTCACAACAGATTATTTATTATCTTTTAAGTATTCTTCCGGAAAGTTTATTGGTATAGTCTACATTTTCACTTATAAAGATGTTAGGTACATATTTATTGTTTAGATGTTAGCAATCGAGTCTAAACTGGACACTTTGAGCTAGTTACATTATTTGTAAGTAGTAGCCAATGTCGGGACGAAACGCTAGTACCAAATTACAAAATACATTCATTAAATGATATTTTTTTTACAAACGTTTTAGTTTGAAAGTAGCTAACTGTAATACTATCTAGTGCATCACTTGATAGTTCAAAGCACAAGCTCTATAATCTCTGTTCACGCAATGCATAGTAGCAGAAAGCCATAAAAATGCATGATTCGCAGCGTGCGACGCAGCAACATATACCTACCTACGTACGGTACGTTTGATTGAAACTTGGTATATTTCCACTACTATGTTATATACTTATTACATGGGTTAGTGTCGTACAGCTTCCTACATTGTATAATGTGTAATTTAGGTATAAAGTTATCTTTATTATATTTTGTCGGTAATAGGTACTGACCATTTATGAAGTAGTACCATCTTAAGCTCGAGATTTTAAATACCTAACTTATTTGTACAAACAAATAGGATTTTTTTGTGATACATATTAAAAGTATTCGTAAAGTACGAGGCTAGCCCGATTTCCAGCATTTTTTTAAGCCGCCTAAAAGCATCTGACACGATTAAACCGGTAAAACAATCAGGCCTACAACATACAACATCATCCGACGGTAACGCTCAGATGTAAATACGACCCGTGATCGCCCCTCGGAAGACTAATCGTGCCGAACATTGTTTATCTTCAGTCGCTAAGAATCATCGAGTCAAACTAAACCATAAGCGCTACTAAGACTATAAGTAACAAGCTGGGCTGCCGCATCTTTTTTAATTTTCGGAAAATATCTCCAAAAAATATTACAATAACTGCGCAGTTTTGTTATGAAACCCACGTACGCATAACACATATTTACGTAGAAAGTATTGAGATGCATGTTGACCTGCGCTATTGTTGACCACACCACAATTTATTTAGCTAATGTAAATAAAGAGAAAAGAGAGATGGAACTCGAAAAATTGCTAAAAGAAAAACTTAGCTGTTCTGTAAGCACTGAAACCAGTATTATTAAAGAAAAATTCTGGAAATTTTTCATTTTGCCGTATTTGGGTAGCAATTGCCGTATAGGCTTTTCAAAATCGCAATCTAGTGCAATCTGTCTCACAAAAGTATTATGGTATACAGTTTTAACCAAAGTTTACGAAGATAAACTGAAATTGCTGTATATTTAATTATATTATTACGGCGATGAAAAGTCTCCCGTATGCCGTATTTTCCAAAAATAAATCTCGAATTGCCTCAGTTATTATGGTGATTGCCGTTTCAGAAATAGCATTAACTAAAACTGTATTTAACCAGCTTGCTCTAGAACACGGCGTATGCAACTGCGCCGTAATATTGGAATCTTAAAATAAATGTGACATAAATAGCGCCCCTGGCCTTGCGCCTTGTATTCCCTCGTAATTGAGAAAAAAAATTGGTTGTCTGGAAAGTTGGTTTATGGACGATAATTTTACGTAATAACGTCATAAAACATTGTTGAATCAACGACTAAAATGAGCCAAACGCTTTGGCCGATCATGCCTCTCTATCGCTTGTTCCGTGCTCTCGCTTGCACGCTCGGCTCAGGCGGAGCATGACAGTTTTTCGTGCGTGCAGCCCGCGTTCATCGATTTATAAGACGTTATCACGTCATAACTAACGAAATTGTATGGAACACTGTCGATTTTCCTTCGATCCGTTCGAAACGGTTTGACGCAATATTTCTGATTCGTACCGCCAGGGAATGGAACAGTCTCTTTCCTAAGAGATATAGGTAATCTAAAGATTTCTCGATCAGAGTGAATAGGTATCTTCTAGGTCTGCGCGCTTTATCTTCGACCACAAAGTCGCTTACCATCAGACGAGTTGGTGGTCAAGCGCGGACTTATTCGCGATAAAAAAAAAACTGAACGATAATAGATAATTATAACAAGAGTTTTCCTTGACTACTCGTATACAACCTACGGCCTCTGAAAACCTGGTGAACCAAACTAATCAGAACGAAAAAAAAAATAGAGTTGAATAAACTAGTTCAGGGTTTACAAAATAAAGTATTATAGTAGCAGGGGTAGACAGGGAATTTGGAACTGTCAGCGTAAGTGACGGATGGTACTCCATACTACGTAATCTTATTATAAGGATGAATGTGGGCGTTGTAAGATTTACGTTACTCTGTTTAGTAAAGGAAGTTAAGGAGACAAATATTTGGATAAAATATGGCACATTCCATTGTAATATATGGTAATACTCTTTATTGAAATAAAACTTCAAATGCGACTTCCAAAAATGTTGCGTTCAACATTTAATGCTACCATGGAGGGGGTATGAAATACTGTTGCGTCGAAGTTTTACTTCTTCCGCGCGGAAGGACTCCACTTGCTCTTTTTTTAAATGGGAACATGCCTATTGTTGACAATGAACTGTAGCGGTTAAGAGCAGGCATCGGGCCGAGAAACACGAAAACGTGTACTTTTAAATGCGCGATGTGAGGGGACGAAAGATTTTGATTCAAATTTAAAAAATATCGTAGATCAGGAAACATCTTGAAAATTTTTATGAACCAGACAAAATTTTGAAAAGTAAACGGCTTTATTAAAAAAAAAACTTACAAATTTCTCACCAAAAAAAAGTTTTTTTTTTTTTTTTTATAATTTAAATTATTGATCCACAGACTCCAGGGTCTGTGCCCTTTGTTGAGTAGTTACATTTTAAAGAATTCGACTGTACAATGGAGAGAGGTTAGTTTAAATCTTAGTCTAAGTTAGTAGTTCCAGTGCTTTGCGTGAATGCCGCGAGCAAACCGGCGACCCGCATGCAGCACCCGATCACGAGTGTGACGCATGTGCCAGCCATCGCTCTCCTCGACCATATTTGAGGGAAGAGAACGACCCAAAAAAAAGTTTAATAATTCGAATGCTAAATATTATCAGCGACAACATCCCATTATTTTTTACGAATAAAATAGCCTGATCATATTTCTATTTTATAGACCGAGAAGTTATGTTTTTTAATGTGTACATTATGAGTAATTAATTAAAAACTCACTGCCGCCCGCCGCTCTGGCGCGATCCTGTCGAGCGCGATCGCGTAAAATTTGTCCGAGTGAAGGGGCGCGGTACTCAATTTTTGAAACATTATAGTTTATCAATGCGTCACCTTAAGTTAGGTTTGTACCGGTTAGGTTCCTACAGAGGAGTCATGAGTTGGTATTAAGCCGAATCAAACTTCTAAACGGCTGTGATGTTAGCTACAAGCTGCGTATAACCCAATCCTCGCACAGGTCAGTTTCAGTCAAGATTGGGTTATCCGCAGTTAGTAGCTAAGTTTGATGCATTATTGGTCAGATCTGGAAGAAATGAATTAAACTGGCAGGTGCAATTTTAACATCGAGTGGTTGCCTATGTTCAGTTGATATAATTCCGATCGGCTGGAGGTAAAAGTGTACAAAATTATCAAAAGAGATTCAAATCGATGCGTTTAGCCATCAAGTATAGAGATAAAAACATCATAAAATTTGATAGCATATGATCATGCTAAGGCAAGGCATAAACTGCGTGCAATTGGGCGCTTAAAACAAAATAAATTATCATAAAAATATAAGTTTTTAAATACAAGCTTTTGAGATCCTGGAAATCATGTAGCAACAGAGTGTTAGCCAAGACAAGTAAAATGAGCCCAAACACGACGGACCTATCTTGTTAAGTACAGGAGTTGCTATGGTTATCTTCCGACTCCATCATCAGATCAGCTCCGTGGTACCATATTGCATTGTCACGCGATAAAATATACATATGCGTGCAAAATTTCTGCTTAATCGGAAACCGGGAAGTTGGTCAAATTTAACTTGCAAGATTCCACCTGAACTTACATAGGACATCCATTGCAAGTTAAATAAAAGCTTGTAAAAATAAATGACAATAAATGTAGATCACGACTTATTTATGCGAATCCTATTTGTAAATTCAATGACAAAATATGTAAAAATATCGATCTTACAATGCTCTGCTTACTTGCCCGAACACAAAAACGACAAACTAGTTCCATCGATACTGTCCCAGTTCATAGAAAGAACCTCATAGACATAATGTCGATGTAAATAAGTACACAATGACTTTATGAGAAGATGGGTGATGGTATCGATGTTTAAAGTGGTCGATATTTCCTGTACTGATCTTTGTGATACGTGGATTGTTCCTGATGTGTAGTACAAGTGAGCAGAGGAGTAAAGTGATGGAACATATTATAAGTAAGTTAGTATAAGCCGGATGGCTAGCCCTGGTGTCATGGTTTTTAAGCCGCCTGAAGGTCTCTGACATGTCTGAACGGTTGAACCAACCGGGACCACAATTTAACGTGTCACCCGAGCCACGATGGCGCTCAGTTTTAAATGCCACCCGCGGTCGCCCATCCGAAGACTGACAATGCTGAACGTTGCTAAACTTTGATGATCGCTAACGAACTCCTAGTCAAACTATGAGCGCTACTATGATACATATTAGGTAGGTATGGTATATGGTATTTATTAGAGGGCTAGCAAGTAAAATCAATAAAAATTGCATTATTAAATAACAATATAGAACTGATAGAATAGAATATACAATCAAGATAACAGTACAGGAGGTATAAGTTCAGTAATGCAGTTTGATTATGAAACATAATCTATCATCAAAATAATGGGTCAAACAATCTTCTAGGCAAATGTTTGAGCCACATACATATCTCAAAGCTAGAAAACTTCCGCATTTTATGTGCTAAGACAGTAATTCAAAGAAATCAACCGCTTCAATACGAGACTTAGGTTTGACTGAAAACCTAAATACTACCTTTTGCACAGAGTCTGACGCGGTTTTAGGCGGAACATAGTCGCATGGAAGAAGAAATTTATTATCGGATTTAATATGAAGCAATATCTTCTCGTGAATTTCATTAAAGGCTAGGTTTTAATAAAAAAGTTATCGAAAATACGAGGCAAGTAAAAAACAGGTACGTCACAGTGTATCTTTTTTAGGTGAATATGCTACATCCTATGCTGTATGCCTACTTACCATCAGGTAAGATGTAGTCAATCATTAAACTATTATGAATAAAATAAAAACAAATCCTATAGAAGGTGCAGCTAGATGACTTGACTAATAGTTCTGTGCCAGATTCTTTTCTTGATAGATTTAAACTTGCTCAATTGGTTTGAACATTTCGTTGAGCTCGTCTTTGGCTTTAGTCTTCAAGCTCTACAATTTATTGGCACTATTGGCAGTGACATTTCAATAATGTGCTATGCTGCGAAATTGTTTCAGCCTTGGTGGTAATTATTATAGTTATGCTTGCGTATGTAGATAATACACGGGTACATAGTACGTTCCTATTGTATAGGTACTTTGGGCTTCTTAAAGCAATGTTTTGTATGTGCATTGTGCATTGTACTGGCCGTTTTCATAGGTTTACTACACAACTGGGTATGGGGTTGCCATCTCTAAAATTTGGCAAGTATGATAAGTCGCGTGAAAACCCCGGATTTTAGAGCCCAGAACCCGGACATGTCTATGAGTCATGATTTTTTTTAACCCTGGCCACTGCAGTGAGTAAATTGAGCAGCACGGTAAATTTAGCGAATCGAAACCCGAACTACTATTGAAACCTCGCCTGGACGCTCTAGGACAAATCCGGGGAAACCCAGACGGATGGTAACCATAACTGGATCCACACGAAACAGGATTGGATCATATCCACCAAGCTGACACAGTGGGGGTTGATGAATACACATATGCTATCAAATGTCTTCTATGGACGTATGAGTGGGCGTATGCCACGCGTATGCGGTCTCTTAACGATACCGGTGACGGTATTGTAAAGAAACCTGCAAGCCAAATTCGTACATAAATTCCAACTAACATTTGGAAATAGTATTTTGTATCCGGCTCGGTGTTTTTTAATTGTAAAAAAAAAACTCTTAGATAAACTATTAGATATAAGATAATATTAACTGTGTCGTTATATGTTAAAAAAAATTAAAAGCTCCATACAAAAAGTTTATTCTTTTTCGGAAAACTGTAGGAACAGCATTTTTTGCGATTTCAGGAATAATCCTGTACGAATATTTCTTCGTTAAGATAAGAATATAATTTAATATGTACATCTGTAAATATGATGACGATATCAGCTTCTATGAAAAAAAAAAACTAACATCAATCAAAAATAAAGCAATTGATAGCAACCTAAACGCAGTTGATAACAACGATTAAGTTAGTATTGCTGCTCCCAACTTTTCGGTAAACAAAAATCTAAAAAAATAGTTTCACTCGCAGTAATTAAATATTTAGGGAAATGCCTTCTCCGTGAAGTATTCAATGTCTGTAATTAATTCAGTTTATGAGGCAGGAAGCTGTGACAGACACAGACAGACAGTACAGGCAGACATCAGAGTAATATCAAATCAACGCAAAGTTCCAGCTAAGTAACTTTGGGTGCGGACGTTTTGTATAAACAAACATAATTTAACAAACTTACTAAATATAAGCAAAACATGATGTAAAATTATTTATAGGTAAGTGAGTAACAAATTAAATTAAAGATTTATCCAAAGCAAAAATTTCATAATAAACTTCCGCAAAGTATGCCTGATTAAACCAAGTATTGGTAAGTATAACTATAGGTTATATTAATTTTAGTCAAAGAAATAAATCTTTCCTCTAAAAAATAAACTATGAAAATATTTCAATTGTACTTACTGTACACTAATTTAACTAACTATTTAGTTATGGATAACTAAAATTTAAAATATTTTCTTACAAGAAAAGACAATCAAAATTGAATAAACCATCAATCGTTTAAAAATTGGATGATTGAGAGTTCAGCGGAAATCAATTTTCATAAGTTTGTAGCAAATTAATTTGTCACGGAAACTACAGTGAACTAATAATAAAATTAACTAAAAACAAAATAATACAAAACTCACCATTTAAAAACAACACGAAAATAACCACAAGAAAAATTCTCGGCTCCGGAGACATTTTCAAAAATAGAACGTTTTCTTTTTTCACGACAATAAACCTATGTCAAGGCTGACACATTCTACTTTCGCGCCTTTATTCAAACTTTTTTTGTTCCGCGGAGGTTGTAGTTGTTTTGTGCGTGTTCAAACGACCGATGTCGGAATGAACTGACGTTTGACTTGTGCCTCAGGCTGACACTTGAATATGGGACGCAGCATAAACATCACGCTTATTTTTAGAGCGCTTGAACTGTTGTCCTATGGAATCTCATTTATGGTGTAGTGAGGCTAGGTTATCGATAAAGTTAGATGGGGGAGCCACCAGTGCATTTACTGAATTAAGTTGATAGATTTTCCAGCCGATTTAAAATAATAGAGGATTGTAAATTTCCGATCTTAAAACAATTTATTGCTGACTAGTTTTCGCCCGTGGCTTCGCCCGCGTAATATTTTGATTTGGTGCTATCCCATGGATACCCTGTTATTTTTTCAGGATAAAAAGTAGCCTATGTCGCTTTCCGTCATTAAAACTATGTCTGTGACAAAATCAAGTCAATCCGTTGCTCCGCTGCTGCGTAAAAAAGGAACAAACCGATGCACCAACAAAAAACACTTTCGGATTAAATTATTAGTAGATAAGAGTGATTTCTCTAGTTAGCAATTTAATTGTCGACCAATCAAAATGATAAAACTATGAAAAAAAAACAGAACAACAGATTGTGACCCGAAAAAGTGAAATGTTTCAAATATAATGTATAGCTCTGTATCCTCGGAAATATGGGTAAGTAAAATCTCCAAGCTCGCAAGTAGGTAAGTGTAGGCCAAAACAACTTGGCGGCTGTGATATTAGCTACAAGTTGCAGATAATCCAATCCTGACTGAAGCTCGGTTTGGGATTGGGCCTATACCTAAGTAAGAAATTATAGAGAATATCAGTTGAAATGTCGTTATAACGCATCATCATTTCAATGTGGTTGATGTTATAAGCGCAATGTTTTCTTTTTAAGCAACATAAACAACTTGAAGTAGGTAGGTGGGTAAAACACGTCAAGTGCTTGGCCTCTTACACAAATCATATTAGGCTGAACCCATGTTATGTGGGACAGTACAACGTCTTAATTAACTTTACACATAGATTATACTAGAAAATTAATGTCACAGTAATAAGGGGAAATAAGTAACATATTGTCGTATCAAGATGGTGGTTACCTAGTGAGTTAAACTCTGACACAGGGCTAGCCACCCGGCCTATACGAACTTACTTAGTGAGTTATCTGTACCTAAGTTTACTTATTTAGTTTTCTGTACCTGCTAGACTACACTGTAGCGGTCTTTTAATAAGAATCCCCTGTTGAATATAGCGTTATCTAAGAAAGGCAATTGGGCCATATCCATTGTTCCAGTGCTGTTTGGTGAATTCACATACGCCATGTCTTCTATGCAGCTTTTATCTCAATATTTTTCAATGAAGTAAAAATCCGAACATAATATAAGCTAAAAAAAAACTCATTGCCACGGATCGGGATTTGAACCCATAACCTAATGATTGCAAGGTGAACGAAACTACCACCATGCTACCAGGGCTTCATAAAATCAGTATAGCGGTTTATACAAACCACCTAACTTACCTAATCCACGGAACCCCATTGTAGTAGGTACTATTAGAACAACCTAATTTGATGTTTTCTATGAAAGTGCAAATAAAACAATACAACATTTCAGTCTAACAGCCACGTTATTTTACCCTAATCATAACATTTATCAATTTAATCGTTATCTTGGCATAACGAGATGTTATTATACTTTTTTTGCTTCGTAACCGTCTTTTATACAGCATCTTATAGTAGGACTGAATTATTTGGGAAATACGGTTATGAAAATGTAGCTAACAATAACCGCTAAATTTTTTAAATGTTTTAATATGACGATTATATAATAAAATTAAAATTTTAGCGGTTATTACCTACATTCAAAAATATATTTTTGTTTTTTTTGCTCAGTAGGTTAGCCTAAATTTTATCATCATTAGGCTACATTTAGTAGGTTAAGTACTTACTTTTTTATGTACTGATTCGTCAATTTTAGAAAACATCGAAAATTAATTGACATTGAATTTTGCATATCTATAGTACAATGCGAATAGCTTAGAGTATTCACCAGCATACCATGCAATCAACTCCATTTCGAATCTAAAAATCGACTGTAGCGTAATTTTTTCTTACGCTGTGTGAGCTGCACTTAAGTATTTTGTGCTATATTATAACATGTTTTTTTTTTTAATTATTGTAAGTATTCCTACCACAAGATTTTCCCTACATTTTAGCTCAATAAAGTTTCACATAAATTGCGGGTAATTTAGGGCTCCGATTATACCGCTTTACCAGCTATGAATATTCGGTCCTCATATTTGAATTTCTAAGTAAAAATGAACAAGCAATGAGTCCAACCCCTCCGCACTTAAATAAATCGCGTCTTGTTACTGAAAAGAAAAGCATTAAGGGTGGGTTTTTTGGTAAAAGGGTTGGAAGTGGTAACTTTGCTTAATCATCCGTATTCTGTTGTAAAAAGGATTAAAGAAGGGATTAAAATTTTACCCAGGGATGGTTTTTAAGACAAAAAGGACGTTGTTAGTTAGAAGGGATCAAAATAGAAATAAGATCTAAATTATTAACATCATTATGTTGACTTTTACATGATAGAGTATAGCTACTCGTATCTATACTTTATCATGTATCTATGTTTAAATTATTAAAATATCAAAAATGTTAAGAGAGAGAGTTCATTTATGTAATTCTTTAACAAATACATGTAGGTTCAATGTTTTTCAGAACTCTTTTCTTCTTAACACGCTTATATTAGGTCGACGTGTATGTAACTAACATGTAATGGAATTTAAGGTAATTAATTTAACCATCTTCCAAGGGTCGTCGCGTAATGAAAATTGGCAGCTGTATGTAGTTCTGATCAAAATACAATAATATGGTACTGTAGTACTGATCTGATGATGGAGCAGGAAGCGGACTGGAACTTCATGATGAAAAATCGTATCATAGCTGTTTTGGATTTCTTAGAAAAGTCTTGTAAAAAACTTTGACCACGATTAGGTTTCAAGATCTGATAATGAAGCCTGAAGATAAGCACTGGCATTCCATGATGGAATATCGTATCATAGTCGTGTTTGCATTTGTGAGAAAGACCACGTAATCGAATAAGCGTGTTTTTCTAGTGTTTTTTAAACTATTAATTATTATGATGACCTCATTATAATTGGTTAGAGACATTTAAAAGTGGGACGTAATAATGAGTATTATGGCCAACTTTTACTAAGGATGCAATCTATGAAACACCTGATTCTTTTTTTGGTTTTGGGGCAACTTCATGGTGAAATCAAATGATTTTTATCGTGCTTCGCACACTAGGTTTATAGAAATGTTATTTTTGTGATAAACATTTCAAAAATTGACGCGCTCGCAGGATTTGAACCTGCATCCCTCTGGGATTCCGGCCCAGATGCTTTGTCCAATGAAGCTAGAACGCTGTACTACGAACCCGCCAAATTAGTGAAGTGTTTATCATTTTACTACCGAACTTCTACAGTATTGTAGAAGTTGGTGGTAAAATGATAAACACTTCACTAATTTGGCGGGTTCGTAGTACAGCGTTCATGGTGAAAGTTACTGTTGATCATAAGTTATAACAATGAGTACAATGCTATCTTAGAATATATCCATCGTCTAGATAAAACATCGACTTGACATTCTTTTATTTTAAGAGATTATTGTAAGATTATTATCTATTACTCTGTATTGTTATTCATTTTATTTGGCTCAATGTGTAAGAATTGCAGCACGATGACTAGTGAGCACTCTGCCAACTAATAGTAGGTACTCAGACTTTTTAATGGTTTAAAACATCGAATTTCTCAAAACAAAACTCTCCTTCACCAGCAAATATTTGTAAGAAAAGCGCTATTAAATCGAGGAATTATTATTCAACGCACCTGTTTTCAATCAGCGGCTCCATTAGAGGAGGCTTACCAAAACAAAGGTCTTAATTGATAGCTATAATCTTAAAACAAAAGCCAGAGCAATAAGGCCCAAACGTCGGGAGAACGTGGAAGTAAACGGTATATCTCCGGATTGCAACAACCTTTCGGCGAAAACAATTTTCCCGTTCATGGGACCGTTTTGACCACTTCCCCTGGAAGATTGAGTAGAAAAGTAGAGATGGGTAACTAGAAACGGAGAAAAAACGAATATTTTGATACTGTTTATATTTTAGTGGATAAGGTTTTATGAACCACAAGTATTTTTTGCTAACATGTTTCAATCAAAGTTAAAACCACCACACGGTTCATACAACCTACCGTGATTTACGATGTTTGTTTGACCTCCTGTTTAGTAAATATTGTATTTTCAAAAATTCTTAATTTACCTTTGCAAGTCTTTTTTTTTGTTATTTGACACCTTTGGGTGTCAATACAGACATAGAATTAGATATTCAAGGGAAAGAAGCCATGTGCAGAAGTAAACTTTTTGTAAATTTTCTATTGGTTTAAAATAGTCTTACTAGGACATAGAAAATTTAAGACTATTGAATAAGCCAGCTTAAATTTTAAAGCAACGGAAAGCAATTTTTAATGGTTCCATTGAAAATGCAGCTCAAATCGTATCGCACTACTTTTACTAACGCAGTGCCAACGTTGATCGTCCGCATCGGTCTCGTGTCAAGAATTTGCACTTAATTCTACAAACTCCCGTAGAGTTTTAGATAGAATTCTATTGCAGATATCATACAGTGTAGGCACGATAAGAACATCTAAATAAATTACCAAAATAATGTTCGCTATTATTTTGAAGTTTTACTTCTGTGCCTTCATAGTCCATGTCTCTAATTTCGGTTAAGCGCTTGGGGCAAACGTTACCTGAACGTTTGTTGTCTGCGGTGATATTACGTGATTGTTTTGTGTGCCTAATCACTTTACCCTCGCGTTTGCCCAGATGGAGGGAAATAAACTGAGAGCAAAATACCTTTTGGAAAGGTAGAAGTGCGCTTCGGCAAATGCGCCAAAAAGATAAGTAGAGAGAAAAACAAGTGCCTCTGTTAGAATGTTTCTGCTTAGCTACGAGTAGGTAGTTTACGTGGGTGCAGCGGAATTATGTAAGCGCTCACTCGCTAAAACGACTTAGCATCTAATCGTATGACTTTTGTTGCTACTAAGTTTTGTTATTTTTTGTTCTTGAAACTAACTACAAAAATGTGCTATATAGTTTATAGGTACCCTGTTCTTAATAGCTTGATTTATAAGTTCAACATTATTTTTCTCGGCTGACCGGAAAGTCCGTACCTTATCTATATCGATAGTTACACGTACCTAAACACATTTGTAGTAAGTACTTATTTGACCAACTAGGCACTGATATAATAACGACTTCATTAGGTATTTACCATCGATGTCTTGTTAGACTGTAGTTTTGACCGACGCAGGTACTCCATTACACGCGTAATTTTTTTTTATGTGAAACCTTTTACACTATACACGCATAGCTTTTTACATAGTGGTCCGGTTTTGATAAATATTTTTCTTTTGGAAACAATATACATCGGAATTGGTCCTATTTTAATTTTCTTGAAATCGGCAGAGCCATTTTTGATAAATCAACAATAATGTGAAAAATGCTACATCGATCCGTGCGAAATATTCGCGAATTCTGTACACGGTTGAAGTCGGTCAAGCCATTTTTTGCAAAAAAAAAATGGGTATATCGTAGTAATTCAATCCAAAAGGCTATCAGTACTATCTGAAATAATTTTATGACCCACTTGGCCGACTATCTATACGTTTTATTCAAAAGCCAAACTTTTTTCAAATATTTCAAACAAAATTTGAGAAAAATATGATCCCTCTGACATATTAAATAAGCTTGAATAAATGGATTCCTATTCCAAATGCGGGAATCAATAGCTATAGCCAGCGTTTAACAAAGGGGTTTAAATTATTACCCCTAAAATTGTAATAGCCACTTCACCTTACTGCCCGATATAGCTTCCGGGACCAATTCTCTCTCTGATTAAATTTAAAATCGTCCCACTGGTCAATTACAGAACTAATATCCTATAGTTGACATCTGTGCTGAGTTTACCCTCTTTGACCCGTTAAGTATCTGCTGAGACACACTGCAATGCAGTTTTTGATAAAGCGCAACATTTAAAAAATCTTTATTAAAATTAGGCACATAGGATATACGAGTAAATCCCAACGCTTTAGGATAAACGAGTATATGTTTTTTTTTTTGTTGATTTGTTATTTTTTCACGCCGCAATAGAGCAACGATTCGGATTTAATATATAGGCTTTGTATGTACTTTGTAACTTTCCTTTCTTTAATCCCGGAAAATGAAAGTTCATTTAGGATAGCATATTAATTAAAATATCAAACAGGTAAAGCTCCGCCAAAAACTAGTTGGTATACCGATGCATAATAATTTAATTTGTATAATTTGTTATTTTCAGTCGCTAAAATTCAAACCTAAATGTTTGCTACCGATAACGCTTAATTAGTTTAAGTTTGGAACAAAATATTAATTATCAGCTTAGGATCACAAAAAACTCTTGAGATAAAAATAATTGTTTATTCTTCATTGAATTTTGTTAATTAAGTAAATTAGGTTCTTGTATTCGTTCACGTCACGGGTTTATACCTATAGGTCATTAGGACCTGCCTGCGGATCGCCGGTGTGCTCTTGGCTATACCCACAAAGTATCGTAACAAACTTATATTAGTCATACTCGTAGTCATAGTCATAGTCATTTATTGATAGCAAAAATATATTTCATACATACAAAACACTAACATTAACATTCGATACCACGCCTAAATTACTTAATCCCATTTTTCCAATGACGGCGTGTAACAGCCTTTTAAATAGTCCATTGAACGACGTAGGCCTACCCACGCAAGGTGATTGGGTCATATCCACCATGGTGGTCCAGTGCAGGTTGGTGGACTTAAGTAGATACGCCATCGAATTTCTATGTGCGTATACAGGTTGCCTCACTATGTTTTTCTTCACCGAAAATCTATTGCTGTAAACCATGTGAAATGCTGTACATAAATTCTAAAGAACTGATTGGTACGGGACCGGGATTTGAATCTTTGACCTCGCGATTCTACGCAAAGTTTACCAAGCCAATACCTAATTTTTTTTTCGACAAAAATGGCCCGAATTTAACCATGTACAGAATTCGAATAGTTCGCATGGATCAATGTTTCATCGACGTAATTTTCACATTATAGGTAGTTGATTTTTAAAAATGAACCAATTCCAATAATATCATTTCTGAAATATGATCAACCAAAAAAAAACTCTAAAATCGGTTCATAATTGGCGGAGTAATCGCGTAACATACGTACAAAAAAACATACCTACATAACAGACGAATTGAGAATCTCCTTTCTTGAAGTCGGTTAAAAATCAGCAATTTTGCGTGATCGTGTGTCACTTTGTTAATAAAAAAGAGCCGACAACCACTGCAAAGAAGCTCTAGAAAGTTCTGGAGCTCTTAAATGTATGAGAAGAAAATCTCTAGGGAAAACTATCGTTATGAGTCAAAGGAGTTACGACAGGTTGAAAAACACTAAAGAACTTAGGTATTAGATTAGCTTAAATGCAGACAGTCTTATTGAACCTGTCTCACCCATGTCCGCAAGGCTAGTATGAGACAGTAGGCAGGTTAGTTATAATAGTTGTTACGAGGAAGACTCCGAAAAGTATAATAAGCTCTTAAGCTTTTCAGTGCTTTTATAGATTGTTAAGTATGTTCGTATTGGCCGAAGGCATATAATGTAGCTAAACGGTTACAACAACTGTAAAAGTTAATTGTTCAACAGATTGTTTGTTTAAAACTATTAGACAAAGTAAATTAGGTAGCTACAAATTTTTTTTTTTGCATGAGCTATATTAAGTTCTACATAATTCTGAGAACGGCAGAAAATCTCGGGATAGCTATCGTTTCGAAGCAAAGCGGTTACGACAGGTTCAAGAGCACTAATACTTATCAAGGGTAAATAAAGTAAGCATGCACTTAGGTAGTTTGTTGAAAGACTAAAGGACAAAGATCATATCCTCTTTCGACTTAGTATCCTTTCTGAAACACTGTAAAAGTGCAGTTGCTATGGCCTAGTGATCAGCGTGAAGGATAGGTATTATTAAATCACTCCTATAATAAGATATATATATAATTACGTTGTAATAATATGTATATGTTAAGACTATTATAGACTATTAAAATGGTTGGTAAAGTACAGCGTTATTTTAGTTACTACAGTATTGTATTTGAAACATAAATAACTTCAGCAACATGCTGTGCAGTTCTCGAGTCTGACTAAGTTTGTAGTTAAAAGTGTTGCAATAGCATTGTTTACGCCCGTGATACTGCCCAAAGTTGCTCCTATTTCGAGCAGTTGCTTTATGTATTTTCTTGCTACGAGTTGAGAATACTATTTTACAGACGAAGATTTTAAATAAAGAACACATATAAACAATCAGTATTACGTATAGATTACCTGTGTACACGTAACTAAAGACTGCTTAAAATTTTATTGTCATTAATACATATATCGCTTTTATAACAGATCATTATTAGCACAAAAACTATGCCACGGTAATAGAACCATTACCGTGACATAGTTTTTGTGCTGTCTTTATTCATAAACTACATTGATTTAAAATTAAATTGTTATTTTTTATCACATGTTTTAATATTTTAACCAATCACCACTCATTTTGCTATTGTTGCGCGACGCTTACTAGTTGTGCGTAAAATGTTGTAGTAGTTATTGATAGTTATTTGAAATAGTTAACAAAAATGTATATGAGTTGCTTCCATATGGCAGACCAATGTCCAGCAGTATGTTTACGTATATCAACCGTGAGACTGATATAATGCCAACTCAATACTAAAAAAACACTGACTACTTTGGCTAAGGTTCATGAGTTTATTTTTAAATACATACTTGAATAGCAAGAGCAATAAAACAAAGACACAGGATCAAAAGAAAATCCAAGTTAATATCCAAAAACAAGCATGCTCAGACATGTTCTAGGTGTACGTTTGAAGGAAAATATAAAATACTAGCTTTTACCCGCGGCTTCGCCCGCGTTATATTTTGATTTTGGCTTATGTGGAGTGTCGCAACTTAGGCGGGCTGCAGTGCCGCTCTTGCGACGCTGTATCCGAAGATTTTTTTTTATTATATTGCGAAATATCCCTGACATGATCAGGGGTCATAATTACAAATGAATAAAAACTGTACCTATATTTCAATGTTTTTGGCTGTTTGCAGTTATAATAAACATTAAAATGGTACAGCAAAGTTTATACCTACTTGTTCCTAATTATTGCTTTTTTACAAAGATTTGTGCAAAAATTTGATAAAATTGTTTCTAAGGTTTTTACGTGTTAGATTAATTCCAATTTTTTGTTCTAAATTAAATCTCTGCTTTCCATAAACTGGGCATTCCAAGATTATGTGCAGTGGAGTCTCCTCTTTTGTGGGTTCACAGATGCACGATGGGCTTTCCCTCAACTTAAATCGATGTAAGTATTGGGAAAACTCACCATGCCCCGTCAGCACTTGAGTTATGATTCCCACTGGTGCTATTTCTCTTACGATCTTGTATGCCGCCCTTGCATCCGGAAAATATGTTTTGGTTACCGCCGCTGTGTGTCCATCCTGATACCGCCGGTTCCACTCGTCAAGAGAGTCCTTTCGTATTTCTCGCTTGACGAATGAAACGGGGCAGTTATCTTAAATAGGTCTGCACTTCGAGTGCAGTGCTGCTTCCTTTGCTAGCTGGTCCGCTCTCTCATTTCCCTCCATCCTCGCGTGCGCTTTATAATCCAATAAAGTTTCACTATTTTATTTTGTGCGTGTAGTAACTTTATGTTAGCTTTGAATTTACTGCTAAGGGATGGAGGGAAGATACGCCAACTACCGTTTCCAGTGCAGACCTAGAGTCACAAAAGATTTTTGCTTTTTCGGTAGCCTCAAGAATTGCCAATAACTCGGCCTGGTACACGGAGCACCAATCGGCCAATTTCAGCTTGCGGGTACTGATCTCAGCCGCATCATCCCAAATGGATAATGCCGCCCCAACTTTCCCTTTAATTTTGCTGCCGTCTGTAAATATGTTAATTTCTCGGTTAAGATTTTGCTCTAGTGCTGCTCCGTCTGCCAGACATATGAACTCCAGCTCCTCCTGCTGCGCTGGGTGTGGCTTCTTTTCTGTCTCTCTATCTCCAGTTACTTGCTGGGAATAACCTTTCTTAGTTTCATAAAGCAAGGCTGCTTCCTGGACTCTGATATGACAGCCGAAGATTAGGGGCCGCGGTAGGATATATGGAACTGGTGGTGTGGGTGCCGCCACCTACCCTACCTTCCGCTAGGCTGTCAACGTGTTGGCAGACGCAGTGAGCTGCAGGGGAAGACAGGTGTCGGTATCGCGATGGCCGTTCTCACTGCCCTCTGCAGTTGAAGAGGCAGGCGCTGGGCTACTATGACTGACCCGCTGCACTGGGACCAGGGCGTTGGAATGATGTCTGACGTTCAGTACTGGTTAGTCCCGAGTGGTGGATGACGATGTGTCTTGTGCTCCGAAACACTCCGTCATTATGGCGAGAGCGCAAGTTCCGTTATGGAGCCCGAATCTGGGCTAGCGCTGTTGAGTGCCGCGAAGGAGTGCGAAAAATGTAGGAACGTCCTAAACTTGCCATGACAGGTTATTTCTGGCGCTTAGACGGCTGCTACCGCAGCCCGCTCACTTAGTTTTTAGGGTTCCGTACCCAAAGGGTAAAAACAGGACCCTATTACTAAGACTTCGATGTCCGTCTGTCTGTCTGTCACCGGGCTGTATCTCATGAACCGTGATAGCTAGGCAGCTGAAATTTTCACAGATGATGTATTTCTGTTGCCGCCATAACAACAAATACTAAAAATAGAATAAAATAAATATTTGAGGGGGGCTCCCATACAACAAACGTGATTTTTAGGAGTTTTTTTGCTCGCTGTTAATAACGGCAAGAGGAATGGGGCTCCCATACGGCACGGAACCCTTCGTGCGCGAGTCTGACTCGCACTTGGCCGATTATTATCCTATCCCACGGGAACTGTTAAAGTTTTTGCGATAAAAAGTGGCCTATGTCACTTTTCGTCTTCAAACTATATTCATGCAATAAGCCAAGGCAAGTTGCTCCGTTGCTGATAAAAATTTATTGTTAATTCCTACGGGAACCACAATTTTTTTCGGGATGGAAAGTATCCTATGTCACTTTCCGTCTTCCGAACTATTCCCACCCCAAATATCAAGTCAATCCGTTGCTCCATTGCTGAGAAACAGTTATTGTCCTATCCCATGGGAATCACGAATTTTCTCGAGATAAAAAAGTATCCTATTATCACTTTCTGTCTTTTATACCATAGGTATCCATACCAAAAATCAGGTCAATCTTTTGTCCGTTGCTGCGTCAAAGAGGAACAAACCAACTAATATTAAAGTATGAAGATTCTGTACCGTAAAGGTAGAATAAAGAAACATGTTAAACCTCTATTGATAGAAGATTTAAAAATATTTTTAATGTCAGACAAAATGACGGCCTGGTATTAAACGTCATAGTAACATGTTGCATGCAGAGGGAAAATAACATTTTATCCAATTTTAATGTCAGTTGTCATTTTCAATCCATACTTTATTTCCTCTTCAAGGGGATATAATAGTGGAAAAACAATTTGTCCCCTTGCCATGCTACTTGTGATTTATAAAAGTCTGCAGACAATGTCACCTGTCATCTAATTACGTTTGGCTGTGACGTTTCGTTAATCCATATTAGCGTCATAGAGGAATTAATCACTTAGCGTCTTTGTGATAGTGGCGACAGTTTCGCTTTCGATGGTTTTTGTCCTGTCCTACAGGAACCATGCAATTTTTCGGGATAAAAAGTATCCTAAAGCTCCTTCCGCCTTTTAAACTATGTCCATGCCAAAAATCAAGTCAATCCGTTGCTCCGTTGGTGCGTGAAAGAGTAACAAACCAACAAACCAACAAACTTTTCGGATTTATAATATTAGTAAGGATTCAACATTTTACATTTCATTTTCGATTCCACGTTGAAATAAGATTTCGTAGCTGCCCGGGGCTAGGGTAGCATGTTCGTTCTCAAGTATTGGGTTGAACTTTTCAATTTTCTCTGCACGCTGTAGGAGAGAATAACAGTGTGTTGATCCAAATGAGCATTGTTTCAAAATCATATACCGCAAAACATAAATAGAGTCTTATCTCGTATACCTACCTACCGCCTACGCAAAAGGAATGTAGGTACGTAAGTACACGTGACTCTCCGCCATACAATTTGTCTTTTTAAAACATTATAGGAAGTCCAAATATGTCCAACGTTCTATGTCTGATAATTATAATGCTGATAATATTTTTTTGGTCTTTCAGGTATCTTTAGGTATCAATTGATTTTAATCCAGTATAATCCTCCTAATCAGCGTTATAAGTGAGTATCAGCGTTGTAAGTAGTATACAACTGAACAAAACATTTTCTGAAGAAATCGCAAAAAAGTAACCTTACATCGACAAACAATATCACTTCATAACATAAAAACATCGCAAAATTCCCGTAAAAGATCCTTTGTCCCCATTCACAGGCAATGATTGATTTACGTGCAAGTGCGTCACAAAAATGAGGGCCATTTATTTCCCTACGGCGGTGGCTTGTAACATAGAATAGCTTTTATGCTTTGAAAGCTGGTCAGATAGCCCCGCGCCGCGGTCGGGTGACGGATGCCCCGAGGGTATTCAGAATTTGGTACCGTCACGTTGCCGATCTGTTGCTAATAAAGACCTCTTTGCACTTGACACTTTTAGTTGATGAAAAAATAAACATTTAGCCACAGAGCTATTATAACATAAAAAAAGTATTATTGAAATCGGACTACTATGAAAAAAGTTATGCGTGGTTATACATAAAAAATAAAAATATACGCGTCGAATTGAGTACCTCCACCGGTGGTTCGTCGGTCAAAAAGAGATAGCGCTGTTGTCGCTTGAGCCAATTCTCAACCGTAAAAATGTATGGACAATCACTATTACTAGTTGTCAACTATCATTGACACTATCGGGACAAAAACACTGCAACTAGTCAATGAATCGAGATATTTTTCATTTCTCTATCTAATTCATGCCATATTAAATCAATGCATCTCTTTCTGTCATTTCTCGACCGACCACATTATCCCTCTGATAACTCTGTGCATTTAGCGCAAGTGCGAGTTTTACTTCGTTCACTTTGTGATGTACTCGTAGCATAGGTACATGTAGTGTATAAATTCTGTGCAAGTCAAGTGATCGTTGCTATTATAATTCTTAAAATATTTTATACATAACTTGAATTTCCAATACAATACATTTATGATATAAATACGTGACTAAATAAAAAATACACTTCGGTAAACATTTTCATGATGAATAAAATCTAAAGTATGCGGGAGACATTATCCCTTGTATTGTGTTGCTAGCGGTGAGGATGCAACAATCCATGATTCCATTTGATTTTATTTTTCGCATGTCTCGCGATGTTTTAATTAAAACTTGCATTGTAATTGACAAAGGGCGTCTAGGGGTTAATAATTAAAAATATTCGGCCTGTATTTGGAAAATTCGTTGTATTAAATATCACCGTATGTTCGTTCTCATTTGACTTTGAATTTATATTTTGTTTTGTAGCATGATTTAAAATTTATTACTCAAGCAATATGATTTGAAAACATCTATAGAGCAAAATGTTTTTGTTGAATTGTTATAAAATTAAATTTTCTTTTCTTATCAAATGTAAATACATTAAAACTTTAATTATTTACCTTTTCATGGTTAGTTACCTACATCTTATCATAAGCAAAAATGCGATCTAGCATGTAAGACACATTGAAAGCATTTTAGGAACATTTTCATTATTAATTTATGACAAAGAAAAAGTACTGATTAGAAAAGAAAACGTCATAAGATTTCATTTTCGCGTGACTTTTTTTCACATTCAAAAAGACACAGCAAAGCCTTCTAATTTTTCTAATAATAACTTTTTCCCAAGCTAAGTTTCAAAATCACAAGAATCACAACTATTGTCTTACTTCCCCTCGCGCCAACATGCTATCATCCCCACAAGGGGACAGTTGGCACAGATGGTCTACCAATATTACCACCTTCGCGGGGGAGTTTGCACTAAATCGGTAATCAATATGTTACCTTATGGTCACCCACTTGTTAGGTGATACGCGTAGCATAGAAAGTGTACTTAATAATGCGATTTTACGTGGTTATAATATTCAGTGCTATTATAGTTTCTTGCGCGCTTATAATCGCACCCTATACTTATCCACATTAAATTTAGTGACCTGTGAACCTGTAATAGTGTACTAGACTTCTTTCATAATTTCCAAATAAAGCTGCTTGCAGTTACTTCATCTCTACTTAATCAGATGTAAGTTAGCAAGTTTCAGTGGCAGTTAGTAGGTCACATATCACACATACATAACTTAATGTCTATGATACATGTCGATGCCGTTATCAACTTGCACCACCGGTTGGAGTCGCGTAAGAAGTCCACAAAGGATAGAATAATTCCTAATGACCATCAACTCATTGCAATTTAGTTTACTATTTACTACAAGTGCACATAATAATAGCTACTTATAAGCTTAGTCAATCATCTTTTTTATACCAACTAATTCTTGTATGATTAGTTTAATCGCGCGGCAAATGCAATTTTCTCACACGTTTTCTTATCACGCCTTCGCAAACACCTACACTATTCGAAATACAGCTTTTCTATTCGTTCTAAATTGCTTACCGTACCTTTTTACCTTCGGTCAGATCCATTTCCACCTGCGGAGCCGATTCTATTCGACTACAATCGCTTATTCATCGAGATCGCGTGCACAAATCAACGGAACCCAGAGCACAGCTGTGTCGAATACAATACATTTAGGCCGCCTTTTCATGTGCTAAGTTGTACGGCCAGAGAAGTGTCTGATATGGATAAATATCATATTCACATATTTTTTTTAACTAAGATTTTTGAATACAAACGAGTGTCGATAGACTCCAAAGAAAAGGACGTCCTACGTCCTTGTGCTGATAGTAGACGAGAGAAGTAGTTTGCATTAGTAAGATCGTAATAAACCAAAGTTTAGATTGGCTAAATATGCGTATAGCGAGATAGAAATCATGGCCAATAAAGCCATACAGTTCTCGGATGAAGATCACGTGTCTAGAAATGTTCAGCACGACATTCTGATTCAGGAAATTTAAACAAAAGCAGGATACATTGATCCGCTACAGACTACAGTAACTACATTTTTTAAAACAGTAATAAGCATACTATTTAGCTTTTAAAGAATTAAATATTTTGTAAGCAAGAAAATCACAATCATATCATGCACAATCAAATGATACACACACTTCCACCCTCAATAAGTACCCACACAAGCAATCATTATAAGCTAGATATCTACATAGATCGTATTTACATAGTAAGTTCATTTTCATAAGATTTTCCAAGTTGATTTTCTCCGTGCATTTTAATTTCACAATTCATTAGTCCTGTTTTGTAGGGAGAAGTAATGGTTTGAGTACTGACAGTGTCATGAGTAAGGGGAGTCACCCCTAACAGTCACTCACGTATTTACTTACTAGAGAAACGCATCGGTTAAAAAATACCATTTTCTTTATAATAAATGTATTTATTATATATTATTTCTAATTATTCTTTATACAATTAGTCACATTACAATCTAAAAAGAAATATTCAATCTTAACAATAAAATATAGGTACATAGGTGTATTTAAATCATGGGTACCTAATGTGTTAGGTACTTCGTCTGAAAAATTAGTCCCGTAGCCCCCTGCGCGCCGAACCAAATGTACCCAAAATGCTCGCCGCATTTTCTTTGTGAATAATTTGTTAAAAGCAGCATTTTTTTCATTTTTTTGTGTTTTGCCATCGTTTTTTGGCAGATAACCTCTGTTTAACCGACTTCCAAAAAGGATGTTCGACTGTATGTATTTTTTTGTATATGTTAATCGATAATTTCGCCAATTGTGAACTGAATAAAAAACATTTTTAGTTAGAAAGGGAACACTCCAGAGGTCGTCCGATTAAAGTTTTAAAGAAATCGGCTGAGCTGTTTTTATCAATAATAATGTAAACGATTCGAGCGAATTTTTCGAATTTTGATCACGATGGAAGGCGGTTTTGCCATATTTTGCGAAAAATAATTATTACCTATTCAGAGTCTTCGAGTATTCAAAATGAAAGCTGTTTTACTTCATCTTATTCAGGTTGTCTTCGGATTTAGTGGCTTAATTTTAGGCTATATTTGATGAATGAAAGCTACTCATCATTAAAACTCATACAGATATTATTGCACCAAACTTTAATATAGGTACTAAAACATTAAAAACCCCAAAAACTGACCGAAAACATGTTATATCCAACATACCTGTAGCTTTTGAAGATCTATCTACCAAAACGGTAACCGAAGTAGTTGCTGTTATACTAAGTAAGTAAGTAAGTTCGTATAAGCCGGGTGGCTAGCCCTGGTGTCAGAGTTTTTAGGCCGCCTGAAGGCCTCTGACTTGGCTAAACGGTTAAAACAACCGGGGCCTACAATTTAACGTGTCATCCGAGCCACGGTAGCGCTGTTATACTAATCCAAGCCTTTTCCTGCGTTGTTAATATGTTAATGGCAGTGGGCAGGGCACGAAACATAGAAGACGGATGACCAATGGAGTTGAAAAGTCTTTCAGGGGAGACCATGTACCGGCAAGCGCAGCGTAGGACATCCACCTACGACGTGCATAGAGCCTTCATTGCGCTGGATGCAAGCGGTTTCCAACCGATCTTATTGGCGATCCATAGGGCAGGCTTATGTTCAGCAGTGGGCGTCCTATGGCTGATTGATGAATGGACTATGGTATCATGTTTTTCTAGGGTTTACCTATGTGATACTAGCCTTTGTCGGCAGCTCTGACCGTGTGATATTTGGACTTTTGTGCTATCCCATAGGAACCTTTCATTTTTTCGGGATAAAAAGTTTCCTGTGTTACTTTCCAACCTTTGAACTATATTTATGCCAAAATTCAAATCTATCCGTTGCTCTGTTTCTGCATGAAAGAGTGTCATAGCAACAAACTTATTTTCAAATTTATAATATTACTCAGTGGGACAGTACAGGTTAAAAAAAAATATTACTAGCGACCCGCCCCGGCTTCGCACAGGTGTATGATACATAATATAAACCATCCTTTTGAATCACTCTACCTATTAAAAAAACTAAGTAATGTTAAAGATATAAGCATACATAGGGACAGACAGAGCGGAAAACGACTTTGTTTTATACTATGTAGTGATAGTGATAGTGAAGTAAGGATTAGAACTAACAAACTCTTACTGTTTTCACGATAGTCTCTAGCCCCTTATCTTCAAAACATTTATCGGAGAGTCATCGCGGAAGATGGCCATAAATCTCGCAGATGGCTCTGATTAATGGGAACTTTGTTAATGATTGTTGTGTAATTTCTGTAGTCGATTTGTCCGTTTGCCTCGTTATGAGTACTACCATTATTTTCATCGTTATGGCCGTAGTACTGATGAATAACGTTACATTAGCGTAAAAAACGTGAATATTTTACTTACTTTGCGTTACTTGTGTAAGCATCGTACATTTTTTTATATT
Source organism: Hypomecis atomaria (assembly GCA_964007245.1). Lineage (NCBI taxonomy): Eukaryota > Metazoa > Arthropoda > Insecta > Lepidoptera > Geometridae > Hypomecis > Hypomecis atomaria. The sequence goes on along the minus strand of OZ023296.1, from coordinate 8,797,712 downwards.
ATGTATGTCGATAACTAAATCACGAAACACCCAGTTTATATTTAGTGATTATATTGAAACAGCTCTATTTTAAGAAAGCTGTTTCAACATAATAATATCTTAGATAAAATGGCTCAATGTAGCCCGTAATACAATCGTAAAAATTAACCGTCTTACCACAAAAGTTACCTGCAATAAGCGTGCATTTTATGCACGCTTTAGACAATATTTAACAGTACAAATTGCACGGATAAACAGTGTTTAAAGCGTGTTTAAATCTTTTGTGGCAAGGCGGTTAATGTTCTGAAATTGCAAAACAACTGCTTGTATTTCGTGGGCGCAATAACAACATTTCAATATTGTTAAGTTCATGAAACTTATTTGAAGTATATTAACTTCGAAAAAACTCCACGGTCAATTTAAATGCTGGTTGTTTACATACATCAATGAATTAATTAAATAATTATTTTAAAAGTCAAGCCATTGACACGAAAATAAACGAGAAAACGCAATGAATTAATTTGCAAAATGCAAAGAAATATTGTTTTTGTTATAAACATTTCAAAAAATTGCGTCGATCGCAGGATTTGAATTATTCCGGAACTGCATCTCTTTGAGACTCCGGCCCAGACGCTTTAGCCAATTAAGCTACGAGTACATCGCTGCAGCCGTTTATACTTTTATACCAACTTTTACAGCGTTGGAAACAACGTTCTCATTTCTTTTAGATAAATCCAATATGTGAAGCAATGTAAAATTAATCATTTTCATTGCACAAAATGCAATAAATAAAATAGGTTAAATCATAGGTATTGTTCAATACTCGTACTTGACCATTTATTGGATAAAAATGAGCGTCCACATATTTTATTTCACTAAGCATGTGACCGGATTTTCTGTAGGATAATGTTCCCTAAAGAAAACATTGGAAGCCCAAAGCCCATAAAGGGCACCTTTCAGTTTTCCCTGACGTATTTTGAAAGAATCAGTCGATCGTTAAGAACCAGTAAGTAGATTAGGCAGGTTACTTACCTATTTCTTTGAAGGGAAGGATCAAAGTGGGTCACTTAACTCGGACATGCTTATGTAAACCATATCCTACCTAAATATGAGCCTGTTTAAATAGATACCCCGTTTACTGAGCAATTCTCGAGTAATTATAGATATCATTCTGTTACTTTCGTACCTATCTGTGGTCACAGTGGATGAATGAAGACGAAAATAAATGTGTACTTTTCAATAATCAGGCTGAGCCGTTCTTATTTTATCTGAAGAAGATTCTAATATAAATAAAAAGGGATATAGTTTGCGTAATTCTAAAAAGGGACTAATAAGCTACGTATTACACGTTTTCTCGTAGTTATCGTTCCGGGTTTTTGTACTTTGGTATCGTTCAAAATATTGTTTGAAAAAATCATAAAACGAACGTAGTGTACATTTTATTTAAACTGTGATGAAAGGTATAGGATATGACACTAAGTTTAAAGTGATACTGATACTGAAGAGTACGTGTTTGTTTGGAGGATCCTAAACTATGTTCACCGGTAAAAGCCTGTTTACACTTTGATTAGTGCAGAAGATTAGTGCAAGTATTTAGTGATTAGTTGTAGGTAAATAAAATAAAATAAATACGCGTGGACACCGATTGATTACTGTGAGTATGTGACTACTAATCACTTACCACTTGCACTTATCACTAATCAAAAAGTAAACAGGTGATACGACTATAACTATAAGATAATAAATGACTCTTACTACATATCTACTCGTAATTAGAATTATTTATGACAATTTAAGCGGCAAAACTAAACTTATTCTAATTGTATGGTAGAACCAATATTTTATTAAAGCTGTGATTGATGACGGCAAACAGCAGTTAACTTCACAGTCCACTAGCGGCTGACAACGCTGTTGATATTGGAAATTGATTGAGTTTTAATTGCGATTCATTTATTTGTAATTACTGTACTGTTTCAAATGAGATTTTTAAGATCTATACTATGAGTACACATACCAGCAAGCGCAGCGTAGGACGTCCACTACAAGTTGGATGGATGACTTCATTAAATCCGCACGCATCCTGGACGCAAACCGCTACCAACCTACACGCAACATTAGATATCCACTGGGGGAGGCCGATGTCCAGCAGTGGACATCCTATGGCTGATGGATGGATGACTACGAGTAGAATACTGTTATTGCTTTATTGCGAAAAAACCAACCCACCCAATAGTAAGCGACGTTGTGGTCAAAGATGAAACACACAGACTTATAAGATAGTTATTCATTCTGTCTTTTAAAAGCTTCTAAAAGATTATATCTCTCAAGAAATAGAAAAATCGGCAATCTGTCGCTGGCCGAACGGATCAAAAACGTTGAGTTTAACCGCTTCGTACGTATCTAAAATCATCATCAGCATCATCATCATTACATCTTTCGTTATTTAAAAATATTTTGTAAAGTGTATACTATATTTAAAACAAAAATCAGAAAATAAAGTACCACTGACCGACTACCTCCGGTACTTACGTACTAAGTAGGTGCAAAAATTAAGTAGATCGTATGAGTAGCTCATCGTCATCAGTACCACCAAGACATGGACACTGAACATAGGCTTCCCCTATATATACGAGGTAACTACCTACAAGCATTAGTAGATATATGTATACACGGTACTAATGTTTATAATTTTTAGGGTTCAAAACTCTACAGGCTATATTCACCGCGGCGATCAAGCCACTCAAACATAAAATTCTCAACAAAATAAACAAGAACATGGAACAAAGTTATCTGTATCGCGTATCCGATTAAAAATAAAGTACACAAACCCAAATTAAAATCCTATCTGGTTTCCAATAGCACCTGTAAATCCTTTCTAAAATAATTCTTATCGGGCCCATTTGAAACTGTTTAACCGTCTTTAATCCTATAATCCTAGGCTACGTGATGTCCCCAAATGGGCGGCGAAGGCCTAACAACGGTCCAGGGATTACTTGACCCTACGTTTTGTTTCGTCGGCCCATAATTTAGGGTCACAAACGTGTTTAAGTACTGATAGAACGAGATTTATGGCAGATACCTTTTAGGGTAAAAACTGTTTGAATGTGAAATTTAAGTTTTGTGACTATACTCGACGCCTATTCTATTCACATTAGAAGTGAAATTATCAATGACGATTTTGGACCGCACGAATACGCTAGAATCTAGCGTAGCTAGAATCTAGCGTAGCTAGAATCTAGCGTAGCTAGAATCTAGCGTAGCTAGAATCTAGCGTAGCTAGATGCAAGTGGCGCGGCGTCCAACCGGTTTTATTAGGAATAGGTAACATTAATTTTTCGCAAAAAATGGCAAAACCGCTTTCCATCGTGTACGAAATTCGGATGTTTCGCTCGAATTGCTTAGTTTTCTGCTGTAGTGGATGGGAAACTGAGACATTGATCAATTGTCGATGAATGAAATATACTACTTACTTTCTAACCCATCAATTTTTACCAATAAAACTAAAATGAAATTGAATTTAATAATTATGCTGAACAAGCAAACTACTTAACTAACTTTTGAATGACGAGTTCCCGCATATTTTGCGTCAAAAGTAATCGCAAAAATGTTTCTTGATAAATTCCTATCCTTACTAATATTATAAATGTGAATGTAAGTTTGTTTGTTACGCTTTCACGCAGCAACGGAGCAACGGATAGACTTGATTTTTGGCATGGATATAGTTCAAAGGTTGGAAAGTTATATAGGCTACTTTTATCCCGAAAAAAATAAATAAACGAAACCGAACGAAGAACGAAGCCGCGGGCAAAAGCTAGTTGACTATAATAATATAATATAACAAATTTTATCCATGTTATTAAGTACAATTGCAGCTCTGTGGGTACAATAAGTGAGGGTAGAAGTTGCGCCGGTCGAAGTGATGACATATTCGCGTGAACTAAAATATCCGCCGCGAAAATTAATTTTCAGCGGGATGCAATCACAAATGAATGTAAATTCCAAATTACGAGTTATACACGTAAAGTCCAAAACTTGCTACTTACTATAGCATTAAACGTAGGAGTGAACAGGGTGAAAATTCTATAACTTTTATGGTAGATGAAATATTTTACGGTAACGGTACACATATTTTGCATTATTTTTACGAGAATATTGCGAACATTTTATAACCGTTGACTTTTATGACAAACGGATATTAAGATGAAAAGGAGGTTCTTGACCAATAAAAATGAAATACTTTTAAAACTCGCACGTTAAAATTAAGCTATTGTAGGTATCACATGGATGCAAAGAAATACAAAATAAACAGAACGGATAAATCTTGACAATCAAACAAATCAGAACATAATTTGACTCACCGTCTTATGCCGTAGAACGTCCTCTGTTTGACATAGACCTTCCCAATAGATTTTCAACAAGACCTTCAGACAAACTGCTCTATATATAGGATGTGACATGAGAAAAAACTTCGACACGAAACGATATCTTTCATCAGAGGAATAAATGATATATCGTTACAGGTAAGGTATAAGTGATATCCCGGTAGTGGGTACATTATGTGGATTAGTCCTTACTAATCCAGACAAAGAAACCAAAGTAACTATCTTTGCAATTTACAAACTAAGATAAATCACTACCTAATACGAATTTGTCAAAGGCAAAGAGCTAGTAGGAAAGTTTCTCCTGAAACAGACCTCTGATCCCTGATCCCAAAATCAATGTTTATCTAATATTTTATGCAAATGTTCCAGGTAGATAATCCTGAAGCTTTATCAGCCATTACGGTGTCCTCGCGTTCGAGACGGGATTATGGCTTTACTCACAAGTTTGGTTTAGGTTTTAGTATGTTTTGCTCGTTTATACTTCATTTGATACGGAGGTACAAAATTCTGTTCATGTATCGATTCAATGGGATTACCTATTTTAAATATTTTAACAATTTGAGGCTTCTTGAAATTTATTTTTATTTACAACATTAATAGATGGGTAGGTGCAGGTTGGCCCAACCACCACGCTCGAATTTAAGTTGGAAATCAACTTAGTTAATGCGCTAGTAAAAAAGTTGGTACCTTCAAAGTGAAGTCTATAAAACCTAATATTGTGAAAAGCAGGATATGACTGTGGCCTAGCTTTTTTCATCTTATACAAGCCGTGCATGGGCTGACGTTGCAAACGTGAAGGGTAGCTTCAAACCCGGTGAATGAGTAGTGGTAAATACCCGCAGAAGGCAGTTATTGGGTTTGCCTATGTTCATCAGTCGACTGTTAAAAGTCTGATATAGTATAAGCCTATGACGATTTCTAAGCAAAGCGAAGTTAAAACTTTGAGTATTATTTATTCTTAGTTGATAACCGAATTCCAAATAGGAGGAGGTTCTATTATCGGCTGTACGTTTTCAATGTTCATGAATATTTTCGCCAATCGTGAACCGATTAAAGAAAACATTTTTATTTCACTTCCTTCTTCTGCAGAATTCAATAGAAATGGGCTGAGCTGTTTTTGAAAATCAAAAATCGATTAGAGTAAACTATTCGAATTTTGTAAGTACATAATTTATTATTGAAGTCGGTTGTGCTATTTTCGACGGAAAATTATTATACATAGAGCTTTTAGTTCAACTAGTATTTGGTTAAAATAAAGAATTCAAGGAGCGATATGCGGTGCTTAAGCCAAAGCGTGAATCCGGCACCTTTCCTGTAAATCCGTCCAGGTACCTTCGAATTTATTGGGGTTCAGCCACAAAACATAAATAAACCAGTAAGTCATCTAAATAAGGACGGTATAATTTATATGTAGCTCCTTTGCACTTTATGTAGATTGAAAATAAATTTGCATAATCTTATTAACGATTTTAAGCCTTACATAAAACTACCAAGTTTTAAGTAAGTACATAAACATGTTTTCCTTCTTTGAAAGTTTTTTTTTTTTATGTAGTTGTTGCAATAAATTATCTGTTGTTTAATTTTACAAATGAACTTTTCAAAAGTAACTCATTCTTGTGATAGCGATTTTTAAGCATGAATTTGCTTTCCAATAATTATAAATGATTTTTAAATCGCTCTAACGCTTTATGTGTAGGTACTTCCGCTTTGTTACAAGTTACGTTTACACTAATTATCATTCGAAACGCAGATTTGAAAAACGATAACCGCAACCACCTGATTCAACTATAACTTATTTTAATAAGTAATGGGGAACTTAACTTACTAAAATGTTCTTTTTGTGATAACATTTCACAAATTGTCGCACTCGTAGTGTGAAGCACGATAAAATCATTTCATTAACTTAAAACTTTGTACCTGTCTGATACACAGTTGAACTGTAAGTAATTGGTACTGCGTCATTACTTCGGCAATCGATTAGAAGGATTGGCGAAATACTCCCAGGTAAAGCCGGCAACTAATTAAGGTTTGCTATTACTTGCTCTTATTTAAACTATTGAAAATTAACGAAGATAATATTGGATAAAATTTAAAATTTGTGTACTTAATTCGACATAACTAAGTAGCTCGATTTTATTTACTTAACGATATCTTGCATAGTTGTTTTCAAAACTCTTGTCATTGTTGTATTTTTTTTATCACAAGTATTGACCGGAAACCCGATGTTGAATAATTATTTTTCCCAGAAAATGGCAAAACCGCCTTCCATCTTGTACAAAATTCTAATATTTCGCTCGAATTGTTTACATTATTGTTGATTTATCAAAAACGGCTCAGACGATTTCTGTAAAATTTAATTGGGACCACCTTGGGAGTATACCCTTTTGGACTAAAAAATAATTTTTCGATTCACAAATTCTAAAATTATCGATGTTCATCGTGTACAAAATTTGGATATTTCGCTCGAATTGCCTACATTATTGTTGGTTTTTTCAAAAACCGCTCAGCCGATTTCTGTAAAATTTAAATGAGACCACCTCCAAAGTATATTTACGAACTGAAATTTTTTTTTGATTCAGTTCACAATTGGCGAAATTATAGAAGAACATACACAAAAAAAAAACATACACACGAACATAGAACCTCCTCCTTTTTGGAAGTCGGGTAAAAATAGGCTAGCCACAATTAGAGTCTATAGTTATCTACTTATATATACTTGCATAACATTACTGTTCTAGGACATTCACTGTTAAAATTGAGTATTTATATCAGCCATGAGGACTTTTCAGTAGCCACCCAGATACCTACAGAAAATAGTCGCCGCAGCCAAAATCAACAAAGCATCATCATCATCATCATCTTCACTTGCAAAACAGCGAAAATTTAAATGAAATGCACTTAATAGCTATCGATATATCATGCCGTAGTACTAGGGGGTCAGCAAACTCTAGCAAGTAGCGGCGGAGGCTGGCACGCGTCGAGACGGCGCGACTCGGTGGCGCGACGCGTGACGCACCTTCAGGCTTCGTTGCGTACAAAGGCTTTGGAAGTACAAGAGATGAATCACTGACTGAAGCTGCACAAAGGGTGACAAAATTAAATGCAGTTTAGTTAAATGTCTGTGAACTTTTATCGCCACCATAGTTAAGGTATACACGAAGTATTTATTTTGTTCCTTTGTAATTTAAACAGGATTTGTTTTTTTTTAAATGACAATCGTGTAGTATTAACAATAGATCGATTCAATACAAGGTCTTTCTCTAGACGACTTTACGCTTTACGCTTCGACAACTTTAAACTTATTCATAATTATGACCAAATTTTATTATGCAGTAAATCTTATTTTTCTTATTCTTATATAATTATAAAATTCTCGTGTCACAATGTTATTCCTCCGAAACGGCTTTACTAATTTTTACCAAATTTTATATGCATATTCAGTAGGTCTGAGAATCGGCTACTATCTATTTTTCATACCCCTTAGTGATAAGGGTTGTTCACCCTTAAAACATTTTTTATCCTAGAAATAATTTATATGGCAAAACAACGTTTGCCGTCAGCTAGTATTTATGTATAATTTTAATTAAAATATTCTCCTAGAGTAGACGAGACGAATTACCGAAATATAACTACAGTAAAGCTAAATTTACTTTACTGAGCACTACTCTAGCTCAGAAGATAGCCTTGTAAATGTTAGGGCTCGATTATTTTAACTAGGTATATAGGTATCACACGCGTTAAACACACGTTTTGTCGCCCACATAACTTTGAACCTACGAAGTAACTTATCTAGCAGAAGCTGAATCTCGGCAACCTTTCTAAGTTAGACTTAAGCTTATAATCAAAATAATGCTCATGCAAATTTCCAGCTTATTTACTTTTGTGCTTCCGCATGTAAGACCTCTTCAAACTTTCCCGCCAACTTTTCCACACGGAAGTAAATTTTCGACGCGTTTGTGTTGTTAAGTTGGCAACTAGATGCCGGAAGCGCCCTGTGCAGCGGGTGTTAAGCACCACAGAACAGCAGATCTCTCTTCTGTGTTAAGCACAATGATTACGCCCCAGTTTGCATACAGTGACACCGGAAGTCGTTCCAAGTTTTACAAGTTTCAGTCGGCCAGTGTTCTGGTTTTCTAATTTTGAAAACTTGTGATGAAACCAAGTAGAGCTACTCTATTTAGTTTCATTACAAGTTATTATGAGTTTACATAGAGTTGCTAATTTTTAGGATTCCGTACCCAAAGGGTAAAATCGGGACCCTATTACTAAGACTCCGTTGTCCGTCTGTTCGTCTGTCTGTCACCAGGCTGTATCTCTAGAACCGTGATAGTTAGGCAGTTGAAATTTTCACATATAATGTATTTCCGCGTAATGCCGCTATAAGAGCAAACACCAAAAACAGAATAAAACAAATATTTAAGCGGAGCTCCCATACAACAAACGTGTTTTTTTGCCATTTTTTGCTCGATATTAATAACGGCATCAGCTAGACGCTTGAAATGGGGCTAAAAGGTCTTCCATACGGTACGGAACCCTTCGTGCGTGAGTCCGAATCGCACTTGGCTGATTTTTTTGACGCGATAACGTCTAAACATTGCGGTTTCACCCGCGTGAACTCTCCCTCAAGCACTGTACACCGTCCGGGGATGAAAAGTAGGCTAATGTGTTTTTATAAGTTATCTTCCCACCAACTTTTATAGAAATCTGTTAAGACGTAAAATACGAAAAACATCCATACAAATGCAATTTAGTCGTTCTGAAGTTTAGTCTTTCTGAAGTTTAGTCGTTCAGCATTTTAGTCAGTCTCAACTTTAGTCCGTCTGCATTTTAGTAATTCTGCCCTCGTAGGTTTTATTTTATTTTTAGGCAGTCAGATCATAAAGGAAATAATTGATAAAGTTAACCAGTCATCTAAATCTCATTATCGACAGCCGATCAAGCATTGTTATCGAAAGACAGCGTCATTAGTTATGGCGTCACAACCCTATAATTAGTTGTCTTTTAACGGTACATTCACAATAAGCCAGTCACTGGCGCCAGTAAAAGACTAACCCAATCCAATATTGACGATGGCGATTTATCTCACAGTGTCTCCCCTTTTGAGTGACACCTATTCCGCATACTGGTGATTGAAACCGCTACCTCGAGTCTCGGTTTGAAAATGGCAATTATCTTCAACTGTGAATAAAATTCGAATATGTAGGAACTACATATTCGAAACTAAGTATGTACTACATCGATGAAACGCATTATCATCCATGTAGTACTTAGTTTTCACGTTATTGTTGAGTTTACAAACACAACTCAGCCAATTTCGAAAAAATTTAAATGGGACCACCACTAAAGTGTGATCTACAAAAAAAAAAAAAAAAAATGCGTTATAAAATTGGCGAAGTAACCGCGTATCATACCTACATACAAAAAACACACACAGTTAAATTGAAAACCTACGTTTCTGCAGTTGGCTAAGAAAATTCAAATCGTAGTTTTGATTTCCTATGATTCAGTATGACACAGAACTTTATTAACTTGCGAGATAGAGCGGTTAAAAGGCAATCAAATGTAATGATCACAAGTCAAGAAAGAAAAGGGAATATTATTTTACAGATAGAATTAATCAGAAAAGACAAAATTTGAGTCTGCGTGTTTCTTTGATTTGCTATGACTCATTATGAATCTAAACTTTAGCGTAGTGTAGCGCGATTTACTTATACCACTTTATGTAATCTTTGAGAAAAGAAGAGAAGGTGTTATGTAGAGCAGTCCTAAAAGTTTCAAATTTCAACAGTCCGTACAGGAAAAAAAAGCGGAATCCTTAAAATAAACCAATTAAAAAGAATTTTCTTCAAATCAAGAAACTCTTTCAACACAAAAAGTTTACGAAAGTATTACGTACTCGTATTACGTAAGTATTCGAACTGATTTTGTAAAATTAACTGACGTAATAAATCAAATTGGTTCACTGGTCCTTGTTACTGGTGCTACACAAAGTCACTTTGAAGTTCGTAATTATTACATGCCAAAATCAAACATTTCTACGATCGACCCTGTCGTTATCATAGGGGCGGTGTTTGAAATGACATGGCATTATTGCTATGGCGATAAAGTTCAAAATAAAAGCCCTGCCTAGGAGACGTTTGAAGTTTGTCCACCATCTTTGTGAAATCAAATTTGACATTTGATCAGCAGTTCAAGTGTCATCTGTGTCTAGATTACATAGCAGTTTCTATAGATTTTCGACGCCATGTTTGTGGAATCATGCATCACAACTTTTTTACTTTATGTCACTTCTACTGTTTTTCCTTATTCTGAGGTCGTTATGGACTTAATTGGGCTTTGCATAAGCGTGCATAAATTAACCGTCACTGTCTATGTAGATTTGATTTTATACCTCTAGTGTGATTCGCTAAGTGTTTCTAATCAATAATTAATTTATCACTGTGAATCATTGGGCGATACCGTCAATATTTTAATGGTTCATAGGACGACCACTGCTAGACATAGTTCACACGAAAAGTTTTCAATCTAAGTTCATATCAATCATAATTCCTACGATATGTGATTTTTTTTATTTTTTTAATGAGGCTTTACATTGATAACTGCATTAATAGGTACATACACTATGAAAACTTACGATATAAACTAACTTAACGTGCTATTTTTTTAAGAAACACAGCATGCATTATTATCTTACAGTACAATTAATAATAAGAAAGAATATGTGCCCAGCCTAATGCCATTTCAACTTACTAATCCTCTGGGCGCTTACTGTGTTTCCTCTATGGTTTTCCTTATTTTTGATTCGATCTCGCAGAGAGTCCTCTCATAGATTGTTGGGCTTTATTGTTGAGCAAGCTTCAAAGCTTGCTCATCATACCCACAGACCCATTATTTTTTAAAGAGACCCATTGTATTAACATGATTGAATCAGAAGAGAGTATTCGACAACAAAAAATATCAAGTAAACTGAAAACTTTGATACCTTAGCTGCGAAAGCCTGATTAGTTATTTTACCCCTTTCAACTTATTTTAATTCACACATTTTCTACAACTGTGTATGACATCAGGGCTAGCCATCCTGCATTTACCTACTTACTTGTCTGTGTCTCAAACTGAGAATTAGTGGTGTGAAACTTATCCGTGTTTTTCATATGAAATACCGCAAAATCTTTTTTCCAGTCCATCCATAACACTTACATAACAGCAACTGCACCGTGCGTGACCCGGCCACCCCAACAACTCCACTATAACAGCCTCTGATGAGGCAATAAAAGTGAAGGACTGAAAAAATAAAAAGCATTTCGTGATTGTACTGCCCTAGGGACCCCCGCTGATGTACGACGTCTATACCCCTGTAATTTGCGAATTTCCGAACAACCTTTGGGGGTTTTGGCAAATTAACGAATTTGAGTTTGAGGTTATAGATGATTTTAGTTACCTACTCATTGCTGAGATCTTATTATTGGGGATTTATACGTATAAATTCACATCTCGCTGGTGCAATTTTTTACTAATAAAGATCAAAAATCATAAGTATTCGGTGAATCCCAAAAAACTATATGACATAACATTTGTTTTTGTCATTTAAGTTTTTTTAAATAACTTTATTAAATTGCCAGATTTGACGGAGTACTTAGTCTCCTCTGTTAAATAATAACTATCCAAACCAACTTTTTAAGGGCATTATGGGTATCATGACTGATAAAAGCTACATAGAGTTTTCATTCGTAATTACTTGAATGAAAAATTAAAATGTTACCAATCTTCGATGTAGAAGTCCACCTCACTATAGACCAGATACTTATTTAAAAAAATGATCAAAATCCTGAGTAAAAACGAAACTTTTATAACTGGTGCGATGTAAAATTCACAATGAAAACTGTTTTAAATTCCCGGAAAGAAATTCAATTTTAAAAGAATCTCGAAATAAGTTTCCAACAAAGCGTCCCAATTGAAATTCAATGTCCACGGAGACAATTTAATTTTGAGTTCACATTTTTAGTATGCGAGTAGCGGTTTAACAAATCAACATTTGGAATGTTCGATGTTCATTCCAATTCGAGGCGCGTCCGGACCAACCCTTTCTCTTTCCAGTTCATTTCTTTTGGAAGTTCTGATTTTATTCCCCCTACGTAAACGTAATAAAAGATCAATAGGATGTCATGTCCTAGTAATCCTTTCTTTGAGTTTTCAGTTACATGATTTCTGTTTGAGTTTTGGATTGGTTTGACCTGGTAAAAATAGGTCACAAATAAAAAATATGTAACCTATATCATTTATGTGAAGAGTATTTGTTGGTATTTTATTTCAGCAGACTTCTGAAGGTTTTAAAAATCTATTCAACTCTGAAAAGATTTTTTATCCAAAGAACGATATATGAGTCAGAAATATTAAGTACACTCCCCTACACAGACTTAAACCAAATTAACATTGTAACTGAAATACTTTTTCTTATTGTAGGTACTTCAACATTTTGTTAATTAAACTGAATTAATATAGATATGAGAGCAGTACAAATAAATGGTCTTTTAACAATTAGATATCTAAGTTTACTGTAAAAGTGCATTAACTAGTAATTATCTACATAGAACGACTTATAGAGAATTAAGTTATAACTTCAACCCGTTAATTATGATTCTAAGTTGGAGGTGCCGAAACTAGACATGCCAAAAAAAAAAAATTGCGTAGGTTTCATGTTACTTAAAATTATCGATTTTTAACACCTAGAAATACAAGCATCACCAATTTTCAGGTATCATAATTATGTAATAGAATTTAGAGGAGATAAGAACCTTTTAGCTATAAGAACAATGGATGTGAGGGTGAATGGTACAAGCAATAAAGGGCAATCGAAGGTAGAATAGATTGTGTGATAGATGATATGAGCATTATGAAAGTAAAATGTTGACATGTTGTCTGAATATTAATTAATTGTATCAATTAATTAATATTCAGATAATATAACCAGCTCTAAATATACGCCTATGGTAGTTCATTAAGTATTTTACTTAAACACCAGGAGCTGCATAATTGCATACCGGATAGTCACGTCAGGCAATCGGATTGAACCATTTAAATTAAAAGCAATTACCTCACAAGCAATACTAGTTAATTGAGTACTTACTTTAATGAAGTTCGATTGCTCCAGAGAATTGCTCTGATTTTTTCTGATCTGAAATTTTTTACTGTGTACCTAGGGAAAATTTGTGTCACTATGTAATACAGAAAATGAAACAAGTAATTTTAAGTGGTTGTTTATTTTAACCACCTACTACTAAATCCGAAATAATCAAGTAATACAATATGAAAAAATAAATTTTTCAATCACGTTTTAGTTACTTATTTATTAAAAAAAACTTACCCATAATTATGAGCGCTGATATAAGCGGTGAAGAAAGTTAGGATTTTTGGATTCTTTACAGTGACCTACTTATTGTAAACATCAACAATTATTTTTCGCAAAAAATAGCATGACCAACTTCACCCGTGTACAGAATTCGCGAAAATTTCGCACGCATCGATGTTACATTTTTCACATTATTGTTGATTTGTCAAAAATGGCTGAACCGATTTCAATAAAAATTTAATGAGATCAATTTCAAAGTATACTCTTTCCAATAAAAAAAAAGAATTATTGAAATCGGACTACTACGAAAAAAGTTATGCGTGGTTTTCTTCGATCAAGAATACACTGATCGAAGGTGGTTGTACATAAAAATATATAAATACGCGTCGAATTGAGTACCTCCTCCGGTTTGGTTCGTCAGTCAAAAATAGAAATGAATGAAACCTAATAACAAATTACTAATTTTCTATAACTTCTAGATAAAATGTAACTAATTATTTATCAATGATGATCAATTATTAAAGAATGTCAACGTCATTATACAAGTGTATAATTTCGTCTCGCAGGATCAAATCTGGTCAAACGCAAACCTGTTATAAGAACGCAGAAACAAAATCAAAAGTCATTGCCTTTCTAGCTTTACACGTATCGGTTTCCAATTTCAAGTAAAATTGGATCGCATTCCACCTGATTCTATACATGTCAGGCGTATTACGAAATTTTGTTAAATTAACATAAATGTAAATGTCCCACTTCAGAGGGCCGGCTTCAAGAACCACAAGTCTGTATATGCGAGTGTTTGGAGTGACCCTTTTCAAACTTTTACTAATTAAAGCGGCTTTATTTCATTTCGGACTACGGCTTTCATAACTTTTTAACAATCACGACGTGCTTGTACTTTATGCGAATTTCAAACTAATATGTGTATGTGTTAGGTTGGGTAATTAAGTGTAGGTTAGGTACACAATGTTGATGTCAATTGATGTATATGTAACAACTGATGATCACTTCATCTAAAATTTTACCAATTTTTGTGTACCTAACCTACATCTATGTTTTCATATGTTAAATCATTCTTATTTCATACAAAAATAATATTTTATTGCTCTCAAGACAATAATAATAATTGTACAGTCTATCCATCTTGTAGGTTGTTGTAATTGTAATGTTGCATAAACGGTATTTTGTTGACCCAATTTCCGTAATGTTATTCTGAAGCTGACATGACATTTTATATCTTGTATAGGTAGATAAATGAAATACTGCAAAAAAACATTTAAAATATATTATTTGCGCTGTAGCATCGTGCGCGTAACAGTTGCTTTTTATTTTATTTTTATTAGGGTTTAATTTAATTTAATGATAAATAATTCTTTAATATACCTACTTATCACAAATGTGGTACAGCTAAAATACTAAGTCATAATTTGTAAATTGTGGCAAGTTAAACTCTAATTAAATTAAAAAAAAGTTACTGTTACCCGCACAATGCTATAGCGCAAGTAGTGTGTAGTAATTTTACAATACTGTCTCAATAGCAGTTGAAATAAAATGATTTATTTTCATGGCTCGTAACACAGGACTTGTATACTTGTGAACTACATGACACTGGTCCCAGGTTGTTTGCATTACCCATTTCATTAGTCGTCCGTGTAGTTTTTGTGTTCAAACATCGCGAGCGACCATTCATTTTGCATGAGTAATTAGGTCTTGTTCTCGTTTCGTTTTTGTGTATGCCCAGTTGGAATTTTTTGAGTGAAATGGTCAAAACGAATTGGAATAAAGCCACAATGTACACTATGATGGCTGATGGATGTCTTTTACAATTTGTTTTAACAATGTGTGGAATGTTTTTCATTGCATTGCGTTGCAGTTAAGTAATCGTGTCTGCGTGTAGTTTTTGAGCGACTCTAGAGAATTCCTTTGCCACAAAGAGCGGTAATTACGATATACACTGTACTTTCTTGCTTGCTTTTTCAGTACGCTTGTGATATCAAACGTAGGATTTCGTCAAAGGTTCCGTTTCATTTCAATCGACATGCATTGCCAAGCTGGATATGTTTATATTCTCTAATTGATAAAAATAATCTGCCTTACCACAAAATACTTAATCACGCTTTAAACACTGCTAATCCGTGCAATTTATACTGCTAAAGACCGTCTAAAGCGTGCGTAAAAGTTTTGTGGTAAGACGGAATATGTTTTACAGGATGAGTCAAACGCATCCTTCAATGTGTTTAGCAGTTTCTAGCTACTTACACTAAACTTGTGCATCATGTTTTCTGATTGCCTTGTGCTTTAAATCACAAATAATATGTACTGTTCAGGCCTTAGTCACCGCTGGCTCAATGTGGGTTGGTGAATTCGCATACACCATCAAATTTCTTCTATGGAAATTTGTCAGGTGACCTCACTGCTTTTGTGTTCACCAAAAGATAGTGTGTAAATCCGTACATAAATTCCAAAGAAATCACTGTTATAGGCAACGGGTTTGTATTCACGCTTTACGCTTGAAAGACGAGTAATGTCCTCTATAGCCACTACTGCTTCAAAATTAAATGATATTTTAAAATTACTCGTAGATTTTATTTTAAGCAATTTTTTATTCAAAAAGTGCTCAATGAGTGCCTAGAGCTTTATCCTCGAGCACAACGCAGCTTGATAAAAATGCCGCCTGTCAATTGGCACATGTCAGGCACGTGCCAACTCAAGAACTTTGAATTATTGAAAAGATTCAAGAAAATAACAATATTTTCCAGGATTAAAGTGCCTCAAAACACAGGGATTTATTGTAGACATTTCTTTCTATTTTTCTAACGATTACTCTATACCTATATATATATGTCATTATTACGCAACAGCATTGTGATGTGCTGTAATCATGTCCAAAGAGATCATATGGTAGAGCAATTCATTTTATCTGTATAGCTTAGAGTTATTCTGAATATTCAACTGAAATACTCATATGTGATAATTTGTAAATATTTCAATAACTCATAATATTTTTTACTTATCATTTCATTCAATTTCAAATATCCATTTTTACTTATTTTTAGAGATAGATTTTTTCTCTGTAATTGGGTACTAGATATCATTGCCCGACACCGAGAAGGCTAGTAGGGGCTAAGTAAGCACTATTTATTTATTTTCTCAATACGTCTAAATCGCCTACAAGTCTCACCGTCTTATTAAATAAGAAGTATCCACAGCCATTATTCATGGTTTGCGCGCGCAATCAGTACAGGTCACGTTAAGAAAAGGGGACTGACCCCTCGTAAATACAGATTGGGCGAGATGGCCAAATTTACTTAGACACCAGGGATGCACATATTTCCGCACTTTTAGGACACTCGCTGACACTTTGCGGAAAATAAATTTGCCGCATTTTTTTCTTGTGCAGAAATGTGTTCATTTGAGTTACGTTAACAGCAAATACAAGTTTGTTTTCAGATCTAACCTACTTAAAACTAAAACATTGGAAAAACATTGTTTATCACAAAAACTGCACATTTCAATGAAAAAATTTGTACAGGTACTACGTACTACTAATTCGTATTAAAATTGTGTAATATAGTATTCATTCAGTCTATTCTAATGTTGATTTCAAAAAATACTTTTGGGCAGTTGTGTCCTATTAATGCATTATGGAGCGCAGTACCTACTGGCATCTTCAAATAGATGACCCGACACGTTTCAAAGTGAACCGATGCTTATATAATATCCCTGAATTAGGTATATTAAGTTGCAAGAGTAGGCGAACCGTTGAAACATAATTTCAATTGTTCGCCCACTCTTACAACTTTATCAAGTTTAACACCCGTAGGAGTGTTAACAAAAGAAAAAAAATAAGTAAGTATGTTTCAATAGACTTTATAAATTCAGAGGTAAGTCTTCTTATTTAGAGATTGAACTTTATAAACAAAATTAATAGAATTCAGTTCTGATGACACGCAAGTCTCAATAATAACTCCACCAAGGTTCAAAAAAAAAAACTTTCTCAAGACGTTTCCCCTTGAGCAAACGGAAGGGCAAAAGTAACATGTTAATTTTAAAAAGTAGGCTCGTTCCCATTTATTGACAGTTTTATAGTAAAAAAATGCAAGTGGAGTCCTGCCGCGCGGAAGAAGTGAAACTTCGACGCAACAGTGCTTTCATACACCCTCCATTTTAAAGCAACCTTGTTGAAAGTCACATTAGAAGGTTCACTATTGTTATTATTCAGTTGTTCTTCATATCGGTGGAAGCTTTACGCTGCACTTGGCATGATCTCCACTCGAGAATGGCCCCGATCGGTCTTAGGAAATTTGCCAGATTCAAGTGGATATCAACCATTTCTATGTCATTTTGGCAAAAAAACTAGTCGACCACTAATTGAAACGGCTTAATCTCCGAGTTTTTGGTTCTCTACAGCTACTCAATACCATAGACGAAACATATAGTATGGTTCGTCTATGTCAATCCTCATGTCTCAGTTTTGTATCTACTAACTTTTTTGCTTTGAGGAAATATTATAGCTCGATGCTTTTTTGTTACTTTAGCACGTGACTGTACTAGTACTTCGAAGGGCTTTCGCAAACACTGGAGATGAATCATAAAAACGCACAATAGTTTACGAGTGGGTACTACAGTTTTATGACACTCCGTTACACGTACAGACACCCATGGTAAGCAAAATGTTAGTTTTAGCTATTTTTGTTCAAAAAGAAGAAATGTTTAACTGGTTTTCTTTCTATTTTATCTTGTATTCCTATAGGTATACATAAGTTTGGATTGTAACGTAAAATAGGAGCATAGTGGATTTTCAATATGAATTCATATCTGTTTTATCTAAAAGGTATTTTAGTAATAGTTTAGATCAATTTTAGATTTCATTTCTTCATGTGAAGAACGCTTTTATTTTCTTGGTACCTATCATTTTGAAATAGTTTAGCCCAGGCGTTTCTTCGAAGCTATTTTTTCTATCAAACAGGGCCTTATCTTATAAACTATCAAATATAGAAAACCTGCAATATGTTCTAATAATAGCTTAGCTTGCTAACTAAGACATTTTATTATTTTCACAATAACGCAATAAAGATTTACCTGGAAACCATATTTTTAAACTACTTATATCAATTAGAGCTTGTCCATAAATTTCCAAATTATTTTCAAATTAAATAAGTAAAGCAAAATTGCCAAATAAAAGTTGGTATGTTTTTCATTTTAATAATTCGTAACAATATTATGGCCGTGATTTTAATGAGTTGGTTATTTAATAATGAATGAAAATGGCGTTGACCAGCTTCCTTTTAAAATATAGATTGCCATAGCTGGTTATTAATTAATTTTTGCGGTCTGTAATAAAATACCAATTTTCGAGTTACTTACGGAGTGGACATATGACCTCAATAAAACCACCACTGGAAGCAAGCCGCTTCCAACCGGTATTGTTCGAGATTTATAGTGGAAGATTATGTACAATAGTAAAAAAACGTTCTGAGGCTAAAAAGAAGCAAGCAAGAAAAGAAGCGTGCACAAAATTTTTCCACCATCGTACCATGCTTTTTTTCTGTCTCTATGATCTATTCTACAACATGTTGTTAACATTTTGACCGCCGCCGCCGCCGCAATTTTATTGGTGACAAGCTCTTACAATTGATTCATTTTTTTGATTGATTGATTATCAATAACGTCAACTTACGAGTATAATGCTGTAAAATAAAATCTTTTGTACTTATTTGATATTCGCCTATAAAAAGTGTGTTATTTATTTTTATGCAGTCGGATTAATTCGTCATTGGAGATCAACCTGATGTACGGATCCCCATAATTGGTGTTGAAAAGGTTAAAATAATTATTTGACAAATAATTTGGTGGACAAACTCTGATAAACAAAACGTCGACGCTCTCGTTATTGATTAGAAAGTATTCTTAATCCAGCCACCAGTGCGCAATTTGTCCAAGTTTATACGTTTCTAACATTTTCCATTGTAACAGGCTTTGAGTCATCTCCTTTCAGCGGGTAATCCCCAATAATGCTGGTTGTCAACGGAGCTGAAGGGTTCAGTGCTTAATTCCAATAAAACTTGAGACGTGAGATGAATTAGGATTAGATGTCTATGAGGCTTATTGATCACTGATTGGGGGCTGAAGGCATTATGAGCTTTAGATAAAGTCTATTTTTGTCTAAGTTAAATATCTAATTACGATTGCTTAAAAATGGGTAGGATAATGATTAACATTACAGCAGCCGTGGAATCGTTAACGCAGGAGATAGGCCTCTTATATAGATTTCCAATAAGATTGGTTGATAGTGATGCATATCCAGCGTAGTGTAATAAAAGTACTACAAGTAGATACCTCAAGTAGACATTTCTTTTCAATACTAGTTAACTTTATTAATGAAACCAACAACGCAATACAAGCATATGAAACAATACGAAAACAGTCATCAACGTTATTAAAAAATTAAAATGTGACTGCATTTTGTGTTATACGTCCTTAAACAGTTTTTGTACAACTAGATTTCTTTTAGTAATATGTAGACTAGATTATTAGAAAACGCCTGAAGTTGCATGACACCTTTCACCATCTTAGGAGAATAAGTACCTAACTACTGAAAACCATGTAAATACCAAAACTGATGTTTGCACAGCCCGATTGCTTCGCCTACTGACGTCTATAGCAGATTAATGAATCTGATTCGATAAGAGCACAACACTGCACTGATAGGTTTGTATCACGTACCAAATATAATAATAGACACCGACGGGAAATTCCCGAAGAAACGCCGCAATTTTCGTCAGCAAAACGTAGAAGAAACGCACGCGTAGACGCGTATTTTCGTTTATTTGAGAAAAAAGACGGTGCATGTCTCATGTCGAGTATCAGGCATGTATGGGGATGCAGTAATGAAATGCTGATGCTCATTCCCCCTCATACGTCCGTGGAATATTGATAGCGGTACCCTGCCGACAGGGCTTGCTCCACTCGCCGGCGAGGACAGAGTAACCGGAATTCTCTTTTGACTATGGTTAATGTTAGATAGGTACATATAGTTCTCTAGTTAAGCTTACACTAAAAGTATCTACATTTTACAGCATAATTATGTCGTGTTAAAAAGATGATGCAAGTCTCGTTTCAAGTTTCAGGCGTGTAATAACATGCTGATGCTCATTCCCCATCATAGGTTTGTGGAATTTTGATAACGGTCGGTAATGTGCCGACAGGGCTTGTTCCACTCGCCGACAAGGACTAAGAAGCCGGAATTTTACTCTTTCATCATTATTGAATATCAAAAGAGCTTACTTAGCTTATTTATGTATCCGAAATAATTTGAAAGTGGAAAGATTGCATAAACAAATTTATCTGTTTACGAGTCAAAAATAATTTACCTACTTACATGTATTTCCAGGGCATATTTCGCGATGAACTTTACATAAGACATTGTCATTGTATTATTAAAATTATGATAAGGTTACGATAACATAGTTGAAGGTACCTGGAAATGAAGTTATTTTCATAATAACTAGCTTTTTTATACATAATTTTATTTATCCAAATAATACATTCAATGTAATTCACATGTTTTCATAATTATGTCTACGAGAATATATCACAAATAGTTACTTCATGTGTTTTACTTTGGTAAAATATTTTTGCAAAATTTTGGATTAGAAAGTTCTACACCGGTTAGACGTCTACTTAGTTCGGTCCCGAGTAAACAACAGTAAAACCAATATTATAGCAAGTCTACCACACTCAGCGCTGGCTGTCAACGGGAATTTAAAAAATAAAAGAAAGGATGAAAAATTATCCCTTCACCGCCAGTTTTCACTTGGAACACGAGTTTCATTTGCCTCTGAATGACATTACCAGCGCTGGAAAGGAATGCAATTATTTTATGTTTACTTACTGCTCTGCAATAAAGACTATTAATTTTTTTTCTGTTAAATTTTTAAATGGTTTTGATGGACTAAAATATCCTAGCATAATTAACTGCTTTGTGTTATTTTGAACAAAAGGCGACAAGGTAACAAGATAAGCTCCGTCTATTGCAATAGCTGCGACTGTGACTTTCATTGACATCAGTTCCCAAAGTTCGGTGACACCGCCGTGCCTGTATGGTGCTGATCGTAGGAACATCAATGGTAAGCCACACGATGCGTTACAGCTCGCCGCGATAAAGAATCAATTTACTCCATCCATACATCCAGCCATCAGCCATAGGACGTCCACTGCTGGACATAGGCCTCCTCTATGGATCTCCAATAAGACCAATAGGTAGCGGCTTGCACCCAGCGTGACCCTGCGGTCTTAATGAGGTCTTCCTTCCACCTTCCTACGATGCGCTTGCCGGTTCGTGGTCTCCACTCGAGAACTTCAATTTACTAAAATTTTCGAATGACGCTTCGACCGACGTCCCGCTCCGAACGCTCGTGGACTCCGCTGCCTCCACTGCCGCTGCTGCTAAAGCCTGAACTCGTGGTCGAATCTTATACGGCGCTGCGCCGCACCTGGACTCAGCGAGACGTACAGGAGGAGGAGATGGCTTTTGGTAAGGAGGGATGAACTAGCACACCGTACCGCCACGACGAAGCAGTTGCAAATAAAAAATCTCGTGGTGGCCACGCCGCCGCGTCGCTCCGTTCGTATGTCCACCACAGTCCACTAACCTAGTTAAATCATTGTGGTGCGGAACGCCGCTCGGCACCATATAGGCCGGATCTTATACTGCGCAGCTTCGTTACGGACGCATATTAGAATAACCAGCGTCTTGATAACTTACAATTCTAAAATAATAATATTTTAACAATAAAAATGATCTCAATTATCTAGTACAAGTAAGCTACTATAATTTTGTATAAAAGTAGGAAGCATAAAATAAAATGAATAAGTATATTTCTTTTTTAAATAGACGGTTTCGAGAATATAGTGTAACTAAAGATATAAAAATATTCCTGATGTTGTAAATATCCAAGAAAAGTTGACCACAGTATTTTATTGTATATAGAAGTAGAATTTCGTACAAAAGTGGTACCTATATTTTTACATAGAAGTAGGAATTTTCAAATAATTGATTTCCTAAATAGACGATCTTGAAAATATAGTGTAACATATATTTAATATATATAAGTAAATATTTCTAGTTTTGTAAATACCTATGAAAAGTTAATTTTAATATTATTATTACTAGATGTAGGAAACGCAAATGGTACATTTTATACCAATACCTTTGTAATTGAGTCGTTGGGTAGTGCTATAACTTAATTATACTATTGCATGTCCGCTAGGACAAACTGTTGAGACTAACCATTTGTTACACCTATGTACCGACACAGTTTGAAGCAATAAAAATTTACTTTACTTCACTTTACTTTACAGAATTTCTTTTTCACTTGTTTTTTTTTTTACGTGTACTGCGGCGTTTCGTCCCGCAAGCGTTCGCCCCTCAAGCAGTTCGCACCGCGGGGCGAATCGCGCAAGACTCTTTTTGAAGGTCCACATTTGCCCCGAAAAAAGCTATTTTTATATTAGTTGCCTCGGGTAAGATTAACTTAAATCTACATGTTATCCATAATGTCGACTATTACATGACCGCCGTCAATCTTAATCTATCATACTCGACGCAAACTTTCCCGGAAAGTTATACACGAATTTCTATCGAAAATAAACTAAAACTCTCATCATAATAAAATTTCCCACTTTCATAGTTACATGACATGGGTTGACGTTGTAATAACATGTATCCCACCGACGCGGGATAAATGGGAAACCCGTGTAAAATTGCGTTTATAAGTACTTATGATCTGTAATCTTGAACATTTTCTTTGTCGACACTGCTTCTTTGAAGTTGAGGACAGCGAACTTTATCAGAGATTTTTCAATAATATCTAAGTAGGTTACTTTTTACTTATCTTATTATATAAAAACTGATTTGGCATCATAGATAAGACGTGTATAATATTTTAACTGTCAAGCTTAGCCAGGTTCAGGATACGGGCAAGCCGAAAAAAGTGCTTTGTGAATGTCCTATTAGTGTATTTACTTATTTTGTTTTCGTTGATCCGCAGCTAAGCAAAGTTTTGTGTTCAGTAAAGAGGTTATTAGCTAAAACTACATGTCACGGAAACATGCCGTTTCGGTGATAAGTGTATTAACTCGACGTACTTAACTGTCTCTGTGTATATATCGTTGAGTAGAGCAAAGTAGCAAGTACGAGTACTCAGAGCCTCTCACTCATTCATTTAGGTAAATTCAATGATACCATACGTATTAGTTCATTTCATCTCTTTCAGTTTCACTTTTACAGCTACCTACCCAGAATGTTTCACGGAAATGCAAACGCTACTACGCCACATCAACATAAAATTATGGTAAGTAAGTATCCGAGTATCTATACCTATTCTAATTTTAATTTATGATTTAGTACAAACATGCGAGAAAGCGCTGTATTCCTTTAACTTCCATTAAAACTCACTGCAAGCAATTATTCAATTTCAAGACGAACTGAACAAACTCTGAACTCCAATTAAGCGTATCAGATAAGAGTTAAATTAATTAGTGAGAAACGAATCGGTCATAAATTTTAGGAAACTGGCAGTGCGGGGATGCTTAAATCCTGTTTGAAATTTCCCTACTAATACCTTTATTTGTGAGAATAATTCCACCAGTGTTCTTGCGGTATTCCTTTATAATATTTTGGACGAAAGTTGGGACCAAATAATTGCGATATTTTGGGCCACTTCAAACTTTGCTCTCCGAAAGTTTTCGAGAAACTTCGATTGTAATTTGCCGTCCGTAGTCCTAAGTGCTAAAAATGTTTTATTTAAAACGGTTTTTGGTTTGTGAATTTGCCTGGAGGATGCCGATGAGTACCTTAACCGTTTTGTTAAATATCTTAAGCAATTTCCTGGGAAAGATTTAAATTTGTTTTTTAATTCTGCTCTAATATTTTGGTAAGAAGACTTGTAACTTCACAGATTTTGTTAAATAGCAAGTACTTAAAGCATTTTTCTAAAAGCTGTAACTACACTACTACTAGATATATACTGTGAGCAGTAAGTGAATAAAAGCGTATGTCCTGCAGTGTCCTAAAATTAGCTGAAGATGATGATGAAGTGAATACCTACATATTATCTTCACTGGAGTGTTTCTACTTAGAAAGGAAAATTAATCAAAAAAAGAATCTCTAAAATAAAAATTACACACACTCACACTATCGATACAGCATAAAATAACAATGAACGATAAGAAAATACTTACAGATCGCTGAAAAAGGAACATTGGTAAAGATTTTTCCTAAAATAAAAACATTACGTCTCAATGCAATAAAGAACTGCATCATAAATTAGCAGTAAGTACATTATTTCACGCATCATTGCACTAAGAATGTCGCTTACTCCATCTTCTCAGATTACATGCAATTTTCTTATTAACGTTGTTGTTAGTTGAACTTGAAGACGACGTGAGGTCCGGAAGTGATTCACTTGGAATGACTCACAAATCTGCCAAACAGATGACATACCCTTGTCCTATCTTATTCTCGGAAAGTGAAGAAAAATATCCGTAGTCACAGAGCTATTACAACTAGAAAGATAGCGGTGTTGTTGCTTAAGGCAATTCTCAACCACACTACTGAGAGAAAAACACGGCAACTAGCCACTGAATCGAGATATAAATGTCATGTCTTTTTTTTACTCATGGCATATTAAATCATTGCATCTCTTTCTTTCTTTTCTCGATCGACCACATTATCCCTCTGGTATCTCTGTGTCCGTAGTAGGGGAAGTAAGATTTGTCAGAATTGTTTTTGTGGTGAGTCATAAAACTAGGGACAAAAATAGATTGTGTCTAGCAGTAGGTACCTACTAAATATAGCTTTGAGACCCAATTAAAGCAATAAACTATTTTCATGAATGGACCAAAAATAGAACGAATCATGTCAAGTCGTCGTTAACTAATTTGGGTATTCAATTAATAAGTCTGGTATATTTCATTATCTTGTCTTGGTATCTGTTCGCTAAATTTGCATGAAAAAAGGAGCAATATTATCTCAAACATAAGTAAAAGGTTTTATACTAACATTTACACTATTTTGATTTTTTGTAGAGTAAGTAACTTAACATTGCCAATTTGGATTATTATAATAATTAACGATATGTAAAGAACTTCTACTACACTGTCATCGAAAAATGTAGCCAAAAAGGTATATATTCCTGTTGTAGTAGAAGCAGATCAAGCTATACAATTTTATTCCAACCCGTATCAGTAATTCAGTATAGACTATACCCGTAACATAAACTTGTGAGAACTTAACCGTAACAAAAATCTAAGAAATAAAGGCAGCCTCCAACCGTGGCATTTCCTCGCAATATTGTAAAACGATCGAGAAGATTTGTGAATATTACCGCAACACAATAAAATGCATAAGGAATATTTACTACTTTATCGGTACTTTTATAGTGACTTTGATTTAGTAGCAAACGGTTGCGAGGGTGGAAGTCCGCTATTTCCGATTTTACGCTTCGATTCGTGTGACTTACGGAATAATTTTTATTTTCACTATAAAGCATTTATCATCGGAGCATATTTTAAAACTGCTCGGATTTGCAGAGATGCGGAAAATTGGAATATTGTAGTTTTTATTTGCGGATCGAGAGGCGGACGCAAATTTTGATGAGGCGTACAAAATATAGTTGGCTCGGTACGAAATGTTGATCACAGAGTATAAGAGATAAGCAATTTGTCGTAAGATTGTAGGTATATGCCGAGCGGCTAGCCCTGGTGTAAGAGTTTTTATTTGTTGCTGTGACTGCAGAATTTGCACCTACATACCTGATACTCGGGTTTCCATTCCGATGCTTTACCAATTTAGCTAGGCTACACTTTTACCATATCAAACATTTTATCTTTTTTTTTTCATAGTACAAGTAAGTAAAGCTCTAAACAATATCATCCGGTGATCCGCGATCAGGAAATGCAACCATTGCGCGAACCACGAGACACATGAGTAACAAAAGTCCACGAGGCGAACCTCTAAGCTCCTGTAATGCACTACCTTATTCCGTATTATGCTTCAATTTTATTTTATGTTGATCCCTAGCTTCCGAAAATGGCTGCTAAGGGAACAGTAAAGCCGCGGCCGCAACGCTACAACGCGTATTACTAACCTGCCTTTACAATATAAAGAATTCATGAGAGAAGAATTTTTGACGAAAGACACACTGGTTTGAGTTTTATGCCCACGAATAAGTGTCTGATTTGTTGGCTGTTTTTTTTAGTGTTTTCTGGGTAAAAGGATTGTGGGGAGGATTTTGCAATGTCAATTTGGTGCTGATTTCTTACAGAATTAGGCATTTCTTATTTATTTAGAGATCTTATTCAAAGTATTGCTCTCCGTTATGTTTCGTATTTATTGATTGATGAGCTACCTAGGCATTATGAGAAGCACGAGTGTACTGACAGTAAGTCGATTTTATAGGCGTTTGACATAGTCTAGCGAGTTAGCAAGTTGTAATGACAATAGACAGGGCGCATAATTCTAAGAAAGGATGGCCAATAGAGTCGTAAAGTACTCTTTTAGAAACCACATATCAGCAAGCCCAGCGTACCTACCTCGATTAGGTGGACCGACGGTTGTTTAATTGTTTATTAAGATTTAAACGAATCACACCGACGATATAATCAATACTGCAGGAACACGCTGTATGCAAGTCGTTTTTAATTGGTCTTGTTGGAAACCCTTAGTTAGCGGAGGCAGACAGTAGAAGGAGTAGACGACCTAAGGCTGATGAATGGATAGCTGGACGCGTGTACGTAAGGAAGCATCCTAAAATAAGGTCAAAATACTTTCTAAGTAACCACCAAATCCACTATAAAATGCGGGTCTAAATCCAATTTTTATGTGGGTCGGAACTACGTATCCGAGTGAAGAATAAATTTTCTTGATTAGCCAATTTGTCTTAGTGTGTGCTCACAACACACGACTAATTGCTTGTAACGATA
This sequence comes from Hypomecis atomaria, assembly GCA_964007245.1. Classification (NCBI taxonomy): domain Eukaryota; kingdom Metazoa; phylum Arthropoda; class Insecta; order Lepidoptera; family Geometridae; genus Hypomecis; species Hypomecis atomaria. The sequence goes on along the minus strand of OZ023296.1, from coordinate 8,770,019 downwards.
GAGCTCATGCGATAGCAGAAAATTGTTGAATTCAATTAACCCGTGTTCGTAGAAACAAAAGACGTGCGAAAAGTAGTGAAATCGAACCTTATACAAGTGCAAAAATAAATAAATCCAAAAGATTGTACCGAGATATCGCAGTGCGAGAACAGTTGCTTTACCAGCGTGACGCGTGGGTTTAAAACCGCAACATGATTTATTTTTTAAATTACTGATTTCTATAGCACTGAATACTCCGTGGAAAAAAACATTGTATTGGTCATCTGCATACGTCGGTCAGAAGAAATTCGATGGCGTATGTAAATTCACCTAAATGCACTGGGCCAGTGCTGTGGATATAGCCCCCTAATCTTTCTTCATCTTTCAATTTCATGGACAGGACTATGTTCTACAGTGGTTTTTAGTAGTCATGTATGTAGAGCACAAGATTTTCTCCGATTTTTCATAACAAAATGTCATGAACATAACGTTTTGTGCGATCTTGATTAGATTGACACACTGAATATAACCTTTTATTATCCAGGATTTTACTTCTCGCTAAGATTAAACTAAGTACTATGATAAAATTAACTTTAATTACCTATGACCAATAAGTAAGTTCGTGTAGGCCGGGTGGTTAGCCCTGGTATCAGAGTTTTTGACATTGCTAAACGGTTAAAACAACAACGGGTCCTACAATTTAACGTGTCATTCAAGCCACGGTAGCGCTCAGTTGTAAATACGGTCACTCACGGTCACTCATCCGAAGACTGACCGTGCTTAACTTTGGCGATTACGGACAAACACTCGGTAAAAAACTACGTCATGAGCGCTACTTGGCCAATGAAAGCTGGCTAATGCAATAATACTCGTACAAATCATCGCACAAATTCTTCCCACTTCAAAGATACGCCGAAACGTAATCGAAACGACGACACATCTAACCCCAAATGCCAAGTGGGAAATAAAAAGAAACTCTGCGTGTTGTCAATAACATCAGTAGGTGTCCCGCGGGGCGGGGTCGTTCACCCCGGAAAATTGCTGAAGAGTAAGCAGTAGTTACATAGATACAATTAAATGAGATGTTGTAAAAAATTGTAGGTACTTATTTATACAGAACCTACTATTTTTTACAAGATCTCTTATAAATTCAACAATAATAAGTCAACAAGTTTTTCAAACGTTAACTAAGGTTTGAAAATTAGAACTAATTCAACAATAATGAGTCAACGAGTTTTTCAAAAGTTAGCTGAGGTTTGAAAATTTGTTGACATTGAAAATGTTTTTTTTTTATTAATAAAATGACTATCGCAATGATGTTTAATGTCATAATTCACTGCACTATTGTTGACGACGACAGACTTATATCTAAACACTCATTTTTGTAAATAAGTTTTTTGCCATATTTGAAGGATTGGTCTTCGCAAAACGGAGCGAAGACCAATACTTCATCTATGTTTGTTGCTTATAATTATAGCGTTGACATCGTTTGACATTTATAGAAATAAAGAAAATGTTTATTTACCAAACTGGAATTTGAATGCAATTTGTCCGAGAATTAACAATTCCGTATTAATTATAGCTATTTGGAGTTTCAGCGGCCCCAAAACTCCACAGGTCTAGGCCGATCTCAGATTTAATTTATAATGTAATGGTTAAGAGAGCTTGTAAAGAATTCTGTTGCGAAAAACGCTTGTGTATCTACCGATTTGGGTACCATCAATTTAAATCGTAATCAAATAAAGCACAGTTTTATTCAAGCTACGTTATCTAGTACATTTTCTCGTCTGCGTCTCTCTCTTTATTAGGGGCAGTGGTTAGGGCAAGTTATGGGATGCTGAGAGGATTGTTAGTTACTGGTGCTAGTCCCTGGAATGCCTCGTTGATGGTTTCACGGAAGTTTATTTTAAGGTAGTTGTTGTTCAGCAGGTGCCTACACACTATACTGGGAAATACTGCTCGGAGCAGAATACTTAAGTTGTGTTTTTTAATTAGTTTGGATAATTTATGAAGGTTATTTTTATCGAGAAGCAACATATCGCACGCAAAAACTTATACTGTTAGATATTGAAAAATGGATGGATGGATATTTACCTACCATGTTGTATTTCAGATTTATATATTTCGTACTTTTTAGAGCATATTAGTGGGTATTGTGTGATTGCCGAACCTTTGAGCAGAATATGGATCACATGCTTACGTGCCCACAGTGTTGGAGCCCCTATATGACACAAGATCAATACCTACCTGGCTACACCTTGCGGGATCGCAGTGGTCAAATATTAGGAGAGAATAATTCAACCATTAGATCGAATCAGAAATGAGGAGATCCGTAGAAGAACCAAAGTTACCGACATAGCCCAACGGATTGGCAAGTTGAAATGGCAATGGGCAAGGCACATAGCGCGGAGGACTGATGACCGATGGGGTCGGAAAGTTCTCGAGTGGAGACCACGTACCGGCAAGCGCAGCGTAGGACGTCCACCCACAAGGTGGACGGATGACCTCATTAAGACCGCAGGATCGCGCTGGATGCAAGCTGCTTCCAACCGGTCTTATTGGAGGGGAGGCCTATGTCCAGCAGTGGACTTCTTATGGCTGATGGATGGATGGATGAATTCAACCATTTTTAACAATGGCACTACGACGAAGAAAATGTGGGTGCTGTATACATAGACTTTATGATCTCACAGAAATAAAATTATTCAGAGAGGGTGTACTGAGTCGAAAGTGGGCTGCAATCTGTCAGGTTAAATATCTTTGTAGTCAAGAATGTTTTTGTAACAGAACATGACAGAAGATCCCACGCAAAGATTTTACAAAATTACGACGTAATAAAAAACAAACCAAGAAACCTTGTCGTGATGTCTAGACACGCCTACGTTTTAATCCACTCTAAGTAGTCTAAGCACTCACTAAAATAAGTCTGTTAGAACTATCTACGGGAACTTGCAGTGGGTGAAATTGAACAAACCTCACAAATGTTACTTGAAATTCTTTATGTAAATACTTACCTATTGGCATACATATATAGTAACTTGTTATGAAATTAACTTAATCTGTCAATTATAAAATAAAATAAATAAAAAGCCTTTTATTTCTCATCACTACATTTAATAGTACAATTCATTTAATCATAAATAATATTAATTTCATAAAATAGTAAAATACTCATGGTTATGTTTAATATTATTGCATTATTACATTTGTCGATTGGAGTTATTAATAGTAATCAGTACTTTAGTCAGTACTTTAGTAGTTTATATTTTCAAGTTATGATTCATTTACAGCAATAATAGGTACCTATGTTTTTCATTAGTGAATTTTTTAACTGATAATTTTGTCAAAAAATGTTGTGTTACATAATATTTTATCTGTCATTTACAATCCAATATTTATGACTGAAATCTTAATTACTACAATTATTTTAGATGATTCTGCTGCCGATGTTTTACTAAGTTTGATTAAGTTTTGTAAGTACCCTGACCTTTACCTACACTTACACATAGAATAGCATACATTTATGGTTTTCAGATAATATTAAATGCAACAGTAAATAATTTGAAGCTTAGTGTTGTTCGAACCAAGATGCTACGAGCAGGTACTAAACACTCTTATATAGTTTTCATTTCCTCCATAGTTTCTCCTTGCAAATTATTTTTATTACAGGAAATTACCGACGTCTTTGAAAAATACTACTACTACTAAAAATAATACTACTTAAAAATACTAAAAATAATACGGGACTTTAATATTTATTTGTATGGCACCGCAAGTACTAACAGCTTTTAATACTTCATATTAAATGCAACAATAGAGAGTAGGTACAAAAATTTAAAGGCGAATAGGATGAACCTAGATCCTTTGAATCAATTGGGTAATTTTTTTTGCTCTTTTTGTAGCTTTACCTTTCAAATTGGTACATTAATATTAAGGAAATTACGAAAAGGATACTACGTCTTATGTGACGGTAATGAAATTCTATTTGCAGTATAAAAACAGAGCGTAAAGCTCACGTCCCACGGGACTCTGAGGGACATCGTGGGGCTGACCGTCACCCTTAATATATCTTTTATTCTCAACTTAGGATACGTTTCCTTTTATATTCTCTTCAAGCCGTCGTAAAGTGAAAAAGATGGTTTTGGTTTGACCGTAATTATTTCACCTGACACTGATGGGCAGGTGACTACACGTAATTTTGTTGAAACATTTTTAGTTACAAGCTCACCCGACAGACGTTGCTTTGCCATATTAAAAAACATCTGGAGAGAGCTATCTTTATCACCTAGTGACATAATAGCCTACGACTTAGGTACTCTGAGACCTGCCTAGTTTTATCTATTTTATTGCAGTTTTGAAAGATTTCCCATATTTATTAATTTTTAAATCTGAATTGATAATAATACTCATGGCTAATGACATTATACTAGCGAAAATTTGAAATGAAAAAAATGATCCAAAAATTAATTGAAAGGGGTATACGAGTATTAGAGGCATATTTGACATTTTGTGGACATCTTTTAAGATTTTATATTTTGCATGTTATTGTCCAATTATTTCGTCATTGTCATTTGCCAATAATATTCCGTAACATAAAATGTAATAAAAATAACTTTTCATAATTAGCCATCCATCCCTCTCTGCCTGAAAGGGTTGTTACTGTTTAGCTCCTGTAAAGATCCCAAGCACCGGTTGCCCCCCTACTGCGGTTAGTGTGAGACGGGTAGCAAATACCTCGAAACTTTCTCAACTTCGCCACATTGCACATCTGCTATCTAACATTCATCTCGCTGATATTAGTTGGAACTTGCGAATTGATATTGCGATTGATTTAGGGAAACATATGCGCATTGCGCACGAGAGGAACACTAACATTAGATATATTTTGCGGTATGAAACACGTACTTAGAGAAAGTGCTGTTTTTTAACCGACTTCCAAAAAGGAGAGGTTCTATGTTCGTCTGTGTGTATCTTTTTTTTTGTGTATTTTCACCGATATTTCCGCCAATTGTGAACCGAATAGAAAAATTATATTTTAGTTCGAATAAGGGTAGGTATACTTCCGAAGTGGTCCCATTTAAATTTCACAGGAATCGGCTGAGCCATATTTGAAAATTCGACTATAATGTATACAATTGAGCGAAATATTCGAATTCTGTACACGATGGAAGGCGGTTTTCCCATTTTTTGCGAAAAATAATGATTGCATTTAGTGCTCGTACTGTAGCTACGGGGTGCAAAGTTCATATGGAGGGTGTCTTTCTATATTCACTGTCGATTGCCTCGGTGGCTCAGTGGTTAATCACCCTGACTACTGGGTCCAAGAGGCGTGGGTTCGATTCCCACCCAGGGCAAGTATTCATGTGAAACTATGTATATTGTGTAGTAGGTATATCAGTCTCCCCCCCGAGTGGGTTCCTTGTCGCCTTGTCGTGGCGGGGGGGCTTAGTAGCCAGGTCTTACCAGCCTGGTGAACGAAGAGGAACCCGAGGTGGGGCCGGCCTCTCCGGGTCTTGGGCCCAGACAAGCCCGTGCGGAGGCTGGCCAGTAGGTCGGCTTGCCGACTGAGGTGGACTGCGGTGTCGCGCTTGTCGCGATGCCGCGGCCGAGCCCATCGAGGCGGGGGCGGCGACGGGATGGACGGGCGGCGAGAAGGCCGCTGCCTATCCGTCCTGCCAGCGGCCCTAACGGGTGCCGCCAACGTGTTGGCGGAGGCGGTGGGGCTACAGGGGAAGAGGAGTGTCGGTATCGCGACGGCCGTTCTCCCTATCCTCTGCAGCCGTAGTGGCAGGCGCGGGGCCACTTTAATTGACCCGTTGCATCGGGACCAGGGCTGTCGGACACGGGTGCTGTCTGACGCCCAGTGCTGGTTGGTCCCAGGTGGTGGATGACGATGTGTCTGGTGTTCGGCACATCGTTATTCTGGCGGGAGCCGAAGCTCCGTGGTGGGGCCCGAGTTGGGCCAGCGCTGTCGGGTGCCGCGGAGGAGTGCGCAAGCGTGACTGTCCAGTCGGCAGGACTCCCACATAACCACCCGCCTGCCCTCGAGGTGCGGTGGTATCTATAAAAGATTTCCCCTGGCAAAAAAAAAAAAAAAAAAAAGGTATATCAGTCTATGGCAGCCATATGGACAATCTTTTCTTAGTTTGGGGTCAAGACCATGGCAGTGTAAGATATCGTCTAACATTTCTTAATTATTTTATTATATTGAAATATTGTAGGATATTTTTTCACATTATTGTATTCATGATTATGAACAACTTTATTTGAGGGGACAATTCTAAAATTGCAAAAAATAAATCATCTTCCATACATTTGTTCGATGAATTTTAATGAACTTTTTGTAAATTATTAGGGTTCACTCTATTTATCAAAAAATGGTTGTAGTATCCAGTCAATAAGAACAGGAAGATAATATGGATTACAGTATAAACAGAACTCAAGAAAGTACTTATTTGTTTTTCGATCTTCAGTCTATTATGATTATCTAACTAGTTTCAGTACAGCTATTACTATTAATTAATATAAAAGTCAATCTATGGAATGGAAGGAGGGTAATGTGATATCGTCTCGTAATGAATATTTGTCCGTCCTGTCAACGTCGCAATCATCAATTTCTATAATGAATTTGGGTTCCGCTTTGCTGAAAACGCGCTAGGGCTGTCCTTACATTTTCCAATCAAGGTATTAAGGTAGGGACTGCCTCGGTGGCTCAGTGGTTAGTGAACCTGACTTCTGGATCACAGAGGCGTGGGTTCGATCCCCACCTAGGGCAAGCATTTATGTGATGAACATAGGTGTTTGCTCTGTGTCTGGGTGTTATTTAGGTATTATGTATCTATATAAGTATGTATTTAAAAATATGTATATGTAGTATATCAGTCTCTGGCAGCCATATCACAAGCTTTGCTTAGTTTGGGGTCAGAGACCGTGTGTAAGATGTCCCCTAATATTATTATTATTATTTACAATTATATTTCTAAATATCGCCCTATGTGGGTAAGCTATGTAAGCTATGTAAGCTATATCTGCAATAGGCTATTAAAATACCCGTAGAGGTAAGTAATTAAAACTGCTTTTCTAGGAAATACCTACTTTGTGTGAAATATTGTGCTATATGTTAGAAGTTATGAAGATAGAAAATAATAAAAATAAGAAGTTATACAAGATAGAAAATAATCCAATGTATTTAATGTTAAAATTTGAGTACATTTGAGTGTAGTTATGGAAGCTGTTGGTGCCTAAGGGTAGAACGCTCTTGGGATCATTAGGTTAGTTTTGGTCTATATCATTATATTGTTCGCAAACAATTGATTTATTATAAAACTATGTCCATAATTATTCATTTTTCACATCGCTGAGTTTGAAAGATTTGGTGAAAGAAAAAATCGTGAGAAAACATACGCCCGCTGAACAAATTCGATTGCGTATGTTAATCCACCAATCAGCAGTGAGCTACGGTGGTGGTTACACTATATAGGTATAATGTCCTCTATGGTAGGTATGACCCAATCTTTTGAGAGCAGGCTATGTTCAATAGAAGGCTATTAAAAACTGATACACTAATATAGTATATTTATCAAATGCGTAGATTTACACTACAGCCTGAACCTCTAATTCAATGTCACTCGTAGTAATTACATTGACTATCTCTTTGAAATATCATTCCATCATCCCGTGACCACAAATCCATAAATCAATCTATTTTCGAAGGCCGTGACACAGCCCTGTTCCTCGGTATCCTGCCTATCGGCCGTAGATAATTAATTAATCGACAATACAATACTAACCCTACGTTAGTCGGCTGGGGCTGAAGTGACCCCTGGACCGAAATGACCCCTACTTTAGCAACTGTTTGTTTTGCGTGCCCAATCGGTACATGTGACGCTTTGAGTTGCTTTCAACCATTTCCACTAAATTTATAGTCTGGCAATATTATTGTAGAACGCGTGACAACACAAAAACATGCGAATTCAAATTGGTATTTGCGGTTACCCGTTCAAAAATATTCATTTACTTAGTTCTAGATATATCCCAACACATGCCTGTTACATTTAGCTGCGTCAAACATGTCATAAAAAATTAAAATTTAGTTTATTTAAAGTCGATTATCTTGATGATGTATGAATTAATTTCTTGTTTATCTAACATTTAATAAAAATATAACGGAAGGTACGAGTAATTATAATAATCGGCCCAGTACGAGTCCGACTCACGCACGGAGGGAATATTTATTTTATTTTAATTTTATTATTTGTTATTAAAGTGAATATACAACTAAATATTCTGTGAATATTTCAAGCATCTACCTTTTACCATTTTAAATATAGAGCGAAAAACGGCTAAAAAATCAGGTTTGTTGTATGGGAGCCCTCCTCAATTTTTAATTTTATTCTGTTTTTATAGTATTTTTTTATTATATGAGTAGTATTTGTTGTTATAGCGGCAACAGAAATACATCATCTCTGAAAATTTCAGCTTTCTAGCTATAACGGTTCATGAGATACAGCCTGGAGACGGACAGACAGATAGACAGATAGACAGACAGACGGACAGCGGAGTCTTAGTAATAGGGTCCCGTTTTCACCCTTTGGGTACGGAACCCTAAAAATGTAGTTAATTGTCAAGACACTGTCGAAAATCTAACTTCTAAATGAAATATAAAATACAATTTTTGTGTACTAATCCACTAAACTGCCATATAAAATACAGTGTTTGTACTTGTAGGTACTCTCTATTAATTGAGTCAGTTAATCTAACATCTTAAAAAAAGCAATAAATTAAGTCGAATAAAAGAGCTTCAAGGAATATTATACAAAGCGTGGAGCGTTCAAAGGATCCTGTCTCTACTTATTTGAAATTATAAGGTTTGAATGCCTGTTCATAATAATTTGTATTATTAACAGCTGAGCCACGTACTTAAGAGGTAAAAGAGAAAAACGGAGGCTGATTGTAAATAGGTATTTGGGATAAAATAATCAATAAGACTCTGCTTATAGTTAAGTTTATACCTATAACTTTTTTGATTCTAGATAGGAACGCGTTTGATCCCATCCTACCAGTGAGCTGTGCTGTGCTTATCGTGGCTAAGATGCGGTCTAGGGCGTTTCATGCTTGCCTAGAAGGTTAAACAACTTTTATTAAAGTTAGTAAAATTGTTATGAAAACATTTTTGTGACACTACAACGTTTCTTATACCTGTCTACCTGAAGTTGAACAAAACTGCAAAGGGCATTGTATGAAATAAAAAAACAGTACTGAATGATTGTTGGAGTATGAAAAAAAAAGTTTGTTTAAATATGCAAGCAGTTATTAAAGTAGACCTATACTTAGTACCTATTCGACTACTAATAGGTATTATGTACCTACCTATTATGTTTTGTTTTTCACGTAACGACTAAGTAGGTAACTAAAGTCTTACTGTATCTAGCTAGTTCTACTCTGACTTGGCTAAACATAATGACTCATATTTTTTTATTTAATTATTTATTTGATGTGATCTACTAAGCTTTTATAGCTTATTATAATATCTTCATTGCGTCTTCAAACTAAACAAATCTAAAAAAAATATTTAAAACGTATTAGCGACATAACACCTAATTATACCTAAGTAAATAGTAACTTGATCAAGAGCATGAACAATATTTTTGGGTAGCAACCAAAGAATTTATTATCCAATGAGATTATAGTGTTGTAGTAATACTAAAACCGAACAACGTCACGGGGCACCGCAAGTAAACACTTTCTTTGCTCACCTACCCACTGCGTTTTTCATGGAAATTTTCTTTGGATGATATCTGCGTAACAAATCATCTTATTGTCCTAGCGTACCCCTCGAAATGAGCTTTTTCCACACCATAAAATTAAATATTGCCGGAGAAGGAATAATTTTATATTACTTATCCTTGTTTGGGCTGTTGAATGAGTATTGTTGTCTGTTCATTCACAATGAAGGAAATACAATTTTACTTTCACAAAGGTTTATTCAGTATGGGGAACAAATACTTGCTCTTATTTGAATATTCCTGCTTCTATCTTACCTATATTATATTCTGCTTATTCTCTTACCTATATTATTTATTACCTACCTACTCAAATACATTTCTATCTAATTTTAGTAAGTAAGTAGGTACTTACCTAGAACCAACAACGTATTTTTAGCCTTAATCATAATAAAAATTTAAAATAAAATTTATTTTTAATTTTTAGTATAGCTAGTATTTACTAGTAGTTCTCCGATTAGTACATCTCGAGATACATCCTTGAACTGAACATTCATAAGCCGACTCGCTCTTGGCCGATTTGTTTCATACTTGCAAATCTTGTTAAGATTTAGATACTGAACAATCATGCTAAATAATATCAAAATCGGCTGATACATAGCGCGACAGAAAATTTCACCCCTTTTTGAGGGATATAATATATCCCTTTAAAAACCACCGAAGACGACAGTAAAATTATATTACCTACTTATCTAATATTAGAAGAACGGATGACCGATGGAGCCGTAAAGTTCTCGAATGGAGACCACGGACCAGCAAGCGCAGTGTAGGACGGCCACCGACTAGGTGGACTGACGATATAATAAAGATCGCAGGAATGCGCTGGATGCAGGCCGCTTCCAACTGGCCTTATTGGAAATCCATGGAGGATGCCTATGTCCAGCAGTGGACGTCCTAAGTAAGTAAGTAAGTTCGTATAGGCCGGGTGGCTGGCCCTGGTGTCAGAGTTTTTAGGCCGCCTGTAGGCCTCTGACATGGCTAAACGGTTAAAACAACCGGGGCCTACAATTTAACGTGTCATCCGAGCCACGGTAGCGCTCAGTTGGAAACTGCCACCCGCGGTCACCCATCCAAGTACAGTGAACCTCCTACGGCTGACATAGGTATAGATAGATAGAGTATAAGATAAAACCTGTGTACCAAGTTTCGTTGAGAAAAATGCAACTTGTAGACGAAAACCAACATCTGCACAGAAGAAAGCAAAATCACTATGTTATAACGGAGATCTTCCCTTTTTCTCGTTCAAAAAGGCATTTTCCAAGTGCATTACAACGTTACTAGTCCCATTCCGGGGAAGAAATAAAGTGATAAAGAAGTTAGAGCATAGGACTAATGAAACATGCAACGTGAATCAATCAAGGCCTGCCACTCAGCCTGAAACTAATCAACAAGTCACAAACAACTCGAAACTACAGAAGTCGAGTCGCAACTAGAACGCCTACATGGTTATTCATAGCAATAACTCGTGTGCAGTAACAAAATAATTTAGTACGAGTAGGAAACACGCTAACTAAAATTGAAAAGTAAACGGGCGGCTTCGATTTACTATTCGTTTCAGCGATAGGACGTCCACTTCCGAACATAGGCCTCCTCCATAGATCTCCAATAAGCACGGTTCGTAGCAGCTTACATCCAGCGCGATGCTGCGGTCTTGATGAGATAATCCGTGCACCTGGGACGTTATACGCTGCTCCTGCCGGTACATGGTCTCCACTCGAGAACTTTTTGACCCCATCGGTCATCAGTCCTCTGTGCTATGTGCCCTGCCCGCTGCCACTTCAACTTGCCAATCCCCGAGGCTATGTCGGTAATTTTGGTTTGACTCCGAATATAGCCCTCTCCATAGCTCGTTGGGCTTCTTACAGCTTATTGATAAAGCCCTTAATGAGAGACCACGTTGTAAAATGTATTACTAAAAGTCGTGAAACATTATTAACGATAAACGGTCACATGTATTTGAAGAAATTGGCCTGTAAAGAAACGGCTTCAAAATGTCTATGTAATATTTCAGAGGTAGAGGTCATAGAGTTAAATAGAATTAGCGCTTTCTCGGAATTACCGCTTATACTCGTAGGTATATGTACTTAAAAACGTTCATTCTTAATAGTAAATTTCACCAAAGTCGAGCCGTCAAACAAAATGTAAATCTTATTAAGTAAATTAAAAATCTTATCTTATAGGTACAGGTTGATTTTATTACGGACTTTTCTCGGATGGGTATGTTACAATACCCTTACGTTTAAGTAGATTTCAAGCGCTTGCAAATTCGACAGAGCCTTATTGCACAAACTCGCTTCCGTGTACGTTGTGGCAGTCTAGTTGTTTGCTAAGTTTAGTAGCCAAAACGTTGTGGAGTACAGTATTAAAAGTTTACAGTTTTTAAAATGATCTAATTTTTAAGGCAGAACTATAAAAATAGGTACTTATTTAGGTACTATACAAAAGTTGTTGTTTATAGGAAATGGAAGCACATATGAGATAAAACTCGTAAATATGTTTCTGTATATTGTAAAGTGGGTTTTTATTTTAGAGTAAAAATAGAGGTAAGAGTTATTTCTTCTTAAGCAACACTTGCTCACAGAAATCAAAGAGGAGCATTTTCATTTTTCACAATTCCATACCTTTGGCGACAATACGTACAATGCGATCGTCCTAACTATGATACGAGAAAGAGTTTATTTTAAGCAGTTTTTGGGGAAACATATATTTTTATTTTCCAAGCCAAAATATCTTTATTAATGGTAGGTTATACTAGGTTTTAGAATGATTACTTACTGAAAATTATCATTTTCAAAAAGGTGGATTTATGTAATAAAAATTACTCATTTAAAATTTTTATTTAACTCAAATCCTGAACTTTGTCTTCTCTTGGTACTTCATGTCATTCGAAATCGCTTGTGCACATCATTTTCGATTTCGAATGCTAATTATTTTTCTAAACTTGATCGCGAGCTTTAATACTGTTTACAAGTATACTGGACTAAGTGCAGACACAATGAGCCGGCGTCTAGGCACCCCAGCGTAATGCACGGCAGTACAATAAAGCATTCTCCCTTCGAGTCTCAGCTGTTGGATCGAAGTGAGAGTGAACGCAAGCATTTGCAAGAGCCCTAAACACTGGCTACAACCGTCCATTCTTGCGCCGTCTAGTCTTTAAGCTGTTGGCTCTAACAGGTGATACAATTCATGTAACACAGGTGTTAATGGTCCGCCCTTATTGCTCTATAATTTGGGTGCTGTAATAAACAAAAGAGGAGAATAGCAGCAGCAAATAGAGTTAGTCTGCTTGCCTTTATTCCTTTACGCTGAGGTTTTATAGCGACGATATTTCAGCGCTTGGGGCGTTTTCTTCACACGTCGCAAGATGTGTTGACTTAATGATAACTTTACAACAAACTTTATTTTAAAGTTCTCAATTCTGCAGTTTTTATACGTGGTACGTTTTTTAAAGTTGGAGCTTCTTTTGTAGCTCTATTGAATTTTAATAAAAATTCGAATGGCACTTTTTAGGAATGCATGTTTAGACTAAAATGTAGTCGGTTGCTACGTTATTGTCGGAAAAATATTATTTCTGCTAATCAATGAGCGACAGCAAACGGCATTTTTAACCGACTTCCAAAAAGGAGGAGGTTCTATGTTCGTCTGTTTGTATTTTTTTGTGTATGTTCATTGATAATTTCGCCAATTGTGAACCAAACCAAAAAAATATTTTTAAATTTAATATTTTTAAAGGGTACTCCCGAGACGGTTCCATTTAAATTTTAAAGAAATCAGCTGAGCCGTTTTTGAAAAATCAACAATATTGTAAGCAATTCGAGTGAAATATTCGAATTTTGTACACGATGGAGGTTAAGACTTTTTTGCGAAAAAGAAAAAAAAATATCCTCTCAAAATAAAAGTAGTCTTAACTTTATTTACTGTAGGTACTAGAGAAACTAAAAATCAACTGTATCAGTTCTTTTTATTGGTAAAGTAACTACCTACATGTATCTTGTCCTTTATTGGAGTTGATGTTCTAAGGCTATGATGATGGTCAACATATAGAACAGTGTCCACTGCTTGGTATGCAAATATCGGACTAAAACTTCCTTTAGATTTCGCTTTGCTTCATCTCCTTTATTCTCCATCCTGAATACGAAAACAGTGTTCAAAAGCATCCACCGGGTCTAGATAACGGCTCCTGGGGGTGCAGTAATTAAATTATAAACTTTAGCTCGTCCTTAGGAAGGGTCAACGCAAGTAAACGCCATATCGTAAAACTTTATAACGTGCCAAATAAAGGGGTTAACTTTTACATTTGTTTTATACTGCTATCTACGCGGCAAGATTGTTAAATTGTTCGTGGATGGAGCTGAAAGCTTTTGTTTGATCGGGAATTAAAGTCGTTTAGATTCCGATCACCGCTTTTGCGAGTTGTTTTAAAAGTGTTTTTGAGGTTTGTATCAAAATTGTAAGCTGTTTTGTATTCAAAGTATTTTTTAGGAAAGATTGGGAATGAAACTTAAGAATATCGAAGATTTATTAAGAATTTTTACTTGCGAAATTGTTTTCTTTAGCCATTTGAAATCTAGATAATATAAGATAATGAATGCAAACAGCACTCAGCCATTTTTTGCTTGTAGGTACCATTGTTATCATTAATTTGACAATAGGTGAGTACCTTCACTACAATCATACTTACCAGTTTCAAATTCTTCAGAACACAAAGAATAAATTTCTTCTATCAACGTTTCGTTTCCTGTACTAATAAAATAATAGCAACTTCCCGATCACAGTACGAGAGATTTTCCGGGAATCCCTATTACAGCGCTACTTATATCCCATCGAACCCGGAAAATACCAACACCGTACCATTACCAAAATTGCATTTCCGAACTTCTTTGTCACAAACGTAACATGGTCCGGAGTCACAATTCGCCTCGTATAATTCAATTCCACTAAAATTCTTACAAAAGTTGCCCTTTAACTAAATACCGTGAAAGTTTTTTCTACGTGACCCCATCAGCAGAGTCCCAGAGGGTCCTATGTGTACTTTCGTTCTCGTTTTATTCAACAAAATGCTGGTTGTGTTTTATTACTGGTTTTAGTCGAGGGTTTTATGTGTGGGATTCATTACTAAAGATGGAAATGCTTACGAAAGCGTCTTGGATTTACATAATTTATGTAGTACCTGCAAAACAGCGCGGAGTATTTTCGGAGCTGTGGAGCTCAGGGTCATGAGGAATTTACATATTTGTTTTATAGATTACTTCAGTACGTTATCAACTAAGCCTTGGGATTCTTTTGTTTGTGGAGTTAGCAAATTGCACGTTACTTTGTCCTTGCCATAAGCTTTTGTAAGTATTTTATAAACATGTACGTGTTTATGTAATATTTTTCAAAAAATGTGAAATTAGGTATACACATGCTTTATCAGTTACGAGTATTCAACAACTATAGGTACAATATGTTAAACATCAACGTCATTACCATATCAGAAAATACACTTGCGCTGCTGGACCTTCTTGAAGCCTTCCCTAAGTAGTAAGTATATGTATAAGTATAATATATATAGTATAAGTATACCTACAATTATACATTTCCAGTAAGACCGATTAGACCTAGCATTAGCATCCTGCCGACTGGTCATAAATGTTGTAAGTAAATACTCCTTGAAGATAGAAGTTATACAAATATGTGTTACTACTGGAAATATTGCTAGCAAAATAATTGGGTGTGTAAAATTTAAAAACATTACTTACCCGGGGCATAGAATTGTCTCTAAGATCAACCGATACCACTACGCCACGTAAAGAATATCGTGATTATAATTTTAGGTAGGTAATAATTATGAATTTTAACGACACTTCAAAAATCAATAGTTGATTCGATTACATCATATCAAATCAACTCTGGTCAAAATTACACAACCCTGAAAAATTTACCACAACCCATAAATATTATATCTAAGGATTCTTTGACAACCAAACACGTCCGAAATTGCCGTGACCGGGCGATTATCAAAATCGTGACTATTCCTGACCCCGAGGCAGATGGTCCAATTGACCGGATCCGCATTATGTACCGAACCTCACCTAATACGAGCATTAGCCGTTCGATATAACCCGACAGATGGCA
Source organism: Hypomecis atomaria (assembly GCA_964007245.1). Classification (NCBI taxonomy): domain Eukaryota; kingdom Metazoa; phylum Arthropoda; class Insecta; order Lepidoptera; family Geometridae; genus Hypomecis; species Hypomecis atomaria. The sequence goes on along the minus strand of OZ023296.1, from coordinate 8,754,141 downwards.
AACGGTGTATTGGTTCGATATTGCTGGCCTTTATGAAGTGCAAACAGTTTAGGGACCGTAAGTGCTGCGGTAAAATATTAAGTTTGTTGTGTTTACAAACAATTTACGCTAGTTCTGATGCAGATAATGTCCTAAAATCAATACTTTCTTTACTTTCTTATTAAATGTATAAATCGGAAAGTTATTTGTTGGTTTGTTTATTTGTAACTCTTTCACCCAGCAGCGGAGATACGGATCGACCAGATTTTTTGCATAGTTCTATCTACTCTAAGGATAGAAAAGTTTCATACTCGTATACAACTAAGCTAGAGCGGCATTGCTAGAAAAGATAAAAAAATATTTGATTAAAATTAGGACACCTAACTTACTTCTACCTCTACATACTCGTACCTGATGCCCGTATTAGCCGCATTTACTTCAACCCGACAGATAGCAAACGGTGTATTGGTTGATAATAATTGCTGGTCTTTATGGACTGCAAACAGTTTAGAGACGGTATGTAGGTGCTGCGGTAAAATATAATATTAAATCTGTAGTGCTCACAAGTATCTCCATAAGTTAACTTTCAGTACTTTACGTTTTCTGGGAGGAAACATTATAAAAACTAGGATTATCTTACAGCTGAATGGAATTAGTGTAAGACCGAAAAGTTTAGTAAACGAGGAAGGAAGCTAAGATAGCCCTAACGTGTACCAAATTGCCAAGAATATGTTGAAGGCAATTCTACCCATGTTCTGCATTAGTAAAATACGTCATGATACTTATTTTATAACTACATGTGTTTTTCTGACCGACAAACCACCGGAGAAGGCACTCAATTCGACGTGTATATACTACGGATTTTTTTTTCATAATAGTTCGATGTCAATAATTCTTTTTTTATTCGATAGTGTATACTTTGAAAGAAGCCATTTTTGATAAATCAACAATTATGTGAAAAATGCTACATCGATCCGTGCGAAATATTCGCGAAATCTGTACACGGGTAAAGTCGGTCATGCTATTTTTTGCAAAAAATAATTATTAGTGACGCTCTAAATAACCCGACATATAGTGAACGGTATATCGGTTCGGTATAGCTGGCTTTTATGAGATGTATACAACTTAGGGACCATAAGTACCTAAGTACCTACTGTGGTAAAATATTAAATTTGTTGTGTGTAAAAACCGCAATCCCGCCGCTCTCATGCAAATAATACGTTCTTTATCATTTTTTCTGGATGATTATGAGCTATTATAGGTATAGTAAAATTTATACAATAAATTTTATCACGTTGTGGAGTAGAAGAAAACGAATTGATTCCAAGAAAACAAATCTCACATTCATTTATGTATTTAAAAATAAGTGTATGTAGTATATCAGTCTCTGGCAGCCATATCACAAGCTTTGCTTAGTTTGGGGTCAGAGGCCGTGTGTAAGATGTCCCCTAATATTTATTATTTATTTACTTATTATTATTTAAATTACTTATGAAAGCTGCATTTACAAATTGTAAGCACGGAGCGTATCGTAGCGTAATCGTATACCGGACTTTTAACGATTTTAGTATCTGCATTTTCACGTAGGTACGAGTAGATACATTCATTTTTTAATACTGGTAGCAACTTGTTCATTAAATATCATTCAATGAATCTATAGCTACAACCGGTCCTAATAACAACCAATTAACCGTAGACACCTACTTCATAATTATAACCAAACCCTGTTAACACCAAAGAGTTTAAGCAAAAACGTCTTACTTTTCCATTCTCAAAGACCGCCTCAACGTTCCCTATGAGCGTACAACGAACCCTCAAAATTATTCATTCGGTCATCGGGCCATTCAACTGCTCTTTTGAACTACCCTTTACAATTAAGACCGCAAATTTTTGCGTGTTATCCTTCCATAAAGATAAATATAAGATTTTATGCACACGTCCGGCAATGAACACCGTACGTATTAATCTAATACTGTTTGTTTGTACAACCCCTACCACGTTTCACAAACAAGGGGAGGGGATTATGACGTTACGCTAATTGACACCGTTATTTTGGAAACCTAACATCGGTCCCTTGTTTCGTGATGGTGCATGCTGATTAGTATTTTAGTAATCCTTGGGATTATGTGAAATAGGACGCTTTTCGTACTGAGCGTAATGATGAACAAGGCATATTCTGATGCTAGGTAGGTACCTACAAATATGGATTTTGAATTGGCTTGAGCGTTTAAATTGTCTCTAGACCGACTGTGGTTTGTGGATGATCATTTAATTCCTTTCTGTGTAGGTAGTAGAAGCTAAGTAAGTAGTGTATTATGATTATCATTGTATTTTGTCGTGGTTAATTACTTAAAAAATATAAGAATTAATTTGCCGTGCAACATGAAAATGCTCTTGTTGAGTAAAGTTTTCTATTGCTGTTTTTCTATACGCAGCGCGCGACATTAACTCTACTTGGCACTTCGATAATATGCGCAATTGTAACACTATGTGTATAACAATTAACACCTATTTACAAAACGACAAAATGTTAACTTTGATAGTTTTGCAGTCACCTCAGAAGCGAAGTCATAATATCTTATAGAATCGATTGCATCTTTTCTTTCAACAGTTTCTTCCAGTCAGACAGCAGCTTTTCAGAGCAAGACAGAAAAGTCTGAAGTGAGCGAAATAAATATTCGAATTTTGACGCTACCTTTGTTCCTCAATTTTCTTACCTAAGCGAGATTTTTTTGAGTTTGTCTAACTAGGCACACGTGCCCAGTACCTCTCGAAAATTACTACCTACTCAGTAGTAATTTTTGGAATAGTTCATTTATAAGTATATCTACTTATGCCTACACTTATTAACTTTACGTATAAAAAACGATACAAAACTTATTTTTTCAGCCAACATTTGACATGAAATTAGGCAACGAAATCTTTTTAAGTATAAATCAAAGCAAACCATCTCATTCATTTAGCATTAAGTTTTATTTATAATCGTATTGAATTCTGCTCGGTAAAGACTTCAATAGAATCTTTCATTCCGATAAGTATCACTAAGAAGCAAATAAAACCATCAATGCCACTACAATTTTTATAACTAATGTCTAGCCGGTCCCATCTACAGTATAAAAGTTCGCAAGTTTTTGGCACTTGAACCAAATTTTGATTTGCTAGGAGAGTCGATGGTACTGGACAGGGGTGAAGATGTATGTGAGGTGTGTAGGTGTCTGAATGAGTGCAGTTCCGGGCGACCTATTCTGCCCTAATTTACATAGGAAATAATACATAATATAGATTACAATAGGCAGCCGGGATGGTTCTATTTTTTAAACGTTAGAAAATTACTACTTTTATAATCACATGCTATCCTGTTTCAACTTACACAGATTTTCAGTGCCCAGCTTTTGATTTTTCTTACTCAGTCTCGTATCCATTTACGGATACATCATAGAAGGCTATTAAAAATAGAGTCCCGGATCTAGTGAGGTGCCGGGAAGCATCCATAGACCTTGTGTCAACTCGCGCGGCAATAGCCTTGTAATTGACAGAGAAAAATATAAAATTAAAAATTAAAAAGAGTTTGCTTTAATGTCATCAATTCTGAAGGAACACGTGCCAAAGTTTCGGGTTTGAGATCTATTTTTGGCTCGTCTAGACTCCAGCCAGACGGGCTCTCATACTTGTCCAGTTTAGTTTGATCGATTCAAAGCCAACTGATAAATTATGAAGGTTCAGGCCGTGACGAGGAAACGCATATGATATTATAGCGTGTGTTTTAAAGCTAATGTTATACAGAGTGGAGTGTTGACGCCGATATTAAATGGAATCTCATATTTAGCTTTCGGTTTTAAAGGCTTCAACAAGTTTTGAACTTAAAAAATAAAGCTATTTACTAAGTTATGTAGGTGCAATTTTCTAAAACCTCATTTTGGATTAATCTGTAACTAAACAGCGATTTAAGCTATTTCGAAATTTTTCAAAAAAGCTCGGATAGATAGGTATTTTGATAAGTCCAATGTCAAAATAACATGAATGAGTTTCTTATACTGTATGTTGCCTTATTACTTCCTTTACTTGTCTTATCTATTAACATTTAGTTTATTTGAAAGTCAGCTCTCCACCATGTATAATGAAATAGGTACGTGTGTACAACGTTGATAGCATAGTGGAAGAACATTCGACTTATAAGGTGAAGAAAAAATCGTGAGGCAACCTACTATTACTTAGATGTTGAAATCTGGCGTTTCTGTAATTACTAGACTGTTGTTTTCTTCCTTTTTACGAATTTAAAGCACTATTTTCCCTTATAACAGTTAGTTACTTAATTTATGTGATAAGAAAATTAATATCCAAATAAAAATCCACAACCTGCTTAGATATAGAGTAAATATTTGTATTTGAAAACTAGACGCTACCCTAATTCTAAAGCTTATAGGTATTTACTAATCACTAGACAGAATAAAAGATTAAAATTGAAAATCTAATATTTACCTACTTATCTGCCAAATGTTACAAATGGTCCAAAGTTTCCGAACAAAAAGTTTCAAAGTTGACTTGAGAAAGCGTCTAGACGCCAGTCAGTACCCCCTTAACTGAGCCTGAGCCTTACCCCCATACTTTGCCAATTACTGTTTGGCTTAGACTCCACTAAAGCAGAGCAAAGCGGATATAGGCGAATCAGAGCAAAATACCTATATTATAGTCCGCACGCCGAATATAGAAAGCAAAGAACAGAACAAAAACTCCACCTTGCTCTGCTAACAATTGAAGTCTTGTTTCTTGATAAGTAAATACTCCATTTGTACAGTGGACTTACGGACTACCAGTTTGTTTATCGACATAAAGTAATATGAGGTAATGTACCAAAAATTAACCTTCTTAAAGTTAAAAACTTTTAAGTACATAAAAACACTAAAACTTATACCAAAATAAAAATACAACTAATCTAAAAGCCCTACAGCAGAGGGCAACTTGGCCAGAATGCAGACGGCATTGCCTTGCTGAATAGCATTACGAGTACTAAGCACATGGTCAAAGACTCTCGGGAAAAAATATTTTGTCGTGTTCGTTTTTAGGGTTCCGTACCCAAAGGGTAAACACGAGGTCATTACTAAGACCTCGATGTCCGTCTGTCCGTCCGTCTGTCTGTGTGTCACCGGGCTGTATCTCATGAACCGTTATAGCTAGGCAGCTGAAATTTTCACAGATGACGTATTTCTGTTGCCGCTATAACAACAAATACTAAAAATAGACTAAAATTTCTCGCTATTAATAACGGCAAGAGGAATGGGGCTCCCATACGGTACGGAACCCTTCGTGCGCGAGTCCGACTCGCACTTGGCCGATTATTATTAAAAGTTTTTTTTATATCTAAACTGAGTTTGAAACTAAATGTGATGAGTATATCATTATACTTTTTCAAAAATAGGCAAAATATTTTTACTTCAATTATTTGATAACAACATTTTATACTCGCACACTTGCGCACGTTGTCACCCTGCTGCTTTGGTGGGGTCTGAGCCTAAGTTATGACGTAAGAGGAGACTTTAATCTCTATTGAGTGATGAGTGCACCAGATTTTACTGGCATGAGTGTGCTTATTGGCACACGTCAAATTACGCGGACTATTTGATGTATTACATTTTTACACAAGTGAAAAGACGAACAACCTAATGCATATACATGCTCAGAATACGTGACACAAATCATCTTGATACAATCAGAATGACGATATTGAGAGGTCTACTAATTCAAATTTAGTCAACGTTTCTAGTCATTACAAGAAATTTAATCTCAACAATTGGATACATCAATATAAGGCCGAAATCAAAACTAAAATTATCTAGCTCCAAATTCGAATCGTGATCGATCGGGCTTAGAATTTGAAGTCATCATCCATGGATGAATGAAGGTCTCGCTCAGCGGAGCGAAGACCAATCCTTCATCAATGTCATCATCATTATCATGAAGAAATAGAATGACCACTGCAGAACATAGGCTTCCCCTAAAATATTAAAAGGATTTTATAGTGGAACGGTTCAACATTTTACGATTACCTGAATGCAGGTAGTAAAATGCGAGCGATTTTTGACTAACCTTATTAAGAGTTCATGGCGTAGACCTATAATTGTGTATACTATGTATATTAGTGGACATCCTATCGTACATATAACATATAATTATATGACGATGATAACAACACTTTCTATATGGTACAAAACTAGTTGTCCCTGAACAAAAATAAAACTGTTATCTAGGTTATAAAACGTTTCCAAGCTCTTCGTAATTTAATTGCTGTCCACTGAAGTGAAATAAAAGCAAAATATCCCAAGACTCGTAACATATACGGCAATGTATCAGAAAAGATCGTATTTTACGTTCTTCTAAATTTATTATACCGTGAGAATGAGAGTCTAACGCCTTGAGAAATAATAACAGGCGATTTATATAAACGCTGTAAAGCATTTTATGTAGGGAGGTACAATCTTTATGTATTTTGCTGTTTAGGAGAAGTGTGGAGTACCTATAATAATAGAATGCCGTCAAATTAGGAATTTTGGCCTGCAAAAATTGTACAGAATTGTAATTTAATTTCTAGATCGTGCTGTTGCAGTTTGAAGTGAAACTTCTACTGCGACTTCCAACAAGGGTGCGTTCAACGTTTAACGCTACCATGGAGGGAGTATGAAAGCACTGTTGCGTCGAAGTTTCACTTCTCCCGCGCGGAGGGACTCCACTTGCACTTTTTTTTACAGGGCAAGTGCCTTTATTGCTGATATATTGCTGTAAAGTGAAAGCTATTCTTTTATAATAATAAAACTTTGGCTATCTCACACAAAACTTAATCCATAGACGCAGAATACAACAATTACTACATTGCTACAAAAGTATCTTATGACACTAAATTGTAACGTAGAAAATGGATTTTTTTAGAAGCCTGCAATATATTGATGAGCAACATACGGTTGAGTTCAACGGGAATATTTTATTTAAGGTACAGATCGACAGTAAACTAATTTTACTTTACTGGATTTTTATGGACTATTTATGTAAGTACGAGATAAAGAGATAAAATAAAATGGCAAGGTTAACGGTAAATGAATTTATTTCTCGTTTGATAGGACAATATTTTTGATCCGGGACATCAGTTACAATTTTAGTCTAAATATAAATTTGAGTTTAGGTTTATACCTATATTATTATTTAATATCTCCTGAATCTTGATTAAAGGTAAGCTTACTAGGGTTTGGAGAAAGAATCTTCACTACATATTATAAAGCAAATTCGCTATTTTTGTGTGTCTGTCCGTCTTTCTCTCTATGTATTTATTCCCTTACATCTTTCAAACTACACAAAAGATTCAAATGCAGTTTTCACTAAGTATTTTTAGAATGTTGCAATCAGAAAGTTTGCAGCTATGACAATCGTACTTGGGTGAAGCCGGGACGGACAGCTAGTACTACTATACATGGTTATTGGTAATCAATTATCATCCTTTTAGGGGCTTATTCTATACATCAAAACTACTAACTTATGTTCTGCGACTTTTGTCAAAACTCAATAAAAAAATCAGCTGTTCCATACATTTTATTGCGGGTAAACGATATTTTTCTATGGAATAACAATAATTATTTTTTAGTTTTGACAAAAGTTGTTAGTTACGAGTATGATTTATAGAATAAACCCCTGCTAATTGTTTATAAATAACCCTGTAGGTATAGAAGTGTAGATGTAGATAGTAAGAGCTTTAACCTTATTGTTCATTACTATGAATACCTACTAGATACCATGCTGGCGACCGCTGGCAGGTTGATGGATAACTTATAGCCTCGAGACGTCAATAATTGATCCAAATTGATAGAGCGGTGATGCACTTCCTGCTAGATTAGGCTAGTCTATATTGATGTTTTGGTTGCCGATCGGAATCGTAGGTTCATCTTAGTTAGACATCCTTTGTAACCAATAGGCTTGACACTAATAAATTTCATTAAATAAATATATGCATACGGTAGTAACTGTATTTCGGTTTGTGATTTTTCTACTATCTAGATCTAGAAAAAGTAGCAAGTCGCTATTCATTGCACTAAGATAAAATTAGCGATGCTTAGAATTTTCGGAGGTTATTTCCATTTGCTGCTTAATACTGGCCTGCTTACCAGCCAGGTACCATACCAGCTAACCAACAATATTCTTCGAGCGAAGTTGGTCGACGCAAAACAAAAATTAAAATTAGTGGCCAAAATTGAAATCTGAATGTTAAAGATAGACCAAAACACGCAAATGATACCTGAGAGAACGATAATACTGAGACCAATCACCAGCATGATGCCCCTCCATATGATGTCAACAAATATGTCGAAAGTCAATCAGATGTACTTGAAATAATGTCAAAAAAGAGAGCAGGCCTATCAGCATGGACATTTTGACCTGGATCAATTTTTTATGTCATTTTTCATAAATTAGTTTAAAATAAAGGAATGTATTTTGTTCATAAATAAGGGACTAAACTTTGTATGGCTAAAACAGCTTATCATATAGTTGCGCTACGAACATTGCGTAGCACCTCTACAAGTTGTAGACATTCAAACTACCAATAGTTTAGGTGTTATATCCATTTATCATGTCTATGTTACCTGGGTACCTACTTATCTCATTTTTATACATTCTCGAATATCAATTTTATAATATTTTTGTAATGTTTGATTTCATTTGGAAAAATACTATTAATTTTCTACCCTACTTGTCCCCCTAATGAAATTGGTTGATTTTTTTTCAATTCACACTCATTAGGGATTTTTTCATCACTGACACTTTGAACTGAGTCATCGTTCCGTTCCCAAAAAGCTTTTTCTTTTTAACGGCGGCGGTCTAATTAATAAAAAGGGCAGTTGGCACCCAATAAGCTGTTAGGGTGTATTCTGTATCAGTATCATTGTTTGAAATGAGGCGAGGTTACATTTATAGTTGCATGGGATTACAATTCGTAGTGTAAAACAGTACTCTAATGTGATACAGGTCTATTTGTAATGTGATATACGTCTCTTATATTTAAAGCACTTAATATTTAGATGAGAAAAAAATAAAATATCTGGTTATGTCATGAACATAATCAGATATTTTATTTTTAGTTTAGTTTGACATAGTCTGAACAGTCAGTCAGTCAGAACCTGTACTTAGTGATTAAATTAAATAAAATCTCCGCCAACAAAATCAACTTCAGCATCTTTTTCTAACAGTTAAGGAGAAATATTAATTTGAAATATTTATATTGTGTGTAACCATCCGGTTAAAAAATTGCCATAAATTATGTCGTTATTTTTATGAATTTAATTGCTCTAATAAATATAATGATTTTGGAACATTCTTGTCGCTTTAGATACAATACATCTAGTCTTAAAGTACGTATAAAATTAATGACTAAACAATAAATAAATTTAGTAAATGGTTCTGAATCCCATTCCTTTATTTACCAGTTTTATTTAAAAATGCTATCAAAATAAAATTCAACAGCACTCGTTGAAATGTCAGTATCAATTTTATTCACTGATAAAGCTGAACATTGTACAGGGGGTGTATTCTAATATCACCTCACCCATACGTATTTATTTACGAGGGGTAGATTCTGCACATTGGTAATCCGTATCATCTGCTACTGGATAAGTAATTATTTAAAAGGGAACTATTATGAACCGCACGTAAGTCCAAACGCGTGGCATGCCCTAATTGTACATCGAATTCTTTGATTAGGAGGGTGTCTATAACTTACAACTTTCTTGAGACAATCATTTTTATAAATCTTATTTGAAACACAAAAAAATTGTAAAATATATTCTTGAAATAGCTATTTGAGTTCTATACTCATACTTACAGTCCGTTCACAGTTATTTTTTACCTCTGACAATTCTAACTCTACTTTTGCTGTCTCTGTCATTACACACCATCACAGGTTGGACAGAGACAGCAACAAATGGCAAAGGTAAAACAATTTAGTCAATTCGGTAAAAAATGAAAATTTAGTCATACATGTACAGCGGGGCAATTCTGTCAATCGATCTCGTTACTAAAGTGACACGTTCTCGAACCTGTCTCGTTTTTCTGACAGTTTTGAGCTGTCGGAACTGTCAGAAAAACGAGAGAGGTTCAAGAACGTATCACTTCCGTAAAGAGATCAGCTAACAGAATTGCCCCGCTGGTGTCGCACAAAAAAACGACTCGAGAAGTGGCACAGTGATTCTTCTTGTCTCATAGGTGCTTCGACTGTTTTCCTGTCAAATACATTTATGTCATCAATCATATCATTAGTGTAAAATTTTATTTAATTTTATCATAATCAAGTCAGTCAACTTTGCGTCTTACCCTTGGCGGCCTGTGTGCTTCTCTTCTGATGATCCATCTACGTGCGCGGATGCCGTGACAGATGTGCTTCGTACCGCCATGGAATACTTCATCCCATTTTCGGACGTGCCTTTGTCTAGCAAAGCTCGGCCCTGGTTTGGGCCTGATTGTGGACGCGCCGAAGCGCAAAAGCATCAGGCATACCTGGCTTGGGTCGATGCTCGAAACCGTAAGGCGAAGGACATACATCTGAGGAAGAAGGAATACAATAGGGCTGCTAAGTCCTGCAAAAAGGTTATGCGGAGGGCTCGCTTTGAGCATATTAGTCGAATAGGGAACAGGCTTGCTTCATACCCTGCGGGTAGTAAGGCTTTCTGGTCCTTAGCTAAATCGGTCGAAGCGAACTTCTGCCGCCCCTCACTGCCTCCGTTGCTGAAACCTAATGGTTCGCTGGCTCATACCGCGGTTGAGAAGGCAATTTATTTGCATCTCAATTTGCGGAGTCTTCGCGTCTGGACCCCGGTAGTGCGAGACCTCCAACTTTGCCAAACTGTGGCACCTCAATGAGTGAAATACATATCCGGCAAAAGGAGGTTCTCAAAGTTCTCCGCAGTCTAGATGTGAACAAGGCCAGTGGCCCTGATGGTATTCCAGCTATTGTACTAAGGACTTGTGCGCCTGAGTTGTCGCCTGTGCTGACTCGCCTCTTTCGCCTCTCTCTGAAGACAGGTCAAGTGCCCAAATCTTGGAAGCTTGCTAACGTGCAGCCTGTACCTAAAAAAGGTAGCCGTGCCGACCCTGCCAATTACAGACCGATTTCGATCACGTCCATACTTTGCAAGAGTATGGAACGTGTTCTTAACAACAGGCTCCTAGCGTACCTAGAAGCGAATGACCTACTCAGTGACCGTCAGTACGGCTTCCGCCGAAACCGGTCTACTGGGGACCTTCTGGCGTACGCCACACACATATGGAGTGAGGTCATCGAGAAACACGGAGAGGCGCTGGCTGTCTCCTTGGATATCTCCAAAGCATTTGACAGGGTCTGGCATGAGAGTCTTATTGGCAAGCTTCCTTCTTACGGCCTACCTGCTGATTTCTGCGCTTGGATATCTGATTTCTTGAGGAATCGGTCGATACGAGTAGTTGTAGATGGCTGTTCGTCTGACCAAATGGCTATCAATGCCGGTGTTCCTCAGGGGTCAGTGCTCTCTGCGACGCTCTTCCTACTGCATATTAACGACTTGCTAAAGCCCGGTATTTTTGGGTACGCAGACGACAGTACTGTCGTGGAGAGCTACACATCCGATGTTAGAACGAGCGGGCCACAGATCGAGTCACTCAGAAAGGCTATGGTCGAACGGCTCAACTTGAGTCTGGAGGCGGTATCTGACTGGGGTGCTGCTAACCTGGTCAAGTTTAATGCCACGAAAACTCAAGGCTGTTTGTTTTCGGCCAAAAAGAGGCCCTTCCAATTGTCTCCTGCTTTCTGTGGTGTATCCGTTCCGGTATCTGACAGCTTGGAACTATTAGGTGTTACGCTATCATCGACTCTCAACTTTGGCTCTTATATAGAGTCAAAAGCGCAATTAGCCTCAAAAAAACTTGGTGTTCTCTCTAAGGTGAGACGGTATTTCACACCTGAGCAACTGCTTAGTCTTTATAAAGCGTAAGTCAGGTCTTGCATGGAATACTGCTCTCACCTTTGGGATGGCTCTGCCAAATACCAGCTGGAGGCTTTAGAGTCCATTGAAAGGCGAGCCAGGAGGCTGATAGGCAACGAAACTTTGACTGAGTCGAAGCTGCAGAGTCTCGGGCATCGACGTTGCGTAGCGTGTTTATCAGCCTTCTATCGGATACACTTCGGTGAGTGCGCCCAGGTGTTGCACAATCTGGTCCCACCTGCCCCTTTCTTCTATCGTACGGCTAGACAGACGCGACCAAAGCGCCACCCTTTTATGGTGGACATCCCACGCATTAGAACCAAGCGTTTCGAGTCCACATTCCTCATACGAACTGCCAGAATGTGAATCGCTTTGCCTGGGTCTGTCTTCCCGCTAGAGTACAATGTAGGTGTCTTCAAATCCCGAGTAAATAGGTATCTTCTAGGTAAGCGTGTTACATCCTAGACCGCATATCTGCTTAACATCAGGTAGTGTGTAGTCAAACGCAAACCTATTCGAAATAAAAAAAAAAAAAAAAAGTCAAAAGATGTCCACTGCTGTCACATTGTCTGTCCAACTGATTTCAACGAGACTGGTTAAAACAGCTATCCAACAAAATGATCATAATCATTTACTTTTTTTTATTACTAATTAAACAATCCTCTCAAGAGATCGTAAAGAAGCATTAGACACGCACGCGCAGCACTAAGTACTTAATCATTAATCACTTTACGTTCCAGATAAGGCACGCATGGTCACCCTACACATACGAAACATAAATTATAATACAGGGTGTGTCACTGCACTGTGTTCAGTTTACAAAACTTATTAAACCACGCTGATTGACTGCACCCTGTATAGGTGGACGACCATGGCATGATTTGGCGTAGTGCTGTGGCAAAAACGCATGCAAATTATTGATTTATGATGCGAATCCTCGATGTTGTAGATCCAAAGATACATTTGAAAATATGTGATTAATATTATAGTGCTACAATAGGCCCAATTATAAAGGCGCCATCGTTATTTTAATAGCAATTTAGAATACTCCTGTTTCTTTTTCATATGCATTCGATAAAGAGAACACTTTTCATCTTGCTATTAAATTTACGACGGCGCTTTTGTAATTCAGCCTAATAAATAACTTATAAATAGCTAAAAAAATTAAGTCATACATTACATGCAGGTGTAGACATGGTCACAGATTAGATGATGTAAGCTTGGTCTACTTAAGTCTCCAGTTATGTTTTTTTTTTCTTATAGGTAGGAATAAGTAAATACTTACCTAATAATAAAGCCTGAATGCCCGGAAAAAGTCGCAACCAGCGATAAGCCTGCCAGTTTTAGACTACATTGTTAAATTGTTTTCTTTTAAAGTTTTATATCTAAGGTGTTCTTTAATAGAGGATGGAGTTATAATAGGTATAATAATTGTAGAGTTTTATGTCATAAGTGTAGAGTTTTATATCTATTTAGTAAGTGAGTTCGTATTGGCTGGGTGGCTAGCCCTGGTGTCCAAGTTTTTAAGCTGCCTGAAGGCTTCTCACATGGCTAAACGGTTAAAACAACCGGGACCTGTCATCATCGTGTCAACCGAGCCACGGTAGCGCTCAGATGTAAAATCTATTTAACAGGTAGGTACTCGTATCTATATCAATATTCTACATCCAATAGCTTTCCTCAAATATCAGCAACAAAACTCAGAACAGCAGAGCACACCACTAATGTTAATACTTTCCTAAGTGTTGTTACACAACATTAGCTCCATTGTTATCTGCTACGGGCCCGTCTGCAATCTGCGCATCCCCTTATAAAAGATTACATTGTAATACGAATAGCGATTAAAAAAATGCATTCAAAGTTGCCTTTGTAACAAGGGTAGCTTGAATCTTTTGTCGATAGATTTTTTGGGTGTCACAACACTAACTTGTTTTCATTCAATACTTAATTGGGATTGATGAACTGTGACTTTTTAATTGACTGAAAAATGTATTTGGCGTAAATTTTTTGGGGCTGGGTGCCTTTGAAGTTACCTACTTGCCTTCTATACGTGGTGTGACAAATTACATGTCATTATGAAGTGTGTGCTTTCCGTACCCAAGGGGTAAAAACGGGACCCCTATAAGACTACGTTGTCTATCCGTCCGTCTGTTTGTCTGTCACCGGCGTGTATCTCAAGAACCATGATAGCTAGTTAGTTGAAATTTTCACATATGTATTTCTGTTGCCACTATAACAAAAAATACTAAAAACAGAATACATATTTAAGGGGAGGCTCCTATACAACAATTTTTTGCCGTTTTTAAATAACGGCAACAGGTAGACGCTTGAAATGGCCTAAGGGGGCGACAATACGGTACGGAACCTTTTGTGTGCGAGTCCGACTCGCACTTGGCTAATTTTATTTATAGTTGGTGATATTGCAAAGGAACCTTTTATTATTAACCGGGATAAAAAGTACTCTACTACCTAAATTATATCCATGCAAAAATCAAGTCAATCTCTCCCTCTCTCTATTGCTGCGTGAAAGAGTAATGTAAAAAACAAACGAACGAACACACTTTCAGATTTATAATATTATTAAGGAAGTAGGGATAGCTTTATAATAACTAAGTGATTTACTTTACTTAGTCACTCAGTCAGAAATAGTATTTCAGCTTTAGGATTCATGAAATTTATAAACGTAGGTATCTAATGAAATAATAAATGAAATAAATGACAAAATTTTAATACATTTATTTTAATATAAAATGCATTTTCAGTATCACTTTCGTGTTCAACATCAACATACATGAAGCTGACATACATTCATACAAATAACAGTAGTAAGCTTTAACGTGCCTTCCAAACGCTGAAGCTTGAACAAAGAACATGAAATACAAAGTCATAGTTGTGCTTCCTTTATTTGGTTTGGGGAATCTAGTAAAATTGTAGTCGGTTAGTATACTAAGCGCCACACAAGTCGGCGGATTGGAAGTTATGCGCAGAACGCTGCGCAAAAGCCGAAATAAAGGTATGCGCGGGAGCCAGAGAGACGAGACGTCGGGACACACCCGCCCGCTCGCTACGCTACGCGGCGTCAGAATTGTGCGCACATGCGCAATAATTAGCGAATCACGGCGAAGTGTCATCTGCGGCTAACTTCTCATCCGCCGATTTGTGTGGCACTTAGTATAACAAACAAAAAAAGTTCGGTCAATATTACTCAATATAACATTATAATATGTACGTTTGTTGAAAATTTTACTTTAACAGCAAAGGTAACATTGTCTTGGCTATGTCAAAATACTTTTCAATGGTTCAAAAAATACTTTTAATTTTTTAATTTATGAAATTGCAAGTTTTGATTATCTGATTTAGGCGCGGCAGATTTTTTATTATCTTTTAAAAGTATGAAAGACATTTATGGTAACTTTGAAATTGGATACTACGATTTTTGAGTTATTGCGATAAAATTTCCAAAACTATACATCAAGACTTATCATAGGGCCTGGTATAAAATTCAATTTTTATCGTCCGAATAATATAACATAATTTTGGTCATCTTCGACTACAATTTGTACAGACTAATTATGTTTGAGCTTGGGCTATGGTCGAGCCCAATGTTGTATCTATAGATAGAGTCTATCCTACTTAAGTACTAAATAATCAGAAACAGTAAAATTAGTATAGGAATACTTTGAAGCATAAAATTAAATGGCTTGTCAATTACAAATGTTATAAATTATTATTTAATAATCATAATATGACAGTATAAAAATTACTTAAAATAAAGTAAAGTTTAGAAACTTTTAGTAATTAATTACCTGTGATAGTAAGGTAAGTGATAATAAGGAAGCGTATTTATATGTCTACAATTCATGAGATATTCTTATAAGTATAAGAAGCTGTGTCGTGTAGGTATAATATCAAATTCATCATAACTATAAATTAAATTATTATTTTACCTCAAAACTAATTTCTATTACTTTATCTAATCTATATTACTAATACTAGATATAGTTTAAAAGTATACTGTTTTTTTTTTCTGTTAAATTAAACAAACTTTCGAATTCACGCAGTTTCCATATTTTCATAAATCAAAACTTGAATAAATTATAAATATAAAAGATATGGCTTGATCTATTATTTTTTTCGTGTCACGGAATGTTTACTTTTCTGGTGGTAAATTATTATTACATAAAAGATTAAAACTAACTCTTAAATAAACTAACAAACCATGATTAAATTCTCATTAAAATAATATATAATTATGTATTTACACAAGTATATAGTTTATTTACAAAAGCTTAACATTACTACTTAAAACTTACATGTGTATCATACGAACTAACTTAACATAAATCATTATACAACTATCAGATTTCATGACTGATTTTAATGCAAATTCGGTTGAAAATTATGTAGGTACTAAAAACTTAAGTAGAAATTATAGTAGAAAATATTTAAGAAATAGTAGTGTAAAATGCATTTATTGTGTCAGAAAATACAGAGTAACGCTATAAAAACAAGCATAAATTAATTATAAAAACTTCGTGACAGTTACTGTTATAAAGCGATAAAAAATATAATAACACAAAAAATAAACTGGTATTATATCTATATACATGTATTCCCTAACATAATTATACCCTCATATTGACGTAAATAGAAAGGTACATAAAATACTTTCACTATAGAAGGCACCTGTTGTACCTTTGAAGCAGAAAATATATAATATAGGAATAGATATCCTGGTTATATTATATATTACTTAGAAACAGATTACTGTAAAAGATTACAAATAGGTATACTGTCGTATAAAAATATATATTGTAGCAAACGTGATGATATAACTCTTAAAGCCGATTTTATAACCATTTTTTGGCAGTTACAATACTGGTCGCGCCCCGCACATGACACAAGCATACTTCCTTTATATTTATTACATGAGAACAAAAATTCTTATGATATTCCTAGTAAATTGTTACCGAACTATGCTGTCCGAAGCAATTATAGTATGGTTTATACTGCTGAGTTTTTGCCAATGATTGACCCTCCACTAGTGGCATATACTCTATGACCGTCGAACTCAACTGAAGAATTTCTCTTGATGCCGTCGTCAGTGTCCTTGAGCGGTTCCTTTTCATCCCTGTTATAATAAATATCAAATTAGTCTTATGAAAACAGTTGTAAAGCTAATTTACAGCATACGAGTATTATACAGAAGTTGATTCCACTCTACTTTATGTTAGATTAAATGCTAGAGACGAAGAATATATCATATTACTATTATATACAGCTTGGTAAAAAGCAAATGTACAATTATGCGGCTGATATGATTAATCACGAACCAAAGCAATAAGTATGCACATAGAACAGTAAACCAAAATTTTTACAAACTATTAACTAGTAGTGGAGTAATCACATATACAGAAGAGAAATGACAGAAATTCAATGAAATGTTAAGATTCTTACACTGGTGTGGTCGGTATATAACTACTCATGGTGATGGCAGCGTGAAGAGAGATAAAATGTTAATGTTAGTGGGTGGTAGTGCATTTTTAAATAATCTCAAAGTTATGGAGTGCTCTATGAAGGAATCTTCGATTAAATAATTCACACGAAAAGAGAAAACTCAATTTAAATAATAAACAAAAAATATCTTCAAAACCGTCGTAAGAGATGTTCCAGATTTTCATCATTGATTTCACAAATTTCACATAAGTAATTTCAAACCACATCATTGACAATGACTAATTTTGTACTCCATATCTATCAAATGACAATTGCAAATTATATTATTAGGTTTATATACACTACGATTTATAATTTCATTTTAAAGCACAACAAAACTACAGCTTTTCACACTAAGGCACAACGCCAAGCCCTGCAATTTTGTACAGATACATACAAGTCGGTTAGGCCCAGGCTCATTGCAACCAAAACTTTTAAGACGTGTACTGTGACACGGGCCAAACCGCATCCGCACAAACATAGCATGCAGGCAGACTATGGCAGCAGGGGTGCCTTACGTCGGAGTGGACACGAGCTTGACCGGCGGCGGCAGGGGCGCGGGGGAGGGCGGCGCGCGCGGCTTCGTGCTGCAATAAGGGAGCGGGAAGCGCCAACCGTACAGACTAGCGGGCAGAAACATCTCTAATCGACACACAATAACGGAACAGGGGACTGGACTTGGACAGTAAAAACAAGAACAAATACAATTATGATGAAGTGCTAACTGATGTAACTGATGAACTGATTGATAGTATTAATCAGAATAATAGATTGATCTGTTAACACGAGAAGATCGTCTAAATAAGTCAACGTCTAATATTTACCTTCCGAGCTTAGCTTCGTCTTCTTGATGCTTCTTGCTGCGTCTACCGCAGATAGTTGCGATGACGCCTTGTCGCCTGAAGCACAGCAGCAGGAGGTCCACAATAATGAGGCAGATAAACACTCCAGCCAGAGCGAGCCCGATGATCGCACCGCTCGACAACAGTTGGGAAGGAGCATATCCAGAGCGTTCGATACCTGTTCAAATACAAATCACAAGTTATACTATGACAAGTTTATATAAAAGAGCAGTAGAAGCAAGATACTCTATTGAGGTTTTAACAAAAATGCTGTGTGCTAGATAATCTACTGCTCTTTCTATTGTTAGTTTTACGCATCATATCAAACAAGCTGGAGATGTTAGATGATACGAGAGTGATTGTAACAAATATGAAATGGTGTTTATTACTTCCCAAAAATATATATGAAGATTTCAAGGCATCAACATTTGCTACAATCAGAAGAGCTTATGGTGATATTATATAGAGTGCTTTTAGATCGATAAAACGTGCACCCAATCACCGATGGTACGAAAAGTTTTCGTAAACTGATCTAATACATAAATGAAGAACTGTTACACTCATTTAACAGAAAGCTCTTCATTGCGATGAAATGGGGTTTGAATTAAAATGAATGGCAGATGTGAGAAAAAGATGATGCATAAATCGATACCTTACAAGTAACAATAATAATTAAAAAGAAAGAAAAGTTGTCAAGATGCAAACATTCCAAATAATTTTGTCCATTGCAAAATATAATTATGTTCAAACCCCATGACAATAGTCTTCCAATAAATTGAAGCAAAATATATAGGTAATTGATAAAAGAGCTATCTAATAAATTTTAAATAAATAAGGAACGCTAATAATTATATTATCGATAAACATAATAGAAATTTGAATAACAATAATTTATCAACCATCACCTTTATCCCTCATACTAGTTTGTGATCTGAAAATGTCATCATGACTTTCAAACCACATAGTAATGTTGCATGGTTCTACTAGTACATAATTATAAATAATTCAAATGATCTGACGAACTGACCCGTATTCTAAATTCTAAGAAGACAATTTCAATAAACTCAATCATGCGAATAAAAATGAGAACATCTAGATTTTGATAACAATATGACCAAAAACTAGCTATTATGAGTGTCATCTAACATGACAGATTTTATGAATAAAATTTTAAAATTACTATAAAATAAAATGCTAAATGTACGTGTTGATATGTAATCCAGAAGTCTATCATCAAAATCATGCTACGTAAGGGATTGACGTGAGTTAGCTTTTCATTATTTGAGGGGTGTTTACAGAAAACATGCAAGTAGTAATTAGTACATTCCAAAGGAGTCTAGCTAGCAGGATTATTCACTATTATGGATATCATATTAATGTAAAAGATATTTACCCATATTTCAGTCAGGGCGACACAAACACACTTCATACGAACAAAAAAAAAATGGTTTCTTGATTAGCATCTTGACAGCTTTCTCTTTATCGTTATGTTGTTATAAGGTCTCTTATACATAAGAGGAAGGGTACTATGGATTAACTACTTAGGTCAGTGGAATTGTAGAACAGCCATTTAATGATTTTCGTTTGACAAAGTAAACATTACTTATTTGAATACTTGTTTCATCTGTGTCTATAGTAAGAGGTTTATATTTTGTTCTGTAATTTACTTGAAATATAGTTGTAGTAATATTTACTTAATCAATATTGAGTTACACTAAAATAACAGCAGTTGTTTTTAAAACATTTATTTTCTTTCCACATTGGTCATATCTTTTTTTTCTTCTATTAACAGATCACATTGTAATCTATTCTGTTCGTAGAGTAAAATTGATGCCTAACTACAATTTTATTTATCTTACATACTTTTCATATAATATGTAGGTGGTTTATCTACATATACGACGATCGATCCTTCATTATTTCTTAAAGTCTATCTTTCAGATGGACGACATACTTCATTTAATTTATCCCTCTTATTTTATTCTACATCAAAAAGACAAAAACAGTCATCAAAAAGTCGTACACAAATCTTAACTCCTATACAAAATCGCTATTTATAATTTTTGCCACGATATTTTTGGCTTTAGAACACTTAATTACGATTTTATATTTTGGCAGTGTTAATTTTAGATGCCTAATATAACTACCTACTGTAGAAAATTGCAAGATGTAAACTTGTTAGAATCGAAGCTTTTTGCATTATACACAATCAAGTATTCACGTCAGAAATATATTATCTATTCATGAATACCGAACGAAACAGTTTGAAAACTGCATAACTTTTAGTTACTTTTCTGAGAAGAATATAGTTATTAACAATTAAGTTATTTACACAGTAACAAATTGTTTTATCACAAAGAATATTTTCCTACATAACAATTAACAGTCGTCTTTTGGACTTACTTTAATAGATTTTTCCTAACATAATGATTTATTTTTAGACAAGATAAAGTATAAGCACTGTAGATAAAAGTTCCATTTTAGAGTGAGACCATGTGAATAGACTTGGACATCCATTTGGGTTACCTAGAAAATATTTTTAAAGATAATCATACAGCAGATAGTTTAAGCACATGAATATCTACTGTAATAATATCTTAAACGTAAAAAAGCAAATATAACTTACCGATAATAAAATTAACACCAACATAATATAAATTCGTTAATTTAAAAAATATTAAATGCCAATTCGAACTCATACTCTAATAACAAAATGAAAGCATTATTTTTGGTTATAAAATAAAAAAAACCATGCTCACACAATACAAAACTTTCAATCACAATATTTTGCACAATTGGTTACTTAATGTATATGAATTATTTTTTATTTTGTACCTAAAATCATTGTTAATATAAAAGGCAAGAATTGACAATGATAAGCGTCGAAAAAATGGGTTTGGTACATGAAAAGCTCTAAACAAACGAAAGGTTACTAAAATAAATAAACTGCACTTACTACTAAATGTACTTTAAAATGAAAATGAATCACTCGTATTAGTAGAAAATAAACTGGGCGAAACTCTAAGAGCACAAAATAAAATTAAAACACTGCACTGCTTTTAAAGTCACAGTCACAAAAACAAACACAAAACGACAGTTGCAAAAAGAATGTGGACACAAGACGTGATGGTGTGCGAAGAGTCTGTAGGCGGTTCTGACGCTGCCGTGTAAACGTCATAGAACCCAGCTTGGTGGAGAGGAACTTCGTTACTTTCTTGGTTGTACTCACCGAGGGCAGTTTGGATGTAAAGCTGAGCAGGTTGAGAGAATCCTAGGATGTTGTGAGCTCGTAGGTGGATTCGGTAACGAGTGTCGGGGTGGAGACCTCTGATCTCATAGCTAATGGACTCAGAAGACTTCAGTTCCTCCGTAAAGCATTGAGTTTCTTGTGCTACGTTCCATTCTCCACTCACTTTTATGACCTGTAAACGCAAAATTATTTGTTATTGTAAATCGTTAAAAAATCTCTGATATTCAGAAAGAAAATGCTTTACAAGACACTTACAGGACAAAATGTGATGTCATACATATCGATAGGCTCGCCATTATGAGCAGGTACTCGCCATTTGAGTTCATACCTATCAGCGTATTTTCCATGTATGAGAGATTCGGTACTGAGATTTTCTCTCCATTTGGGCACTTCGGGTGGTGACCTGAAAATTTATTTGTTGGTATTATCAATATTATTTGTTTAATTTTTGCGATTTTGAAACCATAAAATTTATCGACAAACCTTCTTGGCATAATGACGGTCAATGGAGATCCCCAACTACCAGGCCCGACTTGGTTGACAGCAGCAAATCTGAAGTCGTATGTAAACATAGGCTGCAAATCTTCAACGATGTAGGAGGAATTAACAGACCACGTTCTGTTTCTTGCAAGGTTCCAATCAAAATTGGTATTCTCTTTGTATTGCGTTGTGTAAGCCAAAATAGGTGGACCCATATCTTCGGCTGGTCCAACGATTCCAAATGATACTGATGTCGCTGTGATAACTTCTTGTTTGGCCTAGAATGAAAATGTATCATAAAAAATCGGCCAAGTGCCAGTCGGACTCGCGCACGAAGGGTTCCGTTCCGTAAGCCCCGTTTAATATATTTTATTTTAACTACTCATTTTTGAAGGGGATACATAAACAATTTAATATTCTGTGAACATTTCATGCATCTTTCTGTTGCCATTATTATTATTTTCTAACAAAAAATCACGTTTCTTTTATGGGAGCCCCTTTTAAATATTTATTTTATTTTAATTTTTTTTTTTAAAGCGTAACTCTTAATATTCTGTGAATATTTCGAGCATCTACATGATACCGTTGTTAATATCGAGCGGAAAAGGCAAAAATATCAGGTTTGTTGTTTGGGAGTCTCCTTTGCATTTGTTTTCTGTTTTTAATATTTGTTGTTATAGCGGCAAAAGAAATACGTTTTCTGTCGAATTTCAACGTTCTAGCTATCACTGTTCATGAGATACAGCCTGGTGATAGACAGACAGATCGACAGCGGAGTCTTAGTAATAGGGTCCCGTTTATACCCTTTAGTTAACTATATAATTATTATCTTACTTGTACAACGAGTCCTGGTGGGAAAGCTTCTCTAAATTGTATGATATGCTCCGCTTCTCCGAGTAGATTAGTGGCAATACATTTGTAGATGCCATACAGACTCCTATCCAGCGGAGTAATCTGCACGATGCTGACTGGCCCAGATCCATATATTCTTACATGTGGTGATTCAACTAAGTCCAAATCTCGGAACCTTAAAGAAATAAAAGTTAATTTGGAATTTTAATATGGCAAATCTTTTTGGCATTTAACTCAATAAGAGTTAGTACAACACTGTACAATTTAGTGTGGGCACTTACTTCCATTTAATTGTGGCATTGGGAATACTCTCAGCAATACAAGTAAGGTTCACTGGTTGCCCATTCCAGCTCCAAATCGGGATAGTAGGCATGTTTTCGAATGTGGGCCTGAACTGTACTGTTAATAGTCCATTCTTCCTCGCTTCACCACCTGCAAATATGATTCAAAATGACTATCTTCCTTAATTTTACGGATCGATATTCCATCCAAGTGGCCAAAACAGAGTAAGTGGAGCGTGGATATTTCGGCAGCAAGTTGGGTCGACGATATCGTTTATATCGTGGGTCGAACCTAGAGACGATTGGCAAAGACAGATGCTGAAGCAGATGGCACTGCAAGAGAGGCCTATACCCAGCAGTAGGATAAAAAAAGATGCGAATGATGATGATGATTTGAATGTTTGCTTTCATTTTATTTAGACCAAATCAATTTTAGTCCTACTTACCATCATTTTCAGCAATACATTCATACAAGCCATCGTCAGTTCTATTCAGCCTTGTAATGGTAATAACTCCAGTTGACTCCATCTGGTCGCCAGTTTGACGGTTGGTAGTTTCAATGTGAATCCTTCAAAAGAAAACAATTACATCATACAAAATTTTCATTAAAGATCCAGTTATATATTAAACCTACGCATCAAGTGCATTACTATGATCAACTTTATTGGACCAAACCCAACATCGCAGCTCTTCTATAAAATAACTTCATGACTCTTGATAAGCTACGAGTAAAATTACAGTCGTCTTTTTGCGATTTCAGAATTAATTAAATTGTGAAAGTGGTTTATTTTAATACAAATATAATACTAGTTGACCTTGAGAGATTTTGCGTTAGTCACCAGTGACCCTACTATATTTTTCTTGTTTCTATAATTCCTCAGTTGGATTAGTTCATTTCGAAAAACAAAATGTGACGAATATTCGATTGCGATAATACCCTACCAGTTCCCATAGGTACTTATTTCAAAAGAGTAAGTACCTACCTAATGACTTCGACAGATAGACATCCTTTTAACAACTTTTGTTAAAACTAACAACTTTTGTTCTGCGACTTTTATCAAAACACAAAAAAGATTTCATCCATACTCGTAGAAGTTTACCCGCGACAAAATGTTTGGAACAGCTGATTTTTTTTGGAGTTTTGACAAATGTCGCAGAACAAAAGTTGTTAGTTTTGATGAGCAGAAGAAGCCCCTAAAAGGATGCTAATTGATTAGGAATAACCCTGTAAACTAACATCATCTTACCTTCCATTATCGTTAGGTCCATTCAAGAATCGTTCACCATTAGGCGATCTTCTAAAGCTGATTCTTGGAGCCGGTCGTCCAGTGGCCTTACATTCCAACCTGCCTTCCAGCGTTTCAGGCGCCGTTGTGTTATAAAGTTCGAATATCTTAGGCTTGACTAGTACTTCCACTTCGATTTCGGTCTCGTTCTGGCCGGCCTGGTTGAGCGCACTGCAGATGTATTTGCCGTAGTCGCCGGCTTCGACGCGGTCGAAGGTAAGCTGGCCAGTTATTTCGTTGACGCTGTATCGGGATGCCGTAGCCAAGTTCTGAAAACATTTTCTTTGGTGAGTCGTCTTGAATTTAACGCTTTCGCAAAGGCTATATGACTAAGACATCGCTACGTTCAGCTTTTAGCTAAAGATGTAAAAGCTAAAGGTAGGGCACGAAAACAATTTTAATGAATCAAATAAAATTCTTCACAAAGGTTTTTTTTTTTAATTTTATACACTCTGGTTGACTAATTGATACAATTATTTTCTCTCTCGGAATCTCATCTCAATGAATCTGCGTGGCAATTCTGTTAACCGATCTCGTTGCTGAGGTGACGCGTTCTTGAGCTTCTCTCGTTTTTTTGACAGCATTGAGTCATTAAAACTGTCAGAAAAGCGAGAGGTGTTCGGGAGCGTATCACTTCGGTGACGATATCGGTTGACAGAATTGCCCCGCTGATTTAATCTATAGTTCGTTCCATTACCGCTGAGATAGAACCAGTTGAACCCTATTGAAGAATTTGGCACAAGTTGTAAGAATAATACATAGTTATTACCTATTTTCAGCGGAGATTTATTATCATTTAATTACCACCAAAATATAGCGATATTTTCAAAGCAAACCCGTTAGGCAATTATATTCGTCAAAGGTCGCCGCGACCCTAGGTCTCAGTAGTTATGGAACGGACAATATAGTGTTGAGACAACGTTTGTCGTATTAAAAGGTTATATTTAAAAAAAATTGTATTGTTTAATATTACCGATACCGATTGTATTTTTATGATTTTGATTAATGTGTTCAACTTATTCCGTAATTACAAAATTTTCTTTGTATTGTAATGACGATTCTAAGAACATGTAATGTGTCAATGGAATAAACATATTTTGAATTTTAAATTTTGAATTATGTAATTAACCCGTTACAAACTTACCAGGCTCGATTTAAAAGCAAGGCATCAGAATATTTATTTCTTAAAAAACATAACAAAGAAATCTTAACTCCATTTCGATAAATTTCCAATTAAAAGTTACCTCTCGCGTTGATGCCTTAATCCATGTGTAAGTCGGCGGCGGCTTTCCTCTAGCTTTGCAAGTAATCGCGGCAGATTCGCCCTCCTTTATTATCTCGGTGGGTTCACGCTCCTCCATCTCAGGTGCTGTGTAAACCTGAAACAAAATAATTTATAAGGAAAAACATTGCAGAAAGTTCTTTTAGAGATAAATAATATTCACACACGCCATCGAATTTCTTCTACGTACGTATGCAGGTTGCCTCACGATATTTTCCTTCACCGAAAAGCTATTGGTGTAAAATTCCGTACATAAATTCTGAGGAATTCATTGGTACGGGACCGGGATTTGAACCCACGACCTCACGATTGTAAGGCGAATGTTATTACCACTAGACCGCCACGGCTTAAATAAGCATGATATGAATAAAATAAAATAATTGCACTTTTTTTCTCGGTAGTGTAAAATGGTGGCCCATTTGTAAATTTGTTTGCCATTTAAATCTTCTCCGGGTGATTGCAATTTTCTTATACGTATGCCCCACAGTGCCCCTACAGATAATTAGGAGGAAGGCCTATGTTTAGCAACGTCATATTAATGATAAATAATATTAAAGCTTAGTTTGGAGGTTATCACGAGCAAGAAAGCTGTATTGACGTTACTGTCTAACAAAACGGATTTTTTTAAGTCAACTATTGAAGATTTTGGGCTACATAAACTTAAGAACGGCATCATCAATTTTCTAAACTTACCTCTAGTTTGATGTTCCTTTCAGCGAGCTCCCCTGTTTGGATGACTACAGCTCTGCAAGTGTAGGTGCCATCATCGCTTTCTTCCACGGTGTTGATCGTGAGACCGTTCGCGCTGATCACGTATCTGTCTCCGGTTGTAATCTGAAATCGTGATATTTTATTGTATTGTAGGAATCGAGCAAGTATCAGTAGAGTCACAATCGTGAAAAAAAAGTGTCCGAGCCAAAACATTGTCGTAGCTACGTAGTGGGCAGACTTTTTTGTAAGTCTTCCAGTCTTCCTGCTTTCCTGTTTCCTAAGAGATATAATCTAAAGCTTTTCAAGATCAGAGTGCATCTTCTAGGTCTGCGTACTTCATCTTCGACCACAGCGTCGCTTACCATCAGGCGAGTTGGAGGCCAAGCGCGGACTTATAAGTGTTAAAAAAAAGTCATAAGGTGATTGCAAGCCGACTACAACGCGATGCCAAAGTGCTCGATTACAAGCACTAATTAGGTGACATACTCGTAACGTCGAGATTCGAGAAAATGAGTCATTATGTATTATTTAATGTATTAATTATATCTAAGTAGTAAGTATGACGGCGCTCAGACTTTTTTTTACTACCGTCACTTAGGGATTGTGGCTCTGTAGATATTTGCTCGAAGATAGTTACTAGTTTTATCCGTGGTTACACACAGGAAAATTATTTTCATTGATGAAAAGTAGCATAACAATCTCCAATCTTTGAACTATAATATATTCATGACAAAAGTCAAGTCAAACCATTGCTCTGTTGCTGTGTGAAAGTGTTACAAACAAACCAACAAACACTCTTTAGGATTTATAATACTAAGCAGGTAAGGATTGTATCATATTTTATATTGATACCTTTTTGTATTTCCGTCAATTAACGGTTGCCTGAATTTAAAGATTTGTGCAGCTGTTAAAGCTGTACTAATTGTAAAATCATATACATTTTACAATTAGTACAGCTTATTATCAGTATCAGTTTTCACATCACGGGCTAGGCCCGGGCTTTTGAAGGGCATCAATGGAGCCATGGCCAACATTGAAATGCCCTTTTACAAACAAAATATTATAAAAACACTGTTTTTGGGTGGTAGGAAGAGGAAAACTATTGTAAAGATGGGACTTTTATGGAATGAGGTGCGGCACCCGCCAAGTAGGTAATGTCTCATCTCTCAATATTTAGGCGGGTGGTGACTTGCCATCCACTAAATGGCCCCCCATAAAGTCAGTATTATTATTAAAGCTGTACTAATTGTAAAATGATGTAAAACTTCCGAGTGAGTACTACCTTCTTTTTTGACGACGCGCGACGGCTACTTTTAACATTGGATAATTTTATATAACCTATTATTTACTAGACTGATAGAACTTACAGGATTTCCTTCTTTGAACCAGTCGACTGTGGGCGCTGGTTCTGCAGTAACTTCGCACATGACTTTGAAATTCTTTCCTTTGGTAGCGTATTGGTTCTCGTTGGCGTTCGTCCACGTAATCGCAACTGGAATAGTATCAAAATGTTAGCAAATTCTACAATTTCGATCAATAATAATTCTAATCAAAATAAGTTCTTTTACGGATCTCATCATTTTTTTTTAAACATTAGGGGACATCTTACACACGGACCGGTCTCTGACCCCAAACTAAGCATAGCTTGTGATATGGCTGTCAGAGACTGATTTACTACATACACATATTTTAAATACATATTTATATAAATAGTACCTAAATAACACCCAGACACAGAGCAAACACCTATGTTCATCACACAAATGTTTGCCCTGAGTGGGGATCGAACCCACGCCTTTTTGACCCAGAAGTCAGGGTCGCTAACCACTGAGCTACCAAGGCAGTCAATTTCAAGGCAGTCGATTTCCTCAGACCAAATAAAAAAATAATGACAGAATGTTGTGAACAATCAAGTGAAGCCGGCAAAACTACGCCTCGCCGCGTACAGACAAAATTAGACACACATACTTGTACAACGAAACCACGCCTTGATTTGTCAGTCGAACTATGGCAGCGCAACACCGACGCACTCACCACATGTTAAAAAAAACCGGCCTCACGACAACTGTTCACGACTGTCTGTCTTGATTTTTTATTTGAGCTCACTTCTGATTCGATGTCGCAGAGACAGCATAACCCTCTCCAATAATCTCTCCATAGCTCGTTGAGCTATTTTAAACTTACGGACAAGATCCATAATGATATTCATATAATAGGCCGAATCACACAACTTGGCGGCTGTGATGTTAGCTGCAAGCTGCGGATGACACAATCCTTGCGCAACTGTTAAGCGAGCTTCAGACATTGGGCTATCTGCAGCTTGTAGCTATCATCAAATCCGCCAAGTGGTTTGATTCAGCCTATACTATGAATATGACTATCGATCTTATCAGTAAGCTGCAAGTAGCCCACCGAGCTATGGAGAGATTGGAAAGGGCTATGCTCTCTACGGTCTAAACGACAGGACTTACTAAAGGTGTCCAGAATAACGCTAGCACTGAGAGGCATGTTGGTGTAAGTTGCCACGCAGGTGTAGTTGCCCGCCATCGCAGGCGTGATCGAAGATATGTACAGATACTGCAGCTGCTTGGCTGGCATCGGCTCCGTGTAGATTTCCGGTCGGGTTCCAGGCCTGTAGGGGTGATATAGACAAATTTTAAACGTCACTTTAATTTTATTATAACTGAGCAGTACCGTTGCTATTGCTCATCATCTATACCAATATTATAAAGAGGAAAGATTTGATTGCTTTTTTGCATCGAATAGGCTCCGAAACTACTAAACCAATTTGAAAAATCTTTCACTGTTAGAAAGCTACTCTATCCCCGTTGAAGGGATCCTTACTATTTGTCTTCTTTAGCCAATAGTAACCGGCCGGCTAAGGCGGTACGGGCAGCTAGTAAGTATTAAGTTTAGCATACTAATACAGCATCAATGCTCAGTCGGGAGCTGGTAGATCTACATATATGTACCATTGAATTATTTTCCTGGTCTTTTCAAAGTTTTTTTCACGACATTTTATTATATCGAAAAACTATGAAAATCAGTCCGTTTTAAAAAGTGTAATTAGTACGGGACAGGTAAATGAATGACCTTACGATTCTAAAGAATGCGTTTTTCTTCTAGACTAAGCAACATCGTGCAATTTTTTCTAGCCGGTTATCTTGTTTAAGAAAGTACCTATATTTTTTCTACTTACGCAGCTTCATTGATGACCAGACCCTTGGGGTCCTTCCACTGCGGCTGCGTGACGAGTGCAGGGTCCGGCGCATCAGCCTGGCATGTCAGCACCACGGACTTGCCAACCGCCACGGTTTGCTGCTTCTGGTTCGGGAATATTCTCAGGTTCTGCGCTGAACATCCTGTAGACAACAGAAAACTATGTTAGAAAAATAAAGAAGATGGTTAGACTTAGGCTGTTAGATAATATTGGTTCTTCTGAGAAATCTTGCAAGAAGCAAAAAGCTGTAGCGTAGTATTTAATTTTTTTGAGAACATCAAAATGTAATACTCATAAAATCAATGTATTCAATGATAATTAAGTGATGATACTACACTTGATACTCAAATTATTGTATTAGTTTTAATTTTTAGTTTCAGGAATCATTTGAAAATACCGCAAATCAAACTGACTAACGAATCTTGGAACATTATGGACAATTGGAAATCTATGGACAAACTGAAATTCGTCGTAGACTTTATCTCATCAATCGAAAGTACATTGAAGTTTCGTGGATTATGAACATGGCAGCTGTTTACTGCTTATAATGTGGTCATAAACAAAACTTAGCTATTCACAAAAGAGAACGTAGAAAAGGATGTAAACACATAAAATAATTGTACCACGTACGTAAATTACACATAATAAAATGAGGGATCGCTGCCAACGGTTCTCGTTAACGAAGTTTACCACAATTTATTCGCTGGCACGTGACGCCGCCACTTTTAGCGGAGTTACTCTTCTGCGTAACTTATACGCTTGGATACTTTCTCATGTACTAACTAAAGTTTGGTTCACATGCTCGGCATTGCACGGCACGTTTCTGATAAGATCACAGTGAAGAAATTTACTAAACAAGTTGAGCCAATAGGCTTACACTATAATTAATTCCCTGTGTCCCGGATGCCAGGAAATACATTCAAACATGAGGACAAATCTAGAACCCAGAATAGATATTTCAATATCAGTTTGTATGAAAACCAAATATGTAATTTTAAAATCAGAACAGTTTTCTATTACACGACTTTGTACAAATAACAACGACAGTAACATTTCATTTATACATCTTTTTCTTGGGAACTTTTAACATACATATTTATACAGAAATATCAAAATTATTTGCTTCTGAGCTAGGATAAATACGTTTACAATATACATCCAAAAAATAGGCAATATAAGTAAGTACATACCTAAACTATTTTTGGCTCTACTGTGACCATGCAAATAAATAATAGGCGTAATTCCCATGACATCAGTATTATTTTTATCTATTTCTAATAACCCTACACCATTATCACATTCCCAGTATCTCTGAAGACAAAATCCCTGTATCTAGCTAGAATTAACTCAACCCTTCCAGCTTTCCATAATGAGGCGTGCCCACATGAATAGACCCACAACACTTGTGGCTATCCCTTAGATCTGAAGATATGAAGTACAGTCAGTACAAAATAGCTTCGTTCCGTGGCTGATTCTGAACCGTATTGTGCCATCCCTAAGGTAAAACAGTGGGTGACTTGTTTTCCCTGCTGTAAGGTTTTGATAAAGCTTGAATGGATATCTAGTTGGCTGCTTTTGGTGTTTTACTATGTAAGCAATGTTTTTGATTGAAGAATATGTGCAGGCATATGTGTGTAATATGAGAAATATTGGCGAAAACTGTTCTAGATTTTTTACTTCACGTGTTTGCAATGCAATTATTATATTTTTCATAAAAATCTAGCAAAAACATTTTTGCTAGATTTTGATTGAAGACACGTGCAAAGAGTACAGACAGACGAAAAGGAAAAAAGCTGAAATTCCAGCCACCTAATTTAAAAAAAAATTCACCGAAACCGGCTTCGCGCATAAATTTACGAATGCGCAACACGCTACCGAACATAATAATATCATTTTAAGAGAAATTTTCACCCTTATTTACAGTATCGCATAGCCATCTTGAAGCACTCATAAAATGCTAGGATGTTATGTATGTTCTTTGTAGTCTGGTGGCACGCAGAATTTTTTGCAAAGTTTTTAAGCATTCAGGGCACGTGTCTGGGCCCTTCGCTTATCCTCGAGTTTTCCGACGAGGCCCGCTAGCTGCATTTTTACGACACCAAGTTGAAAGTACGACAGACTGCGTGCTTTTCGGCTACGGACAGATCCTACAGAAATTGAAGATGGGATAATATGTCTCGATTTTAGGGGAGATCTTTTGTTGTTAAATTTTAATTTTTTTATTATTTTAAGCCTGTTTCGTTCCACTGCTGGGCAAAGGCCTTCCAATTCTCCTTCCACTCTTCACTTTGGACACGAGGGCCGCCGAACTGAAATGGAATTAGGCTGGTCAATTGGACATATCTGCCGCATGTCAGACGATCTGTGGGCCAAACTCACTACACAGTGGGTTCCCCAGGCTGTCAGACCATTTGGTAGACGCAGGCGGAGATAGCGGGACGAACTAGATTTTTTGTTGCAAATCTTTAATTAATTTCTAACATTAACAAACTGTGCAAATCTCTACTTTTTCTATGCGCTCACACGGCGTAGCATTCCGCAATTTTTGTTTTGCAAACATGCATTTTGAGGGGTATGAGTATTTGCTACATATAATTGTTAGAGCGCTGGATAAAGAGAAAGCCTCTCTTTAGATCTCTACGGCCACGGAAAATCTTTCCCTCTTGCTTCATCTTTCGACATTTTTGTCCTCTCTCTGTTCCTCTTGCAAAGGTTCTGTGCGCGCTTTGAATGGCAATATCTCGTCTGCGGTGGCCCTAAGAAGCATTTTTCTTTATGTTATAACCTCAACCCTGCAATCTGGGGAATTATTAGGAGTTTCCGCAAAAAAGCTGTGATTTGAAATTTTTATAACTCTGTTTTTATTTGCACGTAGACTATCATGGAAATGTAATAAACAGAGTGCAATAGCAGAATTTTAATATTAGGCACGTAGTTTGTTGTTTTCTTGTTTTGAGACACAAGGGAACTGTTTCAGTAATCAGTTGGTATAATAATTTTATGGAAGACGTAAGTATATGGAGTGATAATGAGGATGTGGAGGAATATAGAATTATTATTTCAATAGAGAAATAAGAAACTTAAGTAGCAGAACTTGCCCTGATAAAAGTATTTTCTGTTCACGACTATGATGAACTTTCACGTAATGTTTTTTTATTGCGCCTATAATAATGGGAAAAGGGTTTCTATACAGGAAAATTTGCTAAGTACTTTTTAATGATTTCAAACGGTACTCAGATTTATTGTAAATAAAAATATATTCATATCATTTCCATAAATGTAAGTTAGCGTTAGGTATAAGTTATTTCCTTCCGATGTTAACCATTAGTAATATATTACGCCAATGTATTATTTATTCGTAATAATAAAATTCTTTATTTTTAAAACCCATTATTGTTCTAATGCATATCAATTGCCCTAGTGACGCAAACGCATTTAAATAACAACGACTCCATTACACCTAACCCCCAAGAGATCCATTTCACAAAGAAAGGTACACCTGAGAAGTATTACAAATACCGCATCAAAAGCTTACAGTGAATTTTACAGTATGCACCTACTTACAAACAGTATGGGAAAATCTGCTAGAAACAGTTTTGCGCACACACACATCTGAGTTAGAGTTAGATAATAGATGAAGAAAAATTAAGTAACAGGTATAATAATGGATCTAGTCGAGGATTGCTAAAATAGCTAACATTTGTCGATTTGAAAACGTCGTCTTTGTTTTACAAGAATATTTGCAACACATGTATTCTTTAAATTTTATTGAATGAAATCAAAGACTTTCGATTTGATGAAGTATACAACCTGAATACATACAGTTATTATTGTGGGTTACAGAATAAACATTTGTCAACGCTACGGAGTAGGATTTATTGTTTTTTTTTAGAAGAAGAGTAACTAAACCGGAAGAGATTTATTTATACCTACACTACTTAATTAGTATTACGAGTATACACCTGAAATTACCGCAGTGTTCACCTACTTAGATGAGAATAGTGAGGATAGTTAAGAATACAAAATATTTTATTTTCTACCAAATATGATCCAACTCATACTGTTTTATTGACTGCTATACCTTCAAGGCGCCGAATTTCATCAACTACAGGGGGATAGGGGCTCGTACTGACGAGGGGACAAGTGAAATAACCGTCTCTACGGATTAAAGGGTTTTGCACAATTTGTATACTTCATAACAGTGTCCTGGAGTGGTATGTGAAAAATGCTACATCGATCCGTGCGAAATATTCGCGAAATCTGTACACGGGTAAAGTCGGTCATGCTATTTTTTGCAAAAAATAATTATTAGTGACGCTCTAAATAACCCGACATATAGTGAACGGTATATCGGTTCGGTATAGCTGGCTTTTATGAGATGTATACAACTTAGGGACCATAAGTACCTAAGTACCTACTGTGGTAAAATATTAAATTTGTTGTGTGTAAAAACCGCAATCCCGCCGCTCTCATGCAAATAATACGTTCTTTATCATTTTTTCTGGATGATTATGAGCTATTATAGGTATAGTAAAATTTATACAATAAATTTTATCACGTTGTGGAGTAGAAGAAAACGAATTGATTCCAAGAAAACAAATCTCACATTCATTTATGTATTTAAAAATAAGTGTATGTAGTATATCAGTCTCTGGCAGCCATATCACAAGCTTTGCTTAGTTTGGGGTCAGAGGCCGTGTGTAAGATGTCCCCTAATATTTATTATTTATTTACTTATTATTATTTAAATTACTTATGAAAGCTGCATTTACAAATTGTAAGCACGGAGCGTATCGTAGCGTAATCGTATACCGGACTTTTAACGATTTTAGTATCTGCATTTTCACGTAGGTACGAGTAGATACATTCATTTTTTAATACTGGTAGCAACTTGTTCATTAAATATCATTCAATGAATCTATAGCTACAACCGGTCCTAATAACAACCAATTAACCGTAGACACCTACTTCATAATTATAACCAAACCCTGTTAACACCAAAGAGTTTAAGCAAAAACGTCTTACTTTTCCATTCTCAAAGACCGCCTCAACGTTCCCTATGAGCGTACAACGAACCCTCAAAATTATTCATTCGGTCATCGGGCCATTCAACTGCTCTTTTGAACTACCCTTTACAATTAAGACCGCAAATTTTTGCGTGTTATCCTTCCATAAAGATAAATATAAGACTTTATGCACACGTCCGGCAATGAACACCGTACGTATTAATCTAATACTGTTTGTTTGTACAACCCCTACCACGTTTCACAAACAAGGGGATGGGATTATGACGTTACGCTAATTGACACCGTTATTTTGGAAACCTAACATCGGTCCCTTGTTTCGTGATGGTGCATGCTGATTAGTATTTTAGTAATCCTTGGGATTATGTGAAATAGGACGCTTTTCGTACTGAGCGTAATGATGAACAAGGCATATTCTGATGCTAGGTAGGTACCTACAAATATGGATTTTGAATTGGCTTGAGCGTTTAAATTGTCTCTAGACCGACTGTGGTTTGTGGATGATCATTTAATTCCTTTCTGTGTAGGTAGTAGAAGCTAAGTAAGTAGTGTATTATGATTATCATTGTATTTTGTCGTGGTTAATTACTTAAAAAATATAAGAATTAATTTGCCGTGCAACATGAAAATGCTCTTGTTGAGTAAAGTTTTCTATTGCTGTTTTTCTATACGCAGCGCGCGACATTAACTCTACTTGGCACTTCGATAATATGCGCAATTGTAACACTATGTGTATAACAATTAACACCTATTTACAAAACGACAAAATGTTAACTTTGATAGTTTTGCAGTCACCTCAGAAGCGAAGTCATAATATCTTATAGAATCGATTGCATCTTTTCTTTCAACAGTTTCTTCCAGTCAGACAGCAGCTTTTCAGAGCAAGACAGAAAAGTCTGAAGTGAGCGAAATAAATATTCGAATTTTGACGCTACCTTTGTTCCTCAATTTTCTTACCTAAGCGAGATTTTTTTGAGTTTGTCTAACTAGGCACACGTGCCCAGTACCTCTCGAAAATTACTACCTACTCAGTAGTAATTTTTGGAATAGTTCATTTATAAGTATATCTACTTATGCCTACACTTATTAACTTTACGTATAAAAAACGATACAAAACTTATTTTTTCAGCCAACATTTGACATGAAATTAGGCAACGAAATCTTTTTAAGTATAAATCAAAGCAAACCATCTCATTCATTTAGCATTAAGTTTTATTTATAATCGTATTGAATTCTGCTCGGTAAAGACTTCAATAGAATCTTTCATTCCGATAAGTATCACTAAGAAGCAAATAAAACCATCAATGCCACTACAATTTTTATAACTAATGTCTAGCCGGTCCCATCTACAGTATAAAAGTTCGCAAGTTTTTGGCACTTGAACCAAATTTTGATTTGCTAGGAGAGTCGATGGTACTGGACAGGGGTGAAGATGTATGTGAGGTGTGTAGGTGTCTGAATGAGTGCAGTTCCGGGCGACCTATTCTGCCCTAATTTACATAGGAAATAATACATAATATAGATTACAATAGGCAGCCGGGATGGTTCTATTTTTTAAACGTTAGAAAATTACTACTTTTATAATCACATGCTATCCTGTTTCAACTTACACAGATTTTCAGTGCCCAGCTTTTGATTTTTCTTACTCAGTCTCGTATCCATTTACGGATACATCATAGAAGGCTATTAAAAATAGAGTCCCGGATCTAGTGAGGTGCCGGGAAGCATCCATAGACCTTGTGTCAACTCGCGCGGCAATAGCCTTGTAATTGACAGAGAAAAATATAAAATTAAAAATTAAAAAGAGTTTGCTTTAATGTCATCAATTCTGAAGGAACACGTGCCAAAGTTTCGGGTTTGAGATCTATTTTTGGCTCGTCTAGACTCCAGCCAGACGGGCTCTCATACTTGTCCAGTTTAGTTTGATCGATTCAAAGCCAACTGATAAATTATGAAGGTTCAGGCCGTGACGAGGAAACGCATATGATATTATAGCGTGTGTTTTAAAGCTAATGTTATACAGAGTGGAGTGTTGACGCCGATATTAAATGGAATCTCATATTTAGCTTTCGGTTTTAAAGGCTTCAACAAGTTTTGAACTTAAAAAATAAAGCTATTTACTAAGTTATGTAGGTGCAATTTTCTAAAACCTCATTTTGGATTAATCTGTAACTAAACAGCGATTTAAGCTATTTCGAAATTTTTCAAAAAAGCTCGGATAGATAGGTATTTTGATAAGTCCAATGTCAAAATAACATGAATGAGTTTCTTTTACTGTATGTTGCCTTATTACTTCCTTTACTTGTCTTATCTATTAACATTTAGTTTATTTGAAAGTCAGCTCTCCACCATGTATAATGAAATAGGTACGTGTGTACAACGTTGATAGCATAGTGGAAGAACATTCGACTTATAAGGTGAAGAAAAAATCGTGAGGCAACCTACTATTACTTAGATGTTGAAATCTGGCGTTTCTGTAATTACTAGACTGTTGTTTTCTTCCTTTTTACGAATTTAAAGCACTATTTTCCCTTATAACAGTTAGTTACTTAATTTATGTGATAAGAAAATTAATATCCAAATAAAAATCCACAACCTGCTTAGATATAGAGTAAATATTTGTATTTGAAAACTAGACGCTACCCTAATTCTAAAGCTTATAGGTATTTACTAATCACTAGACAGAATAAAAGATTAAAATTGAAAATCTAATATTTACCTACTTATCTGCCAAATGTTACAAATGGTCCAAAGTTTCCGAACAAAAAGTTTCAAAGTTGACTTGAGAAAGCGTCTAGACGCCAGTCAGTACCCCCTTAACTGAGCCTGAGCCTTACCCCCATACTTTGCCAATTACTGTTTGGCTTAGACTCCACTAAAGCAGAGCAAAGCGGATATAGGCGAATCAGAGCAAAATACCTATATTATAGTCCGCACGCCGAATATAGAAAGCAAAGAACAGAACAAAAACTCCACCTTGCTCTGCTAACAATTGAAGTCTTGTTTCTTGATAAGTAAATACTCCATTTGTACAGTGGACTTACGGACTACCAGTTTGTTTATCGACATAAAGTAATATGAGGTAATGTACCAAAAATTAACCTTCTTAAAGTTAAAAACTTTTAAGTACATAAAAACACTAAAACTTATACCAAAATAAAAATACAACTAATCTAAAAGCCCTACAGCAGAGGGCAACTTGGCCAGAATGCAGACGGCATTGCCTTGCTGAATAGCATTACGAGTACTAAGCACATGGTCAAAGACTCTCGGGAAAAAATATTTTGTCGTGTTCGTTTTTAGGGTTCCGTACCCAAAGGGTAAACACGAGGTCATTACTAAGACCTCGATGTCCGTCTGTCCGTCCGTCTGTCTGTGTGTCACCGGGCTGTATCTCATGAACCGTTATAGCTAGGCAGCTGAAATTTTCACAGATGACGTATTTCTGTTGCCGCTATAACAACAAATACTAAAAATAGACTAAAATTTCTCGCTATTAATAACGGCAAGAGGAATGGGGCTCCCATACGGTACGGAACCCTTCGTGCGCGAGTCCGACTCGCACTTGGCCGATTATTATTAAAAGTTTTTTTTATATCTAAACTGAGTTTGAAACTAAATGTGATGAGTATATCATTATACTTTTTCAAAAATAGGCAAAATATTTTTACTTCAATTATTTGATAACAACATTTTATACTCGCACACTTGCGCACGTTGTCACCCTGCTGCTTTGGTGGGGTCTGAGCCTAAGTTATGACGTAAGAGGAGACTTTAATCTCTATTGAGTGATGAGTGCACCAGATTTTACTGGCATGAGTGTGCTTATTGGCACACGTCAAATTACGCGGACTATTTGATGTATTACATTTTTACACAAGTGAAAAGACGAACAACCTAATGCATATACATGCTCAGAATACGTGACACAAATCATCTTGATACAATCAGAATGACGATATTGAGAGGTCTACTAATTCAAATTTAGTCAACGTTTCTAGTCATTACAAGAAATTTAATCTCAACAATTGGATACATCAATATAAGGCCGAAATCAAAACTAAAATTATCTAGCTCCAAATTCGAATCGTGATCGATCGGGCTTAGAATTTGAAGTCATCATCCATGGATGAATGAAGGTCTCGCTCAGCGGAGCGAAGACCAATCCTTCATCAATGTCATCATCATTATCATGAAGAAATAGAATGACCACTGCAGAACATAGGCTTCCCCTAAAATATTAAAAGGATTTTATAGTGGAACGGTTCAACATTTTACGATTACCTGAATGCAGGTAGTAAAATGCGAGCGATTTTTGACTAACCTTATTAAGAGTTCATGGCGTAGACCTATAATTGTGTATACTATGTATATTAGTGGACATCCTATCGTACATATAACATATAATTATATGACGATGATAACAACACTTTCTATATGGTACAAAACTAGTTGTCCCTGAACAAAAATAAAACTGTTATCTAGGTTATAAAACGTTTCCAAGCTCTTCGTAATTTAATTGCTGTCCACTGAAGTGAAATAAAAGCAAAATATCCCAAGACTCGTAACATATACGGCAATGTATCAGAAAAGATCGTATTTTACGTTCTTCTAAATTTATTATACCGTGAGAATGAGAGTCTAACGCCTTGAGAAATAATAACAGGCGATTTATATAAACGCTGTAAAGCATTTTATGTAGGGAGGTACAATCTTTATGTATTTTGCTGTTTAGGAGAAGTGTGGAGTACCTATAATAATAGAATGCCGTCAAATTAGGAATTTTGGCCTGCAAAAATTGTACAGAATTGTAATTTAATTTCTAGATCGTGCTGTTGCAGTTTGAAGTGAAACTTCTACTGCGACTTCCAACAAGGGTGCGTTCAACGTTTAACGCTACCATGGAGGGAGTATGAAAGCACTGTTGCGTCGAAGTTTCACTTCTCCCGCGCGGAGGGACTCCACTTGCACTTTTTTTTACAGGGCAAGTGCCTTTATTGCTGATATATTGCTGTAAAGTGAAAGCTATTCTTTTATAATAATAAAACTTTGGCTATCTCACACAAAACTTAATCCATAGACGCAGAATACAACAATTACTACATTGCTACAAAAGTATCTTATGACACTAAATTGTAACGTAGAAAATGGATTTTTTTAGAAGCCTGCAATATATTGATGAGCAACATACGGTTGAGTTCAACGGGAATATTTTATTTAAGGTACAGATCGACAGTAAACTAATTTTACTTTACTGGATTTTTATGGACTATTTATGTAAGTACGAGATAAAGAGATAAAATAAAATGGCAAGGTTAACGGTAAATGAATTTATTTCTCGTTTGATAGGACAATATTTTTGATCCGGGACATCAGTTACAATTTTAGTCTAAATATAAATTTGAGTTTAGGTTTATACCTATATTATTATTTAATATCTCCTGAATCTTGATTAAAGGTAAGCTTACTAGGGTTTGGAGAAAGAATCTTCACTACATATTATAAAGCAAATTCGCTATTTTTGTGTGTCTGTCCGTCTTTCTCTCTATGTATTTATTCCCTTACATCTTTCAAACTACACAAAAGATTCAAATGCAGTTTTCACTAAGTATTTTTAGAATGTTGCAATCAGAAAGTTTGCAGCTATGACAATCGTACTTGGGTGAAGCCGGGACGGACAGCTAGTACTACTATACATGGTTATTGGGAATCAATTATCATCCTTTTAGGGGCTTATTCTATACATCAAAACTACTAACTTATGTTCTGCGACTTTTGTCAAAACTCAATAAAAAAATCAGCTGTTCCATACATTTTATTGCGGGTAAACGATATTTTTCTATGGAATAACAATAATTATTTTTTAGTTTTGACAAAAGTTGTTAGTTACGAGTATGATTTATAGAATAAACCCCTGCTAATTGTTTATAAATAACCCTGTAGGTATAGAAGTGTAGATGTAGATAGTAAGAGCTTTAACCTTATTGTTCATTACTATGAATACCTACTAGATACCATGCTGGCGACCGCTGGCAGGTTGATGGATAACTTATAGCCTCGAGACGTCAATAATTGATCCAAATTGATAGAGCGGTGATGCACTTCCTGCTAGATTAGGCTAGTCTATATTGATGTTTTGGTTGCCGATCGGAATCGTAGGTTCATCTTAGTTAGACATCCTTTGTAACCAATAGGCTTGACACTAATAAATTTCATTAAATAAATATATGCATACGGTAGTAACTGTATTTCGGTTTGTGATTTTTCTACTATCTAGATCTAGAAAAAGTAGCAAGTCGCTATTCATTGCACTAAGATAAAATTAGCGATGCTTAGAATTTTCGGAGGTTATTTCCATTTGCTGCTTAATACTGGCCTGCTTACCAGCCAGGTACCATACCAGCTAACCAACAATATTCTTCGAGCGAAGTTGGTCGACGCAAAACAAAAATTAAAATTAGTGGCCAAAATTGAAATCTGAATGTTAAAGATAGACCAAAACACGCAAATGATACCTGAGAGAACGATAATACTGAGACCAATCACCAGCATGATGCCCCTCCATATGATGTCAACAAATATGTCGAAAGTCAATCAGATGTACTTGAAATAATGTCAAAAAAGAGAGCAGGCCTATCAGCATGGACATTTTGACCTGGATCAATTTTTTATGTCATTTTTCATAAATTAGTTTAAAATAAAGGAATGTATTTTGTTCATAAATAAGGGACTAAACTTTGTATGGCTAAAACAGCTTATCATATAGTTGCGCTACGAACATTGCGTAGCACCTCTACAAGTTGTAGACATTCAAACTACCAATAGTTTAGGTGTTATATCCATTTATCATGTCTATGTTACCTGGGTACCTACTTATCTCATTTTTATACATTCTCGAATATCAATTTTATAATATTTTTGTAATGTTTGATTTCATTTGGAAAAATACTATTAATTTTCTACCCTACTTGTCCCCCTAATGAAATTGGTTGATTTTTTTTCAATTCACACTCATTAGGGATTTTTTCATCACTGACACTTTGAACTGAGTCATCGTTCCGTTCCCAAAAAGCTTTTTCTTTTTAACGGCGGCGGTCTAATTAATAAAAAGGGCAGTTGGCACCCAATAAGCTGTTAGGGTGTATTCTTTATCAGTATCATTGTTTGAAATGAGGCGAGGTTACATTTATAGTTGCATGGGATTACAATTCGTAGTGTAAAACAGTACTCTAATGTGATACAGGTCTATTTGTAATGTGATATACGTCTCTTATATTTAAAGCACTTAATATTTAGATGAGAAAAAAATAAAATATCTGGTTATGTCATGAACATAATCAGATATTTTATTTTTAGTTTAGTTTGACATAGTCTGAACAGTCAGTCAGTCAGAACCTGTACTTAGTGATTAAATTAAATAAAATCTCCGCCAACAAAATCAACTTCAGCATCTTTTTCTAACAGTTAAGGAGAAATATTAATTTGAAATATTTATATTGTGTGTAACCATCCGGTTAAAAAATTGCCATAAATTATGTCGTTATTTTTATGAATTTAATTGCTCTAATAAATATAATGATTTTGGAACATTCTTGTCGCTTTAGATACAATACATCTAGTCTTAAAGTACGTATAAAATTAATGACTAAACAATAAATAAATTTAGTAAATGGTTCTGAATCCCATTCCTTTATTTACCAGTTTTATTTAAAAATGCTATCAAAATAAAATTCAACAGCACTCGTTGAAATGTCAGTATCAATCTTATTCACTGATAAAGCTGAACATTGTACAGGGGGTGTATTCTAATATCACCTCACCCATACGTATTTATTTACGAGGGGTAGATTCTGCACATTGGTAATCCGTATCATCTGCTACTGGATAAGTAATTATTTAAAAGGGAACTATTATGAACCGCACGTAAGTCCAAACGCGTGGCATGCCCTAATTGTACATCGAATTCTTTGATTAGGAGGGTGTCTATAACTTACAACTTTCTTGAGACAATCATTTTTATAAATCTTATTTGAAACACAAAAAAATTGTAAAATATATTCTTGAAATAGCTATTTGAGTTCTATACTCATACTTACAGTCCGTTCACAGTTATTTTTTACCTCTGACAATTCTAACTCTACTTTTGCTGTCTCTGTCATTACACACCATCACAGGTTGGACAGAGACAGCAACAAATGGCAAAGGTAAAACAATTTAGTCAATTCGGTAAAAAATGAAAATTTAGTCATACATGTACAGCGGGGCAATTCTGTCAATCGATCTCGTTACT
The DNA here is from genome assembly GCA_964007245.1 of Hypomecis atomaria. Taxonomy (NCBI): domain Eukaryota; kingdom Metazoa; phylum Arthropoda; class Insecta; order Lepidoptera; family Geometridae; genus Hypomecis; species Hypomecis atomaria. The sequence continues at coordinate 8,711,161 of OZ023296.1, read as the reverse complement.
AAAGTGACACGTTCTCGAACCTGTCTCGTTTTTCTGACAGTTTTGAGCTGTCGGAACTGTCAGAAAAACGAGAGAGGTTCAAGAACGTATCACTTCCGTAAAGAGATCAGCTAACAGAATTGCCCCGCTGGTGTCGCACAAAAAAACGACTCGAGAAGTGGCACAGTGATTCTTCTTGTCTCATAGGTGCTTCGACTGTTTTCCTGTCAAATACATTTATGTCATCAATCATATCATTAGTGTAAAATTTTATTTAATTTTATCATAATCAAGTCAGTCAACTTTGCGTCTTACCCTTGGCGGCCTGTGTGCTTCTCTTCTGATGATCCATCTACGTGCGCGGATGCCGTGACAGATGTGCTTCGTACCGCCATGGAATACTTCATCCCATTTTCGGACGTGCCTTTGTCTAGCAAAGCTCGGCCCTGGTTTGGGCCTGATTGTGGACGCGCCGAAGCGCAAAAGCATCAGGCATACCTGGCTTGGGTCGATGCTCGAAACCGTAAGGCGAAGGACATACATCTGAGGAAGAAGGAATACAATAGGGCTGCTAAGTCCTGCAAAAAGGTTATGCGGAGGGCTCGCTTTGAGCATATTAGTCGAATAGGGAACAGGCTTGCTTCATACCCTGCGGGTAGTAAGGCTTTCTGGTCCTTAGCTAAATCGGTCGAAGCGAACTTCTGCCGCCCCTCACTGCCTCCGTTGCTGAAACCTAATGGTTCGCTGGCTCATACCGCGGTTGAGAAGGCAAATTTATTTGCATCTCAATTTGCGGAGTCTTCGCGTCTGGACCCCGGTAGTGCGAGACCTCCAACTTTGCCAAACTGTGGCACCTCAATGAGTGAAATACATATCCGGCAAAAGGAGGTTCTCAAAGTTCTCCGCAGTCTAGATGTGAACAAGGCCAGTGGCCCTGATGGTATTCCAGCTATTGTACTAAGGACTTGTGCGCCTGAGTTGTCGCCTGTGCTGACTCGCCTCTTTCGCCTCTCTCTGAAGACAGGTCAAGTGCCCAAATCTTGGAAGCTTGCTAACGTGCAGCCTGTACCCAAAAAAGGTAGCCGTGCCGACCCTGCCAATTACAGACCGATTTCGATCACGTCCATACTTTGCAAGAGTATGGAACGTGTTCTTAACAACAGGCTCCTAGCGTACCTAGAAGCGAATGACCTACTCAGTGACCGTCAGTACGGCTTCCGCCGAAACCGGTCTACTGGGGACCTTCTGGCGTACGCCACACACATATGGAGTGAGGTCATCGAGAAACACGGAGAGGCGCTGGCTGTCTCCTTGGATATCTCCAAAGCATTTGACAGGGTCTGGCATGAGAGTCTTATTGGCAAGCTTCCTTCTTACGGCCTACCTGCTGATTTCTGCGCTTGGATATCTGATTTCTTGAGGAATCGGTCGATACGAGTAGTTGTAGATGGCTGTTCGTCTGACCAAATGGCTATCAATGCCGGTGTTCCTCAGGGGTCAGTGCTCTCTGCGACGCTCTTCCTACTGCATATTAACGACTTGCTAAAGCCCGGTATTTTTGGGTACGCAGACGACAGTACTGTCGTGGAGAGCTACACATCCGATGTTAGAACGAGCGGGCCACAGATCGAGTCACTCAGAAAGGCTATGGTCGAACGGCTCAACTTGAGTCTGGAGGCGGTATCTGACTGGGGTGCTGCTAACCTGGTCAAGTTTAATGCCACGAAAACTCAAGGCTGTTTGTTTTCGGCCAAAAAGAGGCCCTTCCAATTGTCTCCTGCTTTCTGTGGTGTATCCGTTCCGGTATCTGACAGCTTGGAACTATTAGGTGTTACGCTATCATCGACTCTCAACTTTGGCTCTTATATAGAGTCAAAAGCGCAATTAGCCTCAAAAAAACTTGGTGTTCTCTCTATGGTGAGACGGTATTTCACACCTGAGCAACTGCTTAGTCTTTATAAAGCGCAAGTCAGGTCTTGCATGGAATACTGCTCTCACCTTTGGGATGGCTCTGCCAAATACCAGCTGGAGGCTTTAGAGTCCATTGAAAGGCGAGCCAGGAGGCTGATAGGCAACGAAACTTTGACTGAGTCGAAGCTGCAGAGTCTCGGGCATCGACGTTGCGTAGCGTGTTTATCAGCCTTCTATCGGATACACTTCGGTGAGTGCGCCCAGGTGTTGCACAATCTGGTCCCACCTGCCCCTTTCTTCTATCGTACGGCTAGACAGACGCGACCAAAGCGCCACCCTTTTATGGTGGACATCCCACGCATTAGAACCAAGCGTTTCGAGTCCACATTCCTCATACGAACTGCCAGAATGTGGAACGCTTTGCCTGGGTCTGTCTTCCCGCTAGAGTACAATGTAGGTGTCTTCAAATCCCGAGTAAATAGGTATCTTCTAGGTAAGCGTGTTACATCCTAGACCGCATATCTGCTTAACATCAGGTAGTGTGTAGTCAAACGCAAACCTATTCGAAATAAAAAAAAAAAAAAAAAGTCAAAAGATGTCCACTGCTGTCACATTGTCTGTCCAACTGATTTCAACGAGACTGGTTAAAACAGCTATCCAACAAAATGATCATAATCATTTACTTTTTTTTATTACTAATTAAACAATCCTCTCAAGAGATCGTAAAGAAGCATTAGACACGCACGCGCAGCAATAAGTACTTAATCATTAATCACTTTACGTTCCAGATAAGGCACGCATGGTCACCCTACACATACGAAACATAAATTATAATACAGGGTGTGTCACTGCACTGTGTTCAGTTTACAAAACTTATTAAACCACGCTGATTGACTGCACCCTGTATAGGTGGACGACCATGGCATGATTTGGCGTAGTGCTGTGGCAAAAACGCATGCAAATTATTGATTTATGATGCGAATCCTCGATGTTGTAGATCCAAAGATACATTTGAAAATATGTGATTAATATTATAGTGCTACAATAGGCCCAATTATAAAGGCGCCATCGTTATTTTAATAGCAATTTAGAATACTCCTGTTTCTTTTTCATATGCATTCGATAAAGAGAACACTTTTCATCTTGCTATTAAATTTACGACGGCGCTTTTGTAATTCAGCCTAATAAATAACTTATAAATAGCTAAAAAAATTAAGTCATACATTACATGCAGGTGTAGACATGGTCACAGATTAGATGATGTAAGCTTGGTCTACTTAAGTCTCCAGTTATGTTTTTTTTTCTTATAGGTAGGAATAAGTAAATACTTACCTAATAATAAAGCCTGAATGCCCGGAAAAAGTCGCAACCAGCGATAAGCCTGCCAGTTTTAGACTACATTGTTAAATTGTTTTCTTTTAAAGTTTTATATCTAAGGTGTTCTTTAATAGAGGATGGAGTTATAATAGGTATAATAATTGTAGAGTTTTATGTCATAAGTGTAGAGTTTTATATCTATTTAGTAAGTGAGTTCGTATTGGCTGGGTGGCTAGCCCTGGTGTCCAAGTTTTTAAGCTGCCTGAAGGCTTCTCACATGGCTAAACGGTTAAAACAACCGGGACCTGTCATCATCGTGTCAACCGAGCCACGGTAGCGCTCAGATGTAAAATCTATTTAACAGGTAGGTACTCGTATCTATATCAATATTCTACATCCAATAGCTTTCCTCAAATATCAGCAACAAAACTCAGAACAGCAGAGCACACCACTAATGTTAATACTTTCCTAAGTGTTGTTACACAACATTAGCTCCATTGTTATCTGCTACGGGCCCGTCTGCAATCTGCGCATCCCCTTATAAAAGATTACATTGTAATACGAATAGCGATTAAAAAAATGCATTCAAAGTTGCCTTTGTAACAAGGGTAGCTTGAATCTTTTGTCGATAGATTTTTTGGGTGTCACAACACTAACTTGTTTTCATTCAATACTTAATTGGGATTGATGAACTGTGACTTTTTAATTGACTGAAAAATGTATTTGGCGTAAATTTTTTGGGGCTGGGTGCCTTTGAAGTTACCTACTTGCCTTCTATACGTGGTGTGACAAATTACATGTCATTATGAGGTGTGTGCTTTCCGTACCCAAGGGGTAAAAACGGGACCCCTATAAGACTACGTTGTCTATCCGTCCGTCTGTTTGTCTGTCACCGGCGTGTATCTCAAGAACCATGATAGCTAGTTAGTTGAAATTTTCACATATGTATTTCTGTTGCCACTATAACAAAAAATACTAAAAACAGAATACATATTTAAGGGGAGGCTCCTATACAACAATTTTTTGCCGTTTTTAAATAACGGCAACAGGTAGACGCTTGAAATGGCCTAAGGGGGCGACAATACGGTACGGAACCTTGTGTGTGCGAGTCCGACTCGCACTTGGCTAATTTTATTTATAGTTGGTGATATTGCAAAGGAACCTTTTATTATTAACCGGGATAAAAAGTACTCTACTACCTAAATTATATCCATGCAAAAATCAAGTCAATCTCTCCCTCTCTCTATTGCTGCGTGAAAGAGTAATGTAAGAAACAAACGAACGAACACACTTTCAGATTTATAATATTATTAAGGAAGTAGGGATAGCTTTATAATAACTAAGTGATTTACTTTACTTAGTCACTCAGTCAGAAATAGTATTTCAGCTTTAGGATTCATGAAATTTATAAACGTAGGTATCTAATGAAATAATAAATGAAATAAATGACAAAATTTTAATACATTTATTTTAATATAAAATGCATTTTCAGTATCACTTTCGTGTTCAACATCAACATACATGAAGCTGACATACATTCATACAAATAACAGTAGTAAGCTTTAACGTGCCTTCCAAACGCTGAAGCTTGAACAAAGAACATGAAATACAAAGTCATAGTTGTGCTTCCTTTATTTGGTTTGGGGAATCTAGTAAAATTGTAGTCGGTTAGTATACTAAGCGCCACACAAGTCGGCGGATTGGAAGTTATGCGCAGAACGCTGCGCAAAAGCCGAAATAAAGGTATGCGCGGGAGCCAGAGAGACGAGACGTCGGGACACACCCGCCCGCTCGCTACGCCACGCGGCGTCAGAATTGTGCGCACATGCGCAATAATTAGCGAATCACGGCGAAGTGTCATCTGCGGCTAACTTCTCATCCGCCGATTTGTGTGGCGCTTAGTATAACAAACAAAAAAAGTTCGGTCAATATTACTCAATATAACATTATAATATGTACGTTTGTTGAAAATTTTACTTTAACAGCAAAGGTAACATTGTCTTGGCTATGTCAAAATACTTTTCAATGGTTCAAAAAATACTTTTAATTTTTTAATTTATGAAATTGCAAGTTTTGATTATCTGATTTAGGCGCGGCAGATTTTTTATTATCTTTTAAAAGTATGAAAGACATTTATGGTAACTTTGAAATTGGATACTACGATTTTTGAGTTATTGCGATAAAATTTCCAAAACTATACATCAAGACTTATCATAGGGCCTGGTATAAAATTCAATTTTTATCGTCCGAATAATATAACATAATTTTGGTCATCTTCGACTACAATTTGTACAGACTAATTATGTTTGAGCTTGGGCTATGGTCGAGCCCAATGTTGTATCTATAGATAGAGTCTATCCTACTTAAGTACTAAATAATCAGAAACAGTAAAAATAGTATAGGAATACTTTGAAGCATAAAATTAAATGGCTTGTCAATTACAAATGTTATAAATTATTATTTAATAATCATAATATGACAGTATAAAAATTACTTAAAATAAAGTAAAGTTTAGAAACTTTTAGTAATTAATTACCTGTGATAGTAAGGTAAGTGATAATAAGGAAGCGTATTTATATGTCTACAATTCATGAGATATTCTTATAAGTATAAGAAGCTGTGTCGTGTAGGTATAATATCAAATTCATCATAACTATAAATTAAATTATTATTTTACCTCAAAACTAATTTCTATTACTTTATCTAATCTATATTACTAATACTAGATATAGTTTAAAAGTATACTGTTTTTTTTTTCTGTTAAATTAAACAAACTTTCGAATTCACGCAGTTTCCATATTTTCATAAATCAAAACTTGAATAAATTATAAATATAAAAGATATGGCTTGATCTATTATTTTTTTCGTGTCACGGAATGTTTACTTTTCTGGTGGTAAATTATTATTACATAAAAGATTAAAACTAACTCTTAAATAAACTAACAAACCATGATTAAATTCTCATTAAAATAATATATAATTATGTATTTACACAAGTATATAGTTTATTTACAAAAGCTTAACATTACTACTTAAAACTTACATGTGTATCATACGAACTAACTTAACATAAATCATTATACAACTATCAGATTTCATGACTGATTTTAATGCAAATTCGGTTGAAAATTATGTAGGTACTAAAAACTTAAGTAGAAATTATAGTAGAAAATATTTAAGAAATAGTAGTGTAAAATGCATTTATTGTGTCAGAAAATACAGAGTAACGCTATAAAAACAAGCATAAATTAATTATAAAAACTTCGTGACAGTTACTGTTATAAAGCGATAAAAAATATAATAACACAAAAAATAAACTGGTATTATATCTATATACATGTATTCCCTAACATAATTATACCCTCATATTGACGTAAATAGAAAGGTACATAAAATACTTTCACTATAGAAGGCACCTGTTGTACCTTTGAAGCAGAAAATATATAATATAGGAATAGATATCCTGGTTATATTATATATTACTTAGAAACAGATTACTGTAAAAGATTACAAATAGGTATACTGTCGTATAAAAATATATATTGTAGCAAACGTGATGATATAACTCTTAAAGCCGATTTTATAACCATTTTTTGGCAGTTACAATACTGGTCGCGCCCCGCACATGACACAAGCATACTTCCTTTATATTTATTACATGAGAACAAAAATTCTTATGATATTCCTAGTAAATTGTTACCGAACTATGCTGTCCGAAGCAATTATAGTATGGTTTATACTGCTGAGTTTTTGCCAATGATTGACCCTCCACTAGTGGCATATACTCTATGACCGTCGAACTCAACTGAAGAATTTCTCTTGATGCCGTCGTCAGTGTCCTTGAGCGGTTCCTTTTCATCCCTGTTATAATAAATATCAAATTAGTCTTATGAAAACAGTTGTAAAGCTAATTTACAGCATACGAGTATTATACAGAAGTTGATTCCACTCTACTTTATGTTAGATTAAATGCTAGAGACGAAGAATATATCATATTACTATTATATACAGCTTGGTAAAAAGCAAATGTACAATTATGCGGCTGATATGATTAATCACGAACCAAAGCAATAAGTATGCACATAGAACAGTAAACCAAAATTTTTACAAACTATTAACTAGTAGTGGAGTAATCACATATACAGAAGAGAAATGACAGAAATTCAATGAAATGTTAAGATTCTTACACTGGTGTGGTCGGTATATAACTACTCATGGTGATGGCAGCGTGAAGAGAGATAAAATGTTAATGTTAGTGGGTGGTAGTGCATTTTTAAATAATCTCAAAGTTATGGAGTGCTCTATGAAGGAATCTTCGATTAAATAATTCACACGAAAAGAGAAAACTCAATTTAAATAATAAACAAAAAATATCTTCAAAACCGTCGTAAGAGATGTTCCAGATTTTCATCATTGATTTCACAAATTTCACATAAGTAATTTCAAACCACATCATTGACAATGACTAATTTTGTACTCCATATCTATCAAATGACAATTGCAAATTATATTATTAGGTTTATATACACTACGATTTATAATTTCATTTTAAAGCACAACAAAACTACAGCTTTTCACACTAAGGCACAACGCCAAGCCCTGCAATTTTGTACAGATACATACAAGTCGGTTAGGCCCAGGCTCATTGCAACCAAAACTTTTAAGACGTGTACTGTGACACGGGCCAAACCGCATCCGCACAAACATAGCATGCAGGCAGACTATGGCAGCAGGGGTGCCTTACGTCGGAGTGGACACGAGCTTGACCGGCGGCGGCAGGGGCGCGGGGGAGGGCGGCGCGCGCGGCTTCGTGCTGCAATAAGGGAGCGGGAAGCGCCAACCGTACAGACTAGCGGGCAGAAACATCTCTAATCGACACACAATAACGGAACAGGGGACTGGACTTGGACAGTAAAAACAAGAACAAATACAATTATGATGAAGTGCTAACTGATGTAACTGATGAACTGATTGATAGTATTAATCAGAATAATAGATTGATCTGTTAACACGAGAAGATCGTCTAAATAAGTCAACGTCTAATATTTACCTTCCGAGCTTAGCTTCGTCTTCTTGATGCTTCTTGCTGCGTCTACCGCAGATAGTTGCGATGACGCCTTGTCGCCTGAAGCACAGCAGCAGGAGGTCCACAATAATGAGGCAGATAAACACTCCAGCCAGAGCGAGCCCGATGATCGCACCGCTCGACAACAGTTGGGAAGGAGCATATCCAGAGCGTTCGATACCTGTTCAAATACAAATCACAAGTTATACTATGACAAGTTTATATAAAAGAGCAGTAGAAGCAAGATACTCTATTGAGGTTTTAACAAAAATGCTGTGTGCTAGATAATCTACTGCTCTTTCTATTGTTAGTTTTACGCATCATATCAAACAAGCTGGAGATGTTAGATGATACGAGAGTGATTGTAACAAATATGAAATGGTGTTTATTACTTCCCAAAAATATATATGAAGATTTCAAGGCATCAACATTTGCTACAATCAGAAGAGCTTATGGTGATATTATATAGAGTGCTTTTAGATCGATAAAACGTGCACCCAATCACCGATGGTACGAAAAGTTTTCGTAAACTGATCTAATACATAAATGAAGAACTGTTACACTCATTTAACAGAAAGCTCTTCATTGCGATGAAATGGGGTTTGAATTAAAATGAATGGCAGATGTGAGAAAAAGATGATGCATAAATCGATACCTTACAAGTAACAATAATAATTAAAAAGAAAGAAAAGTTGTCAAGATGCAAACATTCCAAATAATTTTGTCCATTGCAAAATATAATTATGTTCAAACCCCATGACAATAGTCTTCCAATAAATTGAAGCAAAATATATAGGTAATTGATAAAAGAGCTATCTAATAAATTTTAAATAAATAAGGAACGCTAATAATTATATTATCGATAAACATAATAGAAATTTGAATAACAATAATTTATCAACCATCACCTTTATCCCTCATACTAGTTTGTGATCTGAAAATGTCATCATGACTTTCAAACCACATAGTAATGTTGCATGGTTCTACTAGTACATAATTATAAATAATTCAAATGATCTGACGAACTGACACGTATTCTAAATTCTAAGAAGACAATATCAATAAACTCAATCATGCGAATAAAAATGAGAACATCTAGATTTTGATAACAATATGACCAAAAACTAGCTATTATGAGTGTCATCTAACATGACAGATTTTATGAATAAAATTTTAAAATTACTATAAAATAAAATGCTAAATGTACGTGTTGATATGTAATCCAGAAGTCTATCATCAAAATCATGCTACGTAAGGGATTGACGTGAGTTAGCTTTTCATTATTTGAGGGGTGTACACAGAAAACATGCAAGTAGTAATTAGTACATTCCAAAGGAGTCTAGCTAGCAGGATTATTCACTATTATGGATATCATATTAATGTAAAAGATATTTACCCATATTTCAGTCAGGGCGACACAAACACACTTCATACGAACAAAAAAAAAATGGTTTCTTGATTAGCATCTTGACAGCTTTCTCTTTATCGTTATGTTGTTATAAGGTCTCTTATACATAAGAGGAAGGGTACTATGGATTAACTACTTAGGTCAGTGGAATTGTAGAACAGCCATTTAATGATTTTCGTTTGACAAAGTAAACATTACTTATTTGAATACTTGTTTCATCTGTGTCTATAGTAAGAGGTTTATATTTTGTTCTGTAATTTACTTGAAATATAGTTGTAGTAATATTTACTTAATCAATATTGAGTTACACTAAAATAACAGCAGTTGTTTTTAAAACATTTATTTTCTTTCCACATTGGTCATATCTTTTTTTTCTTCTATTAACAGATCACATTGTAATCTATTCTGTTCGTAGAGTAAAATTGATGCCTAACTACAATTTTATTTATCTTACATACTTTTCATATAATATGTAGGTGGTTTATCTACATATACGACGATCGATCCTTCATTATTTCTTAAAGTCTATCTTTCAGATGGACGACATACTTCATTTAATTTATCCCTCTTATTTTATTCTACATCAAAAAGACAAAAACAGTCATCAAAAAGTCGTACACAAATCTTAACTCCTATACAAAATCGCTATTTATAATTTTTGCCACGATATTTTTGGCTTTAGAACACTTAATTACGATTTTATATTTTGGCAGTGTTAATTTTAGATGCCTAATATAACTACCTACTGTAGAAAATTGCAAGATGTAAACTTGTTAGAATCGAAGCTTTTTGCATTATACACAATCAAGTATTCACGTCAGAAATATATTATCTATTCATGAATACCGAACGAAACAGTTTGAAAACTGCATAACTTTTAGTTACTTTTCTGAGAAGAATATGGTTATTAACAATTAAGTTATTTACACAGTAACAAATTGTTTTATCACAAAGAATATTTTCCTACATAACAATTAACAGTCGTCTTTTGGACTTACTTTAATAGATTTTTCCTAACATAATGATTTATTTTTAGACAAGATAAAGTATAAGCACTGTAGATAAAAGTTCCATTTTAGAGTGAGACCATGTGAATAGACTTGGACATCCATTTGGGTTACCTAGAAAATATTTTTAAAGATAATCATACAGCAGATAGTTTAAGCACATGAATATCTACTGTAATAATATCTTAAACGTAAAAAAGCAAATATAACTTACCGATAATAAAATTAACACCAACATAATATAAATTCGTTAATTTAAAAAATATTAAATGCCAATTCGAACTCATACTCTAATAACAAAATGAAAGCATTATTTTTGGTTATAAAATAAAAAAAACCATGCTCACACAATACAAAACTTTCAATCACAATATTTTGCACAATTGGTTACTTAATGTATATGAATTATTTTTTATTTTGTACCTAAAATCATTGTTAATATAAAAGGCAAGAATTGACAATGATAAGCGTCGAAAAAATGGGTTTGGTACATGAAAAGCTCTAAACAAACGAAAGGTTACTAAAATAAATAAACTGCACTTACTACTAAATGTACTTTAAAATGAAAATGAATCACTCGTATTAGTAGAAAATAAACTGGGCGAAACTCTAAGAGCACAAAATAAAATTAAAACACTGCACTGCTTTTAAAGTCACAGTCACAAAAACAAACACAAAACGACAGTTGCAAAAAGAATGTGGACACAAGACGTGATGGTGTGCGAAGAGTCTGTAGGCGGTTCTGACGCTGCCGTGTAAACGTCATAGAACCCAGCTTGGTGGAGAGGAACTTCGTTACTTTCTTGGTTGTACTCACCGAGGGCAGTTTGGATGTAAAGCTGAGCAGGTTGAGAGAATCCTAGGATGTTGTGAGCTCGTAGGTGGATTCGGTAACGAGTGTCGGGGTGGAGACCTCTGATCTCATAGCTAATGGACTCAGAAGACTTCAGTTCCTCCGTAAAGCATTGAGTTTCTTGTGCTACGTTCCATTCTCCACTCACTTTTATGACCTGTAAACGCAAAATTATTTGTTATTGTAAATCGTTAAAAAATCTCTGATATTCAGAAAGAAAATGCTTTACAAGACACTTACAGGACAAAATGTGATGTCATACATATCGATAGGCTCGCCATTATGAGCAGGTACTCGCCATTTGAGTTCATACCTATCAGCGTATTTTCCATGTATGAGAGATTCGGTACTGAGATTTTCTCTCCATTTGGGCACTTCGGGTGGTGACCTGAAAATTTATTTGTTGGTATTATCAATATTATTTGTTTAATTTTTGCGATTTTGAAACCATAAAATTTATCGACAAACCTTCTTGGCATAATGACGGTCAATGGAGATCCCCAACTACCAGGCCCGACTTGGTTGACAGCAGCAAATCTGAAGTCGTATGTAAACATAGGCTGCAAATCTTCAACGATGTAGGGGGAATTAACAGACCACGTTCTGTTTCTTGCAAGGTTCCAATCAAAATTGGTATTCTCTTTGTATTGCGTTGTGTAAGCCAAAATAGGTGGACCCATATCTTCGGCTGGTCCAACGATTCCAAATGATACTGATGTCGCTGTGATAACTTCTTGTTTGGCCTAGAATGAAAATGTATCATAAAAAATCGGCCAAGTGCCAGTCGGACTCGCGCACGAAGGGTTCCGTTCCGTAAGCCCCGTTTAATATATTTTATTTTAACTACTCATTTTTGAAGGGGATACATAAACAATTTAATATTCTGTGAACATTTCATGCATCTTTCTGTTGCCATATTATTATTTTCTAACAAAAAATCACGTTTCTTTTATGGGAGCCCCTTTTAAATATTTATTTTATTTTAATTTTTTTTTTTAAAGCGTAACTCTTAATATTCTGTGAATATTTCGAGCATCTACATGATACCGTTGTTAATATCGAGCGGAAAAGGCAAAAATATCAGGTTTGTTGTTTGGGAGTCTCCTTTGCATTTGTTTTCTGTTTTTAATATTTGTTGTTATAGCGGCAAAAGAAATACGTTTTCTGTCGAATTTCAACGTTCTAGCTATCACTGTTCATGAGATACAGCCTGGTGATAGACAGACAGATCGACAGCGGAGTCTTAGTAATAGGGTCCCGTTTATACCCTTTAGTTAACTATATAATTATTATCTTACTTGTACAACGAGTCCTGGTGGGAAAGCTTCTCTAAATTGTATGATATGCTCCGCTTCTCCGAGTAGATTAGTGGCAATACATTTGTAGATGCCATACAGACTCCTATCCAGCGGAGTAATCTGCACGATGCTGACTGGCCCAGATCCATATATTCTTACATGTGGTGATTCAACTAAGTCCAAATCTCGGAACCTTAAAGAAATAAAAGTTAATTTGGAATTTTAATATGGCAAATCTTTTTGGCATTTAACTCAATAAGAGTTAGTACAACACTGTACAATTTAGTGTGGGCACTTACTTCCATTTAATTGTGGCATTGGGAATACTCTCAGCAATACAAGTAAGGTTCACTGGTTGCCCATTCCAGCTCCAAATCGGGATAGTAGGCATGTTTTCGAATGTGGGCCTGAACTGTACTGTTAATAGTCCATTCTTCCTCGCTTCACCACCTGCAAATATGATTCAAAATGACTATCTTCCTTAATTTTACGGATCGATATTCCATCCAAGTGGCCAAAACAGAGTAAGTGGAGCGTGGATATTTCGGCAGCAAGTTGGGTCGACGATATCGTTTATATCGTGGGTCGAACCTGGAGACAAATGGCAAAGACAGATGCCGAAGCAGATGGCACTGCAAGAGAGAGGCCTATGCCCAGCAGTGGGATAAAAAAAGATGCGAATGATGATGATGATTTGAATGTTTGCTTTCATTTTATTTAGACCAAATCAATGTTAGTCCTACTTACCATCATTTTCAGCAATACATTCATACAAGCCATCGTCAGTTCTATTCAGCCTTGTAATGGTAATAACTCCAGTTGACTCCATCTGGTCGCCAGTTTGACGGTTGGTAGTTTCAATGTGAATCCTTCAAAAGAAAACAATTACATTATACAAAATTTTCATTAAAGATCCAGTTATATATTAAACCTACGCATCAAGTGCATTACTATGATCAACTTTATTGGACCAAACCCAACATCGAAGCTCTTCTATACAATAACTTCATGACTCTTGATAAGCTACGAGTAAAATTACATTCGTCTTTTTGCGATTTCAGAATTAATTAAATTGTGAAAGTGGTTTATTTTAATACAAATATAATACTAATTGACCTAGAGAGATTTTGCGTTAGTCACCAGTGACCCTACTATATTTTTCTTGTTTCTATAATTCCTCAGTTGGATTAGTTCATTTCGAAAAACAAAATGTGACGAATATTCGATTGCAATAATACCCTATCAGTTCCCATAGGTACTAAGTTCAAAAGAGTAAGTACCTACCTAATGACTTCGACAGATATACATCCTTTTAACAACTTTTGTTAAAACTAACAACTTTTGTTCTGCGACTTTTATCAAAACTCAAAAAAGATTTCATCCATAGAAGTTCACCCGCGACAAAATGTTAGGATCAGCTTATTTTATTTGAGTTAAGTCGCAGAACAAAAGTTGTTAGTTTTGATGTGCAGAATAAGCCCCTAAAAGGATGCTAATTGATTAGGAGTAACCCTGTAAACTAACAGCGTCTTACCTTCCATTATCGTTAGGTCCATTCAAGAATCGTTCACCATTAGGCGATCTTCTAAAGCTGATTCTCGGAGCCGGTCGTCCAGTGGCCTTACATTCCAGCCTGCCTTCCAGCGTTTCAGGCGCTGTTGTGTTATAAAGTTCGAATATCTTAGGCTTGACTAGTACTTCGACTTCGATTTCGGTCTCGTTCTGGCCGGCTTGGTTGAGCGCACTGCAGATGTATTTGCCGTAGTCGCCGGCTTCGACGCGGTCGAAGGTAAGCTGGCCAGTTATTTCGTTGACGCTGTATCGTGATGCCGTAGCCAAGTTCTGGAAATATTTTCTTTGGTGAGTCGTCTTGAATTTAACGCTTTCGCAAAGGCTATATGACTAAGACATCGCTACGTTCAGCTTTTAGCTAAAGATGTAAAAGCTAAAGGTAGGGCACGAGAACAATTATAATGAATCAAATAAAATCCTTCACAAAGGTTTTTTTTTTAATTTTATACACGCTGGTTCACTAATTGATAAAATTATTCTCTCTCTCGGAATCTCATCTCAATGAATCTGATTTAATCTATAGTCCGTTCCATTACCGCTGAGATTGAACCAGTTTAACCCTATTGAAGAATTTGGCACAAGTTGTAAGAATAATACATAGTTATTACCTATTTTCAGCGGACATTTATTTTCTTTTAAATACCACCAAAATATAGCGATATTTTCAAAGCAAACCCATTAGGCAATTACATATATTCGTCAAAGGTCGCCGCGACCCTAGGTCTCAGTAGTTATGGAACGGACTATATTGTTGAGACAACGTTTGTCGTATTAAAAGTTTTTATTTAAAAAAAATTGTATTGTTTAATATTATGTAATTAACCCGTTATAAACTTACCAGGCTCGTTTTAAAAGCAAGGCATTAGAATATTTATTTCTTAAAAAACGTAACAAAGAAATCTTAACTCCATCTCGATAAATTTCCAATTAAAAGTTACCTCTCGCGTTGATGCCTTAATCCATGTGTAAGTCGGCGGCGGCTTTCCTCTAGCTTTGCAAGTAATCGCGGCAGATTCGCCCTCCTTTATTATCTCAGTGGGTTCACGCTCCTCCATCTCAGGTGCTGTGTAAACCTGAAACAAAATGTTTTATAAGGAATAACATTGCAGAAAGTTCTTTTAGAGATAAATAATTGTCGTGACTGCAGGATTTGAACCTGTACAACTGCACTGAAAATATTATGAGATATGTAAATACCTCACCATCCCAGATATTTATCTTATATTTTCAGTTTTGAATAAATAAGTATACTATACTGTACCAGCAATATTAATAGTCCACTGCAGGACGTAGGCCTACCCACGAAGGGTGATTGGGCCATATCCGCCACGCTGGCCCAGTGCGGGTTAGTGGATTCACATATGCCATCGAATTTCTTCTAAATACGTATGCAGGTAGCTTCACGATGTTTTCCTTTACCGAAAAGCTATTGGCGTAAAATTCCGTACATAAATTCTAAGCATTTCATTGGTACGGGACCGGGATTTGAATCCACGACCTCACGATTGTAAGGCGAATGTTATTACCACTAGACCGCCGCGGCTTAAATAAGTATGATATGAAGAAAATAAAATAATTGCACTCTTTTTCTCGGTAGTGTAAAATGGTGGCCCATTTGTAAATTGGTTTGCCATATAAATCTTCTCCGGGTGATTGCAATTTTCTTATACGTATGCCCCACAGTGCCCCTACAGATAATTAGGAGGAAGACCTTTGTTTAGCAACGTCTTATTAATGATAAATAATATTAAAGCTTAGTTTGGAGGTTATCACGAGCAAGAAAGCTGTATTGACGTTACTGTCTAACAAAACGGATTTTTTAAGTCAACTATTGAAGATTTTGGGCTACATAAACTTAAGAACGGCTTTCATCCATTTTCTAAACTTACCTCTAGTTTGATGTTCCTTTCAGCGAGCTCCCCTGTTTGGATGACTACAGCTCTGCAAGTATAGGTGCCATCATCGCTTTCTTCCACGGTGTTGATCGTGAGACCGTTCGCGCTGATCACGTATCTGTCTCCGGTTGTAATCTGAAATCGTGATATTTTATTGTATTGTAGGCATCGAGCAAGTAACTGTAGAGTCACAATCGTGAAAAAAAAGTGTCCGAGCCAAAACATTGTCGAAGCTACGTAGTGGGCAGACTTTTTAAGTAAGTCTTCCAGTCTTCCTGCTTTCCTGTTTCCTAAGAGATATAATCTAAAGCTTTTTAAGATCAGAGTGCATCTTCTAGGTCTGCGTACTTCATCTTCGACCACAGCGTCGCTTACCATCAGGCGAGTTGGAGGCCAAGCGCAGACTTATACGTGTTAAAAAAAAAGTCATAAGGTGATTGCAAGCCGACTACAACGCGATGCCAAAGTGCTCGATTACAAGCACTAATTAGGTGACATAACGTCGAGATTCGAGAAAATGAGTCATTATGAATTATTTAATGTATTAATTTTTAGACTGTGTCTTGTTTGTACGTACTTTGTAACTAGGTATTTTTTCTGACCAATAAAGAACTTTTAAAAATAAAAAATCAAAAATGTATTAATTATATCTAGGTAGTAAGCATGACGGCGCTCGGACTTTTTTTTACTACCGTCACTTAGGGATTGTGGCTCTGTAGATATTTGCTCGAATATTGTACGCATCGAGTAAGTATTTAAATTCAGACAACCATTAATTAGCAAAGCAAATATCTATGCTCGAAGATTGTAGGTAGGAAAATTATTATTTTCCTTGATGAAAAGTAGCATATCAATAACCTATCTTTGAACTAAATCCATGCTCTGTTGCTGCGTGAAAGTGTAACAAACAAGCCAACAAACACTCTTTCGGATGTAAGCAAGTAAGAATTGTATCATATATTATTATTGATACCTTTTTGTATTTCCGTCAATTAATGGTTGCCTTAATTTAAAGATTTGTGGAGTTGTTAAGATGTACTAAGTGTAAAATGAAATACATTTTATAATTAGTACAGCTTAAACAAATTAGAATCTATAAATTGGATTACAACAGAATAGCCGCACAACAGCTGTTATACAAAAAGCTGCACCTATAATATTTTTTTTTAATTTACAAAACCGTCCGAGATAGTAAGTACTCTACCTTCTTTTTTGACGACCCGCGATGGCTACTTTTAACATTGGATAATTTTGTATAACCTAATATTTACTAGACTGATAGAACTTACAGGATTTCCTTCTTTGAACCAGTCGACTGTGGGCGCTGGTTCTGCAGTAACTTCGCACATGACTTTGAAATTCTTTCCTTTGGTAGCGTATTGGTTCTCGTTAGCGTTCGTCCACGTAATCGCAACTGGAATAGTATCAAAATGTTAGCAAATTCTACAATTTCGATCAATAATAATTCTAAACAAAATAAGTTCTTTTGCGGATCTCATCTTTTTTTTTAAATATTAGGGGACATCTTACACACGGTCTCTGACCCCAAACTAAGCATAGCTTGTGATATGGCTGTCAGAGACTGATACTACATATACATATTTTAAATACATACTTTTATAGATAGTACCTAAATAACACCCAGACGCAGAGCAAACACCTATGTTCATCACACAAATGTTTGCCCTGGGTGGGGATCGAACCCATGCCTCTTTGACCCAGAAGTCAGGGTCACTAACCACTGAGCCACCAAGGCAGTCAATTTCAAGGCAGTCGATTTCCTCAGACCAAATAAAAAAATAATGACAGAATGTTGTGAACAATCAAGTGAAGCCGGCAAAACTACGCCTCGCCGCGTACAGACAAAATTAGACACACATACACGTACAACGAAACTACGCCTTGATTTGTCAGTCGAACTATGGCAGCGCAACACCGACGCACTCACCACATGTTAAAAAAACCGGCCTCATGACTTTCTGTCTTGATTTTTTTATTTAGTCTGAGCTCATTTCTGATTCGATGTCGCAGAGACAGCATAACCCTCTCCAATAATCTCTCCATAGCTCGTTGAGCTATTTTAAACTTACGGACAAGATCCATAATGATATTCATATAATAGGCCGAATCACACAACTTGGCGGCTGTGATGTTAGCTGCAAGCTGCGGATGACACAATCCTTGCGCAACTGTTAAGCGAGCTTCAGACATTGGGCTATCTGCAGCTTGTAGCTATCATCAAATCCGCCAAGTGGTTTGATTCAGCCTATACTATGAATATGACTATCGATCTTATCAGTAAGCTGCAAGTAGCCCACCGAGCTATGGAGAGATTGGAAAGGGCTATGCTCTCTACGGTCTAAACGACAGGACTTACTAAAGGTGTCCAGAATAACGCTAGCACTGAGAGGCATGTTGGTGTAAGTTGCCACGCAGGTGTAGTTGCCCGCCATCGCAGGCGTGATCGAAGATATGTACAGATACTGCAGCTGCTTGGCTGGCATCGGCTCCGTGTAGATTTCCGGTCGGGTTCCAGGCCTGTAGGGGTGATATAGAAACATTTTAAACGTCACTTTAACTATAACTGAGCAGTACCGTTGTTATTGCTCATCATCTATACCAATATTATAAAGAGGAAAGATTTGATTGTTTGTTTGCATCGAATAGGCTCCGAAACTACTAAACCAATTTAAAAAATCTTTCACTGTTAGAAACTATACTACTCTATCCCCGTTGAAGGGATCCTTACTATTTGTCTTCTTTAGCTAATAGTAACCGGCCGGCTAAGGCGGTACGGGCAGCTAGTAAGACTAAGTATTAAATTTAGCATACTAATACAGCATCTATGCTCAGTCGGGAGCTGGTAGATCTACATATATGTACCATTGAATTATTATTCTGATCTTTTCAACGTTTTTTCACGACATTTTATTATATCGAAAAACTATGAAAATCAGTCCGTTTTAAAAAGTGTGATTAGTACGGGACAGGTAAATGAATGACCTCACGATTCTAAAGAATGCGTTTTTCTTCTAGACTAAGCAACATCGTGCAGTTTTTTCTAGTCGGTTATCTTGTTTAAGAAAGTACCTATATTTTTTCTACTTACGCAGCTTCATTGATGACCAGACCCTTGGGGTCCTTCCACTGCGGCTGCGTGACGAGTGCAGGGTCCGGCGCATCAGCCTGGCATGTCAGCACCACGGACTTGCCAACCGCCACGGTTTGCTGCTTCTGGTTCGGGAATATTCTCAGGTTCTGCGCTGAACATCCTGTAGACAACAGAAAACTATGTTAGAAAAATAAAGAAGATGGTTAGACTTAGACTGTTAGATAATATTGGTTCTGCTGAGAAATCTTGCAAGAAGCAAAAAGCTGTAGCGTAGTATTTAATTTTTTTGAGAACATCAAAATGTAATACTCATAAAATAAATGTATTCAATGATAATTAAGTGATGATACTACACTTGATACTCAAAGTATTGTATTAGTTTTAATTTTTAGTTTCAGGAATCATTTGAAAATACCGCAAATCAAACTGACTAACGAACTTTGGACCATGATAGACAATTGAAAATCTATGGACAAACTGAAATTCGTCGTAGACTTTTTCTTATCAATCGAAAGTACATTGAAGCTTCGTGGAATATGAACACGGCAGATGTTTACTGCTTATAATGTGGTCATAAACAAAACTTAGCCGTTCCCAAAAGAGAACGTAGAAAAGGATGTAAACACATAAAATAATTGTACCACGTACGTAAATTACACATAATAAAATGAGGGATAGCTGCCAACGGTTCTCGTTAACGAAGTTTACCACAATTTATTCGCTGGCACGTGACGCCGCCACTTTTAGCGGAGTTACTCTTCTGCGTAACTTATACGCTTGGATACTTTCTCATGTACTAACTAAAGTTTGGTTCACATGCTCGGCATTGCACGGCACGTTTCTGATAAGATCACAGTAAAGAAATTTACTATACAGGTTGCGCCAATAGGCTTACACTATAATTCCCTGTGTCCAGGATGCCAGGAAATACATTCAAACATGAGGACAAATCTAGAACCCAGAATAGATATTTCAATATCAGTTTGTATGAAAACCAAATATGTAATTTTAAAATCAGAACAGTTTTCTATTACACGACTTTGTACAAATAACAACGACAGTAACATTTTATTTGTACGTCTTTTTCTTGGGAACTTTTAACATAAATTTATACAGAAATATCAAAATTATTTGCTTTTGAGCTAGGATAAATAAGATTTAAATAAACCAATGTTCTATGTGTATGCAAGCCACATAATTTTCTCCAAAACAACAGCCAGGATGAATACGTTTACAATATACATCCAAAAAATAGGCAATATAAGTAAGTACATGCCTAAACTTTTTTTGGCTTTATACAAATAAATAATAGGCGTAATTTCCATGACATCAGTATTATTTTTATCTATTTCTAATAACCCTACACCATTATCACATTCCCAGTATCTCTGAAAACAAAATCCCTGTATCTAGCTAGAATTAACTCAACCCTTCCAGCTTTCCATAATGAGGCGTGCCCACATGAATAGACCCACAACACTTGTGGCTATCCCTTAGATGTGAAGATATGATGTACAGTCAGTACAAAATAGCTTCGTTCCGTGGCTGATTCTGAACCGTATTGTGCCATCCCTAAGGTAAAACAGTGGGTGACTTGTTTTCCCTGCTGTAAGGTTTTGATAAAGCTTGAATGGATGTCTAGTTGGCTGCTTTTGGTGTTTTACTATGTAAGCAATGTTTTTGATTGAAGAATATGTGCAGGCATATGTGTGTAATATGAGAAATATTCGCGAAAACTGTTCTAGATTTTTTACTTCACGTGTTTGCAATGCAATTATTATATTTTTCAGAAAAATCTAGCAAAAACATTTTTGCTAGATTTTGATAGAAGACACGTGCAAAGAGTACAGACAGACGAAAAGGAAAAAACTGAAATGCCAGCCAAATAATTTAAAAAAAAAACACCGAAACCGGCTTCGCGCATAAATTTACGAATGCGCAACACGCTACCGAACATAATAATATCATTTTAAGAGAAATTTTCACCCTTATTTACAGTATCGCATAGCCATCTTGAAGCACTCATAACATGCTAGGATGTTATGTATGTTCTTTGTAGTCTGGTGGCACGCAGAATTTTTCACAAAGTTTTTAAGCATTCAGGGCACGTGTCTGGGCCCTTCGCTTATCCTCGAGTTTTCCTACGAGGCCCGCTAGCTGCATTTTTACGACACCAAGTTGAAAGTACGACAGACTGCGTGCTTTTCGGCTACGGACAGATCCTACAGAAATTGAAGATGGGATATGTCTCGATTTTAGGGGAGATCTTTTGTTGTTAATTTTTTTATTTTTTTATTTTAAGCTTGTTTCGTTCCACTGCTGGGCTGGCCTTCCAATTCTCCTTCCACTCTTCACTTTGGACATGAGGGCCGCCGAACTGAAATGGAATTAGGCTGGTCAATTGGACATATCTGCCACATGTCAGACGATCTGTGGGCCAAACTCACTACACAGTGGGTTCCCCAGGCTGTCAGACCATTTGGTAGACGCAGGCGGAGATGGCGGAACGAACTAGTTTTTTTTTTGCAATACTTTAATTAATTTCTAATATTGCAACAAACTGTGCAAATCTCTACTTTTTCTATGCGCTCACACGGCGTAGCATTCCGCAATTTATGTTTTGCAAACATGCATTTTGAGGGGTATGAGTATTTGCTACATATAATTGTTAGAGCGCTGGATAAAGAGAAAGCCTCTCTTTAGATCTCTACGGCCACGGAAAATCTTTCCCTCTTGCTTCATCTTTCGACATTTTTGTCCTCTCTCTGTTACTCTTGCAAAGGTTATGTGCGCGCTTTGAATGGCAATATCTCGTCTCCGGTGGCCCTAAGAAGCATTTTTCTTTATGTTATAACCTCAACCCTGCAATCTGGGGAATTATTAGGAGTTTCCGCAAAAAAGCTGTGATTTGAAATTTTTATAACTCTGTTTTTATTTGCACGTAGACTATCATGTAAATGTAATAAACAGAGTACAATAGCAGAATTTTAATATTAGGCACGTAGTTTGTTGTTTTCTTGTTTTGAGACACAAGGGAAATGTTTCAGTAATCAGTTAGTAAAATAATTTTATGGAAGACGTATATGGAGTGATAATGAGGATGTGGAGGAATATAGAATTATTATTTCAATAGAGAAATAAGAAACTTAAGTAGCAGAACTTGCCCTGATAAAAATATTTTCTGTTCACGACTATTTTGAACTTTCACGTAATGTTTTTTTATTGCACCTATAATAATGGGAAAAGGGTTTTTATACAGGAAAATTTGCTAAGTACTTTTTAATGATTTCAAACGGTACTCAGATTTATTGTAAATAAAAATATATTCATATCATTTCCATAAATGTAAGTTAGCGTTAGGTATAAGTTATTTACTTCCGATGTTAACCATTAGTAATATATTACGCCAATGTATTATTTATTCGTAATAATAAAATTCTTTATTTTTAAAACCCATTATTGTTCTAATGCATATCAATTGCCCTAGTGACGCAAACGCATTTAAATAACAACGAATCCATTACACCTAACCCCCAAGAGATCCATTTCACAAAGAAAGGTACACCTGAGAAGTATTACAAATACCGCATCAAAAGCTTACAGTGAATTTTACAGTATGCACTACTTACAAACAGTATGGGAAAATCTGCTAGAAACAGTTTTGCGCACACACACATTTATTATTTATATTTATACATATATTTAGAGTTAGATAATAGGTTAAGAAAAATTAAGTAACAGGTATAATAATGGATCTAGTCGAGGATTGCTAAAATAGCTAACATTTGTCGATTTGAAAACGTCGTCTTTGTTTTACAAGAACACACATGTATTCTTTAAATTTTATTGAATGAAATCAAAGACTTTCGATTTGATGAAGTATACAACCTGAATACATACAGTTATTATTGTGGGTTACAGAATAAACATTTGTCAACGCTACGGAGTAGGATTTATTGTTTTTTTTTTAGAAGAAGAGTAACTAAACCGGAAGAGATTTATTTATACCTACACTACCTAATTAGTATTACGAGTATACACCTGAAATTGCCGCAGTGTTCACCTACTTAGATGAGAATAGTGAGGATAGTTAAGAATACAAAATATTTTATTTTCTACCAAATATGATCCAACTCATACTGTTTTATTGACTGCTATACCTTCAAGGCGCCGAATTTCATCAACTACAGGGGGATAGGGGCTCGTACTGACGAGGGGACAAGTGAAATAACCGTCTCTACGGATTAAAGGGTTTTGCACAATTTGTATACTTCATAACAGTGTCCTGGAGCAGTTTCGTATTACCAATTATGTTCACTTTGTACTTAACAAGCTGCTAAAATGGATGTCTGGTCGAAATTCATTTGTAAGTTTCGTAATTAACGTGTGATGAATTAGTTTAGTTATAAAGGATTAGGTTTGTCAAACTTAGTATGCTATAGATAGTTCGGCCGTTCAGAGAATGCGTTCCTGACACGTCATCTTGAAAAAATGTTTTTGGCCGATATCTCGGAAACTATGTACTAAAGGGCAAAAAGCATTAAGATCATTATTGTAGAAAATAAAATTTCACATCTTTTGTTTCCAGTAAACTTTTTTGTAAATCTTACCGTTTACGATTTATGGACCAGTTTTAATTTAATGTTTTAAGGTCAATTTAATGAAATTTCATTAAATGGGTCATAAATCGTAAACGGTAAGTTTTACAAAAAAGTTTTTTACAGGAACGCATTCTCTGAACGGCCGAACTATAGTTCGTGATTAAATCTTGATCATGACTCATCTACAAATTAGTGTGGAATATTTTCGCGTAAGTAAACAAAAGCTGAAATACATACTTTAGACGTAAGAGAATTGTGATTTTAGAAAAATTTTCTTTTTCAGCTAAACGACAATACGATTTAAAAGCACTCAGAATTTAAAATTTGCTGCTGCTTAACTGTATCACTAAAATTAATGAAAACTAAAGTTTTAATCATGGAGGCTATCTACCTACTGATACGCTGCACACATTCCAGTCGCTCTACCTATGTACTCATTTTGGAATCTAATATGAGTACCTACAACATCTAAAATCAATGGATGGTTTGTAGAAAAAAACTTAAATAACATTCTTACTAAAAATAAATTACAACTTCTAAACTACTACATGTACAAACAAAAACATTTTAAATTAAAAATTAAACGAAAAATCAAACATCTTATGTATATCATCTTATATTGTAAGATAATTCTAATTCCAGAAACATCGTAATATGCGAGCGAAAATTATCGATTGAATCGAAATAAAAGACCGTATCTAAGATTTTAATACTTGCTTTGAATCTTTTGATCAAGTGACTTTTTTATCCTTGCATACCTTCAGGCCATTCTTTACCAGCAGATTACACATCTATCCAAGCAGAATGCAATTCCCACAAAGATATTTCGACCACCAAAACCTCGAAGGAATGCAGTAAACAGATATGCTTTGCATACATCATACGTTGCTGGCATTTGATATTTTCCTTGAATTTTCCCTCGTCCCCTAAATCTGTCCAATTTCACCTTTGGCTTTTACAATAGGTACGCAAATAGCGCAGGGCGACGTGAAACGAACCGAAACAGTTTCAGGTCTGCCGGAGACCCTTGGCTTGATTTCCAATGGGAATGCCCAATGGAAATCAAGTTCAAGACCGCTAGCATTGTTCGAGGCCGCTGGATTGGCACGATCAAGCAAACACAGGAGAGACATACATAAACCTAGATCTCATTATATTTGTACGAGAATAATACATTGATTTCGATAAATAAAAGTAGATATATCCTGCGTTCGCTTCAGATTTTTGAAATGCTTATCACAAAGATAACTCTTTTAGATATATCCTTATTATTTTAGTCAGTAGGTATATTGTTCTCGAACAATTTCAAATGGTATTTTCAGAAAAGGTCTACAAGCAGTGGCTAATGGCTAAAAATGGATAAAATAATAAAAAGGTTTGCGATTAGGGATATCATAAGAAACACCCAAAAATGAGAAAAGCACATAAGTTAGGAACTCATTTACTCTACAAGTTGTAATTTTAAAATCTATTACAATATGTAGTTTGATTACTTATTGATATTTTGTAGTTAAAATACAATATGGTTTTGATTGATTCACTAGTTGTGCTAACGCAGTTGGTCCACAATGTATTTTGCAAAGTATCTTTTAAACCACGATATTTTCATAAAATCAGCTGCGTTATATCACATGCCACACAAGGCTATGCTTATAAAATCACAGTTATCCTTAAAAATGTGTCTTGCGGCTGCGTGTCGGTACACGATCATTGCCAAAGAACTGTCTGCAAGCCTGTAGGCATGTAAAGGCATAAGGGGCCTTGTGATTAATCGTTCAGGCATTATTTCCTAATTAAGCCCACCTTCCCCTTTGGCTGCGTCGCTCAAGGGAGTGTCGAGAAACTCGAAACAAATACAAATGGCTGCGAAGTGGAGAAGAAAATCGGGAATCCGGTGAATTAACGCTGAACACAAATTAGGAAAGGTAATTCTGGGACGAAGGTTGGAATGAATGTGATTGCTTCGTGCAGGATAAGGGTTGTTGCGGTTTCCTATTAAAATAAACCAAGGAATGGTTTCAGCTGAAAGATCAGTTAAAAGAAACTAGAAGGAAATCACTATGGATTTTGCCATCTCCAATTATTTCGGCAATAGGCGGTGGACAAAAATCAACAACATGGCTTAGTGGCTGCACGCAGATAACCGTAATAGTATCAACAAAAAAAACTTTTTACGACTGTGCACTACTGTGCAGTACTCCAACCTGGAACACCAGTCTTAAATTCCAATTTGATTGCCTTTACAGAACTTATACAATTTAATTCTTAAATATTTTAAAAGCTTATATAGTTGCAGTTATCATATTATTTGTTTCATATTCAATCTATGAATATACCTTCTGTTCACATGTTCTAAACAAACATATGCACTGATCGGAAACTAAATGATAACTGCATTAAACAATTACAATAGCTACCCTAACCAAATACCAGAACAAACAATTTGCAAATCAATAGGAAATATCAACACGCAAACAAAACAATTAGATCAAAACGCCGCAGTTACACATATAACTCAATTACTTTTACCATAGAATCTGTATAAAATATGTAACACACAATCTGATGCGAGCTCACCCCATTTGACATGTGACTCGTACTGAAAAGGTAGTAATTGAGGTAAATGAGATAAATTGCACTTTCGAACTGGGGAGGGAGACGGAAGGCTTTAACGAAGTTACTCGTAGTGTGAGCAGCGATGAGTCATATTACAACTATTTGAGACAGGGTTCGACATTTAATATCTATTCGTGTAGGTTTGATGATAAAGCAATAAAACTGAAACTGTAAAGATGAACACTGGAAGACTGCAGATAATTAAAAAAATACATGTACTAAACATCCTCACACAATATTGCATCATTCGTTCATTTCATTTTCTTTTAAAACTATTACGTGGATAATTTGTTTACAGTTGGATATACAATTAATTAAGATAAGAGTTCTTAGGAAGTACCTACTGTCAGACGTGACTGCAGAAGAATTAAATCATGTGTGACACTCAATGAAAGCGTTTAGCGAACAACTAGATATTGTGGTCATAAGATCGCTAATCAAAGATTATGAATAATGAAATTTTAAGGTGGCATGCATACAATCACAAGTTTTTATGTCCGATAGTTAATTTTCCAAATAAGAAGGCGAATAGGCAAACGTTACAAACTCTAATCATGAATTAATTAAAAAGTAAACATTTGCTTAAGCGAAGTAACAGAACACAATACAAAACTTGGAAGATCCGGAAAAGATACAAAGGAAGGCTCCAAAATTGTAGTAGCCACTTACGGAAACGATCCCGAGGCAGGTGTTCTACGGCTTGGGATTAGCATTAACGTCCGTATACCAGTTAAGAAAGGCATTACAACCATTATAATAAATTTACATCGTTAAAACCTTGCTGAACTCGCCGTTCGAAGGGCATAGCAATCCCCAATGTTGGGCCGTCATTATCAGTTTAGCAGGAGGGCTCTTCTACTAAAAAGTATAAAAAAGACCGTTCTCAAAAATCCAGCTAAGAGCAGGGGCGTAACGAAGTGTAGCCCACTTAAAACAATAGCCAAATACGAGGGTGGGACGCTGCCACCTCCGCGGTACGTCCCATACTTAACCGAAGAGACTGGAGATCACTCAATATGTGCTGAATTTGTAGAATTTTTATGGGGCGCATTTTGGACTCCTTTATTGCGAGGGATATTTACGGCCTCCCTAGGGCTTAATAAATTTGAGTTGAAATTTAAAAATGCCCACAACGGTTTTGCTGCGGCTTGCTGCAATTGAAAAGGGTGGTTTTTGTGCGAGTTTGTTCCTGTCTAATCAACATTTGTTTACCAGTTGGCCCTCAAAGCTAAGAATAGCTTGTGAATTGATCCAATTTCACCCTTGGCTCGGCGGCAGTCCATTAATTACGATGCCTGGTTCTTCTTGGCTGGGGCGTAAGCCTTCCCTCAGTTTATTGCCCGCAAACAAACCGATCATTTGAACCCCGCATTTGTTTATTGCCACCCTTGAACTTTACATCTCAAATTGACTCTGGAAAGTTTAAATACTTAGAAGTTTTGTAATGTCACGATATTGAGTGAATGGAAGGGTCTCGGTCTTGGCTTTGACTGCTTATCAAAATGCTTAGGAAAAATAATTCCGCATGAATTTCTGAGAAAACTCCAGGGTGTAAAGTCTTTCAATCCGCCGTTTATGTTTTTCAGGCAAAAAGTTGAGTTTCTCATCAAATCAGTCATCCTTAAAAGTATTTTCATTTCTAAAATTAGTCTTGTGAATGAAGTCACCTTCAGATATTTCGATTGAGTAGTATAGGACAACTCATTGTTGTGTAACACGAACTTGTGTACCAGCATGATGTCAGTTTAGATAACTCTGACCAAGTTCTCGTCACCTACGCGCTTGTTACGTTCAATTGAAGACGATATTTGCAGTGTTGAAACCGGTTGAACAAGTCATTTGCCATTGAACTCTACTATCGGCTTCATCGGTAAACACACCTACTTACATTGAACTATTTATAGAATTCAAACCATTTAGCACTAAGCGTTTCTTGACATTTTTTTTCGACAATTTTTGTGTTATCAGCTTCGCTTCACAAAGATTTTCAAACTGAAATGGAGCTGAAGTTACCCATCCACAAAAATAGGGTAAAATTGAGACGTTCAAATTCCATGACAAAGCAACATAATCCCACAAAAGGTGACATCGAGTATCATAAAGACTTGCTCGAGATGAGCTCCTTTTTATTCAAAACTCGATGGAGCTGTGTTGCGGACGCAGGGAAGCGTTTGCTAAGCTAACGTCGTGAAATTGCTTGAGAATTTCATCTTGTCTCAAACAACTACCTAGCTGCGAACCTTGCTTGTAAAGGAAACTCATTCCGAAATTTTGACTATACGGGATTGCCACAAAACTCAGTTTGCGACACAACAATTTTTATGCAGTGAAATATGATAATCGACTTATGAATTAGACCTATCTTATGCAGTAGTATGAATTATTATTCACAACATATAGTAGTTTTTTTTTAGTTTTTTCTTTTCTATGGCAAGTGCCTTTATTATCTATCACTAAAAACAAGACTTACATAATCTAAAACTACATAAACTACTACTACCTACATAACAAGCAATTTGATCATCTACGGATCCTTGAATGTCTAAAGATAATCCAAATGCTCAAGCCCACCGCCAGTTGGCAGCGTGCCCAGTATGCTAGCATCATTGTCACGCTGAATGGCAATGCCTATGCCACGGTAATGATATATAATTATATATACCGTGCTTATACGGTTATACGGCTATACGGCTATACGTTGAAAAAACTAAAAGACTTTCTGAGCATCTGGTGGACGCCGACGCATGACCAAAATGCTGGTGTTTATTGTAGATTATTTTTTAAACGTTTCAGATGAAAGAATAAACCGAATAATCTACAATTTGCGCAAACATTTTTGCTTCATCTGTAACACAACATTTCCCGCCGTTACAAAATGGCGGACGCGGCGCATCACAATTTGTATTCTGCACCTAGCGGCTGTTCGTCTGGCCAGATTAATTATCACATCCCTCCATGTTTGCCAATAAGCCAGGTTTAAATTCACAACATAAATCCCAACTTCAGTTTACGCGTAGATTACTCTATGAGAAGAATTCCGCATAAGATTATAATTGTGTTAAAATTACGTGAACTTCGGAAACGTCAATTTAAACTTTGAGAAGACTTTCAGGGATTTTCCACAAAATCGTGATTTATGTCGGAGGCATGACCGCTTTGTAAACGTTCGATACAATTTAGAAAACCGATATTTTACCGGTATTGGTTGTGCTTAAATGTATAATAGAAGGTAATCCGATTGCTCTACCCGTAGTTTTAAAAGATAACTTTCGGTTTCTATGCTCCAAATATAATATTTGTTACGTATCACTAAAATAAGAACTTACTACACTCGTTAAATACTTGTATTTTAAAACCGGCCTCAAAACACGAAAAAGAACAGGCTGTTTTATACTTACAAACCTACCCTATGTCAAAAATTGTTCATCTTTTTACATGGATTAGCTATAATTATGTGTTTTCGCTATTTTGGGGTTGGTCCCGCAATAAAAGTTGGTCATAATAATGAGTACAATGACACCCTAGCGTATGTCCGTTAAGTATCTAAAAAAATGATGTAACTAAATCATTCGATCTATCAAGCTAGATGTATCAAAATCTCACTGCAATGCTTTCCATCACGCACCGTGTACACAACCTGCCTTTCGTTTCCCCGGATAGAGCGTACAATCTAAAAGACAATCAAAAAGATCAATCAAAGGTCTATCTATAATGGCAACGCTTTGTAAGGACTCCAGGACCAGCATAAAATGATTTCTACAGCGAAGTAAACTGTTGTTCTAAAGGGGATGTAGACCCATGGAACGTGCTATATGCCGTAGTCGGAATATTAGTTACAAGCATAGATCACGCAAGATGGGACATGTCGTGTCAACATCTAACGGGGACTTCATTTTGGACACTGTTTAAAATCACAACTGTGCGTTACTGAGTCGTCCCACGCTTTGGCGTAGCTGTAAGTGTGGCGAGAATCTAACGTTAAATAAAGAAGGAAAAAAAAACGCCAATAATTACACAATCATTACTCAGAGAGCACAATATAATATTTGATTATTTATTCAAATGCGCTCCCAAAAAATCGCAGTCTACAATGTGTTTAGCTAACATGCATTTTGTCGGATTATAGCACGCGAGAGCTATATGTATATTTGATACATACCTTTAATACAAGTATTTCGCACACTGGATAAAGAGAAGGCTTCTTTCTAGACATCTTTGGTCACAAGGCTCACGTATTTTAGCAGTGTTTGCTAAAGATAGTGTACAGGCAAGGATTATGAAGACAAATTGACGCTTTACCGCCCTCTGTGTTGACATGTGAAGAGCAAACAATATATCACACGAAACAGCACAAGGAAACACCATGGGAAATACAGATGCAAGCTTACAATAAGAAAGTATTACAACATTGAGCCATCTTAATTGTAAACCGGCTAGGTTTCATTGATGTATCTGATGTGAACTTAAATTGACAACGTGTCTAAAGATAACAAAAGACCTAATCTGAAATGGAAAGTAACTTTCAGGTGTGGTTGGCGGTCGTAAATCGATACTAAGTGACATAAAGATCTTCAACTTGCGTGTAAAGAAAGGTAGAAAGTATCCTATTTCCTTATCCAGTAAGGCTCGAAAGTATCCTATTACTTGTGATAGTAAAATCGAAAACAAACGACTTTTGTTTTCTTTGTTTTTTTTTTGTTCATATCTTTTAAAAAATAGCTTGATACGCGAGACATTGACCTTGTCATACGCGAAATGACTCACGCACAACAAGTACCATAATTAAATATAGGTTTGCGTTTGACTATACACTACCTGATTTGTGGTCTAGAGTGTAGCACGTTTACCTAGACCTAGAAGATACTTATTTATTTGAGATTTGAATACGTCTACGCTGTACCTTAGAAAGACAGCCTTAGGTAAAGTGTACATGGGAAAATTAATAAAAATTAAAAACCAAGACATTACGTTTTCATGAATTTTCAGCAATGAATTTTGTAGCAAAGGACTTTAGCTTTCAAACTGAGAAACTGCATCAAAATTGATTTCCTCGTTCGGGAGTCAGTACTTCCATATTTGGGAGTTACAATACCGGATAGATAAATACATCAAAATAACGCCTTTTTATGGGGCGGCGTTAAAAACAGGTTTTAAGCAAAGAAATATGGGCTCGGCTCACGTGGCGCGCACAAGCGCTCTAGTCACGCTCCGTGGAGTTTTATCCGCTATTTGGGGATGAAATCTAGGATAAAAAAACAACTTAAATATAGGTTTTATAGAATTTTTAAGTGTTCATTGAATTTATCTATGACGTGATATAATTGTGTTGGGATCGCAGAGGAAATGTCGTTAGAGCGCGTTATATGAACAATATCGATATTTTTCAAAAGTTAGTTTCTTGTCAGATATTACAATGCTTATATGAAAAAAATATTGTATAATACAAAAATAGATAAGCTTAGATGTGAGCCAGTGGAGTTGATATATAGCTAAACATGTTAACTGAGATAGACTATGGTGGGTATTTATTTGTAAGAAATCTACTTACAAAATATACTAGCTAAATGCGCCATAACTAAAACCAGAAAATAGTGTGAGTGCTATTCATCCAGCACTGACCATCCTAGGTCGATAACGTATGGACATTCGTTGAAATATTTTATACCTATAGTACCTACGAGTACATCATTGGGTTTACACATGTTTAAGCTTCATTTGTATAGTTTTGGCCTTATTTGAATAAAGTAAGTAAGTTCGTATAGGCCGGGTGGCGAGCACTGGTGTCAAAGTTTTTAGGCCGCCTGAAGGCCTCTGACTTGGCTAAACGGTTAAAACAACCAGGACCTACAATTTCAACGTGTCATCCGAGCCACGGTAGCACTCAGTTGGAAAATGCCACCCGCGGCCACCCATCCAAATACTGACCGTGCGGAACGTTGCTTGATTTTGGTGATCGTTGACAAACACCTAATCAAACTACGCTACGAGCGCTTCGCCTTATTTGAATTTCTGTTATAGTTCACATATAATTATGTAGAGTCACACTGTTGACCACAAGAAATAAGTGAAATAAAATACACCCTGCTCTGCTCTACCTGCACATATCCAAGCAACCACAGGTGCCAAATGTGTGTACCTTTATAATACACACGTTTTGCACCTTCCTTTGAAACCGTCTCACGTTGCCATATTTAGGCATCGCCAACGACCCGGAAAGTTGGATTTGTTGCGTAAGGGAATTTAATTAACGAGTTCTCGCAAACATCTAAGCTTCAGGGATGGGATGCGTGTGCTAGGCATGAAATTGAGGAAAGATCTGTGAAGACTTAGGAAATCATATACTGGTGCGGTAATTTGGACGACATTGAGCTTTGATTGAAATTTCGTTGCCGTTTTCAGGCTTCTTTAGCTTGTAGATGTGTAATGAAATTCTCTTGTTGTTGTTTATTTTGAGGACATACTTACGCTACACGAGTAGCTAAATTAACTCGATACCTAGTAAATATAATATTAGATACCAGAGATCCAAAGGCAATTATTTATTTGGTATTTTGTTATTCAGTATTCGTTCATAGAATGTTTCTAGCTAAAGAAAATTATGTCATAATATTATTTACTTTATTACTTGTTATTATTAAATCTGCATTTATAAGTATAAAACGTCC
The DNA here is from genome assembly GCA_964007245.1 of Hypomecis atomaria. Lineage (NCBI taxonomy): Eukaryota > Metazoa > Arthropoda > Insecta > Lepidoptera > Geometridae > Hypomecis > Hypomecis atomaria. The sequence continues at coordinate 8,677,862 of OZ023296.1, read as the reverse complement.
AAAATTTAGTACAAATGAGGTGGTATCGCTTTCATTTGACTCATTAACTAGTTTTGTTGTACAAATAACATCAAAGGAGTTTCTGGGAGGTACTTACCTTAATTCCATAGATCGAACTGACTAACAAACATACTACATTGATCTAAATTTCCATCCTATTGTCTCAATTTTCAACGCCAGAAACTTTGTCTAATAGACAATGGAATTCCAACTTCGCTCAGTATCCTGAGCCTCATTAGTTACAATGTTTATTGTGTACAAGTTCTTAACTGATAGAACCACACTTAACAAAATCAATTTGTCGATAGAAGTTCGAGCAGCGTACTTGTTAACTATTTCCTAGTAACTACGCCACAATCTGTGGAACTTTCGTAGTAACTATGTTGATAGACTGTGGAAGTTTGTAGTTTGTCATTTTATAAGCTGAATGTATCTGTTTTGATCTAGTTGTAGAGTAAGTTCGTAGTATGAAGCAGGGTGCTTAAGAATTTATAATGACTGCTGTATTAAATATTTTACACATTCTACTTATTCAGTCATTGTACCTACTCGTTATTAAAAACTTTTGCTGAGGAAACCTTGAAATGACAATATGAAATCAACTTTTACGTACATCTTGAAAAGATGGATGTCATTTTTATCACAGAGGTTTTGAAAACTATTGTTTTAAACAAAATACAGTTTACTACTTAGAAAATAATTTTAGTAAGGTACTTCGAGGTAATTATGTAATATCATACCTCCGGTGATTAGGTGAGTAGGTAGGTTATGTTTATAACAACAAAACTCAGTCTGCAATAAGTAAAAACACAAACATTCCCCTTCTATCACAAGAACTCAGTTGGAAAAAAAACTCAACCTACAATTTCCTCCTTCGACTCTACAAGCAAGTCAAATATAATCGAGATTATTCACGAATATCAGGGAGTAAGGCTACTATCCCCATCGCTCAGCATTCATCATATTTTAACGCATTTATCAAGTCTCACCGCCGAAGCCGAAAAATTGGCCGTTTTCTAATTTAACTTTAATCCAAGGGAGCAAAATGATTCGGCTGCCGGCGCTGCACTAGTAAGGATTTCTATCGCAGTGTTAGAACTGTAGATAACGTGGTTAGCGTAAAATAAGTAAAACTGAATGAACTTCAGTTTACTGTAAGCTAGAAAACAATAGCAAAAAGAGCATTGAACGTATGTATAAGTGACAAAAATATCATACATTTTTATTTTAGGTAGTAACAATTAAATGGTGTCCATCCATCAGCTATACGACGTCCACTGCTGGACATAGGCCTCCCCAAAAGTTGACATTTAATATACTTATTGTTTCAGGAGAAAAAAATTATTATATTTTATTTTTTTAACCATGTGAAATTATTGTGACATTGAACAATATTTTTATCTCTTAGTTCTGATTTCTATTAAACAAGAGTTTCTTCAAAAATATTTTTGGGACTTTGTTATTCAGTACTCGTTCATATAATGTTTCTAGCTATAGAAAATCAAGTTTTTTTTTTAAACGGAGAATAGGGCTACATTTGACCACCAACTCGCCAAGTCTGATTTCATAGTATTATTTACTTTATTTTTATTATAACCTCTATAAGTCTAAGACGTCCAAAATTGACCTATGAGCAACATTCACTGTTAATGTCGTTAGTAAAACTAAACTACAGCAAAAAACTGGAAATTAACGTTTAAAAGATAAGAAAATTAATAGTTCCACCACGAACTAGCGCTATCTACTTCGCAGTCGGTGACTTCCTTATAATTTCCAATTATATTTCCCGTCCAATTTTCCGACGCGTCGCCCAGGGCCCTCGTCAACTGCACACGTTTGGGGCGTAGGGTGCGCTCTATAGGTGCCATGATTTGACCAGAAAATAACCTCCATGGGGCCGTGTGCTACTCAAAATCTGTCATGTCGTGGAAAGTTTGTTTATTTAGATAAAAAAATACTGATGTATTCTGATACAAAAGTAAGTAGAGTGAAGTGGCGAGAGGAAACGTGCTGTGCCGACCCCACCTAGCGGGACAAGGGCAAGAAGATGATGATGATGATGTAAGAACGTATGTACTTACCAATGTTTTTAGTACATAGACTAGAAATTTCGGGAGGAGGCCTGCGTCCAGCAGTTAGACACAACAAGTTAACATCATCATATAGACTTTTATAATTATGAACGCAGTCATAGACTAGAGCTGGATTTTTTTTATGGAGATACAATTCTCATTATTCTTTACTTGGAATATAATGTCAAGTATCGTATCGACTGTGGTTTCGATAGATATATTGTAGAGAAACTAACCTTTTTGTTAGCTTCTCTACATTCAGACTCTTTCAACGATAACACTGCCAACTTACAATTCTAGTTATGAAATTCAAATTTTTGAAATGTTTTTTTGACAGGATCAGCGATCCTTGTTTTGTAAAATTGGGCAGTCTTGAGTTGGAAGTGATCTGGAAGACACCTTTTTTTCTCTATAAAATGTAATGAGTGTGAATTTGAGTTTGCGTGGACGAGCCCTGCAAACCGCATGAGCGTCGCGTAACAGTCAGGGTGAGAGGCTCCGGTCCCTTTGACTTTGATTACAGGTGGATCTCTTGTTTTGGGGCCACTGACCCCTTACCCCTGGAACACTGGGCTGGCGCTGACTTAGAACCCTGTCGGCCAGTTTGGGCCGGCGCCTGTCGGCCGGTTTGGGCCGGCGCCTCCACCTCAGTCGACAGATGTCTTCACGCTAGCGCTCACCTAGCGCTACCTGGCTGGCGCCACACTATCGGCGGGTCCAGCTCAGGCTATAGAAAATCCTCGGCCAGCCTCCAGCGTGGTTCTACGAGTGCTACCCTCTCCCTTTTTGGCTAACTTTCCAAGGACTCCTTCAAAATTCTCTCTCTCTCTCTCCGTTTCTTGAAGATTTAATTGACTATAAGTGCAGTGCGTGTTAGTGTAAATAAATGTGTAAATACTAAGGTTAGTCTTCTGTTTTAATCTCCTCTCTCCGAACCGTTAGGGATCCTATTCTCTAGGCAGGACTCTTTGGTTAGGTTTCTCTGAAGTCTCGTAACTTGTGGTGTGGCAACCGGCTCCCCCGCTTGCCACATTACGGGTTCTCTAATCTTTTTTTTAACTTGTGGTGCTGCAAACGGCTCCCCCGTTTGCAACATTACAATATGTATAGTTAATGTAAGTGCAAAACTACCGTTGCAAGTACATATGTACATTATGTTAAAATATAATGTAAAGTACTTAGTTGATTACTTAGGGTAATAGCTTACTATTACTCTAAGTAATCAAGGACTTATCCTTTCCTTATGTTTATTTAATGATTTGACACTGTTAAGATGTTTATATAACTTATCAACACAAAAATATTTGAGTCATTGATCATCTGTTATTAAAATTATTTCAGTTATTTTGTTAAATGAATAACAACTTTTCCTGATTCCAGCCTCAATGAAGTCAAAAGGTGAACCGAGTGCCAATTAGGTACCGTATTTTTTGTGGGCTGTATTTTCACAAGCAACAGGCGATCCTTTACCGGCTGAATGAACTTTCCACCATAGAGTTTAAAAGGCTTTTTGATGTCAGCGAGGTATTTATTTTTGCGGTTGAAAGAGCAAATGTTCGAGTATTGATGCGACTCTATTGGATAGGCAGATAATAATTTTTGTTTTTGGTCTCATTCATCAATTACCTGCAGAAGGTCCACTGCAGGCCTCCTCTATGGATTTCTTATAAGGCTGGTTGGCAGCGGCCTGCACCCAACCCGTTTCTGCGTTCTTAATTATATCACCAGGTGGAGATTTTCATCTCATCTTAGTATTATTTTAGTTGCAAATGAAAAATTGAAATGGTTTGTCCGAGGTTACTAGGCTAGGATTGTGTTTGTTATTATTTCTTGTTTTACTGTGTGTGCATGACACTTGACTGAAGAAATTGTAGTAGGGGGCGATGTGTATGTAGTGCTATTTATTCATAAATAAAAAATCTGTGTGGAGGTCTTTTTAACTGCTACAATATATTACCAAGCACAGCCTTTATATTACTTAAAGGGTGCCATATACAAATATTTTTTCATTCAAATGAGTGTCCCTACCGGAAACGTAACCTAGCCTTTAGTTTCTTACATAAGCCCAAGTTTTCGTCGTTTATCGTTACGATTTCTGAATTTCTATGGGCCACCCAAACCTACAACGGCTACGAAATCAAAAGTTATAAAAGCCTGTCGTGTCTGAGAAATATGTAGAATACAGTTTTTGTCGCCAGAGTTGTTAAACAAGTCATCCATCCATCAGCCATAAGAAGTCCACTGCTGGACATAGGCCTCCCCTATGGATCTCCAATAAGACCGGTTGGAAGCGGCTTGCATCCAGCGTGATCCTGCGGTCTTAATGAGGTCATCCGTCCACCTTGTGGGTGGACGTCCTACGCTGCGCTTGCCGATACGTGGTCTCCACTCGAGAGCTTTCCGACCCCATCGGTCATCAGTCCTCCGCGCTATGTGCCCTGCCCATTGCCATTTCAACTTGCCAATCCGTTGGGCTATGTCGGTAACTTTGGTTCTTCTACGGATCTCCTCATTTCTGATTCGATCTCGCAGAGAGACTCCGAGCATAGCCCTCTCCATAGCTCGTTGGGCTACTTGGAGCTTACTAATAAGGCCCATAGTGAGAGACCACGTTTCATAAGTCATCACTGGCAACAAACACTGGTCGAAAACTTTCGACTTGAGGCACTGAGGTATGTCGGACGAGAAGACGCTAAACAAGTAACGTTAAACAAGTATTATAATAAAAAAACCTTTTTAAAAAACAAGCTTTTACTGAACAAGTACTCGCCAAGACGAATCAAACGAGCCGAAACTCGATAGGGTTGCGTCGTTTTATAGAGTTCCTTCCACCTTCCAGCTCCATCATCAGACCCTGGTTACCACTGCAAGACAAACTACTCGCCAAGACCATTCAAGTAAACCCAAACTCGAAGAGGTTGTGTCGTTTCATTGCTAAGTTCCTTTGTCCACCTTCCAGCTCCATCATCAGAACACCACCTTGTCAGCATAATTTTGCATTGTCACGCGATTTACACATGTATGCAAAATTTCAGCTCAATCGGTAACCGGGAAGTAGATCAAATTTAACTTGCAAGATTTGCTTACAGACCGACAGACAGACAACGAGACAGGTGAAACTAAATAAAATATTGTAATGTAAAATAAGATAAATACACAACACACTAATTAATTTAAGGTTACTTTGCATTTAATTAATAAAGCTATTTGCGTATAGAACCCTAAAATGTGTTGACACGACTTCAAAAAGTAAAATTATAGCATTTCACAGCTGCAAACGTTGAATCAAAAGGAGTTAATTTCCAACACGTCTTGTACTTTTCAAACGGCGTTACGCAAAGGAAAATTCGTGCAAACTCAGCTCTCGTGAAATACATTATTAAAATATGTACCTACGTCCGTTTATTTATGTTACATTTCACTGGCTGCCTTCAGCAGTCGGCGCTTCAGCATGGGAAGGCTTTGTGAGACAAAATTAAATGTCAAGAACCTTGTCGTTTCTTTGTTTTACAATCATGTCTTACGAATTCGGATACGATTCGGATTTACAAACTTTCTGAGTAACGTGGTTTATTTTTATGAACGCGATATGGGGTTTCAAATAAAAGGGCTCTTAAAAGTTTTGAAACATTTTTGCGACATTAGGTACTTTGCTTTTGTCATTAGAACTACAAAAACCAAATGAATTGGCCTTACTTAATGTATCTAATTTAATTCATGTGTAAATATTGTGATATACCTAAGTACCTGCACTGATAGCATATCACACGTTGAATACCTTTTTTTTCTTTTTCAGCAGTTTTACTAATTTATAATAGTACTGCATTTACTGCTTATACTTTAGTCAATAAAAACAACAAAGTTTTTCTTGCTTTTTAACTATAGAAAATATGGCATACTTAGTAAGAAACAGCCACAAAGTTTTACATCTTGCGAAACAACCCAGCGCTAGAAATGAAATAAAACCCAAGTTCCGTCACGTCTTCAGAATATTTCCTCGTAAAGTGTGGCAGCTTCAGGGAACATAATACCTACTCCCATTATTTTCATGCATGTAATAAGCCAAGTCTTCTGAATAAACAAATTTCTAGCTCAATTTTGCGGCTTCGTATTATCTGTTCCCCTAAATTTATAAACTTAGGCCCGGACTCCACCAAAGGGGAGCGGAGCTAAAGGAATACGAGTAGAACGCACTGCCTAGCTCTCCTTATCTCCGTGCGGAGTTAGATCGTTGTAAACTGTTTGTAACTGTAAACAGATTGTGATTGCAGAAATTCCATAGAGTTGATACATCGGTTGTGGACACTGTCCCGGTTTTGGCCATTTGAAGTCAAATTTTTTGCATAAATAGTAAAAATGTAACACCATAAATATTGTTTAAGTGAATGTCAAAGTTTGAAAACTACTCGGTGCTCACTGTGTTTGTTTCTTTATAACCTAGTATTACAAATGGCATTTATAATAATATGGCATTTATAGAGTGGACTCAAGGACTACAATGCCCTGGTTGCATAATGTGTTTACGATATATGAGGCAGTTAGATGTAACCTGATCACGGATAAAATGAAGGTAATAAAAATCCAGATAAAGCCTTGAAAGTTTAGAACGTGTTTTTTTCCTTAATTAACATTTCTGTATCACAGTTACTAGAGTCTGTTCCTTTGGTTAGTTAAGTTTTATAATTAACTAGACACTACACATAGTGGGGAGTAATTTTATCTTAGTCTAAGTTAATACAAAATAGTTGCTGTGAAAAATAGTGAAAATGTATAAAAAAGTGTTTCGCAACGCTTTTCCCATCTCGGTTGATCTCCGCTTAGCTTTGGTGGAGTCTGGTCCGTAGCGTCTTAGTTGTGATGCGGTGGTGTAACCCTCCGAAAATTCACAATTTGTGTTTGTAACATCCAGAAATTAACACTACATTAACTCGCTTTTCGTCTTAGAGCTGGAGATTAATTCGGAATTGAAGTTATAAACAGCAATAGCTATGTAAATGTTGAAATTGCGGTATTGTATAAAATGAAGTCGATATAAGCATGATTGTGTTCTCCTTCTTTGGGCAGGATTTTGTTCAACAGTGAACGAAACGGTAAACGATCGGTACAATACTGTGTAGTGTACGTCCCTTTAATTTTTTTATGTTGTTTAATGTGTATAATTTTACGAGTTTTCGAAATCCTATTTGCGTTACACTAGACATGCCTTAATTACGTAAAACAAATAGAGTTCTACTCTTACTGTATTCTTAAGCTTTTTAGCTAAATAGTAAATTAGAATTAAACGATGATTTCACTTTTGGCTTTCATAAAAACAATGCAGAACGATACAATAAAAAAACTCGTCAGTACTTAATTTAAAGACAACATATTATTTATTACAGCCAGTCTAAAACACTAAGCTCAAAGTAACCTACAATAGTAAGAAGTACTTAAAATTGAAATTACTATACTTTCACTATTTCTATTAACTTTACATGACCACTTGTACATTCATTTCAATTACTATCAATTACTATTTAAAGTCGATCCAGTAGAGTACCAGATCTATAAACCGTATTTTTTAAACATAATTTGCGCGCTACACTCACTGGCCATCACTTCTATAATAACCATAATAAATGCGTCATCACAAATAATTGCCATAAAAATTGCCTAAGGTTATTCCAATATACCTCCATATACAGGATGTTTAGATATTACTAACAAAAGTTTACCTGAGAGCCTCGCAAGAAAAGACCACAAATGAAATGCGGGTACCAAGATGATTTTTTTTTCTTTAACCAATGTAGAAGCATTGTTGTTCAACTTGACATAGCTGCTAGCCATACTCAGAGCCCTATTTGAACATATTTGATTACTATCTCAATAGTTAAAATCTAAATGTTTCTTTTTAATAAAGTAAGCGAGTAGTATGCATCAATAAAATGCAAGGGACAGTGGTGAATGGCAAAAACTAGGCTTATGCTCAGCAGTAGATTTCAAAAGCTGATGATTATGAAGGTATTAATATAAAACAGATATAAATAATATTGTATACATTTTGTTATAATTAATTACATTAAGTGGTTACACTTGCCCGAAAAAAAGCGCGTATCATTGGAAATCAAATTATTATTTATTTTACCGAACATCCTGTATACACGTTGGCTTCTGATGCGGCTTAATATATATTATTTAGACTCATCTCGATGCAGGCTTCCACGGTCGTAATATAAAAAGAGAATTAGTGGCATTAAAGCCATATTGCTTTGTATTAAGAATTACTTTTTCCGGAAAAGAAAGTCTTAGTCGTACGATATTGAACATGGAATTGGTATTATTAGTAGGTACTTGGGTTGTGTATTAGAAATTTTAATTTATAAATTGAAAGCCTTAGTCAGCTTAGCTAATAGTCTTCAATAAATAAATAATCTGCCTATATCATCAAAATCACCCATCTATTTATCTTGGTGAACTTCAGTAAAACGTTTTATTTTTAATGTTTGGTTTTTTGAACCTGTTGTGTATTTTCTTGGGTAAGTAGAAAATTGTTAAACGATGTTCATTCATTTTCTATTACGCGTACTTTAATAACAGAAAGTTCCAAAAATGCAGTTCAATTTATAAACTCAATAATTGTTACATAGCATACAAAGAAACATATACGAGTTTAAATACTGAAATTGACGTGACTTTCAATATTGAACTCCTGAATTTTCATTTTGAACTGAAAATTAATTTCCAAAGAGTTGTACGTCTTCATCCAATGAAAGAGATCTGTTCCATTTAAATCGAGTATTCTGTTTAGGTATTTTAAACTGGCTAAAAAGATTTCAAAATGAAGCGTAATTCTTTTTCTCTAAATTAAGCTTACTAAGTTGCTAGAAACCTTTTCACAAAGCACGTGAAAAAAAAGCTTCTCTAAAATAGCTAGCTTAATGCACTTACTTCCTCTCTTTCGATAGGAAAAAGATAAAGAAGAGTTTTCACTCGTTCATTAGTAATCCCCGGTCGTCGCCTGCAATAAATTCTAATAAAGTTAATCGGAAAGGAGCAACCCCTCTTTTAATTTGGGAAAATCTAAAGAAAAAGAGTATTCTTTTATTGGCTTCGAAGTGGGTCGCTTACTCAAAAGCCCAGTCTCTCGAGTCAAATTTTAAAAAGAAATTAAGAGCATTGAGAATTTTTTTAAATCTCCAGAATGTATCTTAATCCAGGAGTAATTTTGGTTAGGAAGCAAGAATATTAGAAGCCTTATTCTAAATTAACAGGCATTACGAAACCTGATAAAATAAAAAGATATTAGATGAACGAAACATACTTAAAATTATACTTATACATAAAAATATTTAACGGGTTAGGATTTGTGACTAAAGTATTTAAAGTAGTTATTTATACCAAAAAATTAACAAACAAATTGTTATTTTAAATTGCACTAAATGGGAAAGTAAACACAAAATTAAAAAAGAAACAGAAGATTTAATACGAATTGTCAGTTAAACAATCATACATAATACTTGGTAATAATAGCACACAAAAATTTACATAAGGCATACCTACTACTACATATTCACTGGTGTTCCATGCTTACCTTTATACTAAACTTATATTATTATTATTTATCAACGCATGCTTCTAAATATTAATATTTTTAAATTCAGTTTATTTATTACATTTTCACAAAGCCATTATTTATTTATCCCTTGGAAGAGACTTGTCATCGCAACACAGGGTATCCTACAGCGATGACTAGAGTAAATAAGTAGTTTTCGATAATTCGAAGATCTACCTATGTCAATCAAGTTTAATAATATTCAATACCTATAAATTGTTATTTTATGTCACTTTTGTTACTGAATACTATGTTAAGCATAATATTATTGTCTACAAATAAATAAATTATTATTATTATAGTAAAGGATATTTACTTTTAATTTTTGGATTTACATTGCTACTTTCATGATCCCCCGATCCCCATGTTTTGATTTCATGGACGATAAAACAGTTTGTAACGTTCTCGAATGGAAACTACATACCGAGGACGCTACGCAATGCACTAATAAAGTGGAAAGACGACCTACGAGCAGCGACCTTAAAGATAGACACCTAATCATACAAAATGAAATGTCGCCGACCAATATCAACCAATCATAGAGAAATCCACCAATCCATAACTAGTCTTCAATGAACTGGGGTTGCGGTCGCGTCTCAAAGCAACGAGGTAAATATGGTGAACTGCGCCATTTTATCTTGCCGAAATTACACGGTTTCAAAAGAAATAACGAAAGGCACTGTCACATACCACCGGTGAGTAATAAATATTTTTGTGATTTACAAGCAAAATAAATAAAATGAAATCATTTGAAAATGTAAACAGAGTGGAAAATTTCTCTATGGCCACTTAGGAATGTCGGATAATGTCTGTATGAGATCGAATAATGACTCGTCAAATCGATTAACTTTAAGGTCAAAATTTATTTTGACCCGGGCGGCCGGCGATGTAAGACAATTCTTAAACACAACGAAGCGGGTCGATTTGTGTTTCACGTGATGTGTTCATATTTTAACCGATTTACAAAAAGGAGAAGGTTCTTTGGTTAAAGCTTGATGAATTTAGCGGTACTTAAGGCTGCCAGCTGTTATTTAATACTAGTGTTATTGACTTTTTGTCGATAACTTCTGGAATTAACGATAAAACGTATTTATAATTACATAAGTCCATCGATTAAAAAGAATCAAGATGTGAATAGATTAATCGAAATTTCATTGCCAGTCCAACTTAACATCTGATTGACATGACGTCATGCTAGACTCGAATACATTTAGGAATCGATTCTTTTCATCATGTATTTTGAAATCCCTATTTCAAAGTTATTTCAGTGCTGCCACAAGATATTTTTGTAATTTCCCTATACATTTTGTTTAGATTTCCTAGAGATCCAGTTTGGGCCGATCGGTGGATAAAAGTAGTTCGCCAAAGTAAAATAAATTATTTTTGGAAACCAAGTCCCTACACTAGATAGACTAGCATATTCCATATGTCGTAGCATGTAATGACAAGCAGCTGTCAATTTTATTAAATTGTTTTTAATTATATTATATCCCGAATACTGCTTTAGTAACAACTCAATGTCGGACACAATAACTTTAGACAACTTATTGTAATAAGTCATTACGTAACTATTTATCAATTTGTGAATTTGATCAAAAATTTTCATTAACATCAAAGTAGCCATTTTATTTCGAACCAATCAAGCGAATAAGATCCAACCAACACTTTTTTTCGAAAATGTCGTTCCGTTCTTTAATTATTGCTAAGACTCGACATAGCATTGTTACAGTTGTTAACATACGCTTTGTTTATAGTCATGTGATTTCTCTTTAGTAATTCTATTTGTAAATATTTCCCCTATAAAATTGGGTAATCACTTTTGAAGTTGCAAGTTCACTCAAAAGTTGTCTATGGTACATAATGTATTTTTCACATTTTTTAAGTCTTGGATTGTATGAAGATGCTCCTTCTGTGCCCTGTGTAATAGGGCCTATTCTGTGCCTACGAGTAATCAAGACCACGAGAACGCACTTGATATAATCCTCTTCCATCCATTTCATTCCATTCATACATTCCATCAGGTTGTACTTGACCTCTGAGGGAGGCTTACGTCCATGAGTAGGCGGTCTGTGGTTGGTATGACGATAATAAAAAAATCCTGCATGAAGCGGTATCTCAGTACTATCAACTATCTAATTTTTTGCAAAAAATACTATTTAATATCCTATATCCTCCTCTAAAGGACTTCAATACCAACCAAAATACCTGTGTAATTGTGTATAAGGCTAGTACACACGTGTGCTCTACACGCTCGTCACGTACCGTCCCGTAACGAACCGGCGCGACGGTGGCGACACGGCACGTGCGGCGGCGGCGGCTGGAAACTTAATTGTCCAATTCGATACTGACAGACAATGCTACGTTTCATTGATTGAATCGCTAATATTTAATGAAATGGAAAAGCCAGAATGATGAAGCGCTTTTCGTTGAGGATATCATGGTATTTAATATTGGATAGTTGATTTTTTAGTAGTCTAGGTGTACTCACAGCTGTTACTAACGTGGATTTTAAATGGCTGTAAATTGCAATGATGAAGTAATGTGTTTTTGCTTTATTTGTCAAGATTAAATAGGTACAAAGATTAAAAAGGAGAGCCGTGGTGGTTTAGTGGTAGTGACCCCAGCCTTACAATCGTGAGGTCGTGGGTTCAATCCCGGCCCCGTACCAATGAGTTCTTTGGAATTTATGTACGGAATTTAACACCACTGGCTTTTCGGTGAAGGAAAACATCGTGAGGCAACCTGCATACGTCCGTAGAAGAAATTCGATGGCGTATGTGAATCCACCAACCCGCACTGGGCCAGCGAGGTGGATATGGCCCAATCACCCTTCGCGGGTAGGCCTACGTCCTGCAGTGGACTATTAAAAAAAAGGCTGGTACAGGATACAAATAGGTACAATACAATCCAAAAGTTTTATACGACTACAGTTGTAGCAAATTACGAGCGCTCCGCAGGATTATAGTCGTTATGTAAATGAATACTGCACAGCAGTGGATTGCCAACAATGTGTGTTCCTGACGGATCGACACAAAGTGGTACATGTATACAAATACTTAAACACATGTAAAACCCGCGTGTGCTTGTGATATGTAACAAGTGTAATAAATAAACTGACGTAAACTTAGAAATTGTGACTACTGAATATATTATCCAACCATCAGCCATATGACTTCCACTGCTGGGCATAGGCTCCTATGGATCTCCAATAAGACCGATTGGAAGCGGCTTGCATCCAGTACGATCCTACGGTCTTATTGAGATCATCTGTCTACCTCGTGCGTGGACGTCCTTTGCTGGTACGTGCTCGAGAACTTTTTCGACCCCATCGATCATCAGTCCTCCGTTCTATGTGCCATGTCCACTGCCATTTCAACTTGTCAATCCGCTGTCGGCTTTGTCGGCAACTTTGGTTCTTCTACAGATGTCCCCATTTCTGATTGAGTGTGATTTATCATTTCAGAGTGACTTCATTAATATTTTATAAGTTTGGTACAGTAAACAGAAATATTCAAAAGAAACTAGAATGCAGCGTGATAATGGTTCAACTGGTCTACTTTTGCTTCGATTTTCATTTCTCTGCAGCGAAACGCAATGGAAAAGTTAAGCCAGTTTAGTAAATCCGAATCGGACTGCAGAATTAAAACACTCTTGTTTTTCCTAGGATTACAGTTTTTCATCATTTAGGTACGATAGATTTTTCTGTGAATAGGTTTGTTTTGATCAAATTTTTTGTCAAAACCATCGAGCATTATGTGCTCGATGGTTTTGATTGTACTGCGATGGGTTTCATTTAGCAAAATTTACTTACAACAACGACAACGGACAACGTCCTTTACTAGAAGATATTTGTTGGCGTACATGAATCCACCAACCCGCACAGGACCAGCGTGTTGAATATGGCTCAATAATCATTCGCAAGTAGGGATATATTTAACAATGTACTATTAAAAAGACTAGTACTACGTCGTTTAGCATATTTCGGAAACTACAAAATTAAATAGTCATTAAATTTAGATCAATCACAATAACATGAAAGTAAGTTTTTATTCAGCTCTGAAACTCGGAATTAGACTTTAATTTCACGCACCTAATCGCAAAAATATAAAATTAAACTGGTAAGTATTCAAATGCTTTTTTTTTTGTAATAAATAAATAGGCTTTAAAACTACTGAGCCGGTTCCTAAATGTTTTTTACTTATAGAAAGCTACACATATTGTGCATAGAAATTTTTATAAAGGTGTTTCTCAATTATCCCTCGACTGGGTGGGGCATCAAGTGTTAGTAAGTATTATTCTGACCTGTCTGTAGAGAGGTCAGAGTTTGATTACATGAATATTTTGTGAACAGCTACAAACGGAATTGTCAATATCTACCTCACACACTGATCAGCTAAATAAATACGCCTACATTAATTTATCCGAATCAATTTCAAGGCTGGTAGGCACAAACATTTCATGTTAACCATAAATTACACGAGTATTTAGAGTAGCAACTGAATAGTGTTATTTCTGAAGCTTTGTATGTAATTACTGATTAACGAAAGAAAATAATTACAATCCTACTAATATTACAAACGCGAAAGTTTGTGAGTATGTATGGATGCTTGTTACTTTTTCACGACAAAAACTACTGAACGGATTGAGATAAAACTTTGCAATAGTAATGTTTATACATCAGAATAACACACATTTATAGGCTGTAATTTACGAAGATATTGCGTGAAACGAAGTTCGCCAGGTCACCTAGTTATGCATAATTATGCATCGCTAATATCATTTACTCCTGCTTTATTGTTTCTCTACGATATGATTTTCGTTGTTTCGTTTTGCTAACTTTTGGGATTAAAAATTTAAAATATACACTGGGTTACTGGCATTGTCAATAGCATTGTCAGTAACCCAGTGTACGATTCACAACAAACAAACTCATAAGTAGAAGTTTTGGATATCAATGTGACCAATTTTGACTAGGTACAGGATTAAATCCGAAATCGCGAAAAAATATTATGTGGCAGTTTCAGAGTAAAAGTTGATTAAAAGACAAAATGTAACTATTTTGTTTCATCTGACCGTAACCCTGTAGATGCTCAAATTGATTATAAAGAACGTTAAATAAAATTAACTATACTGCATACAGCACATGATGCTCGAAGGGCTCCCTAATCGATTTACAAGTAACCAGCAACTAATGATGAAATAAGATAAATGGCCATTTGTAATAAAGGATAATAATTTGTTTTCTAGCATTACCTTACCAATTAACTTTGCAACATTATCTCTCGCACCCACACCGAACTAATCCCATAATGAATTAAACCGTCTCGCAGACGTCGGCTGACGTACGGGCGGTCCCAGCGGGCCATATGTCCCGCCGACAGGTCGGGACGGGGCTCAGGTGTGCGCCTTGCCTAATATGTCACGTCACTTTCTGCCACTTCTAGTATCTGTTGTTGATGCATCTAAATGAAAGGAGTTATTCATAAAGTACGGAACACAATTTTTTCTTGTTCAGGGTTCCGTAGCCAAAGGGTAAAAACGGGACCCTATCACTAAGACTGTCTGTCCGTCTGTCTGTCACCAGGCTGTATCTCATGAAGCTATAGCTAGAACGTTGAAATTTTCACAAATGACGTATTTCTGTTGCCGCTATAACAACAAATACTAAAAACAGAAAACTAAATATTTAAGGGGGGCTCCCATACAACAAACCTGAATTATTTTGCCGTTTTTCTCTCGATATTAATAACGGTGACAGGTAGATGTTTAAAATATTCACAGAATATTAAGTTTAATATTCACTCTAAAAATAAATAATACAATTTAAATAAGATAAATATTTAAGTAGGGCTCCCATACAAGAAACGTATTTTTTTTGCCCGATATTAATAACGGCAACAGGAAGATGATTGAAATATTTACAGTATATTAAGTTGTACACTCCTTTCATAAATTAATAATTAAATTAAAATAAAATATATGAAGGGGGCTTCCATACGGTACGGAACCCTTCGTGCGCGAGTCCGACTCGCATTTGGCCGATTATTGAATACTGCCCTGTCCTTGTTACATTTGTGAGAATCTCATTAACAAGCCGGATACAAGCCGCTTCCAAGCGGTCTCATGTCTTATGGCTGAAATGACGATGATGGATTTATTTGCCTCGACGATAAGTACGAGTAGATACGTACCACAGATCAGACAACAAGGATCTCCGATCTAACATACTCGTATGTGAAAAGTTTTTAAAGCTTTTAATATAACTTGGTTTATCTTATCATGTACCCTCAGCCCGAATACGATCTTTAGAGATGTTATCAGTCACTTTATACTCCAGACTGTGACGCCAAGATTTTTTCCGGGTCCCTTCCGTCGACGAAACATTGACTGGTGACAGGTGGGTCTGTCTACTACAAATATTTTTGTTCGTTTTTATGATCAACCTCAAGCGGAAGATGCCACAGACTGTTGCCATGTTTACATAATTATACTTGTGTGGGAAAGTTAATAAATATAATACGCAGTAGGTAAGTAAATAATACAAATAAATTGGTCTTTGTTTGGAACACCCCAAATAACAAGCTGAACATAATAAACAGTCTATTATATCGATATAATAACTATATCTCCAATACTACAACGTGATAATATTATATAGATTACGAATAGGTAATTTAAAAAAAATTGAATAATTGCTTATTAGCGATTATTTACTTTTGTTTAATTATATCTACTTATGCCATTTATGCTATACTAGCTACCCGCCCCGGCTTCGCACAGGTGTATTATACATATAAACCTTCCTCTTGAATCACTCTATCTATCAAAAAACCGCATCAAAATCCGTTGCGTAGTTTTAAAGATATCTGCATACATAGGGACAGACAGACAGGGAAGCGACTTTGTTTTATACTATGTATGGATTATGCTATTTAAACCAACAGTTAACCATTTAACTAACATTTCTAGCATCTTTAATTAACGTTAGAGTAAGAGTAGAAAATAGATTTAAATAATTGCATTCTTATCAGATTCAGTTAGGTTTAATAGGTGTGGATATGTTAAAAAAGTAGATTGGTATAGACCAGCGGTCATGCCTCTGACATGGCTGATCGATTAGAATAACTGGGACCTGCAATTTACCACGTCATCCGAGCTACGGCAGCGCTTAGTTATAAATGATACCAGTGGTCACCTATCTGAAGACTGACCTCGCCGAACTTTACTTAACTTCAGTGATCGCTCAGAAAAACTTAGTCAAACTATATGTATACGTCATTTGCTAGGTACTTATAAAATGATAAAGTCATTTTCACAGTAAAATACTTTCAGCGTGGTCCGAATTTTAACAAAGTGCCAATAAACAACGATATATTACAGAGTAATCCCACGCCTACCTCGTCACTTAATTAATTTATGTTTGTAATTCATGAATATTAAACCCTCGTATATTTTTTGTGAAAGTACCTACGGCAAAGCGTATTACTATAAATAGAACACACTGTCCTGACCACCGTTCTAAATATTAGAATCAGTTCTTTTTCTTACTGATACAGAGTGCTTTCCTAGGCAATATTCTAAGATACCGTTGTACTCGTCAGTGCGACTAACTTCAACTATGGGACCAAACCTATTGATCACGAAAAAAAGACGACAATTTTTGATCTTCAAAAAATTTGTAACATTGTTATTTCCGTACTTAATCACTTGAGCGACTGATTAGTCGTCTTGATGTTTACAAATATGATTGTCCGATTTCATGCTTTATTTTTGGTGTTTTTTTCCTCCCTTCTGTCGTTTAGGTATTTAGATTATAGCTAGAATAATGTAAAAGATGACTGATATACTCCATACATTTTTCGACCAATACCAAAGAAGATATAATAATACTACCCAATACCTTAGTGAAAGAGGCAGTCAAATATTTAGGTGTAAATTATATCTCGTCTAATAGATTCATTGAAGAAATTCAAATTTAAAGTCATTCAAAATATAAAAATCGTAATAAAAAGTCAGTCATATTATTTTTCTCAAGGCGCCAGAGCGAAGTGACGCGCTAAGCGAGGCGGCTTAAAACAACAAAGGGGCGGTGTGTTTGCTTAATCCTCGACCAAATCCTGTTTGATATCCTCTCCCTCCTCAGATGTGACGCTTCATTTGCCAAAGGATTGGAGTTGTCCCTGAGATGGGTCAGAAACCCTATCCTGGCATGGTCGACTTTAGCTGCATCTCTATCTCATAAGATGATAGGAGATATTTCTAAACAACGCGGTGACCCACGGGTTCGTGCCAGGATATTGACTGCCTCGGTGGCTCAGTCGTTAGTGAACCTAACTTCTGTATTACAGAGGTGTGGGTTCGATCCCCACCCAGGACACGCATTTTTGTGATGAACACAGGTGTTTGCTCTGTGTCTGGGTGTTATTTAGGTATTATCTAAGTATGTATTTAAAATATGTAGAGGTATATGTAGTATATCAGTCTCTGGCAGCCATATCACAAGCTTTGCTTAGTTTGGGTTTAGAGACCGTGTGTAAGATGTAATATTTATTTATTTATTTTGCTCATCATTTTGACTCATTTTTTCTATGGGATCAATACATAATACAAAATACGATTCAAAAATGTATGGAACAGCTGATTTTCTGATGAAGATTTCGGGGTTGATCTCATTTTAAAAGTTGGCCATGATATAAATAATGAGTAAAATGATATGGGATCATTGATGTTTCACATGAAACTGTAAGTAATTATTTTTTAGTCGTGTCAAAATTAACGTTTAATTAAACACCATATAGAACAGGATCCACAGGTATACTTAGTATTAGTCGTATCATATACCTACAACTGTGGATGCTACTGTTTTAAGTTGATTTCTGGTGCAAATAAATATTTGAATACTGTATTAATCGCATAATAAACGTACCGTTGGCCATTATGATAACTGTAATAATATCTATCCCTCCAAAATATAAATATCACCATTGTGCAGAAATCACTCCAAAGTGAATGATAGCGAATGAGATAATATCGAGCGTACCAGAATAGTACCCATGTGTCTGAATGTATCACGTAAGAGATGACAATAATGTGACCCGTACATGTAGTACTCGTAATTATACGATTTATATGAAACTTATGAAAGGATAAACATTTTAGTCCACTTGACTGCAAACGCCATAAAAAAGGTTACATATTTTACAACTCAGTTTTATTTTGCTTCGTGTTTCTTGTATTTTCTTGATCTAATTGGAAAAGGAGTAGACAGTTTTGCTTGCATATTATTTTGAGTGTTCATATCATTTTCTGGTAATATTTCAAACAGCCTGTATTTTGATATTTTTCCATGTTAATATTTCTCCGCATTTTCACACTTCTCAGTTTTCCCGGGTATTTATCAGTCGTAGGGTGTTCCCAGGAGTATAGCTTCTATATTTTCGCAGAAATATCGTAGCATCCAACAATTTTTTTTTTCTGGTAGATACATAACCTACCCTTAAAATTTTAAATGTGATTGATGACTCACTAATCACTATATACTTATATCTAAATTTAATAAAGGCCTAGAGTCACTCTAAAAATATTTTTAGGAAATAAATTATCCATAATTTTTTAAGCCCGTAGTATTATTTGAATATCACCAAAAAAAACTCACCAACATAATTTGCCTTACATTTTCTGATTAAAATTCTTCAAACTGTCCTGAAGCGATTCTTACCTGAAAAATGAAACAGAATTTCGTTAGTAAAATAAGAATACTATTTAGTACCTAATAACCATTTATTCTAAAGCGCAATTTCCTCGAGCCATCCGAGAGAGATTGAGCTTATTTTCAAGAAAAATCTTGGATATTGTAAGGGTCCTTTACGTTCTTTATTCCAAACTATGGACCTAATATTTACTGCGTGCTACTGGATAAACATTTTAGTGGAAGAGGTGTGATTACCTTTTCCAAGTTTTATTTTATTTTGTACGATTGAGTTACGAGACTAGCAATACGCTAGCTTTATGTTAAGTGTCATACATGGCCATGAAAAGCATCAACCAAAATTTTGAATTATAACAGTTCAAAACACTATGCAACACAGCACTGAGCTCACCTGTCTGTGATATTACAAGATCTGAAATCTCATGTCTGCCTGAAGTAACAATGCCAAAAAATAAAACTAAGAGAAATAGTAATAAGTCATAGCATAAGTAATAAGGTATAGCATTGAAACTATTTACCAAAAAAGAACAACGGGTTGCACTCCGGGAGTGCCGGCAGAAGTGAAAACTTAAACATTAACGTTGTGCATTTTTGAATATTTCGGAATGGTTAGGGAATAATCTAGCGCGAATTGCTTTATTTACCAGTATAAAAGTACTATTATTTATGTGGTGAAATACAATATCACACACGCACAGTCGCGCAAACAAGTTTACACTTCACCGTCTTTCGAATTTCCGATCAGCTTTCGAATTGTCCTGACAAGAGTTTAACATTTTTTATCCATCCTAAAAAGTCCACAACCCGCTAACGAAGTTCTCATTTCAAAAAAATACAGAATTGTATTGGAAATCAGAGATATCATTTAGGTGCAGTATTCAATGATGACGTGCAGCCTATGGCACTAGTATATTACATATTTATTGAATCGAAGTAAGTATGACCATTTTTGTTCTTGTTGCTAGATGTCGATCCAGCCGTACACAGTAAACATTAGATCCTTGCAAACATTCTGAGCGCCGTCAGAATGCAAAATGGTGGTCAAATAATGAGCTTGTCAGTGATAACAAACGGCAACAGCTCGGGGCTAGCGCTGAGTTATGTGGGAATTTCGGAGCTAGATTCCCTGAGGAATTTGAAAAATTGTCTCAAGCACATTGTTTACCTACTTGAAAAAATATCTACGAAAAATTCAGCTAAGATTCTGGACGCTTGGATAGCCAAAACTTTTGCTCATTTAAAATAACTGAGTACCTACTCAATAAAACCATTTTCAATCTGAGCTGGAGAAATATTTACAATTTCAAAATCAAAACCGGTTTTCATTTTTCATATACCCATGTTTATGAAGAAACTATTTACCTAGTCCGTAAAATTTTAAAATTCATCATCACGGCTGTCAGCTAATAACAATAACATATATTATTAGTTTTCGCCTGCCGCCCGTACCTGTCTCAGTCCCCTTTGACGTCTACCCCGCGCCCCTGTACCCGCGCAGGCGAGGACTGAGTTAAGCGGTCGGATTATAGCTGATTAGTTCCTGAAGTTCGAACAACTGGCTTTGCCAAGTAATGAATATTAGAATAAACGTACTTAAATCGACTTAACATTTTTCGTCGACGCACCTTATTACAAAATATTTCTACTTCATATAAAATTACACATTTAGTACATCGTTTTTATCTAGTAAGATATTTTAATCATGCACACATATTCAACTATTCCTCTTGATCCTTGTCCCTTACTATTTATTCCTTTGGTTTCTTGTACAAAGCTCGTATTCTTGTGTAAATACTTGGGGCCATTACATGTCTCTTATCAGATTAGAAAGCTATACAGGGTTACCTAGAACTGCTGTATTAAGCTGGAAGGAAGTGATTCAGACTATTATTATGAACAACTTTTACTAAAGGAGCAACCCGAAATTCTAGAAAAAATATCAGCTGTTTTTTGTCGATAGCGACTTCCAATTTTGTATGGAACAACTGCTTTTTTTTCTCGAATTCCGGGTTGGCCCCAGAGTAAAATTTGTTTAAAATGATGGTCTTAATCACTCCCTTTCAGCTTAGAACAGGGCAAGCTGATAACCCTGTATTCAATTCTTAGGTGTTTACTTTTAACAAATCCGCTTACGTTCAGCTTTAACTGTCTAGTCTAGATAATTAGTGTCATTATAGTATTTTTGTTACGTTTTAATCCTTTTAGCCGGCGGAAACCTGATTTAACAGGATAAAAGCTCTGTTAACGCCACGGGCACGCTCGCGCAAATAAATTTTAATAAAGTTAATTAAGTTGTACAACGGTATTATCTCTGTCAAATTTTACCTCCCCTGAACTGAATTAAAATATAAAATGTCACCTCTGCACTTTGAAATGTTTACGCACTGCGTCCGATTTTTAACTCCCAAGGGAGAGGTGTTTTTCGTTGCTAAATTGATTACAGTTATAGAAAGTCGGTAGGTTGGTACCTACCTACTTATCATAAATCAAAATAGTTTATGTGCCCCTATTTTGTTTTTAAAGTCGAGAAGGTGTTTGTTTTTTTTTAGGGTGGGGTTATTTAGCTAAATTATGTAATATTTATTAGTTTCTTACGGATAATTGATTGTGTAGATATATTTGTACCTACCTATGTGAAGTGTGACGACGAAATTTCAAAATGTTATAATTATTTTTATCATGTAAGCGACAGAAATGTCTTCAATGATAAATAAAAATTCTTTAAACCTAAATTGACGTAGAAGAATTGTAGGGTAGTCTTTTTAGGCCTCTAACTAGAAATAATGGGTCTCGAATAGGTTACGATGAGAGAAGATATCAATAAATTAATTATGTTACGAGTATACCAGATACGTACGATACCATACGTAGAACCAAAATTACCGACATAGCCCAGCGGATTGGCAAGTTGAAGTGGCAATGGGCAGGGCACATAGCGCGGAGGACTGATGACCGATGGGGTCGAAGAGTTCTCGAGCGGAGACCACGCACCTGCAAGCGTAGCGTAGGACGTCCACCCACAAGGTGAACAGATGACCTCATTAAGACCGCAGGGTCGCACTGGATGCAAGCCAACCGGTCTTATTGGAGATTTATAGGGGAGGCCTATGTCCAGCAGTGGACGTCCTATGACTGATGGATGAATACCATTCCAAATATAATATAGGTATGTTTTATTACAATCTATATAGGGGCCAGAGGCTGGCTGATTTTCTGGAGAGAGAGGAACTCTTTATGATGAACTCTTTCTTCCAGAAGCCGCCTCATAGGAAATGGACCTGGATGAGCCCTGATGGTTCCACGAGAAACGAGATAGACTTCATCATGACCACCGAGAGACGAATATTTAATGATGTCTCCGTGATCCACAGGGTGAAAACCGGCAGCGATCACAGAATTGTACGAGGCACATTAGATATTAATGTTAAGCTCGAAAGGTCCCGCTTGATGAAGTCCACGCTCCGACCTACTCGTGAACATATCCAAAACACCGATGACTTCCAGCTCGAGCTCTCGAATCGTTTTGCTTGCCTAGAGAACCTTGCGTCGGTGGACGAGATCAACAACGGGCTCGTGGAAACTGTCCAAACGGTGGGTGCTAAGTTCTTTAGACCCCGCCGTTCAAATAAACCGCAGAAATTCTCCGATCACACTGTAAATCTCATGGCCGAACGACGCTCGCTAAGATTGCAGTCTTCCGATGATGCAAAGTCATATAGGCGGCTCAATAGACAAATTTCGAAATCCTTGCGGCACGACATCCGTCTTTTTAATACTAATCATATTAAAAAGACAATAGAGCGGAACAAAGGCTCCAAAGTGTTCGCAAGAGATTTGTCTATTGGGCAAAGCCAATTGTCAAAGCTGAAGAGAGAAGATGGAAGTATAGCGTCGACCAAGGCAGAGGTATTGGAGGAGATCGAAAGGTTCTATGGACAGCTGTACGCTTCGGTCGCTAAGCCTGTTAGCAGCGCGGCCAAAGATCCAAGAGCCAAGCTGACCCGACACTTCACCGAAGATATCCCGGACATCAGCCTGTACGAGATTAGAATGGCCCTGAATCAGCTTAAGAACAACAAGGCGCCGGGTGATGACGGTATCACATCAGAGCTTCTGAGAGCGGGTGGAACACCGGTACTAAAAGTCCTCCAGAAGCTTTTCAACACCGTCGTCCTCGAGGGCATCACGCCAGAAGCATGGAACAGAAGCGTGGTGGTGTTGTTTTTCAAGAAAGGTGACAACACCTTATTGAAGAACTACAGACCCATCTCGCTTCTGAGCCATGTTTATAAGCTGTTTTCAAGGGTCATTACGAACCGTCTCGAGCGCAGGCTTGATGACTTCCAGCCTTACGAACAAGCCGGTTTCCGAAAAGGCTTTAGCACCATGGACCACATTCATACGCTGCGGCAGGTTATACAGAAGACCGAAGAGTATAACTTGCCTCTTTGCTTAGCGTTTGTGGACTATGAGAAAGCCTTTGATTCGGTCGAGACTTGGGCTGTGCTCGAGTCTCTCCAACGATGCCGTATTGACTATCGGTACATCGAAGTGTTGAAGTGCTTGTATAATAACGCCACTATGTCGGTCCGAGTACAGGAAGAGAGCTCCAAGGCGATCCCTTTAAAAAGAGGCGTAAGACAGGGAGACGTAATTTCTCCGAAACTGTTTACGGCTACTTTGGAGAACGCCTTCAAGCTCCTGGAATGGAAAGGATTCGGCATCAATGTCAATGGCGAATACCTCACTCACCTTCGGTTTGCCGACGATATAGTAGTCATGGCAAAATCGATGGAAGAGCTCAGCACGATGCTCGAAGGCCTCAATCGGGTTTCTCAACAGGTGGGTCTTTATATGAACATGGACAAGACGAAAGTCATGTGTAATTCCCATGTTGTACCCACCCCGATCTCTGTTGGGAACTCGGTTCTTGAAGTCGTTGACTCGTACGTCTACCTAGGACAAGTAGTCCAGTTAGGTAGGTCCGACTTCAAGAAAGAGGCCAATCGCCGAATCCAACTCGGCTGGGCAGCGTTCGGAAAATTGCGTAGCGTCTTCTCGTCCGACATACCTCAGTGCCTCAAGTCGAAAGTTTTCGACCAGTGTGTGTTGCCAGTGATGACTTATGGCACAGAAACGTGGTCTCTCACTATGGGCCTTATTAGTAAGCTCCAAGTATCCCAACGAGCTATGGAGAGGGCTATGCTCGGAGTCTCTCTGCGAGATCGAATCAGAAATGAGGAGATCCGTAGAAGAACCAAAGTTACCGACATAGCCCAACGGATTGGCAAGTTGAAATGGCAATGGGCAGGGCACATAGCGCGGAGGACTGATGACCGATGGGGTCGGAAAGTTCTCGAGTGGAGACCACGTATCGGCAAGCGCAGCGTAGGACGTCCACCCACAAGGTGGACGGATGACCTCATTAAGACCGCAGGATCACGCTGGATGCAAGCCGCTTCCAACCGGTCTTATTGGAGATCCATAGGGGAGGCCTATGTCCAGCAGTGGACTTCTTATGGCTGATGGATGGATATAGGGTCCTTTACATAAGAGTTTTATGTACAAATAAATACCTCACCAGTTATGTGAAAAAAGGAGAAATCATTAATGAAACACGTGAAGATGTAGTAAATACTTCAGATCGTATACAGTAAGTAAACTTTTCCAGCTAAAAGTCGAAGGAAAGTGAGATGAAGCGCCCTACGTGACTGAAAAGAAAGCAAACATTTTTTACTGTCGCCAGTAAACAAAAAGTACTGCCGAGTTCGGTCGTTAATTTCTTCAACTTCCTATCTGTTTTTATCTCGTGATGATATTGTTGTTTATAGGTTTGGTTCGTTTTAACGTGATGAGAGAAAGTAAATATCAATAGCCTAAGCACGTTTAGTTTTACTTTTTTGTCTCATACTTTTTTATATTGTATCTAATGCAACCTGAGCAACTGCTTAGTCTTTATAAAGCGCAAGTCAGGTCTTGGATTGGATAGTGGTTAGTGCGTCCAGGAGTTGCACAATCTGGTCCCACCTGCCCCTTTCTTCTATCGTACGGCTAGACAGACACGACCAAAGTGCCAGCCTTTTGTGGTGGACATCCCGCGCGTTAGATCCAATCGTTTCGAGTCCACATTCCTCATACGAACAGCCAGAATGTGGAACGCTTTGCCTGAGTCTGTCTTCAAATCCCGAGTAAATAGGTATCTTCTAGGTAAGCGCGTTACATCCTAGACCGCATAACTGCTTAACATCAGGTAGTGTGTAGTCAAACGCAAACCTATACGAAATAAAAAATTAAAAACTAATCAGTTTAGTTGTGATAGCTTATTAAGAGAACGCTCTTCTTAAAATCACGAGCGTTAAAAAACCTTGAACTTACATATCACTAGCTTTTTCGTAAAAAAGATTGCTTGCATACTCGTAGTTTGCGTCGATGGCGTATTGTGGACATGGAAATTACCTTTCGAGAGCATAACGGTCGAAAAAAGGTTCCATTAAATTTCAGTTTTATACTTGACATTTTAATAATTGACTTTACTTTTGTAACAAAAAAATCACATTACGAGTACCAACATTTGTGATGTACATAATTAATCTCACCCTTAAAACCGCGATCATAAAGGGGTACTCGTAAGTACGCACGGGTAACTCTCTACACCGCACTTTTCATGTCTTCTTAGATAAAAAAAAAAAAACAAATTTCTTTTTTCGGATTGCCAGTAATTTTGACGTGCTGTTAGAAAGAGAGACGGCAAAAGGTTAAAAAAGGACAACGAGAGAGGGGAACTTAATCTGTTCGTAATGATAACCTCTACACCTGGAGGTTATTTGGCCAAAAATTATGGCCCTCGGTAATGAAATGATGTGGGCAACATTTGGGTAAAGTAAAATGAAAGGAAAATATTGAGCTGTCAAATTAAATTGGAGCACGTGGGGCAAAATTGTTTTGGGTAGGGTACGTACTAGGCACAATTTTGGTAGGCGTAAATTTGGGGAGGTGGGACGTGTTATAATTATTTTGTCTGGATATTATCCATTATTTTGGTTAAATTGCTCAGACTAATGGTTAAATGTGATGTGACTACATATTTGCTTTGGATGATATCTATTTTCATTATCATAATTTTCTGTATCAAAATGGTTTTCAAAAAGTATTTAAAGTATTTTGAGGTTACGTAAAATACAACCTTTTAAGTGCACATTTTTAAGTGAATTCAGCTAAGGTTCACATGACTACTTTTTACCTGATGGTTAAATCACTTAAGTTAGTCCTAGTGCAACACATAAATGTAGGTGATGAATAAATCCCTCTACTTAACATGACTTTCTTTTACAAGAAAGATTGCATAATAATATTATGATCAGTTTAGTAATATAGTAACAGCAATAGCGTAATTTTTATGTTCGATTCAAAGTAAAATTCGGAAAATGTTTTATTCAGAGCTCTACCGCAGATCATTACGTAGTATAAAACAAAGTCGCTTCCCGCTGTTAGTCCCCATGTATGCTTATATCTTGAAAACTACGCATAGGGTTTTGATGTGGGTTTTTGTAAATATATAGATTTTAGAGTGATTCAAGAGGAAGGTTAATATGTATAATACACCTGTGCGAAGCCGGGGCGGGTCGCTAGTTACGAAATAAAATAGCAGTACGAGTTCCTACTTAAGTCCTTAATTTTGCTTACATGCGTATTCCAAGCGTAATTTCTGATCTGTTCTAGAATACTTTTTGTTCCTGAAGAAAAAGGTGAATTATACTGATAGCGAAATAAAGTCCGTGAAACTCGCTGAGCATACGTAATACGGAAAGGGAAACAATTTGGTACAGTACCTACTTACCGTAGAAAATGAGACTTTGCTACATTCTTTTGAAGATAAAATTAACGTGGAGCTTTTATTTATCTTTTAAGAAGGTTACATTTACAATAATGATTCCACTGTATCAAATATTTCATGACCTTAAGTGAAATTTAAATCTAGCAGTGAGAATGGTAGTAAATATAGATCATGTATTATAAAAATATTGTTGGATGTAGATTACATTGAATGATGTGTTCTTTGATTCATGTATTCTTAAAATAAATAAACTTGACCTAATGATGAGTATCGATGTACAACCGCACGGATTTGTATCGACTTACGGCTCATATATATAGAAACGGTATACGAGTGACCTTTGGTGTCACAATTATTACAAGTTTGTTATTATAGCATTGTCTTGAATCATTTATTTAAAAAAAAAAAACATTCTGAAAATAAGTAGATATGGTTGAGTTGAGCCTTCACACGAACAAAGGTTCTTGAGTGCGGTTGCAAGCGTTTTTACATTATTTAAATAGTGCTTAGCGCTACTACGTATTATTAAAGTAAGTCAATTTTTGTGAGAACGTAAATAAAGAAATTTTTACTTGATGACCAAATATTTTTTTCACCAAAGCGACCATTGACGTAACCAAAACAAACAATATAATATCTTGCAATCATCGACTTGGCATTTTTTCTTTACATTCTATATTGATGCTTGCAATAAAGGCAAACATTAATCGTGACATATTACATTTAAAAGACAGACATCATTACATTATGTTAGTTGGTGGAAATTATTTCTAATCCAAAGAATTAAGTATTAGATAAATACATACCTATGTATTAGCTAAATTGACAAGACCTAGTGGCCAATTTTAAAGGCACCTTAGTAAATTTAATAGCAACTCAGAATGTTGTTCTCTCTTTCAAATGCTTATGGAGAAAAAGAAACAGCTATATTTTAAGTTGCTATTAAAATTACGATGCTGCCTTTAAAATTTGCCACTTAGTAAGGTGTTCCCACTTTTTGTCATTACTGACATCTTGCCAACATCGGATTAATAAACAGATACCTACTGTTTTGCAAATTAACCTCTAAGCACTCTTTCTTATAATTCAATCGAGATAAACAATTTTAGGGGCAAAGTAAATTTTGATAGAATTCAAAGCTATTCGAGGAATGTTGAATTCCAGATGCGGAAGTTTCAATGCCTCTGAGTATAGATTCCGAATGCATTTTTCCATGTTGATATTTACGAGGTATTTTAAAGGAAATTTCTCTTGCCTCTAAAGTTTGCTGGTCGTTTAGCTTTTTCCTTGAAATATAGCAGGTCTCGGAAGAAACTGGGAAGAAAGGCTTTACAACTTTGTAGACAATACATAAATCTTATTTTGTAATTTATTGGTAAATGCATTATGGGTAGAACAGAATGAAACTGTTCATATTGAACGGTGTATTGGCTGAGTGGACGTTGAAATAAACTCTGAAACTTATCCTTACTTAGATATTAGTTGTTACTGCAGTGACTTAAAGCACTTTCGAGAGACATGTGAATTGCGATACTTAGTAGAGTTCCCTTCTTGCGTTGTTTTAGCATTTAAATACTTATTGCCTCTGTTTTTACTTCCCTTTCTATTTATAATGGGTTATGCCGTCTGAAGTATAAGAGAGCGAATCAAACAGACACGAATACGCATTAGTGTATAAATATCCTTCTCTACAAATTGTAGCGTAGCTACTAACAATACTTATTTCTTTCTCGTTGCACGACATTTGAACATCACAATCATTCGTTTGATGCACTTTTGGACTTTACTTAATAAACAAATCGAAAACATTAAATAGCAAATGAAATTGCAAATGCAGTGACTTTGAAGTTAGCAAGTAATGAGACAGTAAAAGTGACAGTTGGTTTGACGCTGTCATGTATGGACTGCTTGTCGCTGTCATGTATGGACTGCTTGTCGCTGTCATTGTTCGGACTGATCCGTAAAGAAAAAAAAAGAAATTATTTGTGTCTGTATTTTCATAACCTTGTTGGGAGAATGGAACGTAAATAAGTATGTTTTGTTTACAAGGCGTAGTAGATTAAGTGCGGTGACGTCATAAGTGGATGCGTGATTCGAAACGGTTGAAAGGTGACAAGTGAATTAGCAAATTTTCATTTGCACTGGCAAAAAGCTTTTTCTGGAGACTTCGTTGAAGAATGTGGTGCTCCGGACATCCATCTGCCTTAGGGCGGAAGCGTTTAAAAAGAGGCGATTGAGGTTAGTCAATTGATTTAGTGATTCTCTCGTGAATTTGATCTAAATTTTGATTCGCTGGGAAACATTTTTTGATCTTGGAATCATCCCGGTGAAAAAAATACGAGTGATACTTATTTGCCGTCTGGTTTGTCCATAGCCTCTTCCCGCGACCTGATTGATCTTCCTGCGACCCGATTGATCTTCCTGCGACCCGATTGATCTTCCCGCGACCCGATTGATTCCCCGACGGACCCCGCGCTGATGATTCCGGACTCCTGATTTTTTGCACACGTCATTTTGGTCGTATCGACGGGCCAGCCTGGTGGCGTACCTGCCAGCCTACACCTGTTTCCACTTGCGGATTTCATCCTGCGAGCATGCCTGCCACGGATCCACAAGTAATACCTATTTAGTTTTTTTTTTTACATAACCCAGAGCCGCATGGTCACTTTGGTATGAATATTAAGTTCATCCTCTTCTACAAATTTCCACGATTGAAGCCTTCTGGACAGAGTTTAGACGTATGAGACATTCCTCGTTTTCACTGTATGATCCATGCTTTAGTGAACATAAGTAGACTTTATTTTTATCCACGGACTAAACGACTAGCTACCGTTTTGTTCGCTTGATTGTAATTAATGTTAGAAATCACATTAGTTTGTATTTTATGCAATATCGCAGACGGTATATGCACAGTCTTTAATAATTAAGTTAATTACCCGCCACATTGTTAGAAGTTTGGTTTAATTAGGTTCGCTTTAATTTAAGTACTGAAAATATAGCAATAAGTATTGATAAACTTAACAACGGTTAAGTTTGTGTAATTTTAAGCCCGTTGGCATTAAGACCCTTCTGGTCACCACCGAGTAAACTTACCCGCTTTAGATTTAGGATAATTTAATGTAAATTCAAAGAGTTAAGGTCATTACAAATAAATTTGTTGTGATTTAAATTACAAAACAAAATCTTTTAATTTTGTCCTCACTCAACAACTCACAGGTAGATAATAATACGGTCTTTGGGAACAGAGGTTCTTTGTTCTTATCGACTTAGTTTATCCAGGTAACATTTTGTTTATTTGTCAAGTAACTGCGACACCACACCTTCGAAGGTGTCGTATCATTTGTCCCCTTTAGTATCATTAGTCCCTTTTTGTATCATTTGTCCCTTTGCTCTAACTGGTAACGTTTTACATCACCACTACCCCTTTTAAATAGCACATTTAATCCCTCTTCTTTTAAATCAATTTTTTTTATATCACGTTACAAAATATACTTTGATGTCAATTTCAAGACATGACACTAAAAGTAAGTAAGTTCGTATAGGCCTCGTACCGTATAGGGCTAGCCACCCAGACCTGGTGTCAGAGTGTAACTCAGACCCTGATGTCAGACATAATACTGAAAAAATTTCACGTAGGTAATTCTCGAACAAAACTTCCTTATTTAAAATCAACAAAATCGAATTATAAAATATCATAGTATAATAAAAACGTAGCACTTTCCCACAAGCAAACATTTTGAAAAGTTATCAAGAATCCTCTGTCATAAATATAAGGGTTACTGAATTAGCCGACAATGTAATAAAACTTCAGCCAAAATGCTGACACTTTATACGGTACGTGCCGCAAAAATGTCATCAAACTTGAGTTACATAACTTATTACTCAGGCTGAGTGAGTCATTACCCGAGACTCACTCATCTGGGTTACGGGGAGAGTTACTTACGCGTCATAAACCCATCTTGTACAGCTCCAGAGCCTTAATCAGACGTAATCTAGTTAAAACCTTCCCAATAATATACCCCTGCATTTGGAGGATACTGGTAGATAGATACAGCAGGGGTGGAGATAAAAGTAAAACTATTAAAAGGACATTGGACATACTCGATAATTGTAACATTATGTTTCTTTATGCGTGTAACTTTTTACATTTTATTAATCGATGTTTTCCATTAATAGAAATAGTACGTATCACAGTGACAAAGCAAATGATTTGGATGTTCTTATTTATGATTGTTCAATTATTTGCCTAGACATGTTCAATACTCGTATTTGGTTAGCTTTAGTACTGAATTGATTTACTGTTTACACAAGATAAAATGGTAAATCTAGGCAATATTACTAGAGTATTAGTGTAAAATACAAATTATTGTATTTTTTGTCTTATCTACATTTACAAAATGTTTTTGAGTTGTATATATTTATCGTTTGAAAGGATAGTGGACAAAATGGTTTGGATAGGTAAATTTTAAAAAGTACATGTGCACATTTCTTATTTTTTTGTATGAGCACATTTTTAAGCCTGCTTTATTAACTACAACAAATTCACTTATCTACTACAGCAAGCAAAAACATTAAATCGCCGACACGAGAAAGAAGATGAATCACTTCTGAAATAAATCTTCAGCTTCTAGACTTTCATCATAATATTTCGGAGATTGGCTTCCAGTTTGACTCCAAAGCTATAAGGCTGGTATCCAAACATCCCATCCTAATCTTCATTCAAATTTTTGAAACAATCAAATCAAAATATTTTATTATCTATATATATAAAATGCTTTGTCCTGAATGACTTACTGACGGATCAACGCAGAGCCCAAACCGCTGGTCGGAGGAACCTCAAATTTGGAGGGTGGGTTCTTTGTATGACGTAGGCATCCGATAAGAAAGGATTTTTCGAAATTCTAACCCTAAGAGGGTAAAAAATAGGGTTAAAGTTTCTATGGAACATCGTGATTCCATGGTTCAATCGACTTGAAAATTGGCATAAACATTCTGTAATTGAATTGACGGAAGACGTGTTTCGTAGTTTATTGAAATTCATCCCTTATCGGGGTTAAAAAGGAGTAGAAAGTTAATTTGGGGGTGATTTGCTTCCAAGGTGACATCAATACTCCTTGGCAACTTAGTAATAACTTTGATTTAAATTACTTTTTATTTTGACACATGTTTGAAAACTCAATCCGATTGTATCAATGACTTGAGAAAATAGAGAAGGCGGCCACAGGTTATTTATATAAGTTATTTGACATTTTGCTGCCTACACTTTAGTTATAATGTGTTCCCATATTTCTTTGGTAATACATACTGCGTACTGCGAAAATAATTAGGTTAAATAGTGAGTGCGAGCGCAAATTTACCTAAGAAAGTGCGGGAATCACATTGTCATTATGCATGAGTGCATATCAATATTTATAACCGACTTGAAAAAAGAAGGTTCTCAATTCAGCGGTAAGCATGTTTTTTTTGTATGTAAGTAACGCGATTATTCGGTCAATTATGTATGAACCGATTTTGTTGATTATTTTTTTGTTTGCTAGATCATAGGTACTTCAGAGTTAGTCTCATTTGAGATTATAAAATAAACAAATCTATTAAATAATGATAAATCGAAATAAGTTCAGCAGGTTTGTAAAAATCAAGAATAAACTAATTACGTACCTAAATGATGTTGTGGTTTGTGGTTCCATTCAGTTCATCATTTATTTTTGAAAGATCATCATTATGAAAAAATGGTACACATATTATCGATTTGAGCAAATTATTTGAATTTTGTACCTACTTATTGTTTGTATTTAATGGCGGCCATATTGAGTCCTATGTATCATATTTTGTAATTATTTCAAGTCCATATACTTATATGTTGCCATAGAGTTTTGGTTGCAATAGAGATATTTGAGTTGTTGATTTTGTATGTCAAAATGGAGTAGATAGTTTTGTATTTTCTTTGTAAACTAAAAATGTGTGCTCATTATTAAAAAGACTCATTATTCGAGATATCCATAAAACTCTAGATTTATTATTCGTAAGAAAGTGCGTAAATCGTGGGAAAAATCAAAGAGTCATGGTTATGTACGAGTAGAATCGCTTAAGCGAGAAAACTATGATTCCTGGCGTATTCACGCGAAAGCTGTCTTAACAAACCAACACTTGTGGGACCACAGCTTGATCGGATCGTTGATGTATCTAGCAATTACAACAAGGCCAGATATTACGTTTGCCGTAAGGATAGACGATCCTACACGGGATATATTTTCAAATATGGTGGTGGATGGATAAGTTACGAAGCCAAGAAACAAAGAGTAGTAGCCTAATAGGCAGAGTGCACAGAGAAGATGGAAGCAGATCTCCTTACCACGGCACTATCGCAACCAAGGCTTAAGAGGGCTATTGTGTACGAGTATTTCAAAATTGGGTTTACGCACGGAGTGTTTTGAGGACTAAACTGGGAGTCACTCAGACCTGAAGACCCTGAGGTCATCATATTTGAGTTGTTGATTTTTTGTGTCACAATGGAGTAAAATAAAAATGTGTGCTCAATATCAAAAAGACTCATTATTATCATTATGTCTATGAATAAAATATAAAGCCTTCACCTGCAACCCAGCAACTCAAATTAATAGATAGTTGGTATAAAATAGAAACTTCTAATTTTCTTTGCTCCTAAAGAAACTGCTTAAGGAATTCATATTCGAGGCAACCAGGCGTCACATCATAGTATCCTATTGCAAAAACGTGATCTTTTTTCAAGAATTACTGTAATATACTAGCGGATCCACTGCAGCGCCATCTGCCGGGCTTATTTGTGAATCTAAACTTTCCAGGGCGCACCCATATCGGTCCAGCCGTTTAGGAGGAGTTCAGTGATATACACACGTAAAGCAAAATTGTAATTATATGTTTAAAGATAATCTGTTGATCAGGTGCTGGAGACAATGCTAATCGCCACCGTGTAGAGTTTTTACACAGTCTCGCTCTAATTCCTCTCAATCCTACTAATATTATAAACGTGTGAGTATGTATGGATATTTGTTACTCTTTCACGCACAAACGAATGAACTAATTTGGATGAAATTCGGTACGAAGGTAAGTAGTTTAGATTTTGGATTAACACATAGACTACTTTTTATTTCGGGCTAACGCGGGTAACACCGCGGGGCGCAGCTAGTCTTGAGTAAAATTTGAAGGAATTTCTTAGTTACACTTATGCCTCGCGAGCCTAGCCTGTCGTGCCATTTGACTAATGAGATAAATCTTCCACCACTGAGGGTGATTTTTACCCCCCAGCAGTTGAACAAGTAATCTTTCAATCTTTTAATGACATAAGTTCTGTCGAGATGATTGTCGGATTTTGAGGAGATTACGAGACGGATTGGCTGGGCTGGAAATGTATTTTTAGACTTTTGTGATAATTTCCTCTTTGAAACGGCCTTTTAACTGAAATGTTACATTATTTAAGGGTAAAAACGGAAGTTACTTTTGTTATTCAGTCGTCATTGTTTCAGCCATTGGACGTTCACTGGACGGGACTGGACATAGGCCTCCCCTATAAATCTCCAATAAGACCGGTTGGAAGCAACTCGCATTCAGTAAGATTTTGCGGTCTTGACGACACCAGTCATCTGTCCACCTTATAGGTGGAAGTCCTACGCTACGCTTGCTGCTTGCAGATTATTTCTGTACTGCTTGTAAATTATTAATGAACCTTATTATTATATTAGTACGATCGAAATAGTGATTAACGCCATCTTATGTTACGTTCATCAACAAGAAATCGAGCAATGCATAACATTTTCTACCATGTGCTGATATTTTAAGGTTATGTTCGAAACTAACCGTTTAACAATTTTAATACCAATAAAAGATAACATAAAATAGAATTACTTAATATAACATATATTTTATGATAAGATTATGAATCCAAGCGAGCATAATCTTTCATCGCCGTAGGAACGAAAAACAATAAACAGATCCGGCGCAATAAATATATTTCTACGAGCGAGGATGAAATCCTTTCTAATAAATCTCTTCGTAGAATATGGAATTAATTTTAGCGAGATCGGAGCTCCCATTCGTAAAATATGAGGCTTTTAAGGCGTTAGCTTCTATTTACCTCAATTAAGTTTCCCGAATATTAGAAGAAAATTTTATTGATGCTTTCATCTATTACATAACACAGCGTAGTAAAATTCATGAATTCGTATTAGTTCGCTTTCCTGGAATTATGTTTTTGTAACATTTGAAAAATGAAATGATTTTAATTTTATAGTGCATCCCACACCGAAATCTTTGTCCCACATTAGGTTTATCTCAAAGAGTTATTTTTGTGATAAACATTACTGCGAATTAGCTCAGTTGGGTGAGCGTCGGGCTAGTAATCCGAACACGCAGGTTCGACTCCTGCATTCGCGACGAATTTTTGAAAATTATCACAAAAATAACTATTCGAATAATACTTTTATAATCGCAAGCTATGCTGTCCCGTTCGCTCTAATATGGATCTTCAATGCTCGCTCCCGCTCTTACTCGGTCACGTGACCATTTACGCATACATACTAGAGAGCACCGGTCCAAAAAATGAGTTCCTGAATTTAAATCAAGTACCTAAGTGAATTGCTTAATGTTAAAATGTTATAACCTAACATAACCAATAAAATAGTGTTAACTTTTATCCAGATGATAGAATCACATTCGTTAATTTAATTTATTATTAGACTAATCTGTGTATTGTAACCGACTTCCATAAAGGAATAGATTCTCAATTCATCTTTACCGTCTAGCCAAGATATGGATTTTTAAATTTAAACTCACTTACACAAAGACTAGCCTAGACTAACGAAGCACCAGGATTTAAACATGGTTTAAATATGAATATATAAATAGAGTATATTTTTTTTTAGATCTACAGCTTTTAATCTATTTAATATACAATGGAAGCCTTTACTCAGATTACATTCCCTCAGCCCCTAGACAATGCACGCAATGGAATGGAAACGATCAAAAACGTAATCCATTTCCTTTTAGATGGCTCTTGATAATAATTCTTACCAATATATCTCTTGGCACCAATAAATGCGCTTTACTTTATATTTTCTTACGGTGATAAAGTTATTTAATGGATATAAAGTTTATAACATCTATAAAGTGTAGGAAGACGATAAGTCTTCATGAAAAGCGTTCTATTTCATTAACGCCCACATTAGCTGAGTGAATTAAGTTTTTTGTGAGTTATAAAATATAAATTATTAATTATATTAGGTAATATTCCAATTGAAATATAAGTATATTACGTACGCATATTATAAAGTATTTGAATAGAAGACAACATATTCATCTTATAGAATTATGTAAAGAGAGACAGATGTGATAATAAAGCATAGCTTTTTAGCATTAATTTTTGAGCGTTTCTTATTTTTTCAAGCATTTAAAAGTTTAACTATATTGCTCATTTTATAGTCTGTTTAAATCAATTCATGTTTGCTTCAGCACAAAAAGGGTACAGAACTACTACGCTTTTAAGAAATTTGTACGCACGAGACAACGTGCCTATTTAAATCTAGGTACAACACAATTTATTAAAGTAACAATTGGCTTGTTATTCTAATAAAATTACCACAAAAAGGTTATCCAAAACGAGCAGAAACGAATTCAAACCAAAATTTTCACTACACAAAATATAACTAACCTAACTTAATTTACGTTTTTATATCACCTTGAATTCACCCCAATTCCACCACAAAAGGTATTCTCTACATTTTGTTAAAGCTTGAACATAAAAATAACTTTATAAAATTAATTTGTTCGCCGACTATAAGGTGTCGCTCAATAACATTTTACGATCAACAAATTACAAAATTCGTCCAAATAAAAAGGAAACGTAGTCGTTCGTACACTATGCTACAAACGCTGATGTCTTAACTTGATTTGTGTCTCTTTTCATCGTAGAGCGTGGATGACTAAACAAACATAGAATCAGTCAATCCTAATTCAGAAGTATGGATGGTCAAATTGCTGGGTCCTTGACGTAAACACAGAAAAATATACGTATTCAAATACATATATACCTTTAATATACGTATACAATGAAATAAGAAACACATAATACGATACGATAGAGTTAACGATAACAACAATTTTATGTGGAAATGAAATTGCGTCAACTGGATGCCTTTAAATGGCGTTGCCGACGTCTGCATAAATCGCTTAAACGCATGACATCCACATCGAGTATCAAATACCTGGGTAATCAAATATCAGGATATGAGCTGTTGGTACAGAGTTGTCGCAGTTTCATTACTGTCCGTCTGATCTAGTGTTAAGGCCGATACACACATATTAGTCAAGCCACCGCGTCACAATTTCGGCACAGTACCAGCCCGTACAACAAACAAACAAACAACAACACTTTATTAGACAACCACATTACATAAAAAACAGATTATAAGGACAAAAACAAAACAATAGGTATCTAATTGGCGGCCCGTACCGTCACAGTGAAAAATATTCTTTCAAACAGTCTCTATGAGCGTATCCCTCTACAAGTCAGTGACCGCGATTGCCGGTGACGGCACTGATACTGTCACTGACATGTATGAAATAATATTTTTCATGGTGACTTTAAATGTGACGTGACGGTGGCTTGACTGATATGTGTGAATCGGCCTTTAAGTAACTTTATGTACGAACTGCGATACTCCTCTGCCATTTGGGCCTCCCTACCAATTTTGCATCGGTCCATTAGGAGAATGAGTCAGAGGGATGCAGCCAGACGACAACGACGGCGGCGGTGCGTTATTGTTCCCGTTAACAACTCATTTGAATGTTATGTGGGCGCATGGAATCAACTCTAGTGATGACAAAGGCGAATAATTTAGTTTTTGCTTCCATTTTCAAAGAGATTTACTGTTTAGAGTTGCTATCAAAAGTAACAATTTTCAAATGTACATGTGTAAATGTGTGTTTAATCTGTAAAAGAAATGGTCAATTATTGTAATTGATTGGTGAGTTATTGTTGATATTTTTTGCAGAATATACAACTATGGTAATACCCAAATCAAAATTAAGTTATAAAATTTATTTTAGCTGGTACAATATTTCGCTCACTATTCTTTCTTAGTTCAAGTTGCAGTATCTACTCAAATAGGGTAATTGTGCCACGAAGTTATAATAAGGAGACATTCCAAAAAATACGTGACTGTAAGCAAAGAAAGCAGAACAATTTGAGCAGCCAAGTGCTTTAAATAAAGCAATTGAACCTTCCGGTTCTTATTTGCGTAGTTTCTTGGCCTCTACCAGTCTGCAAAATACTTGTACGTTGTACGAGTATGTAAACTTCTTATGTACGACTAGCCGCCTGTCCCGGCTTTGTTCGACAACAAATGATAGATAAAAACCTTTTGGAATAAATATTCTAAACGATAACAAATACTGCATTGCATTCTGTTGTGTAGTTTAAAAGGTATATCTAAAGTCTAGTCAACAAGTGCTTTTTGGCCAATTTTATTCAGCAGCCTCCGAAAAATAAAGTGAAGGTTAATTCGATTCGGAATAGCATCTAGACGATTAAAGTTCTGCTGTTTATCTGGGTTCCATGTTTTACTACGGAACCTTGAAAACGATATGAGAACCTCACGAGAATCTCATAATAATATCGAAAAGAACGTAACATGACACCACGGAAAAAAGTAAAGATAATATGAATAAGTCAACATACTTTGACGTCATAGCTCCTTCCATCTCCCGTGACATCACATTCTCATCGTATACAATATCATTAACCCAAATAATGTTAATAAATTCATGCCACATTTCGTTAACATGTTTCGGACATGTGCTGACGATGCTTTCACGCTGCAGCGGTCCAGATACGGTCAGTCAGCTTCGTGGTTATTCTGACGGTATTTGAATATCATCCGATAATATTATTCTGCTTATGAAATGCAGAGTTCAGTTTGAACATTAAAAATGTTGTGTGAATTACGAGTGTATTTTGAACTGCAAAATGTTTAGTTCAGTTCAAATTCAAATCTATCCACAATCACCCTGTTTAGGATACAAATAGACGTATTTATCTGTTAGAAATAATATAAAGCTTGTAAGTACGTTATATTACTCATAGGAAATATTGGTTTTTAGTTAACTATTTACGCAGCTTCATAGAGATATTATAATATTATTACGTCTCCAATTTATATATTTTTCGACAACCGAGTACCTATTCCCTATTTGAAAAATCAAGTAGTATTCACTTACTTACTTGATTTCTTTTACTTTAGAGAAGTAAACTTCATAAATAGTAAGCTCTTCGTAGTAATTAGTAGTAAGTTATAAATTTTTGTATAGATACAAATATTTAGTACCTTGAAAGCAATACAGAAGTACATAATAATTTTAAAAATAAATAATTGTACCCATATTAGCCACTCAACATCTCATAACGTACGTTATCACTCTGAACGGGGTTCATAAAGCCCTGAATTCATCAAATATGTGATAAAATTGACAGAGCGTTATAATTCGGGTGTCCACTGCATAAATATAGGTAAATGTCATACATTAAACATTTACGAATTTGAAAACCAAGTAAAAGTAATCGTTTTGAAAATTAAATTGACACAACGGTCAAACTCTACTCTTATTATCCAATCAACATCTCACCCCTAATCTTCTTAGTTGGTAAACCGCAATCAAGCCGAGGACAGCACGGAACACAGCCATCAATCCTAATACTGACTGTAGCAGACATCAGTCCGGCTAATCAACCCCTGATTTCGCCCTGGACGGGGTGCCTAAAGCCTAGACTTCACCAAAGCGGAACAGAACGGAGATTTGCGGAGATGGGCAGAAAGTTGTCCGTGTTTGTAGTCCGCGAGTTAGGCACTAATGCCATAGTTGATATCGAGAAAACAAAACAGAATCGTTATTGAAGTTTCTCTTGACAAAATATTACATTACAAAAAAAACAGCCCGAAAAGTTAGTCTGAGTTAAACCTAATTTTGATAATTTTAAACATTTTGTACAGTTGCGCATATAATGATGTTTAACAGGACCCACAAGCACAGCGAAAAACATCCACCGCCAAGGTGGACCAATGATATAAACACAAAAAGAACACGCTAGACGACAGACGCATCTAAAAAGAAATCGCTTCCAACGATAAGGCCGCCATTGGTTTTAACTAGTTAAGTGTAAATTGTAGTGTATTTGTATTTTCTATATTGTGAAGCAATAAAGTATTATTTATTTATTTATTATCTAACCGGTCCGTACTTTCCATGGTTGAAAATGATAATGACCACTATGCATTTCTGCAATGAGCTTACGGACGATGACGCACCACCCAGCGCCGCAGATATTCGCTTCGCTCCGCTTTGGACATAGGGCTTTCACCCTGAAAGGGGCACATAATGTGTAGGGCACATAGCAACAGGAAGAGCGAGGAAATAAACTGTCAAAGTTGGGACTAAATTAAATAAGACACAGGGAAAGGAAATGTTTTATTACTTAGTTTCTTTTCAATTATTCTGTTGTATAATTCTTCCTGATGTTTTTGTCAGGAATATTATTGGTACGAAAGATAAATTTACTATATTGTTATTTTGGAAGGAGTAGGTAGAAAAAGGATAAATTACATTTCCTTCTAAGCGTGTACTCATTCTATGTTTCATCTAAAATAATAGATTTGAAAATCAGAGACCGTAATCAGCGTCATGAAACAAAATTGTAATGAACATCTGAATATTTCGAATATTTGGTTTGGGTTTTAAAGAAGATTCATTTTATAAAAAAGTTTTAGACAAAACTTCTGATCTCAGAATCGTAACATACCAGCCTTTTTTAATAGTCTACTGCAGGATGAAGACCTACCTACGAAGGGCGATTGGGTCATATACACTAAGCAGCACGGGAAGCATGGAAAAAGGGCCAAATTGTCTTTCCACCATTATATCCCCTCGAAGAGTAAATAAAGTATGGATTGACAATGACAACTGACATTTAGAGTGGATAAATGGTTTTCTCCCTTTGCCGTGCTACCCGGGCTGGCCCAGTGCGGATTGGTGGATTCATACACACCATCGAATTTCTTCTACGGACGTATGCAGGTTGCCTCACGATGTTTTCCTTCGCCGAAAAGCCAGTGGTGTGGAATTGCGTACATAGGTTCCAAGGAAACTCATATATACTTATACGGGCAGGATTTAAACCCACGACCTCAAGAATGACAGGCCAGCGTTACAACCAGTAACGCTACTACTACTCAGAATAAGGACTAGCTATTATTGTTCTGAGCTTCTGATGCAGTTGGTAAATAGTTAATACTTCTACTTTCCATATTTTAATAAACTTTTAATGCATATATCTGCTCTGGATCTGGGTGTTAACTGTCATTGTTGTTTTAAAACTTTCGTGATTTGAACACTTTATTATTATATACTACGGGACTAAACGCGCACTCAAATTACAAGATAAATAAATACCTCATCATCCCGACGTTTCAACCGAGTTGCATCGGTCGTGGTCACGGGTAGACTGGAATGTGAAACAGCTGGTACCGCCTATTCAACTTGAACTTGCAAAATTGTCACTCCGACACACAACACTGACGTTATCTAAAAATGTCTTGCTACCTACACTACGCGATTTACATTTGTTTTATATTTTATGTATGTAATATACTTAGCACCCCAGAACAAATCCTTGTGAAGCATCAAAGGTTTATGATTGAGAATTCGTATTTATTTCATTATTTACTACGTATACCATTTTCACATCATACCAATCTCACACATTTCACTGCTTCGGAAGTGCTGGATACGAAAATAAAGTCATTATTTTGACATCGCTTGATGTAGATTCGCCCCGACTGACCTCAGTTAGCCGACCAAGATTAATTGACGATGTGCTGACTGATGACTGACAATAAGACGTTAATAAACCAAGTGATTAATCTATTTTGTGAAAGGCCACGGCGCGTGAGTGAAGACCATGAGAAGATTTTTAAGGTGAAATTAGAAACTTAAGAAAAATATTTTACCTTAATGAATTCGATAACACATTCCTACATCGCTGGTAAATGATCTTATGTGAAACAGTAACTATTATATAATATGTGTAAGATCAAGTTACAGAGCATTGTACAGCGGAACATTTTATATTCATCATGTGTTATTTTTAGAAAACAAGCGGTTTTTTTTCTAAGAACTTAAAAAACACTGAATTACTCGTAAATTCAAACTAGCAAACATGAAAATTTCAGTTTGAATAAAATGCCATTGACGTAGCTAAGTATAGTAAATTATACGTAAGTACCTACTAAAACTAATTACTATTTTATTTATTTTTTGTGGAAATCATTCATTTATATTAAGAACATATATTTTTATACGTACATGTAAAATTATATTATCAATTAATTCGATAACTTACAAATCATTTGCAAATTCATTACATCAACGTCTTGCCCTAACTTTGCCACATCATATTCGGTGAGAAATTTTCAATTTCATGCGTGCAACATGTGTGTTCTTAGTATATTTATTTTTCAAGTTCTCCATTTATCACATCTAAATACCTAAAACCAAAGGCATAAACATCGAGCGTTAGACTTACAGCGTTTTGTGCGAATGTAAACATGGTTAAATTGTCTAAACATTTGCGTATTCCCTACATCTTGGATGTGAATCGATACATGCGGAATCATGTAGAGGGCAATAAACTTAGATGACTCAGTTTTAGGCCATAATAAATATGTGAACCATAAAATGATACTGTGAATATTGGCTATTTCCACTATTTCTTATGACGCTTCTACACACGCGCCCTAAGATATAGTATATTCTAACATAAGTAGAATAGTCATAAGATTACGAGTAAACACAATGCCGTTGCATACTTAAAAATTGTATACTTTTTACATATTTGTATCATTAATAAGGCAAAACTTTTCGTTTTTTTTTTTTTTTTCATTATAAATAGACAGTTAAATAATATTTGACGTGTCGTACAAGTTTATAAGCAAAGTACTCGTAGTTGAACAAGCCTCTCCGAATTAACTGATACAAAAGGTATCTATCAAATCCTGCCACTTACCGAAAAACATGTATTTCCTACGACAAATACAGAAAAACAGTAATTCGACTTAAAATACACTTGTGTGAACAACATGTTTCCTAATTATACAAAAATATTTCTGTACACAAAATAAGGGAGGCCTGTCCGTACGAGCCCGTGTCCCGCAATGGACGCCCTACAACTGCTAATCAATACAATTAATCATTACGA
Source organism: Hypomecis atomaria (assembly GCA_964007245.1). NCBI lineage: Eukaryota > Metazoa > Arthropoda > Insecta > Lepidoptera > Geometridae > Hypomecis > Hypomecis atomaria. The sequence continues at coordinate 8,634,377 of OZ023296.1, read as the reverse complement.
TACTTACTTACTTACGATACTTTGTTTCTTCAAAAACAACTAACATCAACTTGAATCATTTTACTCATGAAATCTCTCTCTATCTACTGAAATAGCTCACGCGCAAATTCCTGGTTCCCATCATCGAGTTCCATTGCTAACGTAAACATTCTCATTCTGATTTTTTTAAAGTTCATCGACTTTACTAGCTGAGAGGCTCAGATTTTTCTCGGGATCATCTTATAGGAAACTTGGAAATTGTAGAGATATTTTTAGAATACTAGATAGAGCATGTTGTTTTGAATCACGAGAAAAGTTTGCGAATACTTTGCATGGTTGAACTTGTTACTATGTTGTTTTCGAATGCTCTTTGTGAAACTGCAACGGTCGAATGTAAATATTTCAATATTTTGCTTTCGTGATCTCATCCTTTAGGTATTGGTTAGGTATGTATTTTTACTAAAATGCTTACCATTTTTTAGTCATTCTTTAAATATCAGTGAAAATATATCTATATTTTAGTTTAATTTAACTGAATTCATTTTGAATCGTGAAAGAAATCAGCCGTTTTTAGTCAAGTCAACGCATGTTTTGCGTGGAAGTGTTATTTTGTTGCGTAGGGCAATTAGTAAAATTTTATAAATAAAAACATAAATGACGATACCAATTTATCCTAGAATATATATCTATCTAAAACATTTTTAGGTATAATTATTTCTAAATAGTACAAAAATCAACGCCTAAATCTTGTCCTAATCTCATTCAAGATATTCCAAAGCGATCCCAATCGATGTAATCAAACCAACACAAAAGAGATCATTAATTCTTGCCGGCTATTTACATCAAAAACATTTTAAGCCCCCGCGTCTCCTGAATCTTAACTCTCTAATCTGAATTTCAATGGAGCTGAGAGTAATCGCCTCGATAAACGTTTGACCCGTCGCCTACTTTATAATGTTTATTTAAACGGCTAGGCCTGACGCCATCAGGCCCAAACACTGGATACAACACAAGATGGATAGGCTGTTGTAGTCCGTGGGGCCACTGTATAGGTAAGTGTCATATTTACTTAGCAAGAAACAAAACTCCATGGTGAGTAGAGAGAGTTTCCGAGAGAGGAAGATTTCCGGAGAGACAATCCAAAAGCGCGGATCATCCTGTCGCAGTTGTGCGTATCGGTGCAGAGGGTCCTGGGTTCGATTTCCGGCCAGACAGATAGGTATTTGGATAAAGTTAATAAAGAGAAAGTAACTTGTTTTAGATGATGAATTAGAATATTGTTTGTGGGTCTGAGAGTTATTTGTCCTTATTTTTGTGCATACTATAATACCTGCAACACAGCTATGTGTGTGTAGTTTTTTTTTTTCTGCAAAGCAAATAATATGGCATTTCTTCCATTTACATACTAGTTACAACGTCCTGCATGGCTCTGGCGCTGCACATCTTCGCTCCGATCCGTTTTGGTACAGTCTGGATTTTAGACGAAATTTGCGCCTGTTGCTTGTAAGAAATGGGGACTTTGAACTAATTTGCATAAATGTGAAATGATTGTTCTAGATCTAGGGCGATGACTAGGGTTAAGGCGTGTAGAATGTATCTTGTGTTTGGTATTGAAGAGAAATATTTTCAGCAAAATTTCATTGTACAAAAGACTTACATTCTCATAAATATCTCATGGTGATCAATGTAAAAACTGCGTGGCGGCGGCGTTTTGAAAACCACAGTTTTGCTCCAAACTGTATAAAAATAATGATTACCCTCGAACGAGGGTTATCATTATTGATGGCCTGGAGCTAAGCAGTTGAAACACAAGTGTTTGTTCTTTACATATTCTCTTCTGTTTGATGGTTCTAAGTTGATGAATTCTCTGCAGTGACATAATGTGTGATTGCTGCTGCACCTTACACATATCCGTTCAGTTGTAGTGTAAGAAACATGATGAGAACGTGTAACGATATAAGTGTACATAGAAATCACACGTTTATCAGTGTTTACAAAGAGAACATTTTCAGCTACTACTCACTAATATATTTTTGCCTACGAAAACGTGTCACATATTATTAGGCAATTGTGATTTGCTGATCTTGTCACTTTGTCGTATTCATATTTTTTATTTGCTACTAAGTGTTTAACAAATAGATCTTATAATTATTTTAAAGCTTTTAAGACTTATACAGTTGCCTTTGCCGGGTATTGCAAATACAGAGAGCTCCCTATGGTACATGTACATACATACCTATATCTTAAAAACAAACTATGGTTTGCCTTTTAGTTTTAGTACTTAACACTTTACTTTCTACTTGTCTGTTTTATTAAATAGTCTAAGTTTTACAAATTGAGTTTTGGAACATTTAGGAAAAATGGTACCTAACATCTTCTTCAGTGCCATTTTTAACTCATAAACTTCATACCGCTAGAATTAACTTATTATTTTATACGAAACAGACGGCCAAACTTTTGTTGATCGCTCAACTCTTCGCTCTGAGTCAATATTGAAGAGGCTTTAAAAGTAGGTGAATGGTCCTCAAGTAACATATTGAGTCTGAGATGCAGATTGATCGTTCCTCTGAGTAAATAAAAGTAGAAGATTTACGATTGTTTAAGTGATCTTAGTGAGGCGTAAAAGTTTTGTAAGCATTGCACTTGACTTTTCTAGACGATTGAGTGACTTTGTGATAAAATTGTTTAGAGAGTTACAATGTAGAGCAAATTGGTCGATAGTTATTGGAAGTGTGCAGAGTCGTTATATAAGCATTTAGTCCAGCAATAACCAATTATCATAATGTGTGACATTTCCAAAATTGAATGTTCTTGAAATGTCCAGTAATTCAATAAAGTAGGAAACTTACTTCATTGCAGCAATTGTTAAATGCCTGATCATTGCAATTGATAATTAGTTTTCTATTCATGGAAAATCCCTACGGAATAAGTCTAGTCGGGTAATGCCCAAAACTCCTAATAATTTTAAAATAAATTTATTTCGCTAATACATTCTGAGTTTCAAATTCTATGAATCTGCTTCATAATATTCTTCATATTATAGTGAAACTTCATAATGGTGAACAAAGTTTAATTATGCTCTTGCTGCTTGATTGAATTTCACTCATAGTACAGTTTCTCAGATTCAGAAGTTTCCGAGTTGGTTACGTTGATAAGTCATTGACTCATCGAGAAAGTACTTATTTGATTTTAGATATTTCGACTTATACGCGAGGGTAAATGAAAACTGATAAGGCTGACAGCGGCTGAGATGATAATGGCGACAATTCACAATATTTTTGATGTAATAACGTCTTGTAAATCGATGAACAGCGGCTGCACGCACGAAAAAGTGTCACGTTCCGCCTGAGCCGAGCGTGCAAGCGAGAGCGCGGAACAAGCGATAGAGAGGCACGATCGGCCTAAGCGTTCGGCTTCTTTCAGTTGTTGATTCAAACATGTTTTCTTAATAAGACGTTATCGCGTAAAATTATTGCCCGACTTATACTGAAATTTGATGAGATTTGAGCTGATTTTTTTTTGAGTTTTGACAAAAGTCGCAGAACAAAAGTTGCTGGTTTTGATGTACAGAATATGCCCCTAAAAGGATGCTAATTGATTAGAAATAACCCTGTATAGCTAACTTCACGTCGCCGTCTTGTATGATTCGGCCTAGACTTGACATCAACCAAACACAATCTATGTTCTTAATATCAATTAGCAAATGCTAGTAACTTGCAACTTTAATTTCAGGATAGTCTCTAACTTTGTGTTTACTAAGAAAAACCGTTCAGAAAAAACCTATATTTCAATTCACTATTTTTTACCAAACAAAAAATATTCAAAAGGATTTTGCCATGCGCAGGCGACATCTTTCAATACAAAAGCGTTCGATATTTGAATCGCACAATAGCCCTCGAATGCCACTCGATACCAGTGTAATGAAAGCCGGATATGCCCGAATATCCCGGATGTGATCACCGCAGTCCCGAGTCTTTTTTCTATAAAAAGCACCCTCCAAAATTGAGTATACTTCAGCGAATTCGGTTTTAGAATGAAGTTGAATGCTTGTATTTGTGACGCGACTAATCTAAATATTTTTTTCTAAGATAAATTTATATTAGCAAAACGAGATAGAATTAGATTAAAATTTTATGATTCACCTACATTGTGTAATATTTTAAAGGTATAAATACCCAACTATACAAAAAGAAGGGTTATTAGCTTATTACTTATTAGCTGTTGGCAATGGCTTCAGAAACTGATATGAGTACCTAAATGTGTGCTTATTTTCAGCAAGTAGTGGAACTGGTTCTTTGGATATTATGTATGAATACACATGTATTTTAATAAGCACCTTACATGAATTAGTAACTCTAGCATTTAAACGGCAACTAGTCGTTGATCACGAGTCTTTTTAACCGACTTCCAAAAAGGAGTAGGTTCTATGTTCGTCTGCATGTTTTTTGTGTGTACCTATGCTCATCGATATTTTCGCCAATTGTGAACCGAATCAAAAAATATTTTTTAGTACGAAAGGGCTTACTCCTGAGGTGGTCTCATTTAAATTTTATCGAAATCGGCTGTGCTATTTCTGAAAAATCTAAAATAATGTAAAAATTGTACAAATCAATTCGAGCGAACTATTTGAATTTGTACAAGATGGAAGTCTGTTATGCCATTTTTTTTTAAATAATTATGTTCTCACGATAAACCCTGTAACTGTTTTATAAAACACTAAAGCTTATTATTCCACCTTAATAAGAAAAAATACTTAATTGATCATAATAAATTGCAGAATTCCGGTTTGCTGATGTAAACTAATAAAATCATTATCAGATAGTCATCAATGCTGCATCATATCCCTAAAATCTCAAAAACATACATCAAATGATGTAACTAAACCACAAAAAGCTCACAAAAGAATAGGTATAAGATGGTTTGCGTCATGAGCGTTGAGCATAAACTTACTGCTGTATAATTTTTAATCATTTCACAGTTAGTTCTCACCATTGATACATAATGAACAGTAACATTGTCACCGTTAAACACCAGTTACCTACCGTATTATTCAACGCCGAAGCTTGATAACTATAATTTCCTGTTCAATGACTTTGATCGCAAAGATCGATTTGTCAAAGAAAGCGAAATCATTCGACCATGGATTGGCAAATCGCAGAAATTACAGGTGAACAAACTCTGCAGTTGACAAAATAAATAAGTTTAATCGTTGCGTACAGTCTCGATAATCGATTTATGAATGATTGGAAATTAGGCTCTTATACCATAAAAAATCTGAACAAGTAAACCTTTTTTTTTTCTCAACCGAGACCAATGTCTGACATAATTATTTTTCAAAAAAAAGGCAAATCAGAGTCCATTGTGTATAAAATTCGAATAGTTCACTCGAATTGATGTATACAATTTAATTTTTACTATATTTTTTATTTTACTGTTTATTTTTTCAAAAATAGATCAGCCGATTTCGATAACATTTAAGTAGGACCACCTCGGGACCACCCTTTCGAACTAAAAAATATTTTTTGATTTGGTTCACAATAGGCGAAAATACCGATGAATATACATAAAAAAATACATACCTCCGAACACAAACCCTCCTCCTTTTTGGAAGTGGGTTAAAAAGCAATATGTTCAATCTCCACCCATTTAAGATAGACGATTTAATAAAGACCGCAGGAACCTATGCTCCGCGAAAACCTCTTGCAAGGGGTTGTGGACTGAATTGTTTTAGTAATCGAAGATCGTTACAAACAAATGACAGTCATAAAGATAATATAATTTGCTTCTTCATTGTCATTGGAATTCATCTGTAGGACGTCTGGAAGATTTAGGCCTTTCAGACTTCAGTAAGTAGATTTTGGAAGCGGCTAACATTCCGTATCTTTCTTTAGTTTTTATCGTGTTTTCTATTCCATGCAATTACAACATGTAGCGAGAGACTATTCACATACAGTCATAAATTATTGAATGTTGTAATTTTACAAGCTTTTATTTAGTTTCACCTGTCCCGTTGTCTGTCGTTCTGTAATCAAACCTTGCAAGTTAAATTTGATCCACTTCCCGGATACCGATTGAGCTGAAATTTTGCATACATGTATAAATCGCGTGACAATGCAATATTATGATGATATGGTTGATCTGATGATAGAGCTACCTTCCAGTAGCCAAAGGAACTTGGCAATGAAACGACACAACCCCATCGAGTTTGGGTTCATTTGAATGGTTTTGGCGAGTAGTTTGTCTTATAATGGTAACCAGGGTCTGATGATGGAACTGGAAGGTGGTCATAGGAACTCGCAGTCCTATCGAGTTTCGGCTTGTTTAGTTCGTCTTGGAGAGTACTTGTGCAGTAAAATCATGTTTTTTTTTTTCTTAAAAAAAGGAGTTTTTTTAAATGTAAAACTTACTTGTTTTGAATAATTGAACCAGTAACCGCATGTGGGCAAATTTATACCGGATTGAAAACTTATCACCACTTCCTATCTCCCGCCATAAGGGTTTATTTATACCGAAATCAAATCCTTTACAAAACGCACTTATTTTTCATACTCTGGCTTATTGAAGAGCTCTTTGAATTGCAAATAGCTGGGCCCAGGGGCGGGTGCCATTGAAATGTCAATTTGTTTTCTATTGGGGTGACTTGTTTGCCAGCCCTGAGACATATCGGTTTTGTCGGCCCTCAGTATCCGATTCTTAAGGTTTCCCTTTCAGGAACTTTGTCAATGTTTGGTTTCCGTGGTCTACATAACAATGAGAGACCGATTGGAGTTAGAAAACTTAGTAGTACAGTAGGTTTTATGGAAAACAGTTGCCGACAGTCTGGTAGCGACACAAAAGCGCATAATAGCTTAGCGGGAGAATTTTTCGACGTCGATATTTCACTTGGAAAATCTAGACATATATAAATATCACAATGGCTCCAAAGACATTGATTTTTGACCCACAACAAAATTGTTAGGTACATTCTGATCAGCAACTACTTATCCTTGTTAACTACAAGTAGTCAACTGTCCCACTGTTGCACAGACTTCTATTCATTGCGAGTTTTAGGTCAATTGCTAAAAACATAGTAGCCTCATCAATCGTAGTATCTACTCTACTACTCCCGTACTAGTACTAGGATTCATTCGCAAGATAACAATGATGTAATCATTTAATGTTATGTAACGTCCTTTTAATACACTGCACCACTGCTTTACCATATGCCTATCCATGAACAGTGATTGGGAAATATCCATCACGCTGAACTAATTAATTTAAGTTTGTAGATGGATACACAAACGCTATCGACTTTCTCCTACGTTGCGATAAGCATTTCATCATCATTATATCAGCCACAAGATTTACACTGCTGATTGTAGGTCTTTCTAAATAAGTAAGCTCGTATAGGCCGTGTGGCTAGCCCTGATAGAGTTTGTGCAAAAAGAGAAGCGTCGTAAGTGAGGTCACCCGTGTGCCATTTTACTAATTTTGTTACGTTGACAACACTGCTCTGTAGCTAGTATAACTAAAAGTGTTTGATACTTGGTAGACACCGATTGTATTTCATCACCGATTTTCATCAGTACTCGTGTCTACCAAGTATAGTCGGTACATTAGCTGCTGGTTAAAATTATTGTTACTTCACCGTGACGCTACGACGGTTCTCTTTTTGCACATACTCTATCAGAGTTTTTAAGCCGCCTGAAGGCCTCTGACATGGCTAAACGGTTAAAACCACCAGGACCGAAAATTTAACTTGTCATCTGAGCCACGGCAGCGCTCAGTAAGATTAAAGATTTAAATTGTCTAGCTACGTAACGTATCAAAAAGACTCACTGACCTACGTAATAAAAAGTGGAGGTGGAATCCCTCCGCGCGGATGAAGTAAAACTTCGACGCAACAATGCTTTCATACCCCCTCCATGGTAGTTAAACGTTTAAAAGTTGGAAGTTTCTTTAGAAGTTTCACTTCAATAATAACCAATAATAGCACAACTCATCGCACAATAGGTAGGTACTATTATGAGTTCGTAATCCTCTCGAACAGGCCCTCCCTAACCATCAAGTAGGTAAAAGCAGAATGGCCAGTAAGCCCCGTGGCTCCAGACCCCTGCTGATTGCAGCTGCTACTTAGTATACTACTTATAGTTTCTGTTTCATCAACCTCTATGAGAGGATTCTAAATATACTAAAAAATGCTCCAAGTATTTACCACTCCAAAAAAAGGCACTGACTTACGTACAAACTTACAACACTACAACTCATCACACAATAGGTATTACCATAAATTAGTAATCCACTTGACCAAGCTCTCCCTCGGTGTTTCCAATGCCCATACTCCAAAAACCAATGCCAAATCCCCCAAATTAGGGAGAAAAAAATCCCAATTCCCCACAAATTCCCCAGTTCTAGTTTTAATATCCCCCGTATACAATCAATCCCCATACCAATACCTAGATAGAAGTTCCCCGCAAAAATAGAACTATATTATTTATAATAAAATATATTTTAAAAAATATATAAATAAGAATAAATAATCGGCCAAGTACGAGTCGGACTCGCGCACGGAGGGTTCCGTACTGTATGGGAGCCCCCCTTAAATATTTATTTTATTTTAATTTTATTATTTATTATTGAAGTGAATATAAAACTAAATATTCTGTCAAAATTTCAAGCATGTACCTGTTACCATTAATAATATACATCGAAAAACGTCTAAAAAATCAGGTTTGTTGTATGGGAGCCTATCTCCTTAAATATTTATTTTATTCTATTTTTAATAATTTGTTGTTATAGCGGCAACAGAAATACATCATTTGTGAAAATTTCAGCTGCCTATCTATCATGGTTCATGAGATACAGCCCGGTGACAGACAGACGGACAGACGGACATCGAAGTCTTAGTAATAGGGTCCCGTTTTTTCCTTTGGGTACGGAACCCTAAAAAAGAAATAAAACAAATTGAAAAATATTTTTTATTGAAAAATTATTTATTTTTATTTATTTGGGAACTTCCCGCAAATGGGTAACCCTGCTGTCCCTGACTATCAAGTAAAAGCAGAATGGCCAGGAAGCCCCGTGGCTCCGGACCCCCGCTGGTTGCAACTATATTCCAAGAGTGGTACACGACTGTTCTCCACTACTTATAGTTTATGTTCCGGAAACGACAATAAAAGCTCTTTTATGACAGGATTAAAGCTATTGCAGGGTTAATTTAACTCTGTATTAAATTTTGTCTCGGAAATATGTAGGAAGTATGACGTCATTATTGTACTAACTATATATATTTTGTACTAAGATGTACCTATTTGCACAATAAGCGAAACAAATAAGCTTGTTAATAAGCTCCAAGTAGCCCAACGAGCTATGGAGAGGGCTAAGCTCGGAGTCTCTTTGCGAGATCGAATCAGGAATGAGGAGATTCGCAGAAGAACCAAAGTTACCGACATAGCCCAGCGGATTGTCAAGTCGAAATTGCAATGGGCAGGGCACATAGCGTGGAGGACTGATGACCGATGGCGTCGAAAAGTTCACGTGGAGACCACGTACCGGTAAGCGCAGCGTAGGACGTCCACCCACAAGGTGGACGGACGATCTCATTAAGACCGCAGAATCATGCTGGATGCAAGCCGCTACCAACCGGTCTCATTGGAGATCCATAGGGGAGGCCTATGTCCAGCAGTGGACGTCCTATGGCTTATGGATTGATGGACGAAACAAATAAATATGTAGAAAAAATAAGGTAATTTCAAAACGATGTTTTATAAAATTATGAATGTATGTATGAAATTATAATCTTGATATAGCAAAATAACTACGATTAAATACAAAAAAGTTTAAAACGCAAGTACCATCTGTGTGCCAAGATTTTTCCAGGTTATCTAAACCATATAGTGTTCTCTTTCAGGTAACTTAAAAATGAATTTAAAAAGTAACAATTTTGGTTTTATGTGACAATGATTCTCAATAAAATAAAGAGAGCAATGCAAGGTTACATAAAAGAGCTGTAATTCACTCAGTCGTTTCCTTTAAAAAAAATAATGCCACATGAATCGCAGCACCGGAATGGGCATGGAATCTGATGACAGCTTTAAGCACAATCATCTGGCGAGCTCTCTACAGGAGCTATCTTTCTTTCAATCCACATGTCAGTACAGATTAAATCAGTAGCTCAAGTCTCAATCAACCAACTCTAGTACCTAGCAAAATGTAACGTAACGAAAGCAATGTTACGTTTTATGATCCAGCTCAAAAAGATGTAAGTTTTTTTTGTGATAAAGTAAGGCATAGTTATGTAATAAAATATTGCCTTCTGACTTCTGTTAAAAGGTAATCCTAATGTTTATAAAATAAAAAATATATTAATCTCTAGTAAATAATAAAAAAAAATTGATCTCTAGTAAATAATTAAAAGGGGAGCACCACACATTTTGTGATCACACAAGCTTACAGGTAACAGATCAATTACATAACATGTGGGCAGTGCACATATATGGTACATAGCAAGAAGGGCTGATGACTGAAGGGGCCAAGAAGTTCTCGCTGTATTCAAGCCGCTACCAATTGGTCGTATTGGAGATCTATAGAGGGAACCTACGTCCAGCAGTGGACTTCTTATGACTGATGGATGGATAGATCTATTTAAAAAAAAAAAACTCTATTTTTTGGGCAGTAGGTACTGTAAATAAAATATTATGTACTTACATATTAAGATCATAAAAGAGTGTCCAACTTTCACCAATGTTTAAACTTGAATTAAAATATAACATAGCATTCTCAATCCTGTCACCCTTCTCTCCTCAAAAAAATATGAGAATAGGAACGTCTTCGATATTATACGAGTACTTGTGACGTTAGACGTTTTTTTTGTCACGTTTGAGATTATGATTTTTACGATAAAACGGTCTTAAAATTATTCGAGACAAAGGATTTCAGATGAATTCCGAGATTGTACTCGTACATTGAAGCGTTAACATAATTTGACGTAAAAGTAATCTTAGAACATTTTGTGGAATATGTTGGAAAAAGATTTTGTTGCTCAAATCACCAAATATTATATGTACTCGTATGTTACGCAAGTTCTCCGCCAATCATGAAGCGATTTTGATCTTTTTTTTTTTGTTTGGTAGATCATACTTCAGTTAGAGGTCGTCTAATTTTAATTAAATCGAAATCGGAATTATTTTCGTTTTAATAAATCATCAATAACGTAAAATTACTACATTGATGATACACATTGATGTAATACGTTTTTAGGGTTCCGTACCCAAAGGGTAAAAACGGGACCCTATTACTAAGACTTCGATGTCCGTCTGTCTGTCTGTCTGTTACCGGGCTGTATCTCATGAACCATGATAGCTAGGCAGCTGAAATTTTCACAGATGATGTATTTCTGTTGCCGCTATAACAACAAATACGAGTACTAAAAACAAAATAAAATGAATATTTAAGAGGGGCTCCCATACAAAAAACGTGATTTTTTAGATCGCTATTAATAACAGCAAGAGGAATGGGGCTCCCATACGGAACCCTTCGTGGGCGAGTCCGACTCGCACTTGCCGATTTTATTTAATTATAATAATACATCAATGGTGCAAACTATTCGAATTGTATACACGGTTGAAGGCGGTTGTGTCATTGGTTGGTTGTCATTTTTGTCGAAAAAAAACAACGGGTGGCACTCCGGGAGTGCCGGCAGAAAACTTGCTCCCTCTGCCTTACGAATTTTTGATCAGGTCACGTGTCCTGACGAGAGTTTAACTTTTTTTACCCATCCCAAAAAGTGCACAACGCCGCCAAAGAAGGTTTCACTTCAATCATTATTTCTTTAAAGAAATGAGAAATCATCATCATTTGGTCCTTCCCCCACCTCTTTAGGCATGGTGAGAATTGGCCTCGGGGAGTGCTGCCAAGGCTGGGCGCTAGGTGGCATAATCCCTGGGGAATTCGTCGTGCCGCCTGGAAGCACTTTCTATGTAAGTTGCCTCTCCGCGGTGTTGTGGTCTGTGGACAATCTTTGTCAGTCTCCGAATTGAGAAATGTCATAGACGTTAGCGGTTTAGCAACTTGCTAAACAGGGAAGTTTCTACTTCAAATTACAACGCGTAAGTAAACGTTCAACGATTGGCATGATGATGTATTTGACAGAAGCGAACGAAGTGAGAGAGGTCTCCGTTTTAAGCAGATGATTTTATTTTCGTCTCCACAAGTCGCATTTTTCAACGAATCTCAACGAAACTTAGTATAACACTGGTTGTAGATAGAATATTAATAGATTTATGAGAAAGTTTTTTCCTCAAAAAAAGGGCGAAATTTGCTGTCGCGCTATTTCTCAGCCGACTTCGTTAATATTTGGCAAGATTGTTAAGTATTTAAATCCTAACGAGATTTACGAGTATGAACCAAATCGGTCAAGAGCGAGTCAAGTTATAGGTTTATGAAGATTCAGTTAAAGAGATGCGTCGCGAGGTCTACTGTTCAGAAAACTACGACTAAATATAATCTTTCGAAGAAGAAAAAAAAAACTTGTTCACGTCTTTTATTTCATCCCACGAAAATCGCATACACGTTTATAAAACCATGTATTGCTCGACTTATAGCATGGTAAATTTGCATAAATCGCAAGATGATGTAATAGTGTTTGTTGCTAACGTCTCCGAATTGTGTTGGAAAAGTCTGACGAACATACAAAAAAAAAATCTTTTGAAGAACTGAATAACCACATTTCAATATTTTATTTGTCTAATAACATAAAATTATGGCGTAACATACTTATAACAATCTGTGCACGTGTTCACAGGCCGCCATCCCCACACTAATCCGATATTATGAAATCTTACATCTGCTCGGACAGTTGCGTAACCGTAATGAGTATTAAAGGACTATATACTTAACACTCTATTAGAACAGGATTATGAAATATTATTTATATGGGTGTGTCTCACTTTTCTTCCTTTTTGATTGAAACTCAGAACATTAAATAAAGCTAAATTGAAATGACACATCGTTTAAGATCAATGAATAGTGAAAAGTACATTTGATTGCAAGTATTAATTGGTATCCTAGTTTTTTGTAAAACGTTTGCATGTCAGAATGTTGGAAATGACAGGATGAAACGAAATATCCAGTTGAATCGGGAATATCGGGAATAAGATGTAACAAATTATTTTTTTTCTCTACAATGTTCTGAATTCTGTAAACTCATTTTAATTTTGGTTTTACCCCGATCACTGACGTGGTTGGCACAACAAATTTAATCTATGTAAAAAACCGCATTGAAATCCGTTGCGTAGTTTTAAAGATATAAGCAATAGGGACAGACAGACAGGGAAGCGACTTTGTTTTATACTGTGTAGTGAAGACATTCAATTGACAACAAATTATTTTTTGACCTTAGTGCCTTCGGCAGTTAGGTATTGTGCCTGCCTTCCAGGCAGGGGTTCCTGATTCAATTTGTGACATAAGTCATTTCATGTATCTATTCTAGGTTTGATTGCTATTGTTTTTGTGTGTGTAACGTGGTCTCTACACAAATGATCTTATTTTGAAACTTTTTTGCGATAAAGATTTTAAAAACTAACACTGACCGTTTGACATTTGCTGCCTGTTATTTATAGGCTACCTACATCTATATGAAAGAGCCTCATATGTCTTTACACGATACTGAAACCCCTGAAACTAACCAATGCGACAGATTATATAATAGTTACTACGTTAGCAATGCCTTAGAATCCAACAGGTTAACAAAGGGGCCTGTTGTACCACGGCTCAAATTACGAAAAACAATAAAATATATTTAATGATCGGTCGTATTTTGTGCCAGTTCGGAGTTATGTGACTTACATCTCGTTGTTAATATGAAATGGTCGTAAAATTATTCCATGTTCACGCTATGCCTTTTATGAGCGTGACGTCATGAATTAGGATTTTTACATTCTTTTTTGTATTGCTTTAAGTGCCTTTAATGAGTATTTGACGCGCGTATCATATTGTGTTATCTCTGGTTATGAAGAAACTTGGTGCTTGACAATAAAAAAACTTCTATAATGCAAGTGATAGCAGTCATAATTGTTTAAGAGATTGGTTATACCACCAAATAATTTGGTACCAAAACTGATACTTATCAAAATGTTTTTTTTTTTAATTTTTCAGTGCTAAGACGTATCAAGTGATTGTCATCCATTTTTATCGACATTTTAGATGTACAGGATTTTATTAGAAATATTTCGTATCTTAAAGTTCATTGTGAAAGTAAGTTTATTTGAAACCACTTTTCATTTTAGTATACTTATTCAGAAAAAGAAACAGAAGTTTCCTTCCCGTGAAAACCAAAAGTATCGCTCAAAAATCTACATCAATTAAAGTCGAATGCAACCAATCTATCAATGACCAAACAATTTGTAGCCTCTAAGTGATTTGTATCCAAAGCACGTGGAGCATGTGCATAACGAATGCATATTTCATTCACGACGTTCATTTGTTTTGACGTGCATGAGTGCAGCGCTTTACAGGGATGTGACGTCATCGGACCTACTCACTAAAGTAGGCCATTTTTCTTTTGTTTCTTTAATAAAATTAATGAGCGTAATTAGAAAGAGAGAAAATCATTGCTTTCTTTGTGATGGAAGTGAAAGATGGAATTGATTGTACGTAATGGTCATGATAGTAATATTTTTTGAAAACCTACATAATTGCTGACTGCCTCGGTGGCTCAGTGGTTAGTAACCCTGACTTCTGGATCAAAGAGGCGTGGGTTCGATCCCCACCCAGGGCCAGTATTTCTGTGATGAACATAGGTGTTTGCTCTGTGTCTGGGTGTTATTAAGGTACTATCTATATAAGTGTGTATTTAAAACATGTATATGTAGTATATCAGTCTCTGGCAGCCTTATCACAAGTTTTGCTTAGTTTGGGGTCAGAGACCGTGTGTAAGTTGTCCCCTAATATTTGTTTATTTATAAAATAATATATTGATCGAAAATAGAAAATATATTGAACTGACATGAAGGGGTACTGTTCTTATAACATTTGTATGGCATTACACCCACACTGCCAGGGTTGCTTATATTTTTTACTAGCGAGTATAAGATAAGATAAGATATATTTATTGGCCTTATAACTACAAACGTTACACTAGGCAAGTCAAATTTATAATTGTACCACAATGCATTAAATTCAAAAATAAAACAAAACT
Organism: Hypomecis atomaria; assembly: GCA_964007245.1. NCBI lineage: Eukaryota > Metazoa > Arthropoda > Insecta > Lepidoptera > Geometridae > Hypomecis > Hypomecis atomaria. The sequence continues at coordinate 8,619,223 of OZ023296.1, read as the reverse complement.
TAAGTAATACAATATCAATTAGGTAGAAGCAATTATTATAAAAACTAGCAAAATTAAAAACTGTTAGGTAATACTAGGGCTTAAAAATAGGTACTAAAATACAATATAATGTCACGCAATTATTAATAGAATATGAGAAGTCGAATAAATTAATTCGATTATTGTTCTTCCTCATCATACGAGAATGAAGATTCTGTCAAATGCATTTTCATAAATTCATTAATTGAGTAGAATGGACAAGACTCGAAAAATAGTTTCAGTTTCCTCTTGAAATCATTGAAATGTAGCTTTGTTATGGCACGGGGAAGTTTTTCAAACATAATAATTTTATTGTAAACTCCTTGTTTTTTTTACTTTCGTCAACCGTACTTTAGGCAGATGCCATTTATCGTTATTTCTTAAATTATAGTTGTGCTTATATTTTTCCTTATTAGTTATTACAAGATTTCCCATTTCTTCGTAAATTTCAAGTAAGCAGTTATAAATATAAAGCGATATGACCGTCATAATTTTGTTTTTCTTGAAATGAGGTCTGGCCGAGCAGCGTTTACGCAAACCAAACATCATTCTGATAGCTTTTTTTGGACTTTTAGGATTCTGTTTATGTCGGCACCATTTCCCCATACAGTTACTGCGTACCTGAGTCTTGACTGCACATATGCGTAATATATCTCTATTTCAAGAGAGACAGTCAGTCTAAAAATTAATAAAATGTCTACTAACTTACTCGCCAGTACAGTAGGTATATGACTCCTGTGATTGAGATTATCTAATTGATAGTACAGTTTCTATAAATATATTTTTCCACTATTAAGGCATCATTTTACTACCAAATCTGGTATTAAAATGTATACAGCATTTTACAGTTTTAAAATATATCGTGAATAAATCATAGTGACGTAATCGACTGGATTTGGAAAAAGAATGTTCTTTGTTCAAACCAAAACAACCGTTAAAATGAAGTATGAAAGGACTACGACGAATAACAAATTCCATTTATAATAACAGAGCGTGTTTGATAGACGATTGTTGAACTATTAAACTATGCCAGTGGCTTTTTCAAATTGTACCTTCTAATTTGGGGGTAGATTATATTTTATTGACTGATTGGAAACAAAAGCCTATTGTTGTTTTTTGTTTTGTCAAAAACTATTGTCGAATTTCGTGAATAAAAATCCTGTTAAATCCTAGAGTATTATGTAGTCCTGTTAGTTTTATTTTGTGGTTTTATTGACGCAAAAGTTTGTACGCATGTAAGCATGTACTAGCGTTCTGTGTCTAGCTATAAAATACAACTATATTGTAGTGAAATAGTACGAATATCTGTGAATTTGAAGTGAATGGACAATTTCTTCGCTTTCAATAATAATTTTTCGTTAACAACTGTTTTAGTTTTATGGCATGGTACCTTTTATTAAATATTCACTTCAGTACTTTTCTAAACTCCAATCCCTGTGTCAACTATTTTAATAAAATCATACTCAAATCACCATAAAGCACAGAAAAGTGCTATTCTAAAACCATAACTAGGCTAATGACTGGCTACAATTTCACCATACCAAGGCAATATTTTTGCGATGTATAACCGTTTGATTGATATCCGCTCTTCATCTTTAACGGTCAAAAAAAGTATAAAATTAATGGCTACCTAATATCCGTGTTACAGTACCAATCTTAATGTTGCCACTTACCCCATATTTACTTTAGGAAGCATCAATTAAAGAGCGAGTTAAATTGGTACGTGTGAAGCAGGAACACTCGTATCCCATCAGCGCGCAGCGTTACCAGTAATTTCCTGTTCAAGGCATTTGTAACGTATATTATATTGCTACTAATTTATTTTGGTGGGTTTGTTTTTGGTGGTAGCGGTTTGTAGAGCAGTGCTAAATGAGCCCATCGAAATTATAGCACTTATTTTGCTTATTAGGGCGATTAGAAATTATAGCACTTATGTTTACTATGGCGATTAGAGTATTTCGCTTACGATTTTTGGTTGTGTCGTTACTCTTTAGAAAAGTAAGTAAGTAAAGTTTGATGTGAAAAGTATTGGTATTGTGATGCTTTTCTATAAATAGGTTTTCCGTTTGTAAAACAGGCACCATCTAGAAATTTCTAAATCTATTTCTTCGGCTAAACAGTGTACTTACATGATTTATGACTTTCATTACTAACAGTCATTTCAATAGTCATGTCAGAGGCTTTCAGGCGGCTTTAAAACTTTGATACCAGGGCTAGCATGCATGTATGTATTACCTACCGGTAGAATGTAGGTAGAATATCGAGTAGAGACAAAGTTAAAAATCGTTTAAATCATTATAGTACCTTACTAATCGCGTCTGCTTGTATGTTAAACTGCGAAGTAAATTAGTAATACATTTTACTCATTTTTAACCGACTTCCAAAAAGGAAGAGGTTCTATGTTCGTCTGTATGTATTTTTGTTTTTTGTTTATGTTCATCGATAATTCCGCTAATTGTGAACCGAATCGAAAAATTATCCGTTTTTGAAAAATCAACAATAATGTAAATATTTCGAGCGAAATATTCGAATTTTGTTCACATAGGAAGGCGGTTTTGCCATTTTTTGCGAAAAGTAATTATTAATCTTTAAAGACGTAGAAAACGCGCGAAAACTTCTTGTGACATCAATGAGCTTCTAATTAGGAGATCAGTCCTATAATAGTGCACACAACATGCAAGTATTAACCAAGCAAATCCACTTACTACGGAGTACGAGTATCTCTACTCAGAATGCTACTACAGTACTTACTCATATCAGCAAACCCCATACTTCCGACAATCCGTATTGTCTATACTTAGTTGAGTTAGTTGAGGTTATCGCGAGTACGCGGCGAGCTTTAGCATCCGTTTTACGGTTGGATTAGTTTGTGGCGCAGTGTAGAGGCAACCTTATCTAAATAGTTTTCTTTAGATAAGCTAGAGGTCGAGAAAAAACCTTCACTTTATTAGATCACGTTTTAAGCTCCGGGTGAGGGTACCTGCAACAAAGAAATTTTAAATTTAATTATAAACTTCATTAGCCCGGCTCTTTCAACATAAATTAGTGAGAATGGCCACAGAATAATAATAGCACAGCTGGCTACTTTTGTTGATGCGCTATTTTTATAAATTATTTTGTCAACCAACTAAAATTTTATAAGGTTTTGATTGTGGTCATAATTATTTTTTTAATGTAGTGAAAGTGCGGATGATGAATAGATGATTATTTATTAAATCTTAATAAGCAGATTGATTAATTTAGATGTTCATTAAAAGTAATTATTAAGAAGATTAATAAGCTTCACTTCCATTTCGTATCATTCACTTTAGCTTGAAGTTAAAACGTTAAAGATCCGTATTAAAAGGAAATACAATTACAAACATAAAAATCAGAAAAAAATACGAAATTGAGCGACGCAGTAACCTTTCCTAGCACTTTTCGTAAAGAGTTCTAGTAAATATTGCCAAAATGTAGCATAAAAAAGTAAGTTCCTAGAAGTAATTTGAGTATGCGATCAAATTTCTAGCTCTGTATCAGCCTTTTAAAAGTCCACTGCAGGACGGTAGGCCTACCCACGAAGGGTGATTGGGCCGTATCCACAACGCTGGCCCAATGCGGGTTGGTGGATTCACACACGCCATCGAATTTCTTCTACGGACGAATGCGGTTGCCTCACGATGTTTTCCTTCAACGAAAAGCCAATGGTGTTAAATTCCGTACATAAATTCCGAAGAACTCATTGGTAGGTACGTGACCGGGATTCGAACCCACGACCTCATGATTGTAAGGCGAAGGTCACTACCACTAGACCACCATGGTTCCCTAGCGCCTAATTCCGGCTAATTTCTAGCTCAGTCACTTTTAAACACATTATCAAATAACATCAGTAGAGCTAAATTGGAATTTGTGGTATTAGTCTAAAACTTGGCAATTAACTGCAAAGTCAAAGGCACTTAAATTCATACTCAAAACCACCTCACGCGTGGCTACAACCGTTCAGTTACCATAATTCTAGTCACAAGTTACTAAGCAATTAATTATCCAACTGTGACATAAGCACGTAATACAATAATTTATATGTGCGACAAAATATCTTCATACCCGAAGTTAGATGAGATAGCGATCTCCCGCTCGCAATTTTATTTCTATCGACATCGATAAACTCCCCCTGCGTCACATCCAATTACTTACAGCACATCGGCGTACTTCACTTTATCTAAACTTCATCTCAGTGCCTTCCCTTCGATAGATAACATCCTATAACTGCACAATCTTATTTTATATCGACACTTATGGACAAGAAAACCGAGCGGATGCTATCTCCACTATTGTGTTGACTTTCAATACGAAACATTAACTATATCTCTATACTTCGATATTTATTTATATGACTGTGTATTGGAACTGGAAATGGAATAGTCTTTTGTGTGAAGCTGTGAAGCGTTGATTTATAGTTTATTTTCTCCGATACGATATGTAAAGCAATGGGATGTCTAACAGATTGATTTCAGTTTTCTTAACCTACATTTGTAAAAGTCAGGAGGATGTATCTCAAGCTATTAGAGATTGTAAATAGTGGATTACGTTTTTTAAGACCAAAAAAATTGTATTTTATCACAATACTGACTGGAAAAAAAACATTTTGTCTTAAAGTGCCAAATACAGATATAATTATTGCTACGCTACTTATAGAGCGTTGATTTTGAAGCTATTCTTAAAAATGTTTAGTGACAACAGTCTACCACTTACAAACTTGGGTCATTGCACCAGAAAACTGAATACATATTTTTTTTAAACTAATAAATTTTTAAAAGACTATATCACAAAGTTGAAAGAATGTCATTGTGTACGATCCACTAGAGTTTAAAAAAAAAAATAAGCTGATCCACAATAATATATGCTAGTCCCAACAAACGATTTTCCAATAGTCAATTATTATTAATATAACTGTTTTTGTACAAAATGCCTATAAAAAGATTAATCCCACGTTTTTTTTTATTTGGTTTACACAAAGGTAAATGAACTTATTAGTACCGGTCAAAGGAAAGAAACAAAGCATGACTACGGAGCACTTACAACCACCCCACAAGGAATTCGAGACTCGACAACAAAAGCATACCAATTCAATCAAAATTCCACTGAAAGGTCAATTATTATTGATGTTCAACAAAGCAATAAAAGAAAGGAATCCTTATTGGAACAGCCAAGTACGCGAAATTTAAATCAGGTGAAAACGTTTCAGTTAATCAAAGGTAAAAGATTATTTAAAATCATATTATATTCAAAGCTACATTATGTTGTACAGGTTGAGTAACGAAATGAGGGACAAAAAAGCTATGCTTACCTAGATAATATGTCATTAATTTACAGATTACAGACAGACTTTAGAAAACTCGAAATGGAAATGTAAATCTGTTTTCTATTTAGCAGCGAGAACTGATTAAATACCCAGTTAATACATTTCAGAATTCAGCAAATATCTACGAGTAGCTTTAAATAATAATATATGGTACTACATTTATACAAAAATTACAAATTTTCTCGTTTTATTTTTTTAATGAAAGAATTGTTTTTAAATTACTGAATTTTAATCGAATGCGTGACCCAAGCAACAAAAATTCAAGTGCATAATTTATAGTGTGTAGTACACAGTTGGAAAATCAACTTTGTAGGAATATGTTTTATATGTACATATATTTGACTAGCTGCCAGTCCCGGCTTCGCCCGGGTACGATTGGCTAAAGAAGATAAAAGGTAAGATAAGGATTCCAATTTAAAAAAAAATCTAACATAGCCTATGTTCACCAGGGATAGTGTAGCTTTTCAAATCCATCAAGAATTTTCCATATCGATTCAGTAGTTTTGGAGCCTATTCGATGCAAACAAACAAACAATCAAATCTTTCCTCTTTATAATATTGGTATTGATAATTGACATACTTTATCAGCTTAGGTACATATTATACCTATATATCACTGATTTCTAAATTCTTTGCGCTAGAAAAAAAACACTTTGTTTGCTTTTTCTCTGAGCGGCTTACACAGGAGACTTAATTAAACACTCGATAGCCCACGTCTAACCTTTTTCCAAGCTTTCGTTTCTAATTGAAGGAAAAAATTCATCAGACGTTGCCAAGGAAAAGAACGGGAGGAAATCTCGGACATTCCTTTCGTTTATCGAAAATTCTTATTAAAAAACGAATATATTTTTGCATTGCGTCCAAAATCGAAAAGGATATTTTTAATCAGGAGGATTTGAATAAAGGCTTTTGATTCGTATAAATAACGCGCAGGTGAAAGAGTATGGCTGAATTCAATTTTCCGAGTCAGCAATTTGGGTTTATTCATCAAGTTTTTAATGATTTTACTGACTTGAGCCCGAAATGTATCAAAGCGGCACGGAACGGCAGAAGTGCGGATATAGACAAAGTAGTAAGTCCGTGAGTCCCTTGCATAACGCCATAAATAATATTTGCTTATGACAACAAACAAAACACAATAGTGACCGAGCCGAGATTTTATTTAATTTTTCTCTATTTAGATATGTTTTTTCTGCAATTATTTCTAGTTCTAGTGTAAGAGAGCATATTTAATATTCTGCACCGTTTTTGTGGAATCTGGCTCTTACTTCCGTTGCTTCATTATGAACCTGTAGAATTTTCGAGTACCAATTTATTGGACATTTTTGAACTGACGTTTGGAAGGTTGATAATTTGAGAAAGGTTTTTGTTTGAAGAGAGCTGCTTTACACAAGATTTAAGGTTTAGAATCTCTGTAAATGTGCTTTGAACGCCTGAGCGTAGATTAGTTGTCGATTTTGTTTTGACGGGGTGCTAAAATCATAATACAAAATACAACCTCATGATTCCATCCTATAATTATCGACCCAATCTGTGCTTCTTCGTTAAATGAAAATGAAGACAACTACCCTAGTTGTTAACTTTAACCATACCAAACAAGCATCGTGCAAAAAAAATAATGTAATTTAAGAAAGTTTAGTTATTTGAGTTCTAGAAGATACATATATCTACTCGTATGAAATCAAGCGTGCCCAGCGTGCTGGCAGCATTACCACGCCAAATGGCAAATTACGGCCACGCGTTGCGTCCACCAGATTCTCAAATAGATTTTTCAAAACAATGAAGAAAGTTTAAAACAGGGTTAGTAACTACCTTTAGCAATTTTGTGATATTATAGTAAGTAGAGATAGTGTCATAAAAGTTCAATTTAATAACGTCAGCACAGCGAGCGAAAAGACATTGTGGCGAAGTCGCGGACAATGCCACAAAAGAATATGATGGCTGGAAGAAAGTCGTAAAAAATTATTATTGTGGAACTTTATTGAACGGAAATAAAAATTCTTTGAGCATCCTAACATTTCGAAAATTGAGTTTGCATTTGATTATAATTATTCACTTCTCTGGAGGTAAAGGTAAAATTTCGATTTCTGCTTTTCATTAGATCAGAAGTAGAGTTGCGTAAAATGTTACCCATAAGACAAGCAAAAGAGAAGAGAAGAAAACGGTAGATAATACCGCTTATAACTAGTCCTGAACTACACTTTAAAAGATTACATAAAATTAATTTCGACATTAATTTTATATAATCTTTTAAAGTGTTGTTAGCTTTTAAAATAATATTATTTATAATAATGATAATAGGGTTAGGTCAAGGGTCAAAAGCAGAAGTCATCCTGGACACGGCGCGCATCGCCAGGAGGTTCCTAAGCTCTCACTGTAGCCCCAACCACCGGTAGCTTGGGCCCTGCCCCGCTACCGGCGGCACTCTAGGTTTAGGTTTTTTATAGTATTTTGTTCTTTTTATAAATATTGTAAAAAATCTTAAATTTAAGACAATAAATTAATATGTTAATGATAATAGAGAAAAATGAGAACCTTATTTTAGTCCACAACGTAATCTAGAGAATGAATATTAGAAACGATTTGAAATGATGGTATTTAAAATTAGCACATAACAGAAACCAAAAACAATTTCACTACAACACCACAAAAAAGTTTTATAAACCGGCCATTTGTATTTTCTTACAACGTCTCATTTCGAGATAATACGTCTAATATAATCCCGCAAATGAATAAAGAGTTCCGCTATGGGGAAATTCCCCGAAACTGGGGTGAGTTTGTGAGTATGGCAACACCGGAAGAGGGAAAAGTGAACTGAAGCGGACGAGACTGGATTAATTTGCTAAGACAAGCCGCTTTCACACCGGGTAATAAAAATAGACGGGTCAGTAATCGCTTTTGTCCTATCCGAAGTGATTTTGCTTTCACCCATTGTTTTATCAATCTTCCCATTCAAATTTGGTGGTCAATTTATTCGATACTCTTTCTAAATTACATTGAAATGCTATTATTCAAGGTTATAGTAAGCTTTGCAGAATTGTAATGCGAAAGCGAATTTATTTTAGTAGAGCTGTTGTCCTTGACTACGAGCGTCTTAATTTCTGCACAATTTGACTCTGTAACAGAAAAAGTTTTCTGAATGGCGTCATGGAAATTTTACTGACTATATTAATACTGTTTGACTTGGCGGGGGCACTGCCGTCGCCCGGATACAATATGAAGCTTTGTATCTGCAAAGTTAAACTGCTGCGATATAACATGCCGCCATTGCAACTTGCACCGCAACGTTATTTTAAAATATGTATCGAAATGAAACTTGTATTTCACAGATGAAGACACTCATTCTGTGGTAATATGATATGTAAAGTACATACTACAACAGTGCACACATCCACAGCACATGCTGTTCTTAAATAACATGTTTTATCTAATTATACACATTACCTTAGATAGTAAGGCAACTTTACTATTTGTAAGTATCGAAACTGCTTTTGTTTTAGTTTTCCACCCCTATACGGTCCGCATATTGAACTATGGTCTAGCTACATAACTTCATCATAACTCGGTGACAACTTATTCACGATGGGATACCTAATATGAAAAATTTGCATATTATAACCCCGTTGCATAATAATTTACTATTTGATTTATTCCTGAAAAGCTTTAAAGTAATTAAATATTGGCGGTAACCTATAAACCCGGTGGGCCATGAAAACATTGTGATGCGAATATAATTTATTTCCGACGATATTTACGACAATTTTATTATTAACGTAACTGTAAACAGGCTCTTGATCGACTGTTTAAATGTCCATTAAATTAGACATTGAGTTATAAGTTAAAAGTTTATGATTGAACAACTTTGAAGACTTAGTGTTGTTAGCTTTATTTTGTAGACTGTTAAGGTAGTTCAGTTACGGAGTTTATTTATTTTGCGGTATTCAGTCCCTTTTCAGTTTTTTATGTGGAAACGGTTTCACAAAATTGTAAAGAAATAGTGCCTAATGTTTAATGTTACTTTGGCTCAGCATTGTATTCGCTATCATAAGCCGTAGGTCTTCCATAACTGGACAATGGACGTAACAATTTCCTCACTCAATGTTTTTATGAACTCAATTTGACGGAGCATATACGAGTATGTTGTGTGTGTAAATAATGTTATGACGATATACTTGTTTAGAATACATTATTTACTGTTATAAAATTTGAAAAAAAAAATATATATATATTGTGATTGCACCAATTTATTAAATTGGCACGCGAGAACTGGAAAACATGTTTTTCAAAAAGGACGGGCCATACGAAAACAAAGTCGGTATTAAGCTCGCACAGCAGGGGTGCTTCAATAAAATTTGATGGAGTATCGCATATTTCCGCGGCTTACGTTTTCCCGGAAAATATAATAAGCTGGTTGTATCATTTGCATATAGATCACATACACCCTTTGCCGTAGACGTATTTCAGAATTTTATTTTAAAGGGGTAAAGAAGTGCTAAAAAATTACGCGAATTATCTAAATTTTTAAAAATTTAACTGCTTTTAGCTTGAGCTGATTACCTAAATTGGGTTTTATTTTTTGTCGTGTTTTCAAAATATACCAGTCTAAGATATGAAATTATTCTATTTTTTAATGGAAAATAGGGCTACATTTGGCCACCAACTCGCCTGATGGAAAGCTAAGTTGTGGCCGAAGATGGAGTATGTAGACCTAGAAGATATCTATCATCTAAGCTAAGCATAATATATTCACTGTACTTACTAAACAAAATTGTGCAGTAAACAACAATTTAAAAATAAATTGGTTTATAACTAAACTCTACAAAGTAGAGAAATATTTAGCCCCAGCCCCCACCTTGATCACATCCATACCATTTACGCACAGATATTGTTATTTACACGCTTTTCTTATGAAGAGGCGGTAAATCACATAATGCTCATATTTGCTGGTCGGATTTGCGTTTTGCATATTTGCTCTATGGTAATTAAAGCCCCTTGTTGTTTCTAAATGGGTTTTATTAATATGCCTTGTGTTTGTTTTCATAATTTGTTTAATTTATGTTTATATGGACCAAATTGGACGAAAATTTATTGAGTTTTTTTTTACCGATTTCAAAAAAGGAGATTTTCCTTTTTTGTTTGGTTGGCCACAGGTGAATTCATTTAAATTTTACTGAAAATGAAATCGTTTCTGAAAAATCAAGCGATTTGTGCGAATTATTATTACTGTAGAATTCTATACACGGTTGATATTGGTTGTTCCATTTTAGCGATAAATTTTATTATGTACCACAATTATTGTTGTAGTGCTCTTCAATTCAGGTTATTCGGTCCAAGCAATCAAAATGTGGACACTGATATTTAATCCAACAATTTTCTCGCCATGCAGTAGCGTTGTTTGTCGACATAATCCGGGATAAACTGAATGATCCGCGGATTATCCAGCTTTACGCGTTTTGTGAAATTTATATCTTGATGCCTAATTTGTACAATGTTATTTGATCTAAGATTTCACAATGTTATTTTTCGCCTAAATTTGATACGTATATTTTACGCACGAATACCTAAAAAAAAGTTTGGTTATCTTTTCTCCCACGTTTATTAACGTAACATTATTATTAATCAAATTTGAAAGTCATTTACATAAAACATGATGTAACATTTATAATTTTTACTCTTTTGCTTAATGAGTTACACATTTTCTAAACTTTAGTCAAAATGTAATAATTTAATTAAAAAAATTTAATTAGTAAAAAAAAAAACCTTGTCGACAAATCAAAATGTTTCAGAGTTCTTCATATTCAGCGAATAGACTACGGCGTAACTAAATCCTAAACTTTCTCGTAACAGTTACTTAAATAAATACCCTAAAGTCCTTAGACTAGATAAGGCAACTTACTTCTAAAAACAACAAAGTAAAATTAGCTCTACGCCGCAAAACTCAAAGCTCTATTCATAACAACACGCAAAGTGTTCGAAAAGGTCCAAAACTGTATCCAAACTTGTACCATAACTCGGATGTTGATTTGTCTGCAGGGTCTATCAAAATTCCGCAAGTGTCACCGACTGAAGGGATGGAGGGGACAAGGAACCGAGGGGACAGGAAGGCAGCCTGTTATGGGAACAGTGCGGCCAGATTCAGCACAATTCTTGCGATTATAGAAGATTGAGATCCCCTATTTGTGGCCTAGATTATGTCGCAGATCTCAAAATTTTCATGAAAAAAGGTAGAATTAGATCTCGACCAAATAACCTAGTGTGTTTCACTTGGGTATTTGGTGTAAAAAGATTGCTCAAAGCTCTACTGCTTTATTTATAAACAAGACAACTGCACAAAATTGAAAACTATTCCTCACTTTTTTTTTTATTTAACCTGTACTGTCCCACTGCTGGGCAAAGGTCTCCCCTAATTCCTTCCATTCCTTTCTGTTCTGTGCTACCTCCGTCCAATCTTACTATTATTGTTAATAATTATGTGTTTAAAAAATATTTTACGTTTTGATATAATTTTAATAAGTATGTAAAGTCCCCGTCACGAGAAGCTATAAATTATGTAAACAAACATCTTTTACTAAGTAAACATTTTATACTGCGAGATAATAACAAATTGACCATATTCAATCGACACGAAATATAGACGGGTTATATGAAAGTAACAACCTATTTAATTTAGTCGGATCATATTTTAACGACGCAAAGCGCTATCGTTTGTGTTTTTTGGTACCGGAACGCGTCCGTCGCAGGGATTGTAAACTATCGGGAATGCGTACGAGTTTGTTTCATTGCTTTGCATATATCTGGTTGTTATTGTTAATTTTGTTATTGTTTCGTTATCACTTTTTTATTGTTGTTACTTTAATTGTTGCGTTAATTTTATTTGTTATTACGTATAATGGAGCCAGTAGCCAGTACATCTAAGGAAATAAATTCGCCTCGAAAAAAACGTCAAAAGGTGCGTAATACAATTTATCTAAAATATATAATAAATAAAAAGAAAGAGTTGTTTGTTCAAACGCGCTAATCTTTGGAAACTTCTAATATTAGAAGTAGGTTTTAAATTGTGGAGTAATTGGTTAGGTTAATTGGTATACCTGGAGATATAGCTTATAAAGCGAATAATTATTCTTAAATAATATGTGTTCATTAATATTTGTTACTTAATAATTTATTAAATCTTTAAAAAAAAATCATTTTTTTTGTTGGTCCTAATGTTGTGAACTCCTGAACACTTGTTTACAAAATTTATAGCTTCTCGTGACGGGGACTTTAGGTATGTGTTTTAATACGTGCCGGCAGAAGGTGGCACTCATGGTTAAAAAACCTGTAGGACTGTTTCAGCTACAGTACCACCTCCCTATTCAGAGCAGCAATTTTAAAGGTGCTAGTGAAATTGCTCTCATATTGTCCAACCTTCGATAGGAGAGAAACTAGAAGAAGATAAATACTTTGTTAAAAATATTAGCAGGGCATAGCGTAGTGTTTTGTTATTTGAAACATAAATTAGCAGACTTTTGCAGAATTTAAGCAATCATCCGGCAAAATCGCTAATTTAGGTCTGGTCACACTGAAGCCGAGGGGACAAGATGGAGCCCTGTTATGGAAAACAGATCTGCATTCGCTTTAGGCACGTCAACGCCACCCAAGAAGTTTTCATTCAAACATTCTTATTGGAATCTTTACAAACTTTCAAGTTTTACGGTACTTTAATAGTTAAGTTGGGATTTATTTCGTACTTTATGAAAAAAACTTAGTTTGCGGAGAAAATATGTTTCTTAGTACTATGTTTTCTTTTTTTAAACAATAATGTAGTAAAATGTTCCATCTATCCATCAGTCATACGACTTCTACTGCTGGATATAGGCGCCAATAAGACCAGTTGGGAAGTAAAATACTTGATGATGATGAACGATTATACGGAGCAGATAAAATCCACAACGCTGGCCCAGTGTGGGTTGGTAGATTCACATAAATATGCTGTCGAATTTCTTCTATAGACGTGAACCACGGCCGTGGTATGGCCGGCTTCCACCACCTAAAGTTTGGAATTATATTGTAACTACGCTTGACATACTAAATCTATGTTAGGTCTGGATATATCGAAGCTGCTAACTAATGACCTAGGTTAGGTATGTGGCTAGAACTAGATATATGTAGGTGTGTGAGTATAGGCCGCATGGCTATTACAACGCATATAACAGTTAATGGGATGTGTCACACGTTGCCCCTTAATTTGTGACGACATTTATTGACGTTTCGACGTTTAATTAAAGCTATTGATTAGATAATATAGACATCAGCTGACATTAAAGATGAAGTAGGTATTTCGCAGAATAGATAGGTGAAACCTACCTATGTGAAAAAAATGCTCAATAACTGAAGCCATTGTCTATTTGCAGTTATGTGCTTATCCTAAACTATAATAAAGAAAACCTTGTGCTCTGCAGCGGAATATTTCAAAAAAGGACTAAAGAATGATCAAATGACCAATTCATAGTATGGTCTATAGAGGACGATTTCTACTCTTACTGTGGATTGAACAAATTATTTGGCTACCAAGATAACCAAAGTTGAAAGCTTGTATCAAATTCTAAACTTTGACTAGATTAGGCAAGAGAAAAATCTTATAGCGACAATAAAACAAAATGTTCAGTAAAAATTAACTATTGCTTGAATAAAATCTCAACATTGTTCCGAACTGCCCATTTCAAACTTTGCAAACGCCATGACGAAAGTGAGTACTCAAAATTCCAAAGTATTTTGGACTCTACTCCCTTGATAGATGGTAGTTTGTTGTTGGCAGGCCAGGTTGTATCTTGCAGCTGTATCTATAACACAAGAGCTATCAAACAGAACTGCAGACCGTAAACGCTGCAACATTTACAGCTCAAAGTTTCGAAGCGCAGTGCAAGTTATCTAAAGGTCGTAGTGAGAGCGCTGCTGAGGCGTTTGATTACGAAGTGGATTTTAGTGCCTTACCTTAGAGACTAGAATTGTAGTTTAATAAAATTTGTACACAAAGTTAATCAATTTCATTTAACACAAGAAGAATATGGAAAGTGTTTTTGGTCGGCTAAGAAACTTTGAGAAGATGACATGTTCCGATTCAGGCTGTGAACCTACATTTATTTCTTAGAAAAATATTATCAACGATTTTTATGTGCAATGTTAATGTGATATTCCAAGCCAAAAAAAATCAATTTTATGTTATTATCTTTTAGTTAGTTTCATATATTCCAGTGGCTTGTGTCTGTCTGTAGATAAATATTAAATTTTACGTAGGTACGTACGTTATTATTTTTTTTATATGAAAATATTACGTAGGTATCGCTCGCCAAAAATAGCTGTTTCTAGACTTGTTCGTTTGTTGGAGTTATTTTTCACTTTGTTTTAGTTAGATCTGACAGAACACAGAAAGCCTATACCCACCAGGATCAATGACGGTGTATGATGATAAATCATTTTTAACCGACTTCCAAAAAGGAGGAGGTTCTATGTTCGTCTGTATGTATTTTTTTTGTGTATGTTCATCGATATTTTCGCTAATTGTGAACCGATTCGAAAAATCTTTTTTTAGTTTGAAAGGGTATACTCTCGTCAAAGAATATATAATAATCTCCCGTGGCCCCGTTATTTCAATTTAAATTAAATCAGGTGAGCCGTTTTTTGAAAAATGCAACAATGATTATTATTTTAACAATTCGAGCGAAATATTCGAATTTTGTACACGATGGATGTACGATGGAGGTTTTGCCATTTTTTGCAAAAAATAATTATATTTATAAATTTAAAACAAGTGAGTTAAGTATGCAGATGGCTTTAAACTAGCTGGATTGCCAAATGAACCGAGTAGACCAATCGTGCCGAACAATTGCATGGAGCGAGTTGGGATGCAATTACATCGACCTCAGCTTTGTCTGCCTTTATTATAAGCCTATGGCAAGCATATAACAATAATCGAATTACTTCTCAATAGAAAAATCAGTATCAACGATTCTATAACAGACAGATGCAATAAACAAATAACTTCACTCAGAAAACTTAAAAAACCATTCTTTGTGCCTAGAGGTACAACAAACTAATTTTTAGCAGGCCGTATATAATTTAATATAACTGATCTATGGAAACTTTGCCCACGGATGGGCAAAGTTTCCATAGATCAGTTATATCCATCATCGATACATGCTAATTAAAAATAAATAATTCAAACATTACGTGAGTTAAGTATGCAGACGGCGCTAAACTAGCTGGATTGCCAAATGAACCGAGTGGGCCGATCGCGCCTGAACAGTTGCATGGAGCGAGTTGGGTTGGGATGCAATTTCCTCGACCTCGGCATTGTCTGCCTACATTGTGAGCCGACGCACGTACTATTTTGAAGGAGTAAAGGGACAATGCGGTGATTTGTGAATTTCCTGAGGGATATTGGTTTTAGGTTACTTTCTTCTCAGACAGTGAACAAAAAACAACATAATATGTTGGTACCTTTTGTTATTCACTTCGCCTAGATAAGTAAGCTTTTACCTATACTGAAGATATGACTTTACGTACGTTTAAAAGTGTCAGCCACCTATTTGAACTGATTCAAAAGTACGATGCGGATCCGAAAAAGCTCTGCATACAGATATGTGCTATTTGGTAGGTAAATTGAAACTTTTCATTAAGTACCTATCACAATAACAGTATGTATTATCGCCTAGTTTTATTTTTGTATAAAAAAAACGCAACAAACTACCAATGTGTGTTCAACAACGTATGAATTGATTTATTTAGTCGATCGAAGTCATAATTTGAGAGATTTTGTAGATTTATACTAAAAATGCGCATAATTACGATAACAATTAAGTATTTCAACGAGCTTTTTAACAAAAAAACATTTGCTTAGTAACTAAAGGCGTTGTTTTTTGTAGTAACATAAATTATATGCATTTTTTGAACGGTTAACGAAGACATAGAGAAGAAACTTATATGTGTGATAGTTCTTTATACGTATTCACATAGGTACTAAGTAGGTATGTCGTCGAAAATTATGTGAGATTTTCAAACCTTTGTGTTACATCGCAAACAACGCGTTAAATAACCAATTTTGTCTGTAAAAAATATAGAAAAAATGTAGAACATGCTTACATTCCGCGTTAAATCGAGCGTGATCAGAGTAAATACTGTCTCATTGTCTCCATCTATTTCCGATAAGAACAAATTGATTTTCGAAGAGAAAGTGTATTAAGCTGCTTTGGAGAAAGGTTTAATGGCTATCTGTGTGGTATTTTATCATTAAATAATGAGTGGAATCAATTTATGAGATCACTAGTAAGCTACTTACTTTCGTTTTACATGGTTATTTACGTCGTAGGTACAAAAATCAACCACAACATTCTTCACAATCCAATTTATGTTTTTAATTATCTCTAGGCCACACTGTCTGAGGATCGTGCCTCTTATTAACATTTTTTTTATGTATTGTCCTAGCTAGAGTACATAGTGAGGCGGAAAATAAATTGACTATTTATCGTATATTTTGTAACGAAGTAGGTACTCATTACTCAAGTTTAAGGAATAAACATTTCCACGCCCTGGAAAAACATATCTGAAAAATGGTTACTTTCTTATAGTAAAACGTACAGTAAGTACTGGAGGTATGGCAAGTTGACAATGCAAAACAAATAACAAAACGTTACGAGAAAAAGTTCCTTTTTGCGTTAATCAACTCTAAAAAGTTGACGTGATCGCTGGATTTGAACCTGCGTATTCCTATCTAATACTCGGCTTACGTCAAACGTTACGTTATCTCAAGCACAGTTATTACCTATCAATTTGCCTCACAGAAGCCATGGAAGTATGACCCTGGCTATGAATAAAATAATGTAATTAAATCAAAGAGCACGCTTTGTGTGCTCGCACGGAAGCCATACAAAAGTTCGATCTCACAAAGGGCCGAAGTACTTCTACGGCTTCCGGAACCGCACTCTAATATCTTCTCCATTACTTCGTACCGGGAACCTAATTAATTAAATTTTTCTAAGCATGTGTTAAGCATTCCAAGGACAAGGGAATACGTTTAATTTATCTTTGACGTTCGATAAAATTCGTTCACTTTTCCTAGAAGCTTTATTAAATTAAAGCCGTTAGTGATTAGGTTAGGTGTTGGAAGTATTTGGGATAAAAATAAATGTCACCGAAACCCTTTCAAATAAAATATTGCTCACAAAACCATACGACTTAGGTAAACTGTGAAAATGATCTCATGTAGAGTTAAGATTCTAGCTCTACAAGCCAGATCTATCAGATGATCTATCAATTTTTTTTCACGTAAGTCAAATTATATGGGAAAACCCTACAAACGTAATATCTACTTATACTAATCTTTCGCGTTAAAATAATCAATTCTCGTATAATATCTATTGTTAAAAATGAGATAGCAAGTAGAGATAGAAGCATGAGTTGGCAACATTATCATAATTACCATTATCACCATACGGCATACACCATAGCATCACTTATCTATACTTATTTCAGTAACTTGAAACTTTTTTACGTACCTACCTGTAATGTACCTGTAACCTGTACTTATTCGTATATTCGAGAAATTGATGGGCAAAAAGTCACACAGAGACAGATCTCATCAATTCCGACATATCACGAAAAAAGTATGTACTTATCTAAGTTCAATCAACCTTTTAAACGAGTACTCGAGCCGACTTTACTTACACCACTGGCTCTAACAGATTAGGAAGTTTTTACAAATTGTAGGTTTACCTCCAGGAAGTTCCCTCAAATCCATCAAAATGCGCATAAATCAAAACTTCCGACAATCCTCCCGAACCGAAGTTTGCGAAGAAATGTCGCTTTCAATCTCCGAAAACGTCTCCGGGAGTTGTTTGTCGTGTTTTTGTTTGCTCTATTGATTGCTGGAAATTTTAATGCCCCTTGTGAGACGTCTTTCCAATACGAAACAGGTTACGGGCACCTTTTAGTCAGTCAAAATCGACAAGATTGACCGACCACCATAATTGGCAACAATAAAATAAAGGCATGCCAGATTCGCTTAAACAGCGTCAGAAAAATACACGCACGTTAC
The DNA here is from genome assembly GCA_964007245.1 of Hypomecis atomaria. NCBI lineage: Eukaryota > Metazoa > Arthropoda > Insecta > Lepidoptera > Geometridae > Hypomecis > Hypomecis atomaria. The sequence goes on along the minus strand of OZ023296.1, from coordinate 8,600,792 downwards.
GAAGAAAACTGTTCCCAGAATCGGACCTGCTATTATTATTCAACAAGATTATTTTATATTGGTGCTATTGTAACAAATTATAAAATCCAGTGCAACAGTAACGTAAGCCGCAAAACATAATTTGCGGACAAGTACCTACTGATAAAAGAGGATTAAGTTGGTCTAAGTACATAACAACGCCAACGTTGCTACGATATAGTGACCTAGTTTTAGTAAGAAAAGCTGCAAACCCAAGTCTTTTACACCAAAATGAGCAAAATTAAGTCTTAGTAGCTCTGTAAAATATACTTCGAAAGAAAAAAATCCCGACACGAATATTAAAGTTGAAAGAGGTCTTTATTACGCCTAAGAGGCATGTGGAACAGTTGTGCAAGACTAATAAACGATCAAGTGTACACCGTAAAAACTTCAAGCAAAACTGAAGTCCACATGAAAAAAAGCTTAAGTTCTTTGTTCTCGACAGCCAAAACAAACGATGTGTTTAAGCATTTGTTACAATAACAAACATTGGGGAACAGAGTACTCTCCGCAGAATGGGCAAAAACGTGCCTAAACGACGCGAATTGGAAATAAAACCACAGCGATCGGACCGACGCGACGTGTCATGTTCCTGTGAATAGGGATTAAGAGCTTATTGTAGACGAATTTTGCGGAACATACCTGTTGTTACCTACCACTCGACTTGTGCGATTGATTTATTACATGATTTGTTACACATTACAAGCAAAATCACAGGTATTTTGCTTGTTTGCAATTTGAGCAGGCAAAACTACGCTTGTTTTCTCACAACCACAATGAAACTGCTTGATATTTCATTGCACACAAAATATGTGTTCATACATTCAGGTTAGTGTATGAGCAAGACGTCGACGTGCACTTAAATGGGAATGTAAAAGCTTATTTCTGTGAATGCTGCATCTCGTAAGTAAATAATATTTTAAATTTCCATATTTCTACAAGTACGATAAAAGTGCATTTTCTGTTATGTTATGCAAGAGCGGCTATAGCAGATTGCAGCAAGTATTGAAACATTTTTACAAAAGCCGAGGCAGTTATTCTAATTGCTTTTACTGTTGTTTACCCAATAAATATCATTCTTGACAGCACCTGCCGCCCCACCTTATCTTTTCGTTCGCGTTCCGCGCTAAAACCTTTATTAAATACTGTGAACCTAAACAAACTAATATTTTGTAAGAAAAGGTCCAATTAGAGGCAAAATTCGGCAAAATCCAGCCCCCTCACGCGCCGGCAACTTATTTGCGGCAATTTACTAACAAAACTGAGCAAACAAGGGAAGCAAAGCAATGCAGCAATGTAATACTGCGGCAGTGATAGAACTTTTTCAGATCATCCTTCACAAAAAGCCAAATACAAGTATCTATCGAGAAACGCCGAAGATTACGTAGCATCATATAATTTTGCGAAACTAGTCCGAGCCGTTACGAACTCCTGAAGCAGATTTCAAATCTCTTGAGTGTGGTTCAATAAAGTTGCTTTGCTGCGCTATCCCAATATGTGACTCTGAAATATTGTACATGTTATAAAAGAGAATGGTATTGATTTGCGGATGACATTTAGCTGATAAAGCAATGTTCGGAACTCATGTGCAGGGGACGGTAATTGTGTAAATAGGTCGTGTAGGTCGGAGGTAGAAGGTATCAGCTATTTGTTTATATTGCAAAGGTGCCTTAATTGATTTGGTTCTTTGTGACAAAAATACCTCACCAATAACAAAAGCTTTTCCTATTATTTTCGTAATGAGTTCGGAACATGGGACAAAACAATCTTTCACCAAAAGATGCCAAAAGCGTCGTGTGTGTTTTATTTGTCACCACCTTGATTTATGTTCCTAACATTCTGTATTTCATACCACACTTGAAAAGGGTATATTTTGTCGTACTTACACATGTTAAAAACCCACACGCCATTTCAACCACGAAATTGCTACCACATGTCGCGACTGTTTTAAACGTTTGCAAAAAAACGTTACCTGCATCTCAAGTGGAGACTCAAGAATGTGGGACTAGAAATAAAATATTTTTTAAGCTGCTACCGCATTATTGGTACACTTTTCAGAATTTCATGCAACGTTTGACTGAGTTATCTACGATTGTTTGTGCAAAAATGTCACGATAATTTAGAAATCGTATTTTTACAATCTCAACTTAAGTAATCAGAAAATTTGCAAAGTGTAAATGAAAAATAAATACAAGAACTGAAACTGCTGTATAAAATGAAGAAAGAGCTAATAACAATTCGCTAAAATAACGTTTTAAGTAATTCAAATTCACTTGCAAAGGAAGAGTGTAATTACTAGAGCCAGTAGTTACTTCATCCATCGAGAATTTGAAATGAAGTTTTCTACAAAATACAAGACAGTTACAGCGGTAATATTGATTTGGACTATTAGACATAGTGCCGACAACGCTAGTGTTAGGACATGAATTTAATATGTGTAAATGTGGATGTCAAATAACTAATGAGGACTTTGATCAGACTTGATGACAGAGGTAGCGACGTACTCGTACATTCCATTAATGCATATATGTAGTAAGTACTAGGATGCGTCGTCTTTATTCACAAAGGAATAATAAACAGCAAAACGACATGTGAGAAATATAATGGGTACCTAATATACGGGAAAAATAGGCATTATCTAGGATTGTAATAAACAATAGTAAAATTATATTCCACTTCCGTTCCACTTGACTTAATACACTAATTGTGATAATTAGTTTTTACACTGCCTTGAAAAATAAAATAATGATCTTACGAGTACCTATACTTTGAATGCGTCAATAGCTTAATTAGGTCAATAGGTAAAAATATATTTTTGGGAATAACAACATAGCTTATCATAAAATTTTAAAATTACTTTATTAACTATTGTATTCACAATGCTGCGATAAGCGGAACAATTTTTTAAGGAGTTTATATTTCAAGGTACCTACATCTACCTACATAATTAATGTCAAATAGGTATACAGAGTTAATAACGAAGTACTTATTTAAGTTTAAACAATAATAATTTTGGGAAAAGCTACGTACACTCATACAATTAAAAGAGCTATACGCAGAACATTTTTAAATATGCAGTAAATTAATAATAATAATAATACAGTTTAAGTATAAATTAAATAACTATGGAAAAAATACTTTTTTTCCCAATATTTACAGAGTTCCAAACATTCCAATATATTATTATATAAAAAATATTAGGCATTATAAAATAGTAATAGTAGTTTATACATACTTACTATACATAAATGTTAAAGATTTACCTTCATGAAGATGTGACGAGAGTTATTAATGGTGAAAATTAGTTATCAAAAGTTGGAAGTTCTTCATTACGCTTTTGAAGTTATACCAACATAACTCAAACTCTTGCACGGACCATTAAAGTAACATGGCGCTTTAAACACTCCCTCTTTGCAAATTAAGTTGGCAGAATAAATTATACGAAGAAGACAGTTTGTAACACACATATAAAGATAAAAGTCAAACTACTGATAGCGGTATATTATTGTAATACGTAAATAAAACTAAATTCGAATCTTACTTTAATCGTCGTTCACACTGTGTTGTCGACAATAAGTTAGTAAGTTATTTTTGCTATTTTAAATATGTATGTGAAGTTTTAACCTTTTTTGATGACAACAATTCCAAACATAATGCCATATTACCTACATATGTAACTATAGATTATAGAATTATTGTATAGAAATATACATTACAGAACTTAAAGCTTTTTAATTTTAACGAAAGAAATTTTAAACTTGATGCTGTCACGACTCAATCCAGCAATTAAGATTAACACAATAGACCAAAACACGGTAGAGAATTTCACAATTCATTCCGGACGAATTCACGTAAGAGGAAACCCAATTAACAATGGTATAATAAATAAACCCTTGGAAATGCAATAAACTTTCCCAAACGGGAACTAGGAAATACAGAAACGAATTTCTACAAACCCATTAGAGTAGTAAATATAAATTTGAAGCAAAATACTCGTAAGTCCGTTTGCGGAGGTGCCAATAAATTGGGTGCTAGAGACCAGGTAACCGCTATCATCAGGAGCACTCGACCAAGTCGCGCCGCTTGGCTGGCCGCTCGCACCGAAATCGTGCCACTTCACTTGTATACGTACCTCATTGTTTACTAGTTTTATTTATTTTTGTATAGGCACAATATCATCATGCAATTGGATTTGCATTAAAAAATTTGGCACCGATTTAGCTGAAACAAATGATTATATCGGAAATAGGTACTTCAAAAGCAAACCCCTTGTAACGGCGAAGTTTACAATCTTATTTCTACTGAAATATGATTTTAGCGTACAAATGTGTCAGAGAATTTCAGATGCATATCTCAAATTGTGCCGTTTAATCCGATTTCCTAGGAGCAACAACAATGTTTGTCCTAGCTCAAGCTTGTGATCAGTACGCTCGATGTGTCTTGTGAATCAGTGATAAGTAAACATAAATTGCTTCAGTTAAATACACATTGTATTTGTCTATGGTACTATAATATTCATATTTCGTATTATCCTACGCTTTCATCATCATAGTATAGCTACGTAGTATTTACTGTTTGTTAGTGATTTACTGTTGACAATTGAGTGCACCGCAAGGAAGTTTTATTGGGCCTTTATTGTTTATAGTCCGTAATATTTCAGTTGTTTTAATTTTTATTATCATGGAAGTTTGTTGCTTTCTTTGTCAATTAAATTTTTATTACTAACGGTTTCATCTAATTTTGATATATTTTTCCGTTATTGTCATGTAGGTTTTGAGCTTCTACAATATAACATTGTAAGAGAAAGTTTTCAATTAGGTTGATTTAAACACAGACTTCCCAATAAGTCTGTGGATTTAAAAATGTAAAAAATGAGAGCATTTTTACCGTTTCTATTTTGTTTTAGTCAAAATAATCTAAATAACAATATTTTAGACCTCATAAAATAAATATCAAACCTAGACTACAATTTTGTGCCAACGCCTAGCAAGTAGACTATTTCATAGGTTCATAAAGTTGAGAGTTATGTATCTTAAATCCGTAATTATAGCTCACAGATAAAATCTCTGATCTGCGGTACAGCTAACACCATTATTAAGCAATCACCCTATTTTTTAGTGGATTCCTTCTCAAACATCATAATACATATTTAACCATCGTAATAGAATTAATAACAATGTGTCTGTCTACGTGTCAAAACCGCCGCCCGTCAAGTTCCAAAGTCGCTTCCGAAGTGTTCGGCTTGTAATTAACCACTGCTTTACTCCAGTAATTATAAGTTAATTTGTCTAAGCATCGTAATTCATGCCTCTTTATGTACACAACCTCAAAATTTCGCCGCCGCGGCGGTTTTGGCCGAATTAGTATTGTTTAAACTGATTAAGCAAGTTTATATTATCTAATTAGTGGAGTAAAAGGGAATTGCGGAACTGCTAGTGTTAAATTAAAGCTCTGGCCATGCACGAGCAATTCTAAAGGGTTAACTTTTTGGCACAAGGCGTTATTTCTATTTGTATCCATGTAATTAGAGCTTAAGGTTTTTAAGGTTTTAAAGTATTTACGGTAGCGGTTGTCCGAAAAAGTCTCTGCGATAAATAAACGTAACATAGTCTAACAATTATACAGTACGTAATAATACTAGTGATAGACTAGGGAGGATGATTTTTATAACCAAAAAAAATAATAGTAGGATGAAACCCATTAGAAAATTTTCTTGAAAATTCTTGATTAGAAAAGCAGGGTAATATTATAAAAATGAAAGGAAAAATAATTTACGGGCGATCTGAGATCGGGAAGGGGTGGGGGTTTAAGGGTAAAAAACGGTTTTTCTCGATTTCCGGCAAAACTAAAAGTCCCATCGAAAAAAGTCAAATGGCAAAGTTGTAGGTAATAAAGAGATGTGAAACTTTTGTATTCACACTTTTTTCACAAAACCTCAAAATGTTATGTGAAAAATTCAAAAAACCAAGTTTTTGTTTTTTATTTTTATCTTTTACAAATTTTTTTTTACCGAAATTTGGTGAAAACTTACCTTTTTATGTCCTTAATATGCTGTAATTTATTTGATTAAAAATATTTATTTTTTCACCTATTTTGAATTAATATCGAAAAAACACCCTAATTTTTTAATCGAAAATTCACCCGTCAAAATATCAGCTTTTTTCAAAAAGTTGGTATGTTTTCTGTTCGTTGAAATCTCTACTTTCCGATGGTGAAAAAAAAAATTGGTGTGTCTAAAGCTATAAACACTATACAAGTATACATTTTATCTATTCTGTTTGAGTGTTACCGATGTCGTCATTACCATAATAATGGATGAATTTGCTATAGAGCAACGGAGCACAATAAAAGACGTGACAAATACAATAAGAAAAGAAAATAAACAGAAACACAAGCAAATTGTGCAGTAGGAAGTTAAAAATACAAGGCAGCTTGTAGATACCTACGTAAACTTCAAATGAAAAAATTCCTCAATTTGAAACCAAATTGCGTATTATTATATAATCTTGTTAAGTAAGTGGATCTCATCGCAAAACATCATGTCACAAGAGACGACCTGACACTCTCATCTCGGGAACAGGTAATGATTTATGAAGTGCACATAAAGGAAGTGATACACAGCGGAGTCAGTAACATTAGACCGCATCAAAATAAGAAAAGGGATCGTATCAAAGGCAGTAAGGCGTGGTTCCCAAGGGAGATCCCCTTTATTTATGGTCCGCGCCTTTGTTAGTTCCTTCGAGAAATATAAATAGTGCGTTGAAATCGGCACCGAAGCTTTTGAGGGGGTATTGTAGAAAATTAATGATGTGGTCAGTGCTTGTATTGGATTAAAGATACGGGTGCGAAATGCTAAAAGCCTTGGGCGTGTTTGTATGGCTTTGTATAACATGAAACACTTAAGCGAATGGCGAAGAGATCAAGGGGTCGCAGAAGGGTGTTGAGATTGCCGCGGGTCTTTATGCGTTACCTAATTGAATTTTTGTGTTATGAATATCGTTAAGATCTAGGTGGTACGAGTAAGTAGCCATTTTGTTTGCGTGGGGTGAATTTGTATCGTCTTTTTCTTTTCCGGGATACCATATTAAATTGGTATCAGCGCAAGAAGCTGAAGACATTCCGTGACAAAGATAAGTTTTATTTCCTAGTAGAATTTTTTTTTAATGAGTCCAGTTAATCCATATCTTGTCTCACTGAATTGCCAGTATATCAAGAATAATCTAGATCAAATCGTAAAACAGGGCATTCTAATGGGAAACGATAAAAGTTTTACTGCATCGCGTAGTACCGAATGTTTCCACAAAATCGTAAATATTGCCCAAATACGAAACGACCGGAACATTACGACCCTTTCTTTCATGGGGTTTATAACTGTCTAAATCCTTCACGGGTATGTTGCTCGGGTGTTAATAAAGTTTCGGATACTGGGAAATTTGTTAAACGCACTGAAGCTGACAAAACTTCAGGTTTGTAAAATAAACTCTTTTCCTTTTCGTAAAATAATCTCAAATGTATACTTTTTTACGGAAACATAAATAATCGCGAGTCAAATTGATATTCTTATATAGTGTTCGTTTTATTTTAGTGTATTTAGCACGACAAACAGGAGTACCTAACAAAATCCTATAAAAGTTTTTAACATTTTAATTTATTTATGAATCATAGAAGTTTATATGTTGAAAAAATATTGTGCGTTGAAGTATTTATAAATTTGGTTACATTTTAATACAATTCATCAATTGTCATCTGGCGTATAGTTCACCCTAGGTAAAGCTAAAATGTTAATATGCACCGCCACATTTGAATAGCAATGGTCTGTGCAACATTGCATTTGTATATTTTAAATAACGGCTTGAATTACATATTTGAACAATGGTGTTTGTAGTTTTAGATAAGTGTGCAATTGTAATTATATTACAGAGAAATGATTCGTGCGGCTGGTAAGGGGCCGAGCGAGATATGTATAAACAAAATCAGGTCTATGACGAATAGCGTTTTATCTAGGGCTAATTTTGTTTAATGATGATTAGTGTTAATCCTATGATAAAGAAGCTTGTTCTGTAGAAATTGAAATTTCTGATTCGCAAAATATTACCTGTACAAATTAAAACTATTTTAAATTAACAATTTATAATTATTTTGAAATGACACTTCAAAATAATTATAAATTGTTTTTAAGTGTAATTTAATTTCTACATGCCTAATTTTATTGGCAGATTATTCCGTAAAAAAATCAATATCTTTAAAATTATGTACCATAATATTGTCTTAGTTTTTGTTCCGCAAATTTTAACCCACAGCAATATATCATTCAGTATCATGAATTCTAAAACCGCAGCATAAAATATTCGGTCTTTTTAAACTGGGGCCGTGGGGACATTTATCATTCGTCCGTGGATATGCTCTTTCTCGGGCGGAAAATACTCAGCGGATAAAAACTGTCGAATGGAACCGATACCAGGGCAATTTGTCACTGGGTATTAGAAGTATCGTCGGACTGAATTAATGAACAATATAAAATTTACAGAACTTGCAGTGTGTGAAGGTTATAAAAGCTTTTGAAAAGGCTACCAAAGAAAACCAGAAACGATAGCAGAACAGGTGGACAGATGACACGACCTGACAAAATTTTAATAAATAAATACCTACCGTAGGAATAGGTTGGATGCCAAGTGATCTTATTGGTAACCTATAGTCATAATGTTTTGCAGTATGATGATGGTGACATCAAAATGATACTATTGTTAATTTTCGCAATCAAAATACATAGGTATTTTTTATTTCCGACTTCGTTCAAAACTTCCCTTAAGCTTGTAGTATCTAATTGTAGTGTGGGTTAAAAACTGCATACATGCATGTATGTAGCCCGTGTACCTCATAATTACACAATAATTAATAAAAGTGTTGTTTAATAATATTTTCGTTGTTGTTTAGTCTCAACAGAACACAAAACCATAATATCGATTGCACGATCACACGATGGGTAACACGGTATAAAAGAAAACTTTTTAAAATATCCTGCTAACTTTAAACAATGTTGCAATAAATAGTCACTATTAATTATCACAGTTCAACGACTTCCCAAATATGATATCACGTTAACGCCAACTCCTTAAGAAGAGACGCTATCGACGTCACGTGCATTATTCATGCCTCGAATCTCATGACGAAAATTCTCCACATTCCTTATTGACCGGTAGAATTGTTCCAGCGCAAAGCTATTGACAGATGGCGCTAGGGTCGATAATTTTATTTGCTAATTACGTCAGTAAGAAGAAAACGTATTAATAAATGAAAAGTACGGACAGAAATAATCTAATTAAAATGAAATAGAAACAAGACAACTTTGGAAAATGACGCGGACATAACGGGTCCGAACAATCTCAGATGGCGCTAGGATCGTTAATTTTACTTGCTTATTACGTCGGTAAGAAGAAAACGTATTAATAAATGAAAAGTACGGACAGAAATTATCAAGTTAAAATGAAATTGAAACAAGACAACTTTGGAAAATGACGCGGATATAAAGGGTCTGAAGAATCTATAATGAGGTGTAACACTGCAATAATGGGAAGATTATAACCGACTCCTTCCGATCATATGCAGTATGCACCTATGTCTTGTTAAATATTAAAACATAAATAATTAGTGCGCTCAACTTTACTGTTCCTGGAGCGCACAATTTATAATCGGACAGTGAATGTGGACAAAATAACAATTTGTAAATTAAAAACTTAAGAACAATTTCTTAACGCTCTAGTTCTACAGCATTCCTTTCAGTGGAGATGGGAGATACATATTACAAAATCGTCTGCTAAAATCTCTCCTACTGCATATAACCTTGGCATTTCAGATAAGACCGGAATCGTGCGCGCCAGTAACCTGTTTGTGGGGTGACAATATCTGATCCGGCTTTCAGCTATGCATGCACTTATCTGCAGAGAAAATTGTATTCACAAGGGAGTTATTTAATTTTAATGAGCACAGGTAAATTGATGGTTAAGTGGAATGACAATTTGCGTTGTAATTGTTTGTTTGCGGTAGTGAGTTGGTAATAGAGATTGGGATCAGTTGCTATTGGAGGTTGTTACTTTTATCTAGTTTAGAAGTTGACTATACTTCACACCATACATAATGTTGGGTTTGTTTTACAATTTACTCGTTTTTTCCTTTCCAATAACAAAAATATCGTAGGGTTAGCGTACTTATCTATATAACCGCATCAAAATCCAAAAATTAATTTTAAAGATTTAAGTATACATAGGGATATAGGGACAGAGAAAGCGACTTTGTTTTATACTATGTAGTGATACGTATGAACAAAATTTAGCGTTTTCATTTAGTGCGCCTGTCCTGGCACACTATAAAATTACATAAACCAGAACTAGCTTGCATCTCAACAGTGTTGCCAAACTTGATCACAATTTCGAAGCAGGCTTTAGTAATAAGCTCATAGAGCAAGTTATGATCGCTCTATATCAAGCTGGAGCGTCCATAACCATTGTCTGAACCGCTGTCTCATGAATTCTGCTTGGATGGAGTTACATGGTGTAAATGACCTCTCTAGCATCGGATAATGTGTCACTGTCTCCTGATATTAAATAACTGTTGGATATAATTTTGTTACCGCACGCCAAAACTTGTTCTGGGTCACCGTGGCATATGTTTTAAGATCAGATATAGTTTGAAAATTGTATTATGAAGTACCTCTAGTAGTACTCTCTCTCCCTCTCTAATAGGTCAATAATGTGTATCTACGATAGTTCAAAGAGGTTTTCATTAGATTAAATAAAATTTTAATTTAAAAAGAATTAAACAAGAAATTCAGCACAACACCTTGCCGTACACAATTCGGCTGAATCTGACATATCGAAACACGTATGTATGTATGTATAACTTATTTAGTTATAAATACATACTAGCGGATAGATAGTGGATACGAATATTAATGTTAATAATACACATATATTATATAGTTTCTACTTACAAAATCAACGTTATATCAATATCAAAAAAATACTTTACTTAAAACAAAGTTAAGCATAAAAATACTATTATACAAGTACATACATTAACAAGCCGTTGTGGTCTAGTGGTAGTGACGCCTTACAATCGTGAGGTCATGGGATCACATCCCGGTCCCCCGTGCCTACTAAAGAGTTCTTAGCAATTTTTGTAGTATGGATTATTACACTACTTTTTGGTTAAGGAAAACATCGCAAGGAAACCGGCATATGTCCGTAAAAGAAATTCGATGGCGTACGTGAATCCACCAACCCGCACTGGGCCAGCGTGCTGGATATGGCCCACACGCCCTTCAAACACCCTTCGTGGGTAGGCCTACGTCCTACGGTGGACTATCAAAAAGGCATCAAGCATAAAATGAGACAACGATGGTAAAATTCTCAGACTGTAAAACTTTACGATAGCTTAAGGCCCATATCACAGCGAAACCGCGATTTTGACCAATTTCGGCGTTCTTTTTCTGATAAACTAACAACAAACAACTGCTTTAACTTATTGAAAAATTGAAAACAAATATTATTATTGTCGGTAGCATTTTCTAATTTTAGATTTTGTTTTCTTTTTTCATATTAATTTCAAAATTTCAAAGCCAGTCTTTCGAAAAAAGGGTGGTTTTTGAGCCCATTTATTGAAGTATAGGCAAAGCATATGAATTAAAAAAAAATACTTTGATATGTGTTATATTCTAAATTGAACGTAAGCATTTTCAAAATTTCAATACATGTTTGTGTTTTTACAAAAAAAATATCTAATTCAGCAGCCCAAAACCGCTAAAAACGCCCCGATACAGCTGCGAATATCTCTTTTCCACATTATTATTTTGATGCAAATTTTATACCAAAATAAAGTTTAATTTATAAATAATTAGAAAATTGTAATATTTTTTAAAATAATGTGTCAAAAAACTTAAAATAAAGCCATCTATAACCGCCGAAAATACTACAAAACGCGATGTATTGACCGTACGGATTCAGTACCGCGCGAGCGCTCGTCGAGGTCGGATCTATGTCGGATTTTTGAATACCAGACAATAGTGCGTTAACGTTATACTGCGCTCAACAAATATTGATCTCGTGAGTATAAATTTAGTGATTAATATAATATTGAACAATTTTGTGTGGTGACCTATTTTATGATGTTTATAATCTGAAATCGTGAACGGTACCTATTTTATATTCATTACATTTTGATCGCACTGGATGCAAGCCGCTTCCAGCCGGTCTTATTGATCGGATCCATAGGAAAGGCTTATATCCAGCAGTGGACGTCCTTTGGCTGATGTATAGATGGATGGATGGATGATATTTAAATCTTAGGTGAAAGCCGTATTATTTTTAATTAATTAATAACTGTCAGATAGAAATTTGTGTATTTTCAGTAGGTATTTATTTATATGTTTAATGTGAGTACCACATGCAAATATTTTTGTAAATCTTAATTGATATTGAACAATTTGGATTTTATTGAATACAGTCTATTTCTTTATTTTTTTTTAGTTTATGTTTAGTTTATATAATCTGAAATTGTGAATGATACACTTATTCATTACACTTTGATCTTAGCCAAAAGTGCGGAGACATAACCTAGCATATAACTATGACTTTGTTATTTTGTTTGACAATAATATTTTGATTTCATTGTGATTGTATCTGTTAAAAACATAATAGATTCTTGGTATCATAAAAGTGAGGGAATGAAAGTTCAATACAATAGTGGCACGTGCTCCAAGCAAATAACAAAAACAAAAGAATCTTGCTATTTATGACTTCAGGTGTCTTTCTTTGAAGACATGCCAAATATCCGGGTGTATTTCCAAGAACAAGACCTGTGGTGTAGGCAGTAAATTGTTTTTTTTAATATATTTCTAGCATGGGTCGAAAAGATCCTGTGTACAGATGTGTGAAAAAAAGAAGATTTCCTGCATCACTGAAAAAAACACATGAAGCAAGGCAAAGCTACGTTTAACATCATCAATATATCATAATATGTACATAATTATGAATTTGAATGATTAATAATAATATGAATCTATATGCCTTATTTTAAAGATATTATCTATACCAATATTATAAAGAGGAAAGATTTGATTGTTTGTTTGTTTGCATTAAATAGGCTCCAAAACTACTGAACCGATTTGAAAAATTCTTTCACTGTTGGTAAGCTACACAATCCTCGGGAGCCATAGGCTAGATTCTATTTTAAAAAAAATAGGAAGGCTGCTAGTACTTAGTAATTATAGTTATGTTTCAGAAAAAAACTCAAATCCGATATGGCTTCATGTTCATCTCCAGTAGATAAGGAAGACATCAATATCGATGGAGATGTAAATAATAATATACTTAGGTATCGATATAGATAAATTAAGATTTCAATGTACGTAAAAGTAAAACATGTACCTAAGTGTAGAAGTATAGTTGCATAGTTATAATCCGTGACTTATAAAGATGTGAGTGATTCGAATTTCATCGCATGTAAATCAAATTATTCGAATGTAAGGGAAGATAAATATGTGATTCATTAAATTACATAACATTATTTAATTTTTAATCAATGTTCCTAAAAATGTAAGATCCTTACATGGCTTAGTATCATCATTCCTAAAAACAATGCAATTCAAAAAGAGCGCCGCAGGTGTTTCGACGATTCGCAATAAAAATAAGGCAAGATTTATGACCTCAGGTATCCTTCTTAGAAGTTACCGCGTCTTGAAGATTTAGTACCTACAAAACAAATTACCTCTTTGTATACTGACTCAATAAATAAATAATATTGATAAAATATAATTTCTGATTAGAATTAACCAAATACTGTGATTTGTAATGAACCAAACAAATAGAATAAATTTTCGATTTATCAGTAAGTCGCTGCGGTGATAATTCGGGAAAAATGATAATTTAGATAGAAAATATGTTAAAGTGGAAATAAACAGTTACAGGAAACAAAGATACAAAAACAGTTACACCAAGCCACAGTTCAATATCTGTATCTAATAATTAAATAATAGTAAAAGTATCAAGACCGTTCAGTGACTGCAGCTGCACAGCGCCGTGGCCATAAAACTCCGGTCGAGTCGCCGCCGTGCGTAAAACCCGATTTTGAGATAGACAATTTCGCTATAGCCCTCTTAACACAAAATGGTGAAATTTTGAAAGTATAACGGTAAGTTCCTAAAGAGTCTTCAAATACTTTTTCGTTTGTCATCGAGAAACAAAATGATTCTGATGTTGCAATATTTTAGAAGCCGATGCAAAAACTCGGCATGAACGTGACAAGATTAGACTTTAGATACTATTTTAGATGAGATAAGAGTAAGTATTTTATGTTAGAAAGTCTTAGGACATAAAAACCAAGTTTCGAATCATCTAAAAGTAACAATATACGTTTGTTTTCATCGCGAATAAATACGCGGTTGACCACCAACTCAACTGATAGTAAGCAACGTTGTGGTCGAAGATGATTTCCGATTGATCGATAATTTTCTGGAAGATTGCTTTCTTTTTTATATACTTCAATAGTTATTTTTGCAAAAATGGCAAAACCGCCTTCCCTCGTGTACAAAATTCGAATATTTTGCTCGAATTGTTTACATTATTGTAGATTTTTCAAAAACGGCTCAGCCGATTTCTGTAAAATTTAAATGGGACCACCTCGGGAGTATACCCTTTCAAACTAATAAAGAATTTTTCGATTCGGTGGACAATTGGCGAATTATCGATGAACATACACAAAAAAAACACAGACGAACATAGAACCTCCTTTTTTGAAGTCGGTTAAAAAAATAGAAGATTCTTGTTAATTTAGAGGTAAATCGGTTTTATAATGCTTTTTTTTTCATTTGAAGGCTGGTGCTTCTCGTCGTGTCCCACTATTTGATTAAAATCTTACAAATGGGTATTTTTTGAGTTATTTTCAATAATACATATATGTATTCGATTGATTTAAACAGGTATATGAAGTCAATTGTAACATTTTTTGCTAAAATATATTATTTCATTAGGAATCTGATTTGACAAAGCTCTCGCAACAAGCACAAATTTAATAAACGTTCAAGACGTATATCATCAACAAGGTAATCTGACGAGATATTTTATCCAGGGAGCCAATTTGATTCCAATGAAGGGTTCTTGGAAACACAGATTTCTATTATAATAATCGGTGACGCGTAAACCTTTGTTCCAAAAGGATCCTGTATGATCTCGGTCAAAGCCAAGATTTTGAAGGCAGGTAATAATTTGACGCCCTTTGTTCACACCTCAGAATTTGCCTTTAACACAAAATGAGGCATGTCAGACGATGTCGAAACAGAATATTTCTCGGCACTTTGAATTTATGAAGGCTCTAAAATCGGACAAAATAAGCATATTTTATATCGAAGCATTGTTTAGGTAAGTACAGGAACTTTCTCAGGTATATAAGCTGAGCTTATATAAGCTCATTACTACTTATCTACAACTTTGATTGCCAATCGCGGAAAAACATAATAAGCTGTTTTTACGTAATACGAAGCAGCTAATTTATTTTCGGTGATTTCTCAGTTGGCACCATATAGTTATAGTTTTTCACAATGATGAGCATATATGTCTGTAAGTGCATATAATGTGCAGAACAACTACCTGAAACCTAAATAGCTCATAAAAAGGCTATGGAGTAATTAACAACATGATTTAGGTACTAATTAATCATCTATCTCAATCAGAAATAGAGCTACAAAATGAAACTAACCGAATAAATATCGTTATCAAAATCGAATCAACGCTTGTATCGTATCGTATTCATAATGAAATAGATATTACCGAACGAAATAATCCAATCACAAGCTCGACATAACCCAGAAGCTCTCAATCTCTCAAGGGTGAGTACACATCTTGATAACAAACATATCAGTTATTGTTCAAACATAGATAACCACATTGGAGAGGTACCTCATAGTTTTAAGGGTTTATATCTAAAGCCCACAAGGCCCACAGGGCCACGGGTGCCACCCACAGCTACGCCGATAAATCCGATATGGTTCATTAAATTCAAGCAATCGGCTTGCATCAACCTGAACGAAAAAGGCTTATTGTAATGCCAGTCTATTGCAGCAGGATAAAATTTGTTTTCTTTAAGTTATGTGGTGAGTATAGAGCTCTAAATGTGGTCAAAATAATTTGATTATCATACTCATCATAATCATCTACAGCCTTCTTGATCACAGTTCACATCTCTCTTACCTGCTCTGTTATTATATCTTGAGTAATCATTTTCAGAACTCTTTGACATACTTTCAGATAATTTATGAAGTAAACTTATGTAAAGTCAACTTGCGGATTTTTTGTATTTATTCTTCTACTGGATGAAAGAAAACCACTAGACAGTGCAAACCAAATTTGAAATATTTTTTTAGTGCCTAAGGAAATTAAATTCTACTTAGTAACGAAATAGAAATACACTCTTTTTACATTCCGGTAAAAACACGATCACAATAATTACAAACAAAGCCCGTCAATTTTAGCCCGAAAACCGAAAACAAAGACTGTTTTCATTTATTAATGAAAGAAAAGCACGAGAAACATTGATCGAAAGGCTCTGATAATTCAAAGGCTTTGCAAGGTGAAAGCTTCTACTACAGTGTTGTGCTGATCATTTTTGAATTATGGCAACGATTTTATCGCAAATGTCAGTAAAGACATGCTTTCTATTATGAATTAATATGTTAACAATGATTGAGTTTTGTTATCATTATTATCTTTTCGTTGCGTGGTGGTTATTCTACTTTTCCTTTCCCCTTGATTTTATTTTACCTTTCTTTTCCTTGTCTTTGGAATTTATCTTACTTTCAAGTAAGATACCTACTCGTACAAGGAGAACAGAGTAATTTAGTAAGGTGAGATCCGGATGTTTTGTTTATCAAAGTCACGAGAGTTTCATTATTATCTTTTCTTTTACAATGTTTTCGGATGTTGCGCTTTATGTCATAGATTATTATCTTCAATGCATTGATGGTACAAATTATAGATACTTTTACATAAAACTTTTGTAATTAAAAATCGATCTTTTTCAAATACACGTAATTTTCCACACATTTAAGAGACAATGCCTGTCACAGTATCATTGTCGATGAATATTTGACACTTACAAAAATATTTTGGCTTACCTACGTTATAAAAAGTTTAAAACCTTGAATTTGGCTGAGAAGAGTTGCCTACTATGTTAAATATACCTCATTCAAAATCTATCTCATATCGATACATACGTGTCCAAAACATACCTGCTTGAGCATAATGAAACCGTCTCAAAAGATAACATTTAAAACACGCCAAATACCTGAAACAAAGCACAAACATAATTATAAACTCAATTTCATAAAACAAGTTCTTTATTTACCGAAATACGGAGCTTATCAAAATTCCTCCCGACCTTCATATTTTGTACATAAAAATTCAAAGAATGTTTACAACCAGGGATGCTAGGATAATTAAAAATTGTCATCTGAAATGTCGCACCGAGACTTCATTGTAATATTACGAGATTCTTTAATATGCAACTTCGAAATTTTATTTAGTAAAGATAATAAAATTAAATTTTTTCGATAATGCCATATCACTGAATATCGCTAAAATAATTTGCTACTCGTCTATTGCTATTGTATATTTACTCGTGATCATACCTATCTGGTATGATCACGAGTAGCAAATAAATCGATAGTTCATGTACACCTTATTGTAATGGATACTAAAATAACCTCATGAAAACATGTTAAAAATTTCATTGTAAAAATCATATCAGAAACCTATAGAATACAAAGTGACTTTTAAATTGAAGAAATTTGAAGTTACGAGCAATAAACAAAACGTTATTGCTACTCGTACCTAGGGGTGGGTTATTTGAGTAAGTTTTTGTTGCAATTTTACCAACAGTAATAAGTTGACATCATTATTGTTTTATTTCAAACATACATTTTATTTTTACGTTTAGATAAATAAGATGCATCCAAAAGAAGAGATAAAAATGATAGACTTCAGTTTAACAAATATGTTATAAATACTCGTATGTGATAAACCATTCTCATCACCCGCGGGTTATAATAGAGCTAGGTATATCCTAGTAAACTTTTAAAACTCTCCCATTAAATATTAAGCGTACTGAAGGCAAATAACACTAATTTTTATGGTATCTCAGGATGTAAAGTTTTAGATGCCATCATTGTTAATTGTATTAATTTATGGAACCAGTGGGTGGCGTGAACAATTGCCTATTAACGACACTGGAGACAGATGAAACTTAATTGTATGACTTGTTACAGTTAAGAATTTTTTAAATTAAATCTACTGTTTTAAAGTACGTTAATTGGTTCAAGATTTTTATGAAATTTATGTGTAAGTGCCACTTTTGTTTCGACTCAAATATTAATTGCATCATTCAATATACATAATTCAATGTTGAACATTAAATGCCATCCTAATAATCGCTAATATCGCAAAATGTAAAATGGATACAAGTTGTCTCTTAAATGTGGAAAGTCTTAATGGAAAAGTACGTGTATTTGAATAAGATAGTCTTGTCACTACATTTATTGAGAAATAGGTAGGTATTTTATAAGACTACATAGGATATGAGATAATGTATCGCATTTTACGTCAGTTTTTGAAGTAAGTGCAGATGTTTAGGTCTAAAAATATAACAATCATAAAAAATATTTCGATCAATATTTGATATCGTTACTACACTAATTAGTATTAGTCCATTTAGTAATTTGTAGCATAAGCTAATAATAGGTATGATATCAATAATCCCGATACTTACTTTGCTCTTCAATAAATTTGCGATATTTATGTCCGTCGAAACATGAAACCTATAAAACCGCGTTACATCAAACTTCTCCAAGAGATAAGTAAAAATAAATTTACGAGCGCAAAAACATAAAGTATTATTACATCGTATAAGCTTTTAGATAACTTTACCTCGAACTTAGTGAAATAAACTGTATCATAAATACTGATACTGAAGTAAATATCCTGTATTAAATCCATGATTCATGACTAAAAAGCAACCCCCCTTTTTCGCGAGCTCCAAAAATACGAGTTTTTATTTGACTTTCCAACTTTGTTGTATGTCTAAGTAGATTAAGGTATTTGGCTATTTATGCTATTCTTTTTAGGCGTGAACGATCTATTTAAAGTAATATGGTTCACAAATTATTTTTCAGGAGTGTTTTGTTATCAATAGACTGATTCCTAGCCTAAATGATCTTTGAAGTGTTATTTACCTACCAGTTAGATGTTAGCAAAGAATTTGTTACTTAGTCATCTTATTTATTTTGTAATAAGAAAATAACTTTTTGACTTGTTTACGTAATCACCGCATAATCTTCAGATGATTCTTACTCTTGTCCGGCATTATATGAAAAGATCAACTTTCGTTTTAATTTTAAAACCTTTTATTTTAAATGCAATTATTCTGCTTACTTGGTAAAGGATCAATATCGGTATCAGTAACATTCATTTATTTTATACGCTACATTACACTACATCAGTAAATTTGTACTCTAAAGAAGTCCTAAACCATCGTCGAATAGCCGTAAAATTGCTGATACTCAGACATTATGGACTCTTTCCAAAAGATACGATGTTTTTAAAGTTTAACAACTGAACTTCTAAAAATTTCTTTTCTAAAGTAAATCTTCAGTTCTAAAGTAAGTATTCTTGTATTATGTATTATGTTTTATGTATGTATGTCCATATATATTTTTGTAGTATTTATTATTTACATTTATATTATTATCAAATGTGTGTTGGTACCTCCCATTTATACTCGTACTCTTATTTGTGATCTCTTTCCGTTTAGTGGTTGTCTGGTAGAGATAAGTCAGTCGCTGTCAGCGAAAAGGCCGTCATTTGTGGCACTAATTTATTAAATAACTCATTAATTTATTTGATAAGTATCTACTTTGTACCATCTGTTGTAGCAATACTTAAAGAATCTGGGTCTCTCAAGAAGCACATTATTGAAGTCTGTGATTTTATGATTTTATGTATGTATACTGCCATGTTAATTGTTGTAATATTGATATTCAGTTGGCTCAATATGTAAGTAATTGTACAAAATAATTATTATTTCTCTCGATGCCAAACTCGATTCATAATTTTAAACTCAAAAAGACGTTAAAAGATCGGAGCCGCTACGGCAGACGCACAAAAAACCCGGCAAGCACTTGACCGAAGCGTGGCTCCATGTTGCAGGGCTGCCATAAAAAACAAAGCACTTTGGACCGCAGCCAGACCAACCCCGCTTCAGGCTCAACCTCATTGAAAAGATACCTACATTTAAAGCCAGAGAGAGCACTCCAAATTCATTCCGTTACGTTAAAATCCTTTAGGAAAACTTCCAGTGGCTTTGAATTATAGAGGAATTTCAAATTGCTACGCTTTAAATCATAATGAAAATATTCGTGAATTTTTAATAATCGTACAAACCTTTTTACGTTCATTTATTTTTATAGCACTTTTGTGACTCGGTTGACAGTATCACAATTTGAAATGACAACGCCCTTGTTATCGCAATACGCTGAAAAGGTTTTGGGAGAAATAGGAAACAATGAGCAAAACTGATGGCCCGTACAAAAACTTCGCGATTGAATATCGTTTGTAGCTCCCGACCGGCCGAGCGAAACGTCGCGGGCCATAAACAATCTCTTGAATTCTTCATTTGTGTGTTCCGCATTGCGTTCAGATTATTGGGCACCTTGAGGTCGACGCCGGTCGCCGATCGACCCTCTCGATCACGGATTCCTCGACTTTCAACAAATCTTCAGCGACATTCCCTTTATTTATGAAAAAATGTCCCATTCTTGCGTTTTTGTGACTGAATTCGAACTTTGTTCTTTTCTCGAGGCGTTCAACGTTTAGTTCAGGAAACAGTTCGACATTTTGCGATCTTAGTCGTCAGCGCTTTCCAGATTAAAATTAATCCACTTTTGTCCCAACCGTCGTTGTCGCTTAGCCCTCCGAGGATTTATCCACAAAGGTGGCAAGACTTTGCGAGGTATTTCATACAGCTTTTAATTTTATTTAGCGCTCGACGTGCCTCCGGCCGAGATTGTCTGCTCCGGCGAGATACCTGCGCTTAAAATAGAACAACTGCAGGATAAAGAGCTCTACATTTCATTCTTTTGACCTTTTTGCTGCAGAGAATATTTCAAATTCCCACATAAGATAAGCTGTGAAACATAATGCCGAAATAAAAGATAATGCTGACCGTGTTAAAGTTAATTAAGCGAATAAGTATTACTGCGCGAGAAGAGTTACAATCGAGGCGTTCTTTAACGGTATTCACTGTGAGATGATACGAAGCAGCGATAGCTTTATAGCTCCAATTACAGACGGCCCATCTCAAGATGCACTTGAAATTCGATCGCTTTTACCATTGCGTTATATTCAGAGTGCAGCTCACGTCCGGCAGATAAGAATTACAATATGATTGAATACGCATTCGGTCGATCGAATTAACATTACGGGTAAGAGAAGACAAAAGGCCTGTCAAAAGGGATGCACATTATTCATGATGCGTTTTTAAGGGGCCGAGTCGATTTTCGGAGGGCGACGGCTTTCGACTTCCCCAGGAGCGCCAGAGTGGGAACAATGGATGTCGATCGTCTCGAGATGCCCCAACATCACGCGCGCTTTTGTTCCTGATTCTTTTGTTTCTCTTTTCTTTTGTACCGTAATTTGGCAGCGGGGAAGCTGCGTTTGATTAGGCGTAAAATTGATCTATTTTATCAACAAGTTTTGTTTCAAAAATTTCAACGTCTGTAAAATGTTTGTGTTATCTTCGTGCTTTCTCTTATTCGAATTTATTGTAACATTTTACAAATATAATAATATTAATTTAGGCAATTTTCAGATGAAACAAATGCAAATAAATGTAATATCAGTTTGATTTAAAAAAAAGTCATAGCGATGAGCAATTTATTTGTTATTTTCATTTACATTAATACGATAATAAAAAATGAATTTACCATAGTGAAATAACAAGTTAGATTTTTTAGACAAAAAGTATAATTAAGTTTCAAATGAACCAAAAAGAAATCTCTTTACGAGCTCAACCGCAACAACCAATTCCGACAAAAGGTTTAACATCTTGGAATGAGCACAAAAGTGGCTCTAAGAAATGTCCGTTACAAAAAATAAAGGCACGCGCCTGGTCTTGGGCAGGTAAGGTGCAGATTCCACTAGAGCGGAGTGGAGCGGAGATGTGCAGAGTTGAGCAGAGCGTTCTAGTTCGTAACGGTATATATATTATTATGGTATACGTAACCCCACGCATTGCACAAATGCCAATAATACCATACTTAGATATTATTATTTACTTATTCCAAGAAAAAAATAAAACTTCGCTATGATCACGATTTTTTTGTTTCTTACAAGCAAATATGGCCTGCATAATGCATACGTCTATTGAAAATATACGTTGGAGTATGTGAATCCACCAACACGCAAATTCAGAGTCGTGGATATGGCCCATCCTCATTTAGTAGAAAGTGTTATGCTCAGGAATGGATTATTAAAAATGTCGATACAGAAAACATGATTTATGCAGTACATAGACTCACGGACTATACTATTTTAGCTCTGTCATCTCGGCTTCGATTTAGTATAGTCTGGCTAAATGTTACCACAATGCAGGTACAGCTTTGCAGTGAGGTGCATTTCCTTTCCTGCATCGGAAATGTAAACATAGTTAGACCTTGCTTGCGTCGCTTCCAGAATATTTTACGTTTTACAGACTACCGCTTCTGTATCAAAGGAGCTACTTATGAGAGGAGATGCTACTTTATTAAGCTTTGGACAAAATACCATGAAATAGAGTGGTTTTGTTCCATTTTTAGATTTATCTTTTCAACAAAGTGAAGATTGTTTTGTCAATATTGAGGTTAGATGGTGAAGTCATTTGACATAGTCCTCACATTGTAATATGTACGTCACAATCACAAACCTTGATTATGGCATCATGCTTTAAACATACATACTTCTGATTTGTTCACCAGAGCCTGCCTGTAGGTAGTTCAACCAACCAGCCTGCAGCTCAACCACTAACTTTGATTTACCTAAGGTCCTACGTACTTTTTAGGGTTCCGTACCCAAAGGGTAAAAATGGGACCCTATTACTAAGACTCCGCTGTCCGTCCGTCTGTCTATCTGTCTGTCCGTCTGTCTATCTGTCTGTCCGTCTGTCTGTCACCAGGCTATATCTCACGAACTGTGATAGCTAGAAAGTTCAAATTTTCACAGATGTACTATTTCTGTAGCCGCTATAAAAATATGTCAAAAAAAATAATTTAAGGGGCTCTATACAACAGCAATAATGTGCAAATACTGTGTATTTACATATTATTGATGTATGTGTCCCGTATTGTTAAAACAAACCCAGGCTTTAAAGCATTAGGTACAGTGCTGCTTCGAATTCTTAACGCATTTTTTTTCAATTATTGCCGTTTTTTAATACACATGGCGAAGTATACATACTTAAAGCTTCACATGCAAGCTGTTATAGTAACATAAACTACCCGGGATTTCCAAAATCGTAAATCAGTTGTACAAAAAATATTTAAACGCCGTAATATTTCAAAATGATAGCACAGCCCAATTATATAAGCGCTACAGTTTTTACACTTTTAACACAGTTGACGACCGTTGGATTAACCGCTAATCCATTTCAAACAAAACAATGGAATAAAAACAAAAATGTTTCTGCTCTGTATGTCAAATGACAATCCTGCAGTCTAAAACGATAAACCACGGTCGTTTAGATAACAACACTGCAACATGCTCGAACAAAGCAGTAACTCAGTTGCACAATAATAACCGAAAGTGTAACGTCATAAAAAGGTCGTCAACGCTTGATAAAACGTTGGGAACAGCTGATTTTTGCAATTTTGTGAAACTACGTTGACATGACATGTCCACGTAATTTCAAACACACTGTGTTTTCAACAAATTCATATTTGTCGTACTTGTACTGCGAATCTCTACTTCTAAGTAATAACCAAACTTGTACCTGTGCTGTAAGGTCTAATTTTATTACTATTTTAAACCGGTCATCACTCACTCTGAATATAAGCCTACTCACGAAAAACCATATGCACCACGCTTATCCAGGGTCAGTTAGTGGTGACATAGACGCCATCGAATTTCTTCGGGCGTATGAAGGTTTTCCTTCACCAAAAAGCAATGGTTTAAAAATGCGTACCTACAACGCAAGTTTCCAAAAAACTCAGTTTTTATTATGTGCTGTTTCGCTTTTTTGTGTTGTAGGTACTGGCACCAACTAGCAAGGAGAAAACCAAGATAACCCAGTTTAAATCCTAATTATTTGACTTCACAATACAGACCCAGACGTTGGTTTAAAGTTCATTTACTGTTGTTTTCTTGTTTTTAGGTACAAAGCTTAATGCGGGAATGCGGTCGAGTCGCATCTGTAATTGCTACAATTAACAAAAACGTCTCTTATAATTTACAAGCTGAAGTCTCCAATGAGATATGACCATTAGCTCTACATGGAAATGATTGTGAAACGTCATCGCCTAGTTTAGTTATTAACCTTTGACTTTTATCTCTTTGAGTGAAGTGAGCTATTTTGAACTCGAAACTATTAAAAGCATCCTGTGCTATTAATGTTGCATGCTATGCGAGAATGTGAGTGGTCTCATTTCTACAACAATACCCTTCCTTAGCTTGAGATTATCCCAATAGAAATTATGCATGTGACGTCATTTATATTCTTCGTTAACCTTTAAACGAGCAAGAAACTTTTGTACAAAATTCGGATCTCAGAAACGGTTTTAATGATCTTGATGAAATTTAATATTTTGATGAAGCTTTTTATTGTTTAATCTCTAAGCAGAGGCGATATTTACGAAAAAATAAATAAGAGTTTTCTATAATCGGCACGAAGCAGTTTTTTGAAAGCTACAGAAGGCTGGCGGGATGTTTAAGTGCGTAGGTAGCTGAAACGAGAGAGAACTAATAAAATATTTGAAGCCTACAGCACTTTTCGTTTTATGAATAAACTCATACTAAGCCCAATTTTAGAGGCGCCATCGTAACTATAATAGCTAATTAAGTAGACTATTTCTGTTTCTTTTTCACTTCAGGCATTCGATAGAGAGATAAGTTTTTACGTTGGATGGCGCCCCTAAAATTTGGCTTATTGAGAGTTTGTAAAAGATCATACTGTCAATCATATTCAAGTAGTTCCTAACTTGATTTGTGAGTTGGAGTACCTACGAGTACCACAACCACTCACAAAAGAAGTCGACTGTTGACTTCTATGTAGGTCCCAACGAAAGTGAAAACATTCTACATAAACAAACGAAATACCTTATATTATTAGTATTCATAATGATAATTCAAGCGCAACCAGAAACTGCAACAAAACAATAAAGGGGTCTAGTTTGAATACATACAGGGTGTAAGTAACTTTTATTCAGCACAAACACAACAGTAACTGTTAATTCAACATCGAGCTGCACAGCAAAGTTTTACATGCAACCGTACAACTCCAAGTGAGTTAGCAGTTTACTATTCGTGATTTACGAAGTTAAAGGACTCTGAAAATGTAATGGAAAATAGAATCCAATAATATTGTACAAAATTGATATTTGATTTTATGGTTTGAGAAGTACCTATTATTTTTACCCGATAGAAAAAGAAAGAATTTGTTGAAAAAAAACGTCTCTAAATACGTGGAATAGTGGCTCACAAACTCCTACTCTGAATAATTGGAACTGAAGTATACAAAGCATTTAAAATATTTATCTTTTTCTGAGATCCGTAAGCTAGATTTTTGCAGCCGGGATATTTTTCTTAATTTTTTTCCGGTATTGATTTTGTACTACAAATAAATTTAATACATATTACTATAATACTAAAAGAGTATGAAATGTTACAGCTACATTATTTCAAAGATTACATTGTACACACTTTGATTTAACACACTTTCCATGGACTTTTTTAAACTTTCGATAAACCGGCATCAACGATAACAAAGTCATTGAAAACACTAAATCTTGAAAAATAGCTTGAACAAAAGCTCGTTAAACATATAAATGACCGTAATTTATCACACCCACGGACACCCTGAAATCTTTCCCCTTCTGACCATCTCATGTATCCTACGCAACGGTCAACGCAGCTGGCAATTACGCTAGTGGCCACTAATCAACCTCCTCCAATTCTACACCCAAATTGTCCCTTTGTTTATTCAAAGCTACACGATACGTCATACCACATCCCTCCGGATGTCGAGTCGTTAATGTCAATAAAGTTGCCCAAAAGTACTCTACCAACTTATTTGGTATACGCGGCAAAACGAACAAACGAGCAGGCTTGTATCAATAGCTGCCGGTTTTGTTCAGTAAAATCTACAGTGGCTCTTCCATCCAGTTCTGAAAATAAGTTGGTAATATAGCAGAGGACGACGCTTATTAGCAGCTGAGTCATGTGTGAAGGATATACTCACGAGAAAGTTATTTGACACGATAAACTCTTTTTTGAGTTCACGGAATCGTGTCAAAAAGTTTTTGGATCGCGTGACCGCTTTTGGTCTAACTTTTGAGGAAAGGTTTTTTTGGTGAACCTTTGAGCAACAAACTTTAGTATACTTAATGATAAAAGGGTTGTTTTTAAAAAAGTGTACCTAAGCGTGACGTGTGTGGTAATTTAACGGGCCATATCTTCATCATTTTTGTTTGGTTAAGAAAAAATACGAGTCTAATATAGTTTGATAGTCTGAATGGCAGTTATATTTTTTGTCGATTAGCTTATACTATTCTAGCCCAAGAAAATCTTTATTTATACTTTAGGAACAAAAGTAAATAAAATTGACTACGTTGGAGAATTCGGGACTTGAAGGTTGGCGACCCTGGTAGAAGAAAGAACCCACAAAGACCATGAACTTTCACATTCCCAGGACGCGTCTAATGCGCCTAATTGTGAGTTCTTGTATCACATAAACAGTCTCGCTTGATGACACATTAACTGCACTCTGTTTTACTTAAAAACGTATAAACTTTAATGAGCTTTCCTAATGGGTTAAATGAGCTTTATTAACCCTAAAGTGTCGGTATTAAGATTTAACGGCCGCTGAAGTTGCTTCTCGGGAAAAACTATACGTTGGTTTTGTAATTAAACCGTAAAAACGTAAGTTTAAAATAACTTAAGTAGCGTGAAGTACTGGGATTATTTCAGTACTACTACCACTTGTCGACGACGTTGTTGATGACGACGTGCACTTGCATATACAATTCAATCAATCAATCCAAATTTTTATTGACACAAAATAAGGTACATGGAAAATAATGAAGCCTCCGATTCCCGAACTAGCCAGGGGTTGTACTACGGGAACCAGCGTCTTCTCCTATATTAACGACAAATTATACATACGAGTACACTTGATTGAACATCGTTACACAGATAAGAGTTTAATAAACCGAAAAAGGATGATTTAGACAATCATTATGAACAACTTTTACTATGGGTTCAACCGACAATTTAAAAAAAACAGCGGTTCCATCCCAAAAACGTGGTTTACATTGCAAATTTAAATCGAAAAATGTAACAGCCGATTTTTTCGTGAATTCCACTTAGGCCCCATAGTAAATATTGTACATAATGATAATCTGAATAATCCCTACACGGTTTAGTACACCATAACTGAAAAACCTATTAGTGATTTGAAAATGGACCACTTCAAAAGAAAATTTTTAGAAAAATATTTCAGTAGCTTATCAAGCAGAAAACACCACTAAATCAAGTGTCTTATGGGTATTCTTCGAAAATGTAATATAACTTATTCTTCGATTATTATATTTCTATCGTGTTGGGTTACTATGCGAAGGCTACTCTATCTCATTCCAACATGTAATGTTTGCGAGTATTTCTCTTTCCCTCACACTGTTTACATTATGGTAAAATGCCTCTTTGTTCTATAACTGAAACGCAGGGCTTAGATAATTTGGGCAGGATAGCATTTGGAACTACTAGACGGAGTAGACGGCGCTCGTGCCTGTTCTACAAAAGGCATATAATATTTTAAGTAATTACACAACGGTTTAAATGGTTATGTAGTTAACTCATAATGATATATATCTCTACATGTGATAATGTACTTAACTTATTTACTCGTGTATAAAATGGAAAATATACATCATGTATGGAAAATACTGGACGTCGTTTGATTACCCTGACCTTAGGATAAAAGGTCAGAAGAGGGGATAACAAGAAAATATATCATTTTCTTGCCACGCTCGCTCGCTCGGAAAAACGTAAGTTGTTGTTGCATATTTCTGACTAACCCAAACGTATAGACACGCTGGATTTTTTTTTGTGTTTTGTCATTTCCTTCAGTACATTACTATGACCGAACAGCGAATTTGTTATTTTTTTTTCTTTCTTTCAACCAACTCACAAAAGGAGGAGGACCTGTCAATGACTGTGATCGAAATGTGCAAAGAATTTACAAGAGTAATTTAATAAAGTATCATCCAATTTTACTTTAATATTCTTTTCGTTCAATCGTACTGGATGTTTACGAACGTGTTTGAAAGGAAGCGCGAAATTTTTTGTACCCAGCTTTAATTAACTAAAAGAAAAAAATAACTATGACAGTATAAATAAAATATTTTAATGGTGATATGGTTTTTGATAATCATAATATACCTATAAGCTAAGCGTCCACTTGTCGGTATCGTACGCAACGGACGCGTCGCATCAAACAGATACAAGTTTTCACAGTGCGTCCACTGTATCGGCAGCGTACGGATTACCGACGGTGAGTACCAGAATACGGATTGACGATGCCAGTTCATTCAGATTTTCGTAGTGAGCGTACGTGCGGACTCTGTGAGGATGGAGGAAAGCGATGAAGAACAAATAGTCGTTGTAGCTTGTTTGTTAGCAGAAGAGGAAGAATTGGAAAAAAAAGTTAAAAGGAAACATAGTATCTGGATACACGACATATTCAAGAAGAGATCGGAACATGGAGAATATCACACCCTGATTCCTGATTTGTCAAACAATGACACCAAGTTCTTCCAAAATTTTCGTATGTCGCAAGCTAAATTCAATTATCTTGTTTATATCCTGAAACCACACGAGAAACTGCGCGCGGGGTGCGTCCACTGATCGGCATTCCGTATGACGTCATCGACACGCATCGCAAAAGTTGCCTCTCGGAGCAATGGTGTCGGCATTGCCGATGTGCGATGCGTACGATGCGGACAGGTGGACGCACTTATATGAGTCTCTATACAAAGAATGCTACGATCCGTTGCGTGCGATGCATCCGTTGCGTAAGATACCGACAAGTGGACGCTTACCAATATAGATCCTAACGAAGTTGGCGAAAGCAAATCATTATTCTGTTGTTTATTTAAGTAATGCTTACTGCGGTCAGGGATGTGAAAATATGGTAGAACATCCTAAACCCAAGATATATTTTCTGGAACGACGTCATTGATGTGGGAAATAATGTAGACTATTTAAAGCTAAGATGTTTTCTGGAATGGCGTCATGGATGTGGGAAGTAAGGTGGAATATCTAAAGTCAAGATGTTTTTTTTTAGAATGTCATGTCGTGGATGTGGGAAATAAGGCAGAATGTTTAAAACCAAGATGTTTTCTAGAATGCCTTTAATGTGGGAAATAAGGTAGAATACCTAAAGCCGAAATGTTTTCTGAAATAGCATCATGGATGTGGGAAATAAAGTAGAATATCTAAAGCTAATATGTTTTCTGAAATGGCGTCGGCACTGTCCAAAATGCATGAAACTTTGGTGGCGACATGATACGCCATGTCGATGTTTTTACTAATAAGTAAATATTCTAATAATAACTTTAAAAAATATATAACTAATGTGCTGATTATCTAAATGTCACAGTCGATTCTATGGGGGGCAGTTTCAAGGCAGAGATCATTATCGAAGGGACTTTTATTCTTATCCATTATATTGGTACATCCATGGTTTTAGTTCCTACTAAAATATCACATCGTATTACTCAATAACATAAACGACGAAGTTAAAGCTAGATGGCTAGAACAAAGGAGTGTTGTCTTTGTAATCAGAGTTTATTTTATACTCATAACTGTTGTGTTGAGGCTTGTGTTTATATATGTTGCCGTGTCGTCGAAATACTTTTGTTGGGTACCTACCGACTTGTTTTGTTTTACTCATGATGTAATCCTTAGTATGAATAATTATGACACACGTGCTACGTTGATCGAGGAAATATGTATGTATGTACTACATTGATTGATACTACTGGTCAACGTGGTTTGCTACGGGAACTCTGATAGCCGATCGTGTTTTAAGTAGGTACTTACCTTCTTTATGAGAACACACTTAATATTTTTAAATTAGACTCATTTTTCTTGTGATGAGGTTCATTTTGGGAAGTATTTATAGAGTTGAAGAGAGAGCGAAAATTTTCTAAAGAGCCTCTATTGGCACAGAAGAAACTTTGGGGTGCACGATATCGCTGAAAATTAAACGCAAATCCGGAGTTTTCCTTAAAAATTCGGCAGCTGTAAATTATGAGTAGGTAGGAACAAATAAGGTTTCATGAGGACATATCTAAAATGGAAAAGCGGTATCAAGATTAGAGTCCAAGGATGTTGAGCAACTACTGCTGGACGGTCAAAAGGGGCCAAATGGAAGCCAAATGTACACGAAAATTACAAAATTTGTATACCAGTGTAGGTATTGGGAGAATATAAAAGAAAACTATTTTCGGATGTTATGATTACGATATTAATATCATAACGATGTTGCAGTTATGTCACTGCAGGCGTGGATGAAATATTTGCTACCGAGTTAATACGCTGACTTTATACGGCATATTTATTTAACGTATTTTAATTTGATGCGCGTACTGTAACAGTGCACGTAATCACGACGTACTGCAAAATACAATAGAAAGAGTAGTTACTATGGAGCTACTATGGAGCTTTACATATTATCGGGATCGCGCTTTGAAGGCACTCCAAAACGCTAACTCACCCTTAGTGACGCATCGACAGAGTCTCGGTGGCCGATACTTGGGAGAGCAGTCGCGTACGCACCAAGGATGTATCACGTTTTCGGAGTGACCTATTTAATTAATCCTACTTACCTAATTTAATCCTTAACCAATGAATAAATTGCCGTGATAATTAGAAGATAATAAATTAGTGATTATAAAATTATGTGACAGACAATGAACAATAAGTGATTAGTGATATTTCCCACCCACTGAATAAAATGATGTCGAATCAGGATAGTAATAATAAACGGCCTCCCCTGACGACATACATAATATCATAATTACATAAATAATAGGGTGACAGGTTGTGTCTATAAACACTTTATTAAGCCTGTTCGTGGAAGTTTCAGATTTCAATCAAACGGAGAATAACGACGGATGCACCTGAAGTGAATGACCTGAATTTGAGGTCATGAAGGGATATACGTGGGTCCAAGGACAGGACTAGCACGCAACACCCGAAAATTGGGTCCAGGAGGGATGTGAGGTAGAGTCCAAGGACAGGACTAGCGCATAAGCGCGTAAGACCCGAAGACTGGGTCCAGGAGGATATGAGGGAGAGTCCAAGGACAGGACTAGCGCATAAGCGCATGGGACCCAAGGACTGGGTCCAGGAGGTATGTACGTAAGTCCAAGGATAGGACATACACTTATATGCCGGAGGACCCGAGGGATCGGGTTCAGGAAATGCAAACTAATACAACATGGAAGGAAACGAGCATAGTTCCAGACGAGGGCAAGTCCACCGACGTTTTGTATTTGGAGAATGGATGATTTTAATAGTAAGATAATTGATAAGTTTTTGTTAATTTTAGAATAAGTCAAAAGCGCTGACAAACAAAAATTGATATTCAATACGAATGTGATACCGGAATTTGACCTATTGATAAAAGAGCAATCTGTGACATGGTTTTACACAATTTATGGATAAAGAAAGAAATTATCTACTACCCTAAACCTAAACTGATTGATATTCAAACAACGTAGAACTAGGGTCCAACTTCGATATTACATTTGCAGATGGAATGGAAAGGAAAATTAATTAAGAGTTTTTAGAAACGTTTAATTATATGAAGATGAATTTGTTAAATAGTTATAAAATATATAGTAGGCTGGCAGGCAGGAAATTTGTACTATGACATTGAGGATCGGACGGTAAAGGTTAGTGTCCACACCCTGCTGATCAGTTCAAGGATCTGGAACAGGTATTGAAATATTTTCGAACCGTTAAGGTCGGTCAGGCGAGAGAAACTCTGAGCGCGACACGCAGGCTAAATGAAAGAGTTTGGACCCAATCCAAACTATACGGGATTTTTCAAACCAGGTACCAGTTTGACGAATTCGGACATAAGATGTTTCGATTGTCAAGAATTTGGATATTCTAGCTATAAATATAACAAACTTGTCCTGAAATGCAATAAATATTGTAACTGTTTCGGGCATCAAACATCTAACTGTCCTAGGAACAGCGTTGGAAACGAAGCAGAAAAGGGCTTGAGTGTCAGGTAATGATTTCTATTGATGGTGGGTTACGAGGTTTTGAGGTGAGGTAAGGTTTATTATTTATTTCGCGGTCAGTACAGGATCAGGAACGAACATGGAGCGGTTTCGCTATACAATGCTTTGTCGAGGATGTTAACTTTTTCAATAAGATACTCCAGGGATTAAGGTAAGATAGTTAATGATAAAATACGCTATCGTATACACTATACATGGACAACGTGAATATACCGTCTAAAGGTGTTGATGAAGACACAAAGATTAAACGAAAATGCGTTTGTTAATAATAAAGAAAAGGGCTTGAGTTAAAAGAAAGTAAGTACCACATTTTTCTCGAATTTATAGATCTCCTTGGAATTGATGTAAGCGCGGACGATATTCGTAGACGGACGTCTAGGCAGGTGAAAGTGGAAGCGATCTCCGAATTTCCTTAGCCACAATAGACATGAGGTATTTACGTCAGTTTCTGAGTTTATTAGAATTCTTCAGACGATTTGTCAAAAGTTATGAAATAACACTCCGAATGGCTCTGAACAGTTAGTAAATTAAAAAGGGTTAAGTATTTACTAATATATTAATCCTCGCTCTATATCTATCATGCTGTTATCAGCTGGAACGGAACTCCATACGCATGTTTGCGAACAAGGACTGGCAGGAATAATTCTATAAAAGAACTCGAATGACGCGCTAAACTGCAATTAGTGCCCTATTTTAGCCATAAAACTACAGTCGACAAACGTTAGTGGAATTTCTACGAATTTGAATACAATTACATTATTCCTAATTATTGAATTATTAAAATTACATAAGCGGTTATCACTTCGCTAAACCGGTTTAGAATCTACCTCGCAGAAATTAATTTTGACGGACTGGAATGCTTCTCTTCTTCTTCATGTCGATGGTTCTAAAGTGAGATCTATGTAGAGAAGCTTTGCCCAGTAGTCCCGAGGAGAGGTGGCTTTAGATTGTTACTTAGATTATCCCTGGCCAAACGAGATTACGTATCCGGAATTGAATGATGGTAGGTCGAACTTTAGGAATTTTTACACCATAGTTTAACGTCTTGTAGCTCGAACGCAGATGACCTCAGCAGAAATCTAGCTCTATAGTTGAGCAGTACATCCGATTCAATTGTCTGATAATGGGGTAAAATTAAAAAAAAATGAGGATTATTACTTAATACTAGCACTGGTTGATGGGTTTACAAAGTACCTAACTGCACATCTCGTGAAGGATACGAAATCAGCGACTTTGGTGCGAAAGATAAAGAATTTCATCACTTACTCTGGAGTTCCTTCACGCCTTATTACTGACAAAAGTACTAGTCTTACTAGCAAGACTTTATTATTTACTTTATCACAAACTATTCAGGTAGCTCTAAAATGCAACCTATACCTTTTGGTAAAATGAGCAGGTAAATGGATTTAACGGGATAATACTAGACGCCTTGTCAGCTTCTAGTTATGGAAACTACGACCAACCCTAGGAAGAACACATTACTGACAAACAGGTAGATATGAACACAGGAAAAGATAATACTACAAAAAAAAAGTCTTGAACTGCCGTATTTCATAAGCCAAGCAAAAAGGTGAGGTAATTCGTCAAACTTTGAATAACGCTTCCATGGAATAATTGAAAGAAGATGAAAAGCAGGAGAAAAGATTAAGGAGTGACAGGTAAGAGGCGCTGTTTATAAATATTACCCGCAGAAAGACTCCAAACCAGCACAACGAAAAAGACCTGGTAAGAGAGAGACATAGCAGAGTGGAGAGATAGCTGCCGCATGATGGTAAGCCTCAAAAATTAACACTAAATATCAAGGACCGTACCGAATTACCGACTTTCTCCTCAATGACATATTTCTGACTAAGGGCACACTTCTAACTCATAAGCGAGGCATAGAATTGAAAATCGTAGTTGCAGTTGACAAGATTTAACTTTAGACGATTTTTAATAGAGATTTGGTAATCAAATCGTATGATATAAATAGTAATGATAATGAGCAGATGTGAGTCTTCAGTAAAAAAGCACGCGAAAATAAGGAAAACAATGACAATTGTAAAATTGTAATTAAAATTTATTAAGTCTGTATGGTGAACCAATTTGATTTAAACTACTGCATTATAACAGCAATGAATGTTTATTTAGGTTATACATATATGTCATTTAGTGAAGTTAGTGACTATCTGGTTCATATAGCCAATAATATTATATGATTATAAATATGTTAATGATTATCATTACTACTTGATTTTGATGTTAATCTGACTTATACGATGTTATGTGGCCTAGAATATAAATATTGCCTTTGTCATTTGACAAAGGCAATATTTATATTCTAAGAGATAAAAAAATGACTTTGAATTAAAATAAAATACGTACATGATTGTATATATTATAGTTGATACAAATAATTATCATAAACAAAGCGTAAATTGAATAATTAGTACTAAATAGGAGTTTTGCATTTCAGAAACAGTACATTTTTGAAACTACATTGAATAATTAGGACTGTAATAACCTTTCATTGAATGGAGCATATACTATTTTATACAATTGGACCGCTAATTAGCCGTTTCTCTTTGACTTTTACTATTTAAAAGGTTTGCTTACTCATTCTTAGCGATGGGACTCGCTAAAAGTAGGATGGCCGAGCTGTTGGGTTACTATGCGAAGGCTACTCTATCTCATTCCAACATGTAATGTTTGCGAGTATTTCTCTTTCCCTCACACTGTTTACATTATGGTAAAATGCCTCTTTGTTCTATAGCTGAAACGCAGGGCTTAGATAATTTGGGCAGGATAGCATTTGGAACTACTAGACGGAGTAGACGGCGCTCGTGCCTGTTCTACAAAAGGCATATAATATTTTAAGTAATTACACAACGGTTTAAATGGTTATGTAGTTAACTCATAATGATATATATCTACATGTGGAAATGTACTTGACTTATTTACTCGTGTATAAAATGGAAAATATACATCATGTATGGAAAATGCTGGACGTCGTTTGATTACCCTGACCTTAGGATAAAAATCGTTCAATACTTTTAATTGACAATGTAATTATATTTCGCAAAATGGCAAAACCGCCTTCCATCGTGTACAAAAGTCGGATATTTCGCTCGAATTGCTTACATACATTTTTGTTGTTTTTTTTAAAAACGGCTCCGTAGATCCCTCGATTTCTGTAAAATAAAAATTGGACCACCACGGGAGTATACCCTTTTGAACTAAAAAAGAATTTTTCGGTTCGGTTCACAATTGGCGAAATTATCGATGAACATACACAAAAAAATACATACACACGAATATAGAACCTTTTTGGAAGTCGGTTAAAAATGTAACTGAAACGTAATTAAACTTTCATAGCTCGATATTGAAACAAAAGGCTTTTCCGGATACGAGCCGCAGAGCCATACATACATTCATTGCACCTGGTTTCGCATTCAGCTCGACAACAAAACAACACAAAATTCCTGCTGCAAAGTTGTTTCCAACTGTACTGAACAATTGGACGCATTAATTTTAATAACAGATATAAGGACAAAGACAAGTGCTCGTTTATATTTATGCAGGCAGACCAGAGAGATCTAAAGAGAGGACTATTCTTTAGCTGGCGCCCGATGCATTCAGGCCCGATTCAGACTGTATCTACACACTGCTGGGTATATTATCCTCTCTTATTTTGTTGATTGACTCTTGGCTCAGGCGTTAGTCTACGGGAGTTAAATCTGTTTGAATAAATCTTGCAATCACACTAA
Organism: Hypomecis atomaria; assembly: GCA_964007245.1. Taxonomy (NCBI): domain Eukaryota; kingdom Metazoa; phylum Arthropoda; class Insecta; order Lepidoptera; family Geometridae; genus Hypomecis; species Hypomecis atomaria. The sequence continues at coordinate 8,564,429 of OZ023296.1, read as the reverse complement.
ACATTTATTCATTACAAAAAATCTTTATTTTGGGCTCGTTTTATCAACGAGACACTCATATGTAGCAAATACTCATACAAAATACTCTCGCAAAATGCATGTTTACGAAACATACTTTTTGCAGACAGTTGTGTGAACGCATATGAACATCTTATTTGTTGTTATCTATAAGTAATAAGTAATTGTTGGCATAACGCATAGTTGTGATTTTCAACAGAAAACTATAAAGCGTGCGAAATTAGGCCACAGTTATATCGGCATGACATAATGTCCTATCTTGTAAGATCTGTGAAGCTAACGATGCAACTTGCTCGTCATGGTAACTGATGGTATAAGTAGTTAACTAACATGATATGGGGGATATTTAATCAACATAAGAAGGGTCAACTGATATGATGACTTAGGTACAATTAAGTTTAACAGCTAAACTATACATTAAAAAACAATTTGTACACTTGTGTCATATCAATAGAATGTAAAAATAACCCAGCACCAATACGAGTACTGTTCGAAAAATCCCAGAGTTACTTTCTGTTCATTGTCATACTCATTCTAGTTATATTTGCGTACTAAGTATTTACCTATACGTATGATAATGAACGACCATTATAGTCTAAATAGAAGATAGTGTGTTTGACTTCAAAACAGGGGTTAAGATTCGATTTCTGGCCAGGCAATTATTAGGGCGACGAATTTAAGCTTCTCTTCTGAGTATGGATTTTGGTTGTCTTTCATTGCCTAGGTATATACCCGTGCCCTCCCCGAGACAGGGAGACCTACTGGGAAGCCACAAGTGTGAAATTAAAAAATAATAATAATAAGTCAATCAACCTTAGGTCTGTAAATTTTGTATCTCCCAGTCATTTATTTGAATACGATCGCAAACATGAACAACAAACAATTTTCACCAGATGATGACCTTATAATTGACAAAGTCTGCGTCTTAGAGGAAGTCGTAGCGAGGAGCTGTTATCGTTATCACCCGAGACGCATCCCTCATTAATCCACATTTAACTGGCGAAGTTTACGATCGGGTAACTTAGGCCGCGCTCATACCAAATGTATTGTTAACTGACTATACGCATGTTCAATTTTTTTTAAAAGGAGTTTCTCAATCCACTGTGTTTTTTTGTAACATCCATACGCTACTACTGCGCCAATTTTATTATGAAACGATTTTGATGATTGTTTTTTTTTATAGATCCTACTTCAAAGGTGATCCCATTTAAATTTTATCGAAATCGGCTGAACCATATTGGGAACATCTACAATAATGTGAAAAATGTACTATAAGCATATCTATGATTCATTGATCCGTACGAACAATTCGAATTATATACACGGGTGAAGTCAGTTATGCCATTTTTGTAAAAAAATATGTTATCTTTCATAGCACCGTTTCGATAAAATATGTTGTACTTAGTTACTGATCCGCGGTATTTGGTACATGGTATGCTGATTAAAATTAAAATGTTTATTTTTTTAATTCGATATGTTTATTATTGATTTATTCTAGAAACTCCAAAGAAATCGGGCAGTCATTGTTTGCAAACAAAACCAACATGCATAAATCGATTTTTATCTCTTGCCAATACGAGTGGCGCATTGCATGCTACAGCACATTATAAATCAGAATAGAGTGAAGTGAACGGATTTTTCTGTATAGGAAGTCTTACTTTAGTATTAACTTGCTAAAACGGAACTAACAATCGATTCTAAAGTTATCGAAATCGGATCGTTCAAAATCGAATCGAGTTCACAATCGTTGGCTGACAATAAATTGTGGAGTGAACTCAGCCTAAGTGGGTCATTAACCTGCAGTAAGCGCCAGTAAGCACCAGTAAGCAACGCGTAAGCAGCGGGTAAGCTGGGTCGAGTGCTTAGAATAAGAATAAGAATAAGAATGATTTATTGGCCTTATAACAGTCGTTACACTGGGCAAGTCATTTTACATTTAAAATCATTTATGCAAACAATTAATTAAAATATCATAATTATAATCTGAAACATCTTCTTATCACTTGGCTTCACGCCAGACTCAAACCAGCATTTATTCGATGACGTCACACTTATAAAGACCGGCCATATAGAGCCATTTGTGATCTGGGCCGAGATCCGAGAGGCCTTAGGTATTGAACACGCTTAGGAATCCTGGAAATTGCCCAGGATTCTTCGTGAGCGGCTAGCGAGCGGTTATAAGCGTGTTTTCTGGGAACTCAAATTCGAACAAAACATTTGGAAAAGTGAGGTCCTTGTTTTTTTTATTGTATCCCAAGAATTGTTAAAATCTTATTTCGGTTCACAGCCGTCATTCAAGAGTTTAGATTCGAAATCAGATTTCATTGACGACTCTACCTCCCTCCAATTTATTTGAGTTGGATTTAAAAATATTTAATTAACTTCTAGTCGATATAATACTTACCTAATTAAAATTGGGACCAGTAATGAGATGATAATAATAATACATTTTTACAATCTAAGCAACGCATGACAAAATAAATATACATTTTGCTACGTAATTTTTCTTCTCAAAACTGTTAGATAAAGGCCAAAATGTTTGATCAGAATGTTACAAAAGCGTCACCTTACCAATCACTGCATACAAAATATTGACTGCTATTTATCCAACGGCTCATATAAAAGACTGGGCATATAAAATTTTGAAGAATCGGCCTTGAACCTTTCTTATTCGATGTGAAATGGCGTATTAAAGTTCATGTACCGTGTTTAACGTCTACCGTTCCGTTTTATATGTAGAGTTACCGTATTATTTGAGAATAAAAGTCGTGTAGGATAAATGGAAATGGGTGGTCGAGTTAGGCTTTCTCGTTCAGTAAACGACCTACTTTAGATAAACTTTGAAAGGAAATTTGATAATACATTCGAGTCTAAGTATAAGAATTGGTTATTCTAGCGTAGAGCTAAAGATAAGGTGCTCACTAGCTCTGAAAGCCTACGAATGACACGACTTGATTTTATGAAAAGAGGATGATTCATTTAATCATTCTTATAATTCGAAACACTTCATAAATAAATAAAGCTACAAATTTGGTTGAACATTTCTTTTTTGATCATAGAAATCAAGCTTATTCAAATTAATAATGTGTATCTACTTCAGTGTTCACCTTCAGGGTCCAATGTTTTTCTAAAGCTGTTTTCTATTTTTAACTTTCCTGAGCGTAATATGTACTCATTATCTATTCTCAATAATATTTTAACGATACCTATATCTTAATCGCAGCTATTTCGGTTCATAAGTGGCCAGATAACTCTGATCTTCATTACTTTGAAGTACCAACCGCTTCAGAATATTAAACAGGAGGCAATTAAGTTTGTCTAAAAATAGGTAGTATTTTTTAACTAATTGCCACAACAGTTTGGGAGGAATTGTGCATATGAGTGAAATTTTTTTCTTTTTCTTTTCAGTAACAGGACGTTAACCATTGTACATAAAAGTATCCCCCATAGATCGCCAATAAGACCAGTTGGAAGCTGCTTGCATCCAGCGCGATACTCTGCTGATTATTCATTTATCTCATATAGTTGTTTCTAATCATCGATCAAATGATCGATGTTTCTAATGATATGACACAGACGCTAGTTTAATTATACTCTTATTAGCATGTTTGAATAAATAATATTTGCGCCGTTACCTATGCATCTAAATGGAACAATGAAATACATGATAATAACGTATTTATTAGTGCTAACCGTTATTTATTCCAAGTTTTATTTGGACATTAAATTATTGTTGAAAAAAATCCTTTTTTTATATTACTATTTTCAATGTATTTCTTACCATGACTCATAGAATTTAAAAAAGTATAACAGCTTAGTTTCCTGACTAGTCACAGAGCTCAAGGTACTTACAATGTAACACCTCCCTTCTATTTTTAGTAAACCAATGCTAAAAAGTTGCGAAAGAATTTATTGAGTAATTTCTCTGCCAACCGGCTCAAATATGCAGATCGCATGGTTGTTAGTCATGTGCATGTGATTCATTCATAACTACCACATCTCGGGTCCGCCACCTTATTGGTAGAGATCAGATCACGCGAGATAAGAAATATTATGTAGTTTCTATCTACTGGGGATTTAATTTCGAATGAAACCGCCTAATAAATATTAATAATAAATAAATATTCGGCGACATATTACACACGGCCCCCGTCCCCAAAATGCCTCAAACTAAGCAAAGCTTGTGATATGGCTGCCGGAGACTGATACACTAGGTACATAATATACTTATTTTTGACCGATGAACCAAACCGGAGGAGGTACTCAATTCGACGCGTATATTTTTTTTATTATAACTTAATAATTCTTTTTTTATTGGAAAGAGTACCTATACTTTAAAATTGGTCCCATTAAAATTTTATTGAAATCGGCAGAACCGTTTTTGAAAAATCAACAATAATGTGAAAAATGTAACATCGATCCGTGCGAAATATTCGCGAATTCTGTACATGGGTGAAGTCGGTCTTGCTATTTTTTGCAAAAAATAATTATTAAAGACATACTTATAAAGATAGTCTCTAAATAACACCCAGATACAGAGCAAAAACTTATTTTCATCACATAAATATTTGCCCTGGGTGGGGATCGAACCCACGTCTCGTTGACCCAGAAGTTAGGGTCACTAACCACTGAGCCACCGAGACAGTCAATATTGTAAGTTATGGTATGGTAAGGATGTAAAGTAATGAAGGCTAGTTTTAACCAAAAAATCAAAATAATGTTGACTTCATGGACAAAAGTGTATATCAACTAAGTTTCACCTTAGTTGATGCACTTTTGTGCATAAGCTGACCACTATTTGATATGGTTTTTGGTGTATGCATGGTTGCAAAACGAGTAGTTTATCTGAAATGGCAAAAAACCCGAGAAAAATTTCACACGCTGACCAAAGGCATGCGCCAGTTTAAAACACAACTGCGACCCACACACTTTTTATTATTACTCACAGAGCACAGCAAACCACTTATTTATAATTATGTGTACTAACATAACACTACATTCTACAATGTATTAGTAAAAATAGATTTTGCATTGTATTAATATTTGCTACATATATTATAAGTGTCTCGCGCAACGAGTAAAGACAAGGACTCTCTCTAGATTTCTAAAATAGAAATACTTTCAATGTAGAGTATTGTAGAGATAGCGAGACTTGCTTCGTGATGCGTATCATAACATTTAAGTCATCTGTTGTAATGGCCGGAAGTACTGCACGTTGCACGATGACTGCAGTTGTTAGCTTATACTCGTATAGCCATTATGTAATATTTTGCTTGAAAGAAACAAGTAACACGAGCAAAACATTTTTATAAATATTCTTTTTAGACCAAATTCAAGTACTTGGAAATGAAGCTACGACAACATAAATATTATTTATTGCTTTTGTTTTTAAACAGATTTGATGATACGAGTAGAAAACAAGTTATAACTGCCGTCCGATTGCTTAAAGACCGCTAAATGACATTTTTGCGATTTTGACTTTTATACACTACTAAAATCAGAATTTTTTCCTCTTTTTTCTAGTCTGGGTCTTATTTTTTTCTTTTTATTAGTTGCTGAGTTACGGACACCACGTGCACAGTTAACTACGTATTTTTTGCTATTTTACAATTCTTAAACACAGTTTTCACATTTTACAACACTAAAATGCTATTAAGTGCGCATACATGTGGTTTGAAGCTTTACATTTATTCTGGATTGCAGTTTTAGAAAACGTCTAAGTATCTTTGCGTTACTATTTCAGCGTTACCCGACTTAACACGTTTTGTAGTAATTTGTAGTAACCCAGTCCTGTGTAATACCTGCAATGCTTAAAAACGGTTTTATTACATCAACTATTCTATGAAACAGCTAACTCTACGTAACCGAATAATTGTTGATAAACCATTCTGAGAATTTATAATTTTACAATTCTAAAAGACGGTGACTGTTCTTCAGCTGCGATTGGCTCCTAATGCAGGCCGGTAGAAACAATATTAGAAAACGGTTAGGTGACATTTCCACGCTATAAAGCGTTTAAGTGCGAAGGCGCCCGAGCAACTGCCCGACCCGATTACGCACCCGTCATTCGTCGCCAGGATGCCGCGAGAAGAAAAATGGCGTGTGTAACCGCAAAAAAGGACGCGGGATTGAAGTAAGGAATTTTTATTCGAAAAGGTATATTGCCTATATTTTATTAAGACAATGATTTCACTATATTGTTAACCTCGACACCACACCAATAATAACAATGGCGCCTGTAATTTATTGTGTAAGCTTAAGCGTGAAGTTTGCAAAAAAACATTGCATTGCACGGACTAATAACGCACCCAACTCTACACACAGTTGCCACCACCGCGCTTGGTCGCAGAATTTTTTGCCATTAGTACAGAATGCCGATAAGTACCAATTATTCCAGTCCTCTAAAAATGTCATGCATAAATACATTTAAAAGTTTCATTATCACCCTAAATGCGAAAGTTTTTATAATGCATGCGAAAGTATGATTGTTTTTTTCACGCTGGAACGGCTGAACAGAATTAGATTTGAAACACGAAATAAAAGTTGATTATACCCTAAGTATGATCGAGATATAAGAGATCAAAAGGTTCTATGGACAGCTATACGCTTCAGTCTCTAAGCCTGTTAGCAGCGCAGCCAAAAATCCAAGAGTCAAGAAGACCTGGAACTTCACCGAAGACATTCCGGACATCAGCTTGTGCGAGATTAGAATAATCTTGATTCAGCTTATGAACAACAAGACGTTGGGTGAAGACTGTACCACATAAGAGCTTCTGAAAGCGGATGGAACACTGGTACTAAAAGTCTTTCAGAAGCTTTTTAACCGTCTTCCTTGAGGGCATAACGCTAGAAGCAAGGAAAAGAAGCGTGGTGATGCTGTTCTTGAAAAAAGTGATAACGCCTCATTGAAGAATTACAAACCTATTTTACTTCTGAGCCATGTTTATACGTAGTTTTCAAGGGTCATTTCAATTTCCGTCTCGATGACTTCGAGTATTCGTCATCGAGAGCAGGCTTGATGACTTCCAAGCTTCTGAACAAGCTGGGTTTCGCAAAAGCTATAGCACCGTAGACTACATTCATACCCTGCGGCAAGTTATACAGAAGACCGAAGAGTATAACTTGCCACTTTGCTTTGCGTTTGTGGACTATGAGAAAGCCATTGATTCGGTCGAGACTTGGGCTGTGCTTGAGTCTCTTCAGCGATGCCGCATTAGCTATCGGTATATCGATGTCAATCCAAGTACACGAACAGAGTTCCAAGGCTATCCCTTTAAAAAGAAGTGTAAGACGGGGAGACGTAATATCTCCGAAACTTTTTATTGCTACTTTGGAAAACGCCTTCAAGCTTCTCGAATAGAAATGATTTGGCATCAATATCATTGCTGAATACATCACTCATCTCCGGTTTGCCGGCGATATCGTAGTCATAGCAAAATCGATGGAAGAACTCAACACGATGCTCGACTCAATCAGCTCCCTAAACAGGTGGGTCTTAAAATGAACACAGACAAGATGAAGGTCGTATTGTGTAATTCATAATTCCCATGTTGCACCCACCCAAGGTTTAGCTAAGAACTTTGTTCTTGAAGTCATTGATTCGTACGTCTATCTACCCCTGTAGTCCATTTAGGTCCAAATTAAAGAAAGAGGTCAATCGCCAAATCTAACTCGGCTGGGCAGCGTCCGGAAAATTGCGTAACGTCTTCTCGTCCGACATACTTCAGTGCTTCATGTCTAAAGTTTTCGACCAGCGCGTGTTGCCAAAGATGACTTATGGCACAGAACATGAATGCAAGCCGCTTTCAATTGGTCTTATTAGAGATCCACAGAGGAGGCAAATGTCCAGCAGTAGACGTCATATGGCTGATTGATAGAGGGATGACACACATGCCAAGATTCATCATCATCATGATCACTATTTGGCCCAAACGCAGGATGCTGCTAGTAAAAAGCAAAAAAAGTGCACATTGCCGCTGATGTGAAATTATAATAATATGATCGGGGCTAATATTTACTACACTGGAAAACAGTTTTCGAAAATTCTTTCTCCAAAACTGTGTTTAAGTTTAGACATAATGACAAATCTTAATTTAAAGTGTATTTAAATAAGCCGTTAAAAACATTAAACATTTATTGATATTGGAATGCATTTTAAATAGTATAGTATTTACAACATAAAAAGGCGGCTAAGTGACGTAACTGTTATTTAGGTTGGCATTTTTTTTATAACTGTAGCTTCCATTCAAATCATCACACAGTTACAGCGTGTTACAACTCTATAAAACGGTTGCACTTCAGCCAACCATTTTTTAGTGGAGCAAATGTACACAGATTCGATTTGGATAACCCGACTAAAATACAAAAAATGCAATTTCTATGCAACACCAATACCTAGAAGCCTTCTGTACTCATGCAAAAAAAGGAAATAATAAAAGGCAAACAATGGTATAGAAAAAATAACGATACGTCTTGCCAATTTCTAGAAATTTCATTTCCCACCTTTTTGTCCATATCTCAAAATTTGGTAAAAACACTTAGCCGTTTTTTAGAAATCGGACGGCAGATAAGCTGTGGTTACAAGAGATTTTATACACGTCATCGTTGATATTCACATTTTTTTTTTTTTTTTTTTTATAATTTAAATTATTGATCCACAGACTCCAGGGTCTGTGCCCTTTGTTGAGTAGTTACATTTTAAAGAATTCGACTGTACAATAGAGATTCACATTCTAAGTATATCTTTCGTAAAATATGCAGGAAAAAAAGTTTAACTTAGTTTAATTTTTCAACCAATTACGTCTCAATTGTTTCGTTTCATTATAGGAACATAATAAAATCGCAGAAGTTTCTTATTCATTAGCTACAATTGTGTGCTCTGGTTTATGTATTTGAGGCACACCAGTTTGATTGTGTTCGATTTTACTCTTAGTCATGAGTAATAGGAAATTTAACTTAATTAAATTTTAATAATAAAATTTAGCATACCAAATATTCTAGAACACTACAAATTGCCAATCTGTAAAATCTGTATGTTATATCTGTACGGTTTTATTATTTATTCATAACGGTACATATATCATTCTACATGCTAATTTATATGATAGTCTGTGACTAATCACCTGATACAGCTATGTCCACACATTCTAGAGAAATAATTTACTAAATAAAAATATTCCCTTGCATCAATTCCCCCCAAACTTTTCTTATAACAAATTTAAAAAATATGTTATCCATTTTTAGACACACAAACAATTAAGTTGCAAAGTTAGATTCAATTATTTATCTTCTTTTACCATAAATCTAACGAAGCAATCAAGTACATCAGTGTAAATTAAGATGCATCATTAGATAAACGAAAACTAGAGCTTTTAACACATTTACCAACTTTCTCTTTCATGCTAACGTCACTATTTTACTGTGAACATTTCCTAAAATGGGTTGCACTCACATTCTCTGTGAATTACGGGCACGATTGTTCTAAGTGTGAAACTCATTTCTCTGAGTGGGTATGTGCATTGTAACTTTGGAATGCAGCGCACCGTGGCGTAGTTAGATTTTTTTTGGTTTACTCTTATTTTGATTCAAGTTTTAGTAGGTAGGAGCGATTACAAATGAGTACGCTAGAAAGGAAAGTTCTAGAGTAAATTTTCAAAAATCTGCCGGGTGTTAAAGAGCGATAAAAGAAACGCGATTACATAAATACAGCTTTTTACCCGTCGAAACAGGGGAGGTTTACAAGTCGACGCGTATACCTATAGTCAAACCGCTAAACTCAGACATCGCCTGCGCGGTAACAGGGCAGCGGGTCCCCGGCGCCCGCACCTGTCTCAGTCCCCTGTGTCGTCTCCCCCGGCGCCCCTGTTACCGCGCAGGCGATGTCTGAGTTTAGCGGTTTGACTATACATATTATTTTTTTGTTTGACCACGCAAAACTTTTTACAGAGTGGTCAGATCTTAATTCTTTTTTTTTTTGGTAGATCACACTTCAAAAATGGTCCCATTTAAAGCTTTCAACATCGGCTCAGCCATTTTTGATAATTCAACAATTATATAAAAATTACTACATCGATCTGTACGAACTATTCGAATTCTGTACAAGGTCAAAATCAGTTATACCATTTTTGGGAAAAATAATTACTAAAAGTTTTGGTTTAAATTCCATGGCTATAAACTATACAAGATTATTTAAATAATACTAAAAGAAAAAAACATTGAAGAAGTGAGATTTTTTGTTCATTAAGATAAAACTATTTTGCATAACTTTTACATGTACATGTTGATTTCTATCGTCTTTTACAAAACAATAACCACTCATCAACTATTTATTACAATTTTTTTCGCTTGCACAGAAAAACTGTAACAATACCATAGGGCAGAAGTTTTGCCAGCAGATAAAATCGCACGAATTCATTTACATTTAACAATTATATTCCAAACAATAGTGGGAGCGTTTGTAAAATGAAAATTCGCAGTGTTGTGGGAAAGTCTGCAAATAATTGCAATACTGAGCACCAAGTGGTTCAAAGCACTTGGATCGAGTGCGTTTACGATTCAATTTCCCCCGATTTTGATGCAGACATCTTTTTCAAAACAATGAGTAAAGTCTGGTGCACACGACGATGATGAAGTATGAATAAAATAAAGTAAAAGTTTAGTTATTCCAACAGGTATAATGAGTAAATATGTTTCATTGAGTAGACCTTTGTCAGATATATCATCATCTCGTATGATGCATTTGCACTAGGCTAATGATTTATAAATAATGTACCAAAAAAAAAGTTGTAACTTAAAATACAATTACTACAAAATGTAAAGTAAGTATTTCTACTGTTTATTGATATACTTATAGTCAATTATAAATTAAAGCTGCTAACTAACATGTCTATCTGCAAAAACGAAAATATCCAACGAATGCAAAAAAAAAAAACTATCTATTAGCCTCTACAACTAATACAAAATAATATAAATCTCTTAGATTAATCATAAATCTTATTTCATTTACAATATATTTCTAGTTATCTTAACAGTGTGAGACGGCCTTACTAACTACAATGTAGATTAAGTACATTTCACTCAAAGAAACTGCGTAGTGAGTCAACAGTTTGCTACGAAGTATGTATGTCTAATTAAAAATTAACGAGAAGGTAATTTGAACGAAGGTTTAAAATGTTAAATTCATGGTAGAGGCGTGAAGGCCTGCTTGTGTACGGAGCCTAACGAATTCAGTGAGCCACGTGCAAGGACAAAGAGAAACTGCGTTTGTACTGAAATTCCTATAGCTTTATGGGTATTGTGAAAACCTGTGTGTAGCTGGGTCTTGATGTTTTAGTATGGAACATGGTTTAGGTTTGGGACAATTTTTAACTGATTGTACCGCAAGTTTATTTTATGGTTATACTAGCAGCCTCCCTATTTTTTCAAAATATAATATAGCCTTATGACACCCGGGGATTGCGTAGATTCCCAACAGTGAAAGAATTTTTCAAATCGGTTCAGTTGTTTCGGAGCCTATTCAATACAAACAAACAATCAAATTTTTCCTCTTTTTAACCGACTTCCAAAAAGGAAGAGGTTCTATGTTCGTGTGTATGTATTATTATTTTTATTTTATGTATGTTCGTCGATAATTTTGCCAATTGTTAACCGAATCGAAAAATTCTAGTTTAATTCAAAAGGGTATACTCCCGAGGCAGTACCATTTTAATTATACAGAAATCGGCTGAGCCGTTTTTGAAAAAAACAACAATAATGTAAGCAATTCGAGCGAAATATCCGAATTTTGTACACGATGAACATCGATAATTTCGCCAATTGTGAACCAAATCCATAAATGCTTTTTTTATTTCGAAAGGGTATACTCTCAAGGTAGTCTCAATTAAATTTTACAGAAAATCGGCTGAACCGGTTTTGATGAATCAAAAATAATGTAAACAATTCGAGCGAAATATTCGAATTTTGTACACGATGGAAGGCAGTTTTGCCATTTTTTGCGAAAAATAATTATTATTAATATTGGTATAGATAAAAACTGCGTTGCATAGCCATCGACTTGGCATTTTTTCCTTTTGATGCTGTTAGCAAAACCATTGTTATCAACAGCAGTAGAAGACCTAGGATTCTTGTTTTCAGTTTTTCAGTCATTTATTTCAGTCAGGGATTCTTACACAGTACAAATACTGTATAATCCAACATTTTCTTGTTTTATTAAATTATTGTAAATTTACAATAATTTACTAAAACATGAAAATGTTGGATCGTCAGCGTCACGTCGAGAATCTTACATTTTCGACGTGAAGTCATCTATTTGGAGAGACCTGCATGTTTGTGCATTGCTTTCTGGCATTCATTGATCTTGAAGATATATAAAAGAGAGAAACTTGCTTATGCCAATGTGGTTGGATCTTGGATGATTTAAGTCCATCCCAGGGTTGAACTAAACTGATTCCTAACTCTGTGTTGTTAGATACTTTCTAGTAATTAAAAAATCTAGTGATAATTAAAACGCATGAATTCTGAGCATTCAAAGTCCATTGAGCTAGTAAAATACCTACATCCAATCTCGGTAGTAGCGACAGTTCAATGGATATTCCAATGCTCCGGATTTGGCATGAATACTTAATATCCATCCCGTGGAACGAATACCTATGAATTTATATTCATACGCGCCCATCTAGTCATTTTTTACGTTTTCGACAACTAGATTTTTGTTCCCATCTTTTATTTACAACACAAACAAACCAGTTTTCTATTTATTTTAGGACTTCAGTCTGGAATATTGCAAAAAATGCCTAGTAACCCTAAGGGTATTATAAATATTGTAGGGAGGTGTAGTCTGGAATACCTAGTTAAATTTAGACACAAAGTCTTCATCGTAGATTTATTTATAGCGCTATAAATAAGATTGTGTTAGGCCAATGATTTTCTATCTCTATCTATATCTATCTTCTATGAATCGTGGTTGTTAGTCTCGCTAAAACTCGAGAACGGCTGGACCGACTGGGCTTATTTTAGTCTTGAAATATCCGTGGAAGCTAAGGGAAGGTTTAAACGGTGCTATTATATAATAATCGGCCAAGTACGAGTCGGACTCGCGCACGGAGGGTTCCGTACTGTATGGGAGTCCCCCTTAAATATTTATGTTATTTTAATTTTATTATTTATTATTGAAGGGAATATAAAACTAAATATTCTGTGAAAATTTCAAGAATCTACCTGGTACCATTATTAATATAGAGCGAAAAACGTCTAAAAATTCAGGTTTGTTGTATGGGAGCCCCCCTTAAATATTTATTTTATTTTGTTTTTAGTATTTGTTGTTATAGCGGCAGCCGAAATACATAATCTGTGAAAATTTCAGCTGCCTAGCTATCATGGTTCATGAGATACAGCCTGGTGATAGACGGACAGACGGACAGACAGACAGACGGACAGACGGACATCGAAGTCTTAGTAATAGGGTCCCGTTTTTCCCTTTGGGTACGGAACCCTAAAAATGAATCGTGGTTGTTAGTCTCGCTAAAACTCGAGAACGGCTGTACCGATTGGGCTAATTTTAGTCTTGAAATATCCGTGGAAGCTAAGGGAAGGTTTAAACGGTTAGAAAATATAAAAATATAGTGAGTAAAATAATAAAGACATTCATTTAAATTTCCCATACAAAATGTTCCTGCATGTAAAAGTTGTCATTGACAGTTGACAGATGGTGAGATGAAAGTTCACCGGGTCAGCTAGTATAAATATATAAATGAATCGTGGTTGTTAGTCTCGCTAAAACTCGAGAACGGCTGGACCGATTGGGTTAATTTTGGTCTTGAAATATCCGTGGAAGCTAAGGAAAGGTTTAAACGGTGAGAAAATATAAAAATGTAGTGAGTAAAATAATAAAAACATGAATTCTATTTTCCCATACAAAATGTTCCTGTATGTTAAAGTTGTCATTGACAGTTGACCGATGGTGAGATGAAGTTCACCGGGTCAGCTAGAATATTATATAAAATAAGTTCACTGTGCTTTAAAATTGTAGACTAAGATGTCTTGAAAGCTCTGGAAAAGATTTCTACATCTTTGTTTTTTAGACAAAAAAAAATGTGTCTCTGAGCGTATCTAATAAGTACGCGGAGAATTCCAGCGCTATGCTCGTACTCATACTCATAAATTGCGAAGAAAAGCTTTAAAATAAAATTAAACACTTTTTATTTTTAGCACAAAACACAGCATTTGCAGCCATAATCAATCAACTGCTAGGTTCCGCGTGAACCTGCATGGTCTCATCCAATTTTCCATAAGCCATTAGTCAGTCGTGCGGTTTAGTGACAGAAACACATTTATACACTTCACACTGTCTCGTTTTCGGCTTGAATGAAAATGTGGAGCTGTCTGTGAAAAATGTCGATACTGCGACTTTATGCCAAAATGCATCGTCCAAAAGATAAAATGCCATTGATAAATGTACAGGGAAAAATATTAAATTACTTGAAAAAATACCTTTTATAATATTCGATGCGTTATCAAGTGTGGTTTTTGAGTGAGTATACGAAACAGAGATATAATAAGCTGAAATAGCTAGTGCGTGTCGGAAGGTCTAAGGCCCGTTGGACCTCCTAAGCTTAGAAGGAATAAATAAAGGACATGTTCAAAACCAGGGCAGAAATATTATAATAAAGGCCATGATACAATTAGATTTGCTGCGCCTACATAGAATAAATAAAAGCTATACGAAACTGAAAATCCAGTACTTATTTACAATTTTCCCATTATCCAGACATGCGGCTACCTAACTCAATAAAAAAAAAATAATGTTTACCTTATTTTTTTATCGCGAATAAGTCCGCGCTTGACCACCAACTCGCCTGATGGTAAGCGACGTTGTGGTCGAAGATTAAGCACGCAGACCTAGAAGATACCTATTCACTCTTACCTTAAATCATTTCTTAACAATTTTTTCTTCATATATACATAATATTCTATTTTAGTACTTTACAATACAACACTCAATTTATATTTTAACTAGCAACACGCCCCAGCTTCGCACATGTGTACTATACATAATATAAACCTTCATCTTAAATTACTCTATCTACGAGTATTAAAAAAACCGCATCAAAATCCGTTGCGTAGTTTTAAAGATATAAGCATACATAGGGACAGACAGGACAGAGCGGGAAGACGACTTTGTTTTATACTATGTAGTGATTATGCCAGTGTATTTTTTAATTGGATTAGAAACTTGTGTAAAACTTTCCTTTAGGCAAACTCAAATTAAATGGCAAGGAAGCCCGTCTGTGTCCCGACACGAAAAAAACTTGCGTCAAAACTTTGGTACCGTCGCTGCTAAAAAGTTTCGTCTTGGTCTTCTTGGCAAAGTAAAAAGTATAGGAGAGCTTTCCGCAGTCTACCCATGTTTAAATTAAAATAAGACTTCATTTTAAACTGCGGGACATATTCTTTTACAAATTGTAAATTTACTATGGCAATTAACGTGGTTTTTGCACATTTTACTTTAAATATAGAAAAAGGAAATGACTCTTATATTGTTATACTGTTCACCATACGACTATATGTATAGGTATATATAGTTTCTACAGTAATACGGTCTTTGAGATCGTTTCCAGCGATAAGGCCGCCTTAGTGTTGCACTATATTAAGAATTTCACTGTTGTATTATTGTTCTTATTATTTTGTGTTTACAAAAAAGAGTTATTTGTTTGTTTGCATAACCGCGATGGCGCGGATAAATGTTTGCTATACAGTTTTTGATCTCCTCACAATAAATCAAGACTATTCAAAACCTGTGTTTCCCTATTCCCCATAGCATTGTTTCGTTATACCGTGGTTTTACCTCAACGTACCGTTTTCCGCGCGAGTGTACGTCCGTCAAGGTCCACGGGTTGGAACTGACCGGTCCCGACACACTCTGTTTGGCACTGGACCCCACCGCAAACCCGTTGTCTTCGTGACTTTAGAATAGGTTAACTGACACTACGTGATAAACTATGTCAGAGCTATTTTTAGTACCTAAGGTTCTTCAAACAATTTTTCGAAGAAAACGTAAGTGTGTAGGTTCATGTGCACGATATTTTCTAATTTTAAATCAATTTGAGTACAAGTTTTGTGTTAACACTGTTGCCGCCACGCACCTCAGTTGAACCTTCCACAGCAGCTGCAGCGGAAGAAGCTGCGGGTAGAAAACGAACAAAGTATGCAGCAATGGAACCGCTCTACGACTTTGTGCCTATTGCAGTGGAGACCATGGGCATTTGGGGGGCCGAAGCTAAGGCTTGGGTTCGCGAAATTGGGCGGAGGATAATAGCGATAAAGGAGGTGACCCCCGCTCTGGGTGATTCTTGGTGCAAAGGATGCCTATCGTTTTTTAGCGTGGTAATGCTGCTAGCATTATGGGCACCTTTACACCAGGAACAATCAGGGGCGGGTTATTTGATTTGTTAGAACATATTTGATTATGCCATTTCGTATAATTTTTGACATGTATTGTATTAATTGACTGATGATATTAAAGTTATTTAAGTACATTACCCTTTTTAGTTATTTTATTGCAAGAGCTTAGTTTTTTTTTAAATGCCATTTCATTTTTAACTACAGTCTAAAGGGATTTAGTCCGAATTTTTTTACGGGTAGTGAACATTGAACACCTCACCTTAGAACATTATTCTAGGCATAGCGTATTCATTGCGCCAAAACATCGGAAATTAAATCGTCAAACAAATATGATATTTTTTTAATGGGAATCGACAAGAAAACTTGAACAATCCATTTTGCTTTTCATTTGTTTCAAGGATAGCATTTCGATAGCAAATTAGGGCTCTCTTTGAGACATCATAAATATAAATTTGCATGAGGTTTATTCGATTGGCATTGAATGAGTGCAAATTGTCTCTATTGATTTGACACAGATACAGTTTCTATGTCTGCAAACCAAAATTAGTTGCTTCTTGTGGCCTTGTCTAGTGCGACTTCATTCGTGCTCCGCTCTAGATCTTTTTAGCTCTATTTTACAGTGACAAGTATAAAAATAAACAGTTTTATAATCTTTTAAATCAATAATACGTAAATTTCTAATAGAGACCGCGTATCGGCAAGCGCAGCGTAGCCGTCCACGGAGTAGGTAGACCCACGATGTAATCTAGAATGCAGGAACACACTGCATACAAGCTGCTTTCAGCCAGTTTTTTTGGAAAATCATAGAGGAAGTCTATGTCCAGCAGTGTGTTATAATCGAATGAAGTTAAATTCAGTTTCTTTTTTTTTAAATTCCATTAATCTCCTACGGTTGTTAGATGAATGGATAGAAATTGATTAAAGCATATTTATAACGATTTCGTGTCAAAATAAGCATTTGTAAAACTTGATTTCTTTTTGTCCTGTCAACCTCAAAACGTGCGCAGGCTTAATGAAATGTTGTAAATACCAATAACTCGGACAATAATCCCTGCATTACAATTGAGCGAGTCGACAATTGAACAGTTTTCATCCGACCCAATTGTTATGATTCCACTTGGTCTTTTATTTCATGAGCTCGTGCGAGTAACTCAGCAGTTTATGGGCGGCAGAGGGAGTGCATGTGGCATGTTTATGAGACGATGTGTGAGTTTCAATGGAGCTCATTGGAGTTATTGAAGACATGTATTGTTTAGCTTAGAGTACGATAAACGTGTGCCGGCAGTAGCTAAGTGTGCGCTTCTTTGAGCAGAATATAAGAAGTAATAACACTATATTCTGCCCGACTACACCATCGCACTCTCGGACACTTGAGACTTAACTTGGATAGCTTTGATTTCAAACTAACAAATTTCTTAAGCAATGCAGGATCACTAAAGTGGCAAGGGACAAATGGTCTAAAGTTCTACAGTAAAATTAAATGAAGTAAAATTTGAAATGAACATTGTCAACATAACATTGTGAACATAATTAGAATAATTGTGTCGTATAAAATAAAAAACTTTTTATAGCCATCTTGTAATTTAAGGCTTCAAGAGCAAGCTCTCTCACATCGAGCAAGCTAGAAAAGTGACGTATAAAATCCCCTTAAAGCAAAACTTGCTACTGTACTTATAATTTCAGAATTCATCTAATTAAAACGAACCCTTCAAAATATCAGTCAATTTATAAAATTGATCCGTAATTGAAAATGTTCCGTATTGCAGCTGCATTACATTGACTTTCAATATTTCGTTATTAAAACTGCACGTCGTGTATTTCAAAGGAAATAATGACGGAGTTTTCTTCCTCAGTATTGCGAAGTGTCGACGAAAACCATTAGATACGTGCTCAGCCTGTTATTACTTATTACAGTCGCATCGTGTATCCGATATGAGTTCCGTTAAATTAACAGGCATTATTTATGAGTTTGGTTAAACTGTGAGCTACGCATAAATGCAATTGAAATAGACATTACAAAGAAATAAACGTCATGAATATCGTAAAATATTGCTATGCTTGAACTAGGTTTGTTTGTATTCATGATGAACATTTCTCTATCACAAAACATAATGTCCACGTCATGCTGCCAAGTAGTCGTCTCTGGGAAAATCACTACATAGTATAAAACAAAGTCGCTTCCCGCTGTCTGTCCCTATGTATGCTCATATCTTTAAAACTACGCAACGGATTTTGATGCGGGTTTTTTAATAGGTAGAGTGATTCGAGAAGAAGGTTTATATGTATAATACACCTGTGCGAAGCCGGGCCGGGTCGCTAGTAGATGATAAAAGGTGGAAATAATATAACTACCCTGAACTTACCTAAATCCGCCGTCGCACTAATCTAAGGTACGCGACGTCGGAAGGGCAATCATGAAACTTAAGTGGAATTGAGCAGGACATGTTGTCAGGCAGAGTGACCGCAGGTGGACAAAAACGTTTACAGATTGGTGGTCCTGGCCGCGAAACGGTACACGAAGCGTGGGGCGTCTACAAGCTCGTTGGGTTGACGATACTGTAAAGTTGGTGGGTCCTCCATGGACAAAATTAGCACAGAACCAGGATGAGTGGCGTACAAGAAAAGAGGCCTATGTTCAGCGGTGGGCGAATACAGGTTGACGATGATGATGTTGAACTTACCTAACCAGACCGCTTTTAAAATTACCGTCGCTAAAGCGGTTTATATACTAACCGCTGAAAGCTATAGCAAATGAGCAAAATTGTTTAAAAAAGTATGCGAACCGTACGGTAAGTACGGTTTATAGATCCGACGGGAGGAGTACCATATCTCTACGACATCATAAATATTTTGTAAACGGTACTCTCGTAAGCCCAGCATGCCCACACTTTGTCCACTCTTTTTGTCGGGACAAAGTTTACATAACCGCAGCCGTGTCACGTTCTGGCCGTGACAAAAACATAAAAAACTTAGTAGCAGCATGCTAGTGTGCTTTTAGTGCGTGTTTAGTCCAGTAGTATATAATAATAATGTGTTCAAATCGCGAAAGTTTAAAAACAACATTTAGCTAAAATAATTAATTAATACTAGCTTTTGCTCGCGGCTTCAACCGCATAATATTAGCCAATGTCTCTCTGACCTTTAAACTATATTCATGCAAAAAATCAAGACAATCCGTCGCTCCGTCGCTGGGTGAAAAAGAAAAAAACAAACCAAGAAACCAACAAACAAACGTTCGGCATTCTAATATTAAAATAGAAAAGATTCATGGAATTATGACGAAGAGTTGTGGCTTTCTTAATACTTAGAGTAACGAATCAGGAACCAAGGTCATGTTACTTACTGTTTGTGCTACTATACGTGACCAAACCGCTTTTAAGAACATAACATACGATTAGACATAACCTACCCACGATGTTGTGACCATGTTTTTAACCGACTTTCAAAACGAAGGAGGTACATCTATTTTTATTATCATCCATACAATAGGGTTGTTGACTGGTATTGAATTAGTTAAAAGTACGAGTATTAGAACGAGTGAATTCTGCAATTAATTTTGATTCGTAAACTGAAAAAACAATTAAAATTGGCTAATCAAGTTCAGAGATAATAATTATAAGCTTATAAAATTTTGGTAGGGATAAATAGGGGATGCCTTGTCCTTTTCCCACAAAGCATAACATAGTATGCCGAATGTATAATATAACACTACGGGCCGTGACGCCATAGTCTGCTATAGTGAGCTCTTTATCTAGCAAGAAAATAAATATGATTGGAACTTCTTTATTTCAGAGTTGGTTTTATTTCTGTTTTCGATAATCTGCTCTGTTTATGGTAAGCTGTTACAAAAGGACATCAAAAAAAATTGTAAACTAGCCTATTCTTTGTAATTAAATTGAGAATGGTCCATTCCAGATTTAATCCTACATATGGACATTACAAATAAACAAAACATCATTTTCTCGGCTTCACAGTGGATAAAACGCATCTTTAAATCCAACTTCACATCGACTGTATCGAGTTTAACTTCTTTTAGAGAAGCGGTCACAAAAACTGTACAATTAGTTCTGCGTTTTGCGCACGATGCTTCAGCTCGTTCCACTTACATAACGAGGAGGTTTCTCATGCTTCGATTTAAACACCGAGGGGAGTGCTTTCTAATTCTGCTATGTAATAGGTCAGTGAAGTTCAACTTTTTTTGGGAAGTTTCGCTTTTAATGGCCAGTATTTTTTTAAATAGCAGATTTTTTACAGAATTCCAAAAAATCAGTTTGATTAAATTCGGCTAAAACTTTAATGCATTTTGTTAAAACAAAAAAGAAAATAACTTGCATGGAGACGAACTTTCACGAACGCCATGCCATGTCTCAGGCAAAATAGATTTTTTTATTTGGTCTGTGCTCCAGATGAGCAGTCAATTTTGTTCTGGGTAGATAAAACGTAACATAAAGATTTTTTATTTTATTTTTGTGAATTTAATTTGAAATGTTTATAATACCAAAATACGTTTTTTTTTTGCGCATTTTTCTCAAATACAAAACTTAACATAGAACACGTAGCAAACACGATTCATACAGAATCACCCTGTTGATTAGAACTGAAGCTTAGCTTTGGATGCAAGCCGTAAACCTACAACCGGCTATATTTGTTACTGTTTGTTAAATGTATTAGGGAGGCCTAAGTATGGATGTTCTGCAGCTGATTTAAAATAAACTTCCTCTTGGGTCGTGTCAAATTCCAAAATAGATTACTTATATTTTTTCACCTATTAGATGAAACATCCGCCGCGGACAACCAGCACACTTCGCAACTGGATGTGAAAACTGCTAAACACGGTTAGATTTAACAAAAACCCAAATCCCCAGAGTGCAAACAGTGTTTTCGTTCCGCCTCTACATCGTACATTTTCAACACTGCTTTAGGGATGTTCACTCTTTACTCAAGAGTGTCTTACACAAGATAAGGGAATGAGACCAACATTTTGATCGCCAGATTTAAATATTCCCAACAAATTCATATATCGCATCTCGGGAACTCTATTTTTGATACTAACTTATCTAACGGAAATGATTTCTTAGTCGCATGTAATGGTATCCTGATCGCACTAACATTCATTTTCAATACTCGCTCTGGATCTTACTCGGTCTCCTGACCATTGACTGCCTCGGTGGCTCAGTGATTAGTGACCCTAACTCCTGGGTCAAGGAGGCGTGGGTTCGATCCCCACCCAGGGCAAGTATTTATGTGATGAACATAGATGTTTGCTCTGTGTCTGGGTGTTATTTAGTTACTATCTATATATGTATGTATTTAAAAATATGTACATATAAGTAGTATATCAGTCTCTGGCATCCATATCACAAGCTTTGCTTAGTTTGGGGTCAGAGGCCGTGTGTAAGATGTCCCCAAATATTTATTATTTATTATTATTATTTACGCATACGTCTTTAGAGGACTATCGGTTCAAACCATCGATTTGGCATTTTTTTCTGTTTTAAAGTTCAAACCTACGTAAGTACGTCGCAGCTACAATAATACGCACATCATCTCCCTAGATTACCACAATTCATATTAGCTGATTTCTAATAAAATGCTAAGCTGATTTTGAATAAAAAGTAAATACTCAAGGTTACAGAGAAAAGCGAAAACTGCCTTTTCGTCTGCGTGACTTTTTTGAAAAGACGGCGTTACGGTACAGTGGCTTCTCTTTGACAATATCGGGCCCTGATTCCACCAAAACAGAGTGGAGAGGGGAAGTGAGTTTTAGTTTATGAGTTTATTGGATTGTGAATACTTCAGTAAGTCGTAATTTTAAAATTCATAAAACTGGGTTAGTCCTAAAACACCAACACAATCTCTCAATTTTTCTTCGCTTATCCAGCATTTCTGTTGTATGCTCTACCCTGCTCCACACTCTTCGCCCCGTTGCGGTGAACTCTAAGCTTAAACGAAGTATGGCGAGCGGTGTGTGGCAAATTGGCGCGTATCGCGTCATTCCGGAATTAATTTTGAGTAGAACCTGAAACGAAGTGTTAAATACGAGCGAAGTGTTAAATGAGAGTTTTCGGTCTATGAAATGGTAATGAATACAATTTCGTACATGAAGTTTATTTTGTGCGATCGCATGTTTCACACAACTTTACTCTGTCTATGTGGTGAAATCAAGTTCTTTTTATTTCTTTATTATTAAGTATTAGATTTAAGACGAATCAAATCAAACTAACTCAATCTAATCAGAGAGTGGAGATTCATATAGTAGAACTAAAACTACTGACATAGCCAATGGATAAATGGATATGGACAATGGATGCATTTTGAGCTCATGTTCACTTGCGGAGGGCTGATCACCAATAGGTTGGAGAAGTTCTCAAG
Organism: Hypomecis atomaria; assembly: GCA_964007245.1. NCBI lineage: Eukaryota > Metazoa > Arthropoda > Insecta > Lepidoptera > Geometridae > Hypomecis > Hypomecis atomaria. The sequence continues at coordinate 8,541,641 of OZ023296.1, read as the reverse complement.
TGCAGACCACGCATCGTCAAGTGCAGCAACGGATGTCCACCTAAACCACCTTCAAGATGGACAGATGACCTTATTAAGACCACAGGATCGCGCTGGATCCATCCCATCCCATCAAACCGGTCTTATTGAAAATGCACAAAAGAGGCATATAATTACTTAATCGTATCGAAGTTGTAAGTACGAAAAAGTTGCCTATAATCAGCAAAGTTTTGAACGTAATCATCCCGATAGACACTAAGTAAGTACAAACCATAGAATCGGCATTTTTTATGGAATAATCTTACAATTTCAATGTCGAATCTTGTAGGTTGTAGCATCAGACGCTAGCTTTGTGATAAAAAAAATAAACTTGGTGCAACATAGAGTTTGCAAAAACAGAAAAACAGTGACCATCCCGTTTCCCGCCACCCACAAAACCGGTCCTGGTAGAGCGGTGGAGCCGGTTGTATCAGTACAGAAAGTGAACTATGCAATACTAGAGGAAACGGATACTAGCTTCCTGGAAAATGTTCATGGTTATCTCGAGATTTTTGCTTTTTTATTCATTATTACAATACGAAATTTCACATTCGCACTTTTGTATCATATAGGATCAATAACTGTACCGTACCTTGGATGGACTGTGCCACACATGCTTTTTAAAAATAATTCACACATCTAGGCCTACCTTCAAATAGACTGGGTCATTCCACCAAGCTCAATCCATAAGAAGACAATATAGGTATTATGCGGTATAAAACAAGCGTATTCGTAACTTACTGTACGGATACACATATTTTTAGGAGTACTGGCTTCTGAATTTACGTTTAAATCAAGATTTCGCGACTTTTTTATCAATATATTTATTTCACCACCCCGACAACGGCGTATAATATATATTAGTATTTTACTGTGTTTTTCATTCATTCATTCAATCATTATTAAATAAAATGGGCATGCAAAAAGTGACAAATTAAATAATAATAGATATCTCATATTTAAGGCTGTCACTCTTCGAGAAAATAAAAAGCCTCTCTGTAGATCTTTATAATAATTGTAATGTTTCCTCGCAAAGCTCGTCTAGCTAACACCTTGTATTCAGTACCTAGTATCTAGTTAAAGCAAAGCAGCATACTTAATACCTAGTTCAAGCAGTACCTACCAACCTAGGCTGGCCTTGAGTTTGCATAGTTCTAGGATAAACCAGTTCCTTGACGTTTTCCTTCGCCTTGAGCACCTATCCGTGAAATAATGACCGTAATATTTTAAGTAACACACGATATGTTACGTGTTTCCGATATGCTATTAAGTACTGCCTATTACCATAAACTTGTCGTTTACTATAAGGTAAACGTACCAATGTACGGACGTTTTTGAACTTCGCCGACTTTGCAGTAATACTACGCTGTTACTAATAGACTTACAACAACAAAATGAATATGACCAGGTAGCGCATTTATCTGAGTTTTATAATAATTAAACTTTTTCTAATTTGTTATAGCTTTAATACGAATTAATATCCAAAATGTAAAAAAATACCCAAATGTACCAAATCGCGGACGATTTGTCCTAATGCGCGAAATGTCGTCCCAATTTCCGGACGCTATACGAATTAGAGCTCTATTTACTTTACATTAGGATTTAAATTGCCTTTATCTTGTATTATTACTTATTATTATTACATGATATTTTAGTTTAAGCCATTTAAGATCTCGTAAATCTAAGAAATAGTACTTTACATGCAATAAAATATAATATTTCAAACAAAACAATACTCAGATTATGAAAAAAATTTCTGAAACGTTAGGTAGTTAACACAATAGCACTGATATAGGAACCGTATTTAGTCCGTGGCAATATAAGCGGCTTTAATGATCCCTAAGGTAATGTGTTCAATCTTCCCATGCCAAATGAAATGCGTACTCTTATATAATTATATCCCACAGGTCCGTATTAGGCGTCTTAGGTGACACATTTGTGTAATGATGATCTCACTGTAACTAAATTAGATACCAGTCTCTAAAACAACCTAGTAGTATATTCAAACTTTTAGAACACGGCGTAATCGTACCTAAATATTACAGAAGTGGCGCAACATCTGGCGGTCGAAGAATTAATGCTTTTAGTACAAGTAAAACACAAGAAAGTAAAGTAGGATCTGACTCAAACGCCCACTGTACTGTGTGGGACTGTCTCAATACAAATGACAGAAGAAATGAAGTACTCAAATTCATCTTCAGAGATTATTCAAACCTAATAAACCATGGCGCTGAGTTTACTTTCGTAACGCCTTAGGCATTAATTATCGACATCACACTGGCTTCAAGCAATATCTCTTAAACAATCAATGAGTGGCGCGTGGCAACTGATAAATACTTTGGTTCTGAAGCACGAACCTAAAGCAAACTGACATGGCAACTTTTAGAAATGAACTCGAAATAGCTATATAGAAGAACCGCTAGATCAAAGTACGCAACTGTTGCCGCAGGAAATAGAGACCATGACAGAAGTCTTGATAAAGCCTTTGATAAAGAACTATGAAAAAGCTTGCCCGTTGAAAAATGATAACTTTAATTCTTCAGATCTAAAAAAACCGATAGTAGAATAATAACCATGCTAAGAAAAAAGGTCAGAAATCTTTTCAACAAATGCGCCACGTATTCAAGGTAAAGGTAAAAAAAGCTAGAAAACTTACGGAAAACGTATAGCAACTCTATTCAATCTAAGAGTGAAACTAAAAAACTCGGGCAACAACATAGCAGAAACGCTTTCTAAAGAGGGTACAAGAAAACAGGTTGAAGACGAGGCGATAAAACACTGTAAGCCGACAGCGTCGGAAGTTCTCAGGTTCCTGCGCCGTGATAACGAAAAAAAAACAGAATATATGGAATAAAAGGAAGGCAATCAGGCACTCTAAAGCTGCTTTCCTAAATCTGAATAGAAACACAACAACGACCCATTGAAGTTTTAGCAGCAAGACTTATGGTAGGCCTCATAACTAGTCACTGCAACTTAAATAGTAACTTGCACTAAGAGCTGAGAGCTTGAGAGCTGAGCGAGAGCCTGAGAACCACTGATAGCCAACTTTCTCGTGGCTTATCACAGAAAACACTAGAATAATTAACAGATTGCATGACACTTCTCCATTGTTATCAGTTTCGTCATCTATATCGTTATCATTTCATATACCATCCAAGCCACTGCAGCAGTTGTGCCAGTGGTCTAGCTAGAGCCACGCTTTTTAAAAAAAGAAATGCACAAAACACCCCACGCGGGACGAATTACGCCTCCACACAGAAAAAGAACAAATTACATAGTAGTAATTTTTCTTCTAATTTTAACTACTTATCACCATCACATGTATATAGAGGTATAAGAAGATTCGGTTGTAACTTAGAAAATCAAATTGTTTTATTATATTATAATCTTAATCCCTACTTTTTAGTTCTATAGTTGATCATTGTGTTATCTATATAATAATAAACTTTGTCAAAAAAATGGCTGAATCACGAGATAGATTTTAACTCTGACACTAGGACTAGCCACCCAGCCCATACGAACTTACTTATTTACTTTTTACTACTTATTTATGACAAATCCAGTGTTTGTTATTTTCTATGAAACACCAAAAGTTTAGTGTTTCATAGAAAATAAAAACATAATATCAAAATCTGAGCACAAAAAAATTTGCTTAAGATAATCTTTTAAACATTATGTAAAAATATTGAAGCTTATGCTTCAATATTATAATATTGTTTTAAATAAATATTATAAATCGATCAAAAAAATTTTCTTTGTCAGACAAGAGTAAGCAATACTAAAGCAGACAAGATACGACTATTGCTTGAATCAGTCCAAAATAATTCTAAATTAAAAGGAATAAGACGCAATCGAACTATAATAATTGCATTTTTCACGGTTTTTAAAACGATGTTCTTAAATGCAAGGAAAAATGAGACTTATTTCAAGGCAATAAGGTCGAGATCCGAACTTTGGTACAACGGGTATTAAAGAACTGATATGAGTCCCATTTCTCGGACGGAAAATGTGATTATTGTCCGTGCATTAGGACAAGTACGGGTTTAGTAAGTACCAGTAGGCGGATACACAAATATTATAAATAATCAACAAGATTATGTCTAGATTATAGGTTATAATATTGGGTAATTTATCAAAGTATCGTAATAAAATAGCACAGTTACCGTATCACATTACACGACTAAGAAATGAACTAAAGTTGAAGACAGGGTAGGCACCAGATTCAGCTACTGAATTAACAGATTAACGAAAATTTTACGACACCGCACTTTTGAGATCATTTGTTTTGAACACTATTACTCTACGTGTACAGTTTTGCCTGAATAATACTTTAAAAAATAACTAAGAATTCATTGTCATTCATAAGATTAAGTTAAACTTTCGTAGAAAATTACAAAAATTAAAAAACCGAGTAACGTCCGCGTTCTGGGACTCGTCCGCAATTACGTACGTTTACCTTACATGCAATAAAGTAGGAGGGCAATTATACATATTTTTACTACTTATTTATTTTCATTATTTTATGTAATAACTGTAAATTATCGACATTTAAAACGCGCATAGGTACCTCTTTATCGCATGAAATGTATCACAGTATCACGAACTCTCTTAATACTTTCTTAAGTTTCTTATGACACTAAAAAGCTAGCCCAGTCAAAAATTCAATAAACGATACAACTCATTTCTTAAAAAAAAAACATGAAAGATGAATAAAATATGCAACTACAGTACATTTATATGGCGTTGGCACTTTGTGCAATAAAGTACAATGAATATAACAATGAATATTAATATAACATCAATATCACATTTATAATAGTGAAAATTTTGAATCAAGAATCAACATTTTTTTTCCTAGTTTTATATGAACAGTGGGAATGTGCAACTCTGTGACTTAGTTTGTCTTCCACAAAGTCGAACTTCAGTTATTGAAGTAAATTAGGTGTAATCTAAACCCTACCTGTCTATCATAAGTCACATTAATAAAAAATCTAGTACTACGTATAAAAGTAAATACAAAAATGTTATTACCGAATGTTTACGAATCTCGTTATCTCGCTTTTCGCGTCTAGGTCGAAGTATTGTTGATAGGGGACTACCTGTAGATTAGATAAGCTTAATCTGTTGATGACATAGCCCAGTTACGCGCGTGGTCAGGTAGGTACAATACAGAAAAATATACTTTCAATGTTTGTTAACTTTTAGTTGATTGCCCCAAAGTAGGTACCTACCTTGTTTGAAGGGGACCCAAAAATCTTAAATACGATTTCATTAAAAAAGGATCTACTAGAAAATGTCTTAGACAATCTTTGTTGCCGATTATACGATTTGCTTTCATTTTTATTATCAAGCCGGTTTTGATAAAAACTATTTTTTACAAATAAAATTGAATTCCAAAATGTTCTTTGGAACTCACTCACTCCACTGGCACAAAGTTTCTTTCAGTAAAAAAATAAAATTGTGAGTAGTCATTGAATCATTTTTTTACGAAATAAGTAAGTACCACATCACAGCATAGTCGATAATTTACAAAGCAAGTCTATTTTTGAAAACAGCCTACTTCACGCCAAGTCTGATTTAAATTAAGTTGCCTAAAAATAAAACCATAAACGCCAATAACCGTAATCATAATAAAATCTTTATATCTGTAAACATAAAATAAACATCAAAGTACATAAAATCCGGGAAATCTTTCAATCTTTAGAGGCTAAAGATTACGACGCGTCACGTACCATACAACCACATTACGTGTCAGTCTCATGGAGTTCACGTGTGATTCATCACTCTGACCCACATCACGCTTTACTGTACTGTTAGACCGAAATTAGCGACACTTATTTACCTTTCTCAGGCACTTTTGATATGGGTAGTTATTTATATCCTCACAGGCTGTTGTCGTTCCCATAGATTACGAGCTTCGCAAACTACTATTTCTGCAACAGCACTCAGGCTTCAATTAGGTTTAGAAGATATTCAGTTTCTGTTTTCATCGCAAAGCAATCGTAAGTGCATTACATCCCCGCTATTTGCGTCCAGAAAGCTTCAACTCTAATACGAGTTAAATTTCAGCTCGGATCGTCTGAACAAGGAAGTACGAGTACAGAAGAAAATCCAATAAAGTATTTATTGACAGAATGATGAATGTTGAATCAGGCTTTACGGATATAGAAAATACGAAAATAAAGGCTGACAGGTTTTGGTTTCGTATCGTGGGATGTTATTTCGTTCGAGATTGTGTTCTATAAGCTTCTCATTGCCGGTCATAATCACAAACGCTCATGGCCGAGGAAAGCCGTCAACATGCCATTACAGCGGTCTCGGAACGTTAACAGGCTTAAATGACCGGGGGTAATGACACGGCAGATGCCTTGGACTTGTGTAAATTGTATCTTGTTCATATGTAGATTATAAGATAATAGCAACAATGGTAGTTATTAAACCCAGACGCGAGTAATAGGTTGTTAACTCAAAGCTAGCGATGCTCGAACTAAGTACGTTGTTAACGATAATCAATATCTGTATTACTGTTATATCATGGAGGATATCAGACGTGAGCAATTTAAGCCAACATCTCCATTATAGTACAGTATCTGTGCTAAATTAAGATCTTCGTTTTGCGAACTAGTGATGAAAGCATCTCACGCATTGCTGGGCAATTCAGTCGGGGCTATTGAGCTGGAGATTCGTTTCATACCCGTTCTATTCAAGAGCATTCAACGCTGGAATATGTGATAAATATATATGTATATTTCCAGATATGTAGTAAAATGTTCAGTTTGTATATTCAGAGTAGTTTAGGATACGTTGGTAGGCTGTATCCGGATCTCAATTTGAATACTGTAGCCACAAATGTTAGAAACCATGAACCTTATTATGGAGGAATTTAGAGAAAATAGTTGTTGTGAAAAACTATCGTTATTCTGGGGTTCTATATTAATTACCATCGTTTTAGCTTAACGTAAGTACTTTAATTTTTAGACTGAATAAATCCAACCCACCTTGAGAAATTTACTTTGAAGTTCTTGTAAATTAGTAGATTTATTTCGGTTCCGTTCCAAATATTTTGTAATTCTATAATATATAACATTCAGTTAAGCAATATTTTGTTTCATGTCGTTTGATCAAACCGCCGTCGGATGAGAAAGTCATGCATGGATGCATCCAACATAAAATGCGATTCGTTCGTATATAACTTTCCATGGATTCCTCCATAAAACGGTTCCAATGAGATGATTTATTTCGAGATCTCAAATTTTATTCCCGTGGATGGTCATATTCGATGAGCTGTAGCAAAGAAGTAAGAATTTTATTCCATTTGATCAGACTGTCGGATGAAACGCCACGCTTGGATGCTTCCAGAACAAATGTGGCAGAAGACTCGATTGTTCCAGGAAGGCGGGTCTCTGAGGCAATGTCTACCGTCCCACCTGTAATTCAATGTGTAACGGATGACAACGGTTTTTGCACAACTAGGCCTTGGTTTGTCGCGGCTATCATCGCGTCCAGTGAATTAACCAGGTTTCTAATTGCAGATTTGTGTTGGTCGGCTGCTTTTACCGTACCTGTTGTTACGTTTCATTAATGAAGTGTAACTTTGATGATTCACGGTTCCTAACACGTTTGTTCGTAGTAGCTAAGATAAGGAATGTGCGGATCTGATAAGAATACCAAGTGCAACATGATAAACGTGCAAACAATGTGATTTTTTTTCATCGTTATTGATTGCTTTTTCATTTGCTAGGCTCATTATCGATTGTCAATAAGTGATACCTACTTACCAGGTAAAACATTTATGCAATTTGTTTATTAGTACCTACCTATAGCACTTATTTTTTTTAAACTGAAAACTTACGGGTATCAAAGAAAATGTTAAAATAAGTCACCATAACGATGCTATTTTTAAGAAACCAAATTTGGAAAAAGAATAATTACCTACCTATCTCATTTTAATGGTTCGTAATATTCACTCACGATTAACATAAAATGTTAAAGAAAATTGTTATTTATCGTACACATGGTAACTCGAGATACGCATTACAATACAAATGAGAAAAGTCCTTGAAAATACCCGAACTAACTTATTCAAACGAATTTATTGTACAAAACATAACCTCAAACGTAAGTTGAGTGATGAATCATATACCTAATCAATATTACTGACAAGAAAAACATTTTTCTTTCGAGGATCAAGATATTCTAAATCATGTTGTGGAACAATTATAGGGTTGTATTCCCGGTTATTAAATTGATAAGCCCAGAAAGTTCGTTAAAATCAGAGTTTAAAAACTTACCTGTTATAGCCAGCAGAACCGCCAAAGCCGCCACACCTGTCGCTCCCGCCCGCACGGACCTCATCTTGTCTCTTTTCAACACGCTATTCGTTTGCGTCCTCATAAACAAAAAACAACAACAGACAATTCAATGCTAACTCTTCAGCAGGTTCTTCTTCAGTTCTAAACAATAAACTATTGCACTCGCGTTTTGTTACACTTTTCCGTACTAAGTATATCTTTCGATCAAGATAATACAGAGACCACAATTGCACAAGAAAAGTGTGTAAAATTAGGTAAAAAGTTTGAAAACTGTTATTTTTGAGTGAGCACTAGAGCTCATTGTGATGTTTTAGTGTGGTAGGGTAGAAGTCCTGGGAGTTGTGATGAGAAACTTGTTTCGTGAGTCGTTAGGGAGTCGGCGAGAGAGCGGCGTACGTCCGTCCTCCGCGAGCACTCGGCAATACTGTCGCGCGTCGGAGGCGCCACGCCGCGTCGGTGGCCGGATCGGAAAACTAGCAGCGTTGCAGAAGGCAGCGTGCAAGGATCGAGACTAGTTGCGCGCACTTCATTAGGTTATTAGCCTAGCATTGCATTGCAGTTGTTCTACTCGTATGAGGTTTCTATACTATTGTTTTTAATCAATGGAGCTCAAGCTGAGTAACTGTTCATTTATTTAATTATTTAAGGGATACTGCTCTGAGGAATTAAATTAAATATAATTACATGTGGTTTTTTATCAATTTCATACCCAAGTACTTGAAAATAGCATTTGCCTCTGCTTTGCCAACATTTTATAAGGGCTACTAAATCAGCGTAGGTATATTTTTCGTATCACCGTACACAAAATATTCATACATACTCGTAGCTGGTACGTAAGTACCTACAACAATCGCCTTTGCTCGCGCACTCAATGACAATTCTTACTTTTATATTATTTTCATACAATTTTCTCACTCGACTTAGCTACTATATTGCCATAAATAAAAACAGAATACCTATATATTTAGAATATTTCAGAACTCGAGAATATTACACCCAATTTTTCTTTCTTTCCTTTCCCGTCAACAGTGGACGTAAAAAAAAATTACGATTGACCGATCCATCTAGTTCGCGAAACTTATGAATAACAAAATATTACAGAAATTCGATTCGATCGCCGAAATATCGACACCTGATACTGAGGTTCTTATGAATTATTTATAACACGATAACAGTAAGTATCAATATGTAAGACGTACCTACAAACTTAACACTGACTTGAGACCACATGTTTTTTAAAAATTGTATTTGTCCACAATAGGTGTAGATACAGAAACCACTTCGAAAACGAATTTTTATTGTGTACCTAAGTAGCTGTAGGTTTTCCTTTATTTCCGCATTAATTTCGACACAAATATAACAATTCAGTGACCTCTAAGCTTTATGTATAATAATTAAATATATAATTTTATTAGTAAGCTACTTAGCATCACTCGGTAAACAAAAAACTTATTTCATTCGAGAGGTGTTGGCCAGAGGTTGCTGGGGTTTGCGACTCATGAAAAGAAATGCAGGAGACCTTTGCCCAGCATTGGGACAGTATAAGTTAGAAAATCGCGTTTCCTCGGAAATACCACATTTGCAGAGAAATTTACTTTTTCATGGAGCATCATCATACAGATCTAACCCTTTGGTATACTCTTACTTCTTTACTTACTACAATTTCCTAAAATCGCTCAACAGTTTTGTTTAATAGTCCATTCAGTGTATTAGTACATGTAACGTTCCCTTGCGTGACTGGGGCATAGAAACAGTATAGGTACACGTCTGTATCGTCTATATATAGCACAGCGTATTCGCACGACCTGTCAGAGGAAGCTCTACCTATAGATAAATTGACAAAGATTACGAGCTACTTAACTAGAGTACAATAGCGAATGAAATGCTTAGGTTAGCTGCCGCCTCGTATCAAATCAAGATGGCAGTGTACTTCCCGTTGTAGAATGACTTCGTTAAAATATAAATACCCAAACACAATATAGGAGTCTGTACGTTGCTCTAAAATGCTAAGATGTTTGCAGATTTTTATTCTAATCATTCTATATAATATTCTATTTCCTCTCTTGTACGTTTTTTATTCAAATTTTATGGCTGTTTAGTGAGTAGGGACAGGTACGTATTTTTAGGTATCTACAATCTAAATAATTATTACGCCTCAGCTGGCCGAATTTTGAGATTTGAGATTTTTTGTAATTGATGTAATCTGATCTTTAAAAAAAATAGGTTTCCTACCGAAGAACTTCATATTCATATTTGTTTATTGCATAATTAATATGGGTTTACAAAGTACTTACAAAATAAACTTGACATGGTTAAGCCTCACAAATCTGGTCTGGTCTGGTGCAATAAATATTCAATTACTAAAACAGACCTAGATACATAACGTAATTTAATTTAATTTATTAATTAATATACCTACAGTTTATTTCTCTATGATGATGAGTAACTGTAAGTGTCTCCTTGGTGCTCCATCTCTCTCTCTCTATCATCTTTACTGAGATTTATCTATCATAGCAACAGATATTAACAAATAGTCGTTCATGTACCTACCTCTAAAACTCACATCTAAAAGCTTTGTTACAAAATGAAAATGATAGAGCCAACTTAATCTGTTCATTAATTATTGCCTCGAGAATATGATTGCGCATAACTGTAATAGGTATTTATCTTTGACATACCTACTTAGAAAACTAATTGTTCGGGGGCTGAGTTAATAAAACAATTAAGGTAAGTAATCTTTTAATTATCAATTCGATAAATGCTTAATAATTTCATTTCATTGTCAGTTTCGTACCTGTAATGAATAGTCGATAACGTTATTAATGACTGGATATTAGTTTCATACAGACGTCTATTAACTTTCTTCTTGGGTAATTAAATTACTTAGTAATGTTTATTTTAGGGGTTCACAAGTAAGGGGTAAAAATGAAACAAGAAATATAAAATAATTATCAACTTATTATGCTAATACGTACGTTTCAGTGAATAAAAGATACTTCCGTAACACATGTCCTGTCACCACACATTTCGATTTGGCTCGCTTTTGAAAAAGCCTCAGGACAGATCGGGATAAATTAATTGAAAAGGGATCATGCCCAGCCCTTGTTTTGACTGCACAAATAATAGAGCTTTGTTTATAGTAACAGTAAAACATATTTAAAGAGAGAACTATTTAATTTAATAAGCTTGATGTTTGAAATGCGATACCTAATTATTTGTAGAGTTTCGTGAAGGAAAAAATAAAATTAACTCTCATTATTATGATATTACTCTAGTAGGTATCTACTCGTACTAGAGTTTCGCATGAGATTAATTCCCAAATTGCAAAAAAGTTAGATAATTAACTGTCCCAAACAAAAATCCATTGGCTGTACAAAATGTATGTGAAAAGTATTTTTCTCGGCCGCAAAACACGCTAGTCCCATTGTAAAAATTGGTCAAAAGTATATACGAGTAAATACGTATACTTAAAAGATTTCAGTGATACCCTTGGCTTAGAAGTTCTGATTTTTTTTCTATCAGTTCATTTACAGTTTGTTTCTAACCCAATTTGAACTGAAACTATGAACGTGATGTATGAATCATATAATAATGTTATATGTGTGTAAGTGCACGATTTTAATTCCACAGTAAAACAGTAGGTAGCTACAATTTTTCTTTTAACGGTGCGGTTGGCGTATTTCTAAAAATATTTCTCGGTAAACCACAAAAAAGCCGAAGCTGATGAACAATTCTGCTTATGTGCCAAGTCACCCTACTGCTCGTATGAACTTACCGACCAAATAGAATTAAAATACTCCCCGAATACTGATATGAATCGCTCTATTAAACAGCCTCTGAGCAAATAAAATACGATATCCTATCAATATGGTAGAAAGTTAAAAGCTTAATATAGCTCGCTGTTTGATTTCTGCTTCAATTTACTTATGATCACGATTTCATATCAATTTTAGTGGATAACATGATATCTGAATTTTATATGACAAGTCATTTTCATTTTGTAGAATTGTTCGTCCTCGTTTGATATAAATAATTAAGTTAAATAAGTTTTTTTACCTCTTTTCTTACAAAGAAGGTAGAGTTCGGCAGCTATTATATTCGTACATTTTGGACGATATAATATTATCGATAGGTAAAGATTAAAAAAAATAATTATAGGAAACACGTTGTGTTATAATGACTTTTTATCTAACGAACTAATACAAATATCATAAAAAAATAAAATGTAGATCTATTTCTTATCAAATGTGCTTATAATTATCTCAAATAAAAATTTTACTATACAATACCGTCAAATTGAAAATTCTCGTTGGTATGTTTTGAAGCTGTTTGAAAAAATGGTTACACAAAGGTCATGGGGAAAAAGAGACATTTTTAAGTGTGAACCATTTTCACGTTTGTTTCGGTTTTTATTACACCAAAACGTGTAAAGTAAAAGCTATAAGCGTAAACCGGCGTGCGGAAATTTAGCAACCGAATCCGGCGTTTGGGAGTGTACACCTGACAACGCCGCGGCGGTTACTATGACAGTTCGCCGAAAACGAGGGTCGCAACATCCCCGCAGACTAGCGCTACTGTGAAAGTGATGTTGAAAATAAATACTTACTTTAAAAGCGACACAGTCAAATATTTTAACTATTATTTTGCATATGTACTAAAACCTGTAAAAGGGGAGGGGCGTATACTGAGACTAAAGTGTACTGGTAATTATGCATAAAAAATAACGCTTTACACCACACAGGTATTTTCTCTACTTGGATTCCCTGTATAAATAGTTCAATAAATCAAAAATTGTCTAACTAACTCGATAATTTCAAACAACTGATCTTCTGTCTATTCATAATCGTGAGCTTATTGATAATTTGTTGGTTTATCTTGTCTGGATTTTATGTTAATTAGGAAAATGAAAACTATAAGTATTTTTTTCATAATCTCGTTTTTTTTAAATTCTCTTGTTTAAACATTTTAGCAGCCATGAAATAAACCAACCCAAAATATTCATAGATTCCTCAATTAGCTCTACTTAAAGGTACAATTTTAACTTAGAATGTTAATTCCTTTTCAAAAAGTCCGTTCCATTCTGTAAGTGTTTACAAACTACTGAACTAAAAACTATTCTTATATATTATTCACCTTCTTACGCGTTAGGTAGGTAATTGTCCGGTCGATGGCCATGCCTAATTGACCACGATACATTTATGGTTTCAACCAGGCTAATTCTCAATGGAAGGTGTAAAGCGACCTAGTTTACTTTCGACAATACATTTCAGACACAAATAAGTGTCAAAGCTATTTGGGTATACCCATTCGGTCACAGAGTCTTAGATTTTTTAAGCAAATCTAAGTTCGTGTTCGATATGGCGTATTATTAAATGATTTATACCTACCACCCAGAAAGATATTCTGCGGAGCATTAAAGCATCAAATAATATCGATCACTTTCCCTCTCATTTTACGATTTACTTCTTCTTATAAAGTATTTAAATAATAATAAATAACTTCTAATTCTACCGTTTCAAATACATACCTACTTTTAAAAGTAATTTTGAATTTGCGACTCTTTGGCTAAAATAAATAAGTGACGTATAAGTATATAGTTTACAAAACTTCTACATATTTTTAGAATGCAGACGTTCTGTAAACTACGTAATTTTCCCAGATATTTCTGATACGGATTCATCTAGATAATTATTTTTCGGCAAAAAAGGCACCACCGACTTCCACCGTACAGAGTTCGAATGTTTGGATGAATCGATATTACATCCATGTACATTATTATTGATTTATCAAAAGCGACTTTTAGAAGAAGAAAAAAACGAATTTTAACGGGACCATCTCGGAAGTATAAAAAGATTTTTTTAAATCAGTTCGCAATTGGCGAAAATTTCGATGAACACACACAATATACATACAGACGAACATAGTACCTCCTCCTTTTTGGAACTCGGTAAAAATAGAGTTTCAGAGTAGCCCCGGTGTCTCGGCGGATTACCACCGGTCCAGTGGCTTCATCCCGAGCCACCGATATCGTTAAGGTTACGTGAAATATTGTAGCAAAATTCTAAATATAGCAATACTGAATCGCGATCATGCATGAAATTAAGGGATGACACGAGATCAGCCAGTGGTAAATACTGCTTCTCGATTTCGCGAGCGTTATTGGGGTGTATCGAATTGTCCTTGTTTTTTTTGCTATTTATTTTTATACGATTTCTTTGTAACTAGTGACAATTTATAAATAAAACTCGTCATCTCTATTGATCTAATAGGTGCTTTGTAATTACATGAAGCTTCATTAGGAACTTTTATTTCTATTACAATGTGTACCTATATACTTGTAGTACAATTTAGCTTCGTGTAAGTACGTAATTAGTATTCCAAAGTATTTTGCCCTTTAAAGTTTATGTGACTAGTTGGTGAGCCGCAAACTAATTTGGAGGGCTTGGAGGCTTTGTAATCAGTATCTAATTAGATTGGAACATTTTACAGGCTAGGGACCTATTTCGTTGTAATAAGTAAAGTAATACCTACCTACCTAATTCTGTCATATATTTACATTTAATAACTAAACTATACATAATTTTTGTCTTTCTGAGCGTCGCGGTGGACGCGACGCGTGACCAAAATGCTGGTGTTTATTTGTCTCAACGCATAAGCATTGCCATTCAGCGTGGCAATGCAGCCAGCATGCTGGGCACGCTGCCAACTGGCAGTGGGCTTGAGCATTTGGATTATCTTTAGACCTTCAAAGGTATCTTTTGACTGCCTCGGTGGCTCAGTGGTTAGTGAACCTAACTTCTGGGTCATAGAGGCGTGGGTTCGATCCCCACCCAGGGCAAATATTTATGTGATGAACATAAGGATTTGCTCTGTGTCTGGGTGTTATGTAGTTACTATCTATATAAGTATGTATTCAAAAATAAGTATAATTATGTAGTATATCAGTCTCTGGCTGCCATATCACAAGCTTTGCTTAGTTTGGGGTCAGAGGGCGTGTGTAAGATGTCCCCAAATATTTATTTATTTATTTATAAAGCAACAATTATTTGCCCAACGGATTGGCAAGTTGAAATGGCAATGGGCAGGGCACATAGCGCGGAGGACTGATGACCGATGGGGTCGAAAAGTTCTCGAGTGGAGACCACGTACCGGCAAGCGCAGCGTAGGACGTCCACCCACAAGGTGGACGGATGACCTCATTAAGACCGCAGGATCGCGCTGGATGCAAGCCGCTTCCAACCGGTCTTATTGGAGATCCATAGGGGAGGCCTATGTCCAGCAGTGGACTTCTTATGGCTGATGGATGGATGGAACAATTATTTTATGTAGTTGCAGTGTAGTTTTGTTGTGTACTTAAAAAGGCACTTTTGCCCGTTAAAAAAAATACTATACATAATTAAGCTTACTAACAGACACCGAGACTAGCCAAACGGCCATTATTTTCCTTTTTAACCGACTTCCAAAAAGGACGAGGTTCTATGTTCGTCTGTAAGTATTTTTTTTGTGTATGTTCATCGATAATTTCGCCAATTGTAAACCGAATCGAAAAATTAGTTTTTGGTTCGAAAGTAAGTAATACTCCCGAGGTGCTTACATTTAAATTTTACAGAAATCAGCTTAGCCGTTTTTGAAAAAAAAAATTAATGTAAACAATTCAAGCGAAATTTTCGAATTTTGTTCACGATGGAAGGCGGTTTTGCCATTTTTTGCGAAAAATAATTATTATAGACTTAGCGCAAGGCCTTGGTATGCCATAACACAGGTTATTCCTAGTTTGGGTACCAAGGACATTCTACTTGGAATGTTAATCACTTTCTCTATACCTCATTGATCGGATGTTGTAAAGATTCAATAAATTTATTTATATATTCATTAAGAGCATTCATACCTTACTATGTATGCTCATAATGGCCGGGTGGCTAACCTACCTGATAATACCTAGGTTGGCACTACAGTAATTTTATTAGGTAAGAACGTCCTAAAAGTAGCCACAGCTACACTACTAGTTTGTATCAGCCGCTGCAAGTGCTGTTGGCAGTTTCAGTTGGCAGCTCGGTTCCAAATGGCACCTTTATACTTTAAGATACACTTTGTAGTCGTTCTTAATTACAGTTCTCACTACTAACAATGCACAATAAGTCCCAAGTTATTTAATAGCTGAACACCAACTATCTAAGTAGGTGCTTGTTTACTGTCGACTTGGGAGTAAGATAAAATAAAGTTTTACGTGATATTACGCAGGGAATGTATAATTGTTCTGAGTTATGAGATTCAGTGTCTTATTATACATAAATTTGTAATATAAAATGTTCTGTTCATAGGTATATACGAGTATATATATATTTCGTTTAAAAAATCCTATTTAGTATTACACAAACAATATATAATACATATATAGGTACGATGTTTCCCTCTGCAGAAAATCTCCGGACAAACTTAGAAATAAGGCCATAAAACAGCCCTTAATTGCCGTAACAGTCAATAGGGGATTTTGGATGCGACAACAGCTCTCTGGCTAGCAGGGGATGATCCGAAGAATTTACCCAGTCACATAATTTTACGCAAGTTCGTATAGACCGCGGGTGGTTAGTCCTAGTTTCAAATTTTTGAAGCCGCCTGAAGGCCTCTGACATGGCTAAACGGTAAAAACAACCGGGACTTACATTTTCGTGTCATCTGAGCCACGGTAGCGCTCAGTTGTAAATGCCGCCGGCGGTCACCCATACGAAGACTGATGGTGCCGAAGGTTGCTTAACTTTGGTGATCGCACAAACACCTATTCAAACTACGCCGTGAGCGTACGCTATGAGCGTTACGATTAATTTTATGATAAAAACATGACAAAAAATTGTCGGTTAAAAAATGTTGAACTTTGGTTGAATTTTTTTTTTTTTAAGTGTGTAAATAGCAAACAATAATTATGAGTTTAAAAGTTAAAGGAGAGATGATAGAAACTTAAAAAGTATAGAAATCATCATGTGTGTTAAAGTTAACCAGTGCTGGAGTAAAATAAACATTAAGAATATTTTTGTCGGTACTCGCTGTGTCTCTTATTTGTTAGATTCAATTTTATTGTATACGTACTCGTATTATTCAATCAAAACTAATTCAAAATCAAATCGTATAAATCTTCGATGATCCCACAAAAAAAAAACACATCAATTGAAACTTTATTCACGAAGCTTTTAGAGCATTGTAAGCTATAAATAATTTATTGAATATCAAATCTATTCTGCCTCAGAAACGTGTAGGAAGAGCTCATGTTTGACGAAGCTTAGTAGTTCAAATAGCACATTCCACCCGTAACACTAAATATTCAAACTACGTAGCCGTAGGAAACTCAGCCTTAGGTCCGAATTCCACCAAAGTGCAGTGGCGCGAAGATGTGCTGATCTGAGTAGATAGTTACCGAGTAGGTAGCAGATGTTATAGGCCGAAAGCCCCTTGCAGAAATGCCGTATTTCTTAAAAGGCAATTCACACAGGAGCAGGAATGGCAAGAAAACGATCGCGATCCGGGACGGGAACTTTTTGTAATACATATTTGAATGTGTATGCAACCTGACACATCACAAGCGGGCGCGATCCGGCGCTATTGCTTTGCACTGGACCGCTATCGGATCGCTTTCTCGCGGCGCCCGCCTCTGTGTGATCCGGCCTTTAAAGAAGAACAAAACCAAAACTTAGCTTCCAAAATTTGGTCCCGGATGTTCTGTACAATATAAATTGTACAACAGCAGGAAATGACACTAATGGTTATGATTTGTTTCTCACTTAGAAAATATACCATTTGTGCTGTCGTCAACAGTGGTCACACTGTGTGCAACGCTCTGCGGGTCTAAAACGGTCACTTTGAGCTATTCAGTGAATTCACAACATTTGGATTAAGTCACAAATACATACTTATTCGAAAAATGGATTTCATCATTATCACTTTATTTCATCCCACTGCAAGGCATATAAGCCTCCGCTTTAATATGCAAAAAACTTGTAATTCGAGCAAGGAGAGGCCGTATTAGACCCACTGCTTATCTCGACACAGATGTGCTTTAGTGGAGTATGGACCCGAATTACGATTCAAATTCCTCGCTAACCCTAATTAGGGAATCATTAATCAATACCCAGAAAAGCCCATGAAAACTTTATTAATTCCAATTGGAACAGATACAAAAAGGGTCAAACAGGCCAAAAGGGCCGCTTAATCAGTTCTGGGCTCAGACCGATCCCATCCTAAATATATATTATTAGAATATACGACTTCCGAACTTAATTGAGCTTGCGGAATTTCGAATACGGCCATAAAGGAATACCGCGCTTTCCATTGCATTAAGAAGTTAAAGGTGCGTTGCTTTGGGATAGTTACTTGAATGCTGTTCGGTAAACACGCACATGCTGCTAAAATATTTTGCTCTCTCTTGAACTTACGCGATTTGTACATTATTCTTATAATACGAGACTAATCGCGCACTGAATTTACGAGATTTATAAAATACCTCAACATCCCGCCCGACGTTTCGCCCACGTAGCATCAGTAGAAACCGCAAATTATAAAAAATGCTCTGTTTGCTCATAAGACCGTAAACGCTAGTCGATTATTTGAGATTGAACATGCTTATCATAAAGCTTTGAGTGTCATAAGATCGTTTAGTGATCACCAACATTTATTTCATCATACATCTGAATGTAGATACCTACATATACGAGTATAAACTTATATCTACGTCAACAAAATATTCCTTTGCCAATTCTGCCTTAAAAATTACTTTCACGCTACTTACTCATTCGTCATTGACTGATAAATGCTACCTGAGCCGTGGCTATTACCTATCATTTTTATTTAGCTCCATACTACTTGTTCTATGCTTTTATTTAACTCATTAATTATTTAGCAAAATACGCACAACGCAACATTGTTTCCTTTCAGCAGCATCCTCTAAAAACAGTAACTCAAGTTGATTAGACGCATCAAATAAATTGTGCCAATAAATTCAGTGCTTAACTACGAGCAACTGCTGGGAAAAGATAAGCCTTTACTCGCTTTTACCACTAATTACATGAAAGCAAAGCCTCTGAGAAAGATTAAGATGTGTCCGTACCTTAGTTTTAGGTACAAGTAAGTCCGCTTCTTTTTGCTATCTTGTACTGTTGTGAAACGAAATCTAGTTTTGGATTGAATTCTTTAAAATAAAATTATGGTAAAGTTTATTTGTAAATAAACTTCTGTACCGACTCTGGCTGGTTATATTATCTATAAATAATAGCAAGCTACTTGAACATAATAAAATTAAGATCCTCTTTCAATCTCATTCTTATTACTTTCGAATCTAATCCTTTCTAGTCAGAATCTGCATACGAGTATTTCAAAAATTATGTCGGTTAAAATAATCTAAAAGATTACGATGAATCAGAAGTTTACTATGTATTATTCTTCTTTAAATATATTGTAATAATTTAAATACTGGATTAGACTAAACAGACCATGAATCTATGAGTTGGAAAATGCGACACTTCTTACTCATGAAGGGAAGAAATGGTATTTATGACGTAAACTTGATTTATTGTGGAACCACCCCTGCGTTTTGTTATTCTTTGTCTCGAGGGGAACGAACTCTCTGACTCACAGACAGCCTCAGCACTTTGATAGGAAGATTCTTAATCTGACAGTTTGTATCTGATTAACTTCAAAGCATGGATATAGTATTTAAGTTTACTACGTATAATTGGATCGACATCGTAGTGGAAGAAGTATGTTCATACCCGTGAGTCAAACATAAACTTCAGAAAAAAAAACAGTGGCATGCTAGTGACATAAAAGCGATCACTCTTTTTAGGGTTCCGTACCCAAAGGGAAAAACGGGACCCTATTACTAAGACTTCGATGTCCGTTTGTCCGTCTGTCCGTCTGTCTGTCTGTCCGTCTGTCACCGAGCTGTATCTCATGAACCATGATAGCTAGGCAGCTGAAATTTTCACAGATGATGTATTTCTGTTGCCGCTATAACATCAAATACTAAAAAGAAAATAAAATAAATATTTAAGGGGGGCTCTCATACAACAAACATGATTTTTTAGACGTTTTTCGCTCTATATTGATAATGGTAAGAGGTAGATGCTTGAAATTTTCACAGAATATTTAATTTAAATTCACTTCAATAATAAACAATAAAATTGAAATAATATAAATATTTGAGGGGGGCTCCCATACAGTACGGAACCCTCCGTGCGCGAGTCTGACTCGTACTTGGCCGATTATTTTATTTTTGTTACTATATTAAGTGCAGGAACTTTCAGTGGTAGATATATAAACCAACTCATAGTTATGAACAAATTATACTATGAGGCTTACCCGAAATTGCGCGACAATAATGATTTTAAACCGACTTCCAAAAAGGAGGAGGTTCTTTGTTCGTCTCTACTTATGTTTTTTTTTTGTGTGTATATTTAGATATTTTCGCCAATTGTGAACCGAATCGAAAAATTATTTTTCAACAATTCGAGCGAAATATTTGAATTTTGTACACGATGGAAGGCGGTTTTGCCATTTTTGCGAAAAATATTTATATTTCATACAAAAAGCTCATCCACGCTCTACAAAATGTATAGAGCAGCTGATTGTTTGCGATTTTGGAGTTAGTTCTGAAATGAAAGTTGTTTGTATTTTTTATGAGTGGTCATTTACATTTTGCAAAGCTACATATTTCTTCAAATCAAACCTTACTAGGTATTGAGTTGTCTTTTTTTAATGCTTTTATGCACACCGAACAATGACCCAATAAAAGAAAAAATACATAGGCTCCCGATTCTATCTTTTCTTTACACACATTTCATTGTAGTTTAGAATGGGCATACTTATTCTATTAAATTGTATATCCAGTTGTATATATACCACCTCCATGCTTCAAAGTAAGTCTATTCGATTTTATTCTGTGCTTTCAATCGAGTCGGTATTGATTGTGGATTATAGTAGGTAGGTATCTACTCGTATCTGAATCACGTCAAGGCGTTTGATATTTACTGAGATATTTCAATTGCATTTCTTCCGCTTCACTACAAATAAACAGTTCCTAGCCCCTTCACGATGTTTTGATAAGTACAGGATTAATTTCAAGTAGATGATCCGATGAAATTAAAGTTTACCACATGTTAGAGCTTAAGTGTGATAATACTACCGCCGGGAAATAAATTACTTTGATGGTTTCTTATGAGAATGTGATGAATATACAAACATACTGTCATACTGATTATTTACGCACAACTTTTTAAAGGTAACTTTAGTCGAATTACGTCAAGATGAAGATCCTTTACAACTTTTACTATGAATTAATGGCGAAAACGCTAGTCAAAGAACTTTTTATTTTGTGATATCGCAATTGATCCAATAGTAGGAGTTGTTCATTATAATGATGAGCATTAAGATGATTCTGAATCGACCAGTGTTTTCGCGTTTTCTGTAGAATCGAGAAAAATCACGGTAGGTACGCTTGTGATAAAATTTACAAGGAGAAACGGAAATTTACGGAGAAAATCTTTTTCACCTCTTAAATTGTAACTAAATGTTATGTTTTTGGTATCTCAATTGCTTGAGTAAGACATATTGCACGCTCGTACCTACGTCTTATTTTATTCAGATAAGTTTTTAGTTTCTGTATAGTTTTCAGCCTTTTTTTAATGCGTAAAAATATTAATTTTTAGAGGCTTATAACTTTAACATATAAACGTAACTAGACGTATAAACCTAGCTATTAAAGAGATGAT
Organism: Hypomecis atomaria; assembly: GCA_964007245.1. Classification (NCBI taxonomy): domain Eukaryota; kingdom Metazoa; phylum Arthropoda; class Insecta; order Lepidoptera; family Geometridae; genus Hypomecis; species Hypomecis atomaria. Next base: position 8,519,557 of record OZ023296.1, on the reverse strand, counting down.
TACATGAAAAAAGAAACACTCAAATCGGATAATATTTACAGGTAGATAACAACGTATTGTTTTTGTATGGTCAAGTTGGCACTTCACAATTGCCTTAACAACTCTGATACTCACAACATTCAAAATCACAGGAACATTCTGTATAGTCGAATTGAGAGTCATCCTCTTTTTGACGTCGGTTAAAAATGTATCATCCTATAAAGTCGTCAAATAACTCAGCTCTCCCATTAAATAGTTTGAGCAGTTATTCAAGTTATACAGGGCTATTCAGTAACAGGTGATTCAGTCCAATCATGAACAACTTTTAACTATGGGGCCAACCCAGGCCATTTTGTCGATGCGAGTTGCGATATAGTTCGGGATAGCTGATTTATTTTTTTCTGGAATTCTAGTTTATCTTCATTGTAACTTTGTCCATAATGATTGTCGTATTCGTAACTTTCATCATGTCCAACATTCAGTTTGTCTCTTGTTCACACACAACTCAATATACCTATAATATCAATGGACGAGGACAGAATCGATTTCAATTTTCGCAACAGTTTTGAATTTAAATTCGTCGAGCAATGGTTTACGATTGACGTTTGCACCACATACGATTCGTGTAGCGTTTTGCAATATGTGCACATTGCATTTGCTCGCGATAAGTCCATGTATTTATGTACGGATTCACACACCACTGGCTTTTTGGAATACGGAACTTTGACAGTGACAATTCGAAAATCATTCGCCATATTTGGTTTGATGGTTTTATTTTTAATTAACGTTCCATTTCACGATTTCCCTCTTTGCAGTCTATGGTTTCTTTTAAAATTGACATGTCTAGTACTAAAGTGTTTCGTGAAATTAATAATTTTATCTACACTAATGTTGTAACATTCTACTTATGTTTCCAATACTTGACTTATAATGACTACTGTTATAGCGCAGACAACATTTAAGCAATTTCACATGATGTTATAATATCCACATCGATATCGTAAAATCTCATTATAACATCGCGCGCTCGCTCCTGATTGGCCCTGCGCGCGCAGCTGCGCTCTCATTGGTTAGATTTTAATGGCGCCAAGTTCACTGTGACAATACACGTACGCGTGAATTTAATGTTTCGCAATATGTTTTTATTTTTTTATTTTTTTATTAGTGAAGATAAAGTAGTGTATGCAACTGCATATAACACGGGTATTAAAACACTCGTTACTATTATGAAACTCGCTACGCTCGTTTCATAAACTCACACTCGTGTTTTAATACCCTTCATTATATGACAGTTGCATAAACTACTATTAAATAAGTTTCGTGAAAATAAAAGTCATCCGTAAAGATAAGTACCTAGGTATACGTCCGAGGCGTTCCAAGTTCAAAAAACGATCCCCAGGAGTAGTCCTTGAGTTTATTGCTAAAATGCCATACCTACAGGTAAACATACCGAACAATAAAAAATAGCTCCGCTACAACAACGCATCTACGACGTTCACATATTCAACGCTTCACCTATGTATAGGTAGGTACGCTCTGCTTTGATAGCAATTTGGCTTCAGTCTCACATGGGTGACCTCAAGTAATTTTTAGAAAAATCTAAATATCCATACGCCCGGTTTTTAGAAAATGAATTTATTTATTACATGATTCACAAGGTGAATAAAATTCACGATGTAAGTACATAAGATATTCCAATGCCTTCAGCTAGACTGTCTGGTCGTGCCAATTCGTGTTGCTGCCAGTAAAGCAGTAGGCGTTTCAATTATTTGATGCTCTTGCCTCGTTTAGGTACATAGATTAATTTGTCGTTCAGTAGCCGCCGTCTGTGTGTTGTTTCGATTTCAATGACATAAATCACAAACTAGAAGTATTTATTTTTTCTCTATTTGTTACATATTAGCCTACTTTACCTACGTGCTTATTGCAAAATTGCCAATACATATCTATATTTTAGGATGTAGTGTTGTGCTACTCATTATGATTAACTTCCTCTATGGAATCAAACCCAAAATTACAAAAAAACAGTAATTTTTGTTCGATGCAAATGTTTCGTGGTTATGTTGAACAGCTTAGTTATTCTTCACTATTTCGGAGTAGTCTCCGTAGTTGCTCATAGCAACGTGCACATCTCAGAGTACCTATTGCCATATATGGATTCAAAGCCAATGTATGCAATAGCTTAATTTAGCTTTCAGGTACAATTTCTACTTTCAAAGCTATCCCAAAGCTTTTCTACTTGCCTACCAACACACGCAACTTACATTGTATTAAATATATTCCGTTACTAATTCACAGCACTTGCTAGCGTTACCAATTAATTTTCTTGATTACGGAACCATTAGCAATCTAATAACGTAATCAAAACTTCGACACATTTACATATTCTTATCATTAATTAGGCGACAACAAGTAAATGCTACCGAGACAATTTACATGAATATTTCAAAGTGAAATTGGCCCGAAAATACTAATTTTGAAAACAAATTAATTAATCACCACGTTTCGATACGATAAGCTAGCAGTAAATGGATTTCCTATGGCGTTATGTCGAAGAAATTGTGTCGGAAAATTATTTATTTGGAGAAGTCACGCGAACGCTGGTGCCGTGCCGACCTACCGCAAAGTAGAGTTGAAATAGTAGTATGGGATGTTGAATATTATTTTAATCGACTTCAAAAAGGAGGTTCTCAATTCGTATGTATCTTTTTTTGTGTGTATGTTAAGCAATTACTCCGCCTATTATGAACCGATTTTAGTGATTCTTTTTTTGTTTGGTGGGCCATATTTCAGAGGTGAATCGTTTTTAAAAACTCATCAACAATGAGAAAATTATTAAGACTTGTGTGTATTTGTGGTACAATAAAAACTATTTAATATTGAATATATTGAATTACTTTCTCCGCCGATGATACTTCGATACTTGCGAACTATTTGAATTAGGTACCTAAGTTATGTTACATAGTTGAAGTCGGTTATGCCAGTTTTGGCGAAAAATAATTACCTATTTGATGTTTCATCTACTGTAAAACTTATGAAATGTACTCAGTGAAGCAAAATAAGACTGATTGTCGGGTTAGTTGTTTCTGTAGAAATATAATTTAATCTAAAGTTTTTCAAAGTCAGATTGAATATCTTCTAAGTTGACTCAGGTTAAGTTTCAAATTGTGATTTGGCTGATTTAATTTTGGCCATATTTTGTTACAGAAATTAATTCTCAATATAGGTTTCACTTTGTGACCTTACTGCACTTATGTGTTTAAATTTAATATGGGGTAGCGTTGTAGACGATCGATAAAGAGGTCACTGCCAAAGAACATACATTTCTCTAGGTTGGAGGGGGGCTTAGTAGCCAGGTACGGCCAGCCTGGTGAAGCGAAGAGGAACCTGTGGTGGGGCCGCCTCTCCGTGTTTAGACCCGACAAACCCGTGTGGAAGCTGGCCAAGTAGGTCGGCTTACCGACTGAGGTAGTCTGCGATGCGCGACATCGATTGTTACGATGCGATGATGCCATCGAGGCGGGGGCGGCGACGGGTTGGACGGGTGGTGAGAAGGCCGCTGCCTGTCCTACCTACCAGCGGCCTAACGGGTGCCGTCAACGTGTTGGCGGAGGCGGTAGGGCTGCAGGGGAAGAGGAGTGTCGGTATTAGCCGTTCTCCCTAGCAGCCGTAGTGGCAGGCGCGGAGCCACTTTAATTGACCCGTTGCATCGGGACCAGAGCTGTCGGGTACGGGTGTTTATGGTGGTTATACCGTCCAATCGGCGGCCCTCCCACATAACCACCCGCCTGCCCTCGGGGCGTGGTGGTATCCATAAAGGATATTCCCTGGTTAAAAAAAAGGTGATAGTCAGCCCCCCCGCGCACCGAGGTGGACTGTGGTGTCGCGCTTGTCGCGATGCCGCGGCCGAGCCACTCAGGGTTTTTGGTGGATATACCGTCTAGTCAGTGGTACTCCTACATGACAACCCGCCTGCGCTCGAGGTGTGGAGGTATACAACATAAAAGATTTTTCCTTGTAAAAAAACAGGTGTTTGTCAGCGATCACCGAAGTCAAGCAACGTTCGGCACCGTCAGTCTTAGGATGGGTGAACGTAGGTGGCATTTACAACTGTGCCCTACCGTGGCTCGTATGACGCGTTAAATTGTAGGTCTTGGTTGATTTAACCGTTGAGATTTGTTAGAGGTCTTCAGGAGCCTTAAAAACTCTGAAACCAGGGCTAGCCACCCGGCATATCCGAACTTACTTTAATTGTACCTATAGAGGCGATAGTAAAGTCATTTTTGTACCAGTTACAGTCGCAGTTGTCCCATTAAAAAATATATGGACGTTTTACACTGATACGTCGAATTTCGCTGAAATAAATGCCACCGGAACTCCAGATATGAGTAGTCGCCTAGTTTGGGTTTTGAGTATTGATCCACAAATAATAATTCTTTCTTAGCTTACTTTAAAGTTCAATAAGTAAGTACATAAATCCAATCGAACTATCATAACGGACATACAGTTTCTTATAAAGTGACCAAATCATAGGTATAATGTAAATGTATTGGAAATAAAAAAATTAGAAAAATACTTTTCTTTGTTCATTTATTCATTATTTCAACTTTCATTAAAGTCGGCCGATAGAAGGCTACCATTCCTACTTTATAACTGCTAGTCGTGGCCATTGGTGCATTCATGTGAGTAGCCTATTGAACCATTCTCCGTCGCCGGGCTGTACTTAATGGGAGTATGTGGGGAATACTAACTTAGTCAATCGACTAACTTAATTAATATCTTGGCTAAGTATCGTCTCTAGAATTGGCAAAGTTATAGTATTTGTTCTTGACGCCTCGTAATTGAAAGCAAATTTACATTTGTGGTAGGTACCTGTTACTGCTACATTTGCCTTTAGTTTGAGGACCTTGAGAACGTTCTAACATCTACTGTGGCCTTTTTTGACGCGATGACGTTACGATGAACGCCGGCTGCACGCACAAAAAACTGTCACGTTTCATCTAAACTGAGCTTGCAAGCGAGAGCGCAGAACAAACGATAGAGAGACACAATCGGCCTAAGCGTTCGGCTTGTTTCAGTTGTTGATTCAACAGTGTTTTTCACGTAAAATTATCATCCGTAAGCCGACTTTACAGACAACCATTGTTAGTTTTTTCACAACCGTCAACCTATTAGAATTCTTCATTAAACCGTTAAGAATGAATAATTTTTGTTATAATGTTATAATTGTATATTCGTACATCCCCTTTGTGTAATGGGCTCTCTTTCAGCGTAGAAATCACATCAGTATTTGCAGGACAGTAAAGCATTCCAACCGCAAGCTAAAAATAGACCCGCAACTGAAAACCCAGAATACTAAAAACGCGCAGCATATTTCCAATACAGGGTGCCCCCCTTTCGTCAGACGGCCGCTGTTCATTCCCATGCATACAAATCACATCGTCGCGTCATTTCCATCCCTCTCGGCTTGTCATTCACATGTCACCGAGTGACAAGCGCCGACGTCGTGCACGTGGTGTTCTCATATCGGATTTATTTTATTAAAAAATTGGCATTGGCTTATGTGGATTACAATTTCTATTCTGCTACTGACAAAAATTGCATGCGGGGATTAAATTGGATGGTCGCGTGGACGGTTCTGTAACTATCATGCACTCAAGTTTGTTAATGTAGGATCTTATCTCATCAAAAACATAAATGTGAAATGGGAGCCAAAGTGTCGCCACCAAAAGAATTGAGATCTAACACGGGGGCCAAGTGTTCTGTAGAAAATCCTAAAGTTTAAGCTACAAGATCATACCTACAACATTCTAAAGGGATTTACTTATGTAATTCAAGCTCGTGATTTGACTTGGCTAGTTTAAGAATAAGTACAGTGCAAATAAGCATTTGTCTGTACGTGTAAACTAGCCAAATCAAATCTTGAGCTTGAATTACATAAGTGAATTTCTTTTAAATGTTGTAGGTATATTCTTGTAGCTTAAACTTTAGGATTTTCTACAGAACACTTGGCCCCCGTGTTAGATCTCAATCCTTTTGGTGGCGACACTTTAAGCGATTTTGGCGACTAAGGTAGACTACCTTGGTGCCAAATATCAAGATTCTAGGTCATCTGGAAGTGGGTTAGGTTTTTGATCTATAAGTCAGTGAGTGAATCAGTGAGTGAATCAGTCAATGAAACACGAGTTTTTAATCGTTAATATATCAATAACTGATTGAGCAAAATTTATGAAATTTTGGATTCTTGATAAGCTAAAAGACTTTAGTAAATGTGCCAAATTTCATGTATGTAGGCTAAATAGTTTTTGAGTGGTGAGGGGGTCAAATGTAGCTCCAAATGGTTCGTGTAATATTACACACGGCCGCTGCGTCGCCAGTTTTCTTTGAACACTTTGGCTTGACACGCTGCCGCGTGTCTATTCGTTTGATTGCCAATTATAAGTCAAACCGCTAAACTCAGACATCGCCTGCGCGGGTACAAGGGCGCGGGGGTAGACGACAAAGGGGGACTGAGACAGGTGCGGGCGCCGGGGACCCGCTGCCCGCGCCTGTCTCAGTCCCCTGTGTCGTCTCCCCCGGCGCCCCTGTACCGCGCAGGCGATGTCTGAGTTTAACGGTTTGACTATAGTACCATGACTTGTTTGAAGATACATTTTTCAGTTTATTTTGCAAGCGCTCTTTTATTGTTGTCATCGATTTGGCATTTTTTTCTGTTTTATCGTTGTACATACATTTTAAGAGATCAACATTCACCTTTTTCGATAACCTTTTCATTCGATAACATTTTTCTTCAGTTTTGTTAAAATCGGCAGACGCAAATGTTATTTCGAGATCACTCACGCTTTCAGAACGTGTAACTTTCTTACTAAACAACACGGAACAATAAGATTTTCTGATCTGAAGGCTATAAATATCTGTTACCGATCCAAAGTGCTTTCAATTCAACGTTGTATGTAGCTTGAGGAAAAATAAAAATAAATCATGAATACGAAAATTTTGTGTTTGCAATACACCTACATCAAACACCTTTTAGTGTGTTTCCTTCAAACTGTTAATACTCGCAACTTTGTTTCTATCCTGACAATTTGAAGATAGAAATAAACGACAAATTAAAACTATTTAATCGCGATCAAAACAGAACAATAGCTCCCCCTGCGATTTAGGACAATAGCAGTTAAGTTAAAAGCTAAACACGTGTCAACTGTCGTGACATCGCTTTTCGAATCAACGAGATTCGTAATAATATAACTGTTTGATATGAAATCACAATAGGGGTGGGACAAAGCGATATGCCGAGTGCGATGGCCGTGACGAAACCGCGCACCCTGTATGGCTTCTAATGTCCATACGTCATGTACCCCGTGGGGTGCATCGGTGGGGTGACTTCTCCAATGATGTAAAAAATGGAATTAAAGCGCGTCCTCTGTTATTGTAGCGTGAAATATACTAATATTGTTAGGGGCATATCTGTGCTTCAACGCTGATGCAATTATACATTGAAAAACATCATTCTTTTCATGTTATGGACCTAGAACGCACCACGATTTCCCATCAGATCTTTTAATTTCGCGTAGCTGACAATCACCTACTTATTAATAAAGTCAAATTATCAATTGGATGCCATTTAACGTAAATAAATAAATGAAGTTTTCGTCAATAGGTAATTGCTATTAATTTTATATGTGATGTGATTTTTAATTAAGTACTTGTATATTAGTTAAATAATTGTCTTTAATTAATGTTATTAGCCATTTGGATTATTAGTTTAATTGGTAATTATAATTAAAAATTATGACATTACGGCATAGGTAATAATAATACAGTAGGTAACTGTTATGTTTCACTCGAGCTAACACATCTTTTCAAGGAGACGTACTTAGGTAGATACTAATCTCCGAAGATTTTGATTTGCTACAATTTTAATGAACTTCGCGCCAGTCAGTGCAATGGAAGCAATGTAAAGGAAAGTTAATAATGTTTTAATCCATTAAGCCACGGTTCGAAGCTGCAGCAAAACAATTGTCTTTGTCGCGATCGGAAACTTCCCCCCGAGTAACTTATTTTCTTTCAATGTTATACTAAAAGGAAATGGCCCTAGAATTAACGGAAGCGACACTGAAAGATTTTCTCTTAAAACCGATTTTTCAAGGTAACATCTAAGATCAAATAAAAAAATCAAGACAGAATGTTGTGAACAAAACAAGTGAGGCCGGCAAAACTAAGCCTTGCCGTGTACAGACACAATTACACACACATACACGTACAAGGAAACTAAGCCTTGTCTCGTCAGTCAAACTATGGCGGCGCAACACCAACGCAGTCACCACATTTATAAATAATCGGCCAAGTACGAGTCGGACTCGCGCACGTAGGGTTCCGTACTGTATGGGAGCCCCCATTAAATGTTTATTTTATTTTAATTTGATTATTTATTATTCAAGTTAATATACAACTAAATATTCTGTGAAAATTTCAAGCATCTACCTGTTACCATTATTAATATAGAGCGAAAAACGGCTAAAAAATCAGATTTGTTGTATGGGTTAATTGTTATTTTATTCTATTTTTAGTAGGTATTTGTTGTTATAGCGGCAAAAGAAATACATCATCTGTGAAAATTTCAGCTTTCTAGCTATAATGGTTCATGAGATACAGCTTGGAGACAGACAGATGGACAGACGGACAGATGGACAGCGGAGTCTTAGTAATAGGGTACCGTTTTTACCCTTTGGGTACGGAACCCTAAAAACCGGCCTCACTTGTCAGTTCACCACGTTCTGTCGTGTTTTAATAAAAACAAAATAAAACAAAAATTTAAGGGGGGCTCCCATACAACAAACCTGAATTTTTAGACGTTTTTCGCTCTATATTAATAATGGTACCAGGTAGATGCTTGAAATTTTCACAGAATATTTAGTTTTATATTCCCATCAATAATGGATAATAAAATTAAAATAAAATAAATATTTAAGGGGGGCTCCCATACAGTACGGAACCCTCCGTGCGCGAGTCCGACTCGTACTTGGCCGATTATTATATTTGGTCTGAGGATAATATGAGGTGATTCAAAGTAAGTATTTTAATTAAATGAGCAGTTCAATTATAGCTACAACTACGTGGTTCAATATCGCTACAAAACTCACATGGTAAAAATGTGTACAATGTAAAAATGTTTTAAAAATTGAAATAATATCTGCTATGTGAGTTCCATGTCCATGCTTGCATATCTAATGCACCTCGTTGCGGCATTTCTACGGGAGCGTCATTTTAAGGTAATTAACTCTTAACTCTAGTATTTTTTGCTATTCTCGGTCGAAAATATTTGAAATAAATACCTAAATATACTACACACTTACCTACATATATAAAAAAAATTCTCGTGAACTAGCCGTTAATAACCCCCTTATAACTATATGTTTTCTTCCTTTGACTCCTCTTTACATATTTTTGAACTGTTACAATATTAAATTAAGTATGACAAAGATCACATACCCCCATTGTAGGTTGCAGTAGTAACACTGGTAATTCATCCGTTCGTACTACTGGTAGTAAGATTGGTACGAGTAGTAACACTGGTAATAAACCGTATAAACGTTGATCTCAAAATCTGAACATTCCTATACCTATTATACAATACTTCAGATTTTTTTCTTCCACTAAAAAATCAATCCAACAACTAGTCGCCCAACACTTATAAACACAATTAAACGACCACATTCAACACAACAGCTTAACGTTTTAGATTTAATAAATAGATAGAAGCGCTTAGACCCGACATCTCATGCAAGTTCAGCTCATGAATATGTAACTTACAAGCAACTGGACTTGCTCACAAACTTATATTGAATACGACGTCCTCTGCCCGTTTGTTACTATCCCAGAGCTATTTGGAGAACTTTGACTTCTAGATTTGCTAAGTCAGACATTAAGTCAGATTTTGATCAAACTTCAACTCTACTTAGGCACAGACAACAAAACTCTCTGCAAAATCTTAGTACACCTACAGCCCCTGATCGACGTTCAAAAAACTTCGACTTTAAAACTCGATTTTAAAGATTCGGTTTTAAAACCAGGTTTTTAAAACTCAGTTTTAAAATTGACGACTTTTTGACGTTCCATTTGACGCTTTCCTCTTTTGCAGTTAAGGTTAGGTATCGACATAGCTCGGAGCATTGGCAGGAGTTGTAACGGCAATGGACAGGGCACATAGCACATAGCACGGAATCTTCGGCTCTAGGTATCTGCCTCTGCGCGTCTTCCGTCACAGCGGACATCCGCTGCGTTTGCTGGTTCGTGGTCTCCTGTCGAGAACTTTTCGAAACCATCAGCTAACAGTCATCCGTGCTGTGTGCCCTGCCCAGAGCCTATACAGGGTCATAGGTATTAAGCGCAAAACCTTTTAAGGGCGGGTCTAGCACATCTAGACAAACAACTTTTGTACAACGACTTTTGAAAACTCGCAAAAAAAATTCGCTTCTCCATACATTTTGCCGCGCGTTGACGAACTTTTTGTATGAAAAAGATGTTTTTTTCTTCGTGCAAAAGTCCTAGAACAAAAGTTGTTTGTCTAGATGTACTAGACCCGCCTTTAAAAGGTTTTGCGTTTAAATACCTATGATCCTGTATACAGGGCTATTTCTAATCAATTAGCATCCTTTCAGTGGCTTATTCTGTACATCCAAACTGACAACTTTTGTACAGAGACTTTGGCTCAAAAATTGGCTCTTCCATACATTTGGTCGCGGGTGAACGATATTTTTCTATGGAACAACAACTTTCTTTTTTTGAGAATTAATAAAAGTCGTAGAACAACAGTTGTTAGTTTTGATGTACAGAATAAGCCCTTAAAAGAATGCTAATTGATTAGAAATACCCTGTACAGAGCTTATAATTATATTCTTTTACGGATCTAATTTCTGATTCTATCATGCAACTTTCAAGTCAATGCACATTGATGATATTCTCAAACACCTATTGACTATTACCTAGGTACGATAATCGAATACGCAATACATGTCGATGCGCTACGATCGATCTCATTTACTATTACGACTTGATCAAGTGAAGTCACATATTCATGCGCATGTTTGAACTAATCCTGTCTTCGTGACTGCCAAACCAGAAATTGCTAATTGAATTTGATTCTGTTTCATGAGAACTAGCTTGTGAGTGAGTCTAATATCAAACAACGTTTATCTACATTTCCAGAAATCAAGAGGGCAAGGAAAGGCTTGAACGTAGGGTCACTACCCTACACCTATACTTACTTTTCTAATGGAAATAAAGTTAGGGGTACTAACTCTATTTCCATTAGAAATAAAAATTATAACAACTATACGTCCATTAGTAAAGGTTTTTTTAAAATCTTTTATTATTTCATCCTCATACTTTCAAACTCTACTCGCCTAAAAAGACTCTGTAATACAATACAAATTATACGAACTGTGGTGGGCGTATTATACGAACTGTGGTGGGCGTTCTATACGAATTGTGGTGGGCGTTCTATACGAACTGTGGTGGGCGTTCTATACGAACTGTGGTGGGCGTGCGTAGGTATATGTACATATTAAATCAATCTACCTCCTTCAAAGTAGACCCAAAACTCAATTTTCGCTTATGAAGCGTGAACTGTAATTTTATTTTTTCCACAAAACTTTCAAACACTGCAGAGATTTAGTTTTATTTACTTACCATATTTTGCGAGTATCTCCAAAAGATTTCAGCATTAGATTGTGCCTTGCTCAGTGCTTAGGTACCAAGAGTCAGCGTGTCTTGCAAAGCAGTCTCTCTCATGTATAATTCAGTTGGTACACAAACAGAAGGTGGACCGGAGCTTGTGCTGGACAGATTAAACCATGCGGGTACCTGTAAACTCGCAATTACTGGCTGCCACGGTGTGGCAATAAACTACTCCGAGGTTTACTTACTACTACATACTCTTGTATTATAGGTCAAATCATACAACTTGGCGGCTGTGATGATAGCTACAAGCTGCGGATAACCCAATCCTCGGAGCTTCAGTCAGGATATCCGCAGCTTGTAGCTAACATCACAGCCGCCAACTTGTATGATTTATATATCTTCGATCTACGTAGATAGGCCATACAGCCAACAGCTTCGCATATATATCCAGTCTACCCGTGACCACGATCGATGCAAGATGCAACTCAGTCGATTGGTCGGGATAATTTATCTCATATTTTTAGTGCGCGATTAGTCCGTGTACTGTATAAAAATATTGTGTTCAAATCGCAACAATTCAAAAATAACATGATAAACAGAGTCATACAATTTGTGTTTCTAATTCCAAACATACGGAATGTAGAGTAGGTACCTATTTCAACCAAAGGTTGCATACCTAGCTTATTTATGTAATTCAAAGCAGACACGGACGGCAACTAACAAGTGGCTTAGCATTGGGCGAATTAAACCACACTACTGTGTACACAGTCATAATAACTATTTTCGTACAATACAGATAAATGGATAGGTACTCGTATCGACGCGCGATGTTTATTATTAAAGATTTTTAATTTGACTAGGAAAATTATTAAGTGTGGGAATTTCGCAATAGCTTAGCACCACTTTTAAGAAAAAATGAACAATGTCCCGTTGAGATACAGGGTCACAGGTATTAAGCGCAAAAACTTTTAAGGGCGGGTCTAGTACGAGTACATCTAGACAAACAACTTTTGTACTATGACTTTTGAAAATTCGCAATAAAAATATTCGCTTCTCCATACATTTTGTCGAGCGTTGACAAACTTTTTGTATGAAAAAGCTAATTTTTTCTTCGTGATTTTCCAAAAGTCCTAGAACAAAAGTTGTTTGTCTTGTCTAGACTATGTCTATGTACTAGACCCGCCCTTAAAAGGTTTTGCGTTTAATACCGATGACCCTATATAATGACGCAAGTTTATTGGTGGATTTTGCTTCGCATCTAATCCTCATCCAAACATTTCTTGTCTGATAGAAAAACTTCTAAGGACTCTATTTTGCGACGAATTTGGCGTTTATGCTCGGACTAAACACTCAACCCCGTTCTCTACTTTTTCGTTTCGGTGGTCTCTGGGTCTAAAACCAATCAGAATATGGAACCAAGAATCGCACAGCAATGCACTGCACTCGTATAAAATTACACACTCCGTAACTTCAGTGGAAACATTGCCCTACAATCCGGAACACAGTTGTGTTCGCACAATACTTTTAAGCTTTTGAACTGGTGAAGACACTGCAAGCTGACCCAACTAGAGTCCTTCCACTGTAAAACTAATATTCACTCTTTGTTACCTATTTATTAACTTTAATTCATAAAGGTCCATAGCGTATTAGTGGAAAAAAAATTACTTAATATACTTTAAAAAAAAATTATCCCTTAGCAAATCGTATTTATTCGAAGACATTTATAAATTGGATCATAAATCAACCAACACAGTTTTTGACCATTGATACTGCAGTCCGTGCGAATTTATTATTACTAGGCATATTATGTATAGTATCAATATATGTATGTATACTTATCAATATTTGTCGTAATAGTCATAATTTGTTGTAATCCTAATTATCATCATCTACAGAACCGTATATGTAGACAGAATATATGTATACATATACATCACCGTATAATTATCTACGTGCTTCAACACAGTTTTGAAAATTTAACTAAGTATTTTAGTAAAATGAATATACCTGTTTATAAAGCAAGTAATTTATTTATGAAATAATTTCTTATTCTACTTGTATGTTTCTCCTTACAATCTGTTATTCTAAAATCACGGTCTGGTTCAAACTTGGATACTTCTAAAGTCAATTACAGCAACTGCGAACCCAAAGCGATACCGCTCTGGAAATGCCTGATATAGCAAACGTAAATTACATTACACTGTCAAAAGTTGGAGCCGTACGGAACATTCCACGTCCGCACGGTCAACACAAACAATCCTAATCGTAAACCAAAATTCAGGGGAGCATGACACCTAAACCACACATACACGTACCATTGGTGGTATTACCTACAATATACCAGGACGTATCGGTTATCAGGTAGTGAATTTTATATTCCAAATCATAAGTACCTCTACAATATCACGAAAGATGATAGACGATCTGATTAGGATTGTTTTTGAAACCGCTGTAACCGATATTTTGCAACTAATTTGATCATGATGATGGTGATACAGTAAATACTGCCTGTGTAACCCATATTATTGGGTACACATGTGTATAATGTCATCTTTACGAAAGATCCATAACGGATGAAAAAGACCGCTGTAAAAGAATATCTAAAACGCTAAATCCTTAACCACAAGAGAAATATTAATAATATGTCATCTATTGACCACACATAGAATTTATTACAAAGATATAGAACTATGATGGAGCCATTAAGAATTATTTCTTAGACGCTTTAGAATTCTATAAGCATTGTCATGAAACTAAAGCTATAGGATATCTAATACGCTCCGTATTGTCGACCGCTTGTTAACTTGTTGTTGTTGTTAACCGCTTGTTGGACAGCTTATCTCATGGACGAAGTGGGTAAACGGGACAGCAGCTTACAGTCGGCACGATTTATACAGTGAAGCAAATGTTTTCAAGATATTTCACTGTGACCACCCAACGGTACGTATAACATACAATGGTAACTTACCGTTAGTACCAGAAGTTTTATTTCTTCTGGAAGTAATCTACCGAAAGATGGTGAAATACGGATTACAACTTGCTATGCAGATTGTATTATGGTATCTACCTTAACATATACAAGACAGACACTTGAATAGCGACGACATTTTGTACTATTTAGAAATAAATACGTATAATATGTACTTCGGACCTTCCCTAAGAACAATCTAAGATCTAACAAAATAAATAATAAAACTTTTCCGTCTAGAATTCTGCAATACTAGAGGACCGCAATACTGTTAGGACTTATAAGATTTATTTTGTAAAAGGGTCTCCCAATGTTGAGCACTATCTACCTAAATCGTTGGAGCCGGGTGTCGTCCTAGATTGCGGCTTAGTATTCTGCTGTTGCGGCTGCGGGTGTAGATGACAGATCAGCTTTTGGTTTCTAGGAAGGAATGAAATTTGACCAAAGTAATCATGGAACAGGTAAAACGTGGAAGTGCTCGTGGCCTGCGTGCCAAAATAGAACGTAGTTGATAACAAATAATAGGTGCAATTATCAACTTAATCCTGTAAACAACTTAATTTTTTTGTTGCGTTTTTTTAAACATTACGCAATTTGTGATCATGATGAAAAACTTGAGAAGCAATCCAACATAGTTTAATAAAAAGTCGCCTACTATGTGGTAAAAGAACTGCTATATTTACGTGATGAGCTATATTATCCATACATACATATAAATAAAATTGGAGTGTCTGTTTGTAATATTGAAATAACCGTTTGTTAGTACATCTATATGAATATATATAAAAGGTCCATACACCAAAATAACATTTTTTACAATTTTTCTCTGTTTGTCTGTCTGTTTATTCCGGCTAATCTCTGAAATGGCTGGGCCGATCTTGACGGGACTTTTATTGGAAGGTAGCGTAGCTGATCTAACAAGGAGTAACTTAGGCTTTGTTTATTTTAAAAAAAATCTTTTTTTCTCGGGCTAACGCGGGTAACACCGCGGGGCGCAGTTAGTCAAATAAATGAACAGCTCTTTTTGGGTAAAATAAAAACAACCAATTTGATATGATTTTGACGACAGCTGTTTTTGCAAGAATTATGGACCTCACATTTCCACCCACTTTCAGTTACATGAAACTATCACACTATGGAAATGACCTCAGGCAAAACTACTGTGCAATATGACTCGTATTGCTTTGGGAAGAAACAGGAATACAGTAACACCCCGGAAAATTCGTACCCGAAAGCATTTGACATGATACTGTTGTAACGTTTCTGAAGAATTTGGTGCATTCCCTCTGACATCTGGATCAATAAACGGATTGTTAGATCACCTATATAGGATTGGCAAATTAAATAAATTATATTCTATTCTTAGTACGGCAGTATTGAATTACGTATGTACGTTTATAAACATGACAGAAACGATACGGTAACGTCAGTTAAAATCGATTCGGCCGTGTTGCCTGTCGACTGATACAACTCAGACAACAAAAGTCTATACCATGTCTATACTCTATGTCTATTCTATAGTAAGCTACAGGACGTCTGAAAGCGTTCTAGACTGTACAAAAGCATTGTTAGGACATTTACCTACGTTACACCATCACTACTCTATACGTTTTATCTTTGACTACAAGAAACTCTCTTTTCTTGTGCTTTAACCAAAATTTTGCACTAGTACCGTTTTCATTTAAATAAAACCAGTTTAGTTTTGAAGTTAATTTATGTTTTTTAAGGGCTGTTAATTTCAAAAAAAAAAGTAAAAAAAAATTACTTATTTCTTACTACTAATAACTATGAAGAACAGTTAGACAAAAAACTAAAATTATAAAAGCTTACATTCAAAAATCCGAAAAAAAATTGGGTTTCTATAGTATTGGTATTACCGTATTCTATTATTTCTATAGAGTTATTACAGCCGACAATACAACATAAAATAGTCATCAAACAACAATATAATCTCAACATCTTTTGTTTTTCACGTGCATTTCTATTGAACTACATTTTAACTAAAACCATCTAGCAACAAAATGGTACCTGTTTGCACGGTCGGGAGATCTCCTGTAATATCAGGCAATCTGGCAACTCTGACTGGCATCGATGGCGGCGGCGGTGCAAGTCGGGCGACTCATGAATATGCATCTTACGAGCGATGCCGGACTTGTCGTAAACTTATATTGGATGTCACAGCTCGGCTTCCGCTGTCGGGCCGTCTCTACAAATAATACCTAAACTACACTACATGCAAATACATAATATGTGCAAACTGGTATTTGCATCTTTGTCATGTTTATAGGACAGTGCTATTTTAACCATGTGCGGTACAGACCCGCACATGGTTAAAATAGCTTTTATTGGATGTCACAGCTCAGCTTCTGCCGTCGGGCGGTTTCTCTAAATAATACCTAAACTACACATGCAACTACATAATACTCGTATGTGCAAGGTGGTTATCACATGTCATCTTTGTCACATTTACATGATATTGTCATTTTTCGCTCTTTAATTGGTCAGTTCTAGCGCAGAAGGTACCTACATATTTTCAAAGGTAAGTACACACACATATCACTATAAAAATATTGATATGGGATCAGCGCTGAAATTAAACAAAAATAGTTTTAAAAATATTTTACTCAGCTGATGTTTCTCTATATCAGATTCGCTTGGCTTTGTACCTATTATA
Source organism: Hypomecis atomaria (assembly GCA_964007245.1). Lineage (NCBI taxonomy): Eukaryota > Metazoa > Arthropoda > Insecta > Lepidoptera > Geometridae > Hypomecis > Hypomecis atomaria. The sequence goes on along the minus strand of OZ023296.1, from coordinate 8,502,254 downwards.
TAATAAACTCTTTACCTATTGATTCGCACCATCAATTTGGAATTTTTTTCTGTGTTCATATTGATGATTCACACATATATACAAGGAATACAGAGAAAATAAATGCTTAAACATGTGAAGCAACCGGAAACCTTATCACAGAAAGTGTTTTCTTCCAGGCAATATTGTGGTGGTGCTGAGAAAGCGTGATAAAATAGCTAATATTTCTTACCAACCTAGATTATAGTCTTAGTACCAATAATAGCTTAGCTATGCTATTAGTAGCAGTCAGATCTCATTTGAAGTACTGCAACCCTCCGAGTACTAATATTATTTAAACTTCTCACGTGCAATCACCACTTATAAAATAGCTAACATTATTTTCCATTACAGTAAACGAATTAAAACCGACGATCACATCTCTCGATCTGCTAATGGATTGCGCTAATTTAAATTGATGTGCTGTATTGAATCATGGAGATTGATAGAGCTTTGCATTCCATTGGGGTGGACACATGGACAGGGGGCGATGGCGGATCGTGCATGCTAATTAGTGATTGTTTGAAATACTAGCTTCATCCCATGTCAATTACGAATATAACCATTGTTGCAAAGCGAAATGATGGTATAGAGAGAGTATGACTATTAAAATCACATGATACGTTAACTTGCGACGTGACTTGGAGTGTGCTTGCGTGCATTTATGCATGCGTATGAGTATGTGAGTCGGCCGGTTGTGGTCATTTGGTGTCATAATGCAAAAATGATAATCATAAACAAATCTACGCCATAAATATTGTTTGTATGAACCTCAAGCTATTAAAATTTGTTTAAAAATATTATTTCAACATTATATTGTCTGATCAGTCATTAAAATTCAAAATGGCTACAAATAACACTAACATGGCCATAACCAGTGCATCTACTACGTACGTATATATATATACATATATATATATATGACGGGAGGGGTCAACAAACGTGTATTATTGTCTCGATAACCTCCTTGATCATAGCGCTAGTTATTGAAATATGAACACCAGCGAATTTCCGATATCAACTTTATTCTGCTTACAGAGTAATTCTTCAAAAATTACAGTAATTGTCTTCGAATCAAACAATTGAACACTCCGATGATTTTCCAACATCTTCTTGTATTTTCGTCCAAACAAAAAGTGACTCAAGCCACGCCTTTTCCCGCCAATGTGTACGTCAGTGTGACGTGGGCACGACATTGAAGTTGACAGAAAAATAATCTGTCAAATGCACCTCGAAATATTATCTGTCTGTGTATTGCCAGTAGCTAATTAAAGCAAATCAGCTCAAAGGGCTGCTCTCCGACATATATATATATGCGTACGTATACACCTATCGTGCGTGCGTACATACGTTAATATACACGTATTTTTTCCCCAGGCAAAAACCTTTATGGATACCACCCCACCGGGGGAGCAGGGTGGTTATGTGGGAGTCCCGTAGATCGGTGTACCCACTAAAAACCCTGGGATGTTGCTGCCTGGCGCCCATGTGCCGGAGCTGCGGGGACGCTTTCGCACTCGTCCGCGGCTCCAGCAGCACTGATCCCCTAGGTCCTGGCCCTATTAAAGGGTGGTGAACCCTTCTTTCCCTAAGGGGGGCGCGGAAATACCGCATGCTCCACCTCGGGGCTACGCTTGTCAAAAAACGGACTCTCCGAATCCGTTGCCCAAGCCCCCTGTTATGGGGCTCGAAGGTCCCTGTTAAGGAAAAGCGTTGAAGATCTTTCCTCGGCGCCCAGTTCTTCGGCGGCGCATCGGAAGTTCCGAGAGGTTCTCCTTTTTCGCGCTCCGCAGTTATGTTGCAAAAGAAAACGGCCGCCTCCCATAAAATACACGTGTGAGGCAACTTTTCCGACATCATTTCTTCCTGAAACATTAAAAATCATGAATCTACTTCACTCATAGAAATTTTTAAAAGCAAATATTAAAACAAAAAACATATACAAGTATGCACACCAGTACCAACATTTAACAGACTTTACAAAATAGTTCCAACATATGAACTCCAAGCTCCTTTTGCATATTTAAATCCCCAGTAATGCAAGAGAATTTCAAAAAGATTGAAAATTCAAACTATTCTTTCAAAGGTAAGGAGATTTCGCTTTAATATTTTACTCAGAAACCAAGGCGGAGCTTCGATTTGCATAATATTGAACGTGAAACTTAATGACTCAATTTTAAGTGAAAAGTAGTAAAAGTTTGGAATTTTTAACGTTTTATTAGCATTATAGAGTCAAGTGGTGTGAAAACTTGGCTTTGAACGGTCTATTAGCAACTTTATTAAACTTATTCATTGGATGAGCTTACAAAGTTTCGTAAGGATGCAATTTTGTGTTGAACTAATCAGCTGAACTTCGCGATTTCTCCCACGTAAAGTCTTTCAGATCTTGACTCGAACTATATCAATTATATTAGAAAGATTGATCGGTTTCTTGATTCCTACGTTAAAACGAATAAAAAGAAACAACATTCCGATTTGTACTTAGATAAGTTTTACCTAGATACTTGTATTTTCCAGTACAATGCTTAAATAAACTACATTGTGCATTGCTGCGATTATGAGTGTACAGACCTACGTTTCTACGATGAATTAGGTACTTTATGAGCTTTAAATTGAAAAAATATAAAGTTATGAACAATAAAATTACAACAATAGCACTCTAACTAATTAGCTAGCTAAAATGGTAAGTTCGTATGGGCGTTGTTGGGCACGTTTTAACGTGGCGCCGAATAACGGCAGTTCTCGGTTGTAAATGCCACTAGCGGTCACTCATCAGAAAACTGAGAAAACTGTCTGAGCCGAACATTGCTTAACTTCAATGATCATCAAAGTACGCTATGAGCTAAAACACTTACTTTAGCTCAGGTACCTACTTAGGTACATAATTGATTAAAAACTCACATCGTTTACTGTTCAACATGAGTTTAACTCAACACATTTAACTTAATTCAACTAAAGGATGACAACAACTCTGTACAAACTGTAACAACAGCGATACAAACCCCGAAATTTCGTTTATAATGACGTGTCGCGCGAGTTGGCAAATCTCATTAATCTTCTACAAGTGCCATAAAGTGGTGATATTCGGAATTACGGTCACGTTTCTAATAAAAATGCAAATAAACAGCGACGACATTATCTCGTCTTGTCAGGGAATGTGGTGGCGTCTTCATCTGACTCATTGTCGAGTCAGAAAGTACATTGTAATCGTACTTATACCTCTTATACTTTTGTAGTTCTGTAGAGTTCAGGTTACTTAGACTTATTAATGAAGTTTAAATTACTTTGGATCAAGTTCTAAATTTCATTGTATAGTGGAACGTCGATTATCCGGCCTTTTTTTTTTTACGGATTCGTGATTATCCGGACTACTACACGTGGTTGACAAAAAATATTTTTCATGTGCAATCCATACATAGACGATCATGCCAGAAGGTTTATAACCCGCCCGCGCCCTGCTCTTTCTCTGCTCTACCCGATTATTGTTTTTGTTGCCAAAGTACTCCGCTGCGCAATGTCGTCGCAAAATCTGTGAACTTAAATTTTTCGAAGCGTTAGCGAGTAGTATTGTCGCTCAAAGATAAATTAATACTATTAATTCATTAAAAAAAGGAGAAACTAATAAGTAAGTTAGCTAAGATAAAAGGAAAACCATTTTTTTCATTAATTCGATTACCCAGATTTTCCATTATCCGAATGAACAACGATACGAATTAGTGCGGTTAATCGAGGCTCTAACCGACAGTCCACTAAGAGGCGTAATATTTTTTGGAGAGATTGATTACCTCTGAGTTACCTAATTTCTAAAGTTTAACGAGATGATGTGATTCTAGTGACGTACGCCGAGTTCTGTTGATGAATCTTGTACGGAACTGATGATGATAAATGAGAAAATAATAATACGTGGCATATTCTCCAGAACACGAACATTATAGGAACATGTTTGCGCTCATTATAATGACTTTTACTATTGGACAATCAGAAATTGCGAAATAAAACAACATCTTCGTACAAAAACTTTGCCGACTTTCGACATGTATGGATAAGTTAAACATGATTTTGGGATTGGCTAGATAGTAAATGATTAGTTCAATGACATCCCAAAAATATTCCGGGCGTCCTTTATATTTTACAGCGAATAATAATTCGCTGTAAAATATACTAAAAGTCCAACTCTGTGATTTTATATCTCCAAGACCGTTTTATATTATAAATTAAACCGTTTATTATAGTAAAACTCTAACAGAAGCCTTTTATAAGTATCCCTTCTTTACTTGTAGAGGAAAAGAAAACCCCTTCAGTCTTTTCTCAATTGTACGTATGATACGACATCGGTAGCACCCTATAACCGCTCCCCGCGAGCCATAAGTAAAGTTATTGAAACGTCGCCAGATCCACTTAGCTTTACGGGACGGAAACTCTATACGACGGCGCCCACTGTGCGGGGGCGGGATTTTTTAAAGGCGAGTATTCAATGGTCAATGTTGCTCTCAGAAAGACAGTAGGAGCGGCATAAAGTAACTAATTATTTTTCGCCAAAAATGCCATAACTCTCTTCCACCGTGTACAAAATTCGACTCGTTCGCACAAATTGATGTGTCATCCATGATGTTTTAAATGGCTCGTCCAAATGGCTTTCGATAAAATTTAAATGGGACCACTCCAGGTATACGCTTAGATATTTTTTTAAAATCGGTTCACAATTGGCGAAAATATCGATGAACATACCTCAGACCAAATAAAAAAATGAAGACAGAACAGGTTAAAAGTGAATAGTTATTTAAGATCTTAGTTATTTAGTCTATATTTCACTGTATGTTTTCCGAATAAAATAAAATAAATATCGTTAAGCTCGATAAAGCTAAGTGCACCCTGTACCCTGAGCGCTGCGCTACAAAATCCTTGTGAATACGCAGCTTTATTTCGCGCGTTGCGGCGAACTTTCAATGTAGTTTTCCAAATGTTTGGGCAATATTTGGAGGAAACATTTATGCTTTATAGGTAAACTTTAGAGTTTATTCAACTGTGCAAATTCAGATTAGGTTATTTATAAGCATTATTTAAGCCGATGCATACCTAGAAGTGCTCATTTTTTACCGACTTCCAAAAAGGAGGAGGTGCTAATGATCGTCTGTATGTTTTTTTTATGTTTATGGATATCTTCGCCAATTAGGAATCGATATAAAACATTCTTATTTAATTCAAAAGAGCATACTTTCGAGGTGGCACCATTTAAATTTTATCGAAATCAGCTGAGCCATTTTTGATAAATCAACCAAAAACGTACATGGATGTCACATCGATTCGTGCAAATTATTCGAATTCTGAACACGGTGGACAACACCGACTGGTGTTGCGATTATTTGCGAAAAATAATTATCTTATTCCGATTGAATTTGTTTTTGAGAAATTATGCATTATGCAATTATGTCATCTCGAGCATGCGAGCTAGAACTTCATCAAAGGCTGCCAAGTGTGGTAGAAACAATAGTAGACATACTGTCTCCCTTAAAAACAACATGTGAGTAGCACCTATGTTAGGTATATTCGAATTAGAACGTGCTAAAACCACGCTAGATTTAATCTACCTACTTGGTAGGTAGGTACTTCAATACATTACTTAACATTACGCACAATGAAATAGTTTGAACCCAAGAGCGAATTTTCCCAACTACTAATTTAAGGCCTTCCTAAATGCTAACATTATAAACTTTACAGTACATTTGCCGTACAGTTTGATAATTTACGAAATAGTTTCTCTGAAAGAGTAGTTAAGTTGATTTGCGGCCTCTTTGCCACTAGAGTACTCGTAGTTGCAAAGTGAAATGGCGTGGTCCTGCCAAAGTATTCGAGATTCTGGCTTACAAGTTTTAAGTACAAAGCGGTGTTAATTATTTTAATGGCACTTAGGTTTCATTTGGAATAGCTATGAAAGTCAAATTTTATAATGCATTAATGTAATTTTACTCAGTTTCCGTATTTAAAAGCTCCCTACAACTCCTACAAGACAAAAGATCGTGTAAGTATCAATATAAATTACTACCTACTGCACTTAAATTTCTATCGGATTTATAAGCAACGTAATTTATTGACGTTATAGGCTTGTTTTTACCAAACTTATCATTTACAATTTAGCCCTTCAGCCCTCCTAAGGCGTAAAATAATTTTGTCTTACAGTCTTTAGACACAACAGACTAGCTTTTGCCCTTGGCTTTGCCCGCGTAGTATTGTAAATTTTGTGCTATCCCATGGGAACATTTTATTTTTCTGGGATAAATAGACGTGATAGCCTATGTCACTTTTCACCTTTCAAACTATGTCAATGTCATTAATCAAGTCAATCCGTTGCTGCGTGAAAGAGGAACAAACCAATAAACCTACAATTCTTTTGGATTTATAATATTCGTTAGGATATCATATAAGGATCTCACTTTTCGACAAGGCCTTATATGAACCGTGAATCCAAGCGTTCAAGTAAAAAGTATCCCACCATCACCCGTTATCATAAAACACGGCGAACAAAAACTATTCTTCTACAAAAATATACCGCGTGTTAGTACAGAACTGAGTGGAAATCTGTGTAGACTTTTTGCGCTTTCCCAATACTGGCGCGTAATGTTCCGGAAATCGTATTTTAGCTGCTCTCCCCTACAAAAACTACGCCTGATGTAGACAAATTTGGTAACAGACGTTGCGAATCCGAGTTTTTCGATGTGTATGGTCACACTTGAAAAGTTTCACCTATTATGAGCGAGTCGCGGTAGGTATTACTTTATTCGTGATATTGATCTTTCAGAAGTTTTAGGGATTGGCTTGTGAAAGATGTGTTAGTGGCTTTCAAATTATAGTTAAACATAAAATGTTAATGGTTTTTTGTGCTGAGTATACTGTGTAAATACTTGAAAAAAATTGTCAGCTATTAAATTATTATCATAACATAGGTAATTCTTCCCATATTTGGTTAAAAAATCACAGGGATCACACTAGATGCAAGCTGCTTCAAACCGACCTTATTGAAGATCTGTAAAGAAGGCCTATGTCCAGTGCAAGGTCTAAAGCTGAAACGAACGCACGAAAAAGAGATTTGCCAATGCCTAATTTAGCTCATAGTGATTGGTTTGACTAAGCCACAATAAATATCCTTATACACTAAACATATCTAAACTAAATTACAACCCGCATAACAGTGCTCCAACAAGGTATTTTATTTTGTAGCCAACAAAATAGTTTATTCCGCGAACCTCAAACAACAAACTGAAATGTAGTGTGATTGAGAAGAGAGGTATCCGATTAAAATACTTTGTAGATTCCTCTGAAGCACTGTGCAGAATGGAAGTACTAAATGCAAGCAAGTTGAAAACATTTCAACAGTTCGTTTAACAATTGAAAACAAAGAAAATGCATCCGTCTTTTCAATAAACCTACTTGTAAAATAAAGAAATTCACTTACTACGCACATGGATAATTTTTTACTAGAATATTGTAATGAACGATAATATCGTTGCTACTTATCCGTGTAAATCATTTAAAGAGATTAAATTATTTTGATGCCTACTTCAGTTACTTTTTAGGGTTCTGTACCCAAAGGGTAAAAACGGGACCCTTTTACTAAGACTTCGATGTCCGTCTGTCTGTCTGTCTGTCTGTCTGTCACCGGGCTGTATCTCATGAACCGTGACAGCTAGGTTGCTGAAATTCACAGATGATGTATTTCTGTTGCCGCTATAACAACAAATACTAAAAATAGAATACAATAAATATTTAAAATGGGCTCCCATACAACAAACGTGATTTTTAGCAGTTTTTTGCTCGCTGTTAATAACGTCAAGAGGATTGGGGCTCCCATACGGTACGGAACCCTTCGTGCGCGAGTCCGACTCGCACTTGGCCGATTTTGTTTAGTTCTTGATAGAAACATATATTTTCTTAATTTTAAGATAGCTTAATTAACTGACTTGAATTGATTTTCCAAGAAAATTCTGTTAAGGCCTCTTTAAATTTTCAGTTTTTTATTTTAAGTAATTTTATTTAAACTTTTACTGACCTATAGCAAAGAAGATATACTTATATGCCTACAATCAATTTAATTTGACTTTATTCCGCGTAATTGTTAATTTTAAAGCTTTTAATTACTTTACCACGCGTAAAATACACATAGCATATGTTAAGTAGTTCCAATAAAGTAAAATAATCAGAAAATACATTCAAAATTAAGCTATTTTAGACGTTTTCAATCTACAATAACTAATTAGCTTATTTCACCAAACTATTCTGTTATAAACATGAACCAAAGTTTTTCCTAGCAGCTGTAATTACTACAGCTAAAGTTCTAAAAACTTTAAGCCTTTAGTTAACTTAAGTCCTTAGCTAAAGCACTTGCTCAGAACTTGAACTATTGACGTTTTCATCCGCGGCTTTGTCTTACATTCATTATCGTGTACAAAAGCTCGTTAAGGCTTAAACAATATCTAAATATTTTAACTGAGCAGAATTTTGCAGATAAAGAATAAATAGAAAGAAACTCATGTATAACGGAATTGAAATTAATTTATTGTAATCATCAAACCAATTTATGTCAACATTTTTTAACGATCATTAAGTACACAAAATTTGTGTTTTAGCCAATTTGTATTAATTCACACGCATAATTCAAAAATAACATAAAATGTTTCATGGTACCTTCATGTTAAGTGCTTTTTCATTTATACCTATATTTTATAATGACGTATGAGTACCTATAAATTTTTATTGTTCGTTGTTTATAAATATTTGTGTCATTTAGAACGTTACATATATGCTGTCAAAAAGAATACTATCAGAATAAAAAAATTTTAAGTATTGTAATTGTTGAAGCCTTAACAAAAGTTTCTGAGTACTCAATGAAAAGCAATGTTCTAGAGACGTTAGTTTCTCTTGCAATAAGAGCTCGCAATAAATTGCATAAAGTGGAACTGCTTGAGGTTACAGCTTACTTGCTGAGCCAGCGAGGATGAAGCAACTCTTAGATTTTAATAACTCTGAGCTATTGAAAAATAAATAGAAAAGAAAACATGATGTAGACGCCGACCTTCACTACACATTTTTAATAAGTTAAAGTCATAGGATTCTCAGATTAAGTGTCGAATTATAATACAGTACCATCATTGATCAGATTTAAAAAAAAAACTAAGTACATATTACTTTTCATGAATCAGAAAATCCGATTGCATAGACTGAATTATATCCTTATGCACTTGTTCATCTTTTTAAGTCAAAAAAAAGTTTAAAGTTTGAAAATATGCCTAAGTAATTTTTACTATGCAGCCGTACCAAAGAAGATATAATAATACCCACTACATAGCCGTACGACGTCCACTGCTGGATGGTATAAGTATGGACTTCTAATAATTAGAATCGAGTTAGATTCCCACCCAAGAAAAAAATGCCAAGCATTTTTGTAATGAACATAGATGCTTGCTCTGTGTTTGTGTGTTGTTATATATGTATAAGTACTAATATCAGTCTCTGCCATATTACAAGCACCGTTTAGTTTTGGGTCAAAGACGGTGTATACGATTAGATTAGTATTAGATGTCTCTAATATATTTATTTAATGATCACGACGTAGATTCTGTCATGGCTGGGCCGTGTCACATTAATTCATTACACTCTCAAATAAAGAATCCAAAGTGTACAACGTATTTTTTATTGTTTCTTTACAAAGCGACACTATTTTATTTTATTTAGATGTATCATTCAGCATAGTTTAACGCTGCATTCCGAATACCCCAGATTATGCAACTAACACACCGCTGCCAAAACATAAATCCTTCTCTTTACCAGTCTGACTGGGTGCCCGAGATTTCCACTGCACACTACACACACGGAAACCAGAAAAGACGCAACACAACATGCAATTAAAACAAACTGTAATCTAAAATTCAAAGCGAATAGTAATATTCTCCTATTTTATTTATTTGTTGTTAAACTAGTGATTTTTTATCGTCATTACAAACTTAAGGCACCAGACGTCTACCTATTTTACAAACTCATTATTTATCGACTATTTTCATTTTAGCTATGTTATTAATGTCTAATTAATTCCAATATTTTTTCAGCAAATAGTTGGAAAACTTCGGGAATATGTAGCTTACCGCAACTTACATCGGAAGAGCGAACTGCAGCCTCAAATTATGAATAACGGCTCCATACATCACGTCATCTGCGGAGCCCGATGACGTTGTTAGAAATATGTACCGATATGTGTAGATATACCGGTTTATTACTCGCGGTTTCTTACAGGATCCTTAAATTTTTTCCGGAGTAGAAAGTAGCCTATATGACCCTCTCTGATCTGTAAACTTATTCGTGCAAAAAAATCAAGACGGATGCGTCTCTCCGTTGATGCTGCGTCAAAGAGTAACAAACAACACAATTTCAGATTTATTTACTTTTTAGGGTTCCGTACCCAAAGGGTAAAAACGGGGCCTATTACTAAGACTCCGCTGTCCGTCTATCTGTCTGTCACCAGGCTGTATCTCATGAACCGTTATAGCTAGAGAGTTGAAATTTTCATAGAAGATGTATTTCTGTTGCCGCTATAACAACAAATACTAAAAATTGAATAAAATAAATAGTTAAGGGGGGTCCCCTACAACAAACGTGATTTTTAGGAGTTTTTTTGCCCACTACTAATAATGGCTGAAGAACAGGGGGCTCCAACGTGGTACGGAACCCTTTGTGCGCGAGTCCGAGTCCCACTTGGCCGATTTTTATATAAATAATCACATTTGTTCTCAATAGGATAGATTTCAGATTCAAAAAAGGACAGATTCTCAAAAAGACAGACTCTCAAAAAGACAGAAGTACACTTAAGCAAAAAAAAATGTCTTTTTTTTAGTACACTTAAGCAAAAAAAAAGAAAAACTTTTCATACAAATATTTTTATAATAATAATATTTTTATGTATCGTTTTTTAGGGTTCCGTACCCAAAGGGTAAAAACGGGACCTTATTACCAAGACTCCGATGTCCGTCTGTCCGTCTGTCTGTCTGTCACCAGGCTGTATCTCATTAACCGTGATTGCTAGACAGCTGAAATTTTCACGGATGATGTGTTTTGACGCTATAACAACAAATACTAAAAACAGAATAAAATAAATATTTAGGGGGGCTCCCATCCAACAAACGTGATTTTTGGGAGTTTTTTTACTCGCTATTAAAAATGGCAAGAGAAATGAGGCTAAAGAGGCTCCAACACGGTACGGAACCCTTCGTGTGCGAGTACAACTCGCACTTGGCTGATTTTTATAACTATTGTATTGAATGAATTGAATTAATTAATGTGACATTTGTGTCTAACAATGGTGTTTTTATAAAAAAAAATATAATTTTAGTAAGGACTAGCAGTATTTTTAACCCCCGACGAAAAAGAGGGGTGTTATAAGTTTGACGTGTCTGTTTGTCTGTGTGTATGTCTGTCTGTCTATCTGTGGCATCATAGCGCCCGAACCACTGAACCGATTTCAGTTTAGTTTTCTTTGGATGAAAGGAGACTTAATCGAGAGTGTTCTTAGCTATGTTTTATAAAAATCGATTGAGCAGTTTAAGAGTTATGGTGGGTTAAAGTGGGGATGGAAGAACCAAAATTCTACAAATGTGCCCAAAATGGTTTTCAATTGAAAGTTTGTTGTCAAATATTTTTGTGTCGGAGGTTTTTTAATTAGGTATATTATTTTCAGTAGATACTTAGTTTTAAAAGTAGCCATCCTGTAACTTGCAACTTGCATCGGAAAACCGAACTTTAGCTTCAAATTATGAATAACGGCTCCATACATCACGTCTGCGGGCGCCAGGTGATATTGGACCAGAAATACTTCATTGAGATAGTTTTGGTTTCAGCTCGCGTACTACCTGCTTGCCTCTGGCGTAAACTGGCTATTCGCTAGAACAGATCGCGTAATTTGTACTATTGGAAGAATCTACGAGTATATATAGTTCGCTACACCAAGGTGGGAAAAATAACAAATAGACATGACCTACAGATAGATCTTACTACAGTGCTATCTATTATTTTTATTTTATTATATTTTTATTTAGTAATATTTGGTCAACTCAGTCTACGTTAAAGAAGAGGCTGGCTATTGTCATACAGGTTTTAACCTAGCACAAGAGTCAGAGAACTTGTTGTTGTATAAATTTAATTTTGTTAGTCAAATAAATGTTTTTTATGTAATGTTTTAATCTGTAGGTCATGGGCGTAGCCAAAGGGGTTTATGGTGGGGTACAACCATTGAAACCAAAAAAAAACGAAAAAGTTCAGATTAAATGTAGCTATTTTCAGCCTTTGCAACCATACAGGCTGAAAATAGCCTCTTTTAGTAGGTACCTACATTTCAGTCATATTTCAGTACAGAAAGAAAATGTAATCTTCCACGTTTCTTTGGTAGATAATAAAATCAAGCAATTCCAAATTCCAAAATCCCTTACATATTTCTGATATCTTAAGCAAAAATATTTCCGTGAAATTATGAGGAAGACCAGAACCCAGCACAAATGATAACAAATGCTGCAATAAATCATGCCTTCTAACTAAGCTTGGAAGCAGGTGGAACGGTGTCTCCGGAATTTCATCGGCCGGGCCAACTCTGCAGCACTAATAATGATAAATACCTACTTGTATCCACATCGCTTAAGCATTAATTGATGTCTTGTAAAGCAACTAACAAGTGACTCATAGTTATAATGTTCGATAACTCAATCACACTCGAAAACAAGAAGATTCCAAGCGAGACGACAAGATCCTATTGCACGAAATGATTTATCTGCCTCAGTCATAAAATTTCAGAACATTGGCAACCGCTTTATTTGGATGTACCTAATATATTAAATGATGGTGTAATTATATTACTAGCCCACTAATCAGCTTTGGATATTCCTAAATAGTATAACAAGTATAATAAAATAAATACATCGCAATACATTTAAGTTTAAAAATGCAAAAAAATAAATAAATTGCAAAACATGCAAGAGGAAAAGCCTACAATACATTATAGATATCTCTAAAGTAGGTTTGCTGAGTAATATAAAATAAAAATATTATTGGCTTCTAAATAAAAAAAACTGCTTGCCTACAAAATCTAACATGCTGATCATAAACATTTTCCAATAAACACTTTACTTTTTGCGAAATCAGAAACGGTCTACCTAAAAATATAAAGGGCCCAAATTCCCAAAAAACCTTCGTAGAATGTTATTCTCCCCCTGTTTACGCAAGGTATTGACGAAAAGTAATCGGGGAGGGAAGGGATGGCCCTTAAGGCCCTTATTGACAAAACGTGCCTGTAGTCTCGAGGAAATATTAAAAATAATCCACCTCGGAAGCCTCCGACGACAACCAGTTCAGAAAGATTGAAAAAGTGAAGTGGTGAGCAAATGAAACAGAAAATTATTTTTCACGACAATAAAGTCGTGTAGTTTATTTATTTGGCACATCTGAGCTCTTTAAAATTGAATTTGTCAGCTTCAGTAATATTATACTTACTTAGAATCTTTTCAATACAACATATTCCTACATAATTTTTTTAAATAACATTATTGTGGTCGTACTCGTATTACAAAGGTGTTCAAAATGATAAATACATAGAAAAGGACATCTGGGAAAAGGGTATTAGTACGTCATAATGGTGTGGGAATGTTCTATGGCTGAGATGATAATGATGATACCTGTACTAATTCTAACGTTTCATTCTCCTAAACGAATACAAAAGGATTTAACATACGTGTAATCAACACAATTCAAGTAAAGTTGGACTAAAACTTCAAACTAGATTGGTAACTTTAATTACACTTATTAAAAAAACAGTATTGATACTGCTTTTTTGAATAAGTCACATACAATATCGGTCAAATAATCATTTTAAGGTTATTTTCTGTCATATGCAACATGTAAGTAATAATCGGCCAAGTACGAGTCGGACTCGCGCACGGAGGGTTCCGTACTGTATGGGAGACCCCCTTAAATGTTTATTTTATTTAGTTTTATTTTTTTATTTTATTATTTATTATTGAAGTGAATATACAACTAAACATTCTGTGAACATTTCAAGCATCTACCTGTTACCATAATTAATCTAGAGCGAAAAACGGCTAAAAAATCAGGTTTGTTGTAGGGGAGCGCACCTTAAACATTTATTTTATTCTGTTTTTAGTATTCGTTGTTAAAGCGGCAACAGAAATCCATCATCTGTGAAAATTTCAGCTGTCTACCTGTCACGGTTCATGAGATACAGCCTGGTGACAGACAGACAGACAGACGGGCAGACAGACAGACGAACAGACGGACATCAGAGTCTTAGTATTAGGGCCCCTTTTTTATCCTTTGGATACGGAACCCTAAAAAGAAGGAGTATGAGAAAAAGTGTTTACAAAGTATGTCAACTTACATCCCGCCTTGCGGATACAGGGCTGATTTTCCCTAAATTACACCGCACATCCTCTAGCTAACCGGAAAATAACGGAACCCGGTCGTCGCCGGTTCAATGAACATCGTATAATGAGTCATGATGGAGCCGAGCGGCGCCGGCGTCCTCGTAATGACGACGCGCTGTCCTATTTAATAACTTGTTTACCCCATGGCCGCCGGCTGTCACACCGAAATGAATGCTAGGAAACTAGAAAAGCTGAACCTTGGTGCTAAATCGTATTAAAGCTACGTTATGTGCAAATTTAAAGAATATACAGGGCTATCTACTTACTCTGTACTAACTAAGCCTTCGAGCAAATATCTATAGAGTCACAATCGTGCAAAAAAAGTGTCCTAGGCAAAACCCTGCCCAAGCTACGTAGTGTGCAGGCTTTTTAGTAAGTCGTAAGGTGATTGTAAGCTGACTACAACGCCGCGCGATGCCAAAGTGCTCGGTTACATAACGTCGAGGTTCAAGAAAACGCGTCATTGTGAATTATTTAATGTAAATATCTAAGTCGGTATGTATGACGGCGCTCGGACTTTGTTTTAAAACTTTGACTTTGGGACTGTGGCTCTGTAGATATTGGCTTTAGACTATCATTATGAACAGCTTTTACTATGGGGCCAACCCAAAATCCGAGAAAAAAATCAGCTGTTCGTATTTAAATAGATTACGTAAACACATAAAAGCTTACTTGATACTTGTTTAAAGCAACTGCTGGCTTTACTCGCCACCCGATTCGAAGCATCTCGTGGCAAGCAGTACATCATTGGCATCTTATTCACTTCACATTATTACTTAGTCTCTTTTAACAGTTCGATGTAACAACGTTTTTCAGTTATCTCTTATAGGCCGAATCATACAAGTCAGCGGATGTGAAGTTAGCCACAAGCTGCGCAATAACCAATCAGGACTGAAGCTCATATAATAACGCGTTGATGGGTTTCTAATGTAGCTACGAGTAACTTCACATCGGTCGACTTGTATGATTCGGCCTATACAACAGTTCGGTATAACAGTGGGCCTCTTTTAATAGCTGCCGCTGTATCATCTCTCGTTTAATAATCATGATCAGCGTTGTTCACCGGAGACCTCTCTGCCGCCTTGAATACACCTTTTAATTTTAATACCACACTCAAATTGTATTATTCATTAGAAGATTTACATTGCAGATGCTAGAAAACGAGGACGAGGAAAATACCTCGAAAAAGTTATATTTTTTACGTGTCTGTGAAAATAGTTGCATTGAACAGGTTTCCTTAAAACCGTAGGTGTAGTTGTACTATGGCGTAGGTAATAATATGTTCAAAATAAGATTCTTTTACCAATTCTTTGGTTTACGTAATTAATAAATATTATGGATTATATGGGTTTCACGCTTTCATGGAAGCAGATTAAAATTGATAAAGCAAATTAAGTGTTTTTTACTCACTTAAGAATATTATTTTCTACAAGTGGTCTTTTACAACGTTTTCTCTAAAATTAAACAGTATTTAAAAATAATCTTATTCTCAAAAACAAATTATTTATCTGCGACCAAACATTCTTCATAATGAACAGCGGGGCAATTCTGTCAACCGATCTCGTCACCGAAGTGATACGCTCCCGAACCCCGCTCGCTTTTCTGACAGTTTTAAAGGCTTAAAGCTGTCAAAAAAACGAGAGAAGCTCAAGAACGCGTCACCTCAGCAACGAGATTGGTTAACAGAATTGCCCCGCTGGTCTAAATTTAGGTCATTTTTGTCAATCTTATGCTACTCGTGGAAACTTCCCCAAATTTATGTATACGGAAGTCGGAAATACCTTCCTGGAATTAATTTTCCCCATAACCATGGCCGTTATATTTTACAACGTTATCATAAAAACGGCAGGCACTTTAATTGCCACAGATTACTCACAGTTCCTTCTGGTTTGAAGCATGAAGGTAGAATACCACTGGAGTAACATTCTAATGAAAAACGTATATTTAAACGACTTTTTAACTTCGATTTAAAAAGTTTAAGAAAGTTTGTACAAGATTCAACATTCTACAAGCAAGATTATACAAGCTAAGTAAGCTAACCAAAGTATTTAGACCACCTGCTGTATGGCTAAACGGTTAAAATATCCGAAAGCAACAATTTAACGTATCGTCGAGTCGTGGCAGCGCTCTGTTACGAATGCCACCCGCAGTCCCACACTAGGAGACACACCGTGTAAAAATATATAACCATGTACCAATCTATCTTAACTTAGTCTCTAGCCAGTTGACATAAAATCACACAAACTTTTTGACATTATAACTTCTTTTAAATCTATGAACAACGGTTCCACGCACGAAAAAGTGTGACTCATTGCCACGTTCCGCCTGAGCCGAGCGTGCAAGCAAGAGCGCAGAGCGAGCGATAGAGAGGCACGATCGGTCTAAGCGTTTGGTTTGTAACGCATTATGACGTTATGACGTAAAATGCATCGTCCGTTAACCGACTTTACAGACAACCAATTTTTTTTGCTAAAACAAGGTAAATAAAATTTCGGCATTGGATAAAATGGTTATTGTTTTTAGATGGAAATTGAGTCTAGAGTACAAAATATAATCGTAGGCACAAACGGATATCATCACTGTTATTTTTTTTAAATTGATAATTAAGTAAGGTATGACCATACTTTTCCCACTAGGACGTTGATCCAGTTGTACATATATATATATATTATTTCCATGGCTTGAAGTTAAATTATAAGTTTACAACGGTTTTATTTTCAGCTCAAATTAAACCAGAAAGTTTCTCAAGCAACGTGAGCGTCGTTTCAGATTTCTATTCATTAACATTTTCTGTATGAAATGTGTTTGAGAAAATTTACCTGTATTTAATTTGTTTCATTTTACCCGTTTACATTCCGTAATTTGTATCCTTATTTTTATTTTTGTGGTGAACAGGTTTTTTATTTATCTAATGTTTTTTTTTTAAATATCGTACTACTGGTGATGATGATGGCGGCTATGTCACATACATGAAAAAGAATCAAAAGTAACCACTAAATCGACTATTCTATGAAATATCTAAAAGAAATATAGCGCTTCAAGTGCTACAAACTGCTACGAGCACTACGAAATGCTACGGCTCTACGATCCTATGACACTTGTCTTGTACGAGTGGTCCATTGATTCTAGGAAAATGTTGATAAATTATGTATTACGATATTAGAATGTCTATAAATTTAGTTTGATTAAAAATACAGAGAAAATACAGTACAGAGACATCTGTTGTTTTGCAGGGATGAGAGGTATGTTGTAGATTCATTATTATACACAACTTTTATTATGGAGCGAATGAATTGTCGAAATACATTGTATGGAACATCTTTCAGAGTTAGTCGTATGGTAAAAATCCTTCATAGTTAAGAAAAAGAAAGAATTTAGAGTACGCTTGCTTGCAGAGTGCTTGCACCTTTACACAGCAACACTTTGTTTAGACATAGCATAGCTTGACATAAGTTCACGTAGCAGCACCGTTCCTACCAACCTCGTACAAGTTACAACGTAACTCTTAAAATGGAGCGTACAGATAAACTTTGTACAAAACTCACGCTTAAAATATAGTCTTTTTATCTACTCCATGCAGTGTCCGTCTGAATCCTCGAGCATTGTTATAAAAGCAAGTTTTGCGCAATTCCATTTTTCTGGTTTAGCTCGCTCCGGACACCCGCCAAGTGCGGGCTGGCGCCGATTTATTTTCATACTACAGTATCTAACTTATCTAGAATTTGTGTTCGTTGTTTATATTGTTTAAATGTTAATTTAGTTTAAGGTATTGCTCTTTTGTCTTTATTAGAGTTTTCTGTTTTCAAAGGTTCTTATGACGGACTATATCTAGGTACCTACATAAAATATTAAAACCTTATGGCAGACCTCTGTCGGGAGAATCCTTTGGGGGCATTTATACAACTTCGATGCTTCCATGGACAAGCACTGAATAAATAAACTGACTTGTCACATTTGATCTTTTACTTTTTTTACTGTTGAAGAGCTGTTGCTAATTTTTGGACTACCTACTTTTTACATGTGTGTGATGTTTTTTTAACGTGAATAAGTCCGCGCTTGACCACCAGCTCACCTGACTGTAAGCGACATTGTGGTCGAAGATGAAGCACGCAGATGGTATTTTTATTTCTGGTAGCCACTATTATTCTTTCTCAAATTATGTGGTAGATAGTTTACTGAAATTATATTATTGAGCAAAACGTCGTTTATTTTGACAAAATTTCAAATCGATGCAGCTTTAATTCGAAAAAAATATATAATTGTTCAGATAATCATTATAATGTGGACTAAAGCCATTAAAAGAAGATACAGATCCAGAAATCAAGATATCGAACATTTTTATATAGAGATTTAAAATGTTAAAAATGCCAGACACACTGTATTCTGCATTCTATTTATGCTGGCAACAGTATTTCGTTCTTTATACATTATTCAAGTACGCAGAACGCCCGCGCGTGGGCTACGGTATATTTTGGAAAGTATTCTGTGGAATACAAAATTATATTTCGCTTATTACTAAACATATTTATATTTCCATGTTGTAGATATTTTAAAATCGCTCTAAAATATTATGATGTTAGGGAATTGCAAAACCATTTGTCAATGTCTACTTTAAATACCAGATCCGCCAGGGCCTGAAATGCCTTAACTCCGTCATTGTACGAGTATCCTGACAATTAATAAAATAAATAAAAATAAAAATAAAAAAGCCTTTTATTCTTACAGTAAAATAAATAGTTAAAGGTTACATTAATGTTCTATAAATAAATATATTTTTTGTGAATTTAAATGTATATAATGCTATCTTTGTTAGTTTTAGTCTGTAAGATTCCCTATACAGGTGAAGGCCTCCTCCAAGGATAGCCACTCCTCTCTATTTTGTGCTACTTTAAGCCAGTTTGGTCCTGCTGTCTTCTGGATCTCGTCTACCCATCTGGTATAGGGTCTCCCTTTCTTTCTTTTACCTTTAGGGCCCTGCCATGTGGTGACTCTTTTAGTCCACCGATTGTCCTGAAGCCGTGCTATATGTCCAGCCCACTTCCACTTCAGGCTTAATGCTTGTTCTTGCGCATCTTTTGCTTTGGTAATTTTTCTTATTTTAGTGTGTCGTATTTTTTGCGTTTTACTTATACTCAGCATACTTCGTTCTATTCCTCTCTGGCACGTTTTGATTTTGTGTTTTACTTTATTGCTGAACTTCCATGTTTGGCAAGCATATGTTAGGCATGGTATAAGGCATGAGTTTAATATTTTAGTTTTAATATTTATTGGCATGTTACTTTTGAATATTTCCTTTAAACTCCAATACTTATTCCATGTTAGTTGTGATCTCCGCTCCACTTCTCGTTCATTGTTTTTCATATCAAAGCTGATTTGCTTGCCAAGGTATATATATTGGTCTGTATACTTTAGAGGTGTACTATCAACAGATATTGTCGTCTCTACGCCATTGGTCATCAGCATTGTCTTTGATAGGTTCATTTCCAATCCCACACTCTTGCTGGCCTTGTTTAGTGATTCTATCATGCTTTGTAGCTCTTGTCCTGATTCTGATAGGAGTACTAAGTCGTCAGCAAACCGTAGGTGGCTTAGGTATGTATCTCCGATTTTTATGCCATACTCTCTCCAGTTAAGTTGGCTTATTATATTCTCCAATATAGCTATAAATAGTATTGGCGATAATGGATCACCCTGCCTAACTCCTCTGTTGATTGGAAACCACGGGCCAGCTGATTCCAGCTTAACTCTGCTCTTACACTTATCGTAGATACTTTTTAGGACTTGTATGTATCTTCCATCCACATCTTGGGTTGATAGTGTGTTCCAAATACTGGTATGTGACACCGTGTCAAAAGCCTTTTGATAGTCAATAAAGGCAATAAAGAGTGGCCTTCTCCTTTCTTGATATTTTTCAATGATTAGCTCTAATGTGTGTATGTGATCAATTGTTGAAAAACCCTTTCTAAAGCCCGCCTGCTCTATTGGCTGTTTTAATTCTAATGTCGCGCTGAGTTTCTGGTTGATAATCGAAGAGAACAGCTTGTAAATACATGGCAGTAGGCTTATTGGTCTGTAGTTACCAATATCACATGGATCTCCTTTTTTATAAATTAAAATGATATTGGATTCTGACCATTGTGTGGGAGTTTCGCCGGATTCTAGAATGAGGTTAAACAAGTTGGTGAGTGGTAAAGCTAGTGGTATGGTAGCGATTTTCAAGACTTCATTTGTAATGTTGTCAGAGCCTGGGCTTTTGTCTGTTTTCAGGTTTTTTATTCCTTTTATAACTTCATTTACTTCAATTTGTGGTGTGTTTGTATAAATGTTATCCAAAATGCTGTTATGTTTTGTAATTTCTGAATTTTTCGGTTTTTTAGAGCTATATAGGTTTTTGTAGTATTCTGTAGCTATGCAGAGTATGTCGTTGCGGCTCTTCTCTATTTTATTATCTTGTTTTAGTCCATCTATCCATGTCTTGTTTGTTCTCAGTTCTTTGTAAGCTTTTTTTGTACTGCCTTCTTGACTTATATGTTTCTCTAATGTATTGTAACGATGGTTAGCATAATCCTTCTTAATATATTTACTAATGAGTTTGTAGAGAGCAGATATTTCATTTTTCATTGCTCTTGTTTTATTTCCTGTTTTTTGTAAAGTTTTCCTTCTATGTAAAAGTCTTTTTGTGGGTTCCGATAATATTTTTTGAGCTTTATTTGTGTTGTTAGATACCTTACTTGACATTAGAGCTGTGGTGATGGTTTTTACTAAATTGTTGTAGTTCTCCTGGACTGATACATCTCTTTGTATTTCTAGTAAGCCTTCTAAAGCGCAGGTACTTAAGATTTCTTTGAATTTGGAAATTTCTTCGTCGCCTTTTAAAGTGTTGTATTGGCCATTATTATAACTTGTTCGGCTTTTCTTTGGCTGTTCATGAGTAATTGTTGCTCTTACAGGTCTGTGGTCAGAAGGGAAGTTTAAGTTTAGTACCTCTATATTATGAAACATCTGCGGACAGTTAGATAATACAAAGTCGATTTCGTTTTTGTATCTCCCATCTGGTGATCTCCAAGTCCACTTGTTTTTTGCTTTTTTCTTAAAAAATGTATTGATAATTGATAGTTTGTTTTCAGTGGCAAAGTCTATTAATCTTTGACCTCTTTTGTTCCGTGCACCGTAGCCAAAAGATTTCATGACTAGATATTCCTCTTGTTTAGGCATCCCTATTTTTGCATTTATGTCACCCATCAGTATGTAGTATTTATGTGAGCCAGCTATAGCTTCTTTAACTGTATTATAGAAATATTCAATTCCTCCTGTCAAGTCCTTCCTATCCTGACAATTACAATCTGGATATCTTTAAAACATGAGTGTAGGTAAGGCATCTGGCGGATTGACCAAATGATATAAGTTAGAAGAAAAGGTAGGAACCACAAAATGGCACGAACTCAGACCAATTTTCAGTATAAAACTACTCAAAGTTATTTCAAACGACAAAAAAAAATAAAGGTATGCTCTCGCAAGACTCCAATGCCTTATTACGCTTTCACTGACACCTGAAAGCGAACAAAGCGGCAACTAGCATTTCCTTAATCCAGTTACAAACGCTCAGTTGTAAAGGTGCTCTCTGTTTTCATAACAATTACAACCGCATCTGTACAGAGTCGCAGTTCCTGCAGTGTGCAGCCGGCTTAATGGAGGGCGCGGGTGTACAAAATTGCCTTACGGAGCTCATCTCGATCTTAATAGGAACCGACGCTAGAGATGTACTATGGCGGTGCAGGAATCGAGATGTTAACTTAGAGATGGACATAAACCCACTTATCGATGTTGAAAAATACTATTTCCTAACGATTTTTGAAAAGAGTGGTGTCCTATGGGTGATGGATTGTATTGAGAACAATCTGTCTGGTAAATAAAATACCGTTAACAATAATGGAATATAACTAATAGAAAAATTAGGTTATAAAATTAGGTGAATTAGAGTAGCATTTTATAGAGCCCGCCTCAGAAACAACCAATACTACGTGATAACTAGTTAATCGACCGCTAGGAGTGCTGTATAATTATTTTATCAGCGAAATTTCAATGTAACAAGAGTTTTAGTGCCATTGTATCTGAGAGAGAGGTGGACTGTACCGTTCAGGGTTATGAACTTGTATGGATAATTTTAAAATCTTTGTGGCACGTCATGAACACGTTTTACATCGTAAGTTTCTTGCTCGTCATTACACAAAACAACAGAAAAACCTGAAATAACACAACCTTTTAGTAAAAGAGCCTAATATCATAATAATTTAAAAGCACGCAAATAGTAAAAAGAAAGCAAGTATATTGATATAAAACAAACAAAAAAAGTTACAGCCGCATTATTCAATTCCGATAATTCTCCCGCTGTTATCGTATTGCAGAAACAACAAATCAATTTGCGTTGCCAATTTGCTCATTCCTTATTTGTTGCCACATTTATCGACTTATCGATACTTTATTGGTCGATTTCCGGCCTAATTTTGGAGATATACGGCTAGAGTTACACCACGTCCCGATTCCTCCGTATTGAACAATTGGGTTAAGTGTTTCTTAAGTGAAACGGCTTCCAAACGGCCTGGACGTTTGCGTTCTCGTTTTAATTTGCCGCCATGTTCCGCAGATGTTTGGGAGATAATCGAATTAAATTAGAACGTTACGATTCTCATTTTAACTGAGCTATGGAAAACTATAAAATTAAATATACCTTTAACTTTATGTAAGTTAGCCAGAAACTTTATGATAACAAACATAATTGCATCTGTCTTTCGATTGAATACAATTTTACTATATTTTGAAGACTTAATAATGTACGCTTAACTTAATAATATATAAACGCTAAGAAATTAAAAATAATATTTTTTTTTTTTTTTTTTTAGATTAAAATTTATTAACCACAGACTCCAGGGTCTGTGCCCTTTGTTAACTAACATTTACAATTATTTAGGTATACTATACAAAGAGTGTTAGTAGGTACTTGAAATAGCCTAAGTTAGTCAATACACTGCGTGAATGCCACGAGCAGACCGGCGACCCGCAAGCAGCACCCGATCACGAGTATGACACATGTGCCAACCATCATTCTCCTCGACCATATTTGAGGGAGGAGAACGACCCGACACATGATGCCGCCGCAAGAAGGAGCCCTCGATGGCGAGCATGAATGCTCGGGGCATGCACACAATGCTTATTTCTTATAAGTTACAAATACACATTTTTTACATCCTATGCCAATTTTGTTGCTTTCTCCTGGCCCAAAGCCTTCATCACCGCCTCGTTCCGATCTCTGACGGCCATCTGCAGGTTGTATTCCTTGATGGTCTCCGATGTCGCAGACGATGCGCGCCGCACGAATCGACTGATGGCATCATTTTCGATGTCGTCGGCGTAATAGATGAAGGTCCCAGTGTGCCGCGATAGTGCAACGACCGCGTGTGAGACGCTCTCGTGTAGTCTCATTTTCGGCTTTGTTTTTATAATGATTACCGACTCGTACGTTAGTCCCTGAGCTTCGTGGATGGTAAGGGTGCGTGATCCTGAGCCTCCCCCATAACCTTGACTTATGAGGGTCTCCTTTTCTTCCTGTGTATGCACTAAGAAAAGGGTGTTAGGGAGGGTTTTGGATATTTGGGCCCCCTTGAACCTTTTCTGCTCAAGAGACCTAATACGAGGGGCTGAGGAATATATACCTGAGTATATTTCCCTCAACGCATACGCGACATCCATTGGGTTTCTGTGTGTACAGAGCAACTCCTGGGTGATATTTGCAACCAGCGTTGGACGATGGTACCTCATCTCGAAGAGATTTTCTCTGTCGATATAAGGCAACTGATTGACGTCTCCAATGAGGACAAGTTCGCTAGCACCAGACAGCCGGGCAGCCATTATTATGGCTCCAAAATGGTTCATTAGAGCTTCGTCCACCAAAAGGCGACTGAAGCTCTCTTTTCCGAAACCATTGACGAGAGATGAAGCCATGGTTCGCACTCTGGATTTTACCAGATCTCCTATTCGGTGCGATAACTTCTCCCTCAGGTCTTTTGCTGCCTCTGTTGTTGTTGTAATGATAGCGTCCCTATCCACATCAAAGTGTCTAATCACCCATGTTGTCTTGCCACATCCTGGTACCCCGTTGACCCACTGTATCTTTGGTACCGCCCAGTTTCCCCAGCCTGCCTCAACGTCTGAGCTCCGTTCGATGGTTTTAGCCATGTCAAGGATTCTATCGTCTAGCATTATCTTGGTGCACTTGGCGGTGACTACAATTGGGTCGTTCGATGGTATCGCGTATTTCGGTCTTCCTATTCGCTCCGTCTCTCTCTCATTCAGCTCCACAAAACCACTTAATGCGCTGTAAGCTGCCATATACTGTCCTTTCATGGTCCCTCTGATGACTTGGGAAGTGACGTTATTGTATATGGCTGCTTCTGCCTCCTCGAGTCTTGATTTTAGTAGACTCTCACTTACCGGACCACCCAGCCTAAAGAACTCCAGGATGTTGTCACAGTTCTTAAGATTGACATTTTTCGTCGCTCTCAATAAGGCTAGGTATTCGATAAAGGCATTTCTCGCGTAAAAATAATATTTTGTTTCTTTTATTAAGCATCTTTTATCTTATCTTAGACACTAGTTTAGTGAAAATCAATTTCATTTTTAGCTGATTTTTCGTTAGCGTGTAAAATATCACGTAATAAAATAACCATATACTTTTAGCAACCTTTTTAAGCTTTTTTACTTAATAAGAATTGATTTAGTTGCTTCTTTGCCTTAAAATACCTAAACATTCGGAGTTGTAAACAACTCTAAAAGATAAGATATGGCGAGACAAATAAGCACGAAAAGCTAAACAATTCAAATTAGCCGTAGTGCAGCTTGTTTCATAAAATAAACAACAGAGAAAAACTCGAATAACAATGAAAAATTCTTGCTTCAAACTAGAAAACTGGTATGCAACTCAATTAGGGTCTGTGTAATTCACAGAGAAGGAAAAGAGTGTAATTCATTCTCATACGAGGTAACAACGACACGGTAACTCGCTCTGCTTTGTTAGATTTGCTCGGAGTTTTGCTTATTAGTACAAAACATCTACATTTACGTATGTATTTTGCTCAGGAGAGCACGTATCTTCTCCGCTAAAGATGCACAAAGGAAAATTATTTCAATAAAATTCCATTATTTGCTAGAAGAAAGCACAATAAATCTGCAAAATTCTACAGATGCAACTACACAAAAGCAACGAGATAATCCACGTGTATTATATTCAATACTAGTAACCCTCCCTGGCTTCGCACATGTGTATTATACATATATAAATCTTCCTCCTGAATTACCAACCTATTAAAAAAACCGCATCAGAATCCCTTGCGTAGTTTTAAAGATATAAGCATACATACATAGGAACAAACTGAGCGGGAAGCGACTTTGTTTTATACTATGTAGTGATAGTGATACTTGAGCATGTATTTTTCTGATTATTTTAGTGATATTTAGATAAAGTTGATTGAATCGAGCGCTACTATGCGAAAATTCATCTTCAAATGTTTGTTTTAAATAAAAAAAATATGTTATGTTTTCCGTCATGTTGATATTTAAAAATATTTTGAAAATATCCATAACACAATATATCCAATTATCAGATAAGTAAAATCCTGGTAGTACAAAAGTGTTCGAGCTGTTATTTCAGTAGGAAAATAGGAGAGTTACAGGCTTAATGTTGGTCTCAGTAATTTCGCATATGTGCATAAAATCTTAAAAAGCGCGTGTTGATGGTTTTAGACCTGAACCTGGCCACTGAGGACGCGGTAGAAGTCGCCAGATTCTGGTCTCAAAATATCTAATCCATGTAAATAAATTGTATATAATTAAAAACTTTAAAAAAGAGAAAAAATATGTATCCAAAAAAAAGTCTAGCCATTGACACGAGACGAATGAATGATGGTTTCATAATAGTAGATTATGTACCAAGAGAACTGACTCGTTTTACGTTGTGATTCTATGACATATAATGGGTCACTTTCGAGCAGGAGGTATGATTTTTTTTTAAAGCAGAACATTTCATATCCAATACGACATACGTAGGTAACTAAGTTTATAGATTCAAGGGTATTAAATCCTCTAAAACATTGCTGAGTTCATAACTTTCCATATCCTCCAGCAAGGTAGAAAGGCTTCCTTCATGCTCGTTTTAATAAAGATAAGCTTGCACTTTTAATTGCAGGGGGTCTAATGGCGTTAAAACGCGGTGCCATGCCACCCTCTGTCTTTTAACTGAAAATTAGCGCAAATAAGACTTATGGAACTTAATATTATTTTCATTACGGATATTACTAGAGATTAGGAAGATATTAAGCCATTCAGAAATTCTATTATGGAGTCTGGGTAAGGAATTACTTGGAGGTATTATGTGCTCTCGTTCATAGCCATTACCTGTAATAAGAAGGCTTAGGAGTGAATAGATGTTATTATTTTGAAGGACGAACATTTAAGATAGCCATTTTCTGCTTTTGTTATAGTTTTCAAAACGGATATTTTAAACGATGTTTTGAACCTGTTATTTATTAATTCAGTCGGGCAGACTTTCAAGAGATTTTAGCCCCTTAATTACTTATGTAGATGTCTTGTTTAGCTATCAGATTTTAATGGCACTAGAATACCATAAATCGGTATGTGGAATATCCACGATATGTATATCGGTATGTGGAATATCCACGATATCTATCTATGTTCCTTTATGTATTTTTTTGTATTGTATTTTGTATGTATATGTACCTATTGTGTGTGTACGTTTGAAGGATTAAACAGCCCATTAATAACTTTCAGAAAACGAGCAACATTTTAGTGATACCTATACGAGCATAACTTTGTACATTCATGTTACAATTGAAACTACATACGTCGTTGCTAATTTAAAATCTCTTATGTGCAAAAAGTAACATTTTAAGAAAAACAAAAAAAATATCAACAGTTTTTAGAAGGCCGTCACATAAGGCAATTAATAAATGCACCGTGTGTCAGTAAAATATTAAAATATTCACATAAGAGTTTTTGCAAAAGACAGCTCCTTAAAGAATAGTGCAAAAAATTTGAAAATCTAATTTATACGAAAAATGTCACATGGGAGGTTTTAAATTTGCAACGACGACAAACATTATCAACTGTAACTGACTGTACATTTAACATTTCAACCACAACTTTTTTAATCTTTCTCTGTTTTATCGTACATAAGGAATTTGTACTTCGATTTCTAAACCAATTCTGCTCCATAATATCGGGGCCTCGCCCAATACGCAAATCACGTTACTTTTTCTTTCTACAAAGTTTCAGTACTAGAATATTACGAGTAGGTAAACTAGTTACGGGTCTATTTGTTCTAAAAGCGGAGACGGTGAGGACTTCTTCAGATTCAATTTACTTTGGCAGAGGTTTAAAGGCCACCAATTACGGGGGAAATCGTTTTTCCACAGCTTTCTGCGGACAGTATTGTACAACTACAACTCGGTTTAAAACTGTTTTTCAAATTCTTTATACTTAGTGTTGACTGAGTATAAAGTACCTATTTGAAATGCAGTTTTAAAACTGTTCATTAATTATTTTAGTGCCTTTAGAAGTTCAAATTTTATTGAAATTTTAATTACTATAACGTTATAGAAAGAAATAAATTGAGAACTGATTAATTAATATCTAGTAAGTAGAGCTAATGTTACCTCTCCTTAAGTTGCGACGCCCTCACGGGGTCAATGTCACTTAGTTAAGACTCTAGTTTGTAAGAACTTTTGTTGTAACAGTGCATTGTGCAATAAACGAATATAAATATAAAATAAATATAAAAATGACATAT
This sequence comes from Hypomecis atomaria, assembly GCA_964007245.1. Taxonomy (NCBI): domain Eukaryota; kingdom Metazoa; phylum Arthropoda; class Insecta; order Lepidoptera; family Geometridae; genus Hypomecis; species Hypomecis atomaria. Next base: position 8,473,910 of record OZ023296.1, on the reverse strand, counting down.
ATTTGACCTACTGAGCGTTTCTAATCCTCATTCCTCATACGAACAGCCAGAATGTGGAACGCTTTGTTTGGGTCTGTATTCCCGCTAAAGTACAACGTGGGTTTCTTCAAATCCCGAGTAAATCTTCTAGGTAAGCGCGCTACACCCTAAACCGCACATCTGCTCAACATCAGGCAGTAGGTATGTAGTCAAACGCAAACATATTCGGAATAAAAAAAGACAAGTTATGTTTAACAGACTGAATAACGTTGTTGTAAGGAAATATTGTTCCATATCTGCTAGTTAGTTAGTCCACAAAATAAATAATCTATCACGGTAAATATAATCAACACCGACATGAAATAACAATGTCATAAAGCTATCATAACTTTTTCTGGGAAAGCTTTTCGGAATTAGAAACGCAACTTTTCTCGAATAACCCCCTAAGCGTTCATAAAATTTGCCAAAACTTAGCAAAAAAAAGCAACAAAGGCAGTTAAATAAAACCACAAAATAACTGAACTTTCCACGTTGAGCCAGCATAATAAAATGACTCGTAAATGTGAGTATGATCCAACATGTTCGTGTTGGCTGAAAAGGCTTTCTTTTACAAGTGTCTGCAGTTGCCTGGTCTTGGCGGTTTATTTTAAAGGAAAATATTTATTGTGCATTACTGTATAACACTACTTTTAGGTGCTTTACTTTATTTCTGATTAAAGGGCAATTGTTCCTGTCTGATGATGAAACTCTGCATGAGTTTCAAGGTTAAACTCCACCAAAGTGTAGACGGTCGAAGTAGAGAGATGTTACCGAAGCCTGCCAGGCTGGCGGCATAATCTGCTGATCTGAGCCTCTACCGGACTATTTTTCATAGAACTTTTTTTTAAAAAGAACTTTTAAGTTTAGGCGGTGCGTATAGGCCATAAAAAAATAAAAAGGCCTAGTGGTCTAGTGGTAATGACTCTGACTTTACAATCGTGAGGTCGTGGGATCAAATTCCGGTCCCGTACCAATGAGCTTTTCGGAATTTAAGTACGGAATTTTACACCACTGGCTTTTCGGTGAAGGAAAACATCGTGAAGCAACCTGCATAATTATGTTCGTAGAAGAAATTCGATGGCGTATGTGAATCCACCAATCCGCACTGGGCCAGCGTGGTGGATATGGCCCAATCACCTTTCGTGGGTAGGCCTACGTTCTGCAGTGGACTATTAAAAAGGCTGGTACAGTACAGTATAGGCCATAACGGCTTGGCCAGTGTTTCGTACCTCGTAATACTGTGCATTATTCTTACTTCAGATTACTTTTTAGCATCAAATTTTTACATCAATTTTATGTATTGAAGTCTCCTTTGTAGTATCTATAGGTTTTGGTTAATAATGTTATTTCGATTAGTATATTGGCTGTAATATAATTCGAACAGCTTACCAAGAATAAGAAATGAAAAATACTTATTACCGACAAATTCACGGAACCCACGCGCGGTCTGTTCGCTCCGTGCTGCCAATTTCTCTTATTGGCTGCTTCGGTCCACGTTTCATGGAAGAAATATTATTTATATTATTAACATTGCAAATATGTGTACTTTCTGTAGGGAAAAGGTAAGTGTAATACTTTTCTGTTTATTTATTGTTTGAACAATGGGTAAGAGGATTCTGCGATGATTAATTTACGAGTATAATTTACAATGAGAACGAATTTAACTATTCTTGACTGTAGGAAATAATAACAAAATTAGTAAATGGTAAACACATTATGAATAATTTTCTTAAAAACACGTAACGTCTAAATTTTTTTAACTCAAAAAGTGCTACTAGAGATAGTCTAGCAAGAGCTACTTATAAAACATTTTACTATCTAAATTGAATGTGTAGGTGTTAGCCGCGGTGAAACAAAAATAGGTATAATACAATAGATAGGTACATAAAAATCTATAATGCTATGTTACGCAAATAAATATTGTTAAAGCATAGTCATTTAATGAACAACTTTTACATCAAATCCGAAATAGCGAAAAAAATCAGTTGTTCCATAAATTTTGTCAAAAATCGATGATTGTATAGAACATCTGCTTTTTCGTGATTTCAAGATTGGGCTCATAAATTGTTCACAATGATGAGTATATACCTATACCTCAAAAAGTCCGTTCTCTTTCTAAAACATCATTACATAGACTATCAGTACCTAACTCTACACACAATTCTCTTGCTTGTAGGAGTAAGTACCATTATTTCTATTTGTTTTTAAATCCTATACTGCTGAGCGAAATTGCAAAGCACAGTTTTATTTCTCTCATTCAATTTATCGAGTACATATCAGCCATTGTTGAAAATACACCGCGTGTTGAATGCATCGACTCATTTGCATTGAGCTCTGAATCTCATTTACAGTGGATGATAGAGAGGTTGTCCGATCCTGTTTGGACTTGATTATAAACCATTTACAACACCCGAGGCTTATTATAATTAAGTTGCGCATTTTATTTTATCCCTTTTAGACTTATGTATTTACTTAACACGGATAAAATGAGGAGAGTAGCTAGTTTCAGCATGTGATATCTGTATTACTTAGTAGAGTTGTTTCAGTTTCAATAGTTCAACACAAACTTTAGTCCTCAAACTATTATTATTTTAATAACCTACAATAATTATTTTTGCAGTAATGAAAACAACATGAGGAGATCGACGGTCGTAACCTGTAACTGGTCGGCAAGGTGGATATGGTCCAATTTCCTTTCGAAGATAGGCCCATCCCAAAAGATCCTTCCTTACAAATATTCTAATCCAAAGTCTATTTGTTGGTTTGTTCTTATTTCACGGAGCAACGGATTGCCTTGATTTTTGGCATGGACATAGTTTGAAAGACGGAAAGTGACATGGGCTACTTTTATCCCAGAAAATTAAAATGTTGCCATGAGATAGCACAAAAATTAAAATACAACGCGGGGGAACCGCTATCATAAGTTAGTATTCTATATTTTCAGGACGAAAGGAGCCTATGACACAGATACACATCCACACTAAGGTTTATAAACTCGGATAGTCAAATCGATATTAGCATTACCTGAGTGTTCGAAACAGCGATGTGATTTTGACGGCACTCTACGAAAACGAGTTGCTTGTTATTCTGCCTATAGCCCGAGATCCCACTGCAAGAACATCCCGCTCATAGCGTACACGGTTCAAACCAATTTTTTTTTGTAATTATACGAAAAAATTAAATTAAAAATTTAAAAAACCCCCGACACAAAAACCTACCTAAAAAAAGTACGAAAAATTTTGGTTCTTCCATCCCCACTTTAACCCACCATAACTCTTAAACGGCTCAATCGATTTTTATAAAATATAGCTAAGAACACTCTCGATTAAGTCTCCTTTCATACAAAAAAAACTAAACTGAAATCGGTTCAATGGTTCGGGCGCTATGATGCCACAGACAGACAGACAGACAAACAGACACGTCAAACTTATAACACCCCTCTTTTGCGTCGGGGGTTAAAAATAACAGTCCAGTCAAAGCGCAGTACTTTAGCTACCTCGATCGAGATTTTTTTATAAGACTAATATGGGCGTCTCGTCTAACTTAACCTGCTTACGAAGATTCAGCCTGTTATTAATCACTTTAAGATCACAGGAGAGGGCTGCAGGACTGAAAAATATGTTACTGAAAAATAAAACTTCTTGGAAAACTGTAATCCAGCATGCAGAGGAAACACACATGTCATGTTAATTAAAATATGAAAAACAAGAGACTGTCAAACATTTTCAAAAGATTCACTCAATTTTATCAGATTATTTTGTTTAATAGATCCATTAATAAAATCAAGAAAACTAAATTAATCTTATCTGAGCGGCAGCAATATAAAATAGTGGCTCTTTCCGAAATTACTTAAGATAAGAGGGATGGTATAACTGCGTGAGTTCCCTGCATCCCTATAGTAGGGTGGCATTTTCTAGAAATGAATAGATACGAGTACAAACGCATGGAACTCCAGCCAAATCAGTGGTATAACTCGACAAATAATAATATTACTAGATATAAAACTAATCCCAAGCTTTTTGTTAATTATTGTTATTAAATTTCTGCATCACAGATAAAATAATGTGTGCCTTTGGGTAGTTAAAGTTTTACAATATAAAATACACAGATTTAAATGGCATCTTAGTCTAAGTTAGTGTTTTTTAATTGATAGTTATTCGAATTTTTTTCATGGGCAGAGTGTATAAATAAAACAAAAATCACCTGATCATGCAAGAAATCTTAAAACAATGATAAAGTGTAATACTTTAGTACCTATTTATATCGTACTTCCTTTAAGGTTTTTTAGACTGAATAAATTAAGTAGTTGCAAGCTTTCGGTACTTTTATTACTGAAACTGCCAATTTTTCCGAACTTGGCACGCGTTTTACTAAAATTTATATCCTAAAGAATTAGGTACTATATTTATTCATTTTAGTGTATGAAAAATGCATCATATTTAATGCATTTTCATCATTATAACAAATATTTCAAAAGCTCACATAATATAGATAATAAATAACAGATTTTTTTACTCACTATTTCAACAACAGCGCAGTGAGAGTTTGCTTCCCTTCTATATTTCTTTTCGGTGGGATAGTTATAAATTGAGTAGATATCTTCCCCGGCCGCCGTCACGGACCCCGATTGAGATTTATGCGTAAATGTTGCCATATTTTCACGCTTATTACATTACTCGCCGAATATGAATTCACTAATAAAAACATCAAAGAAAATGGCACTCTGAAATACGCCGAGAAATTGTGAGAATAAATGACGCTCGTATTTTAATTTCAAGAAAGATTTTCACATTCACCAACCATACTAAACTGTAGAACGAGTTGTATAAAAGTTCATCTCAGCTTTCAACAGACTGCAAAATAAAAAAACAGATCCGTAAAACTCATAATAGATACAGTGCGCGAAAAATGAACATTTTAAAACAGAGTTTAATTTTGAAAGTGGGGAAAAGATAACAGTACAACGTAATTTATGACGTCATTATGGGGGAAATTAAATGAAAAACTCCCTGAAATGGGACATTTTAATGACCACACGCTGAATTTTTGGCGTTTCGGTAATGAAGAGCCCATCTGGGGTTAGACAGCATGTTGTACGGTCACATTGTCTATGTATGGGACATACGTATAATTGACGTAGAAGGATCTTGATGACATAGTTCTACTAAGAACTAAACCTGTGCCAAGTAGGAACGTAATTTTTAGAGTACTGTAACCACGAGTAAAAAAATACTCGTAGTCTCATTCGTGTAACAAAGCTGTGTACCCACGAGTCTGGGCCCATGAATACAGAGCCATAAGGAGTGATTTAAGCGATAATAGTCCTAGAAATACCCCTAAGTATGGTCTTTTCTATGAAAACAATTCTTCAGCTTTAATCTTCATAGAGAAAGGAAAGTAAATTAACCATAATTTGTTTAGCTATTGTTTAATAACAATAATAACAAATGCATGTTACACTGTTTAAGGATATCTCGTTCTTTAGTAAAATTTTGAAACTAACCAACGAATACCTCAGAAAATAAATCTAATTAGTTAATTTTTATTAAGATTGATAGCAATTGATTGTAGGTACTAATTCTCTTAAAACTTTGCAAATACATCATTGTTATCACACGAGCCCAAACATTTTCTAAGTCCCAGGCATTTAATAGAGCTCTCAAAAGCCTAAGTCCTTTACAAACTATCCTTTGCAATAACTTCTTAGGCATTGCACACTGAAGAAACTAGAATAACTCTCTAGCTACGAGTACATTTAAATACGCTGAGTCCAAAATTTGCATCGAGATAACTCCACTTCAAAAGGAAACGAAAGAGGGTAGAAATGCCCTGTGATTAAAAATTTGAAAGACTTGATCACAGCAAAAGTTATCAAAAACGCATAGAAACTGCTATGTACGTTAATTAACGACACAACTTGACACTAGAAAGTGATACTATAACTACTCATCAAATGTTACTTTGGTGACTGCAATATCACGGACAAAGTTATGGCATCAAAATGGGTCTTATTTTAAAAGGCTTGCCCATTTTTTGGGTCAAATCTAGTATTTGAAATTTGACCTCCTTCCCGTGGACCGATTGACATGATATTTAATGCACATCTTTAGTTTCGATGACGATACAATTTTTATATTCAGAATTTACGTACATAAATACAAGATGGCCACCGACACATTTTGGCGGATTACATTTTTTACACCACCCGTTTTATATTTTATGTACTAAAAGCCAAAAAAAAACCGGCCAAGTGCGAGTCGGACTCGCGCACCGAGGGTTCCGTACAAACCTGCAAGGTTTACAAAGTTCGTTCATTACGACAAAAAAAGTAATAAGTTTATATTTATTAAAAAATATATATTTTGTAATGTAACTAAAAATTTAAGGTTTTCGGAATTTTTCCTTTATGTGTGCTATAAAACGTTGCTTCATGCCAAATTTCAAGATTCTAGGTCGACTGGAAGTACCCTTTAGGTTTGATTCCCTTGCGAGTACTTGCGAGTTTCAAAATATGCAGCTTAAATTGCTGTTTCTTTTGATTGCGTTAACATAGAAGTTTGATTTTGTTACAGCTTAAAGGTATTATAGACTTGAGTATTTGGTATGAATTTCAATTTAATACCTCTACGCGTTTATGAGGAAATGGGTAGTAAGGTTAAAATTATTAAAAAAAAATATAATATGTGATGTAACTAAAAATTTATGGTTTTCGTAATTTTTCCTTTATCTATGCTATAAGACGTTGCTTCGTACCAAATTTCAAGATTCTGAGTTCACGGGAAACCTACAGGGTGGTTTTGATTCCCTTGCAAGTGTCGAAAATTTGCGGCATAAACGGCTGTATCTTTTGATTGCGTTGGCTTAGAAGTTTGATTTTTTCACAGCTTCAAGGGACAGTAGACCTGAGTAATTGATATAAATTTCAGCTTCATACCTCCACGCGTTCCTGAGAAAAAGGGTCTTGACAGACGGACAGACGGACAACAAAGTGATCCTATAAGGGTTCCGTTTTTTCCTTTTGAGGTACGGAACCCTAAAAATAACTCAAAAATAACATCGTGGGGCTTATTTCGCCTAGAAGATTTCATTATATACGTTGCGCCCTACGATTTTATTTTTAAGTTATTAATTTTTAGCTTTTAGTACATAAAACCGTTTAATTTAAAAAAAAAGTTTTGTACCAATTTTATTGTATGATGTATTACTCAGAATAAGGACATGTATTACAAAAGACTTAGTCTCTATGATCTACATTCTGTTGAAGTCTACGATCGAACGCGAGACCACAACTTGAATACAACTCGAATGATCCAGCGTAAACGAAGATCTCCGTTTTAGACATGGCCATTTTGTTTTAGTCTCTTCAGATGTTGGCTTCCGTCTACAGGTCGCATTTTTCAACAGATCTCGACAAACCTTGATACACATGGTTTTATATATTAACAGATTTTTGTCGTAGACAATTTTTGATTATGGGGAAGATTTACTGTCGCTCTATTTATCGGCCGATTTTGATAATATTTGGCAAGATTGTTTAGTATCTAAGTAAATCCTAGCAAGATTTGCGAGTATGAACCAAATCGGTCAAGATCGAGTCGAGATATAGGCTTCATCATCATCATCATCTGCAGCCCTAAATTCTCTATCCCACTGCTGGTGCTGGGTATAGGCCTCTCTCTTACGGTGCCATTTGTCTCGGTCCTGTGCTAATCGTGTCCAAGTTCGACCCGCGATTTTCACAATATCGGCTATTTTCACGATATAGGCTTATGAAGATTCAATTTAAGAGATGTGTCGCGAATTCTACTCTTCATAGAAAGACGAGTTTTAGAATAGTTTTTAAAGCCATTTGGACACAAGAGTCCTTCTGGTTGTCCCCGTGTTCGAAGTTCTTAGAGTCGTAAATCGTAATGATAGAGGCCGTAAGCTGGGTCAACTAAAAGCAAGACTTTAAACTACATCCATTATCGAGAGAGATATATGGGCGGGTGAAAATATACATTGTAAGTAATGGCTGGCTGTTAAGCCGTGGTGGTCTGGAGGTAGTGACTCCCACCTTACAAGCGTGAGGTCGTCGGTTCAAATCCCGATCCCGTACCAATGAGTTCTTTGGAATTTATGTACGGAATTTCTCACCATTGGCTTTTCGGTGAAGGAAAACATCGTGAGGCAACCTGCATACGTCTGTAGAAGAAATTCGATGGCGTTGTGAATCCACCAACCCGCACTGAGCCAGCGTGGTGAGCCAGCGTGGTGGATATGGCCCAAATACCTTTCGTGGGTAGGCCTACGTCCTGCAGTGGACTTTTAAAAAGGCTGGCATGACGCTGGCTCAATGTGGTTTGGTAGATTAACAACATACGCCGTCAAAATTCTTCTGCAGACGTCCGCAGGTTGTCTAACGATTTTAAACTATATTAAATTATATTAATTAGTAAATTTCCATAGTAAAATTGTCTAACGATGTTTACATTAACTAAAGTAATACAGTTCTCATCGGCCGGGTGCCCAGCTCTGGTGCCCATAAGTTTTTATAAGCCGCCTGAAGACCTCTGACATGGCTAAACATGATTAAAACAACCGGAGCCTACAATTTAACGTGTCATTACCGTGGCTGTCCACGGTAGCGCTCAGTTGTAAATTCTACCCGCGGTCACCCATCCGAAGACTGACCGTGGTGCAGCACGGTCAGTCTTGCTTAACTTCGATGATCGCCAACGAACACCCAGTCAAACTACGCTATGAGCGCTACTTCATTCACTGAAAATCGTGTGTGTAAATCCATTCATAAATTACAAAGACAATTAGTTCTTTGTGTGGGGTCGAGTTTGTTCACCTCATGTTAATGCTAGTGGAAGTTATCTAACTGTATTTTATAAGTACTACTAGCGACCCGCCCCGGCTTCGCACAGGTGTATTATACATATAAACCTTCCTCTTAAAGCATTCTACCTATTTTTAAGAAAACCGCATTAAAATCCGTTGTGTAGTTTTAAAGATATAAGCATACATATTTGGGACAGACAGCGGGAAGTGACTTTGTTTTATACTACGATGTAGTGATGAAGCGCAAAACTCTCCCAACGCTGCAGCGCTGAGAGGTGTTATGAGTTCGTGTGTTTCTATAGACAAGGTTATGTTTTGTGAAGTACATAAACTTTTAGAGCAAAGTATATATTCATTATCATTAAAAACGTTTACTATGAGACCAACAGTATTACTCGGCCTTTAATAAACGCATAAGTATGCTGTGACCTGGAGCTTAATATTTGAAACGTCTCAAAATTACTTTTATAATAATCGCATGTAATGCGATCTATAAGCACGTTCAATGTTTCGCACGATAGTGAATGTAGCAGCGCTTATAGCGTAGTTTCACTAAGTGCTTAGCGATCATCGAAGTTAAGCAACGTGCAGCACGGTCAGCCTACGGATGGGTGAACGCGGGTGGTACGAGTAACTTTCCTCGCACTAACCTACATTTTCAATGGTTCTTCCTACTTTTACTTACTCGGTCGGCTTTTTGCGCATAACATTCTAGCGGGCTATCGCATTTCGGTTCAAAAATAATGTCTCTGCTCGATCACAAACGAATTTAATTGAGTAGTTTGATGAAGAAATTGCTTCGTAATATCTGGTATAATAATACACGTATGGTAATTAAAGAAAAATTTAAGGTTTCTTTTTAATTTTCACTTGTTTGAACATTCTCTAAAGTCTAATGCATGGCAAAGAATTTTTACGTCTAGTATATTATAACAAAGCTTTCGCTCACTAAGTCAAAGTTACTCGACATAAAGAACTCTACATTTGATGTACTCATATTAAATACGAAAGTTATTAAAGTTGAAAACAGGTGGAGAACAAAGGATTTTAATATAACACGAGCAACATTTCCTAACAATTACGAGTTAAATTAGTACGTCTTTGATATCGCTCACATTCAGACTAGGCGGGAGTTTAGAAACAAGAATTATGAGAACAGGTCCTTTGACTTAACTTTACGGTGACCTAATTTAGAAATCATTGACAATAGACATTATTATTTTTCGCAAAAAATAGCAAAACCTCCTTCCATCGTGTACATAATTCGAATGTTTCACTCGAATTGTTTACATTATTGTTGATTTATCAAAAACGGCTCAGCTGATTTCTGTAAAATTTAAATGAGACCACCTCGAGAATATACCCTTTAGAACTTAAAAATAATTTTTCGATTCGGTTCATAATTGGCGGAATTATCAATGAAAATACACAATAAAAAATACATACAGACGAACATAGAACCTCCTCCTTTTTGGAAGTCGGTTAAAAAGAAAGAATTTTATTTTGCAAAGTGCAGGGACATTTAGAGGTGAATATAGGGACATAGGTATATAGGTATATCAATGTGGACAAATTTTACTATGCGACCAACCGCAAAATCGCAGAAAAAAGTCAGCTGCTCCATATATTTTTTCGAACTCTGGGCAAAGAAGATATAATAATACTACGCTCTAGGTACCTGTTGTGTGAGTCCACTAACCAACTAACAAGGCCTGCTTGGTGGATAAGAACCCAAACTCCATTCATGGGTTGGTCTATGTCAGCAGTGGAGTATTAAAATGCAGATAAAGTACAAGACAGATTTTCTTTATTTACCTTCAGATACAATGCGACACAAAAGAGTATATTAATCATAATATATATATATATTTTTGTCCATTTTTATATTCGGAAACTAAAAAATCACTTTCGCTGGAACCACTATTGGCATTTTTCTTGTTTTGTGTTATTTTCTGGATTATGAACAGAAACACAGTGCCATAATGAACAAAATGATGCAAAATATGCTAACAAAGCGATGGTGACGCCCTTTTTATTCAACTCTTTTACGTCGCACTGTACTAGACTTTAAGCACATCCTTTACTTTACTTACTTACTAGCACTAGCCTCGAACATGTTTGACAAAGCTCCCACCATGACACCAACTAGTTGTATCTCCTAATGAGGCGTGTCGGGTTCCTTGTTCCTCCTGATTCATGCTTGATATGCTAATGTCACGTCTTCATTCCACTTGCTAAGTTTAGAACTTTCGTAAGTTTCGTAACTACTTTACGCAGTTAGGTTCTAGCTGATGACTTGGGTAACTAAGTTACCTACATGACTCGCGATAAACAATACAATTATTTGTAGATATTTAGTAAACTAGACTATAGTTTCTGAACCATCATTTCTCATGAAGTGGACTAATTATTACAGGATTTACTGGGTATAAAGTAGTTATAACTATAATTTAAATGGGAAAGATTGTTAGATCTACGGTGTCGTCTATAAGTACAAACTTACTAAAAATAAAAAAATACCTCAGTATATACAATTTTGCGTAATCAAATTATAAGTATTCCGTACATTATACCTACAATACTTAATTAATAACTTTTTTAAAGGTAACTGGATCAGCTAGTTTTTTTTCCGCAATTTCGAAGTTAGCGCTATAGCACTGAAAAAAAATGAACTAATTCATCATTCTGTGATTCAATAATCTGCGAATTCAATATTTTAGGATTGTATGCTGCAACTTCAACATTATGCAAATTCAACATTTTAGAAATTTAACTTTCTGAAAATTCAACATTATAGAATTCAACATGATTATTTATTTATTTCCAAATATTTATTTTTTATTCCATTCGTTGAAAAAAATCCGGTTGTAATTCCGCGCTAACTGGAAATGCAATCATTACATTCCAAACAAACATTACCCCGGTGTTCTTCAAAACTGTAAGTACGCTTTATTTGCCCAATCAACAGGCCTATCATGTTGCTGCCTCGGAAACATTATCCAAATTAAAACAGCTTCGTTAAGGGTGTAACCCACCACCAAGTTTATAAACAAAGTTTTGTCAGACCTTGAAAAGTAATAGGTTGTTTTGTTCTGATATCCTGTTTCGCTCAATGTTTTATCAAGGTTATGGCATAATTAAAGGTATTTTACAAAAGAAAATAGAACAAGGAATTTAATAGAATGTCTATATATTACGCATTATTAGAATATAAACTAAAATTATGGATTGTACTTACCTGCATTAATGTTCCACAAGTCATAGATTTTTTTCCAAACCCCACAGCACCTATTTATCTTTTCTTTATTATTTCTCATTTATTTTATGAAAATTAATTCTAAATGATACTTTCCAATCCAACAAGTTTCCTTGAATATATAATTCTGAATATACTATTGAGTTAACTTCGTCACAAAGAAACTAAATCGAAATATAATAAATACTAGGGGACATCTTACACACAGTCTCTGACCATAAATTAAGCAAAGCTTATGAAATGGCTGCTAGAGACTGATATGCTACATATACATATTATAGATACAAACTTATATACCTGTAGATAGTGCCTAAATAACAACCAGACACAGAACAAACATCTATGTTTATCACATAAATGCTCGCCCTGGGTGGGGATCGAACCCATGCCTCTTTGATCCAGAAGTCAGGGTCACAAACCACAGTCAGTTGGTTAGTGAACCTACTGACTGCCTCGGTGGCTCAACATGCACGCACTGTACTGTGTCTGCACAACTCACTTGTTGTACTTATGCACAACTAGTGAGTTGTGCATAAACAGTTGATCCATGAAGACGATGGAATTCGTTTTAAAGGACACAAGACATTCGTCAAACTTTACGTCAGTGGGAACAAATTATGGCAATACAAAAACTGAATAAGCTTAATGCATTTTTTTCTTATAACAGATCCATGGTGAGTTATCACCTTAAAACGCCCTTCGTTAACTCGCAATGTTTATAATTGGATTTGCTATCGCCTTCATAAAAACCTAATCAACTTACAGAGTGAAGCAGCTACTTTTGATGATTTACTGAAAGGTGTAGAATCCTAAGTTTAAATTTTAAAAAGCTATAAAAATTAAACAGCAATAAAATTAACGTTATATTTCTTAAAACTAAACCAGGCAAAAAATTGTTTTATTTCTTTGTACATAAATATTTTTGATCATATAAAAGCATCAAATAGTTAAAAAATAATTCAATTTCAAGTTCAGTAATATATTATTGGATTGATCGTACACGAGTAACTGTCGACTACAGCGCAGAAGTAAATAAACACAGCTGAAAACCGAAAAGAATCAGTTAATATTATTAAACAGGACCTCATCATCATCATTATCTAACCATTGTCTATTTAAACACATAGGCCTCTGCTGTCGATCATTCTATTTGACATTATGTAATGACGATAAAACGCGAGTGTATGATGTGGAACGTAAAGAACGTAAAGGGGTAAAGAAATAGTGTAAGGCAAGAAACACATGTAAAGAAATGTAGAAATAGAATAAGAAGAGACATGTCTGTAATATAACCCTGGAAAAAAAATCCAGGGATAGGAGCCACAATAAAAAAAAATGACGGTAAAGACCTACATAGATATAGAATAAATACATAGGTAACAGACTCTAGACCTTCTTTGCGGTCCCATATTAGTCTGTTCAGGCACGAGTGCAAGGGCGCTAAGAAGTCCTCATCATCATCATTTCAGTCGTTGGACGTTCAGAGCTGTACGAGTACATAGGCCGCCCTATAGATCTCCAATTAGACCGGTTTTAAGCAGCTGATGTAAACAAGGGAATCCCTACAGTCATGATCAAGTTGCCTGTCCAAGTCCATATTTTCGATACGTACGCTTACCGGTACGTGGTGATTGCTAAAACCTCCTAACGCTGCTTAAATCTCAAAAGAGATAGATGTCTCTAGCCATCTACGCTATAATGATAGACTATAACTTCTTTTTATAAATATATTATAAACTAGCTGCGCCCCGCGGTGCTATCCGCGTTAGCCCTAGATAAAAAGGACCCTATGTGTTAATCCAAGGTCTAAGCTACCTCCATACCAAATTTCATCTAAATCAGTTCAGCTGTTTGTGCGTGTAAGAGTAACAAACATCCATACATACTCACAAACTTTCGCGTTTATAAAATTAGCAGGATCATTACAGACTAAACCAATTATAATAATACCAGCATAAATCAATCCAGCTAGTAAAGTGAACACTCCTTGCACGTACTGTCGGACGCAGAAGAATGCCACAGTCATTGCCATGAAGAAGCAGCCGTAGAGTATGATGATAGTCACGTGAGAGTTGAACCAGAGGGAGCAGAAGAATACCCCTCCAACTGACTGAAAAAAATGATAGATAAACTATTTATTGTTGACACCAGCAATCGTTCTTTCGTTCGTATAGGCCGTGTAGCTAGCCCTGCTAGTCCAGCATGCGACCACGAAAACCATGAACTCTTTTCGACGTGTGAAAAAGTGACAGATATTATACTTTGCCCTAACGCAGTCTCGTTCGGACACACCGATAGAAATATTGCTTCGTGCGCATCCTAATCCGGTTGGTGTTAGAGTTTTGAAGACCTTTAACATGGTTAAAATGTACAACAATCGGGACCAACAATTTAAGTAGTTATCCGACCTACGGTAGGCTCAGTTGTAAATGCCACCCACGTTCTCCTATCCGAAGACTGACCGTGCTGAACATTTATTAATTCCGGTGATCGTTGACAAACACTAGTCAAACTACGCTATGAGCACTGAAGAAATAAAATAATAGAAAAAAGAAATGTTTGTGTCTATGACAGCTTTGTTTACCTTTTGACAAACAGTTCAATTTTTAATTTTTTACATTGACAACATTGGTCTCGTAGTAATAATTTTCTCTGTCTACGTAATAATTACTCATACTCATGACATGGCAATGATATCCTAGAATACATACGACATCTAAAAAAGCGTAAGGTTCTATCCTGACTGAAACTAACACAAAGCCGCGCGTTGATTGGATATTGTAAATTGTTGTTGCTAACTTCATTTTCGCCAACTTGTGTGACGCGGCCTATACACTTTGTTTATGTATTTTATATGTGATATGAGTACAATTCACCTTTACAGTGCTCCTGAGAAGTAGAGTCGATATAACAATCTGGTAGGTCGCGATCCCGCAACAATACAAAGAGAAAAGTAGACTCATCATCCCCACTGGAGCCATTAAGATGTTTTTGCTGTCCTCAAGGGAACTAATACTAGCTATTGAAGATATTAGTGCTATTCCAGATATCACCTGTAAAGATTTCAGAGATGTTACAAAATTAATTGCACCATACCTTCGAGCAAATATCTAAAGAGCCACAGTCCCTAAGTGAAATTAGTAAAAAAATGTCCGAGCGCCGTCATACATACCGACTTAAATATTTACATTAAATAATTCACATTATGTCACATATGCTTGTTACCGAGCACTTTGGCATCGCGCGGCGTTGTAGGCGGCTTGCAATCGCCTTAAGTCTAACCTAAAAGCCTGCCCACTACGTAGCTAGGGCAGAGTTTTGGATTGGACACTTTTTTGCACGATTGTGACTCTATAGATATTTGATCGAGGCACCATATCTACAAAAGTATCTACCTATATTTGTACTTCATGTTCCGATTCTTTTCAAAAGGTTTATGGAAGCGTATAATTATACCAACTAACTTAAACTTGACGGCCCCTTCTTTTTTTCAATTTTAAGCGAAAATCATTATTATCGTCTGAATTAAATTGCGTTAACGTCCACATCTCACCTATAGTCTGACCGTTTAACTGAGTCCACGCCTGCGCGGGTACAGGGGCGCGGGGGTAGACGACAAAGGGGACTGAGACAGGTGCGGGCGGCGGGTCCTCACCGCCCGCACCTGTCTCAATCCCCCTTGTCGTCTACCCCCGCGCCCCTGTACCCGCGCAGGCGTGGACTCAGTTAAACGGTCAGACTATACAAGGTAAGGGCGATTTGATTATAAGCACAGGATTCCGCTGAATGCAAACCACACAACCGGAAATCTATGGGCGAAACCGTCAATTCAACAGTGGACGTCCCAGGTCTCACGGCTTACATTTTTTATTTTATTTTCATGAAGTAGCTCCACCACATCAGCCGGATTCTAATCGACGCCAATATTAAACATCAAAAACAATATCCGTTGTATATTATCATCATTGTTATCAGCTTCTGGTGATCTGGTCTCCACAAACAGACCGCCACTAAAGGTTTCCAATATGCATCCTGCGATCTCAATCAGGTCATCTGTCCGCCTCGTTGATGGACGTCCTTCACTACGCTTGGCGGTACATCGCAATCTAATTATACACTCTACATTGACTCTACATCTCTATCTGTTACGCTACGTTTCTACGTGTAGGTAGTTTGCATAGAGTAATCTACACAGGCCGTAGTGTTCTACGAAGGTGTAACGTATCATCTACGAACGAGAACCGTAACCGAACAGAGATTAATCTCTAAACTCTATGGGTCTCAATCAGGTCATATGTCGACCTCGTTCATGGACTTCCTTTACTACGTTTGGTAGGTACTTTCTAATTGTATCTCTATCTATTACGCTACATAGGTAGTATGCACAGAATGATATCACAGGCCGTAGTACGCTACGAAGTGCTACGACTGCGTTCTACGAACAAAAAATAAGAGCTCAAAGTAAAACGTACAATCGTAGCAACGCAAACAATAAATATACCCTGTCGTAGGTTATACCCGAACATTGAAGCCACTAGACAGCAGTTACATTTATCAGGATCTGGCATTATTAATAAATGAAATAATGTTTATCAAATTACACGTGTAAAACAAATAACGTTATTAAAATTAAAAACATAGTGGATGCCATGAATTACTTTACTGAGGCCTTACCTTAGGCTTTACTGTGTCGAAAATCCGACATTGATTATGACAATAATGACTTTTGGTAAAAGAAAAAAAAAAATAGTTTAAAAAAATGTTACGATGTTTATGCTTACATAAACATAGTCTTAAGCATAGAATAAGAACTAAAGTAATAGAAACAGTACTAAAATAGTAAGATATATTCATCACTTTGTCCTATTTTAAATATAAAATTTAAAAGGTGTTAGAAAAAGATGCACATACACCCGAACTTACGTAATTTCGAAGGGTTTCACGGTTTCACAAACTAGCATCGAGCTAACTCGGGTGTCCAAATTCAAAAAGGTAATAAAACCGTTTAAAAAGTAGGAAGGTAAAATGATCAGAGATTTGAACCTTCTTACTGGAACCAGAGAGTTCAAATTTCCGAAAAAGACAAATGATAAAGTGTAACCAAATTTTAACCATTTTGACATTCCAACTGGTGATTTTGACGTATGCGACAGATATTGCGTTTATTTTTTTTCACTCGCTCTCGTGTATGCTGTATAACCAGATGTGAATAAGACAGCTGTAACGTAGTTTTTATTTAAGTAAAATTTAGCAATTCTTCTATTACTTGTAATTCTTCTGAGGTCTTAAGTAAATACATAATCCTAGCGCATTGGTATATAACTTCTTATAAGAATGTAGGTACAAATGCGCTAGTATTATGTATTTACTTAAGACTCAAGACTTTCAAATTACGTTAAGTCCGTCATCACAGCCTTCAAAAATTTATACTATTTGGTTTCTAAAAGATCTCACTTCCGTATAAGTATGACCCATAAATTTATAGATTTTTTACTAAACTAACGATTCACAATACTAAATCATACGAGTATGTACATACAAAATATCTAAATTATTATCACAAACTGCTATATGCTGCACATCAACTTTGGAGCCACTGAACTGTGTTTGTGCATCTAAAACCCCCATTGGAAACCTTTATTTGATGCCCAAAAAGATGAGCCCAAAACACTCAAAATTGCAGCTGAAATTCGGCTGGATAATTATGCAGCAGCCGAGTCGGTTTACTTTGATCCGTCGCTCTTTGCCAACACTGTGCTCGAGAGATTTTCTCATAATTGCCTAGATGTATCTGTCCAATGCTAGTCTGTGATCTATGTCCATTGGATTTGGTGTTATACGTAGTATGTATGTACTGTGTCACTGGTAATTTACACACAACTTTTTAAGGAAGACTTTAGAAGTTTATCATATCTAGATGAACAATGTTTACTGTAGGGTTAACCCAGAAATTGTGAAAGCTGTTCCATACATTTTTCGATAGTGAATGAACTTTTTCTATTCAACATCGTAAAATTTGTTTACCTGCATGCTGAAGTCGCCTTTAAAAGGTTGTACATAAGTTACTAGTATAATAATAGTGGTTAACTGTTAGTAACTTTTGTAGTACTAATAATACCATATTGCATGTCTGTAAAGACACAACTGTATTAAAGTGATTGGTATTACATACAAATTGTGAAAATCTTACTGTACACAGTTTTAAGCAATAAATTATTTCATCACTACATAGAATAAAGTAAAGTCGCTTTCCGCTGTCTATCTGTCCCTATGTACGAGTATGCTTATATCTTTTAAGCTACGCAACGGTTTTTGATGTGTTTTTTTTAGTAGATAGAGTAATTTAAGAGGAAGGTTTACATGTACAATACACCTATGCAAAGCCGCAGCGGGTTGCTAGTATTTCACATTTCAATAGAGAGTGTCCTTTCTATCTTCATCATTTTCACATTGTAGAAAAAACTGTAGTTACATTTACGCACTTCCGCATTCATATATCACTATTGTGATTTATATCTACTCCTTTCACCAATTATTTTACTGCTAAAGCTAAAAGCTCTACTCTATTTATCATACTCATCGACATAATATAGTAGATTGTTTACTAAAGTTTGAATACAATATATTTGATGCAAAGACAAACACAGTAGAAACAATAAGCATGTTATTATCTTGTATCACTGATGTTGTACATTTCTTCTTTCGTGCTATATTCGTATGAATAGACGATCTATGATTTTGTTTGTTTGAAAAGACTACAAAAATAAAGGATTTAAACAATGAGTAGGTACTCGTAACGGTTCAATGGTTTAAGACCGTATATGGCGTTTATTTTTAACGCTGCGCTTTTATAATTATCTTTTCTTGAAAACATTATGCTAATATAAGTATATTGATTATGTATCTGAGTTAAATACCTCAGATATATGGTCATAGATTTAACTAAAAAATAAGTCTAAACATAACATATCTTTTTTAATAAAATAGTATAACGTAACAGTTTTGAGTGCTTCAAAAGAAAATTCAGAATCAGAAGAAAAATAAGAAGAATCAGAAATGAAATCAAATAGAGTTCGTTAACTTTTAATAACTTAATTAATTTAAATCTTTGCAACTTGTTATTAAACTGATATCAGACAAAACACGTTAAGTGCTGTACTGCACTGTATCAGCCTTTTAATAGTCCACTGCAGGACGCAGGCCTACCCACGAAGGGTGATTGGGCCATATCCACCACGCTGGCCCAAAGCGGGTTGGTGGATTCACATGTGCTATCGAATTTCTTCCACGGATGTATGCAGATTGCCTCACGATGTTTTCCTTCACCGGTCACCAAAGCAGATGGTGTTAAATTGCGTACGTAAATTCTGAAGAACTCATTGGTACGGGACCAGGATTTGAACCCACGACCTCACGATTCTAAGGCGGGTGTCACTACCACAAGACCACCACGTGACGGCTGCCACGTTAAGCTACGTTAACACGTTAAGAACAGACGTAAAAAGGCTTCACGAAATTCTAAAAGCCTAAAAGCAAGCCTTGCCAATGCATGCCTTGGCAAGCATGAGATATATAGATAGATACAATAGGTATCTAAATGGGTTTTATACTTTTACAGCCTTTATTGTTACCATCATAATATTCCTTTATAAATGTGTGTTCTGCCAAACGCCAAGAGCCGTTTCATTTTATAACAAAGTAATAAACACTGGTACATTTCAAATCGCCAGGGTTGCTTTATGATGGTTACTATAATTTTCTCGTACGGAATAATTCCATACAAATTAGTTCATTACTGCCGGTGCATGTGACACAATAAAATGCAAAACATAGTTACTTTCCGGCTGTTTCATGAACAACAAAGGTAGAAAATTCAATTTTATAAAAGTTCTCTACGCATATTTCAGGCGTAGAAAGATAGGACGATTGTTTTTTGCTGTTTTGTTTGGGATATTTAGGTAGAGTCAATAGGCTCTATATTACAATGAGTCGTTGGTGTTATATCGTGTATGATATTTGAATATTAAATACCTAATCACATTTTTACTGTTGTGGATTTTATGACCTTCATATGTTTATCATCGTCATCCTGTTTACCTCCCTTCGGTTATGCCATTCACCTCTGTCCCTTGCCAATTGCATCCATTTCATGCGTTCACAAAACCTAAATTAAACTAGATAAAGTTAAAGTAACTACGGCGTCCTACCTAGCGCATGCATTTAATCGATGACAAATGACGACAAAAATACTCAAATAGAGACAACATTCCGTCAAACGCTGCATAGAAAGATGCAAATAACACTAATCATATTTTCATTCCATTCCATTCCATTGGGAAAAGTTATTTATTATTATTCATCACAAAGACCCTCTGCCTAGATACTTAAGTAATTAAATATTTACTGTATGTATTTATAAATCGATTAGTTCTAAGTAAAGTAGATTTGTAATGTAGAATAGATACAATACTGATGACCTTGGTTAGTTTTAATAGTGATTATTAGTATTTGATTATTATTTTATGTTAATTTATGTCATGAACGAATTCGTGTAATAGATATTTAAGTAGGTACTTACATTATTTTATATTAATTTTTGTCATGAACGAATTCGTTTAATAGATATTTAAGTAGGTACTTATTTCGATGCAACATCTTAAAATATTGCACGCCTGTGATGTGTCCCCCTTGGAACTATTATATTTATTTGTAAGAACATTGTACATAGTGTTGCAAGTGTCAAAGAAGGTTTCTTATGTTTTTGTGTATCTAAGGAAACCATACTAAACAGTCTTGTCAAATTATTACGATACAAAATGTTCTGTCTGAATGCTTTAAAATAAATGTTATTTATTTTATTCATCGTTTTATATTCTCAACGATCCTCATCAAATTCCTCGCAACATGGTAGCATTTCGCGTGGTTGAAGAATAAATTCGATGTGAATAAAATTTTTAAATTGAGAAGAAATTTTGTGCAAAAAATAAAGTGCGAAAAATCGACATGGCAACCAAACCTGTGATTATGAAATTCAAGATCGGTGACTTGGATGGCACTAACTGGTCAGTATGGAAATACAAAATTACTATGATGTTAAAAGGGATCCCCAAAGCCCTAGACATATTAGAAGGGAGATTTCCAGATTCAACCAGCAAGAAGGCTGATGATACTGCTCCACAAGAGTATCTAGAGCTAGATAGCACAATTTTAGTCATTCTCACGAGCAATATGTCAGATGAAATTGTCCAAAGAATCATGCGTTTTGAGACTTCTAAAGAAGTATGGAATGAGCTCAGGAGGCTGTATGACGGAGACGGTGATGACTTAGTCTATGACAACTGCCTTAAATTCTTCGAGTACAAGAAGAAAATGGACGACAACATGGCAATGCACCTTTCAAAGCTACAGAACATCTGGTTTAATTTAAACAAAGAAGTTACAAAGCTTGGAAACAATGAACTGCCAGAGGTACTTCTTATATGCAAGATTTTAGATACTTTGCCGGAAGAATACCTCACGTTTAAATCCAGTTGGTTGTTGTTGTCTAAAAAGGAAAGGACAATAGAAAGATTAACATCACAACTCTGCGCCTTTGAACGAAATGTTGAGACACAAGCTTTGTCATCCAATAGCGAGAGTAATCAAGCTCTAGTAGTAAATACTTCAAAGAAAAGGAACGACAAAACGATCAGCAATAACAAGGTAAAATGTAATTATTGCGGATTAGAGGGACATAAAGTACGTAAATGCAAAAAGTGGTTGAGTGATGGAAGACCACCCAAGCCTAGTTCAAACGCCAACATCGTTACGAATACAGACTTATTGATCGTTGACACAGACTTATACCCAGATAAAGAAAGTTGGTATTTAGATAGTGGGGCAACTAGTCACGTCACCTTCAGAAGAGATCTGTTCCAAACGTTTAAGAGCTTCGACAAACCGAATACTGTGACGACGGCGAATGGCGAGAAAGTGATTGCCACTGGTAAAGGTGACATCAAACTAGAAGCTTTGGTTGGTGATCGAAAAGGATACATAATATTATGCGATGTATGGTGTGTACCATCACTACAGAAAAATCTGTTCTCGTTACTGTCAGCACAGGACAGATTACCGGGCAGCACTTTTGAATCAGAACCAGAGTTCTGCAGATTGAAATCTAATGGCGTCGTTAAAGTCACAGGTGAACGAAAGAAGAGAGGTGGATTATTTAAACTTAACGTAAAAAATATAATGCCACAAACCTCCTTTGAAGTCAATGCGATTACGACAAGTCAAGATTTATTACAACTTTACCATGAGAGATTAGCTCATCAAAGCAAACTCCATGTGAGGAAAGTTATCGAAAGAGAACTCGGGATAAAGGTAGAAAGTAACAACACAGAGTTTTGTGAAGGATGTAGCTTCGGTAAAATGCATAGACAACCATTCGGCACTAGAGTTAGGCTGCGTTTCCACCAGAGATGTGCGATGGAAATGTGTCGTGCGAGGATGTCTAGCTGTGCTGTGAAAATGTGTGGGTGTTTCCACCAAAGCTGTGCGATGATAATGTGCCTACGAGGATGTGTAGCGGAGCTGTGAAAATGCGCATTAATGTGTGGCGCGAGGATGCGTTGCGAAGCTGTGAAATGTGTCGACGGGGGTGCGGTGTAGTGGGAGCGGAGTAACGCGAACGCCTGCCTGCCGCTCACCGCGCTGCGCTCACGTCTCACTTTGCTGTCGTAAGCGCTTGTAGTCGTACGCATGTCGTACGGTTGCGTGGCATAATGGACGAAAAATTAATTGATGCCGTTCAAAAGTTTCCGTGTTTGTGGAACACTTTTTTGCCATTTTACAAATGTAATGAAACTAAGGACGCTGCGTGGGAGGAAATAGTCAAAGAAATACAATATAAAGATGGTAAGTAATAATCATGTATTAAAATCAGGTATATTAAAATACAAGTTACAATATTTGGGTATTTATTGTGTGCGATGAATTCGTGACGAAATACGAGTATCTTGCCATGACACTTTTCCTTGATTATTGAAATAAGAGCAGTATTTCTCTCTTACATCATAACTATCACTTGACACGACGACGGAAATGCTAGGAACCGATACAAGAGTACTTGTATTTGTGTTATCAATGCAATCCAAATAATTACTTTGTCTTTCAATTAAAAAATTATGCATTACACATGTGGCTTTTACGATTTTGTCAACCGTTTCCACTCTGCATTCAAAGTCTTTACGATACACATACCACTTTCGTGCCAATACACCGAATGTAGCTTCTACAATGCGACGTGCCCTCGAAAGTCTATAGTTAAATATACGTTTCTGTTGGTCTAACTGGTCCCGCGGATATGGGCGCATGAAATTTTCCATCAAAGGAAAAGCCTCATCTCCAATGAATACAAATGGTACTGGTTCACCTCCTTCATATAATGGTTCAGGTTCTGGAAGATTCAATCTTTTTTCTTTCAAATATTTTCCAAAAACACTATCATCAAATATTCCAGCATCACTAAATCTTCCCATGGATCCCACATCAACCATTATAATCTTTCTCCTAGCGTCAGCTAAGCACATAAGCACTATAGAAAATCTTTGTTTGTAATTAAAAAAAGAGGACCCAGTGTTTGCAGGACACATTATATAAACATGTTTACCGTCTAGAGCCCCCAAACAATTTTTAAACTGCCATAGCTCTTGAAAATCCTTTGCTATTCGCTTCCAGTCGTCTTTGGTAGGTTTTGGAATAACAAGAGGTTGTAAAACAAGCCAAAGAGCATTACAAACTTCTGCCACAATTCTCGACACACTTGCTACTCCAATCCTAAAATTTTCTGCCAATCGTGTGAACGACGAGCCCGTGGATAAATACCTGCAAAAAAAGGAATGTTTATAATAATAGTAAGAAAAATAATTAACAAATAAAAAAGTACTCTTTACCTGTTACTGATTTTTTGCGATCTGTAAGACAACATGCTTGGTATAAAAATGTTATATTCCTAATCATAATTTTCTATTATTTCAGTGAAAAGCGCTAAGTATCGTTGGAAACAACTACGGGATAGCCATCGGGACGCGCTAAAGAGGCAGAAATCTAAAAAAAGCGGACAGGCTACAACCAAAACACGTGAATGGAAATACCAAAAATTGATGGAATTTCTTTTACCGTACATGGCCAACAGAGATAGAGAGTCAAGTTATAAAGAGGATATTTCGTCACCAAATAATGAAAATGACTCTTCGCAAAGCACTCAATATTCATTAAACCAAGATGACTCTTCGCAGAGCACTCAATATTCATTAAACCAAGATGACTCTTCGCAGAGCACTGAACATACACCAAATCAAGCTGACAATCCCAACAATCTTTACGAAATAGCCTCAACTTCAGGCATTTCAACAGATTCGGTCACCCCGTCATCATCAAAGAAGAAAAAAGGCGATGAATTATCAATTTTAATACAAAAACATATGAAAAATCAAGAAGATTTTCGAAAAGAAAGGCAAGAATTAAGAGAACTTTTAAAACCAACGGACTGCGATGATACTGATCATTTTTTTCTTTCAATGGCGAAAACATTTAAAAAATTACCAGATTACATGCAAGTTCCTTTAAAAAGGAAACTTTTTAATATGATTAGCGAAGCCGAAGAATCTTACGTGCTGACGTGGTATAATCAAAATATTGGTTATTCTTCAAGCTCTGGTAGCAGTATAGCAGTAGGTAGTAATATAGCAGGCCAGATGGATTTGCCGCCTCAGCTGGATCCTGAACAACTTGGTTATTCTTCAAGCTCTGGTAGCAGTATAGCAGTAGGTAGTAATATAGCAGGCCAGATGGATTTGCCGCCTCAGCTGGATCCTGAACAACTTGGTTATTCTTCAAGCTCTGGTAGAAATACAAATAAAACAGTGGGCCAGATGGATTCATCTTTCCAACTGGAAGCTGTACAACCAGCATCTCCGGGAACACAACATTCAGACCTACAAACGCCAAATACTTCAAACAAAGTAGGAACAGAGCCTAATTTGCCATGAAAAAGAGGAACTTGTTGTCTACTTATTTTGCAGATTATGATTACTTTTCAATTAATATGTTTAATAAAGACAAAATTGATTCAAACTATTTTACTTACTTTAAACATACCGCCAATTTTTCCTTGGTGCTGATGCATTCTCTGTAGTGAGTGTCTTCTTTCTTGATAATGTTCTCAATCAAATTGTGTAACTCATAAAAGTTACTTCTAGATACTCGATAAGAATTTTCGAATATTTCATCATCAGCCGTATGAAAAAAGGTAAAGAATTCTCCATGTAATCGATGATATTTAATATGGTTACGTATCCAAAACCTGTGTGTTCTTGTATTGCTCAAAATTATAGAACTAATAAACTCCGTATCTTCTGCTTCCATTTCTTCATCACAAATTGTTAAATATAAAAGTATTTTCTTTTTCCAATTATCCATATTATTATCTATTTTGCGCACTTCTACTTCCAACAAACTCCGTCTATGGACTGGCTGGTACAGTATGCGCAAACCTCGCAACACATCTTTCTCAACACACATTCCTCGCACACTTCCCTCGTACACATCCCTCGCACACATCCCTCGCACACATCCCTCGCACACATCCCGCGCTTGTTTTGTATGCGCAAAAATCTAGCTCCGCTGAGCCGTTTCCACCAGAGCTGTGCTGACCGAGGCAAGGTAAATGAAGCGATCCTATTGGTTCTTTACAAACACATCCCTCGCTATGCATCCTCGCACATCTCTGGTGGAAACGCAGCCTTAGAGCAGAAGTACCTGGAGAGATCATGCACTCAGACGTGTGTGGTCCATTTCCGTCCTCGTACAAAGGATATCGGTATTTCGTTCTATTTAAAGATGACTTCAGCAAGTACCGTTATGTATACTTCATGAAACAGAAGTCTGAAGTCTACTCAAACCTTCAACTGATGTTAGAAGAAAGCAAGGTAGCTGGTCATGTTATCAAAGAACTATTAAGCGATAACGGCGGAGAGTTCGATAATGAGAAAACTCGATTAATACTACAAAAATATGGCATAAAGCAAAGATTGATCATGCCATACACGCCTGAGCAAAACGGCTGTAGCGAAAGAGAAAATAGAACATTAGTCGAAGCCGTTCGTGCGATGATGTATGCACACGAAGAGTTGCCAAACGCTT
Organism: Hypomecis atomaria; assembly: GCA_964007245.1. Taxonomy (NCBI): domain Eukaryota; kingdom Metazoa; phylum Arthropoda; class Insecta; order Lepidoptera; family Geometridae; genus Hypomecis; species Hypomecis atomaria. Next base: position 8,447,623 of record OZ023296.1, on the reverse strand, counting down.
GTTGGGCAGAGCTCGTAAGTACAGCAGCGTATGTACTCAACAGAACAGGACGTACTCCCGTAGAAGGTAAATCTCCATACGAACTGTGGTATAAGAAAAAGCCAAAGATAAGCCACCTTAAAATCATCGGAAGTCCATGCTACGCCCATGTTCCCAAGCAGAAGCGTAAAAAGCTAGACAAGAAAGCTGAAAGATGTATATTGATCGGCTATGACGGTGATGATGGATATCGACTTTTGAATTTCAGCAAAAATGGATGTTCGTTGGTACGTTCAAGAGACGTAAAATTTCTTGAGTCAGAAATCGGTAAGAGTAATGTAAAACAGAATTCAGAATTGACAAAGGCTCAGGAAGATTCTGAAATTGAAATTAGTCTACGAATGCCATCGAATTCTGTTGCAAGGGAGGATATTCCGTTGAGGCCTGTTGTAAGAGAAGAAAGCAATCAAAAGATTCACGATGTAAGGGAGGAAGGTAATGAAAGTACAGAAACTTTTGAAGAATGTATACCTCCTGAATCTTTTGAAGATGCGTCTCCAACAAATATTGACACAGGAGATGTAGTTAATAATGAGATAAATGATCAAACATCAGAGCGTTTGGAGACAATGGATGATGTTTTGCCAAATAGCGAGATAGAAAATGAAGCAAGTAGAACTCTTCGAGATAGATCTCTGCTACGTCCACCCACAAGGTTTGGTGAATATGTAATGACCATAGATGATGCAACTGGTATAGATGAGCCAGAAACATACAGTCAAGCATTACAAACCCCAAACAAGGAGAATTGGATTAAAGCGATAAAAAACGAGATCAAATCTTTGGAAGACAATAAAACTTGGACTTTAGTCGATCTTCCCAAGGATCGTAAAGCTATTTCGTGTAAATGGATATTCAAAGTTAAGAGAAACGCTGACGGTACGGTCGATAAATACAAAGCTAGACTTGTTGCTCGAGGTTTTTCGCAAAAGCAAGGAGTGGACTATGACGAAACATTTAGTCCTGTTGCAAAAATGACAACTGTCAGATCAGTCATAAGCGTTGCGGCGAATGAAGGTCTATCACTCACACAATTTGATGTGTCAACCGCATTTTTGAATGGTTTTTTAAAAGAGGAAATCTTTATGAAACAGCCAGAAGGTTTGAATGACGGGACAAATCGAGTATGCAAGTTGAATCGTAGTTTATATGGGCTCAAGCAAGCACCGAGATGCTGGAACAGATGCATCGCAGACTATTTGAAATCTATAGGATTTCAACAGAGTCAAACAGATCCGTGCATGTTTATAAGAAAAAGAGCACAGAATAAAATCATTTTAGTACTGTACGTTGATGATGGCCTTGTAGCTGCAACACACAAAAATGAGGCAGATAAGTTTATGGCAGAGCTGAAACAGAGGTTCAAGATAACCACAAAACCTGCAGACTACTATCTGGGTTTACAATTGCGGTACAAAGATGATGGCTCTATAAGTATAATACAGAAGCACTACACTGAGAAAGTGTTAGAAAGATTCGGCATGAGCAGCTGTAAAACAGTCACTACACCAATGATCAGAGATTCTGAACAAAGGCAGTTAGATAAAGAGGTAGTAGACGAGAAGTCATACCCGTATAGACAAGCTGTTGGAGCGCTCGCTTATCTAATGGTTGGAACACGACCAGATATCGCTTACGCCGTTGGTGTTGTATCTAGAATCTTGGAAAGCCCTTCCAAAGAGGATGTATTAAAGGTTAAGCGCATAATGCGTTATCTACAAGGTACATCTGGTTACGGTATAACATACAAGAAAGGGTTTAAGACAGGAATACTGGATTGTTTCAGCGATTCTGACCATGGAGGAGATCTCAAAGATGGTCGCTCAACAAGCGGCATACTCTGTTTATATGCTGGTGGAGCAATAGCCTGGGCGAGTCGAAAACAGAGTTCAGTAGCTATCTCCACGACAGAAAGCGAAATAGTTTCAGCAAGTGAAGCTGCACGCGAAATAGTATGGTTACAAAGACTATTCAGTGAGATTTCTACTCTAAAGCAAATTCCGATTTTGCAAGTCGATAATGATGCGGCAGTAAAACTTGCTCAGAATCCGGAAATGCATAGAAGAACAAAGCACATAGCAATAAGGCACTTCTATGTAAGAGAACTAGTTGCAGATGGAACACTCGAAGTCAAGCATGTGGGGGCAAACCTGCAAAATGCAGATTTCTTGACAAAGCCTCTCAGCAGGCCGTCACTTGTTTCCATTATGGATCGAATAGGTTTAGGCTGTTTGTAATCCTGCCTGATGTTAGTTTACTTAACTACACAAAAAGGGAGGATGTCAAAGAAGGTTTCTTATGTTTTTGTGTATCTAAGGAAACCGTACTAAACAGTCTTGTCAAATTATTACGATACAAAATGTTCTGTCTGAATGCTTTAAAATAAATGTTATTTATTTTATTCATCGTTTTATATTCTCAACGATCCTCATCAAATTCCTCGCAACAGCAAGAAACGTTTTCTGATGTCTGATTTCAACCAACCTTTTTTACTATACCTAACAGAGATGCAAACAAAGGTACGAACGAAGTACCTCGTTCAAAATATTCTGTTGACGTTGCTCTTCACTTAATTGCATTTTCAAGCAGAATACAAAACTCTCATTATATAACATCATAAGAACTTATTTTTGTACCTAAAACTAGCCGAGATTCCTTTCGGATCTTGCAGCTTCTAATTAAATTAAGTTCCCTCAACATTTTGTTGACATTAAATCTCTGCGAAGTAAGAACAAGTTTTAACTAACTGTCCAGCCCGCAAAGTAACTTCAGGTGTATATTTAATTTAATTAAAAATCTCTTATTAGCCTGGTAGTAAAGCCAATGTAGTGTGAGTTAAAATTTTAATTAACGTGATTACTATTATATTATAAATTATATTATTCGAATTATCGCCATTTAATTAAAAAGTTACGTCTATCTGTACAGGGAGTTTCTTTAGATGATGAACATTTTTTGGGTTCATCGTTAAAACACCGATATTTAGTATGGGACTAACCCAGCAATAACAAAAAATCAGTAATCATTTTGCTGAAAGATTGTAATTTTCGTCAAAACGTATGATTCAGCTGTTTTTTTTTGCATTTCAGGGTCAGTTCTTATTTTCTAGAATCTAGAACATGTTCGTCGCCTAGAGACACTGCGTATACATAATAGTTCTTCATGTTCTCGTAAATATTGTGAAGTCTGCCAAATTGTATTTTGCTAGTGAACTATACCTCGACCCTTCTCGCAATAAAAAATAATTGTTATATTGAGAGACTCATAATCAACAGACAAAATGCATAACGACAAGTATACAGGGTTATTTCTAATCAATTAGCATCCTTAGGGCTTATTCTGTGCATAAAAACTAACAACTTTTGTACTACGACTTTAAATAATCCTCAAAAAAAATAGTTGTTCCATAGAAAAATATCGTTCACCCGCGACAAAATGTATGGAACAGCTGATTTTTTTTTGAGTTCTGACAAAAGTCGCAGAACAAAAGTTGTCAGTTTTGATGTACAGAATAAGCTCCTAAAAGGATGCTAATTGATTAGAAATAACCCTGTATACTCGTACTTCCTCCTCTAGCTACACTGTACAGTATACACTTACATTGTATGGTACTTATAAAAATTTTCAGGCTTTCTATTTTTTGTTCTCCCATTTAATATCATCCAAGCAGCATTACTGAATGGTTCTAACTTACAAAGAGCATTTGGATTATCTTTAGACCTTCAAAGGTCTGAGGGTGATCCAATGCTTTTTGTGTAATAGTAGTGTAGTTTTGTTGTAGTTAATAAAGGCACTTTTGCCAGATAAAAAAAAACTTACAAATATGTTTGTTAACACTCGCCGATGTAAGGTGTTATTTGTTCCCATTGACAAAAAAATAATAGATATCGTCTATACGTCCGTGTCAAACGACAATGTGGGTCAGTCATTACTCTTCCGTTTCCAGGACAAAGGGCGGCGCCTGACTCCATATTTCTCAGTGTTTCGGGACGTTCGTACGAATATGCTCCGCTAGTATAAATAATGCCCCCTGGGGACGAGTTAAGATACACCCTTAGACCCTTTTATGGCATAGAATAATGCCGTCGTAATGTGGACACTGGACTTATTTCTTGGACCTTGCTGTTGTGGTTTGGACATTCTGTTGATACGAATAGTCCTGTCCCATAAGTTCTTTTGAATTTATTTTCGGGCTTTCACATCACTGGCTTTTCGGTGAAGGAAAACATTTCGCAGTTTCTATGCAACTTTCTACCATAGATGTCTAGATGAGCCGTGTAGTAGGAAAACCTACATCAAAATTGTCATCTTATACAAAAGAGGTGATTGCAATTCATTCGTTATCCAAGATGTAGGTCTTTGTGCTCGTCATAACTATAACAACGTTTACTACAGGACCAACTGAAAAATCGCGAATAAAATCAGCTGTTCCATACAAAAAGTTCATTAACTCTTAGGTTCACCAACTAAAACATCACATTATTTTTTGAGGTTAATTTTTAACGTAAATAACTTACATAATTATTTAATATTTACATACCAACGTTAAGCAACGTTCCGCACGGTTAGTATTTGGATGGGTGACCGCAGGTGGCCTTTTCCTACTGAGCGCTACCGTGGCTCGAATGTCACGTTAAATTGTAGGTCCCGGTTCCGATTTTAATCGTTTAGCTATGACAGAGGCCTTCAGGCAGCCTAAAAACTCTGACACCAGGGCTAGCTACCCGGCCTACATGTTACATACCAATTACGTCAACAAACCCAAAAATTGCATGACGCCAAAATGTCAGGTACCTACCCTACACTTTTGCTAGAACATTTCCCGCAACTTTATCCCCCAATCCTCTCATACATTTTTCATCCCGGTCACGTTTGTCATTTCACAGCGATTCGTTGAGACACTGAATTTTCACACTCTATAAATTGTCGCCAATACGCGCTGTAAGGAAATCCGGGGCTTACCAGTACGGCTCAACCTAACTCCTGGATTCCGCTGATGTATTACACAAAATAAATGCTTTGATTTACGACTGAATTTTATTGCAACTTTGTGGGATAATGACTGGAAATAAGAATTAATGATAGGCATTTGAGTAATTATAATCGTCTCCATGTGTTTCTAAATTCTCTTTTTTGTGTATTCACCACCATTAAGAACGAAATTTCGGGTAAAAATTTACAGTTACCTTGACGTGGATTATTGTGAGTTATTGACGCTAACCGCGAGGATGTAAACCACAGTTGTCTAATATTTTTCTTGTTAATAATCCACGACCAGTGTTATACACTGGTCTTTTACTTTAGGCGGTGTAACAAGCTGAAATCAAATGACAAAGACTGAACGACCAAAGCGCAGTACAGGTATCGTCGCACAAGTCGACGAATGAGAAGTTAGCCGCAGATGACACTTCGCCGTGATTCGCTAATTATGCGCATGTGTGCACAATTCCTACACAAGTGGCGAAGTAGTGAGCACGAGCGTAGGAAGCGCGCGGGAGGCATGAGGTTAGAGGGCGGGTGTGCCCCGGCGTCTCGTCTCTCAGGTTCTTGCGCATACATATATTTTGCCTTTTGCGCAGTGTTTTGCGCATAACTTCCCATCCACCGACTTGTGTGGCGCTAATTATAGCTCGTGCTTTTTCGCAGTAGTGGGACAATACGAACCGATACTAAAAATAACTATGAGCTTTATCTCTCGAAATAGCGCAACAAGCTTTGAAGAAGGATAAGCTTGCACTTCGTCTGCAAGAACTAATCAACAATTGATCTGTAGACAAACCAAAGTTTCCAATACCGAGTAACAAATTAGCAAACTGAACAGCAGGGTTACATATAAAGAAGAACATATGGCAAAAGAGACTGCAAATTTCTTGAATGTCGACCACGGATCCACAAACACATGGCCTAGAATAACCTTCCATAAGAAGAACTGACGAACTGAAATATATTTATGTTAACATTTTTTTGATTTTTTTTTCAAATTATTGTTTAATGTTTTCTTTATTATATAATCTTTGTTTTGTATTATTTTTTGATGTTAATGTATAAATTAGTCTGTTTAATTTATAGCTCAATTCATTTGTTTAAATTTAATTTATCAGATTTCGTTTTTAGGGTTCCGTACCTCAAAAGGAAAAAACGGAACCGTAGGATCACTTTGTTGTCCGTCTGTCCGTCCGTCCGTCTGTCAAGACCCTTTTTCTCAGGAACGCGTGGAGGTATGAAGCTGAAATTTATATCAATTACTCAGGTCTACTGTCCCTTGAAGCTGTGAAAAAATCAAACTTCTAAGCCAACGCAATCAAAAGATACAGCCGTTTATGCCGCAAATTTTGAAACTCGCAAGTACTCGCAAGGGAATCAAAACCTAAAGGGTACTTCCAGTCGACCTAGAATCTTGAAATTTGGCATGAAGCAACGTTTTATAGCACACATAAAGGAAAAATTCCGAAAACCTTAAATTTTTAGTTACATTACAAAATATATATTTTTTAATAAATATAATCTTATTACTTTTTTTGTCGTAATGAACGAACTTTGTAAACCTTGCAGGTTTGTACGGAACCCTCGGTGCGCGAGTCCGACTCGCACTTGGCCGGTTTTTATTGTTTTCTAAATTATTTAAGACAAGTCAAGTTTTCTTTATTATATAATCTTTGGTTTGAAATATATATTTTTTCGTCAATGTATAATTTAGTATTTACAATTTATATCTAAATTCATTTTTTTTTATTTAAGTTTTTAAGATTACGTTTTTTTTTTCAAATTAGTTGTCTACTTTTTATTTTTATTTTAGCATGCTTTTTAAATTAATATGGAGAAGCCACTGGCTCCTGAGACACAGTCTTAGACTAGTTCAGGAGCCTATGGATCATGTATTATTGTAACACGTTTATTAAATAACTTGACCGTTACTGGAAGCTTTTATAATGAGAGAGCGTATCCCTTTCCGTCGAACAGCTAACGTTTTCAGTCCCTTTAAGCGTTGTAACCGGAAGCCTCCAGGTGGCGCCTCTGTAGCGACTGCGCGCCATTTTATTTTCTAGGAAAAATGGCGTGCCTTTTGGCCTCATTGGCGTTGAATTTTTCGTCGAAGCAACAGCTCCGGGCAGCTCTAGCTAGCTCCCGGCCTGTTGTACAGCTTATTTTTATAAAATAATTATCTAAAACTAATATGTAGATTAAACTCAGTGAATATGTGGTGGTGCTCAGCATCAAAATGAACACGTTGTTTCCAAGAAATAACGGAGCTAAGTATAAGTACCTGCGCAGTAAGTTCCCACATATTATTACATCTATTTCTCTAAAAATGGATTTTTTAAAGAAATTTACTGTGCCCAAGTTTTGAAAACCAGGGTGGCATAGCAATTACTAAATAAATAAATTTTTAACGGTTTTTACCGTTCGTTTACAAAATTTTCAGCAGAGCCTAATTGGTTTTAACCAAGAGTGCTTCAAATAGGGCAATCGGTCGCCCTATACAATTGTTTTCATCCCTGTTTAATAAATTTCCTTTAAAAATAGATGAACGCGACTGCTTCAAGCGGTCAAGGTCGTGTGATGTCAGCTAAGCAGAGCTTCTTCGGCAGCGGGTAAGCGTGCTGAACGTTTCCAACCAGATGGAGAAATGTATCGATGAAAATTGGTGAGCGAAATTTTGATTCTTAGTAGAACTTCTTTAAGCTTATATTGCAGCACAATTTTATTTATACGGCAGTTTAACACTGCAGTGTTCATATATTCGGCACCGTAAGATATACCTAGGTTTCCTAAACCTAGTATCAAGCAACCTGGGAAAAATATACGGCACCTTACGATAGCCGAGAAATAGCACCCACCTTACGATTTTTAATCTTATTTTACCAAAGAGTTTCTAAAATGGTCAGAACTTTATCTCAGTTGATAAAATTTTGTGCAAAGTTATATTTGATGCGTTTAGATTTCATTTTATTCGTTAGAAAATGAGCAAATACTTTCAGCTGTTTCTATTGAGCTTACTGAGTACCTAAGCGCCTATTTGCGAGCAACTTTTGTTCTTTTTAATCTTATTTTACCAAAGAGTTTCTAAAATGGTCAGAACTTTATCTCAGTTGATAAAATTTTGTGCAAAGTTATATTTGATGCGTTTAGATTTCATTTTATTCGTTAGAAAATGAGCAAATACTTTCAGCTGTTTCTATTGAGCTTACTGAGTACCTAAGCGCCTATTTGCGAGCAACTTTTGTTCTTTAGACTCGAAATATACGTGATATTACAAATACCGCCGTTTTAGGGTAAATGTATTTTTCAGAAACTACCTTCTGATTATTTTTAGCAAATTGTTTGACAAAACCATGTATAACAGTATGGAAGAAGCAACGTTACCATGCTTCAATGCATGTGAACCACCCTCGTGGGGTCGGTATTTTTAATACCTTCTTATGAACGGATCAAGCTACCTGATATCAGTGGCGTGTGCTTGATATGAACATGTTGTTACCGATCATATAATGATAAAATCGATATAACTATAAACGAACAGGTTAGCGCACCTACCGGATTTATGCACATCATCAATAACTACCCTCATGGAGTCAGTGCTTTTTGTGAAATTCACTACTTGGAAAGTGAGTGATACAGTGTACAATGCACTTTTATATCATATTAATTAACTACTTTCATGGGGTCAGTGCTTATTGTGATACATGCCACTCTCGCGGAGTGAATTCTACACGATTTATGCAAATAATTTAAAAACTGAGTGTAAATGTACTTCCACAAATCATAACAAACATTTGGCTAGTTTAGTTTCGGCCACTACCTTGTACAGTATTCAATTATTTGCGTTATTTGTTTTAGAAAATGAAATTCCTATTATTTTCTTTCATAGAAAATAAGAAATTCTATTCAAATTAAGCATTCAATACAGTTGACCTTATTTTAATGAATGATTTGAGCTACTGTACATAGTCGGGTCTTTGCATACTATCGTCACAAGCTTGTAATAAATCACTGAAAAACGTAGTGATTTTCTTCCGACAGGGAGGTCAGGGAGTATTCTCAAACCAAAGCAGTAATAATTTGTAGCATACCCAAAAATAATAAAATAAGTAAGGGTTTGTATAAAATGGGGCTTATATCATTAAAATACATTAATTAAATATACCATAAGAAAAATCAGACTGTTCTTTGTAGGAAGTCTGTAAATAGTAACAACATAATAATATTAAAGAAACATGTACACAGCTCGCATCTATTTAAATTCTATTAAATCTCTTCACATTTTCGGGAAAGAAAACCATTCAATGTGCAATTTTGCAAGTACCCTGTTAAGGTGGTAGCAAGACTTGCTTGAGCAGTACTATGTTGTGTATCTACTAAAATAGAAACTAATTGGAGAAAATTAGCATGTCTTATCCGCAAGGATAGCAATCGTGAACATGTGCTCTTACCGATATACGGAAAACATAAATTAATTGATAAACGTCACTATGAAAGTGAGTTACCCACATACTCTTTGTTTTTCGCATATAACAAAAACCGTGTAATACTAATAGATATTTAAACTGTCGTTGCGATATTTATTTTATACTTAATCCATACCCCCTATTTCTACTATGTTAGCAGTGTTTAAGTTCACTATTATAAAATGAAAGTCATTTTATATGATGTAGATATTATTTGAGTACATTATATATCGGCATACCAGAGTGCAAAGCTACTAAAGGCCCAACAACATATCTACCTACCTACTTTATATTGTGTAATATAATGTTTTTCTATTTGAAAAAAAAAAAAAAATAGAGAATAAGGTGCATCCTACCAGTGCCTACCTAATAATTGTGTCTGCGACTACAAACGTGTTGTAAAGTTCGTATAGTGAAATAAAATGACAAACAGATGCGATACCATAATCGCATGACTAATCTGTCATATTTAGGTTTAGTTTATAGCCGCAGGATTTTTATATTTCATGTAATGGCGTTCTTAGTTGTAATTAAGGAGAAAACAGTGAAATTATGAAGAATATTAAATATAATCGTGAGTTGTATCCGGTTTTCATATAAAATTTAGTAATGAATCCTCACGCTAGTTTCAATGAAGTGATTATATAGAATGTTGATGTCTTTGTGTTAATACATGCAGTAATGCATGTTGCATTTGTGGCCAGATAGATTGTGTGATCTTCCGTCGCACGGAAGAAAACGTGAAGACGAGTTTGTTTACCATCTTGGCTCAGGCTAATACCCCTTTTAATGTTGTATTTTGTATTAATGACCATTTATCATAATAATATTACATTATGAAACTTTTTAATTTACTTAAATACAAACAAAATAAGAATGTAGTGTTCGTAAAAATAGATTGAAACAAAAATGCGCGTCAGATAACCCTAGCTTTTATGGTGTGGAGGGTAGGTCAGGTCTTACTACCTTCTTTTTTCCACAAAACAGCACAATAAGCCCGATTACAGAGGCGCCAGCGTAAATTAAAAAGCAACGTAAAAAGCGTTCTCTCTATCTAATGCCTAAAGTGAAAAAGAAACAGAACTATGCTATTTAGCTAATATAATTACGCTGGCGTCTCTGTAATCGGGCTTATTGTTGGATAGATCATCTCAAATATTAGCTAAAAGAGGCTAAATTTAATCAACACAAAAGTTAATGTCTAAGTATTTATAAAAAATATTATAAATATTTCTGGCAAGTACATAGGTTACGGTGCACTTTACGGCGGCGGCGCCTACGCAATGTATAAAATTAATGCGATTACTTAATTTTTGAGAATGTTGTAATCCAACATAATAATATCATTGTAAAAAGCAGCCTAACTAATTTGCTTTACATAAAACTAATCGTTAAGTACAGATTAATCCTACATTCGCAATTTGACGATCGAGCCGGGAGTTATTAAAAATTCAAGGGGCTATTTTTGCCAGTGGTGTTTTTTGTGAGTTATTTCTCAGTTTTTGTTTTCTTTTGCGAGTTATTAATCAAGTGAGTTTGTCAAAACTAGTATTGGAACGAACTTAGCTACCTATTTCTCACACATTGTTAGTCGCAGCTTAAACAATTCTTATTAAAAGTAGCGCTATTGCTTCGCATGACAATTGGAAATCTTCAGGCGCAACTCCAACTGATAGCTATAAGCTAGATACCATTAAATCTATATTAAATCTATAAATATTTACTAACATACACATGTATCCTGTACGTATAAGTACGAGACCAATAACTGTACCGTGACATTTAATTGCATAATTACTTTGATTTTATTTTAGCTGCCATTGTTTGACCATTGTTTTTAGTGGGTCTGTGACATTTTTTATTTTATATTTTTAATAAATTCTTTCAATTTTATATTGACTGAATTGGCTTCTACATAACTACTATGAGGTCAAAATCTGAAGTAAATCAACTTTCGAGATTTATTGCCAAACTATCGAATCATGTCAAACGGCACAGTCTAAGCAAGCCACCTACCGCCCCTCGCGGGGGAGAGGTACACTAAATGCAACAGTTCCATCGCGTGGAACTCCCTGCTTTAGTAATGTCGCAAAATATGAATGCATAACGCATCCTTGCAATAATGGCACAGGCTAAGTAAGCCATCCACCATCCATCACGAGGGAGAGGTACTTGAAAAGTAACAGTTCCATCGAGTGGGACTCCCTGCTTTAGCAATGATGCAAAATATGAATGCATAACGCATCCTTGCAATAATGGCACAGGCTAAGTAAGCCATCCACCGCCCATCACGAGGGAGAGGTACTTGAAAAGTAACAGTTCCATCGAGTGGGACTCCCTGCTTTAGCAATGATGCAAAATATGAATGCATAACGCATTCTTGCAATAGTGGCACAGTCTAAGCTAGCCATCCACTGCTCCTCACGATGGAGAGGTACTCTAAAAGTAACAATTCTATTGCGTGGGACTCTCTGCTTAGTAATGACGCAAAATACGAATGCATATTGCATTCCTGCAATAATGTAATGTAAATATCATTACCGGACAAATCCTTCTCAATAGGATCTATTATACGATGTCAGATTCTTTCAGGTGGCTCAGAAACCCGGACACTTGGGTTAGCCACCCAGCCTAACCGTAAGTACAGGTATGCATGTAGATATGCGATGAACACAACGAAAACGCGTTGTTATAAAATCCTCGTGGGTTTATGTACATATTAAAGCTTTACGTATGTTGTAAATTATTTATACGTTAACACTTTGTTGTTGTATATTGTTTTTATTTAATTTTGCAAATTAAAAGTACTCTTGCTAAATAGGTCATGTTTATTGAAGATAATGGCCTAAGTGACCGGAAGATTCTTGATGTCCATTTTCTTATGGGATTTAAGTTATATTTTATATTTTCTGGACATTATTCACTATAAAGTAACTTAATGTATTTGAAATCATTAGTAATTAAATTGTCACCCGAGCTATAGATCTCACATTGGCGTAATCACATTGGCGTACCTAATACATAATCATAAGTTATAATTAAAAGCCCCACTCCAGGTGACGCCACCAGGCGATAACAAACAGAATCTCATTATAAAAGCTTCCAGTAACGGTCAAGTTATTTAATAGCAGCGTTTTACCTGAAATAAAACGCATATTAAAATACTTACCTTACTGGAAGCTTTACTTTTAATTTCTGCCTGGTGTAAATTACAAAAATTAACGCAATGAGGCCAAAAGGCACGCCATTTTTCCTAGAAAATAAAATGGCGCGCAGTCGCTACAGAGGCGCCACCTGGAGGCTTCCGGTTACAACGCTTAAAGGGACTGAAAACGTTAGCTGTTCGACGGAAAGGGATACGCTCTCTCATTATAAAAGCTTCCAGTAAGGTAAGTATTTTAATATGCGTTTTATTTCAGGTAAAACGCTGCTATTATGTCAAAATAAATGTTTTGATTATATTAAGTTTGCTAAAATCGATAAGAAAAACCTATTTGAAAAGTTTTCTTTTTTTTGTTGGGCAAAATTGCCTCTATTAACTACAATAAGATACAATACTACTTTATATGCTAAAACTACCTACACTATTACTACATAGAAAGCAATTGGGTCATCCACAGACCCTTTAAAAAGTTACATGTCCAGCGGTGGTGGTCTTACGACTGATAAACAATATATGAAGATGTTAATATAAAAAAAGTTAGTTTTGTGGCTTCATTATGCGACGTTCTGTGCTCTACTTTGATTTTATAGCCGTGTTGCCCTAATTATTGTTGCATGTGCCGATTTGGGTTTACGAGGTCGTGCCTTCGATTAAGTTATCTACAAGGATATACTCGGCGTATTTGACCTGGATATTAAACGCGTTAGTTGGTAATATACTGCTAAATACTCGTACCTACTCGTAACAGGAAAAATTGTTTCTGTGATGTGTTAAATATTTATTTCTACGGTGTCTCTAAATGACCTATTCTATATTCGCTTCTAAGATATCATGACACTCATTACAATCAACGTTTATTAATTATAATATTTAGATGCCTCTAGTGAAAGCAAATGCAGCATTTCATCCACGTTGACTATTGATTTTCTAAAAAAAATAATTACATTGGTCACTTTAGTTTCTACAAATCTAGAGCTAGAAAATCTTCTTACATAAGGATAGCAAAGCGCGCACGTTGTGGTCAATATATTTTAAATGTACAATTTAGGTACTTCTCTAATATTAAAATTGTAAATTGAATCTCCAACATTTTTTTCTTTAACACGTGATTAATAAATTCTACACGGCGTTTTAAGTAATTCGTTCCATATATGTATTCATACAATCAATGCCGGTTGAAAGGCCGTTAAACGTAACATTGTTTGGCGTTGTAGCGGTACGAGGCTAAGCGCCTTGGCCACTAATCGCTACGTATTGTCGGCTCGCTCTACAACCAGTAGGACATAAAGAGCCACTAACTGGCTAAATGCAAGTTGTTTACATAATCCTCACGGCACTCGCTGTGCTGACGTCTAGTTGCACTCTTACCGCTTTGTGTTGATATTTACTGGACAGCTTTTTATATTTACGAAGCTCTCGCCGGCGTTTGCTAATGGATTTGCATTATAATTTCAGCTTGTTTGTAATTTTTTATTATTAAATGAAACATATTTAGTGGCTTTCGACTTTAAATGTATTAATTTTAGTACATTTAAGATTTTTTTCGTCTTGTCTGTTAAATGAAAATATATCAAAAAAATCGGCCAAGTGCGAGTCGGAATCGCGCACGAAGGGTTCCGTACCGTATGGTAGCCCCATTCCTCTACCGTTATTACTAGCGAGCAAAAAATCTCCTAAAAATCACGTTTGTTGTATGGAAGCCCCCCTTAAATATATATTTTATTCTGTTTTTAGTATTTGTTGTTATAGCGGCAACAGAAATACATCATCTGTGAAAATTTCAGCTGCCTAGCTATCATGGTTCATGAGATACAGCCCGGTAACAGACAGTCGGACATCGAAGTCTTAGTAATAGGGTTCCGTTTTTACCCTTTGGGTACGGAACCCTAAAAATATCTGTTATGATTGATAAGCGCTACACACCTAGTTTAGCACGTTTATAGAGATATATTCAGTTCTACTGAAAATTACAAATGTAACGCGAAACTATAGAACTTTAACGCGCTTTATTGCAGTCTTTTTTTTAAATATTTTTTGTAGCTGCAGGTTGAGCAGTATTAACTGCTATGTTGCTGTTGATTTGCAACAACACTGAAAAATTAAAACTTAAACTAACTAATTTTTATTATGTAAACTTTATGTGCCTGCAATTAACATTTTTACTCGAAATAAGCTCATAACTCTAGTTATAGGTTTACCAGAATCTCATGGCAATAAAAATTAATCAAGGTAATAAAAATTAATTGTGATTTTCATACGGCAATGTCAATTGTTTTGTCAAGAAACTCGTCGAGATCGTTATATCAATTGTAATATTAAGAATTGTTTACCTTGTATTTATAACAATTGACATTGCCATATGAAAATCACAATTTATTTTTATTTTTTATGCCATGAGATTCTGGTAGACCTAAACCAGTTCACATATGCACAGATATAAATCCCACTGCAGTCCCGTGAATACAGCTCGACTTTACACTGTAGTAAGCCGGCCACACCGACCAAATACATTCGAATGGTCTCTCGAATCCAACGAGAGCTCACAATGCTCCTTTTTGCTCAAATCTATCAGCACGCTGAAAATCTTTTGCAGCGAGGGATAAATGCTTTCAGCTGTGAACTAAAAGGCATGTTTGATTAGTAAATACATTAGCGTACCGGCCTTTTAATAGTCCACTATTGTTGTAACTGTTTAGCGATGTCAGAGGCCTTCAATCGCCATAAAAACTGTCTCTGCCTTATTAATAAAATCAGAATAACTTTGGAGTAGTTAGTCCGGCTTTGTCTTTTTCTTTCTTTGACAATTTTAATTCACTTGTAAAAGACAAAAGACGGACTAACTACTCTAAAGTTACTCTCGCTTTATTAATATGGCAGTCTGGGATTAGCCTTGCGGCCTATACAAACTTACTTAATATTCCTCTGCTGAATTCAGGCCTACCTTTACCTAGTATATAGTGGGCAATAGCTGGCCCAGTGCGGTGGTGGATTTCTTCTAAAGATGTTTCTTCTGCAGGTTGCTTTGCGATGTGCTCCTTCTACGAAAAGTCTATGGTGTGTAAATGCTTACATCCCAACTGATGTTATAAAATTGTGTTTGTTGCTTTGTTAGTTACAGTTCCAAGCAGACACAAAGCAATGGATTTGATGGTCTTGATTTTTGATTGATTTTTGGATATAGTTCAAATGTTGAAGAGTAACATCGACGACGTTTTATCTCTGAAAAATGAAAGGTTCCTACTCGTATGGGATAGCACAAAACCAAAATTCTCGCGGGCAAAGCATACATTTCAAAAACTCATTAATACGGGACCGGGATTAAACTTACGCCTCACGCTTGTAATGTGAGTGCTCTCCTACTAGACGACCACGGCTTCTACAGGTTAACAGTACAGAATAATGCCTTCAATCACTTTAACTTTAGAAGCTACAACTTAGGTAATGTAAAGGTCGTTAGATTACTAATCCGGAGATTCTGGTTTCGCATTCCAAGAGACGCTCTGTCATTTCGAAGTTATTTACGTATCGTTAGTTCCCGCTAGCTTTCAATGTAGAGAGGGAATATTGTGATACGAGTATGTAAGAGTTCTACACAGGTTCTGAATGATAGATACATGAATTGTGCCAGTTGGCAAAAGTATAACTCAATGGCTTCTCAAGTTTTCCTCTAATTTTTTGTGTTTTTTTTTCTTACAGTAAACACATTCAGTTCTACCAATGATTTACCAACAAAATTAATAAATCAATTTACAATTAACATGACATGTAATGTTGTGGTAGTGGTGTTGAAACGTTGTCAAGCTAGCATTACAAAATTATGTAGCTTTACCTACACTATGTGGTAGGTATGGTAAATTCTGTGGATGAACGTCGAACGTGGAAAATGAAACTAATACGTACTCGTAATTTTAGAGATTAAGTAGCTATTAGTAATTTTCTAATAAACGAGAATAATAGGTAACATCGTGTCACCTTAATTAACGATTCATTATTTATTGTTTTGCTGGTTTAGGTGTTTCAAAGGAGTTTGGTTACAAATACCGTGACACAAGCCAGTTTTACGCACGCTTTAGACAATGTTTAGCAGTACAAATTGCACGGTTAAACAGAGTTTAAGGCATGTTTAAATCTTATGTGGTAAAGCGGTAGATTTTTTTCATACAGGTAAAGTTGTAATTTAACACACCGGCGATACCAAAGACTACATTTTTTACAGATGTTTTTAAATGAACACATTTTAGCCTCAGTAAGTACAACACTCGAAGTCCTGAAGATCTCTTAGTCTAATATGAAACATGCAGAAATGTTTAATTATAGAAATAGGTACACAAAATTAGTAGAACATATCTGAAATACCGGTTTTATACATTTCATGATATCAGAGATGGTCTCTTAAAAATAATTATGTTTACCAGTAACACTCAGCCAGTAAGTAGGTAGGTAGATATATCCTTACCAATGTTATAAATCCGAAAGTGTTTGTTTGTCACATTTTTACGCAGCAAAGGAGCAACAGATTGACTTGATTTTTTGCTGGATTTACATACCTAGTTTACAGTTGGAGAGTTTCATAGAATTTATTTTTTTCCAAAAAAATTGAAACGGGCGGAGCCGCGGTTAAAAGCTAATTGTTACGGTAAAGATACAACCGTCCGAATCCTGACAAAAGGGAATAAACTAGGATCTAAACACATAAACAATACACTTAGCGGGTTCGCGAGTTTCCGCGGTATTCTGTTGTTAAAACAACAAACAGTCGTGTTCTTTGTAAAAGTTGGTGTAAAGTCGACCAAAGGCGACTTCTGTGAGGAATTAACTCGGCTGCGGGCTGTGGGCCACACTCTTATCTCTTGTTGTGTAGGCGTATTGTTTAGGATGTGTTTTGTTCCTAATTTATGTCTTTGAAGTAGGTCTGTACGAGTACCTACTGTGTTTGAAGTAATTTTAAAGCGTTCTTTAACTTAATAGCACCTACCACAGATCAGAAAAACGAATTCCCTATAATATGACAATTTAATAAGCTAAAGCATTTCATGTACATACGCATAAATATATATATTTATAAAGATTAACATTAACATTTTTTCTGTACTTAATGATTTAAGTGTCGACATCGCAAAAAAATTAACAACTAAACCATTGGACTACTGTTTAGTAAAAAAATAATTTATTTTCCAAAAAAAAACGAATTCTTTTAATCAATTGATAACAAAAAGAAAAATTAAAGTCGTCTAAAATATGCCACAGCTTCCTTGGTTGGTGGGATAAAATTACTTCATTTTTACAACTTTCGTTTATCCTTACTACTCAACACACACAGTCTCCTTATTATCCCCTAATACAGCATAATTAATACATACACATCAGAGACAATTATTTTATTATTGTAATATGGTAGACCAAATAATTATAAACCCTAATCATATAAAATACCGAAAGTTTCCATATTTCTCCAACATAACGTCTACTTCCAACTAACCTAAACTCACGCCTCACGTAATGACAAACTAATTCATATAAATATCACTTCATAGTTTAATTAGTGGCCATTCCCCTGTTGGCGTAACAACCTGTACCTTCGCAATGAATGTATTTCACTAGAATGGGTCCCGGGAGGAACCCTGCGCAACACCTCCGTGGTCGACCTGTGATCATTGCCCCATGCCATGTTACATTATTCTGAGCTATATGACTGGGGTGTGGTGTATTTATTCTTTATTACGGAAATGTCTTGCAGTTGTGCCGTTTGTTTCGTGGCGATTTCTCCTTTGGGTTCCGTACATCGTATGAGCATTGAGCGCGCAATGAATATTGATGTGGTTAGATTTGTGTAGTCACGATTTGAGAAAAATTTTAATCTAGGTAGAACCTAACTTAGCTAATATTGGTAAATAATGAACTTTGCAATGAAAAAATAGCCGTTACTAATACTTTATGCTATATTTTTCCATACTTTTTACTTATATATTTTATACCTTATTCAAAATCTCATTCACCTACAAAATGTAGTGACGATCTGATCAAGTATTGTAGTATTGTCTGTGTAGAAAGCAGAGATGATTTGCGATAGATTGAGGCCGCTAATTATCCTGTAATTAACTGAAATAAGCTAGAGCAATGATATTAAATCACAAGACGTACCTTTACGTACGTAAAACACCTACAGTACTTTTCAAATAAATCTAGTCATGATTTTAGATCGAATTTCGTGGCAAATTCATTATTCAGTAGCACACTCGCGTTCTAAAGTTTACGAATACGAGTACGTTGCACAGTTTATTTATTAAGCGCACTCGGAAACTGAATGCGGTTTGTTTGCCGCTGCCCGGTCGCCTGTAAAGCGAGCGGTGACCAACCTCCGATATTAAATTATATTTCCACTAAATTTCCGTATACGCTTTGTGCCACTTTAATGTTGGTTGGTAAAAGTAGAAATAGAAGTAGAATATGAGATAGTTAAACCAACGTTCAGAGTTGTTTCTCTATAATTTCAGTTACATAAATAGGTAATCTTTTAGGTAAGCGCGCTACAACCTAGACCTCATATTTCCTTTACATCATTCAGAATGTTACAAACTTAAACCTAGGTATATTAAATAGTATAAAAAATACAGGTTCAACCAACAAACAAAAAACGGACGAAGAAGCTGAATTAAATATATTTAGAGATTCAAATGAACCAGCCGGGCAAGAAAATCGACTAACTTTGGACGTACTACCGGAAAAATATACTGAGTTGAGTGGTGCCAATGAAAACAATATTTTTCTTGTATATAACTTAAGCTTCTGAAAGATACATTACCATTTAATAAAAACCTAAGCACACCGACAGAGCTAAAAAAGCTGAAAATAGCCCCTGACAACAGCCTAAGTTCTGACCGAATGGGTAGGTTAGTTGTGGATAGGTTTATTTTAGTAATGAATATATTTCGGGCAAATAAGATCAGTCCAAGCCATAAAAGAGGACTTGAGGTAAGGATACTTTGCATCTTATATTAGTGTAATTATAATGTCTCGCATCTGCCACAAGCCCCAGTAGCCTTAATTTAAAAATGGCTATAAAAACTGAAGGACATTTTCCAAGAAAATTAAATCTACCGGGCGGAACAGAAAAATGGAACAATTTCGTCCCAAGTAGGCACAATCGTGGATGGCAAATGAACATTACCGCAAAGTCTGCAGTGCTAATGAACAACTAACGAACCCCGACAAGCACTTTACATTTCACTATCTAGCAATAAAAATAAATAAAACACTCAGTAAAAAAATAAGTAGTAAGCAAAGAAAATGTAATTTAACTGAGACAATGGAAAAACTATTTTTGCCGCATTTCTATTATTTTCTCTAGCTTTTACTTTTTCAGCAATTAATGTCTGAAACGGTAATATTTTCAGTATTTACAAAGTACGCGAATGAGAGAAGTACAAGTAATATGTGGTAAAATCTGTCTCAACCTATATGATGCTTTTAGAAAAAGCTTCTCTAGACTGAGACGTGATTAATTGACTGTCTATTTAGGTCTAGGTCCTTAATCAACATCGAGAAGACAGACATACTAACAAACAATTGAACCAAAGATCAAACCGGGGTTTCAGACAAAAAAAAAAAGGTAAAATCTATACAAGGACAGCAAACTCAC
The DNA here is from genome assembly GCA_964007245.1 of Hypomecis atomaria. Lineage (NCBI taxonomy): Eukaryota > Metazoa > Arthropoda > Insecta > Lepidoptera > Geometridae > Hypomecis > Hypomecis atomaria. Next base: position 8,427,336 of record OZ023296.1, on the reverse strand, counting down.
AAATGAAAAACGCTGTCCTTGTGTAGATTTTACAGAAAAATATTTAAACTTGAATTGTACTCATCTTTCTATATTCATCTCCTACAAATCCGCAAGTCTGCAAGGGTTAGACAGGAATGACACTTTCAAGCACGTTTTTATTCAGTCAGACATTGATAAATCTGTACTTTTAGCGCGCTAAGTAATTCCATTTACTCTTTGAATACATTCTTTTGTATAGAATATGGATTGAATTTTAATGGACAATGACGAATGGCTATTGGGATGTTTGCTGCAGTCTGAAATTTTAATGCAATAAATATAATTTACAAATTTAAAGCACTCTCGCCATAGCCTCGGTAAATCATGCCATAGCAAGACTACGTGTTTGTTGCCTATCAGCGATCAACTTGGCATTTTAGTTTGAAACTATCAGGGCCTAGTTAGTCTTCGAACTGAGGGTGACCAGCTAGCTTAGCATACAAGACCACGACAAGAGTTTATCGACGTGTGCAAAGGTGACAGATATATGCTTCATCATAACTCTGTCACGTACTGACACATCCATAGAGTTATTTTATGGTCCGTATGCTAAGCCCGCAGGAGTGACGTTTAAAGCTGTGTTTTGTCGTGACTTGGACAAAATGTAAAATTACCTACGTCCTATGGCTCAAAGTGATGATAGTTAACAACATTTGGTTTTCTGTTTGAGTTGCTTAGGCAAGTAAACACAAAAATGGTTATCATTAAACAATTAGATTTAGATTAAAATACAAGTAACTTGTACAATGTTAATTACTATGAGATATATTAAAATACTAGACTCACGATCATATTTCCTAGTATTGTATACGAGTATTGTACAATACAATCTCAAACCAAATAAAAAATAAAGACAATGTTGTGAACAAAACAAGAGAGGCCGGCAAAACTACGCCTCGCCAAGTACAGACACAATTACACACACAAACACGTACAAGGAAACGACGCTTTGGATTGTCAGTCGAACTATGGTGGCGCAACACTGACGCACTCACCACATGTAATCGGCCAACTACGAGTAGAAATCGCGCACGCAGGGTTCCGTACTGTATGGGAGGATTTATTTTAATTTAATTATTTATTATAGAATTGCAAATACAACTAAACATTCCTACCGTTATTAATATCGAGCAAAAAAAGGTTAAAAATTCAGGTTTGTTGTATAAACATCTTAAACATCAGTTTTATTCTGTTTTTAGTATTTGTTGTAATAGCGGCAACAGAAATACATCTGTGAAAATTTCAGCTTTTTACCAATAACGGTATATGAGATACAGCCTAGAGACAGACGGGCAGCGGAGTCTTAGTAATAGGGTCCCTGTTATACCCTTTGGGTACGGAACCCTAAAAACCGACCTCACTTGTCTGTTCACGACGGTCTATCTTGATTTTTTTATTTGGTCTGAGAATACAATAGGAGTACAAAGATGAAATTATTACCTAAGAAACTAAACTAAAAGTCAATGACGTGGAATTAGAATAAAATTAAAATCATTTGTACAAATTAATGAGTTTCAATTAGAATAAAACTTGAACAACAAAGTCGTGTCTCGAGGCGCATAATTTAGTTTCCAACAAGACCAGATGCAGTGAGCTCCTTTGAACCGTGTTGAGCCATCGACTCCGGGAGCTAAGTTTATTCATTACTTCACTCTACGAATGCTTAAAGCATTCGTAGAGTGCAAGAACGTTATTTCTTGAAGAAGCTAAAAAGCTACAAAAGTCGCTATCTATCTTAAAATATGTTATCAAATAAAATTAGATGGCGTGACGTGCTTTGCTCCTTGCAGATCGAATGGGCCGACTTGGCTGAAGACCGGGATGCCTGGAAAGAAATGGGAAGGCCCAGCAACCGCAGTGGACACGATAGCCTGAGAGAACTAACTAGACTCAAAATATTTTCAAACAGTCAAAAAATTTTTTGCTCATTTTCGTATTTCCAAGTACTTTTATGTGAGTATAAAAGTAAGTTTATGATTTGTAAAAGAAATAGGCATACCCCGAAAAGTTTATGAAACTGATTTGTTTTTAGGTCACAAAACAAGTAGAGCTTGCGAATTTTCTAATCAAATAATACCTAGTTATAGATGTTATATCAATGTAAAAACACCAAATATATTGGCTAGCTGTCCGTCCCGACTTCGCCTATTTACGAATGCATTACAGCTATAAAACTTCCAGAAAAAATGCTATTGAAAATATATTGCATTAAACCGCAATGCAATTTGTTGTGTAGTTTAGAATATCTAACAAACCAATACCAATATCGGTATCGTAAAACATTTCCTACTCTCTTACCTTACCTACTGAAATTAAGTGTGACGTGATCAGCTCAAAAGGTAGATTTCCCTGTTTCGTACGTGATTTTACTTTAAAACATATCAAATGCTGATGAGATCCTTTTGACGATGTCGTCGCTACTATCATATTCCCTTTATGCCTATCCACAGCTGTTTACTCTAAAATTACTTCTAACATTTGTCAGTAAGACATCGCGTATTGCATTAAAAATGTACATTTTTCTGTAGACCTTCCTCTACTTGAATGTTAAATAGTCCTGTAGATGTTCAGTGGCGGACCCGAGCCGCCATAAAGAGTTCCCTTTAGTGCCTCACATCAGAAAGGGATTTGCCAAAAAGATCCAACAATATCCACGCTTCAAATATCCAGCTCTATCACCCTCAAAATAAGGTTTAGATCATTTTAAGAATAGGACATCCTAAGGCTCGCTCGGAAGTCAAACCATGCATAAGCATATTTTTATGTATATTTCAGGGCTGGATAACGGTTGCTGTGAATTTAAATAGCGGCAGTTGGCGAAATATGCAAGTGATATTCGAGTTTATTTACATGGGAATGGTAGCTATACAGCCTGGCAATAATATAATAATTTTACAAAGTCGCGCGCTTCATAAACGTTAGATAAAGTCTTTAATTCAAGAGAATTCAAGACGAATCTCAAAATAGAAATCTCGGCAATGAGACGTTAGCTATGTATCTATGTTTTATTTATGTAGAGTAGGTATGACGTACGAAATCACCAATCGTTCAATAGTCTCTCATTAGTATTTTGTACAAAATACTCGGAAAATAGATCCACGGCGTGTAGAGTTTTTTTCAACAATACGGAAAATTTCATGCCAGCGCTCAATTTTTTTTAAATGAAGTTGGAGGTTATTTTTTTACTCGATAATCTAAAATGTACGTAATAGTATTTTTGTTTGGAAAAATATATTATTATTTATTGGTAACTTAAGCTTTTACAACTACTACGTAGGCAGCCTTTTCTACCTGTAAAAACTGTCGTACAAATTTCAGTTGTTCGCGTATGAATAGTTATTTCGTTTTACCTATAAATAATACATTAGGTCACAGAAGATATGACTTCTATGACACTGCATTCCGTAGTCACCATGAGGACCACAGAGGATCTATAGTCAAATATTCATTAACATGGCCATCAAAAAATTTAAAATAACAAATCATACACTTCCGCTGCGCCAATACATCGTTAAGTATTGTAAAGGAGACCGAAGTGATAAACCGTGAACAGTTCTCAAGCCGTTGACTCTGGAACGTTGCCCGATGGCTATCGGCTATAAAGTATCGTTTCTATAGTCGAGGCGGCGGAGGGTCATTCCGGGAACGCCCGGGAACGCTCGGGAACGCTCTCGGGCGCTCTCACGACGCCCGCACAAATCTCTCTCACTTCGACGCTTTGCTGTTTCGAACCCGAAATCCTCTCAAAGCATTGTTTCCGTTCCGAACGAATTTTCCGTCGGCATTTCACACAGAGTTTGGAGAATGAATAAAATATGGTTGGAACAATAAAATTCGTATTATGTAGTTTCTATCTCAAAGTTTTCAATGTTTAAGTTCAAAAGATTTTATTCCATTACGGATTTTGCAGATAACTTTAATGAATCGAAAGCTATTAAAAAAAAATTTTGAGTGTCATTATATTTACTCATACGTACTAAAATATTTTTGGAGTCCGCCTATTTGAGGTTAGTATGTATAGAATGTACACAGATACGCATTTTACCACGGAAAATCTTATTTAGAATGTGACTAAAATCTCATTATCGTAATTATCAGTCTACAAATGTCCCACTGTTGGACATAGGCCGCCCTAATGGGATCAGTTAAGCGGCGGTTGTCAACCATATTATGGAAGGTTTCACTCATGCTCAGAAATAAATATGAAGTCGGGTTTCCTTATGTTTTTTTGCATTTCAAAAATAAGCTTAAATGGACAATTTGCATTATGCTATGCAATAGGCTATTATCGACTAGGTACATATCTTCTGTACTACACTACTAGACTCTACATTAGTTTCCTAAAATAAATTACGATAATTATCCTATTCAAATCTAGAAATACTTCCTCCAGTTTCTACCGAATAAACAACCTTTTTGCGACTGGAATCCTCCGAGTGCAATTTCCTGGTGCCGACCTGAAAAAGTAAATCGAAAGATCGTAGCTATGCATTCTAATTGTACACCCAATGAACGTAAATAAAACTACTTCCTTCCCGGTTATTATTTCTTATTTTTCCGTTCGTGCAGAAGTAGTTTATATGGAAATGGGAGTCGTAAAAAATCAGCAACTTCTGAATATTTTTTTCGTACCTCGGACAGAGATTGTACCTACGGAGTTTTGCGAGAGGACGTACTTAAAGCAACGAGAAGTTTTTGTTAGCGTTCTCTGTTGTTTCTTTTATTACAATCTTGAGAAGCTCAACACCCAAGGAAACAAGATGATCCGTAAAATATACTTTAAAACACACTTCAAAGTGAGCAAGGCATATAAAAGCCTCTGAAGAAATGGAACTAAGGAAAGTGTAAAATTAAAACAAGTAAAGAGTCAAGTAAAGTCAATCTAAAACTGCACGCCCCTTCACCACAACTATTGCTTTAGCTCGTAACAGGAATGGTATTGAAACTTTTAACCTACGAGTACGAGTAGGCATGTACATTGCAATAAACCGTGTGCAATACGTTCGATTACAAGAATATTTGTAAATAAATCAATATGTATCTCATCATGTCCGAAATTAGTACAAAGGTGAAAAAACCTACTGAAAAGGTGACATAGCTATATACTATAAAGTAAAAATAGAACCATACGACTCATAAGCATAACATTTTTCTGCAGTAGAAGAAAAAAAACGTAATCAACATCTAGAATTTTTACAACCACACAACCTGCTAGTGACACTGATTAAATGAAAAATTATTATTTTTCGAAAAAAATGGCATGACCGACTTCAACCGTGTACAGAATTCGCGAATAAGAAGTTCGCACAGTTCGATGTAGCAATTTTCACATCATTGTGGATTTATCAAAAATGGCTCAGCCGATATCGAAAATATTTAAACGGGACCAACTTCGAAGTATATACCCTTTCCATTAAAGCAATAATTATCGAAATTGTACCACTCTGTAAAAAGTTATGTATGGTCAAACTTTACAATCTGTGAGTGAGAACAATCAATCATCCGCTGTTTTTCTACCCTTGGGATGAATATTTTTTTCGAAATTTAAATGGGACCAGCTTCGATTAATCGCTTCGGAGTGGCGCGCGCGACCCGACTCGGACGGCGCGCGCTTGTGCGTCACACAGATCATGTTTTGCTCGCTTGCCGCGCTGTTTGTTTACTTTGTGTTGAGCTTGCGCTTTTCTACCCTCATTGTTTAGTTTTTATAGTTATAATTCTGAATTAACATCATAATATTGAATTATTAAAAATGTAGTCCTTCTACTAAAGGTTACATACATATTTTAACTTATTACGAAACTTCTTTTAATATATTTTATAGAATCATAATTAAATAATTATTAATAAATTTTTTACCAGCAATAAGTTTATATAAGTGCCTTAATTTGAAAACGTTAATTTAATTTATTTTCTTGTCGCCTCTAGGATAATAACGTACACTAGAGATGATCAATGTTTTATAAGTTTCATGTGTAATAAAGATATTTTGAAATTGAAAAATTGAAGCTTCGATTAATGGGACAAGTATATTCATTAAAATAAAAACAAATTATTGAAATTGGACTATTATGTTAAAAGTTATGCGTGGTTAAACATAAAAAATATACTTACGCGTCGAATTGAGTACCTCCTCCGTTTCGTCGGTCAAAAAGTAGTTACATCCTTCAAAATGATTTATTCATGTCAAAAATGTCAAGATGATAAATAGACAAAGAGGCTCGCTGTAACACACCGTAAATTAAGTTACAAGAGCTCCTGGTCTAACTTCGTAGTTTTGATCAAAATGTATTTAGGAGCAAAGTTTTTAGAGGAGGCAACTCTTACACAGTTCCCTGAGGAGTTAGGGAAGGTAATTCAATTTGACGTTGCAACGCTTTTGTTGCCCAAAAATGTAGGTAGTATTCCGCTTATTACCTACGTTGATAACAAATTTTCACACAGTTATTGTATATGTTGTCAGAAGTCAAAGGCAACCTTTTCGCCTACAAGCGATACCTCTCAGGCATTCTTGATGAGATTGGCATCTATTTAATCTTCTGATATATTGAAATATCTAAGAAGAACAATGTGTTTCGCGGTAAGTAGCGCGAAACAAAAGTAGGTAGGTACGAGTATCTTCGAGATATTAAAATAGGGTCGCAGTGTTTCGGTATGAATTGAACCATACAATAAATCAAACTCTAGCCAAAATACGTAAATAAAATACTTTATCCTTTACGTATCTCTTCATGGCCATAAAAAGACCAATGTTTATTAAAAGAGTTTCTTATAAATGATAATACGCAATAGGTATTCCCGTAATATTGTTATGTTGTTGTAATACCTAATAACCATGATTCATAACATGCGTATTTGCTATTTATTATGAACCACATTTATTTAGGCCAGGGACGAAAGTAACAATCTGTAAAGTATTTAATGACTAAACTTAGCTGATGCTATACGTACCGTTGGCAAAATAAATACTGGAATAAACATGAAAATCAATTTAAGAATTTGTTTTTCTTATGACTACCATGGAGTAGTACCTAACTACTAGAACCACCGCCAATTAAAATTACAAACGTATCACAGAAAACCGTGCCTACTTACCTAAATCGTTCAAACCGCTTTGGAAGTTAATGGAAAAAGACACAGAGCTATTACAAAATGGGAGATAGCGCTGTTGTCGCTTGTGGCAATTAATCAATGCATCTCTTTCTTTTATATCTCGATCGAGCACATTATCACTCTGGTAACTCTGTGGAAAAAGATAAATCACTTTTGTGCGATTATTCAACCTCTCACCATAAACGCATAAACTTCCACACTGTCGTAGATGAAAAATACTACTAGATCTTTCTATTTCGATTATTATTGGTATCGAAAATACTGTTGCAACACTGATTTCTCGATTTTGTACTATGGGCATTTCTTGAGAGACGATCGCTTATTTTTAACTAATAGTACATACCTATCTTAACTACCTTTTGGAACACGTGCCTAACTTTCGGTCATCTCAATGTAGAACTTTTACGTTAACAGTAAAGATTTCAAACTTTCTAACGGAATCCGCTAGATCTACAGTTAACGGTTATCCAGTATTAATTGAATAATAATCATATTGCTATTCTACTGCTTCAGGCACGTATCAGAGCCTATGTGATAAAACAGCGAAATTTACTTTATACTAATAAAGTATTATGTTACGCTGTTTCTGACCGTACCCAACAGCGGTAAAAGAGCGGCACGCAGTTCAACGGTCGACCACAAATCGTTGTCATAGGGCGCGCGGCATTATGCTCTGATCGTCACAAATCACCACATTGTACTGAATAATAGCCGACAGGCCGCGGGAAATCATACAATAATTATCGAGAACAGTGCAACATCCACTTGCCTGCACGCATAATAAGCAAGCAAAATGTCCTATAACATTTTTTTCCCTTTTCTACTCGCAACTATAGTGCAATCTCAATTAAATGGTGAATTCTGGTGGCTTAACAGCAAGATAAACAATTTGAAAAAAGTGAAACCGACTCCGCCCAAAATAGATATCAGTGATTTTCAAGATCAAGAAAGCTCAAAAATTGTGTTTAGAGACGATGATTTGTTCACCAACAAGCTAAAGCCAATTAGAGACCGGACTTCTAAATTGATGCCCAATATAGATGAAAATAAAGTTGTCTGGCCTTCAGAAGAACATATGAAAAATCACGACGTAGACGTAGAAATATTTACAACTCAGAAAGTTAAAGAGAAAGAAGAAGTTACTAAAACTGCTCCAAATCAAAAAAAATATAAAGATGTATTAGTATTCAGTTATCCTAAAAACGAAAAATTAGTAACCACTAATTCAATTGCAAATACAGATTCGACTACTGTTCGAACTGCAGTACTGTCTGAAAGTTCGACTGCAAAAATTAACGCTTATACCAATAAGTTATCTTTATCTGCTACAACCACAAACATTGATGGAGAATCCCAAAACATCTGCACTTATACAACAAAGAATAAATGTCATCAATTCAACGGCTTTGTCTACGAGTATGCCAAAAGGTAAGAAAATTAAAATATTATAATGGTAACTGAAAAAGCGGAAATCTCCAAATATGAAAACCAAATTCTCAATTTCAGAATTCCTGCTACATCTAGTGGTGAACCACTTATATGCTGCATATTGCCTATTCAACCGATACTAAACGACAATAAATTATCTCATACTGTACATTTTCCCCAAATCTCTAATTCAAATCGATACAAAAGATCCAACACCGAAACCAACATTTCTTTAAATCAACGAGATTTTCTACTCGATCGAAAATTCCCAACTCAGCAACAAAATGTCAAACCTGCTTCAACTCCTTTTACAAAAATTGTGACTCCGCCAGAAGATGAATATGTTGATCCTTACTGGAATATCAAAATAACGAAATCCCAGTTCCCAAAGCAAGTAAATACCAAATATCAAGATTATACAGAAGAAGAATCCCAGGAATACGCAGATGAGTTGCCTAAACCTGGACTGATTGGTTTATATTCCGATCACGCCCCAGCTTCTTCTAGCTGGCCGTTTGTTAATGGAAATCAAGGATTTGGGTATGGTGGGTCTTATGATGACTATGAGGACGAAATTGACGAAGAGGACACATTTGGATACTCAACTATAGATCCTAGACAAGGTAAAGGATATTTTTAGTATTATTATTATCTACTCAACTATTGATTTTAGACAAATCCAAAAACTATAAAACCGTTTACGAATTTTCTACAGGAACAAAGAAACAAAAACAAAAGGCTGTGAAGGTAACGACATCTGACGAGCTGGCTTATGACGCAGAAAGACACACCGTAAACTTCCAATCTGATCCAGATTTTCACGTTTTCCAAGGGTTCAAACTTCTCAATCTGTTTCGAAATACAAGTAGAACCAGTACGAAGAAAACATCAAATCAAGACACTGACGTTTTGGTGTCTGCGCCTGAATATAGTGAAGAAAATGAAGAGTTTTTCGATGAGAAACAGTTATTTGATGGTTGTGGAAAGATCGCAACTAAAAAAATTGTTGAAAGAGGTAACCTAAAACAATAGCACTTGGAACATGATTGTCTGACACCTAAAATGCCACAACTAACTTCAATCATTGCAATCTTGTACGCACATAATTTTTTTGCAAAAAATAGCATCACCCGTGTACAGAATTCGCGAATACGAGTATTTTTCACGGATTGATGTAGGGTTTTTCACATTGTTGTTGATTTATCTAAAATGGCTCAGACGATTTCAATAAAAAATTAATGGGACCAATTTCTAATTATACTCTTTCCAATAAAAAAAATAATTATTGAAATCGGACTACTATGAAAAAAATATGCGTGGTTATACGTAAAAAAAAATACCCGTCGAATTGAGTACCTCCTCCAGTTCGGTTCGTCGGTCAAAAATTCGAACAGTGCGCTCGAATCGATGAATGCCATTTTAAGATTATTATAATTTGCAGGTAATAAAATTGGAGAAGCTGTAAGTGGATCGCATCCATATGGCTGGGACTAGTAGTCCTCACGAAAACTCGACACAACGTTCTGTGCTACGCGACTTTGGTACATCCGAGAGCAGCTGTTACTATCGCTGATTGCACACAAGGGTATGTTCCTTCCTATTATTAACCCTTTCACTGCTGAGGTACTTTTTTTAAGGTGCCTGCTAATTCTAAAACGCACACGCAAGGCGCGGGAAGACGCTACCGCACACGCCTGGTGTGTGTAGTAGCCGCGGGGCGTGAGAATCGAAAACACAGACGTGTGTGTTTTCAGCAGTGAAAGGGTTAATTTAATTACAGGGTTGCTGCGGAGTCCTTGTGCGTAGATCGCACCCATCAATTACATAAGATGAATTATCTTACAATTTAGATCTCATTTCAATTGAAGAACTGAAGGTTTATCATGTTCTTTATTGGTTAATTATCCTATTGATAAATAATATTTGAAGTGATTATAGTTCGCTCGCGCCATATAATAAGTAAATAGAAAAAATATAGATAGAAAAACCGGTTCATTAAATGAGCAATAAATCGTAAGCGGTAAGTTTTAGAAAAAAGTTTACTGGAAACAATAGATGTTAAATTTTATTCTCTACAACTCCTCCTTAAGTTATGCCCTAAACTGCAGTTTCCGAGATTCGGCCAAAAACGTTTTTCAAGATGGCGCTTGAAGCTCCACCTAGATTTTGTGATTTTATACTCAGTAAGTGATCCTAAACCTTATAAAAAAATTAGATCGGAAATTTAGTGCAAAGTTAAATTCTATTTTTCCTGAGGTACCTAAATACCTACTAGGTAGGCAAGTTCGAATAGACCGTTTGGTTAGCTGATTTCTTCATGTTGAGTACTAAGACATACCTTTCCCATCATCAGAACTGCGCCAGGAGACGTCACTGTGATGTTCGGCCTCTGGGACTTGAACGAGAGGTCCCGGTCGAAGAATCGAGTAGCCACAGTGCAGGTCCACCCGCGGTACAAGCCAGGCGAGGTGGAACACAACTTGGCTATTCTGGTAAGAAGTCTGGTAACAGTCTTTAGTAAAATAAATAAATTTCCTTTGAGGAAAAAATTTAGAACGTAATGGAACCTACAGGTACTTTTAAACGGACTTCAAAAAAGGAGGGTCACAATTCAACTGTATGTTTTTTTTTGTATGTATGTTACGCGATTACTCCGCCAATTATGAACCGATTTTTATGATTTTTTTTTTGTTTGGTAGTTCATACTTTAGAGCCACCCATACTTGGTCATACTTGGACCCATTAAAGTTTTATTGAAATCGGCAGAGCCGTTTTAGAAAAATTAACAATTATTTGAAAATTGCCACATCGACGATACATTAATCCGAGCGAATAGTTTTAGTACACGGTTTTTCCCGAAAAACATTTCAGTCCGGATACGGACCAGTTTTTTAGGGTCCGTACCCAAAGGGAAAAACGGGACACTATTACTAAGACTTTGATGTCCGTCTGTCTGTCTGTCTGTCACCGGGCTGTATCTCATGAACCATGATAGCTAGGCAGCTGAAATTTTCACAGATGATGTATTTCTGTTGCCGCTATAACAACAAATACTAAAAAGAAAAGAAAATAAATATTTAAGGGTCCCATACAATAAACCTGATTTTTTAGACGTTTTTCGCTCTATATTAATAATGGTAAAGGTAGATGCTTGAAATTTTCACAGAATATTTAGTTTTATATTCACTTCAATGGTAAATAAAAAATTAAAATAAAATAAATATTTAAGGGGGCTCCCATACAGTACGGAACCCTCTGTGCGCGAGTCCGACTCGTACTCGGCCGATTATTTTATTTAATGTTAGTTTTATTTTCCAGTACTGGATGCGACCACTTCAACTGAATGCAAACATACAACCAGCATGTCTAGGACATCCTCATATCGGAGACGAGTGCAAGCTCTTCGGCTGGGGTAGACTTGATCAAGGTAATAACATTTTATTTGGTCTTTAAAATGTCACAAATAAACACTAAGGAAAAACAGTGGACAGCCAAACAATGCATACTTTAAATGTAATGAAACTTTTCAGTTTTCTTTAATAGGCTATTATCCAGATTAGCGATTTCGTAAAAAGGGCTCCATCTCACTAGTTCATTGCGGAGGCGCTATCATGTGGTATAAGGCCGAATCATAAAAGTTGGCGGATGTGAAATTAGCATCAAGCTGCGCGAACACCAATCAACGCGCAGCTTTTAGTGAGCTTCAGTCAGGATGGAATATTGCGCAACTTGTAGCTAACTTCACATCCGCCGACTTGTATGATTCGGCCTATACAACTCTTGTCCTAGCGCGACCCCGGCGACCTATTCTGTGCGCGACCCTAGTACTGAGTCGTACCATCCATACAGATGCATATTTTATTACGTCGTTGGCACGACCATGGAATCCTAAGGAGATAATGGTGCGATAGAGCCAGTAGTGACCTAGATTCATGTTATTTAAGTATTCAATTAAAAGTCTCACAAATAAAACGTATATACAATACGCACTGTATTACAAATCAGCGCTTCTTGGTTTATTGAATTTACGATTATTTTCTTTTAATGAATGTTTTAGGTATTCAGCAGCCACGGTCTAAATGGCAACGAGCCACAGTGCGATCTTGCTCTGGCCGTCTTGGCGTCAACAACCAAAGATCTGGAGATGCTTTTTGTGTGTCTGCGCGAGGGTCTGTGGTAAGTTCTACACAATGCGATCTACATTCACGAGAAAAGAAAATGCGACTATATTAGGCCCAATTATGAAGGCGCACTCGTAAATTTAATAGCAACGTAAAGTGTTATCTCTATCGAATGCCTGAAGTGAAAAAGAAACAGAAAAATATTCTAAATTGCTAATATAACTACGACGGCGCCTTCATAATTGGACCTATTGACTAACAATTAAAAATCATTGTAAGTCTTCAGTACAAATAAATAGTAGAATAGAATAACACACAAGAACTGACACCTAGCTCTTTGCTATAAAATTGTGAGAAACCTGTTATATGTAAAAAAATATAATATGATACTTTTGTTACAGACTGGTATAGGAGGGCCCCTCATTTGCGATGTCGCAGGACACAGTTCCGTAGTGGGCGTGGTGGTGTCCGGAAGCAATGGCTACGTGTTGTCTCCTGTCCGCGACTGGACGATGAAGATGGACAGCTTAGTCAGCGGTGACTAGGTCAGTATCAGATTTCCGTAGGCTCGATATACTACTGTACTGTACCAGCCTTTTTAATAGTCCACTGCAGGACGTAGGCCTACCCGCGAAGGGTGATTGGGCCATATCCACTAAGCTGGCGCAGTGCGGGTTGGTGGATTCACACACGCCATCTTTTACGGACGTATGCAGGTTGCCTCACGATGTTTCCCTTCACCGAAAGCCAGTGGTGTGAAATTCCATACATAATTTCCAAAGAAATTCATTGGTACGGGACCGGGATTGAACCCACGACCTCAAGAATGACAGGCCAGCGTTACAACCACTAGACCACTACGGCTTTTAGGCTTGATATAGGTCGAATCAAACACCTTGGCGGCTGTGATGTTATAGCTACAAGCTGCGGATAACCCAATCCTGGCTGAAGCTCAATTAACAGCGCGAGGATTGGGTTTTCCGCAGTATTCAATTAAAAGTCTCACAAATAAAACGTATATACAATACGCACTGTATTACAAATCAGCGCTTCTTGGTTTATTGAATTTACGATTATTTTCTTTTAATGAATGTTTTAGGTATTCAGCAGCCACGGTCTAAATGGCAACGAGTCACAGTGCGATCTTGCTCTGGCCGTCTTGGCGTCAACAACCACTTACAACTTGGTGTAGTTCGTAGCTCTGCCGTGCAGCTTTTAAAATGCAGTATGAGCAAAAACGCGGTTTCGAGAAAAACGCGAAAAACTTTTTGATTTGTTTTTTTTCTATGTTACAAGGTTTTATGACGTATGTTTTGAATGCCATTGGGCGCATCTGAATTCGAAGAAAGACTTCAGGAAAGAAAATACGCATTTAGATTATTATATGATATATAAAAACGATTTTGAAAAAAAAGATCCCAAAAATGAGCAGTTACTACACATAAAATTTAGTGAAAAAGTTCGCATAATCAGATTAAAATGCAGTAATTTGAGTTAGTACTGCAAAATTATGCGGGACATGTACTACTTTGCCGTTTAAAATGCAGTATCAGATTTATTTTACTGCATTTTAATGTGTCTCTTGAATAAAATGTAGGTGCAGTATGTAAATAATTATTGACTAAATTACGTAAGCTACTTATTTTATGGAGTAAGAAAGAGTATTTCGATCAAAATATTTTTTATTAAAGATATAGTAAGAAATCAACACTGCACTTCAACATCAACAAAAATCAACACAATCACTTTTTATTATTATTTAGACTATTCTGGCTCAGACTTTTGTGATATCATAGCAATTTGCATATCATAGTAATTAAACCTTAAATCACTTATAACATTTATGATTAACACTGCCAATAATCAGGGCTGGATTTAGAGGTCTAGAGGCCTCGGGGCAACAAAAGAGTGGAGGCAACCTGGCTCAAAATTAATTTCCAAATGAAATAAATAATATTTATCGGTCTAGGGAGTTAATACTTCCTGAAGATGGGTAGTAAATTGCAAATACTTATTAGGGTCATTTGACATTTGATGTTTTATCGATTGCCTGATTGGAGTGAACAAATATAGATCTATGATTTCTGTTTATATTTAAGAACAATACAATCATGTTTGTATAAAGTACTTTAGGTAAAAGTAAAACAGTGAAAAAAATATCGAAGGGAGAGTTGTTTACTAGTCAGATAAGTCGGATATTGAAAGGTTTTTCCCGAAGTCTCTGTTTGTAGGGACTCCTCTTTTGTGGAGGCCCAGGGCTGAAGCCCCGGTTACCCACCCCTAAATCTGGCCCTGCCAATAATACTTACGAGAAAACTGAAATATGCAATAAAAACTAATGAGATATTTCAATAGAACTGCTCAGACATACTTAAACACTTAAATAACTATCTAGGAACAATAATCATAGGTATTCTTCTAAGTATATATAACAAAACAAATGCTCTCCTTCCGTATGTTTTAACTACGGACGTAGTACGGACGCACCACGGCGCCGCTGCCCGCGCTAGTTCGAGTCGCGGCGTCATCCCTTGAAGGCCGCAAGTTCTACGTGTCCGTCGAGAACGTCAGCTCCGGACACAGAAGAATGGCTGCGGGAGTTCCTCAGGGGAGTTGCACATCACCATTCTATTATGCCATTTACACGGACGACATACCGATCCTGGAAGACCTCAGACCAGGAGAACGGGGAGTCGTCCTCGCCCTCTTCGCGGACGATAGCGCTAACATTGCGTCGTCCAGGAACAAGAGAATAGCCGCTGGCAGGATCCACTAGTCCTAGACATCCTGCCAGAATGGCTCGATAAATGACGGATTGCCATCAACGTGGGAAAGACGGCAGCGCTGCTGACCGGGAGATCACCAAGTCTACCACCATTGATGAAGCCACTGCAGCTTAGAGGACAAGACATTGCGTGGGAAAGCACCTGCAAGTACCTGGGTGTCTACATCGACCGGGCCCTTCGCATGAGCTCGCAGACCTTGCACGCCGTTCACCAGGCGAAGGCTGTTCGAGTCTTGCTGCGACCCGTGCTGAGCTCTAAGCTGCCACTGTAGACCAAAGTAGGGATTTACAAGACCTACATTCGTTCCTGGTTAACTTACGCAACGCCCGCTTGGTACGCGCTCTGCTCAGCCAGCCAGAAGAAAATGATGCAAGTGGTGCAAAACGTCGCTCTGAGGATGATCTCGGGAGCCGGCCGGTACTTTCGCAATGACGTTATTGCCCGGGACGTGCGAATCGAAACCGTGAGGGAGTCCGTGGCTCGTCTGTCGTGTGGCATGTTTGACCGCGCGGACAATGGGCCATAACCCCACCTGAACAACATTGCGCAGCTTCACGCACGCCTCCCTGCCGAACGTACATGGCGTGCCCTCCCTAAAGATCTCCTCTTGGCTGGCTCGGACACGGAGCAGGACTCTGAGGGACCAAGCGGCATCCAAAATAGAGATGAGGCCTAAACTAAGAAGAGAGTACCACCAAACCAAAGAATGGCCACCCCATTACAACCAAGCCAAGATGTGGCCAGCGATGGCCATACAAGTGGCTAGCGAGGGTGCTGAGAAAAGCCGCCCGTCCTCGCGGACGGAAAAGGGTACTCGCATCCTCCCAACATTGCCCCTCAGCTCGATAGCTGAAGCGTCCAGCCGCCGAAGAGAGCGCAAGCTCGAGTTGGCATCCTAACCCTCGCCAAACACGGGGGGGAAGAACCCGCATGATGATGATGGACTGTAGGGACCCGCCGCCCACATCTGTTTCAGTCCTGAGTTAAGTCCTGTCTCAATACTGAGTTGAGCGGTAGGATTATACTTGTAACCAATATTCCATAAAATAGAATTACGTGATCTATCATTGTACATTCATGTCAATGTAACAATTATTATGTAAAAATTAGGTCTTAGAAATAGGTGATAGATTTGGATAAATGTAAATGTGTTATCATAATTTATTTAGAAACCTTAAAAACATCGAAATTACCACACAAAACAAGTAGCCACGCGCTGTCGACGTCCTCCTTCCACGGCGCGGCGTTCGGCACGCGACTGATTGAGCGACAAATACTAGCTAAAATGCAGTAGGAAATTCCACGAAAACAGTGGAATACAATAAATTGATTTGAATTACCAATTAAATTGCAGTAATTACGACTTATACTGCAATTTAGGCTGTAAAATGTAATTATTGAAGTGATAGATATTATCGATTATACTGCAGTAAATAACCAAAATACTGCAATTTAATTAGTAACATTGACAACAAAAAGTAACCTGTGATATAAATAAAAGACAGTTCAATTAACTTTACTGCATTTTACTTTGTTTTGACCGTATGGAAAAAATAGGTGATGCTATCTTAAACACCGCGTCTTAGTAACTTACTGCAGACTAGTCTGTAATCATTTTGAAAAGTAATAAAAATAAACTTTGCAGTATTCATATTTTCAGTACATTATCTATTTACTGCATTTTAGTTTATGTGTTCACCATATTTTTAAGGTTATGTTAACCGTTTTTTTGTAGCAGTGACGACATTTACTGCATTTTATCTGGGAAAACAAAGCTATTAAAATACAGTAATTGCTCTTACTGTATTTTAGATAGTTTATCGTTACAGTTTGCATAAAACATTCCTAGTTACTGCGTTGAGGTAGTTGTTTTTTACTATCTTGTAGTTGCGATAATCAAAAACCGATTATAATATATCATTCGATTCCTTATGACGTGCCCATTACGGATCAATATTTAACTCAAAAACGTAAAAAAGTCAGATACTGCGTTTTAAGGACTGCAGGGCAGAGCTAATATCACAGCCAAGTTGTGGGATTCGGCCTATAATAGTGTCTTCAATAGCTTGCAATGTAGTGTCTGTTTTATGAGCTCTTAATTATCTTTATGGATAGGCATATGTTCAAGGGTGGACTATTAAAAACCGGTACAGTATTCTGTACTCTAGTGCGAGCTATTCCGGCTCACAATGAAGAGAGTTAAACATTAACCTATTTTTTTTAAAGTGAGTTGATGAGTGGATCACTTTCGCTTATCACTACTCTAGCTGACAAGAAAGCCAAGTGATCCAGTCAGCTTTAGGCTTGCGCTACCAGCTAATAGTAAGACAATCCTAAGCATTATGGGCAGTTGAGACAAAATTAACGAGTTATGGTACACATTTTATAAAATTGTCTAGTTGGGTTACCATCCAAAATTATTCGATTCTAACTACAAGCCGCTTAAAAAATGCAAGTATAATATCTTTTTTTTTTATATTCCATATAGGTTTGCGTTTGACTACATACTGCCTGATGTTGAGCAGATATGCGGTCTAGGATATATCTATTCCAGTACTAATGATAACTTAATCGTTATAATTTAAACTTCACTTTTCCCATTTTTAAATTTTATTATCGGTCTTTTAATTTATTACATAAGACATCAAATGAGTCCAAGCTCTACAACCATATAATTTAAAAAAAATGACATTTTATGACTACCACAATGAGAGCGACGTGGTACAAAATAGTGCTAAACAGGATATATGGCACAACGTGGAAGTTTAGGGCAAGAATTACTATTAACTCGCAATGAGGTTAAATTTTAATCGGCATTGTAGTTGTTAATACTAAAAAATATAAGGTAATTTCACGAATACGATGATCAAACGATTTTAGTATGCATCAGAAATCAATCGAAATTTTGAATATTCTGATTGCACCGAAAAGTAAGGTAGGTAAATATTCATACGAGATCAAAATAGGAAGGCCAAATCAAGGCATGTTGCTAGAAATTAATGTGTATGAATATGATACCTATCTTATTCTTAGTCAGAAAAATCTTTGTTTTATATTTTTTAAAGCAGAAAGACCTTGACAGTTTCAAAAATCATACTGCTGGAAAATTCCAAAATTAATGTGGTTTTTACTACTTCCGCTGTACTAAATATCCTGCAAAGAAAAAACTAGGAACTAAACAACATCTATACACATACATTGGGAATGTCGAGATCCTACAATGAAAATACAAAGTTCAACACAAGTTTTATAATAAATTATATTTTAATTGTACTTATAACGATCTTTGGTGTCGAACTCGATCAAATAAATGAGATAGATGCGGTTAAATATAAAATGTAATCTATCTACATAAATTCCACATGAGCGATAAAATTTGGCTTAAAACAGTGCTTTGCACATTGACTGTGTTCATCGAAATAGCAACTTGTAGACGTCGGATGAAAACATACGGTAAAATATTAGCGCTATTTTACTCATGTTATCATTTTAATGTGACCAATAGGATATCAAAAGCGAAGTCATAGTGATCAAACTGAAATCTTAAAATCATTGTATAAGTATGACGAGCTAGAAAGTTTATAGTAATACCTACAGAATACAAGGGTGTTAATTCGTTATTATAAAGTCACCGACAGTTTTCGATGTTTTTTTTCCTGTTAGAAAATATATTTAACAAACGAAAGTATATACAAAGCACTGTTTCATGCCATCTATGCTTATAACAATACAATTTAACAAGTCTTACAGATTACAGCCTGTTCAATTGCAGTTCCCACTATTTAAACAATTTGAAATAAACAGTGTAATGAAACGCAATTAAATTTACTAACTAAACTTTCACAGGTGTGGACAACATAAGAGGGGGCTAGTATACCTTCAAAGTATTAATAGGATACGTACGAACTGGGCCTATTAGCGCAGAGCAATCTATAGATAATATTAAGAAGATTGTAGATAAATATAAAAATAGGAAAACGTGCTACCAATTATTTATCTCAAGTTGTCGCAAACTTTTTTCCAAATATTTTTCATTACTATCGTCCACACCTTATGCCATCTATAGCACATTAATACTCAAAGAGGATATTTTATAAAAGTAAAAAAGAAAATACATAACCAATTTTCCTAAATTCGTTTATGTGGTCGCACGCGTAATTTTGTCAAATTTTCATAAGAATTTTGTGACGGATGCCTCGTCTATGAAATGAGCAATCTTGTATCTAGCATAAAAAATCTTTTGAGAAAATTATATATCAGTCTAATACAAAATTGCTATTTACTCAGTTTCGGAATCATCATAAATATTAAAGTTTACAAAAAGCACCAGAAATATGGTTTTCTCACTTACATCATCAACGGTCAATACTCAGATGTTTCGCAATTTCATTAAAGCACTTTTAGTTTTTAATTTTATATGGTAATCTGAAAAATATAATAATAATACAGAAACAAGAGATCGCAGATAACTGACTTTAGTTTGCTCATGAAAGAATAAATCGTACAGTGCACGCAAATAAACAGTGAACGTCGTCATTTGGAAAGATATAGTTGGCTAATTTAGGTTTTATAGTTTCTGTCTTATGAACCAGCATTGACAAATCAGCGATAAACGTCACACGTGACGCCTGGCAGCTACAAACGATGACCAACCGATTACCTGTTTCCAAAGGCCGATGTCCATTATTTATTCGCTATTAGTGTATATTTTTTAACTAGTAGTTTAAACAACGAAAGAGACAAAACCATATTTCTCTATCAGTAGCACATTTGAGTATCGTTTTATAATTACAAGAAGCTGGAAACGCTTCCAAAACCAAGCTTACACGAGGCGCGTCAGCCGACCACGACGTAACATTTGATACAATATAATTAGAGCTTTATTTATTTAATAATAGAATACTATGTTGAATGACAAGATCACGTTAAATCACATTACAGCTCACGCTATGACGAGCGGCTCGTCGTCGGAGAAGCCGTGGATGGGCGGCACGTCGTCATCATCTGCAAGGAATTAAGTTTTTTGATATTATATTTTGTACATTTTCTCTTATGGGTTTTATTATAGCTCCTATTTTAGGATTCTAGCTAGGAATGTTATTAGGTGATCTTGGAGAGGTATAAGGTGGGCATACACGTGCAAGTGGCCAGCTATAATGAACCGATAAAATAAATAAAAATAAATAAATATTTGGGGACATCTTACACACGGTCTCTGACCCCAAACTAAGCAAAGCTTGTGATATGGCAGCCAGAGACTGATATACTACATATACTTATTTTTAAATACATACTTATATAGATAGTAACTAAATAACACCCAGACACAGAGCAAACACTTATGTTCATCACATAAATATTTGCCCTGGGTGGGGATCGAACCCACGCCTCTTTGACCCAGAAGTTAGGGTCACTAACCACTGAGCCACCGAGGCTGAAAAAGATAAAGAGCTATAGCATACTGACTTTCTGTGTGTACCGCAGTTGGATACGTACTCACGTCAATTAAAAACTATTAAAGTGAAGGCCGAGTAGGTAAACTGATTAGTTCATCGAACCGTGATAATATATCATGATATACCACCTATACTCTGATTTTAACACGTACATTATTTCCAAAGTTGATTGTTTTTTTAAAAATAGTGTGTTTTTAAGTATATTTATTTTCCGAGTGTCAGAACATAAACTAAGTTTGCTTTGAATTTACCAGGTCTGCATTGAATTTTCAAGTCAAAACAGATTTCTGTGACTATATTTCGAACGGAATACGCAAATTTAAAAAATTAGGCGTATCTTATTTTGTCCGTATTTTGATAGAGAATAGCAAGGTTATAATAATCTTTATAACCTGAGCAATAAGGTCGTAATCTCACCGTGTTCGCCGATAGTGGCCTGGCCGCGCCGGTTGTCGTACCGCGGCGTGTGTGCCGTGAACCGCAGGAAGGAGCGCGTGAGGCGCCGGTGTCGTATGGCCATGTGTAGCAAGGCGGCCGCTAGAGCCACGGCGCCGATGATGGCGGCGCCCGCGCCCCACCACAGCGCCGATACCGCTGATACCGGCTCGGGTTCCGAGCCTGCAACATAAATAAAGACAATTTATGTAGGTACAACGCAACGCGACACATCGCAACGCGCTGGATGCAAGCTACGTTAGGTCAAAACAGCTTTGGACTGACCATTGAGGGTACCTCTTTGTTCTGTAATAACCCTCATATATGATGACTACTATCACGCCCACGTTAAGGTTCCTTTAACGTACGAGGACAGCTAGGGAACTTTCCCATACTTCGTGAACCGTTCAGGGGAAGAGACTCATCAAATTACCAAAACATCAGTCATTTCTTGCGTTTTTTGTTGTTAAAAACAGGTGGTGGTAAATACTACTAAAAAATGGGCCACGTAGTATGCGTAGAAATGCTGCTACCCGGTGTCTTACTTTCGCGACCCGACACTGGATCGCGACGAACCCAACGCTGTGTTAGTATGATTGCTTAGGCTATCGTCGCCGTCGTATAAAAATGGTATGCTCTTTCCATTCTTCTTCACCAAATGGGGGATACAAGAATCTGTAAAATTCACATCTTACTTAGAAAACTTACCCAACATCTCCAAAGACTGCACCTCACTCAGATCGCTATAGTATCCTTCAGGCGTCAATGCCCTGACGCCCACATACAGCGGGCCCCTGTCGTACGAGGGCAGCTGTATGAGTAGTGGGGAAGACTCGGCCACGGTGCTCGTCATGTCTTCCGTCGGGTGCAGCATCTCGACAGGAATCTCCTTTCTGGATACTATTACTTCGTATTTGAGCCCCCTGTGGAATAGAAACGAGTGTTCAAAAACAGAGTATACATACACAGGAAGGCCGTGGCAACTAATAACATGGTAATTTTGTCTTGGTCTTATTATAGACCGAAGTCCATAAAACTAGAAATATTAGTACAGCTCTTCTTAGAGCGTGCGAGCAATGCTGAAACAATAAGATTTATGACTGAATTACAACTTGATTAAAAATTACCAATTCCTAGCGGGAAATAGGAAAATATACTTTAAATTTCAGCCTCTTACCAATGAGTTCTTTGGAGTAGGCTTGATAACTAAAAAAATATAACTAATCCGTCAGATAGATTATCAAAAAATATTAGAGAGGTATTTTTTCTTTTCCAAAAAAATATGAAGGTATAGCCCGTTAAATTTCCGAGTGTACTACACAAGTAAAGACTACGTCGCGCTAGTGACGTCACTACCCCCACTCTCAAACATTGACAAGGTATCTTTACCATTCGTTGTTTTATTGAGAAAAGAAAAAATACTTGTGCAATATTTTTTTTGATAATCTAACTCACGGACTAATCATAATAATGTTTTTTTTTTACCCAGTCATGTCTATCATAGGCCGCGCCACACAAGCTGGCGGATGTGAAGTTAGCTACAAGCTGCGCAATATCCAATCCTGACTGAAGCTCACATAAAGTCGCACGTTGATTGGCTATTGCACAGCTTGTAGCTAACTTCACATCCTCCAACTTATGTGGCGCGGCCTATAATAGACTCATGTCTATAGGCTTATCGTGTCTATTATATGACTGGGTAAAAAAATCTAGTCCGTGAGTTAGAGTTAGAGTATAGTTGGCCTATATCTCGATATATGGGGTACTGACTTGTGCGTGTGCGCGAGTTGGTCGTCCCAGCTGACCATGACGTGTCCGTTGGGCGACAGCCACGCGACCACGGCGCTGGGCTCGTCTAGTTCTTTACTGCGGAACGAGATGCATCGGACTTCGGCGTCTTTTACCGCCACCTGGAACGAAACATACACAACATTTTAATTCGCAAAAAAGACTATCTTTAAGGTAAGGTCACTACCGCCCTATGGGTAACTGAAACGCCTAATTCTGGGGCCACACTTTGGCTATGTTGGCTACAAACTACAGTCTTGGTTCTAAGACACCAATGTGACTTGGACTGTTATGTGACGATCAATATCAGTCTAAGATGCCTTTTTAAGTACAACAACATACAATACTACTTAAACTAACAATATGCTTAAACTACTGATACGTAAAAATTGGATCATCCAGAGACCCTTGAAGGTCTAAAGATAATCCAAATACTCAAGCCTACTGGCAGGTGGCAGCGTGCCCAGCATGCTGGCAGCATTATACAGATAACTTACATGCACACAGATGTTGTATCGTCCGCCGACAGGCACGCCTTCTAAAACGTGCTCGGGTCTGGTGGTATTAGTGGGGGCCATTTCATATCGACTCGTCTTGTTTCTCGTCTCGTCCAAAATCTCCATCTAAAATTCAAATATTTTAAGCTATTAGTTCTCCGAACAGTAGACTTCGACTCGTTCTAAACCGATTTGGTCTTTATTTACTCGTAAAACTTGTTAGTATTTAGATAATTAATAATCGTGCTAAATATTATCGAAATCGGCTGATAAATAGCACGACAGCAAATCTCCTCCCTTTTTGAGGAAAATACCCCAACCTATAAAAAATCGCCGACGACAAAAAATACCATTACCATATTGAACCTGTGTACCTTTAGTGGAGATTCGTTTAAAAATGGGACCTGTGCAGGAAACTAACATGCGGACAGATGAAAGCAAAATCACCGTCTTAAAACGAAGACCTTCGCTTTCGCTTCGAGAAATAAAGATTTTAAAATTTGTGAAATAACTAACTGCTTTAGGTGTGTTCGTTTTAGACTCGATGGCATTTTTAGCATTTGCAAAATTAGCGTTGATGTAAACCGTTCGGTTTGGGATTTCGCCCATTTCACCAATAATGCTACTTTTCACTACCCAAAACGAACGCTAAAACGTCAAACTCAAACGATCACAAAGAACCCACCTCCGCAGGTGGGTCAAAAGTGGCAGTTCACGATGGCATTTTTTTTTCGTTTTGGCACTGTTTTCGTTCACCGTTCGTATAGCTCAAAAACAGTTAAAAATACCACTTTTGCTCACAAATTCTCAAAACGAACGCTGATTGTGATCGTTTTTGGCGTTTTTAACTGTTAATTTTGCCATCAGTAGGCTATCCGAACGCACCTTTTATCACGATGCGTATTATGCGAGGAAAGGATTCAACACTCGAAGAAACGGATAATAAAATGTTAAAAATGTACTCACCCTATAAGTGACAGGGCTGAGCGAAGCGGTGCATCCAGCGTCCCATAATACTTTCATTTTAGATTTTGTCTCGTCGTATTCGACGCGCAAGTTCTTTACGCCAGCCCTATAAGCACATATTTAGAGGATTTTATACGACAATTTTCTATCTCGTTCGCGCAATAACATATTAATAAAGATAGATTGCAGTATACTGGATTGTATTATTAAATGAGTATAAGTAAAAAATCATTAAAAATCAATTAAGTTAATTTTACACTTTTTATAGTATTTTCGTACAGTATTACTTATTTTTAGTAGTTTTACTTATTTTGATACAGTAGATCCAAAAAAAACTAAAAAATACCTAATCACTAGTTTATCTTCTGTTAAATAAAAAGATCAGGTTATAGTATAATTATTTTTCTCAAAAAATGGTAAAACCGCTTTCCATCGTGTACAAAATTCGAGTATTTCGCTCGAATTATTTACATTATTGTTGATTATTCAAAAACGGCTCAGCCTATTTCTGTGAAATTTAAATGGGACCACCTCGGGAGTACGCTTTTGAACTAAAAAAGATTATTTCGATTTGGTTCACAATTGGCGAAATTATCGATGAAAATACACAAAAAAAAAACAGACGAACATAGAACCTCCTCCTATTTGGAAGTCAGTTAAAAATTGATAAATGCTCGATTTAGTTTTTGGAAAATCCAAGTTTTGAATGTGCGAGTGAGACAGCTGTGGGCGGTTGAGAAGCCGTTACATGTAGTCTTACCCGGGCCTTTGCTGCGTCATAATCTCGGGCGTCCTCGTCAGTGGCCCGTTGAGTATCCCGAGAGCGAAAATATACGACTCGCACGCGTGCAAGTTGCCGATCTCCACTTTCAAATCCTTTGTCAGGATACGAGTATCTGAAAAAAAAAACATGTTTATAAATCTGTTTTATATTCCACCCTTAGGCCTACGTCCTGCAGTGGACTACGAAAATGGTAGAGGTACAGGTTTTATATTTATTCAATAAAAACAATAAAACAAACTATTATTTAAACAGAATTTCAAATCAAATACAATGTAAATAATAACAAATTAAACTCCGGCCGTTCAGAGAATGCGTTCCTGACACGTCGCGATTGAACTGGACGACGTAACTTTGTAATGGCGTTGCAGTTACGATAAAAATATTTTTGCTGGTTGTTTACCGTTTTAACAATTGATGAGCATTAAAACAACATTAATATATCAATAATCAATGAATGTTATAATTTTGTGCCAAACTGAGTGTCAAAACTGTCAAATAACTTGGTAAACAATATTTTTCTAAATCTATACTGCGCTATTACAAGGTAATGTCAGCGCTTTACATGTTAAGCGCTGACGGCCGTAGTATAGGTAGGTACATTTTTTTTTTATGTTTTCTGGGTTATCTGAATGCCCTGAACTAAACCGTATGGATATGATTGAGACCAAGTACATAGGTCATAGGGGGGCCCCATAGGGGGCCAACTCAAAATTCGAGAAAAAAAACAGCTGTTCCACAGAAACAACTCGGGAATACGGAGACACGAAAAAGGTGCCTTTGCTTTATAATATGAAATGCTAACTTCACAGCCTGCAAAATATTTGATTTGACATTTCGACCTTTATAAGTATGAAAACTCACCATTGGACAGCTCCCCGGGGTTAGTTCTATGAATCATATTGGAGTAGTGCACTTCGTACGTAAGATTCTTGCCCTTATACCGTTCGCCGACCGGCGGCTTCCATTTCAACTGTAAATAAATAAATAAATATTAGGGGATATCTTACACACACACTTGTCCTTGAATTTTTATATATTTAGGAGCTATGATTTTAGAGGCCAACGAACATTGAACACACAGATAAACAGCCACACACACATAAGATAATCGGCCAAGTACGAGTCGGACTCGCACACGGAGAGTTCCGTACTGTATGGGAGCCCCCCTTAAATATTTATTTTATTTTAATTTTATTGTTTATTATTGAAGGGAATATAAAACTAAATATTCTTTGAAAATTTCAGCATCTACATGGTACCATTATTAATATAGAGCGAAAAATGTCTAAAAATTCAGGTTTGTTGTATGGGAAATGCCCCCCCTTAAATGTTTATTTTATTTTGTTTTTAGTATTTGTTGTTATAGCGACAACCGAAATACATTATCTGTGAAAATTCCAGCTGCCTAGCTATCATGGTTCATGAGATACAGCCCGGTGACAGACGGACAGACAGACAGACGGACATCGAAGTCTTAGTAGTAGGGTCCCGTTTTTCCCTTTGGGTACGGAACCCTAAAAAAGATATCAATTACCTGCACAGTGTTCTTTCCAGCCGGCATGGCTATAGAGTCGGGCTTGATTTTCTCGTCGGGCGTGCCTTCAGTTTTGAGCGGGATCGTGAATGGATCGCTCGAGAATGAAGCCTTCAGCGCGCGGATGTCGATGAACATGTCGACGCCGGGCGGTAGGTCTTTTACTGCAAATATAAATTCATATCAGGGGACATCTTACATACAACCTCTGACCCCAAATGGCTCCCAGAGACTTATATACTACATAATTATACATATTTTTAAATGCATACTTATACAGATTAGAGAACTTTACTTTTTTTTTAATTTAATTTTAAAGGGCTTTGTCGCTTAGCGACCACATCGCCCTGTAGGAGATCCATAACTAAAACTAAACTTATCCTTTTAAGCCTATATCTACGAGTTTGTACAACATTTTTGCACTTTTCAGAGTCTGGAGAAGACAAAATGGAGTTGTAAAAGCCAACGTCTTTATTATTTTGTATAGAACATAGTCTTCTAAATGACTCGTTCCGCACACATTCTAACAATATGTGGAGAGTATCTTCATATACGCCACACTCATTGCGAGCTTTATTAGAAACCAGATTTAGCCGGCGGCTTAGCCCGCGTAATTTTTTTGGCTTTTGTGCTTTTCTATTATTGTTGTTAGTTGTCGTGTTCCACTGCTGAGCAAAGTACTCCCCCCGATCTTTTCAGATGCAAAAACACTTACCAGTAATATTATTCCCCTCCGTAAACATAGATTCTCTCTTGGCATATTCATTAGGCAGCCTCAAATCAATCTTATATTTCTCGACGCCGGGAATTTTGTGCCACTCGAGATAGACAGAGGTATTTGTCGGTCGAGACATGCTAACGTTGTTTATGTCGTCGATATCGCCGGCCTCTTCGAACGTGATGTACGCCGTTTCGGTATAGTTTGATGTGTAAGCGTTGTTTGTTGCTACGACCTGGTGATGAAAAATAAGAAATATTAAAGTTAAAGAAGATTCGTATTAATGAACTTAAAATTGAGGCATGTAGCGACATAGTACGCGCGAGTAAATAATAAACATCGACATTATTTTGATAATCATGAGACAATCGGGTAATCTTGGTGGCAAAGTTTTATCTGTCTCACGTATAAACTGGAAAAACTAGATATAACTTACACTTATATACGATCTACAAAACCGAGCAAAGCCGTATCTAGTCAATAGGCATGATGACTGGGTAAAAAAAATCATTACTGCAATTAGTAGCGCGTAAGATTATCAAAAATATTGGACAAGTATTTTTTCCTTTGTCAATCAAACAATAAATGACAAAGATGAACCTTGTCAAAGTTTGGGAGTGGGGGCTCGTGACGTCTCACAGAAGTCTATACATTCGTATGGCACTTGTGACGTCACGTGGAACTTTGACGGGCTATATTTTCATCAATTTTGATTTAATTGACAAAATAATAAATACGTGTATGATGCTTTTTGATAGTCTATCTGACGGACTAATTTTTTTTTTGTCATCATCCATGAGCCGTAAGACGTCCACTGCTGCGCCCAGAAGGAATAGTTGACATTCGGCTTGAAGTAGGAGTTGATGACGACAGACATATTTTGTCCCGCGGCCGGGATCACGCGTTTCATCGGCGGGATTGGTGGAGCGTGGTTTAGGGTGTAGTACTCCATAATCCCGCGGGATGATTTATGTAATAATCGGCCAAGTACGAGTCGGACTCGCGCACGGAGGGTTCCGTACTGTATGGGAGCCCCCCTTAAATATTTATTTAATTTTAATTTTATTATTTATTATTGAAGGTAATATAAAACTAAATATTCTGTGAAAATTTCAAGCATCTACCTGGTACCATTATTAATATAGAGCGAAAAACGTCTAAAATTCAGGTTTGTTGTATTGCCCCCCTTAAATATTTATTTTATTTTGTTTTTAGTATTTGTTGTTATAGCGGCAACCGAAATACATTATCTGTGAAAATTTCAGCTGCCTAGCTATCATGGTTCATGGGATACAGCCCGGTGACAACAGACAGACAGACAGACGGACAGACGGACACCGAAGTCTTAGTAATAGGGTCCCGTTTTTCCTTTTGGGTACGGAACCCTAAAAATTATGTCATTATACTCATCCAGAAAGAATAGTTGACATTCGGCTAGAAATAAGAGTTGATGACGACAGACATGTTTTGTCGGCCGGGATCACGCGTTTCATCGGCGGGATAGGCGGAGCGTAATACAAGGTCTAGTAAAGAATAGGTATGATGACTGGGTAAAAAAACATTTTGCTAATTAGTCCTTGAGTTAGATTTTAAAAAAATATTGGACACGTGTTTTTTCTTTTGTCAATAAAACAACGAATGGCAGAGATAAACCTTGTCAAAGTTTGGGAGTGGGTCGTGACGTCACGTCACTCACGAAAGTCTATACGCGGATCTTTAACGGGCTATATCTACATCATTTTTTGTTCAATTGACAAAAGAAAAAGTACATGTTTAATATTTTTTTAATTATCTGTCTCACGGACTTATTATAGAGGTATTTTTTGAGTGCCTATTACACCAAGGATTTGAAATAAATTAAAATGTCGTCATAATACTCACCCAGAAGGAATAGTTGACATTCGGCTTGAAGTAGGAGTTGATAACGACAGACATGTTTTGTCCCGCGGCCGGGATCACGCGTTTCATCGGCGGGATTGGTGGAGCGTGGTACAGGGTGTAGTACTTAATAACTCCGCGGGGTGATTCCGGTGCGTCCCATAGGACTTGTAGGCGGGAACCCACCGCTTGGCGGATGGTTAGTCGCCGGGGTGGGGATGGCACTGGAAAATAACGTTGACGTTATTGAATGAACACTTATGGTTAACATTTAAAATACAATACAGAAGAAATACACAGAAGAAATACACAGAAAAGAAAAAGCAGCGACTTAAAACTAGTGCAACAAAGGGCGGCCTTATTGCTTATATTAATCTCTTCCAGGCATTCTCTTCTTCTATTGATATTTCGTATAGGTTTGCATTTGACTACATACTGCCTGATGTTGTGCGGTCTAGGGTTTAGCACGCTCACCTAGAAGATACCTTCCTACATATTTAATAGGGATTTGAAGACACCTACGTTGTACTTTTTATACCTTTAAATAAGCAATTCTGGTAAAATATTTAGCCCTACATATTGCAAAAATGTATGGGACTTTGGCCAGAACCTTGTATCGTACATGAATTATAGATGTTAAATTTGGTTTTGTAAAATGGTTTCGCTGTTATTTTCTTTAATGATAGTCAACAGTATATGTTTTATTATTTCGAGCCTGTTCAATCCCATCGCTTGGCAAAGGCCTCCCTATTCTCCTTCCACTCTTCACGTTTTAAGGCCTACAGGATAGATAGGAAAATATTTAATTTTAATATTTATGACATTGTTCGTAAAGTATATTAAGTTTAGACAATATTTTTTAACAAATTAAATAAGCATTAAACTAAGAAAAGTCTTATAAAAGAGATAATGCAAAATGGGCTCAGATTAGGTACAGTAGCTCAAAAAATCCGTTAAACTACGATAAATAAATGCGCAGAGAAAAACAACCTAATCAAATGCTTAATTTATGAGTAATTTCACATTTTCCAAATTGATTTTTGTTCAGTTTTTCAATTACTGTCATTTTGGTCACATGTAACCTTAATACCCGAATACACGAAATTACTTTTAATGGGCACTGTTATTGTAAAACCATTTTCCGAAAGAAACAAAGCAAATTATGAAATAATGTACCCTTTAGTGGCCCAATATCTATGCATATTTGCAATATCTCCTTTATCATTTATTAAATGTCAAGACATCATTTCGTTCCATTTTCAAGTTAACGGCATTCCATTGAATAAATGTAAATCGAAAAACAACCTAAACCAAACTTTAAAGTGTCGTCCAAACCACAATAACGCTCAGGGGACCTATTTTTAAACTTCGAACGCCTCGGGAACGTATACGAAACTTTGACAGATTGTATGAAAACACTCTATGTTGTCTATGGAAGTTGCGAGTGCTCCATACAAGCTCCGTATACGACCAAACCGTGCTTAGTTCAAAAATTGCTCCCCAGTAAAATAACATTATTCATACCAAGGTAATGGTATCTAACATAATAACAACATAACAAGGTAATGGTATATGGCGACTCGGCCCTATCCTCGAAATAAAATACCTTCGCCCCACATGGCCACGCAGTACGTAACACGCGCTAGGGCTGCCCGCCTGATAGGTAAATCGCATGCTTACTGGTTACAAACCCACACGTTCGTTCGTCACTACGGCGCATCTACGACTGTTGGTGTACCGAGTGTATACCGAACTCCGAAGCGCGTAGGAACGGTAATGATATCTAAAAGTATTCCGTCTTCATACAAACGGTCGGAACGCGTATCATAGCTACGCGCCTCGGAGTTCGGTATGCTCTTAGTATGCTATTCAGTCGTAGCGCGCCATAGGGGCGCAGGAACGGGTGGATATGTAACTAGTAAGCGTGCAATTAACGTTTTTAGGGTTTCTCTTTCTACTACGGAACCCTAACAGGCATCAAAAAAGCAAATATGTATTTTTATTGAACGCTTCCTTCATTTTTTTTGTAATAAGATAATATAATAATTTTACATCATAATAAATAGAAACTAGAAAGAAACTCAAGTAGGTAGAGAGTAAGTAAATGAAATTAAAATACTGAGGCAAGCAGCCCTAGCGCAGGATACGCTCCGTGACCACGTGACGCCGTAGGTATATATTTCAAGGACAGGGCCGAGTCACAATACTCAAAAAAAATTATTCATTGTCATAGGATACAAATAATGCAATGGTTACAGAGTCACTATTCCCCAAACTGGGTACAATAAAGCACCCGTATCTTGACCCGTATGAGAAATAATTTGTAAATTCACAAAATTTCAAGTTAAATGTCAAACATGTCAAACTGTTAGATATCATTACCGTGGCGTAGGTATGATTCGCGTTCCGACAGTTTGTATGAAGACGGACTGTTATATACCATTACCGTATTTAAAACAACACTTACCTCCTTCGCCAGTGGTAGTATTGACGAATTTGTTCGACGCATAAGTTTTATTGTACTTGCTCTCGCGAATGTAGAATGTCACGTTGTAATTCGTGAATGGCTCTAAGTTTGTAAATCTGTGGACCAAACAAATAAAATATGTAATCGTCCTACGAAACGTACCTATTTAGTAATTTAACATTATTATGATCAACTTTTACTATGAGATAAACTCAAAACTCGAGAAAAACACTGTTGTTTTCGGTCAGGACTCGTGGTTACACTATACTATACCTATTGTCGATTTCCAGTTGATATTGTACGGGACAGCAGATTTTTATTTCTCAAATTCACGTTGGCCCCATTGTAAAAAAAAATTCATAACATCAATCTGAATCACTTCCTTTCAACTCATTAAACGTTAAGCGAATAACTCTGTAAAATTAACTAATCGTGGACCTTTTTATATTATGACAAGTAGGTTTGCGTTTGACTACATACTGCCTGATGTTAAGCAGATAAATGCGATCTAGGGTGGACCTTTACATGAACTTGCCTATAAATTCTTTCTTCAGCCCATGTCATGTTGGTCCACTTGCCATCGGTGACTTTAGGAACTTTGACAGATTGGGAATTTAACAGTTCGATAACCATTTGCCATATTTGTTTACTTATACATTTTATATATAGGCATATTCCACTGCTTCATCGCACGACACTCGTTTGCCCTTGAAGGGCAGATTCCACCTGTCTAAAATGTGAGTGGAATCTGCTCCACCAAGGTAGGACGAGTAGCAGGTTCCACTCCAAAAAATGAGGCAGTGGAATATGCCCCAGAGGGGCGGCTTGGTGAAGCAAAGTGGAATTCTCAAAGTTCTTAGCCCTTCAGTGGCCCGCGCGTGCCCGCGCCATATCTGTCATCTGCCACACGCGCCTCGATTTTTTTTATTTTTTGCGCATCTGCGCCGCGACCTACTAGAATAGAGATTTCTCGTAACTTTTTTATGGACGATCTAATAAATGTAGTAACGTTAGAATCGTATTGAATCAGCCTATATTTGAGTCTAAAAATAGAATGTGCAATATTTATTCAGTGTATCTTTAAACTTAGGTAAAAAAAAAAAAAAAAAATTTAACTAAAGGCGAAAAATTACTAAAATATTTGTATTATTAATGAAAAGCAATTTTAAGAACTCATGTTTGTTTTTTTTACATTAGTAATAACTATTACACATTATTTACATAAGAACATAACACATCTCAATACATTTTATTTACACAATGGGCCTTTGTTATTCTCGGAGTTCTCGAATTTCAAGTGGCGGTTGCGATCGTACGAATTTGAGTCCAATTTCCGAAGACATACAGTATGAAACGAATGTAGACGAGACCCACTATTTCTCGCTTTGTTTCATTGGCAATCTATCCACATAAGTTAAAACAGGATAGCACGATTCCTCACGATTCCTTCGACTTCGATTAAATTAGACAAAAAGAAAAAAACGAGCGACCGAAATGAGGTCACTGGGCGCATGCGCGGTTTATGCGAGCGACCATAATGAGGTCACTGGGCGATTGAAAGGATATATGATGACTGCTCGACGCCGATGCTAAACTGAACTTTTACATCAACTTACCTATAAATACTGTCGCCAGTCCATGTCATGTTGGTCCACTTGCCGTCGGTGACTTTGGAAATGGCCGGCAGAAAGCTGTAGAGAACCAACTTCTGCTGAGCCATCCAGCACGATATCAGGAAACTGGTCGAGTTTATCGATGACTGGTCCACGCCGATGCTTAGGAACTGAGGAACAAAGTAAATGGTATAGTAGCTATGTAACTCAGGAAAAATAGAATTTAACTTTGCACTTAATTTCCGATCCGATTTTTTTTTACAAGGTTTATGATCACTTACAGAGCATAAAATCACAAAATTCTGAGAATTCCAGGTGGAGCTTCAAGCGCCATCTCTAAAAAACGTTTTTGGCTGATATCTCAGAAACAATGAATTTTAGGTCAACAATCATAGATATCAGATTAGGATTGTAGGGAATAAAATTTCGCATCTTTTGTTTTCAGGAAACTTTTTTGTAAAACTTACCGTTTACGATTTATGGCCGGTTTAAAAAATTGGATCGGAAATTTAGTGCAAAGTTAACCAAAAAAACGTCTATTTTCCTGAGGTAGTGAAGTTCATACTTTTCTAATTCCACTCTAGTCATAATTATTTCAAGTAACATTTTAATAATTCATATTTCTATTTTTGAAACCAAACAAACACTTTTCTGAATAGGTGTTCCACATTCGACCCCTGATAACAACCCAAATAACAAATTTTATGTTTTACTATAAGGAAAATGACTCGTAACTAGTCACTGCAACTTAAATAGTCACTTGTATAAACTGGGAGCCACTGGCAGTCCACTCTGTCGCGGCTGTTTGCAGGAAAACGAAACTGTAGAGCATGTTATGTGGCACTGCAAAGCCACAGTGCAAAGCCACAGAAGAAATAGAATAGCTAAAGGATTGCATGATGCTTCTGCATCATCATCAGCTTTGTCATCATCTCATTCACCATCTAATACTACTGGAGCAGTTATGCCAGCGGCCCAGAGCCACACTCCGTCACTTTAACATTTGCAACTAACCTGATACGCGTGTCCAGCGGTGTCAGAATTAGAGCAGTTAGCCTCGTCGGACGCGTCCCAGCAGTTCTGGTTTCCATCGCACACGTAGTTCAAAGGAATGCAGTCCGATCCGTCGTCGCAAGGAAATTCGCCCGAACCACAGTCGGCGCCCAGTATGTGTTTCTAGCCAGAGAAATACAAAATATTTTTGTCACAGCTCGTGATAAGAATTAATAGAATTTTCGAACCGATAGAAACTGATTTTTGAATCGCATACTTCGCACTAGCGAACGGGTTATTCAATGCTCGGTCCTGGCTCATACTTGGTCTCATAGATCCCCATACATGGTGAACATAGTCATAGTGTAATGTATTTTATCGGATCCCTATACTCGTCTCATCCAGATCGGAATATCTATGACCCGTACAATATCAGCTATATATCATGCTCTCATTCGATAGATATTTTAATGTTGTATTGGCAACCATACTATACACGGGCGGACTTCGAAATATTTTCATAAGCCGTATGACTAGGATAATGAAGCGATTGATAGTTTAGATTAAATCTTCAAATCTGCCAGATGTAAGGAAAGAAATTAAATATGAAAGAGATAGGCAATGAAAGTTTATACAGGAAAGTTGGTAGAGGGCAAGAATGCATGGACTTAATAAGCTATCTATTTCCAAAGTATCTTAAAAAATCCTAATCTTACGGTTTCAGAAACTGTTCTGTTCACTTTATAAAGTCTTCGAGAAATATATAGATTTCTGAGAAAGAAACGTGCACGATCTGTCAATAACATACCGTTCAATAAACAAAAACAAAAGCAGATCTTTGCTGGCATCCGAAGGAAATCGTACGAACTTTCAGGATGCTGTAGACCAATATGCAATTGGCATGATGACTGCGTAAAAATCATTATTATAATTAGTCCGTGAGTTAGATTATCAAAACTATAGGACACGTATTTTTATTTTGTCAATCAAACAACAAATGACAAAGATAAACCTTGTCAAAGTTTGGGAGTGGGGGTCGTGAGTCGTGACGTCATCTCTTCCACAAAAGTCTATCCATGTGTATGGCACTTGTGACGTCACGCGGAACTTCAACAGGCTATATCTTCATCAATTTTTGTTTATTGACAAAAAAAAAATCGGCCAAGTGCGAGTCGGACTCGCGCGCGATGGGTTCCGCACCGTATGGAAGGCCCCCTTCATATATTTTAATTTAATGATTTATTGTTGAAGGAAATATACAACTAAATTTTCTGTGAATATTTGAAGCATCTTCCTGCTGCCGTCATTAATATCGAGAAAAAAAATCACGTTTCTTGTATGGGATATTATTATTTTTCTGTTTTTAGTAAGTATTTGTTGTTATAGCGGCAACAGAAATACATCATCTGTGAAAATTTCAACGTTCTAGCTATCACTGTTCATGAGAAACAGCTCGATGACAGACAGACGGACGGCGGAGTCTTAGTAATAGGGTCCTGTTTTTACCCTTTGGGTACGGAACCCTAAAAATACGTGTCTAATATTTTTGATAATGTATCTGACGGACAAATTTATTTTTTTAGTCATTATGCCTATTACAAGTAGTCAGCGAGACAGAGGATGCAAAGAGGCCGAATCAGGCGACACATGCTGACAGTTTCCCAAAAAACTCACAGTTACTACCGTCTTGTTACGTACTATGCAGGTAAGGGTAGGTCGGAAGCCGACCACTCGTAAGTGAATGACTGCGTGCAAACACGCATACCTCTCTTGTATTCCGAGCGCTGTGTCCATTGCTTTTTCAAATAGGTCCTTAGAGCCCTACCGACAGTTAAACGTCACATTTGTTCCATTGCAATCGAATCGTCTATTGTGGATAAGTACATATTAAACATTTCAAAAATATTAAGTTAGCAACCAATCATGCTATCAATTTTTAACGACGTGCGGACGTGCGTCTTCCTTTTTCTTTTTATTTTGCATCGACAAGTGGGCTACAATCATCCAATTTGTATTCCAGAGAGCTCCTAACAGACCGGATATTTTCAATACAGTCAATACAATACTATTACATAACTCATCTTATGCAGGCCCACAACAAGGATCAACTAATCATGGACCAATTGTTATTTAAAACGAAAATGGACTCAGCTTCTTAAAACTTACGATCTATTCGAGCAAATGAGCTGGTTGCACTATTCAATACTACTATAATTACTTAGAGTTCCATCGCAATTCAGCTCATGGCAATTAATTTGGAATGGGCCACCAAGAGACTGGCTTAGCCGAGTTTGGGGCCCGCTGTTAATCAAACTGACTCATTCACAATCTAACGATAATGTTGTTTCGCGAACAATAATTTGTACCGATTTCCTTACTCTGTTAAAATAAACTTTCTTTTACTTTTTTTTCAATAATTGTTGTAGAGCTCAAGGATTGTTGAGCTCCGGAACATTCATGGTCACCCTAGAATGGAGTCAATCTTTTAAAAATTGCAGTCCTACGAGCAAATGCTCTATTCAACACAAGCTACATATTTTTACTGCAAAGCTCGGTTTCTATAGTTATAGGCATATCACCATAATCGTTGGGTAATTGTTATCCTAGAATGGACGTAATCTCTCAAACTAACGATCTTCTTCGTGCAAAGAAGTTCGGCGTTCTTTTCAACTGCGTTTGGAAAATAAACATTATATTATGTTAATATTAGCTAACCCGCTGAGCTTCATCTCACCACCTGTCAACTGTCAATGATAACTTTTACATGCAGGAACATTGTGTATGGGAAAGTGAAATTAATGTTTTTATTATTTTTCTCGCAATATTTATAAATTTTCTCACCGTTTAAACCTTTCTGTAACTTACACGGATATTTCAAAACCAAAATTACCCCAATCGGTCCAGCCGTTTTCGAGTTTCAGCGAGACTAACAACGACGATTAATTTTTTTATACATAAGAAGGTAATATGATGTTTACTCAGGGTGGCGTTAGTTCCGCTAGCGGGCGCTAGTGGCGCCGCATGTAGCGTAGTCGGTACATTAGAATGGACTCAATCTCTCATTACTTACGGCCTTATTCGGACACAGAAGCTCGTCGCTCTTGTCTGTGCACTCGACGACTCCATCTTTATCCATGTTAGCGACGCATCCCCGGCCGCCCCCGCAGGGGGTCTCGTCAGGGCCACAGGGGGAGGCAGGGCGCAGCCGAGTGGAGCAATCTCTCTCGACAAACATGACCACCATAACCAAGACAAAGATGGGACACCTCAACTATATGTAATCGTCACCCTAGAATGGAGTCTCTCTTGAAACTTACGGTCTTATTGGGGCAGACAAGGTCATTGCTCTTGTCTGTGAAGGCGATGGCTCTATCACAGAGCTTAGTGTTGACGCAGGGGGGAGACAGTGCGCGGCCGGGTGGAGCAATCTCTCTCGTTTTCACCACAACAATGAGGGTCACCTCAACTATAGTGTAATCGTCACCCTAGAATGGAGTCAATATCTTGAAACTTACAGTCTTATTCGGGCACAGAAGCTCATCGCTCTTGTCTGCACAGTCGACGGTTCCGTCACAGAGCTTGGTGTTGGCGACGCAGCCCCGGCCGTCCCCGCAGGGGGTCTCCTCAGGACCGCAGGGGGAGACGGTGCGCGGGCGGGTGGAGCAATCCTTCTCGTCCTCGCCGAATGTACAGTCTTTCACGCCGTCGCATACCCACGTTAAGGGAACGCATACGCCTGAAAGAGGCGATGATATCAAGGCTAGACACTCGGCCTACACGAACTTAGCAATATGATAAAACTATTCGAAATGTCGAAAATTATAGACCAATCTCAATATTACCATCAATTTCAAAAATTTTAGAAAAGATAATTAACAGTCGGCTTAAATCATACCTCGAAAAATTTAAAATCTTATCACCACAGCAATTCGGCTTCAGAAAAGGACACTCAACAGAAGACGCTGTTGTAGCGCTCACCAATTGTATAGTCAGTAAATTAGATAAAAGGAAAAAGGCAATAGGAGTTTTTTTGGATCTTGCAAAGGCTTTCGACACGGTTTCTGTACCCTTATTAATAAAAAAACTTGAATCAATTGGTATTCGTGGCAATGCCTTGAAGTTGTTTGGGAGTTACCTATCAGGAAGATATCAAAGGACAAAGATCGGTGAGTATGTGAGTGATGAGGAGGTGGTTACTTACGGTGTCCCCCAAGGCAGCGTCCTAGGCCCGAGCCTTTTCCTAGTATACGTCAATGATTTATGTAACATTTTACTAAAAAACGGCACTGTTTTTTCTTACGCAGATGACACGGCACTTATTTTCGAAGGAGTAACCTGGGAAGAGGCCCGGGCTCATACTGAAGATGGGTTGAATATAGTAACAAAATGGCTTAGCAACAACCTACTCACACTAAACATAGATAAGACTAAATTTGTACAATTCTCTAACTCACGTAGACAGATACCAATTACTGATGTGGCACTGCACTTTCAGTGCTCAAAACACAGCTGTAAATGTCCGAAACTGCAGCCGGTTACCAACATAAGATATTTGGGCGTGTACCTGGATAAATATATGACATGGAAACCTCACATTGAAAATCTTAGTAAAAGGGTTCGCAAACTAATATATATTTTTAAAAATTTACGCGATGTGGCAGACAGAAAATTAATTTTTGAAGTATACAGCGCTCTCTGTCGTTCCATAATAATGTACTGTATCACATCCTGGGGAGGTACATGTAAAACATACATGATGCAATTAGAACGGGCTCAAAGAGCTATTTTAAAAGTGGCCATGTTTAAAGATTTTCGCTATCCTACAACTGAATTATATAAGGACTGCCAAGTGTTGACTGTGAGACAACTTTATATTTTGAATGTTACTCTTGCACAACATAGATTAGCGAATACAGAAAATCAAGATGAAGGTAAAAGACGCAAAAACAAAATATTTGTCATTGAACCCATGAAAACAGCCTTAGCGCAACGACACCAGAGCTTTCTTGGCCCTTTCATATACAACAATGTTAGTAAAATCATAAACCACCTAAACTTATTAAATAAAAGAGATGCCAAAATAGCGCTCATTGATTGGCTAAGTAAGATGAATTATGAAGAAACCGAACAACAGCTACAAGTAGTAAAGTAGTGAACAAATGTCTGTATACACACACACACACACACATACACACCACACACACATACACACACACACACACACACCACAACACACACGTACTTAATTCTTACGAGTAATGAATTTAAAAAAAAAAAAAAAAATCTAACATCAGTTTATACTTCTGCACTTAACAAGAAAATAATGAAGATGATGTCCCAAGAACACACGACCAATATTGATCATTTAAGAAGTAACGCAGACACCTACGACACGAGATGATTTCTCAGTGTAGGCTCTGCAGGACTTTTGATGGATTTCTCCTAAATTTAAGTGTGTATACTCTTAGTGTCATAATGAATTTGTAAAAAATATTTTTTTTGTAAATAAACGATTATTATTATTATTCAAAATCAATCAGAGAGGCAGTTTCTATTCTCACATTTGAACATCCAATCGAGGCAGAGGCACATTCCGATCACTGAGGAGTTGGACCATAAAGATATAGTTTAGTATAGACACTTATCAGGTGAATAGGTGAACTGATTCTTCCTATAATCCACGCCACACAAGGCGCTGCGCATAAGGCAAAATATAGGTATCCGCGGGAGCCAAAGAGACTCGCGCCGGGCACACCCGCCCGCCAACCTCATGCCTCCCGCTCGCTCCCTACGTCCGTCCTTACCACTACGCCACGCGGCGCAATAATTAGTGAATTACGGCGAAGTGTCATCTGCGGCCTTCTCATCCGTCGACTTGTGTGGCGTGGATAATACACTTCAGTTTCCCAGCCGAATGTTCCGGGCTAGTGGTTTTCGTCTCCGGCAATATCGATCTTCAGGCTAATTGGTGGTCGAGAACGGACTTGTTCGAGATAAAAATAAATGACTTACCAGGTGAACAAGTGAACTGATTCTTCCCACACTTCAGTTTCCCAGCCGAGTGCTCCGGGCTAGTGTTTTTCGTTTCCGGCATTATCAATCCACAGCCAATCTCATCAGAATGATCGCCACAATCATCGATCCCATCGCATCTCCACCAATCAGGGAGGCAGTTTCCGTTCTCGCATTTGAACATCCAATCGAGACAAGTTCCATTCACTGGGAAGTTTGGCCGTAAGGATGCGTTGTGATTGGGTAAGAGTTTTGAGTTAGTGCCGTAAGTGCAATTTTTCTCGTCCGACGCTTCGAGATCGCCGCAGTCGTTTTCGTGGTCGCATACCTGGGGAAAACGTATTGTCATGATTTTTAATAGTTGCCAGGAATGTTGATCTGTATTTTAAGAAACTAATATAAAATGTGACAAATACAGTTTAGAAAAAAGAGTGACTACCCCTTTGATTTATTACAGTATTGCAATGCAGCAACTGTAATTGCAGTGAAAGAAGCTGCTATTTTACATTCTAATCATATTTACAGAGCTGGATAGATATAGATAAGCTTATCGTTGTGAACAATTTTCACAGCGGGACATGCCTCAAAATCTCAATAAAGATCTGATTCTATATTGTCGACAAAATGTCGATAGTCGACGAACCTTTCAGGGTTAACCCCAGTAGAAGTTATTCATAACGTGAGTATTTAAAGGATTTGACACACTGGATGCGTTCTACGGTCTGCGGTCAGGTCAAATTGAACGCAACCCACTTTACGAACAATGCAATGCATTATGATAATTTATATTTTTTGTATTGATATGCGATCTAACCGTGCGATCTCGCAGAAGGAACGTAAGGACGCGTACGGACAGGTAGGCGCGCAGCGGGCGGCGGGCATGGCAACGGTCACGGTCAGTATGATGCTAATAAATCCAATAGAGAGCACACAAATATTTCAGAAAAAAGTCTAGACAATCGAACAGGGGACTTTATAGATGCTGTACGACGTCGTCACATTATGATCACCACTGATTCACGCAGTCAAATAACAAAATTCCACTTTTTGCACTGACCGTTTTGTCCGGTCCACTGACCGGCTTCCCTGTCCGGACAGCTGACCGATTGATTTGATTTGGAATTTTTTTTATTGACAATAATAAATGATACAACACTAAATGTATACAAAACGTGTTTGTTCCCAGACGGACAGCGGAACATTATGGCGCCCGGTGGAGTTTTTACACCGATCTTCCTTCTCGTCCTCTCCTGAAGGATAGTCGTGTTCTCCGTCGCACACCCACGAGTTACCGGTCGGCCACGACCTCACTGCTATGAGCGGGAGCGGGGCGCGGGGCGGCGACTGGTAAAGAACCAATGTACTAAAATGTTCGGATGACGCCACGACGTCCCGATCCAAGCGCTCGTAGACCCCGTCGCCGCAGCCATTAAAAAGCCCAAACTCGGTTAGAAACGTAGAGGCAGCTGTCGTTGCTATGACACTTACCTAAGACTTGAATACGCACTTCCCAGACGGACAGCAGAACATATACCGCGCACAGGTGGAATTTTTACACCGATCTTCCTTCTCGTCCTCTTCCGAAAGACAGTCGTGTTCTCCGTCGCACTCGCACAAGTTGGGTTCACAGATACCGCTGTAATTTCTATAACACTTACCTAAGGCTTGAATATGCACTTCCCAGGCGGACAGCGAGTTATGTCACTTTCCCAAGACTTAACTTGAAAATGCACATCCCAGACGGACAGCGGAACATAATAGTAACAACACTTATCCAAGACTTGAATATGCACTTCCCAGACGGACATCGGAACATAATAGTTACAACACTTACCCAAGACTTGAATATGCACTTCCCAGTCGGACAGCGGAACATATACGGTGCACAGGTGGAGTTTTTGCACCGATCTTCCTTCTCATCCTCTCCCGAAGGGCAATCTTGTTCTCCGTCGCACAACCACGAGGTGGGGACACAGAGACCACTGTCGTTGCCGCAAGCAAAGCCGTTTGCGCAGTTCAGTAAAGGACCTTTTGAGACGACCTGGAATTAAGAAACGATTATTAAAATCAGCCTTAAAGAAATGAAAGCAAAGATGATAGTGGATTTGGAAGATACGGTATTGGGATGGTAAATAAGCAATTTTCCGCCGCTTTCAATCGAGATAATATTGATCTGGTTTTTTTTTTAAGTGAAACTTTTATTACATCGCCTCAAACTTTTTCGTCCATCTATTGCATGTCGTGTCACGGTCGGCCGCGGAGTAGGGGTGATAGTTTCACTTTTACCGTGGTTTCATAAAACCACACAATCTTTTTTTTTTATTTCATATGAAACTTCTAGAATGATCTAACATCTAAAACAAACAGTATTTTATGACGTGTAAATTGCCATTTTATGAATGAAAAAATTAGCATCAAATTAAATTAAAATGCTACAAATGTGTGTTTGTTGACAATTCTATGAGAGTGTCAAAATTGGCTTCATTTCCTAAAGCGACCACTCCGGGATGCGATAATAGAAAAAAGAAACTATTCCACACAGAGTTCACAAAACCTTAAAAAAAAGATTTTGAAAGAAATGGTTTTATATGATGTAGGAAAATGCTATCAAGTAAATGATATACTATTTTGCTCAACGCATAAGCATTGCCATTCAGCGTGGCAATGCTGCCAGCATGCTGGGCACGC
The DNA here is from genome assembly GCA_964007245.1 of Hypomecis atomaria. Lineage (NCBI taxonomy): Eukaryota > Metazoa > Arthropoda > Insecta > Lepidoptera > Geometridae > Hypomecis > Hypomecis atomaria. The sequence goes on along the minus strand of OZ023296.1, from coordinate 8,384,038 downwards.
TGCCAACAGGCAGTGGGCTTGAGCATTTGGATTATCTTTAGACCTTCAAGGGTCTGTGGATTATCCAATTGCTTTTTATGTAGTAGTAGTGTAGGTAGTTTCAGCATATAAAGTAGTAATGTATTTAGTTGTAGTTAATAAAGGCACTTTTGCCCGATTATAAAAAAAGTAAATGAATGTATTCTTACGGAACAGTTTCGTTCGTCGGAGCCATCTTTGCAGTCATTGTCGCCGTCGCACACCCATCTCTTTTCGATGCAATGTCCGTTAGAGCATTGGAACTGATTTTCAGTGCAATTGTGTGAGCCGCAGTCTGAAATAAAAGATATTCAAGAAATTACACTTATACTCACAGCAGTGACAGCCAGCGTTGCCAGACGTCCCGATTTTCGCGGGACGTCCCGATTTTTATGTGTGGGTCGGGATGTCCCGCGCGGGACAGAGTCTGTCCCGCTTTTCGGGGATAACTCGATCGATAGGGTAAATCAGATTAAAATATTATATTTTTATTAAAATACATATTCAATGGCTATCTATTATCATGTAAACGTAAGTAATTTAAAACTCAAATACTTACAAAGTACAAAAAATATTTTTTTTTAAACTTCAGATATGATGAAAAATAATCAGCCAACGGACTCGCGCACGAAGGGTCCCATATCGTATGGAAGTCCCCTTAATATATTTTATTTTAATTATTTATTTTTGAAGTGTTAAATAACTATAATTATATTCTGTGAATATTTGAAGCATCTTTATTAATATCGTGCTAAAAAGGATACAAAATTCAGGTTAGTTGTATGAGTGCCCCCTTTAATTATTTTTTTCTGTTTTTATTTGTTGTTATAGAATAGCAATAGAATATAAATACGTCATCTGTGAAAATTTCAAAGTTCTAGCAATCACTGTTCATGAGATACAGCCTGGTGACAGACAGATGGACAGCGGAGTCTTAGTAATGGGGTCCCGTTTTTACCCTTTGGGTACGGAACCCTAAAAAGCGGGATTCTGTCGTCGAAAGCGGGACCTAGTAAAAAACGTATACTTGTATATTTTTTACTTTGTTCCGCTTTCGACGAAAGAATCCCGCTTTTTCACTCTAAAAGGTTCAAAGTCCCGCGTCTTGCCAAAAAAAATCTGGCAACGCTGAGTGACAGCACACTTTAATTTATTCTGGAAATACCTTCGAGCAAATATCTACAGAGCCACAGTCCTTAAGTGAAAGTAGTAAAAAATGTCCGAGCGCCGTCATACATACCGACTTAGATATTCACATGAAATAATTCACAATGTCCCATTTTGTCGAATCTCGACGTTATGTCACCTAATTAGTGCTTGTAAGCACTTTGGCATCGCGTGGCGTTATGGGCGGCTTGCAATCGCCTTACGACTAACTAAAAAGCCTGCCTACTACGTAGCTTGGGCAGGGTTAGCTCGGACTTTTGCACAATTGTGACTATAGATATTTGCTCGAAAGGAAATACTAATAATATTAATAACTATACATATCTATAAAAATCTAAAACAGGTTTACAAGGTTTCATAGTTTAAATCTTGAATTTTAATCCCGAAACAATAAATGTCTCTACACCGAAAAAACTTACCTCAGTAGCGTGCAGTTAAACGCAATATCATTTTGATCATGTTTGTCTATCGTAAAAAAAACAGGATATTTTGCTCGTTTCTTTTATTCTTAGAACAATAAGGAACGACCCGATAACTTAACACAAGTTTAGATGATGTTGAAATATGTAAAAAAAATTGGTACCTTTCTCGTCACTCATATCGGCGCAATCCATATCGCCATCGCATTTCCAACTGGGCAGATAACACCTATTGCTATCACAAGAGATCATGGGAGGCGAGCACTGGCAGCCGATCTCGTCGGAGAGGTCGCCACAATCGTTGTTCCCGTCGCAACGCCAGCGAGACATGATACACTGCCCGGTCTTGCACATGAATTCATCCTGTGAAACATTTTAGGCATAAAGGTGGCTGCAAACTAGAACATAATACCAACCATAACTGTAATAGGAAATTAGAGAACATGTTCCAGTGTTAGGACATCCACCTCACCTGTGGTCCGACGACCTCATTAAGATCACAGGATCAAGCTGGGTGCAAGCCGCTCCCAACCAATCTTACTGAATATTCATAGAGGAGACCTATGTCCAGCAATGGACGTTCTATGGCTGACGAATAGATGGATGGCATGGGAACGTCTCAGGCTCAAAAAATATCTTTGTACGAGTATGAGACTGAGCCTACTACCGTTCCGTCACCGACCAGCCGCCGCGTTTATAAACATTGCTTAAAAGCGTGTCAGCACCGGCAAAATATTCTTGACGTACGTTGATGGTACGTAGTGGGCATAGTAAGAGTTCCTAGCGCGGTTAGGCTGGTTTTAGTGTCACGCGGACCGTCAGTAAAGATCGCTCCGCACAGACCCGTGACACTAAAACCAGCTTTATGGTATGGTACGTTATACTAGGCAAACATCTTTAATGCGAAAGGTAGAGACGAAAGCATTATGTTGTGATAAGCTGGTATCACTGCCAGAGAAGACTTATACAGAGAAGTGAGTAGCAGTGACTCGGTAAAAGTGAATAATTGCAACAGTGAGTACTCGCATTTGTAGTAAGTTGGAGTGAGTGAGAAGGATTATCTTGTGTCATTTTCGGCCCTGAATTGTTTTATCCCATTATTAAACACTAGCCTCTTTTCATTGTCATAATGACTAGGTCATAGTTCACCATACTGACTATACCGGAAGAGAAAACTACATTTACTATAGTTTTCGGAAGACTACGAGTACATTTATTTTATTTTATTTAAATAGGTTCGGTTACAGACAGTAGGTTAACATTAGATAACAATAATAGACTTAGTACAACATTTTGAACCTAAGGTCCAATTATAACCGCACACAACAATGTCTACAATGCTGAAAATGCGAATACTGCTTACAATAAATTCATAGAACTCTTCTTGCTTTTCTATAGATTATGCTTTCCTGTAATAAAAGTGAAAGTTTCTGTAACCAAGCGGCCCAAATGGCTGAGTAAGGGCATAAAAATTTGCGCTAAGCGTAAACGATTCCTACTATGGAAATATAGACGGTCATTGGCTCAAGCTGATCGACATATTTTAAAACAATATTCTGCTAGGTTAAAAAAAATCATTAAGCAGACCCAAAGGGCACAAAATAATTATTCCGTAATGCAGTCAAAAAATAAACCTAAAGCCGTTTGGGACATAATAAATAAATACAAACAGCAGACGATCAAAGATGAAATCACACATATAGAGAATAATGGTAGAAAAATATCTGATCCAAAAGAAATTTCTCAGGCTTTTAACAATTTTTTCATAGACGAAATAGAACAAAATTCTGCTAAAAATGAGAGTGTGAAAGTTACTTTAAAGCACGAAAAATCGAATTCTTGTTTTCTAGCACCTACAAATGAGTATGAAATTGAGAGCATTATCCAGTCACTCAAAAATACATTTAGTACAGGATATGATGATGTCTGTACGAAATGAAATCGAGTTCGAGAATCGAGTAGTGAAATCTACGGCAAAAATCATATCACCGGTACTATCTCAGATAATCAATAGATGTATTGAGGATGGTATCTACCCTGACAAACTTAAAACGTCCATCATTATACCAGTTTTTAAAAAAGAAAAGAAGGAAAATATGAACTTCTATAGGCCGATCGCTTTAATACCAGTCTTTTCTAAAATTTTTGAAAAGGTAATATACCAGCGTCTGAACGATTATTTTGAACGAAATAATATTTTTTCACCGCAACAGTTCGGTTTTAGGAAAAGCAAATCTATAGAAATGGCAATAATGCATTTTTTGGAAAAAGTTTATGACGGTCTTGAGAATAAAAGAAGGGTTACTGCACTTTATATGGATATGAGGAAGGCGTTTGATCACGTGGACCACAGAATTCTAATAAGAAAATTGGAGAAGTATGGTATAAGAGGTACCGCACTAAATCTCATCATGTCATATCTTGCTAATAGACTACAATATACTGAAATCACGAGGCTCAATGCCAGAACTAAAATTGAAGAAAAATATCGATCTGACAGACGAATCTTGAAATACGGTGTCCCACAGGGAAGCATTTTAGGACCCCTATTATTCATAATTTACATAAATGACCTTCCTGAAGCGATTAATGAGCCAGTTATTATGTTTGCTGACGATAGCACGGCTATTTTCACAGACTCTAACACTGGCAATCATGAAAATGATATTAATAACTCACTGGAGTCAATAATTAATTGGCTACATAAAAATAACCTCAAAATTAATCTGGATAAAACTCACATTATGACATTCAAAAATATTAATTCTAAATTTGACAAACTCAATATAAATTATAAGGGTAAAAATATCGACGAAATTAAGGAAACAACATTCTTAGGTATCAATATAGACGCAAAATTATCATGGACTTCGCATATTGAGCGTGTATGTACAAAACTGAATCAGTTTTCGTATGCGCTATACATGCTGCGTAAAGTAGCCAATGAAAAGGCACTTTTAAGCGCCTATCATGCTTATGTCGGTTCCACTATAAGATATGGAGTACTATTTTGGGGAAACTCTACAGAGAAAATGTCTGCATTTAGAGCTCAAAAGAAATGTATTCGTGCGATCTGTGGTCTGAAACAAAGGGACTCTTGCAAGCCGTATTTTCAAAAATTAAAAATATTGACTCTTCCTTCAGTATATATATATGAAGCGGCCCTTTTAGTTAAAAATAATTTAGGAAGCTACCGCACTTTAACGATTAAACGACATAATAATAAATTACGTTTTCCAAAATGTCGATTAGCTCTTTATAGCAAAAGTATATTTGTAAAAAGGGTCGAAATTTACAATAAATTGCCTCAATCATTAAAAGACATTTATGATACAAATATTTTTAAATTTAAACTTAAAAAATTTCTGATCGAGAAGGCATACTACTCCATTGACGATTTTTTGAAAGAAAGATTATAATGTTGTGACATATAATATAATTTTTTTTTTTTGACATATAATATATTTTTTGTGATAATTTTAATGTAAGAATAATAATAATGTGACTGTATTTATTTTCATAACCAAATAGTTTTACTACTTCAATAAATAATTAACAATGTACAAATTGAAATTTTGCATACCATACTGGTTAAAACATGGCGATCTATGTATTTATTGACTGTAACACATGAAAATTGTAACACCCGTGTTTTGCGAAATAAATGAATTGAATTGAACAACTTAGCCAACTTAAAAAAGGTTACACAGTACTATAGTTTTTATCGGAAGAGAAAACTACATTTACTACAGTTTTCGGAAGACTACATTTACTATAGTTTTTATCGGATGAGAAAACTACATTTACTATAGTTTTTATCGCAATATTTTCTTCACTACAAAACACCCTCAGTGTTTTGATACTCTCATGCTATTGAACTTATAGCAGAGAAATAGGGATATAATTTTATGTTTACAAATATTGTGATATGCGCGACAATACTCATAGACAAGTGCAGCGAAATCACGAGTTTATCGGCGTTTGAACATGACCTAGGTCAAATGCATTGCGATTTGACCGATTGCTGTAATCTACAGTTCCTTGACTCAACTATTCAAAGGTCATAAACTAATATCACTCTTAACTATTGACTTTCACGATCACGAAAAAACAATAGAATATGTTTTTGACCAACATGTGCTCAGCTTAATTTACGCACTCTTCTACAGAGCTACTAAAACTGTTAAAAACCTTAATAAAATGACAAAGGATCATCATTCCTTAATTATTTATATGGGGTCGATGTACTTCTTCTATTAAAATTTGTCCTATCTTAAATGACTCAGTTTAATCACATCGTCTTTCATACAGTTCCTCCGTACATAAAATTACAAAAGGAAGTAAATAAAGATTATAATGCATAAAATACTTACGGGTTCACAAGTGCTTCCATTCTTCTTTGGGCAGGTCATATTCGCCGACGGCTCCAAACCGTTGGGGCACAAACATTTATGATTCGTCATTTTGAACCCTTCGGGGCACAAACAGGAGAACGTATTATCAGGCTGACCAAGACACATCGTATCACAGCTGGTATTCTTATACGAACACGCGTTACTACCGTGCTGAGTAAAGTGAGCAAACACTTTCAAATCCATCAACCCAGAGAAAGAATCATTGATCGTAACAATATTCATTCCACTATCTTTATCGGCGATAAATATAGACTTCTCTTTCCAATCGTCCCAGTACATCTTATCCTTCATAACGGCTATAGCAAACGGATGAGTCACTTTGTCGTCGTTCCACAGAATGCGCTTAAAGTATCGCCCGTCCAAATCAGAGCTTGCGATATAATCCTCCATAGCATCTACCCAGTAAATGCGTTCTGACATCTGATCGACGGTGATGCCGTTTGGCCATTGTACTATCGGCTTAGCGAATAACTTCTTCACTCCAGTTCCGTCTAAGTGCGACCGCGAAACGGAAGGATAGTTCCTGTCCCAATCGGTCCAGAATAGATAGCCAGCCCGGGGATGGACCGTAATGCCTCTAGGTTTCAAAAGGGTATTGTGATCTAGAATCGTGACGCGCATTCTACCCTCATTCGTCAAATCAGTTCGCACCGCCTCAATCTTTTTCCTCAAGCCATCGACGAAGAATAGAACGTTCGAAATCCAGTCCAAAGCCATGCCTTCAATGCTCGCTAAATCAGTATCGACCACGACTTCTTGAGCCGTTCCGTTATTGAAGCACTGTCGGCTAATTTTGTCCAATTCTATATCTGCCCAGTAAATACAGTTATTCTTTATATCGAATTCAATAGCCACGATGTTTTTCTGACCTTCGACTGGGAAGATTGTAGAGTTGTCGAATAAGTCTATGCGAGCGATTTTGTCGCGAAGAGCTACGAGCATGAACTCTTGAGGCTCTTCAATGGGGCATGGAATCATATCAGGAGCGTAGGACATGTACCCCGATATCGTACAGACATCGCCGTCTATTTTCCTATATCCCTTAGTGCGTTTATAATAGTGTCCGGGGCGACAGTCGGCGGGAATCGCGTAGGGATCGTATTTAGCCGATTTGTTCCGAACGCACTCATTCATAGACTGCATAAAACCGAAGTCACATTCGAAATCTCGTCGAGTACACTCGCAAACTTGTTTGGTGACCGCGCGCTCATAGTTAACTCCGTGGTAGCAGTTAGTATGAGCAAGACGTCTTTGGAAAGTATTCCTAGAACCGAGCACGCAAGAGACGGAGGAGTTAGGCGGAGACGGGGACCAGTATTTGAAGTCATCTTGAGTGCAATTCCGAGCGAAAGTGTTCCTTAAGTCTATTGTAATAATGATCCACTGATGGTGATCGTTAGCGGATCCGAACATCGTGAAAGTAGTTGTATTTTCTCCAGGTTCTGTCATAAGACCGTATATGCGTAAATCGTCTGCGTTGAACCTGGAAAATTAATTATAGTTCGACATGATTCACAGCTTCATTGTTGTTCATAAATATTGATTAAACGAGCATGCTATTTATAACAGTAATAATGATCTAGGCAACAGATAGCATATTAATTTACTGGATGGAAATTATTGCTCATTAAATTCTATTTTTAACTTATCTTTAAAATTTCCAAGTTCAAGTTCGAAACATGTTCATTAAAACTGTACCTACATAAACCTACGATATGCACAGCAAATTTACGCATTTATTTTCCTTCCTTCTTTAAATTATTATTATTGTGACAACACAAAAGGTTCTTATTGGATCTTAAAAGCCGACATTATTTTAACAGTTTTAATCATACTAGAGAAAGTAGAGACCAACCGAGCGCAGTACTCGGTACAATAAAAACCAAGCTCTCGTTATCTAAAAAAAAACGCCATTACCAATAAACAAATAAAAAAAATCTATCTAAATACCAAATTCATCAAAATCTTTAGAGCCGTTTACAAGATTCACAAACATATCCAACAAAAATAAGTTAATTATCTCATAATATAATGGTTCGTTTAAAGGTGTTATATACAAGGTTATCTGCCTACCCTTTACTAAGCCAAAAGGAGGTGATTAAGACCATCATTATGAACAACCTTTATTACGAAGCACTGTTCAAACTGTTCCATGCCGAACTGCAACTCGGAATCGACGAAATGACGTATGAAATATCTGATTATATTTTTCTCGAATTCCGAGTTTGCCTCATAATAAAAGCTGTTGAATAATGATGGTCTGAATCGCCTTCCTTTGGCTTAGTACATAGGACCTGGATAGCCCTGTTTAGTTTGTAAAAGCAAAACCAAAACTTACTGATAAGAATTCCAGTCAATGCCTTCATTGGTCGAATACAATATCCTTCTAGTCTCGCCTCTAGACTTGAAATACTTCACAGCGACGAGCACACCGCCGTGATCGCCATAGTTAAAGAAGTAATAGTCCTTCAGGATTCGCTTCCAAGTGAGACCGGCGTCCCGACTGAGGTACACCCCTGGGATGCCTTTTAAAGACTTGCCCATTACTCCTGTAGCCATGATAACGCCCGGGGCTGCCTTGGAACTCATTATACTGGCCGATCTATAACGAAAGCATTATGTTTTACGAAGCATTTTGCAATACCTATGTTTTAATTTACATATATATAGAGTGGAGTCAAACAATAGGAAATTAATTTTCTATATATGTAATGAAAATAATAGAAGCGTTTTAATACGTCTAACACTTTGTTTCGTATATGGTCTCGCACTTAAGTTAGATGATGTTACAATGGTAAAGTGATTGAGAAAAACTAATATATTATTGTCTATAGTGCAGTTATTGTTAAAATGATATTGAAGTCATGTTGAAATTAACTTTGGACAAATCTTTTTTGAGTTGGAGTACTGTAAGATAGTACGTAACAAAAACTACGCGAGATAAAAAAGAAAGAAAAAAAAAATAAAAAACTATCATTTACGAAAATAATAATTATGGTCGGTGTGCATTCTCCAGGATATGAATGGAAAAATTTAAATCCAACAATGGAAAAGTTTATATAATATTTCCGATTTGAAGCATCAGGCTGAAACTATAATTATGGTAGAAAATACGCAAATAGTGCAATTACCTATGCAAAATTGCTCATTGACATTTCCCGTATTTGACATTAAATAAACTTAAAACATTATAATTCAGGTGAACTAACCACAATTTGATGTCATTGTGTGGTTTTAAGTAAGCCTACAGTTGAATAAATCATTTCTGTGTAAAATAATATAAATGGTATTATATATTAAAATTATACAGTAATTAATCATTATTATTCTAACTAAATAACATTAAAAAATACCTAAATATTGACGAAGTGAACGAACACTCTTTTCTAGGCCTTAAAATAGACACGCACTTAAACTGGAAAGCTCACATCAAAAAAATAAAAACAAAGTTATCGCAGTTCATATATGCTCTGGCAAAACTGAAATCTATTACGAACGAATCGACAGCCATCACAGCATACTATGCCTATGCATATGCTTGGCTTAGATATGGCGTCCTTATATGGGGAAACAGCACCGACGCAAATACTTTATTTATAACGCAGAAGAAATGTATTCGCATCATTGCAAACATAAAACAACGATCCAGCTGCAGGCCTCACTTTATTCGCTTAAATATCCTCACCCTTCCGTGCATCTACATATTAGAAACAGCAATGTTTGTCCGGAAACACATACACCTTTACAACAAAAGTAGCAACCCACGTAGAAACGAGCAATTATTACTTCCCGAACCTAAAATGGAAATTTTCAAAAAAGGCCCTGAATATATGTCAATAAAAATTTACAATAAAATACCTAATGCAATAAAAAAAGAAACATCTGACAAATCCTTTCAAACACATTTACGACACCTTTTAACACAAAAATGCTACTATACATTAGATGATTTTTTTGATGATAAACTGTAAACCTGAAATACACTATTATTATTAAGCTAGTTCTAGTAGTTTTTAAGACTACATTTGATAAATCTTCCTCTATAGCCATCTCTAGCTAGATAAGTTTTCTACTACCAAACATAAATGTAACATAATTTTGTCATTAGAAATTGTGAACCCTAACTGCTAGTACCAAATTTACTGTTAGTTTTATTTTTGCTAGACTCTTATAAAAATGTTTACTTTCCACAACACTGTTTAGAATAAATGTAACTAAAACTTTGCTATGCCCTATGAAACAGGGTGACATGTACCTCTGTAAGTTAGTCTTATGTTAAGAACTAATTATAACTTTATGTACATGATCTTGCAAATAAATAAATAAATATATCTAAATATTCATTACTGTTACGTGTACATATGTACACATGTTACATGTACATATATTATGGAAATATAGTAGGTAATTTTAGTTCCCGCTAATTTCTTCTATTGAACTTTGTATTTTTTTTCAAAGAGATTTGCGTTTCACTACGTACTGCCTGATGTATGTTCTGTACGCGCTATAAAAACGTCTTATAATACCTACTTTACTTTATCTCCTTGAGATATGTGTAGTATGTAGTAGTAAAAACAGCTTTTTACTGTTTTCAAGTGTTTACCTTCACTCATTTTTGGAATAGCAAAAAGTAATATTTCTCAGTATTATAGGCCGCGCCACACAAGTTGGCGGATGTGAAGTTAACTAAAAGCTACGCAATAGCCAATCAACGTGCGGCTTTATGTGAGCTTCAGTCAGAATTGGATATTGCGCAGCTTGTAGATAACTTCACATCCGCCAACTAGTGTGGCGCGGCCTATACAGCATATAAGGGTCTAACACTTTAAAAAAATTGCGTATCCTTATCAATGAGTAGTGCATGTTACAAGAATGTGTATGTCAGTACTTCCTACACACAAAACACCGAGTTAGTAACAAAAAAATCACCCATCCATGCAAAAATTATAACAAGCTAACTTAAACGTCTCAAGAAAACATTACTCTGACATATTGAGTTGAGACGATCAAAATAAAACTGCAAAACAATTCTAACAAACCGGTATTGTATTTTACCTCAAGCCGTCCATAACCACTTTTCCTGGTGGACTGCAAATAATACATTAGTTTTTTTTATGAAATGCGCAATTTATATACTTGATTTTGAGACAATGACAAACATTCAAAGCATGATTATAATGGATCGTTTTATAAGGGCTAATATAAGACAGGTAATTTGTTTGCCAGCATAATAGGTAGGTATATGATAAGCGTTGGCGTAGGTAGAATTGTAGGTAGATTTTTTTTAATGCAGCTAGATTTCGTTGTTTTTATATTCATATTTGTTTTTGCTGAGGTGGTGAGGTGAGGGCAACAAAGCTCCTATTCAAATTAAAGTATTTATGTTAATTTATTACGAAACCGTGACACCAGGTAATCTAGCATAAGCGCGCACCCATTGCTCTACAGAAGTATCCTCTCCGCTATCTCTGTCATCAATCTTTGTACGAATATCTTGCCAAAAAAACTTCTTAGTCAAAGTACACTAAAGGATAACACTTAAATCACATGCAAATTCGCGCACATGTTCACACTTCACTTTTGCTTTCTCTTTGAAAACAGACTTTGGATTAGTCCTACTGGTCTACTCATCCAAGTGCTTCTTTTTTGTCCGAAGAAACGGAGGAGGTACCTACTCAATTCGACGAGTATATATATTTTTTTTTATGTATAACCACGCTAAACTTTTTTCATAGTAGTCCGATTTCGATAATTATTTTTTTATTGCAAAGAGTTTACTTTAAAATTAGTCCCATTTAAATTTTATTGGAATCAGCTGAGCCATTTTTGATAATTCAACAAATTTTGTGAAAAATGCTACATCGATCCGTGCGAAATATTCGCGAATCCTGTACACGATTGAAGTTAGTCAAGCTTTTTTTGCAAAAAAATAGTTACATATTGTGCGTTATGTGTCGCGTAGGTTACGTAGGTACCTACATTGCACATTTAATTGCGCCGGCACTGAATTTCCCCATTAGTACGTTTATTACCATATCTAGCACAGAAGAAATTAGTAACTATACAAGCTAAACTTTTCTATAAATATAAATTTTGTCAAGAGTAAATCGTGCCGTCACGATATCAGGTATCCAATTCTCGCGCATTCGACATTATTTTGGTCACCGTGTCTCTCTTTAGGAACATTAAGAGAATGATAAAGATAGAGTAAATGTCGACTATGCCACAGAATCAGGCCCTGAGCAAGCCCCAAGTTCAGGAGATAACGTTTAGTGATAATTAGCACTGAGTTAACAATGATGTTAGAATTATTAGATGTTATGATAGGACTATAGTTTATTGAACTACATATTTTATATCCACCCCGATAAGGAAAGGTCAATTTCGGAGGACAAAACTGCGTTAAGGATATTTACCTGAATTGTACTTATTCTTAAAAGTGTTCTAAAAGATTTTAAACAAAATTATGATTCGAAGTGAAGGATTTTATTAGATAGGTTTAGAAATATACAATAAACATATCTGAATCTGAATATTGTCAGTAATGTAGAGAATTTTCGAAAATTAACTAAACAAGTAGAATTTGTTAATTATTAAAAAAAAATGAGATTAACCTGGCTAATCTGTAACAATATAATATAATGTATTAGTGATTTTATCACTGTTCAAAGTGTATAATACAAGGTTATTTTTAAAATTTTCCTTGTAATTACGACCAAAAGTACTATAGGTAGGTACTATTCCAACGGCAAAACAATCCATACCGCCAAGTAAGTATGTATAGCCAAATATGTCCTTACATAGTATAAAATAAAGTCGTTATTTTCGTTTGTTTGTTTGTTTGTCTGTATGCTTAAATCTTTAAAACTACGCAACGGATTTTGATGCGGTTTTTTAATGGATAGAGTGATTCAAGAGGAAGGTTTATATGTATAAAAATTCCCGAAATTCCCACGGGAACGGCACAACGCGGGTAAAACCGCGGGGCGCTGCTAGTATATTAGAAATTACGATCAAATTTAACTCTTGTTTCACGGTATTTACGGGTATGGGCAATTACCGGTATATTTGACTATCGAAAGGTCAAATACCTTATCGGCCCAACTATGGAATCACACGACTAATTGTAAAATGTAAATCATTTCATGTTTACAATTAATAATTTAATGGAAATTTATATTTAACGCTTGTAAGATAAGGTTTTCATTCCGTTTAACATTTCTTACCGAAGGTTTCTTGATAGAAGTTAATTTTCTGTCATAGCATATTGACAAAGCGAATTAACAACGAGGAACGCATCTCTTTCGTGTTGATTGAAACGAAGCGGGATGCAAGAAATGATAGAAAGTATTAGGTACTTTTTGAAAGTATTTCGTTTACTTTTATATCAATTCAAACGAAAGAGACACTCAAACAGCGCATCGATAGTGAAGTGTCAATACCTAAGAAGTATCTGACTTGACTATCAAATTAACATGCGATATATTGTCCCTTATATTTAACATCACAAAAAATAGCTAAAAAAATGTTGGAAGATATTGACCCTTCAATATCAATGTGAGGAAACTGGAATTTATCACGTGATTACAAAAGTTTTTGAAATGAAATACACAACGATAACTAAGCATATTATTGTTAAAATAGGGTGTATTTTAGGTTAAATTTGACGTTGAAATGATAGTTAAAAACCTCACCTTGTGACTGGGTACAGTTGACTGAACTTCTGACAGAGGTGCAGGCTGCAAGAGTTTTCAATGTGGCAGTGTAGCGGCTTTCCTGATGATGCAAAATAAACATAGCATAAGAAGTTGGGTTGTTTACGATAAAACAGGGCCAAGTCATCGCATGTGATGGTTCCGTCGGTTTTTAATAAACTACCAAAACACATCACCGCAGCATCGACCGTATGAAGCTCGGAACACTAAGATAAAGATATTACAAGGAAATAGCTTTAAGAAAAATTTAAGAAATCTTTGAGATTAAAGAATGTTTTGAAGATCGCAAAATAGTCTACTATAAAATTTATTTGATTTATAAAAATATCCGTAAGTACATGGTACATACCTTGTATGTACACGGCTTTACAATGAATTTTTCATATTCTTATTCTATTAGACTAAGCTAAATCATGCCATCTGATATCTGCCTTTATAAGCTAGGTAAAGTCGTCTAAATTGTCTACTGCACAGGTTGAACCACGTGGTCTGTCCATGATCAAGATAAAGTAAGTAAGTTCGTATAGGCTGGGTGGCTAGCCCTGGTGTCAGAGTTTTTAGGCCGCCTGAAGGCCTCTGACATGGCTAAACGGTTGAAACAACCGGGGCCTACAATTTAACGTGTCATCCGAGCCACGGTAGCGCTCAGTTGGAAAATGCCACCCGCGGTCACCCATCCAAGTACTGACCGTGCGGAACGTTGCTTAATTTCGGTGATCGCTGACAATCACCTAGTCAAACTACGCTACGAGCGCTACATGATCAAGATTAAGATCATCAAGATTAAATTTAAAAAAACCACCGCAGTATGGTTTTTGCCGCAGCTAAGAAAAGGGCCGATAACTTTGAAACGGCTGAACTGATTTTGATGAAACATGTCTAAGAGCACTCTTAATTCATCTTTCAAACAAAACAAAAAAAAATCGGTCCATTCGTCCGGGAGCTACGATACCACAAACAGACACGTCAAATTTATAACACCCCGTCGTTATTGCGTCGGGCGTTAAAAATGATATGAGACAGAGTGACCGAAAACATATTAAGCACATTTCATTCGTAGTATTTACAATCCTTTCTTCTTACCATTTTCATCTTCAGTGGGGGGATTGATCGGCGACCAGTTGACTCCGTGATCGAAGGTGATGACCGATATGAGATGCTCAGGACCGATGCTTGTAGTCGGCGCTTTGAAGTCCACTTGCGACGCAATGTATATACCCTTAAGGCCTTCCACGCGGTACAAATCCGTGAACGGATCTTCGGTCACATCCCTAAAACAACAAAGAGGTTATAATTCAATAAGCTACGAGTAGTTAGTTGAAATGACAGTGAGTAGGTCAGAGTAGTGGTTACCGATGGAGTCGCAAAGTTCCGAATGGAGACTAACGCAGCGTAGAACGTATGACCGAAAGATGGACAGAGCCTTTGATTACAACCGCAGTATCGCACTGCATGTACCTATAGTAGATGCACCGGATGTGGCCACTGCCCCGGTTCTGGCCATTTGATGTCAAAATTATTGCCTAAATAGTACTACTGTGCTAGTAGTTATTATACAATGTAACACTATAAATATTGTTGTCAAACTTTGAAAATGTATTTAATAATATCATTTTAAGATTAAAATTGTCTACGCAATTATTAAAATTCATGGTGGCCAAAAATAAAACTAAGATGGCCACAACCAGTGCATCTAACCTAAGCCGCATACAACTGGTCCAATAGGACATTGGGACGACCTATAAGTCTATAACTAACAGTGAGCGACTTTCCCTTCCGACTATAAAAGGGATTGTACAAAAGGTTCGTTCCAGATATAACATTATTTTCATCAATAATATAATTCAATTCAATAATGATTTCCTACTACAACTGATAAGTTTCACGCTCGAATGTAAATAAGTAAATTCCCGATATAAAAATTCTACTTGCCGAGCGAACGAGTTTCGCTCGGTGCTTCAATTAGAAAGATCGAAATCATCGAAAATCACGATTTTTGCAAAATAAGAGGAGAAATAGAAAAACTCTATCCACTTACAAGATTTCATCGAAATTGTTAAATCTGTTATCGAGACTGATTTTGTGCAAATAAATATGGGTAAAAGAATTCCTCATTTAAATATATGAAGATTTACTCTTAAACTCATCAATTTACGCGGTAACACATCCAGGCATTACGTATTGAATAGGTATAAGCCGAATCATACAAGTTGGCGGATGTGAAGTTAGGTAAAACTGCGCGAAACCCAATCAAAGGCAACGCGCAACTTTATGTAAGATTCTGTGAGGATTGGTTATTGCGCAGCTTGTACTGTCGGCGCGCGAGTTGAATGCAGAGCTTAGGAATGCGAATGTCTCCCCCCGCTATCCGCACGCCCAACCCGCCCAGGCGCGTGAGGTGGGGCGTGCGGATAGCGGGGGGAGATGCTCCCGCTCTTTACCTCAGACCCCGACTGCATTCAACTCGCGCGCTATCTGTAGCTTCACATCTGCCGACTTGTGTGATTCGGCCTATAGCCAGCCTTGACCGAAGATATTACATAAAGATATTCTTGCATCCAGCATCTTTTACTTAAAACCTTAACGAAACGAAACCAAAGGGAAGTGAACTACGTATTTTCTTTTTATTGTCTCATTGTTCGAGTTCGTTCGACCGCCCCTGATTTTCAGGTGTGTTTAGCCGCCTTTCCACCTCGTGGCCATGACCCTACGCTACGACCTTTCGGATGTCAATTCTGCGCATTTCACAGCTACGTCAGTTTACTAATGTGCGATTACAAAAACTCATTTGTAACGTTTGCGAATGTGTATTGTATTGATAATCCTACCAAAAATTTAATGTAAAATATTGCCATAGCGGACTTAGCTCCCACTTAAAAAAGTTATCAGATCTTATGCGTAGGTCGCGCGGATGTAAAGTTAGCTATAAGCTGCACAATATTCAATCCTGACTGAAGCTCACAAAAAGATGTGCGGTGATTGGATATTGCGCAGCTTGTAGCTAACTTCACTTCCGCCGACTTGTATGATTCGGCCTATAGAGCCAAGCTTCTAAATCTACTCGCTCTAACTTCACAAACTCTACACTTTGGTCAAAATATGTGGTTTACCCGTTTCGTTTTTTAATGGAATTCAGTGTCATTGACATTATCTATTGTTAAATTATAACACATCATTGAAATTTTCATCAAAATTATTAATTAAAACATTCATTTTGTTATTCGTCATATCAAAATTGACCTTAGCAAAATATTGTCCGTTACAAAACCGGTAAAGCCATGAGACGCGGTCAATTCCTTATCTATTCACTGAAGCCGCTTGTATTACATAAATGGTGAATAAATGGGGGCTTTACTATAATGTTATTTATAGCAGAATATCCGGTAATTTTACAAGGGAAATTTATTATAACAAGATAACAAGCAATCGGTATGTCACTGGGAAAACACTGCACTTTATCATGCGTGTACTCATCACAAGAGTTAGTTGTGTCTAAATGGTCAACTCCTAGGTTACAGATACTTCGTTATTATTTTATACATCGAGCTCTATCTTAAAAAATTAGACCTTATCTAATGTGTTGCTGTCTTCCTTCTAAATTGAGCCCATGACTTGATGCTTCCGGATTATCATAAGTAAAAATGTGCATTTATGAATTTATTAATAAATCAAGTCGGTCAAGTGTGAGTCGGACTCGCGCACGAAGGGTTCCGTACCGTACGGGAGCCCCATTCCTCTTGCCGTCATAAATAGCGAGCAAAAAACTCCTAAAAATCACGTTTGTTGTATGGGAGCCCCCCTTAAATAGTTATTTCATTGTTTTTAGTATTTGTTGTTATAGCGGCAACAGAAATACATCATCTGTGAAAATTTCAGCTGCCTAGCTATCATGGTTCATGAGATACAGCCCGGTGACAGACAGACAGACGGACATCAAAGTCTTAGTAATAGGGTCTCGTTTTTACCCTTTGGGTACGGAACCCTAAAAACAGACACAATCAGGGTATAAGCAATGATGTTTTATAAAAAGATCTGCTGACTCAAATAACTGCGTTGCTAGGCATGGCGACACATGCATATCTGTATAACCGTCCGAATATCTTTGGTAGGTAATCAAAGAATCATATCTCTATCCCTGTTACACTAGTTGCTAAGGTACGGCAAGACGTTGAATAAGACAGAAATAGCAACATTTTACAATTTCGTCTGATAATACCTACTTAGGGTGGCAGCTCATTAGATTGAAAATTTCCCCAAAATGTTACGATTCCTTCTCAATGTCAGTGATGCAAACCGATATTTATAATAATCAACATTTTAGTAATACCGAATGAATTTGAGTCATAATAAATAAAATATGATGTAAAATATACACATATTATAAATAAAATTGGAGTGTCTTTGTAATATTGAAATTACCGTTTTTTTACTACATGTATATGACTATAATATATCCGGTACATACACCAAAATAACATTTTTTAAAATTTTTGTCTGTCTGTCTGTTTGTTTAATTATTCTGGAACACTTGGAGTTAATAATTACAAATGTAACAGGCTACTATAGTTCGGCCGTTCAAAGAATGCGTTCCTGACATGTCATCATGAAAAAATGTTTTTGGCCGATATCTCGGAAACTATGTACCTATAGGCAAAAAACATTAAGATCATTATTGTAGAAAATAAAATTTCGCATCTTTTGTTTCCAGACAAAAACAAAAAAGCAAAAGATGCGAAATTTTATTTTCTACAATAGTGATCTTAATGTGTTTTTTGCCCTTAAGTACATAGTTTCCGAGATATCGGCCAAAAACATTTTTTCATGATGACGTGTCAGGAACGCATTCCTATTAAAAAAAAAATATTTTTTTAAATATTTTTATTATTATTATCTCAGGTTTTTTTTTATTATCATCTTTATCATCTTTTTTATTATCAATTTATCATCTTAGATTAGATTTTTACAATATTTTATAAAAACAATATAAAAACATTGTAAAAACTTACTAGGTTGCCGCCGGCAGCGGGGCGAGGCCCAAGCTACCGGTGGTTGGGGCTACAGGCTGAGGAACTGCCTGACAATGTGCGCCGTGTCCATGATCACTGCCTTATGAATATGGCCCTTGAGCCAACCGTCTAGCGAGAGCCTCTTGAGGTTTATTATTATTATTATTACCTGTTTAAAATCGCTGTACATAGACGTTAATGCCGCCCATTAATCTAGGTACCGGATTTGTTATTTTTGTTTTCTTGTATTTTTGGTATTCAATAAAGTTAAATTGTTAGCAATTGTAAATTTATTTTTTACAACCTTTTATTTAGCATTTTTAGTTGTAAATGACCCACTTCCAAATAGTTTATGATACTTATGTATCTTCGCTGACAATACAATGGTATGGTGCCACGAAGCTGATCTGATGATGGAGACGGAACATGACCTTAAGAACTTTTAAACTGAACTAAATAAACCCATCGAGTTTGGGCTCTATTGACTCCATGTTGAATATTTAGATCTAGATGATATCCAAGGTCTAATGATGAACCTGGAAGGTGGCCACAGGACCTCTGTGATAAAGCAACTTAACCTCGCCGAGTTTTGAATCTATCAGCTTCCCGAAGTTGAGATAAAAATATAATTTAAAAAAAATAGGCAAATTAAAAAAACTGCTTTCTAGCCCCGAACGGAGAAAGACATACCTACTTACATACTTGGTACGGAGGTTTTTGAAGCAAACTGAAAAAGAAACATTTCTTTTTCAGTTGGAATACAAAGGTACACCTTTTTATATATTATTATTTTATTAGAATAGTGTTATGTTCATCGTTATCATTATCAGAAATAAAATAAAAAAACCTCAAGCACTGGAACCGCTTTCTGAGATAAATAGTTAATGCCACGATTAGTTTCTACATCTTCTTTATGAAAATGTTTCGTGCATATGGTGGTATACTTGGTAGGTATCCAGTCAGATTCTTTTCTCAATATTCGAATGGCTTTTACCCATTTATCGCGGCGTATTTCGTCTGCGGGTATCTTATAATATCAAAAAAGTAATTATTGATCAGTCAAAATCTCCCATAATTATGGGGAAACAAAATCATGTTTTACCTGACAACACCAACTGTAAAATTATTCATTTTTAAAATCATGATATTATAAGTGATAGTTTCAAGTAATTCGAATAGTGTAAAACGTATTTACCTGTGGAAAGAAATTCCGGAATCTTTATGGTGAAATTGGGAACGGGATTTGCACGTTTTTACCACACATTTCCACATTTTTATATTTTTAAATAATATTTTGACCCCTCATATGCTCCACCATTTTGTTTACTCGCAACTGCGGCCGGTCGGCGCGCGTCGCCGGCCCCGGCCGGCGGTTGGCTGACGCCGTCTTAGACGAGAATTTTGTATTCTAGTGTATTTTAGTTCAATGGGTATAAGGGTATCAGGGTGAGTTTGTATTGGACGGATGGCTAGCCCTGGTTTTAAGAGTTTTTAAGCCGCCTGAAGGCCTCTTACATAGCTAAACGGTTAACATTAATGCAACCGTGGCTTACAATAGGCATAATGACTGGGTATACAATCATTATTATAATTAGTCCGTGAAATAGATGATCAAAAAATATTGGACACGTATTTTTTCTTTTGTCAATCAAACAATAAATGACAAAGATAAACCTTGTAAAATTTTGGAAGTAGAGCCTCGTGAAGTCACTAGTGTGACGTAGTCCATACATTTGTAATACACTCGTGACGACACGTGGAACTTAACGGGCTATATCTTCATACATTTTTGTTAAATTGACAAAAGAAAAAAATACGTGTATTTTTTATAATCTTTCTGACAGACTAATTTATATTTTTTTATCCATCAAGCCTATTCAACGTTTCATCCGAGCCACCCGCGGTCACTCATCCGAAGATTGACCGTGTCGAAAGTTGCTTAACTTTGATGATCGCTGACAGACACCTAATCAAACTACGCTTTAAGCGCTACATGTGTATGTTAAAGGGCATTCGTTTAAAACATGTGTTAGATGTCGAAAAAATATATTTTAAAAAAACTTACTCCAACCAGCTATCCTTAAAGTTTCCATCGGGGAAGTAGCAGAGCACCTGTCCCAAGCTCAAAACGAAGTTGTACTGCGTGAAGTTGTTGCTTATCTCCGACACGTAGAGGTTTGCGTGGGTTTCCGTGTGCATGACAGAGACGAAGATACGTTTGTCGGTGACGTCTGCGATGTGGAACTTGCGAAGGTCCAGCTCTGTTCCGAACTCGGCTTTGAAGAATGGACCGCGTTGGTGGGAGATGTAGAGGTGGAGAGTGTTTCTCTGTAAATAAAGATATTTCTTTGTAAATAAATAATCCAAGGTGAACGGTGGAGAGGCCATGGTGGTCTAGTGGTAAAGACACTTTTTTACAATCGTGAGGTCATGGGTTCAAATACCGGTCACGGACCAATGAATTCCTTGGAATTTATGTACGGGATTTCACACCAATGGCTTTTCGGTAAAGGAAAATATCGTGAGGCAACCTGCATACGTCCGCAGAAGAAATTCGATGGCGTATGTGAATCCACCAACCCGCACTGAGCCAGCGTGGTGGATATGGCCCAATCACCCTTCGTGGGTAGGCCTACGTCCTGCAGTGGACTATTAAAAAGGCTGGTACAATACAGTAAATAATCCAATTCAGCATCAAACACAAACTAAGTTTTCTAAAAAGATAATATTTTATATTGCTAGCTTTTGCCCGCTGCTTGGCCTGCGTGATATTTTAACTTTTCTCCTATTAGATAGGACCTTTTATTTTACCGGGATAAAAAGTAGCCTATGTGACTCTCCGACGTTTCAACTATACCCATGCCAAAAATAAAGTCAATCAGGTGTTCTGTTGGTGCGTGAAAGAGTAACAAACCAACAAACACACTTTCGGATTTGTATTAGTAAGGATATGGATAATCCATTTCAGCATCAAACACAATAAACGTTGTTTCATAATCCATGGTAATAGCTCAGCAAAAATTTTGCATTTAGAACCTTTGTCTTTTAGAAGATAAGTTATTACCGATTATTTTTGTTGATGACGTTAGATATCGCGAAGAAAACTGCATATTGTAAATAATTTGGCGAACCCGTATTTGATTTTTAATCATTATTGTACAAAAAAATACAGAATATTAATTAAAAACACGAAACGAATGATAAAGTTTCATATAGAAAAAGTATCTCTGACTATCCAAGTCAGAGATACTTTTTATATATGAAACTTTATCATTGAATTATAAACTTTATCATGAAATTTGTGTTCAATATGTGCAGTGACTTTTACGGTAAAGGACATATTTTTCACATTTCATCATCCATTTTTTAGGGTTCCGTACCCAAAGGGTAAAAACTGGACCCTATTACTAAGACTCCGCTGTCCGTCCGTCTGTCTGTCTGTCTGTCAACAGGTTGTATCTCATGTACCGTGATAGCCAGACTGAAAATTTTCTCAGATGCTGTGTTTCTGTTGCCGCTATAAGAACAAATACAAAAATAAAATAAATATTTAAGGGGGGGCTCTCATACAACAAACCTGATTTTTAAGCCGTTTTTCGCTCGATATTTATAACGGTAACAGGTAGACGCTTGAAATATCCACAGAATATTTAATTGTTTGTTACTTCAATAATTAATTAATAAATTAAAATAAAATATTTAAGGGGGGCTCCCATACAGTACGGAACCCTTCGTGCGCGAGTTCGACTCGCACTTGGCCGATTATTTTAAACGGGCAAGAAGCCATAAGTCATGACTTCGGTTTCTTCCATTTGTCCTAAAGTCAGCATCGACATTCAACCAGAACACAAAAACATTTTAAAATAGATCTGTGGTAATATCACAATCGCATATTTCATAACTATTTTAAACGAGCATCTCTTTACATATTCATTGTTATTAGTTTTTACAAAAATCGAGTCTAGGAATCGATCATTATTTTTAATTTTCTCGGTCGCTCTCTAATTTTGGGTAAAACATGCAAGCACTACCAATATACATAATTTAATAATATTGACCTACTTCTTACAATAAACTAACTAAACGCTGATTCGTTTAGTTCTCTAAATAATAAAATTAGCCACAGCAAGCCAACATTACCACAGAATAAGCATAATCACATCTCATTGCTTACGTAAGACGACAATTCGAGTAACTTTCTTTTTCAAATGATCTCGATTTGCATCCGGTTACTTCATAATAAAAATCTAAAAGAGCGCTGTTTGTGACCTTTAGAGAATAAATGACGAGATCGATCTAAAAGGCAATAATATTAATAAGTAGGTATTTAGTTGATATTGGGTTTTTACTCAAATATCGGTAGTTGTATATTCGTTAAACATTCCCATTGGTTTAGTTTGGATTTTTATGAGGGTGGGACAGACCCGCAGCAGTTTACGCTAGGGTGGACACAAAGACTTCTATGAGTATAAATAAAATTATTAATGGGACAGACATCGAACACTATACATAATTAATCTATAATGTTTGTTGCTTTCTTTGATGCCCCAATGAACAAGTCCTAAGGGCGGGTGTGTGAGGGAGAAGAAAAGATTTGGTTTCTCTTTCCCCAGTGTAGATTGATTTATTGAAAATACCAACATGTCATACTCAGTTCGGCAAACATAACGCCACCGCGATGTAGAATATTAATGGGCGATACTAACGCCATCTAGTTTCACAATTTTGTACCAACAAATTCTACATACATCGCCCACCAAGGGCAAAGTGGAATCTTTGGCCTTAAATCATTTACAAAGTTCAATCAAGATACAACAATTAGTTTAGTTAAGTTCCTGAAAGTGTTACAATAATTTTATGTTGATTCCACAAAAAGTTACAGGTGACTATTAAGCTAGATTTTACTAATAAGATGATAACAATAACAAAGTTTATATATTAATGACAAGTTTTCATTAAAAATGTATACAATTTTAAATTAATGAGCGTTTCGACGCGTTAAAGCTCTGACACAAGTGTTTAATCTTGCGTCACTGGTAAATACATAGTTTGGTTACAGGTCTTTTAAGCGTACCGTTTTTTGATTTTCAATGTGACAACTCGAGTGATATTATCTGCGCCAGGATGGGTAGCAATTATTCGACCATAGAGCCAACGACATGGAGGTAAATTGTCCTCCTTCACTACTACTACATCCCCTAGGTTGGGCTGTGCAGTTTGACTCGACCACTTGTACCTATGTAAGAATTTCGCTAAATAATCCTGCGACCATTGTCGCCTAAAGGTTTGAAGCATACGTTGAGCGAGTTGCCATCTCCTCAAAGTACCTACGTTCAATTCCTCAAAGTTGTAATCCGGTGCTGTTACTAGTGGCTTTCGTATCAGGAAATGTCCTGTTGTCATAATTGTGTAATTGCCCAAATTGTCAGTAATAGTTGACATTGGCCGAGAGTCTCTACTCTCGGCCAATGTCTCAACTTGAGCTAGAACAGTAGCCATTTCTTCATAAGTTAATGTGGTGTTTGCCACGATTCGTTTGAGATGGTACTTTACTGACTTGACACCGCCTTCCCACAAACGCAGCCAGCTAAGCAGGCTATATTAACGCTTTCGGCCGATGTCTATGCGCTGACTGAGACGTTTCTGGTATCTGGTGTTTACGACGGTGAGGTGTTTCCCGCCGGCTACTCAGTGATCCGGCGCGACAGGCCCGGCGACCGCGGTTTCGGCGGTGTTCTCCTGGCCGCGCGTGACTCACTCCACTTACAACAGCTACAAGATATCGGGGGTTACTCAGACGAGATGGAAATGGTAATAGGGATGCTTACGCTACGATATAAAAAACTAGTTTGTTGTGTTGTGTATATTCCTCCGCGCTCCTCGGAAGATACGTATTACAAAACTTTTAATGTTTTAGAGAATATTTTGTATAAATACCATAAGCTAGATGTTTTGTTTTTAGGTGATTTCAATTTAAATTCATGCAGTCGTGAAATTCGTATGTATTATGAATCTTTCATATCTTCATGTCAACTAAAGCAACATAATTGTGTAATTAATAAAAATGATGGAATCTTAGACTTGGTGTTGAGTAATCACGGCAGGGAGTGGATCGAAGTGAGCGGTAATACGGAACCCTTAGTGCCTGATAAGGTAGACGGGTATCATCCGCCTTTATGGGTGAGTATTCACTGCGTCCGAACGGCGCGTCCGCGGGACGGCGTTCCGCGCGCCCGTCTGCCACGCCCAGACTGCGATCTTGATTTTTTTCCTCACGAGTGGAATTTCCGCAGGGCTGACTTTCAAGCGTTGTATGCTTCTCTTGCTGCTATCGAATGGGATGAGGTATACCTCCAAAATGATGTCAATCTTGCAGTCAGTACATTTTATAATAAATTAGGCACCTGTTTTGATGCCTGCGTTCCGCTTAGACGGCCTTCGCACTTTCACTCGCGCTATCAGTATCCTATATGGTATACTCCTCAGATAATAAGCGATATCAAAAATAAATATTTCCATCTTAAACGGTTTAGGCTGCAAAATAAGCAGTTTAACTGGGAAATGTTTAAGTTTTACAGACATAAGGTTAAGCTGCTTATAGATGCGTCACATCAGGAGTATATAGCTCGAGTGGAGGCCGACATCAAAAACAATCCTAAACAATTCTGGAAATTTATCAAAGATCAGCAAAGTACTAGGCAATCCTGCAACGAATTTGAGTTTGCTGGGAATGCCGTATCCGGAGTCGACGCCGCTAACGCCTTTGCGACGTACTTCAAGTCAGTGTTCCTGACGGACAGCCCGACGTTGTCCGCGGAGGCGGCGGAGCGCGAGGCAGCCAGCCCGCTGTGCTCGGCTCGCGTCGCGGTGGATAGCGTCACTCCACGGGACCTGTCATCTGCTGTGCGTCGGTTAAGGGCGCATTCTTCTACCGGTCCTGACGGTATTCCGCCCTTTGTTATCAAGGATTGTTATGAGATATTCGAGAAACCACTTTTGTTTATTTTCAATTTATCTTTGTATACGGCGACATACCCATCGCAGTGGAAAGTGTCTAGAGTGACCCCAATACCTAAGGGTGGTTCAAAATCAAAAGTCGAAAACTATAGGCCCATAGCTGTTTTGTCGGCGCTCGGCAAAGTGTTCGAATCAATCTTGAACTGTGAAATCACCAGGCAGGTCGGTGCGCATCTGTGCGATGCTCAACATGGGTTTAGGTCTGGTAGATCCACCGCCACTAACCAAATTAATTTTGTGGACTATGCTGTTGCCGAAATGGATCAAAACAGGCAAGTGGATGCAGCCTATTTCGATTATAAAAAAGCATTTGATCGCGTCCATAATGACGTCCTGCTGAAGAAATTTGCTGCTATAGGATTCACTCCCAAACTACTTGCCTTTTTTTCAAGCTCTTTTTCAAATCGGCAACAGTATGTACAGCTCTCAAATTACCGCTCAGATCCGTATGTGACCTGCTCTGGTGTGAGTCAGGGCAGCACTCTGGGTCCGATTGAATTTGCAATAATGATCAATGACTTGCCGAGTGTAGTCAAGACAGCTAGGTGCCTCATGTTTGCTGACGATTTGAAACTTTTTTTTGGGAGTAGAATCTGTCGAGGATTGTGGGGCGCTCCAGAGGGATATCGATGGTGTTGTAGCATGGAGCAAACTAAACCACCTCGATTTTAATGTATCTAAGTGCAAAACTATTACTTTTTCTCGAGCGCAATCGCCAATCTCTTATTCCTACAACATCGCCGGTGTCCCTTTGGAGCGTGTGCAGCATATTCGCGATCTAGGTGTCACTCTGGATACCAAGCTGACGTTTAACGACCACATTATTGAAACATGCAGCCGCGCTCACAAGTCTCTCGGATTTGTAATGAGACAGTCCCGACGTTTCAGAGACAGGAGTACTATAGTCACCCTCTACTATGCGTTTGTACGGAGTAAACTTGAATACAACTCCATTATCTGGGACCCCCACGAAGACAAGTACAAACTCATGGTAGAGAAGGTGCAAAAGCGGTTCGCTCGCTACCTGTATGCAAAACTATTTGGCTACTATCCGTATCTCTACCCATCCCTTTTCGTGGCAGGTATGGTAGGCATCAACACATTGGAGCTCAGGCGTAAGTGTGCCATAATGTTACACTTCTACCTATTGCTTCATAGCAAAATAGATAATCCTGAGTGTCTGTCGCGCCTAGCGCTCGTCACACCGGGGCGAGCGCGGCGGCCGCACGCGCGGCGCCTGTTCGCGGCGCCGCGCTCGCTCACGTGCACGTCCCAGTCTGCTCCCACGGCGCAGGCCGTCTCTCTGCTCAATGCCCTGATTGCTCAACATCCAGATGTTGACATATTTTTGGTAAAGTTTCATGTTTTTGTAAATGCGTGTATCAATTTTTTAAGTTAGTATCTTAGTCTAGTAATCTTTGAATCATTCTGCTAATGACATTAATTTTATTCTCATTTAATTATTTACTATGACATTTATTTTTGTTTTTACTTTTTATTTCTGACATTTTATTTTGATATTTATATTTCACTTTGACATTTTTGTATTATTGACTTGTTCTAATTGTTTTTTATTTTGAATGTTTTATTTTTTGCTTGTTTAATTGAATGTGTTTAAATTATAATTTAAATGTAATGTACTTAGCTTGTCGCATGCCTTGGCTCACGCTGTTAGTGCGGCAAGCAATGGAATTTAATAAATAATAAATAATCATAATAAACCTCCAAATTGCGGAGAGTGCGGTGGTACAAAATTCCATTCACAACCGGCTATGGCTGATATTGTAGTCCTTTTAGTTGCAGGTTCTTGTACTTTAACCAAGTTAGCTTGATAGCAGAATGAGTCATCCTTGCGGTTCCAGGTAAGTCGAACTATCTCTATGACTTCGTCGCTTTTGATTTTAAGTTTTTCCTCAACCTCAACTCTGACCTGTTCTTTTTCCTTTCCTTTCTCGCTATCTTTCATTTCATTAAGTAGTTCATTACTGTTGCTTGTCCACTTTTGTAGACTGAATCCACCTTTTTCTAAAAGATCGTTCATCTCCTTATATGAAATTCTTCCTTCTTCTAGATTTTGAACTCCCGTCATTAGATCATTGACATAAAAATGTTTGAGTGTTTTTTCAGATGCTGCTAGGTACTCTGCGCTATGATTGTGAGCTACTTGCTGAAGAGACTTCACTGCCAGGTAAGGTGTGGATGCTGTACCAAAGATGACTCGGGTAAGTTTGTAGTGCTTAAGTTCTGATGTTTTTTCATCTGTCCATAGTATCCTTTGATAATCTGCATCCTGTTCTTCAACCTTCACTTGTCGATACATTTTTACGACGTCGGCTGCCATACAAATTGGGGCTTCTCTCCAATTCATGACGATATGTCTAAGGTCTGGTTGCAAGGTAGGTTCGACTAGAAGTTGGTCGTTCAATGAGTAATCATTTTTTCCTTTACAAGAGGCGTCGAAGACAACCCTTACCTTTGTGGTGTCTTTGTCTTCTCTAACCACTGAGTGATGAGGTAAGTAGATCGCCTTTGAGTTATGGACTTCGTTATCTTGTACTTCCTCCATGTGACCCAGTGCCAGATACTCATTGATCACCTGTCCGTATTTTTCTTTCATGATTTCGTTCCTATTTAGCCTCTGTTCCAATGACTCCAATCTTTTTTCCGCAATCTCTTGAGATCCGGTTACTTCCTTTGGATTGCCATTATTGAATGGAAGACTAACGACATATTTGCCGTCTTGATATCGTCGAGTTGTTTCAGCAAATTGTTCTTCACAGCGTCTCTGGTCATTTGTGAAGAGCCCTTCGCGCGGTTGTTGAACATTGCATTCAAGTTCCCAGAATTTTCTCATTATTTGGTTGGTTTTGTCTGTACGGCAATGCATGACACTGATGCTCGAAGGAAAGTCTTCTTTAGAATTTACGGTTCCAGACAGAATCCAACCAAAGCTGGTAGATTGCGCTATGGATGTACCCACAGGTCCCCTTTTTATCTCACCTAGCAGTATTTTACTGTATATCTCTGCTCCTAAAAGGATATCTATGTTATTGGGAATGTAATATTGGGGATCAGCTAGTGCTTCTCCGTTTTCGTCCCAGTTACTTACTTCCACTCTTCTTGATGGGAGCAGAGAGGTGATGCTGTTAAGCACATAAGCCCTAACAGGAATTTTGACATTTGCGTCAAACCGTGATTGTATTTCTATGGTGACCATAGCCTTGGAAACGATGTTTTTGTTTCCCCCTAAACCTGTTACTTGATTCGTGACTGATGATTTTCTCAAGCCTAAGTACTGAACTGTAGATTCAGTGACGAAGGACCCCTGCGACCCCTGATCGAGGAGCGCTCGAATCGAGTAACGTTGACCATTTTTGGCCGTGGCCAAAACTATGGCCGTGGCAAGCAAAATTTCTTGCTGGCCTTTGCCATTAGCAAAGCACGAAATCACACCTGAGGTTGATTGACCTGCATTCGATGATGCCGGTGACGAAGAGGCACTATCTGACGAAGTGGCCGCTCGCCCACCGTGATTAACTTCAGCTGTGTTCGAATTCACACTTGATCCCGCACCCTTAGGATGTAGCAGCGAATGATGTCTTCGCCTACATATGCGACATTTAAAAGAACTGCGGCAGTCTTTGGCAGAATGATTGCTACCCAAGCAATTGAAGCACGCTTTATTGTCCAGGACAAACTTGCGTCGAACTTCAACTGATTCCTTGTGAAACCTTTTGCATTGATTTAATTTGTGGCCTTCCGAACAAAAAGGACATGTAATGGTTGTTTTATTGCTTAAGTGAAGTGATTTAATCTTATTGGTTTGTGCTCTGAAACCTGGCGTTGACTTTGGATCCAGAAACTCAATTGCTCGGAACCTTTGAGTTAGAAATTCTTTGAATTGTCCGTATGTGGGCAGTTCATCCGATGAAATATTGGTACTGACATGGAACTCCCATTGACGTTTGGTTTCAGGATCCAATTTCAAAGATAATATATGGATAATTAACATATCCCAGCTGTTTACATCAATGCCTAAGTTAGCGAGGGTTGCCAAACAGTCATTCGTAGTGTCTACCAAGTCTTTCAGGCCGTTGGCTGATTCGACCGTCAAATTCTTTTGGCTCAGTAGCCGTTTCAAAGTTTGATGTGAAATATACCTTTTGTTATTGAACCTTTCCTCCAACAATTGCCAACATCGATCAAAGTTAGTTTCCTGGATGGGCACATGTCTTAGGAGCTGTTCCGCTTCACCAGTCAGATAACTCTTCAGATAATGTAATTTTCGTACATTATCCAAAGAATCATTCTGGCCGATGAGCGATTGGAACAAATCTTTGAATGTGCGCCACTCAGAATACTGACCCGAAAAAGGCTGAATGTTGATCTTTGGTAATTTCACTTGTGATGCTATCGATTGACTGTAATTTGGCATAACATCATTTTTCTGTTGTTGTGGATTAAATTTAGAAGATAACATTTTCAACTGACATCTGTAGTCCAGAAATATGTCTTCGCATTTATCATATAATTCAGATTGTATATAGTCGGAAGACCTTATTTCATCAGAGTCGTAGCTGCGCAACAGATCTTTATGGCCTGCCAAAAATTCAGACCACAACTGCTCTACGGACTCGAGTCTTCCTTCTATATACTCCCTGGTTAATCTTTCTTTTGGCGATTTTTTGAAATTGACTTTGGCTTTTGAAATTCTGGAGTACAGATCGCGCTGAAAATTGATGATTAATTCCATTTTAATAAGAAGTTAAAAAATCTAATTTTTATTCAAAGTAAATATTGATGTGCTAAAAAGTTAAAGTTGATGACAAAATATGAGCAAATTTTTCAAAGTGCCAAAAGTTACGAAAATATTCTATGTTAATGAAAGATTGAAGCTAAATTCTCTAAGTGTATGGAACCTTGTCGTAGTAAAAGTTTTGAAAATTGGCCGTAGGTTCCCCGTGGTTCCGTTTTTCTTAAAACTATTCTAAGTTCTAGCATGCACACAAAATGATACAAGCATAAATATGCAATTTGAAATCTAAAGTTAAATTAATTTTTTAAAGTTAAATTTAAACCAATATTTTATAGTCCAATTAATTCTTCAATTTTCTTCCGTTTCAATTAATGATGTAAAAGTTACTCACTGTTTCACTTCACTTATCCTTTTTTGCCGTTACTTCCGCTCCCAGTCGCTTCACTTCTTCGCACGTGACCTCACGTGACGGGACACGAACGGGCTCCCTGCACCGTCTGCGTGACCAACTTCGTTGATGATTCGGACGTCCACTGACGTCACCCCAGTATTTTCCTGACAGCGCGCTGTCCCACCGATGATGATTAGTGTATGGCCCGTAGTAGGGCATGCAAAAACCGGATGGTTTTGGAAAACCGGTTTTTTCGGTTTTTTATTTTAAAAACCGGGGAAATCGATTTTTTCGGGTTTTTCGGTTTTTTTCAAGTAAATTAATGAAAATACTAGTAAATGTAACAGTTTGTTTGTTTATGAGTCTGTACTGCCTCATTGTTGGGCAAAGGTCTCCGCTCGAGATTTCCAGTTTTGTCGGTCTTGTGCTGATGCCGCCAATTTGGATTAAATGTATTCAGTTCATCGCACCATCTAATAGAGGGTCTGCCACGAGACCGCATCGAGTTGGGACTCCATTTGGTGGTGATTTTCGCCCAGAGGTCTTCCAGAGGTCTTCTGGAATTCGACTGATTTACCCGGCCCACTGCCACTTCAGTTTAGCGGCTGTGAAAGCTACATCTTTGATTTGAGTTCTGGAACGCAGTTCGGTGTTTACTCGCAGTACCTACTCGGTCTATTAGCCGGTCACCGAGAATACTGCGCTCCATCGCTTTTTGGCAAACCTTGAGCTTGGACTTTTGGACCTTAGTTAATGACCATGTTTGTACACCATAAGTCAAAATGTGATCGGAAGGCGTTTCTTCATATGTTCTTTCATGGCCCAACAGCTCTTGCAGGCGTTCTCTGTTCTTGGTCTTGTGTCGCCTGGAAGGTGACTATTTGGCCAAGATAGATGTAATCGTGAACGTATATGTCTTCGCCATCGACAGTTACCCGATGTTTGATGCCATTGGTCATCACTTTGGTCTTTAATTAACATGTTCCGTATCCGCAATCCAACCTCAAGGCTTGCAGTGGTTAGGTTTTGTAGCATTGATTGTAGCTCTCTGACTGAGGAAGAGATACTAGCTGACGATATTGTCTGCAAAATTAAGGTTAGTTAACCATTTTTCACCGACATTAACACCCCATCCTTCCCAGCTTGCCGCCAGCTTTCTGAAAACTTCGAGGACGCCCGTGAATATTTTCGGGGACAGTGGGTCTCCCTGTTTAACACATTTCTCTATTGCAAATGCTGGACCAGAAGATTGTAATTTTATTGCAGCAGTACTTTGAGAATAGGTGAGGCGTAGAAGATTAACGTGAGTGATGCTATCAAATGCTTTTTGACCGACGAAACGGAGGAGGTACTCAATTCGACACGTATGTTCTATAATCTGGTTGATTGCGTGGAAATGGTCTGTAGTTTATATAGCCCGCGACGAAAACCAGCTTGTTCGGGTGGTTGTTCCATGTCTAGTATTCCTGATATGCGATGTTCTATGATTTTGATGATATAATTGTCATTATTTATATTTCTTTTGTTTATTAATTTCAACAATCGAGCTTACTTTTATGTATAATTTACAAATATTAGACAAACGTGCAATATATACCACGCGTAGTTTTACTACGTAGCTTAGCAGAGACTGCCGGACTAATGTAACGAAACAAAATGGCGGTGGTCGATAGCGTTTCGGTGAAGATGAGACAAAACGCGTCCCATTACGCTTATAACGCTACAGTACAGCGCAGCGCTCTGCCTATATCACGATACTCTATGTAAAGACAGAGAGAGAGAGTGAGAACTTTCGCACTTGAATTTCATCCTTAGCACGTATAGGTACATTAGACGTAATTTTTTAAATGGAAAAAAAGTATCTTAGTTCGCTTGGCTTATTATTTCTCTGTAGGTCAGAGCAACTAGATGACAATAATGTATTTTATTGCGAAGGGGAAAGTTAATATGCGAATTTAAAAAAAATGTAGAAAACACCGATAAACCCGAAAAAACCGGTTTTATAACTAGAAAAAACCGAGTTTCTAATGCGGTCGGTTATTCGGTTTTTTCGGTTTTCGGTTAACCGGTTTGCATGCCCTAGCCCGTAGCCGTCTCTCAGTACATCCGGGCGTGGCGCGTACAGCCAGACGCTCGCACCTGGTATGCGGTCGCCCACTGCCGTGGCCTCGTCTTCACCGGCGTGGTGTAGCATGGTGATGTTGCGACAACAATCCGTTGTCCACCAGCTCTAAACTATCCGACTCCAAAGGACCATGAACAAGTCCTAAGGGCGGGTGTGTGTGAGGGAGAAAGAAAAGATTTTGTTTCTCTTTCCCCAGTGTAGGTTGATTTATTGAAAATACCAAAATGTCATACTCAGTTCGGCAAACATAACGCCACCGCGATGTAGAATATTAATGGGCGATACTAACGCCATCTAGTTTCACAATTTTGTACCAACAAATTCTACACCCAAAGTAACATACTTCAAGTAGAACAGTTTTTTAAATACACACATAAAACAATTTCATAAGCTCGATAACACGTAGAGTGTAGGTAAAATTATTTTGAACATAAAGCTGATTACAGAATAACAGTTTTGAGGCGGTCACACACAATGCTCTACACCAGCCGGACTCAAAGTGTGCTCCGCGAAGCCCTATAGTTCCGCAGTCTCTGTAGAGGCTCCACGAGAATACTGGTAGAACCTAATGAGTAAAAAAAAAAAATCTTCTAGCTACTCAGAAATGTTTCAAGACGATAATAATATTGGAAGAATTTGGCCAATATCTCACGTAATGAGCGCTTCTTTTGAGACATTTTTCCGAAGCACAGAGTACAAAAAAATAATTTTTGTTTGCTTTAGGGCTCCGTCAAATATTTCACTATCCAAAAGGGCTCCGTCACCAAAAAAGTTGAAGAACCGCTGCTCTACACTAACAATAGTGACAAGAAACGAGTGGAAATTGTAACCAAAGATAAGAAAAATAATTAAGGATAGATTAGGCACCGCGAATGCGTGAAATTATCATATTATGCTCCCGCAGATGACGAAGTGATGAATGATTCATTTTAGGTATGCTCACTAGACAGTGTGACTCATGCATTATGGATACTGTTTATGTTTGCTTGGATAGACGATGTTTTGAACAAAACTGCGATGTTCACACGTTATTTGGTGAAACACGTGAAAATAGGTAACAAACATTTTCGTATCGTTGCATTTTACTCGCTATTATACATTTGTGGATGAATTGCCATCGAAAATCAAACCAATATTTAAAGAAAAAAAAAACAGAATCACTACATAGTATAAAACAAAATCGCTTCCGCTGTCCCCATGTATGATTATATCTTTAAAACTACGCAACGGATTTTGATGCGGTTTTTTTAAATAGATAGAGTGATTCAAGAGGAAGGTTTATATGTAAAATACACCTGTGCGAAGCCAGGGCGGGTCGCTAGTAAATAATATACATCAGCGCACTATCAATAAACAAAACGGGATTGCGCACATCATAATCTCCGCAGTAGGTACGAGGTCGAAAATTAAACAAGTTCTAGATTACCTAGAGACTACACAATTAAATCGATTCGGATTAGATCAGATTGAAAAGACTTCAATCGAGTAATTCCATAATTAAGGAATACTGCTCACCAGTTTCATCAGTAATCAACTAATCATCCTAAACATAAATAAGGACTGTGGAAAAAATAAAAAAACATTCATCGCCATGTGTACTTAATGTTGTGTAGTTGCAGTATCAATAGAATAATAGATTCTAATTAGCCGGCTTGTGGGATGAGAGTTTCTACTGACCACCACACTACCACACTATTACCGGGATTGTCCCGCCAATTCAGCCCACAACGGGGGGCGTCTCGATCTCTAGAATATTCTACCGATTTCTGACTCTATGAACTGCGTTGATTGCTGAAAGATTGGCCAATACTTAATGATGAATGAATTTGCTGTACAACTTATAAGTATAATACCTAATTAAAAATGATTATCTAAAACTATTTTTGTGTAACGTCAGGGTTAATGTTAATGCTTTTAATGTTACGAAATTCCTCCACAACTTATCAAAAAAATTTGAATATTTCGTATTTTTGGTCTCCACAACACGGGCCCTCGAGCCTAGTGTGGGACCGCTAGAAATAGTAATAAGGAATTGTTTTTCTTGCTTTCTTTTATTTTGTCTGCATGCGATACTTAAGATTCCTTTGTAATTTGTGTTTGTGGAAATAAACTGAAGCCAAAACCAATAATAATTATAATACCTTCCTAACTAGATTAAAACATCTCACACA
This sequence comes from Hypomecis atomaria, assembly GCA_964007245.1. Lineage (NCBI taxonomy): Eukaryota > Metazoa > Arthropoda > Insecta > Lepidoptera > Geometridae > Hypomecis > Hypomecis atomaria. The sequence goes on along the minus strand of OZ023296.1, from coordinate 8,348,838 downwards.
TCTCTTAATAACCTTAACGTTGACAGTATCCTAATCAACATGAATACGAGTATGTAAGAAGACCACTTGTAGATAAATGTCTATTCTATACATTTATATCCAGTAATATAGTCCTTACAAAGTATAAAATAAAGTCGCTATTTTTGTCGTCTGTTTGTCTGTATGCTTAAATCTTTAAAACTACGCAACGGATTTTGATGCGGTTTTTTTAATGGATAGAGTGATTCAAGAGGAAGGTTTATATGTATAATACACCTGTGCGAAGCCGGGGCGGGTCGTCTAGTAAATTATAAAAAGAAGCGTAGGAAGTGATGATGGTAGGTTTACAGTTTTTTTTTGAAAAGACATATTTATATGTACAGTAGGTACATGACTATTGTGACTACAATGATGTTGTCTAATGATGTTCAAAGTATAAATGGAATAAATACTATGTAATTGATATCACGCATTACAATGCAACTCCGTGATTTCACATTTCATTCAAATATGGCTGGCACACATCCCATATTGTCCCAAATACGCCCAAGATAGACTAGCTCGTGTAGCTCATGTTACATACGATAAAATTACTGTCAACAGCGAAATATTTATTGGAATATTTGTTTACTCCAAAGACGTTCGACTGCAGGTCAATGTACGAGCCTGTACGAACAATCTCAACCGTAGTAGGTAAAGTTAATAAAATTCTGTGAATAATGCGTACTTACAACTATGTAGCGAATGCAACAAAGTAGATATTTCTACTCTACTGGCCATTGTGTAAACGAACTAAAAACTATTAAACGTCTTAGTACGCGAACAATGCTTGTTTATGAGCAAACATTCATTTTTCATTTGGGATCTTCTCCTCCTGTTATACATAGGAGTCAGGAAACCAGCTTCGAGGCGAACCTCCTTACTGGGGCTGGACGCTACACCACACTGGGTGTAGGGCATTGTAAAGGGAGGGCGCGAGTACCCAATCCCGACCGCGAGGTCGGGCGGCATCTCTCAGCGCCCTCTCCCCGCCATTCTGGCAGACTATCGTCGGCCGTCTTGGCTTTGTGGCTCTCGGATTCGGAGTCCTCACAACCTGCAACCGCCGGGTGCAGGCGGCATCTCCTCCTCTTTGAATTGGTGTCGACGTGACGCACGTCGATCCGGTGGCGTACCCGGTCAGGCGAACGCAGCTTCAGATGGTTGAACTCGGGAGTAAACTCGACCAAGTCCAACTGAAGCGCAGAGCAATGCTCTCTCAACCTGCCGGTCTTGTAGCGATGCGGAGTTGGGGAGTGGGATCGCTGGCCCGGCTCAAGCGCGCCGCCGCGCGAGCCAGGCACCACGTCTCTAACTGCCCCTTTGGTAGGCGGTCGTCGAGCAATGTGTCGACGACGATGGTCGAGCGGCGTCAAGCTCACGCGTAAGGCGGAGCGACGCCTACTCTGTAGGTCCCGTGATGTGCCTCTAGGCACAGGTATGCAGTGAAGCGGCGCCGGGGGAGAGGCTCGACCCCGGCCGCCGAGGCAGGCCCGCGTAGTGGCGGGGCCCGAGGGGGGCCGCGCGTCGCATAAGCGACAGCAGCGGCACCAAGGCTGGACGTCGCGACGCTGGGCGTCGCGAGATGAGGGTCAGGTGATGGGGCGCGATGCGCAGGAAAGTCAGGTGGTTGTCAGGTCCGGTAGTGTGCGCCCCGATCAAAGTCGAGGGGCGCGAGGTCTTGATGGTGGTAAGCGGCCCGCATACGCCCACTCGGTGAGGGGCACACGAGTTGGCGGAGCGGGTCGCGCCGCAGTCGCGTCGGGTCGACCCCGATGGTGGCTTCAGATGCGGCGCGTCTCGGTGGTGTCGCCTCGTCCGCGGGCCGGTGGGTTTCCCGCCCGACGGCGTGCACTCCGTCAGGACATGGAGCCATGCAGCCCTCGGTCGAGGCAAGGCAAGCGATGGCGCGCCGGTGCGCCGGGCGAGCGACCGCTCGAGCCCGGCGCTGGTTGTCTTGTCAGGTGTGGGTGGACGACGCGGAGCAAGCTCGACGCGTCGTTAAGTGGTGGCAGTGATGGAGGGACGCGATGCTCGTTCCGGGACAGGTCGCGCCCGGGCACAACAGCCGGCGGCGTAATCACGCCCCTCATAGGTTATTCCAGGGCGGCCGCGGCTAGGTCGACATTTGCGGGGCAAATGCCAGTTCAGCAGGCGGCCGCAAGCTGGCGCACGGTGCGCACGAATGCGCTCGGTGCATGGGTGCGGCAAGCCAGGGCGGCCCGCTCGACGTCGCTAGCAGACGGAGCGAGGTCGCGGTCGGCGGCGCGCACGTGGACGGCGTGTTTCTGTAGGCGCTCGATCGCTGCGGGGGGGGGGGGGACGGGGGGGGGACCCGCAAGGGCCCGCACCCCCGCCCGTGGTCGCGGTTTACAGAAAGACTGTAGCCTCAAGCGCGTGTTGGGAGCCCGAGCTCTCGACCAAGCACGGCGAGGCCAAAAAAAAGCAGCAAACATTTTGAATCAATCATCACCACATCAGCCAAAAAACGTCCGCAGCTTAATATACCCTGTATATTGCTTGCTATATCTTGCTTGTAAAAGGAGTGATTAAGACCATCATCATGAACAACTTTTACTATGGGCCAACCTGGATTTCAAGAAAAAAAATCAGCTGTTTCATACAAAATTGCTAGTCGTAATAGACAACATGTATTGAATAGCTGATTTTTTTCTCGAATTTTGGGTTAGCTTTTCATTATAAGATGTTCATAATAATAGCCTGTGTCACCTCTTTTCGACTTAGTACACCAGTTCTGGATAACCCTGTAGATTTCCTTTATAGATTTCCCATACGGGCAGGATGGAAGCGGCTTACATCCTGCACATCCCTGCGGTTTTCCTAAGCAGCGCTTATCACATTTTATACATATTTACTTAAATAATTATTTTTTGCAAAAAATAGCATGACCGACTTCAACCATGTACAAAATTTTCGAATATTTCGCACGGATCAATGTGACATTTTTAACATTATTGTTGATTTATCAAAAATGGCTCAGCCGATTTCGATAAATTTTAAATGGGACCAATTTCGAAGTACCTATGTTTGCTGTCCGTCTGTCTGTCTCCAAGCTGTATTTCATGAACCGCTATAGCTAGAAAGCTAAAATTTTCACAGATGATGTATTTCTGTTGCCGCTATAACAACAAATACTAAAAACATAATAAAATTAATAATTAAGGGGGGCTCCCATTCAACAAACCTGTTTTTTTAGCTGTTTTTCGCTCTATATTAATAATGGTAACAGGTAAATGCTTGAAATTTTCACAGAATATTCAGTTGTATATTCACTACAATAATAAATAATAAAATTAAAAAAAATAAATATTTAAGGGGGGCTCCCGAACAGTACGGAACCCTCCGTGCGCGAGTCCGACTCGTACTTGGCCGATTATTTTTTTTAAATGTGGTCGTTTTTCAGTAAACCGTCATATGAGACCTAATTTAAAATTCAAGGTACTAAGTGTGATAGCATTTTAGAATCTACAGAAATTGCGCCAACTTTTGTAATAACTTGCCTTTAGTATTTTCATACATTTTTTATACAGTGTGGCGGCTTTAACTTGGAACATCAAAAATATTATCTCTGTAAATCTGGCAAAACCATTATTTTTTTAAGAAAAACTATGCAACTTCCGGTTGTATTATTGTGACTGGTAGCATATTTATCTAGCTTTACAATTTAAACATAAAAATTAAATAATGTTGAAAACTCAAGGCACGGCTTGAACTGGAGTGTCGCAAGGTGGCATTTTGGTCACATTTCTAAAATTGACCATATCATATATCAAAAACCAAGAGAGTGGGGTTTCCAATATCTCCTGTTTTAGAGCCCATATATACAGGGTGTTCCAGCATTTCCGGCTTGACGTTGAGTTCAAGGACACCTGTATGTTCGCATAATGATAGGCCATTGAGCACACTAAAGTAAGTGAGTTCGTATAGGCCGGGTGGCTAGCCCTGGTGTTAGAGTTTTTAGGCCGCCTGAAGGCCTCTGACTTGGCTAAACGGTTAAAACAAACCGGGACTTACAATTTAATTGAACACACTTTGTGAAATAGACTAGAAGAAATTTCGAATCGTTTTTTTCCTATGACCTCAGAGTATAAAGACTTTACTACACGCAAAAAAAATACAGCAAACATTTTTACAATTCTAGCTTCCCAGTAATTTATGATTCACAACCACAAGGGCGGAAGTACACAGTCAGACAGACGGTTTCTGTTACCAACTGTTTCTGACCTACAATTAAACATTATTGACTCATCAATACAATGTAATTATGAAGTGATAATACATTGAATATGACCGGGAATGTTTGATTAGTATAATCTAATTAATAATGGAATAATTTACCCAACGTATGCATGTTGTGCGTCAACTTATCATCATACTAGCTGCCCGTCGCGGCATCGCCCGGGTACGATTGGCTAAAGAAGACATACCTACGAGTAGTAACGATGAGTAATAAGGATCTTTATTTAAAAAAAAAAAATATAGCTTATGTGCACCGGGGATAGTGTAGCTTTCCAACAGTGAAAGAATTTTTCAAATCGGTTCAGTAGTTTCGGAGCCTATTCGATGCAAACAAACAATAAAATCTTTTCTCTTTATAATATTGGTACAGGTAGCGGCACGTAAGGCTAGCGCTGACGGTAGTGTGGAGGGGATGACAGCATTGACTGCGCATGGTGACCGCCAAACTAAGCCCATGCGCAGCCATCCCCTCCATACTTTACTCAGCGCTACACTTATATGCCGCGACCTGTATAGATTACTTATGAAAAAAGAAAAATGACAAGTATGCAGCATACGGCCAATCACCAGCTTTTACAGCTAGATTTAATATGAAGAGTTCTTTTTGCGTGTGACAATTTAAAAATTGATTGACCGCAGGAATTGAACTTGTATAACTGACACTCGGGTTTTCTTAATTAAGCTAGGCTACACTGACGACCACGCCAATTTAGTTGGGATAAACCTAGTGCTAAGTAAGGTCTACAACTAAATTAGTTTCTTAGATATAGACTGTGGTATATGTCTGTCTCTTACATGCCATCTGCCTCGGTCCTGTGCCAATCGTGTCATATTCAAGAAATCAAAACGAAAGTCTGTTTTTGACCGACGAAACGGGGGAGGTACTCAATTCGACGCGTATTTATATTTTTTTATGTATAACCACGCATAACTTTTTACATAGTGGTCCGATTTCGATAATAATTTTTTATTGGAAAGAGAAGTTGGTCGCATTTAAATTTTATCGAAATCGGATAAGCCGTTTTTGATAAATCAACAATAATGTGAAAAATGCTACATTGATCCGTGCGAACTATTCGCGAATTCTGTACATGGTTGAAGTCGGTCCTGCCATTTTTTGTAGGAGACGCAGATCTATTAATTTTCACTTCCCCGCTGTTCGCATTGTAGTAGGTACAGATGGGCAGATTGCGTCATGTTGTCTTTTTACCGCGATTTATAACAACATCTATTATTTTACAATAACTTGACTATGACGACTTGATTAACCACTAATGAATACTCGAACACAACATGTAAAAACTGTGCATTTCGACCTCGTTAGAGAAAACAAAGAAAGTCATTATTCTGACTCAGGGCCAGATGTGCTCTTTTTATTTTATTGAATAACAACACAGTATTAATTGTTACTAGAAACATTTTATACAAACAAAGAACAATGGCAATATTTTTTTCCTGGAAGTAGAAGCTTGATAGGTACTCTTAAATATTTAGGTGGCCCGTAATATGAGGAGTAATATAAATACGCAATATGAGCGTCGTTACCTAACCATGGGGTATAAGCACAGATCAGGGAACAATTAGAATGGCTGAACGTATGCCCAAATGTATATGACCGAGTTAGAGCAGGTGCGAGCATTGAAAATCTATACTTGTGAAAATGGAAGAGCAAAGCATGCGATCCTCTGCAAACATTAGACATAATTCTGACGTTTTAAAAATGGGTCCCGATCTTACATAATCCTAATCGAGCAGATGCAAGGTGGTGGTTTGCAAAGAGCACAAAGAAGGATGCAGCAAATGGACCTGTCGTTTTTTATTTTTTTTTGCAAGTAGGTAAAAAACAAAACATCATTTATAATAATATGTGCTTCAAAAATTTAGTTATTTTTTGCTGTTTTAATATCACTAATTAAAATTAATATTAGACCACCAGAAAAATTACAATGATTTTTTATTGTTTTTACATTATAGATTACATACATAAGAAGTGGCGGTATGAGCTTAAAGGCTTTAGCCTGTCCAAAAATGGGCACATTATTTAAAAAAATCACTATTTTATTAATGTTGCTGTCAAAAAAAAAGGAAATGTCAAATTCTGTCGATCAGATGATGTATTCAGTATTGCCAGATTTCGTTTTCGGTATTCCCACTTAGCAATTTTTTGGAGGGGTTGATATAATTATTTTCTTTTTCAACAGTTGGTACATGCTCCTTCCTTAACTCGTTTTAAGTGTTTCAACTAGTAATTTTACGAACTGAGGTGTCTTTTTACATATTTTATAGAAACATACATTTTTGTATACTAAAAGATTATCAAAAAGAAAGAATACTTATATTTTTAGGTTTCACTCACTTTACTACTAACAAAAAGCTGCAGTTGAAATTATCCGAGATATTCCTGATTATGAATTATGAATTTCTGCAAAAAAGATTCCGATTGCGGCTCCGGCAGCACGTGCTACCGAGCCTCAGCTGCGAGTGTTGTTCACCTGTTTAGACAAGTCCGACGTGCTGCCTGTCGCAGCACGTGTAGCCAACCTCGGAATCACTCTCGACTGCGGAAGAAGGCAGTGGCTGCATTTCAGATGTGTGTTACCTGCAATCGCGACCTGCATCCGCAGGCTGCGGCCGAAGTTCGAATAGCAGCAAGTTGTGGTTCTTATACTATTGCTAATGAAGTGAATGAATACCGAAATTCATTATCATTCATTTTTTCGTAGTACCAGTCGTCGTAGTTACCATTTAGCGCTTCTGGCGCGTTTTTGACGTGCTGATAGCGAATTTTTGCCAAAAGGAGTTGTCAGCACTGCTATGGTCTATAATTCTATAAATCAAAGTAGGTACCTATAGCTTGAAAATTGTTTTCGGTTTTTCTTATTTTAACTTCATTTTAAACAAACTTGTACATATCAGAACAGTTTTAGAAGCGTCATAAATTACTCTGGTGAAGATAACATTTTTATAAATGAGCTTGGGAGAAACTGAGTGTATTCGTACACAACAGGTATTCGTATGTATGAGCTGTCGACATCCTTCTTTTCATAGGTGTATAATGTACATATATGCTCAACAATATGAATGACTTTTGTATGACACTAATTTCAAGATCGTAAAAAAAACTCACTTGTTCATCAAACAAAAAGTTCATCGACTCACAACAAAATGTGTGGAATGCAAAGACAGTTCCAAAAAGGTAGAGGTTTCCCTTTTTGGAAATGGGTGTTTTTTGAAACTCTTTGGTGGAATGGGTTATTTTTCGCTAGTTTAGGGTTGGCCCCATAGTAAGAGTTCGTCATAATGATGATTACAATGATAATATAATGTGTCCGTCGTTTAGAAAAACGCTCTGTTTCCTTTATTCAGTTACTAAGCACGATAATATTCTTGATGATTAAACGAACGTAGTGACGTTCTATCAAAATTATCCGAAGCATCTCGTATGAAAAGATAAGTATCCTGAAAATGAATATTATTTACACATGTAGTATCGCTAATTGGCTACCGTTCTTCCACTATTGTTGAGAGTAAGTAAAATTAAATGGAATATGTATGGTCACCCCACGTCCACCATCCTGCCTTCCCTGCCGTGTTCGTCATTTAGTTCGGAGTATAGTATTCATTTTGTGATATTGCCGAAGATTTGTTGGGGCAACATGGCTAGGCCTATGAGGGAAGGGCGGGCGATTGATACTTATCTTTTCATACGAGATGCTTCGGATAATTTTGATAGAACGTCACTACGTTCGTTTAATCATCAATTATCCTCGCATCTCGTATTTCAAGATAAGTATCCTGAAAATGAATATTATTTACACATGTAGAGGTTGAGAGTTATTTTCGGTAATATCACCGTAGTCATCGTTAGTAGGTATGAAGAGACAGACTGTTTCATAGTACATTCTGCCCACTGTTTATTGTACGGCTGTAGCTGCCGCTCGGGTTTCATTCTTAGTTATAAGAATCTATAATTAGTAGGAAGTCGCATAATGTTTTGATTTACCTATACTAGGTATAGGTATCTTAGCATTTTTTTAAATTCTAATGCTTAGGTTTAGTTTAGGTGTATTTAGTTAATCACGACCAAATACTGCTCTGGCTGGTGTAGTTTGTTCGTTATTCGAAATGGTTGTACTATAGTACAAACGTGGCTGAGGAGCCACTCCCCCCTGCCGTCTTTCTTATGACATCAATGTTGACACCCAGTTGGTGGGCTTTAGCCGTCGAGGCGTGAGCCGTGAATGTATTGATATCGATACCTAGAGTCTTTTAAGTGTCAATTTGACCCAACGGCTAATAGTTTGGGTGGTTACTATATTGTGTTGCGGGGTTTCTTGAAATCAATGAAAGGTTTGTTGAATTTTGCGAAGAGTAGCTGTTCGATTTATGTATGTATAGTATTAGAGTTGGAGCTGGGCATACTTGAGGATTTTGTATGCGGAGGCTGGTAGGCTGGTTAACGCCTAGTTTTGACGTTTTAGCTAGTTCTGGTATCTTAATGTTAATTTGGGAAATATTGGAATCGACAATTAAATATCAATTTGGATTTTTTGTAGCGTCTGGACTTTATGAGCTGTTGCTAGATTTAGCAGTTTGCAGCATTTCTTTGTGACCCTATCTAAGGGCATTAATTCGTTAGTGTACTATGTCCCTAACAGATCCAGTACATTAGAAATGTCCCAGGTTATGTTATATTTGGGTAAAGGAGGTCGTGTCCTGGGGTCTTTTTATTCTGCCGTCTTTCAATATAGGGGGGCCTATTAGGAAGGATAGCGCTCCTCTGTGACTATTGCACACCGGATTGAAAAAACTTGGGTCAAGACAAGAAATACATTACTGTATATTACAGTGCTGGAGTTTCGAGTACATTGCGACTCTTTCATGAACAGAAGTCGCGCCATAGTCTTAAGCATACGTCGAACTGCTTAATCGGTGAGATTGTCGTGAATCTTGCCTTTGTTGGAATGCGAGTTGTCGACTTTTTCGTCAGGTTTGAACAGTATCAGATCAGAGATAAGAAGTTATCTGAATAGTGGGTACCAAGCGCAGGGTAGGCCACATCGGGACGACTACAGTGCGTTTAGCTTGGTCTGCTATCGTTTTCGGAGGGGTTTTAGAATTACTGAGAACGGAGTAAATGCGCAGAAGAACCATGTTGATCAGTCTAAATATCTCGATAGTCTAAAACAGTACTGTTTTAAACGCGTCAATTGTGAACGCAACTGCGTCTTATTGCCTTCTAACGAATAAGTAAATTTGGGGTGGCCCAAATTGGGTTATAGTATTTTCGAACGCACTGCCCCTCAGTTTCCGTTCAATGTCGGGATGGAGGCGTAGTGACGCCGTGTCTTCCTGAGTGTTTTCAGCTGATTTCACGGTCGATGCGCTGCGATAAGATTTCGTTTTTCGCACCATTGCCAGAATTATTTCGTTATTTTGGTTAAGTAGAGGAATTGGATTTAATGGCGGTTGAATTATCTATTCTTATTATCATGTATTTGGCAGCTCGGTTGATTTTTGGCAAATATTTTTAGCGTTTTAAACGCAGCTTTGGGTTCGGGCTGGTTAATGTGAAGTTTTCGTTCCTCGTTTGACCATGCCCGCTAGCTGGCTGTACCCCCCTACCCACCCCAATTTTGAGGCGTCAGGAAATAGCTTTATAATATGAAATTGTCATCCCTTATTCTTTTTACTGAATGAGGGATAGTTTACAGCCACCGCTTAAGGTCCGAGTGCAATGAATCAGGGATTTGCATCCTTTATCATAGTTATCATGGCCGTGTAAATTTGGGAATTTACAACGTTATAATTGTTTTGTATAGAGCCACCCGTAGGTACTCGGTGGCAGGGCAAGCTGATACCAGTAGACCGACAAGCTGTGCAAATTGTCTAGTTTTGCATGATTTTAGTTTTGTGAATGTTCGTATTTCTGGTGATATCCTATCTCGTTAAACGTATGTGTGTTGATTATATGGCCCAGATATTCTCTACACGTGATAGATCGCATCAGGGCGCTTTTACTGTAATTAGTTAAAAACCATAAGCTTAGAAGCAATTTTGTGGTAATTTCTGTGTTTATATGACTGAGATATCAGACATAAGTCATATACCTAAGTATATGCTGGATAAGTAGCTCGCTCGCTACTCGTAGTAGTTTTATGACTGGCTTCATTATTTTTGTAAAAACAAAGGGAGCTGTGTTCAAACCAAAAGGAAGTGCGTTAGTCACACAGTGAGTTATTGAAAGTAAATCATAGGTATTTTCTATATCGTTTATGGATTTTCAGAATAAAATAGGCGTCTTTGAGATCAAGGATTGCCGTAACCGAATTATTTGAGTTGAGTTTTACAACTACTATAAGTAGGTAAGTCTTCCAATTTAGAAGATTTCAAGTTTAGAATGAAACACGTCTTTCCGTTTGGATTTTTGCGAGAAGTATGCTAGGTACACATTGGTACATTGGTACAGCAGGGTTCGCATTCTGATATTGCTCCGATATCTATGAGATCAGATACGGCTTCTTTGAACTGTGATAGTTCTACATGGGTGTCGCTGGTGGGGCGGCTTGTGTTATAATGCTTGAAAATTTAATTTCATAGCCTGATATCCAGGACAGGATGTTTTTATAATTTGTGATTAGTTTGGTTGTAAAATAAGAATAGACGTCCTGCGTGTTTAACTTCGTCTATGTTCAGCGGTAGTCGCTGTTGGGTTTTGGCGGCTTGGATTGTCTGGCATGCTGACTCTGGTGAGAGGCATGCTGCCGACTATGTGTTGTCACCGGCCGGAGCCGCGGTTTCCTGTGATTATTTCAGCGCTCGACTTGGACAAGACTTTCGCTGATTTAAGTGCGTCGGGTAGGTTTTCACTGTACGGGAATTTTTCGACTTTTAATGCAAGTCTTACGCCTTTTTTGAGCAATGACGTGCTGAACATTCGTCTGGTTGTAGAACCTGAATGTTGAATATCGCACAAGATTTTGCAAGTATCCAAACTCGGTGTCTTTTAGTATGGCTTTTATTTCTGTATTCGACATAATGGGAGCATCTAAGAGAGTCCCATTAGATGCGAGTAAGTACCATTTTTGGAACTCTTTTTAGCCTTGTTGCTGAGGCCGGCAGATGCAATGTGTTGTGATCGGCTAGCCCGTTCTTTGTGGATCTCGGGTCCATGAAAAATTTGGTTTATGGGGTCGTCCCCGATAATGACAATGACAAAGGCCCCGGTAGGTCTACAATAAATAATTTATTGCGATTCCTACTATAATTAGGTAATGTTTTTTAGACTATCACGGTCGAGCCGTGATGATATTTTATATACGGTGGAAAGACCCAAAGGCAGATCCGATCGTGTTATTCTCGGAATGTGTTGAGACAGTCCAGAGAGCAGCTCGGGTGCATTCTTTTACAGGAGATATTTTGAACAATTGCGGTGAGGTGGCCCATAGGCCCGCTCGAAATGCATTTGTTTACATTGTTGCGGCACTTTGTATGTTGTCTACTACAGTTAGACTGCTGAAATGCGGTGAGACAGTCCAAAGATCAGCTCGAGTGCATTTTTGTACAAAAAATAAATAAATAATAGGTGCTCCCGTGGGCGAATAAAAGTGCAGCGAGGCAGTCCAAAGATCAGCTCGAATGCATTAAGTTTAAAATAGGTAGGTACTACCGCGGGCGATTAAAAATGCGGTGAAGCAGTCCAAAGATCAGCTCGAGTGCATTAAGTTTAAAATAGGTAGGTACTACCGCGGGCGATTGAAAATGCGGTGAAGCAGTCCAAAGATCAGCTTGAGTGCATCTTTTTTGTACAAAAGGTTCAACATGGGTAGTTACTACCGCGGGCGATTGAAAAAAGCGGTGAGGCAGTCCAAAGATCAGCTCGAGTGCATTTTGTTGTACAGAAGGTTTAAGATAGGTAGGTACTTCCGCGGGCGATTGAAAAAAGCGGCGAGGCAGTCCAAAGATCAGCTCGAGTGCATTTTGTTGTACAGAAGGTTTAAGATAGGTAGGTACTTCCGCGGGCGATTGAAAAAAGCGGCGAGGCAGTCCAAAGATCAGCTCGAGTGCATTTTGTTGTACAGAAGGTTCAAAATGGGTAGGTAGTACCGCAGGCGATTAAAATGCGATGAGGCAGTCCAAAGATCAGCTCGAGTGCATTTTGTTGTACAGAAGGTTCGAAATAGGTAGGTAGTACCGCAGGCGATTAAAAATGCGATGAGGCAGTCCAAAGATCAGCTCGAGTGCATTTTTTTTTTGTACAGAAGGTTTAAAATGGGTAGGTGGTACTACCGCAGGCGAGTAAAAATGCGGTGAGGCAGTCCAAAGATCAGCTCGATTGCATTTTGTTGTACAGAAGGTTTAAAAAAGGGTAGGTGGTACTACCGCAGGCGAGTAAAAATGCGGTGAGGCAGTCCAAAGATCAGCTCGATTGCATTTTGTTGCCCTGATGTTCAAATCAGGATAGTTTAAGTATCGTTAAGAGTTGATTGAGACAAGTAAGTCTAATTAAGTAAGTACATGCATACCTTCGTAGTTACTTTGGTTGTCCGTTCCGCTCGAGGATCACTTCGCTTACGCGCACATTTTAACTTTTTAAGTTTTTTGATTTGGTCACTTATGTGGTCTAAATGTTTCGTATATGTACGTTTTGATATAATAAGTTTAGTGTGGGGTATATAGTGTGAACGGCTCGCGCACTAAACTGCGAATGACGAACACGGCAGGGAAGGCAGGATGGTGGACGTGGGGTGACCATACATATTCCATTTAATTTTACTTACTCTCAACAATAGTGGAAGAACGGTAGCCAATTAGCGATACTACATGTGTAAATAATATTCATTTTCAGGATACTTATCTTGAAATACGAGATGCGAGGATAATAGAACATTTTGTCGTCTTTCGAATGCGGACAGTCTGTGGTCTATACATACTACCTTAACAAACAGCCCTAACAAGTGTTCAAGTCGTAAACAATGACATCATGAAGTTAGGGGGGAGGAAAGGTGAATTCCCGGTACGCCGCCGTAGGTACTAAGCCACTTAATATTCTTATGAATTGAGATTATCGAGTTCACCAAGCTTTGGTCATGGTGTTTGATGAACTACGAAATTAATACAATTACACATTACTTCGAGTACGACTTGCCTAGACTTAGCTATCAACAGGCAACCTTATGCCGCCTGAAGGCCTCTGACATGGTTAAACGGTTAAAACAACCGGGACCTACAATTTAACGTGTCATCCCGAGCCACGGTAGCGCTTAGTTGTAAATGCCACCCGCGGTCACCCATCCGAAGAGTGACCGTGACGAACACCTAGTCAACTACGCTATGTAGTACGGGTCCTTAACTTAAAATACGGTCCCATCCTGAAGAAAGCATGAAACTTGGCATGAATGTAGCTGTCATATATGTGCTTCAATGTAGATATGGAAGCACGTCAAGAAATAATGTTTACCCCCCTCCCCCCCCCCCCCCTTTTTATCTCCCTGATTCCGGTTTTTCGAATTTTCTACGAAAACGATAAGACTGAGGAGTTTACTCTTCAGAGAACAAATCATCGTCAATAAATTACCTACAAGACGATACTACATTATATAATGGTAAGATTAATATATTTCTGTTTACAGCCACCAACGTATTATGAAATTGTAAAAACAGGCAAACTTTTTTTTTCTTGCTCCATTTATAGGAAAGCGACAAGAGTGGTGATAAAATAGACTTAAGAAGTAATATACCTTATACATTGAGCTAAAAAATGACACCTATTTCATAGTCGTAGAGACATTACTTCCAGAGTTACAGCTTGCCGCGTCTGACTCAAGTACTCATTTTTTACCTTTTTACAATACCACCTTTCCGATAATGTTGTTTTGCTTAGATTTAAAGCCAAGGGTTTCAAGAAATTTATTAAAAATACAGTAAAATACAGTGAAAATTATATATATCATTTATTTCAATGCATATCACAGGAATCTCCCCCACATTTACAGAGACCAGTACAGGGAAGGCTCGACTTCCTACAAATGCATCGTCCTTTAATGCAGCTGCGGCATGAACACTTCGTCCTTTATTCCTTCCTTTACAAATGCGGACGTTTCTTTGGTTGTACTCCAACATGGAATCCAAATACAGTCTTCTTTCATCCAGCCCCAGTTCTCAAAGTTCGGATATTCAGGATTTGGTATCAGACTTTGACCCCAGATCAATCCTGCTTGTAAATAAGCTCGTTTTGTATGCTGTTCAAGAGCACCAAGTGTTGGTGGCAGCCTGTCCATTGCCCGTCCCTTGATGAACAACTCTTTTCTAGCTTGGTTAATGTCTTCTACATCGCTAGTTTTGTCGTAAGTCAGAATGACATATCTTGCCAAAGCATCCAATTGATGGCTTTCAATTTCATTTTGAGGTCGTGACATGGTTTCAAATACTTTGGTAACTTCAGGGAAGGAATTCCAAGTTTTCCAAAAGGATTTTTTTCCCTTTCCACAAAATCCAGATACTGTATCACACCCTGTAAATGCGTGAAAGAATAACATGCCACTGCATTTTTCTGGGCCGAGTTTATTCACAAGTTGGTGAATATCAATACTACGTAAGCTTTCCCTGTTCCGAATGATATCCAACATTTGTTCAAACCCATTTCTTTTAGGCCGCTGTATAAGGCAATAGCTACAACAACCACATCTGTGTCAACCGTTCTAATCAATATTTCTGTGTGGCCAAGCTGCACGGCGTGCGAAACATGAAGGAAGAGTCTGGTATCAGCTTCTTCTTGTTTTGACTTAAGGGAGGACAAATCTACGGTGGCATCGTTACACAAAACTTGTTCCCCTTTGGTTGCAACAATCGTTTTTGCATGTTGGACCTGCTGGAGACCATCAGCCAGGAAGTTGAAAAGCTCTACTTTGTTCTGTGACGAACGAAGAAATTGTTGCCAATTTTTTGGAAGTTTACCTGCTGGTGTAACTTTTTGACAAAATCCTGTGCCCCTCTTCTCCCTTGTATGATTCTTGAGACTGTCTTCATGATATACATCAAAAACGACATCAACTCGACTCGTCGCTTGTCGTTGGGTCGGGCAGGCAAGGCTACACCCCGCTCCTCCGCCCCGCGCCCCTATTGTCGCCATAGCTCTGCTGATACCTATCACGCGGTAGCGCGCAGCTATATTTTTAATAAAACTTCAAAGTTACATGTACATTATTTTGTAAACTATAAGTTCTATGAACATACGTCCAAAGACAATATTGTAGAGAATTTAATAAAGAACAAATTGTTCTTTGACAGTTTTATGATAGCTGTACCCGTTTTCATAGAAAGTAAGAAAAACCACGATTTAGCACATACGAAGGGGGGGAAAGGGGGGAAAAAACAATTTTTCGACATGCTTCCATATCTATATTGAAGCACATATATGACAACTACATTCATGCCAAGTTTCATGTTTTCTTCACGATGGGACCATAAAACTGATTTTTGTTAGGACAAGGAGCCGTACTAATGAGCGCTAAACAAACAAACTACTATTTGAACGACACACAGGCAAACTACTATTTTCAAATATGTAGGTAGGCAGAAGGCAGATGAGTCTCACCATTGATGTAGATTGTAGGTAGATACCTTATTTTTCACTACGGGAAAATCTTCTAAAGATGCCCGACTGCTTTGGGGTGCAGTCAGGTTATGGGATTGTACCCACTGAAACCCCCTCGGTGGCCAGCCTTTGTGCCCTCTTGGGAGCTCCGGGATCTCCAAGGGAACGCACCGGTACTCCCAGCACTTAGTACGACTACTCGAGCCTAACTAGGCTTGTGCGGTCCTCTATATACGACTACGTTGGCACAAACGCTGCCGTCCTCCCCGGGCCCGTTTAAGTGGATGGCCAGGGCCCCATCTCTGGCCATTCACGAGCCCAGAGGTCCCATTTTAATAGGCTCTTACTACTTACAGGCAGGGGATACCGATGCCGTTTTCTATTGCCCCGGGATCAGGGTAAGTAGGTAGACTACTTCTATAAGACTCAAACAGAACTGGAAAGGATGGCAAGGAGTTTTAGCCCAAAAAAGCGTGGACATACGTTGAAAGATGTGAAATTTGACTAACGAGATGACTCAGTAAATGAGTTCTACTACTAAAATAAAACAGTGGAATTGCCAGCATTGGAGCGACGAAACTGTAACATAATATCCTTATCCCAGAATTCCCAGAATAAATATCTATTACACTATGGAAACTAACGTGGTTTTCGTACATTTTAATTAAGTAAAACACAGGTGTTACTCACGTTTGATTTTTAGTAGGATACTACTATAGTTTCGATCGCATTTGGCGATCTTTCTCAAGGTCGGAGTACTAGCTCGCGGGCTCGTCTCGCATAGCACTGTATAGTTGTGCATAGTAGTATCCTACTAAAAATCAAACGTGAGTAACACCTGTGTTTTACTTAATTAAAACATCTATTACTTCAATAAATGCATTAGTCCCCAACACAACAGCTGCATTACCTATGTATTATGTACTTGGGACACATAACCTACGTACCGTATAACCCGTGGTGGTTTAGGAGAACGCTCGCCATCCAAGTCTTAGGAGTGGGTTCAAACCTGCTATGTTCCCGTACTAAGAATTAATTATAAAGATTTTATTACTATATACCCGTATATATCACTGGCTTTTCAGTGAAGGAAAACACCATGAAGAAACTGCATACGTCCGTAAAAGAAAATCAATGGCATGTGTGAAACCACCAACCTGCACTGAGGCAGTGTGGTGGATGGTTGGATACAGTCCAATCGCCCTTGGGTAGGCCTATGTTCAGCACCGGACTACTAATACGTTCCACAATAACTGCATTAGTTCCCCTACACAGTTGCAGTATGTACTAGGCAAACATAACATGACCACAGCATTGCCGGAGCGATTTGTTAAATTCGTCAGACCAAGCGGCGAGAGGGGCAATTTGCCTAACAAGAAACTTCCTTTACACGCACAGCTTTGTTAAGAGATCGACAACAGGATTTTGATTGCGAGGTGACCGGTGACCTTTTGTTCAGATTTGTGCTTCATCCATTTGCCGTAGAAAGTCCACAGCTGGACATAGGCCTCCCCTATGGATTTCCAATAAGGCCGGTTGGAAGCGGCCTGCGTCCAGCGCGTACCTGCGATCTTTATTATATCGTCAGTCCACCTAGGCGGTGGACGTCCTACGCTGCGCTTGCTGGTCCGTGGCCATCCGATGGGGCCGTAAAGTTTTACGGACCACGGACTCCGTGGTCTCCATTCGAGAACTCCATCGGATATCCGTTCTTCGAACTATGTGCCCTGCCCACTGCCACTTTAATTTGCTAATCTAATATTTTATTAGATTAGATAGATTACAATTTTTTGACAAATTAAAGTAGCAGTACCATTAGGATTTACTTAGACAACTCTTAGTATCACCGCACACCATAGAGCCATAACAAAATCGGCAAAGTACGAGTTGGACTTGAACGCATGAAGGGTTCCGTACCGTATGGGAGCCCCTCGGCGAAAAAATCACGTTTGTTGTATCGAATCCATACAATTAAAGCTTGATTAGATAGATAAGATATGTATGAAAACAATGACTTTGTTGTGTTGATAAAAGAAGTCTTTGTACTGCCATTTAACATAGACTCCATGTTTTTAAATATTTATATTATTCTGTTTTTAGCAGATAATATGTGTTGTTATAGCGGCAATCGAAATACATCATTTGTGAAAATTTGGGTCCAGACTCGTGGTTACACCGCTTTGTTACACCAGTGTGACTACGAGTAAACTTTTTTACTCGTGGTTACACCGAGTGGTGTAACCACAAGTAAACTAATAAAACGTAGGACTCGTGGTAACACTTCTAGTGTGGGGAAATAAAACAAATCTGTACTATACATAAGATGACCTTATAAACCCAGAGACTAAATATATATTGCTCAGAATATATACTAGTACCATACTATATTCTTTACTACGTGTTTAACTAAATTCTAAGAATTTCCGATCCCTACTCAGCAATAAAAAAATTATGTCATTTTTTAAGTAACAAAAATAATAATTGTTGGTCTTTTAAGAAACAAAAATAAAACAATTATGAAATATTGCGAAATATGAATAACCCGTATCCACCTGTGCGCCGGCCATTTTCGTCATTATTATAAATTCTATAGAAAAGTAACTATAACATAACATCTTGACCTTGAAAAGATTTTCAACTATCAGGCACATCACTACCTACCTAATATATTGTTTAGTCAAGCGCGATCCTTTTAGAGTAGTGTAACCACGAGTAAAAAAGTTTACTCGTAGTCACACTGGTGTAACAAAGCGGTGTAACCACGAGTCTGTACCCGAAAATTTCAACTCTCTAGCTATTACGGATCATGAGATACAGCCTGGTGACAGACAGACAGACGGACAGACGGACGGACAACGGAGTCTTAGTAACATGGTCCCGTTTTTACCCTTTGGGTACGGAACCCTAAAAAGCGGAAACCAGCCACAAAACGCCGCTTGCAGTACGATTCTAGGCCGAAACATACAAGTCGGCGGATGTGAAGTTTACCTATACATCTGTTTCTGTCTATCTGTGTGTTTTTGACTGGACTACGAAAACGAATAGCGATCCCTGTGTGTTAGACTATTGACCATAGTTGATGGGAAATTAAGAAATTAACATCGGGTACCTTATTTTTTAAATATTTATTGTAAACATCAGACTGACCGAACTAGGGAGTCACTGCAAGCCTAGATGTATACTTTAAAATAACCCGATTTCTGAGCTACAACTACTACCTATTAGCATTAACTGAGTGAACACGCATTGTAACGTATGAGCATCAT
Organism: Hypomecis atomaria; assembly: GCA_964007245.1. NCBI lineage: Eukaryota > Metazoa > Arthropoda > Insecta > Lepidoptera > Geometridae > Hypomecis > Hypomecis atomaria. The sequence goes on along the minus strand of OZ023296.1, from coordinate 8,329,698 downwards.
ACGTATGTATGTACATTGTACGTATTGTTGTAAATATTATGAGTTTCCTAGCGACATTGTAGCAGCTGATAATGCAGATAACGAAGTGTGTCTGACAATAGGTAACCTATTATGTTATCATTAAATTGACTAGGCCTAGGTAGGTAGTTTCGAGATTTTACTACGGTAATAATAACTTAGAATCACAAATCAAAAAATTGTCGTTGAGTCGTATGTATATATACGTGTTTATTTCCATTTATACCTATAGTTTGCAATAATTTTGTCTTTTTGCTTTCTTTGTCTTGGTTTCATCAATCAATCACGAGAAAAACATGGAGAGTAGTTTAAATGGCAGGACAAAGACTTCAATTTTATCAACACAACAAAGTCATCGTTTTCATACATATCTTATCTAATCAAGCTTTAGTAAAAATAGCTGGATTATGTAGATGTTTCTGATTCATAATCATTACCTATACTTAAATTACCTAATCATGAGAGTATAAGAAAAGGAAAATTCAAACAACCTGACATCATAATTTGACCTAAATAGCAACAGGTGTAACATCAACGCAAATAAATTACACTCATATAAATCATCAATATTTCCATGGAAATACAAAATACCTACACCCTACCCACAGCTTCTAATAGGATACATTTTACCTTACCTGCCATATTAAAACATACCTAATCGAGGTTCCACATTACTGTTACTAAAACCTTTTGCATATTATGCAATTCATATTGTCGCCATGGATGTTGTGGTAAATTGTGAGTGCTATTGTCAGCTGCAAATATAATTTTAAAGTGTTGCTCTCTTTGTCTAATAGGCCGCAAATAAAAAAGACAGCTATATTTTTGAATAAATTTAGCTCAATAAGTCTTTCCAATCAACTAAACGTAACAGAAACATTACTGACTTTGACCTCTTTTGTCTGCTTAGATCATGGAATCTCCTTTGATCTGAAATTCCTTAGCCTCGTCAAACAGAACATCAGCATTGCTAAGGTCGGTGGGGTCGTTTGCTCGGAACACCGTGCTTGTGCCATCTTTCATCATTCTACATAGAAGTCTTACCTCTTTAGACTGCTTGGTAGCAAACATATAGTCTCCTTTGATCTGGAAGTCCTTAGCCTCTTCGAACAAAACATCGGCATTGCTAAGGTCGGTAGGGTCGTTTGCTCTGAACACCGTGCTTGTGCCATCGGGCTTCCATCGTTCCACGTAGAAGATCTTCTTCACTCCAGGCCCAGAAGACCAGATGAAAGTCTTGACGAAGCTCTGGATCATTTTAAAAGTCTTTCCACCGTCCAGGGTCAGGTACAGCTAGAAGAAGAAAAACTTTTGAGTACAAATTGTAAACCCTAGTTTCTAATTTATATTGTAGATATTTGATGCTTTGGGTCACTGAAAAATATGACGTCTTTACAATTTCGTTGTCGCGTCGTCGCTGCAATAATATTTGTGTTCTCAGAATCATTTTAAGAGTTTGGTTATTCAAAAAGAAAAATAACTCTTATGGGATCACTCGGTTGACCGTCTATCTGTATTTTTTTGTCTATAAAAGGTTATATTATTATAGAAGGATTTGAGTTCCACATACATACTCGCTGTCCGTATTAGAGAAATGGAATCAAAACGCTTTACGCACACTTCAGTCTACACAACCTTTTCCCAAATTCTATAGTCTTACCTATTTATTTTCATAATTTTATCACCGTACTATCCACAAGAAACTATCAAAAGTACTATGTATGCTATAATTGATCTGAACTACCTATACCTAACCATTCCAATTAATGTACCACGAAATAAATGCGTAGGTGCAATTCAAAGGTGAATCATCGACAAATGATATGCTCGCTCTAATCTGATAGAACCTGTTTGTAAAATTAAAATGATAGAAACAAGCAATACAGCACATCATCAGATTTGTCTACATGCAATTCAGCATTCTCGCTTAACAACATAATAATATCTAGACATCATCATCATTAGCCTGTATTGACCCACTGCTGCTTATAATACAAGATGTTAAAACTAGGTACATATGAAATACCTTCACATGATTGTAGGCACAAAAGATGCGAGAAAAAAGAACACCGAACTTGAACCTTGAATGCAAACACAATGGAATTGCAATTATTTTAATTATTCATATTATGTAGTAGGTACATACATATTTCCATCTTCATGCAATAACCATCATTCGCATCATATTCAGAGGTTTAAAATTGTACTACATACGTTATACTTAGGTACTTGCGGATATAATTTAGCAAGAAAGAAAATATGGAAATTAGTCCGGTTTTGGTTACCATAAGCATTTGATATTGAGCCAAGAATGTAATATTTACTAATACTCTAGTCTAGACAATAGTAGTTATTGGCCCTATCAGCGTAAACTTACTATTATTACATGTCTACTTAATTAAGAATGAAGAAATGCGAGCTAGCAAGGATATAGATTAATAATAAAATACTAAAATAAGATTAGCCTCTTTTTTATTGCAAGAATTGCCTTCACGCAAAGGTCATGTGAGAATCGTGAATGCACAATTTTTAAATACGTATACCTACCTATTTCATTTTATTTTAAGCAAGTAATGACCTTAATCGAAATGATCGTAGAGCTGCTATCTAAATTTATTAAAACCACTAAGATTTCCTTTGTCGGTAGTGCCACAGAACACACATAAAAACGAGGATAATATTCAAACTGACAAATCGAAGGCAGATATGCTGCGAACTACTGTCAACTTCACCAGGAAAGTTGCCACTAATATGCCGAATCAGTGAACACACGAATCGTTTCGCAGTAGCAAACTCATGTCAGCGGGCGGTGCCTTGAGAGGATTGGCAGCTCGTAGCAAATTTCACAGACGCCATTAAACTTGATTCGGTATATCCTATACTATCTAGATATCGACGCAACGAAAAAATGACTGATGTAGTGTAATTGCTAACTTTTCGATTATGAAAAGGCATGGCGGATTGAGACCAAATACTTATGCGATTGTATTGTTATAGGGATACAATCGTCAAGTGTTTGGGTTCTTAAGCGGCCTTATCGGGCAAACCACTTCAAATGTGTAAAGTGAAAGGTACCAAAGTGCTTCCCTAGTGCAGCCAACTTATTTTAGGTACTTGACACAAAGAATAAAATTACTATCGTATTTTTAACTGATTAGACTATAGAAACATAAAGTGCCCATATTTAGCCACCTCTCAATTAAATTGGTTTTGTCGTAAATTACGGCACTCCATCTAACGTAAGATCGGTAAGTTTTTTTTTTTATTTATAGTAAAGGGCATTAAACTAAAAGCCCCGGCTTTATTACTACTCGTATTCTATGTATATTTGTATGAGCTTACTCTAACTCGTAAACCTTAATATTTTGTTGCAGATATAAATTTAGTACGAGTGTGCAATCAAATTGGAGAATATTCTTCTAGTTTTCGAAAAAATCGAAAGCGACGTGGAATATTATTAATAACAATAAAGGTAATAAACCTCCAAATACTGACATTAAAGAAATTAGATATAATAATACAATTTTGACTGATCCATTTGACATTGTAGAAGCTTTCAATATTTCCTATATAAATCAAGTTAAGCCTCCTAGTAATATAACCAACTCCAGTAAACAAAAAAGGTTCAAAAATGTGAAATGGAATAAAGAAAACTCCATGTTCATGAAACCATCAACTCCAGAAGACATACTTAAGATTATTAATTCTTTAAAAAATACGCCTAGTACAGGTTATGACGAAATAACCACTAAAGTCTTAAAACATGTGGGTTACATCATTTCTCCTGTGTTAAGTCATATTAATAATCTATGTATTGAACATGGAATATTTCCTGATAATTTAAAGGTTAGTATAGTAAGGCCCCTTTTTAAAAAACAGAACAGAGAAATGATAGGTAATTATAGACCAGTAGCTTTGGTCCCTGTTTTCTCTAAAGTTCTTGAGAAATATATTCACTCTAGTCTATATAATTACTTGGACAAGTATGGAATTCTTGCTGACGAACAGCTAGGTTTTCGAAAAAAGAAATCCATAAACATAGCTATTTATAATTTAATTAAAACCATTTTAGCTGGCAGAGAAAAGAAATTCCCAGTATATGCTCTGTACATGGATCTTACTAAGGCGTTTGATTATGTTGACCACATTATTTTGATCAATAAACTAGAAGCATACGGAGTGAGAGGTAATGTGTTAAAGTTAATAGATTCATATCTGCGTAATAGATTACAGAAAACACAAATTACCAGGATCTGCCCGAAAACAAAAATACAACGCCAATATACGTCATCTGCTGGACTCGTAAAATATGGCGTCCCTCAAGGAAGCGTTTTGGGACCCTTGCTCTTCATAATTTACCTTAACGACCTGCCACAAGCGATTGATCATCCAATGGTATTGTATGCGGATGATAGTACGGCAATATTTGTAGGTGATAATAATAAACCGATTGAACTAGATATAAATTTAGGATTAACAAATATAGTGGAATGGTTGACAACTAATAATTTATTAATTAATTTTGACAAAACCAATATTATGACATTTAATAAATATAAAAAAATTACATCTAATATTAATTTTCAAGGCAATGACATTAAGGATATAACCGTTACTAAGTTTTTAGGTCTCCATTTGGACTCGAATTTAGATTGGAAAGTGCAAGCCGAATCGGTACGTGCAAAACTGAATAGTTATTCTTATGCCCTATACATGTTATCTAAGGTGGTAAATAAGCAGGCAGTTCTCACCTCTTATCATGCTTATGTGACATCTACTTTACGATACGGCATAATATTTTGGGGAAACTGTTCAGAACGAGAGAGTATTTTCAAAGCGCAGAAAAAATGCCTGAGGTCTGTCTGTCATTTGAACTCAACAGACTCGTGCAAGCCGCACTTCTTAGAACTGAAGATTTTGACCTATCCATGTCTATACATATATGAGATTGCATTATTTGTTAAGATGAATCTGCACATGTATAAGCATCTCAAAAGTATACGTAATAATAATAAAATATGTATGGTAGCGCATAGAACTGCATGTTTTGGTAAGGGTGTTTGTGGTATGGGTCCGATTATTTACAACCATCTACCAAAATCTATACTGGAATCAGAGTGTGTGCCTATTTTCAAACGAAAATTATTTAATTTGCTTGTGTCTAAAGCTTACTACGGAGTTCGTGAATTTTTAGATGATAAATTGTAGAATATTTGAAATTAATTTAATAATAATAAATTATATGATTGTTGTGTGTTTTAATAATTATTGTATGGTCATATTGGACTTAACTGTTGATTCAATATTTTTGTCGTTAGTTTTAAGATCTAAATGTAACACAGTTCTACAATAAATGTTCTTTGACTTTGACTTTGACTTTGAGTTTTACTATTCTATAACATACAAGATACTTGTACTGAGGAATTGTAAAGCCACAGAAGACCTTAGAACAGCTAACGGATTACATGATGCTTCTGCACTGTCATCAGCTTTGTCATCGACATCGCCATCATTTCATTCACCATCTATGCTACTGGAGCAGTTATGCCAGCGGACCAGAGCCACGCTCCTTTACTTTAGAGCTGGGCTGGCTCGGGTAGACGCTGGAGGGGGAAATGCACAAAACACCCCATGCGGGACGTCAGTGCAAGACTTATCGCCCCTACTTCAAATTAGAATTATTAGATAGGTACTTTACAGAAAAAGAGTATTCAGTTACACATCAACTATTATGATTTATTGCATCTAAGCGTCTTTAATTATGTTTGGTGTCGGGGAAAACCAGTCGAACTAAAAAGACGAACAAGGAAAAATATCATTAAATTCTATTAAAAAATCTATTTTAGCAAGGCTTCAAGCGGATGTGGTTGGACTGTTGTGGAAGTTTCTGATTATTCGAATTTGAATTGTCGAATTTGGAAGTGAATTCTCGTAAAATGATGCGTGCAAACATAAGGCATATTAGAATCGCTCAATTTTTTATATTGGCCCTTAGGATGAGGCCAAACGAGTGTAATTTTGTGAGTCGTGAGTCGCAGAATTTCGGTTGCAGAAATAAATTTGCATTCATTCGAACAACTCATTTTGCGTCGCCGTGTGAATGAAACAGGACTTTTGTATGAAATCGAATGCAGAATGAAATTAAGTCGCAGAATTTCGGTCGCATAATTTCTGCTGCATTCGATTTCATACAAAAGTCCTGTTTAATTCACACGGCGGCAACCCAAAATGAGTTGTGTAATGTAAGACGTAAAGTAGGTATCTAATGAAGAACTCACCCGTCTGTTAGTGTCGACTTTATCCAAGATGACGTATTTGTCGGGGAACTCTTCGTCGAAGGCCAGCTCGCTGGGGTGGAAGCTGAGGTTCGAGCGGTGGATGGTCTGCCCATTGTCGCTGGTGTAGTACAGCTTCTGATTCGTTGAGTCCACGAACACGCACTGCCAAAGATATGATGTGTTTAGTAACTAGGTCCTCTTTATATTATAATTTTATTGGATTTGTTGCGACTTGCGACGTATCGAAGAGGTCAAGTGATATTCGGTATTATACGGTTTTCAGACCATCTAGGAACCCAAAATACGGCTTACCATTTTCATACATTTTTTAATGAAAATTTATCTCTTATACTTTTTACTAAAATACAGCTTTTTTGAGATTGACATACCTACGGCCACTCTAAAACTGACTTAGAACAACACTGAAGAGGTCAGGAACAGGTCACAGGTGTTTTGATTTTGACACTGGTCAGTAATATGACATCGTCAGGGCGGAGGGAATAACTTGGCTGTGATTGCCGCAGGATCGGAAAGATTGGTGTGAGTGATAAAGGAGAGACCTATGTCCAGCAGTAGATAGAGAAGGCTGAAATGATGATGTTGATTGGTAAATTTCATAAACGCATGTCGCTACAGGCACAAACGCTGACGCTAGAGAAATATGCCAAGTAGTTACTAGAGCTTGAGTAGGTACAATTGTTTCAATATGAAATATTTTTAGGGTTCCGTATTCAAAGGGTAAAAACGGTACCCTATTACCTAAGACTCCGCTGTCCGTCTGACCGCTTGTCCGTCTGTCTGTCTGTCACCAGGCTGTATCTCATGAACCGTTATAGGAAGAGTAGAAAGCTGAAATTTTCACAGATGATGTACTTATTTCATTAAATACACTTACTTACACACATACTTAAGAGAAAAGCTGAGCGCCAAGGAATTTGAGAAGTAGGTATTTGGCTAAACTATTGCTGTCGCGATGCGCCCAAGCCAGGGAGCTTCTATGTGTGGTGTGATGCAATTGTATTTGTGTGTGTGCTGCTTACCAACTCCGCCCGCGCCCTTCCCGCGCCCGCCCGCGCTCCTAGCTCAGGCGGACGGCTGGTGTATTCTTTTGAATTGTAGCAAAATATGGTAGTTACATAAGCTCCGGTTTTTTGGGATAGCGCATAGCAAACGAAAACCTTTATACTGAATATTTTTTATCGAATTAGAAAGCTACATTATTTTTTTACACATATAGGCGAAGTAGGTATATTGATTTTAATTTTCTTTCGAATAATATTTTTTGAAAAAACCTTATAAATAGCCAACTTTACACAATTGACCTCAATCCTAAAGCTGCGAAGAAAAATAGCTATTTAACTAATTGATTTCTGTAGGCGCTGCATAATACATACTGAAAATTCTACCAAATACCTAACTTAAGATATACCAAATAACTTTTTTTAAGGAAAACACGCACATAACTCTTCAACAGACAATAAACAAAGTGTAAAATCTTATTAAAAACAAGCTTTTATTTAAATTAAATAGTCCAAAAAGAAGAATCTAAACTTTAAAATTAATTCAACCTATAAATTTTCGAATATTACACAATTTTAGGGGTATAAAATCTTTCAAGTGATTTAGGTACGTAAAAAATAACAGATAGCTTCAATATCTGCTTCAAAATTGCGTTGCATGGTTTGACCCAAAATAATATATTATTTACATACATACATTGCAAGTTAAACATAAACTTGTAAAAACAAACTTGAGAATCGGCTCGGAAAAATCGAATATGTGAAGTAATTAGTACCTATTTTTAAGCCCTTGAATTACCTAACAGTTTTAAATTTTTCTAATTTTATAATAGTTGTTTCTACCTAATTGATGTTGAATTACTTAAGTTTTGTTTTATTTTTATTATTTTTTTTGAATTTTATGCATTGTGATTATTTGTGATACAATTGTAAATTTGACTTGCCTAGTGTAACGTTTGTAGTTATAAGGCCAATAAATATATCTTATCTTATCTTATCATACACGAATTGCAAATCCCCTTCTTTTTGTAGGTCAGTCAAAATGAAAGGTTTCTCAATTCATCATCATCATTTCTGTCACGTGACGTCTACTGGTGGATACACGATACCTCTTTACAAGGTCGTGTTTTACAAAGTGAAGGAGGTTTCAGAGGTGTACCTACCTATGACCTACACGTTCGTTATTATGAACAAAGTTTACTATGTTTACTATATTTTGTTACAAATTCATATTTGTTAATTTATTAATTATGCAATTTTTGTCATTTTAAGTTTTGATATTGTAGCATTGTTCAGATTTATATTGAATGATTATCGTTTTGTTTTTACAATTTAATATTTAATCATTTTTTATTTAAATATATAATTTAATTAATTTAACTACAGCGATTTTAAGTTATTGTAATTTTAAGATAATTATGCTTTGCTTTAGCTAAGCTGAAATTTTAAGGATATTATAATTATAACTAGAATTGTAATTGATTTGGATTGACTTGTATCTTGTATTTTGATACCAATAAAATTATATGAATATATGAATATGGGTCTAGCTGCGGATTTCGTGAACTAAAAATCAGCTGTTCCATACAAAACTGCAACTTGGACTCGAAAAAATGTATGACACGATTGGTTTTTTTCTCGAATTTCGGTTCGGCCACATATATTAAAAGTTGTTCATAATAATAGTCCGAATCACCTCCTTTCGGCTTAGTACACCAGTTCTGGATAACCCTGTATATCTGGACATATAAAACTTCTTGCCTTTTATTTTGTAACTATTCCCGTATATTCATTGCGCGAGTAGTCCAGTAGTATAAAAAATAATTAAGAATTCAATCAAACAGATGCAATGCTTACTGTTTGGAGAACTGCTTGTCATACTTAGGTTCTACTTTGAATAAGTTTAAAAAAGTTGAAACTATTAGCAAATTTTATATAAATATGTATTTAAAAATATGTATAATGTAGTATATCAGTCTCTGGCAGCCATATCACAAGCTTTGCTTAGTTTGGGGTCAGAGGCCGTGTGTAACATTTCCCCTAATATATATTTATTTATTTATATTAATGACTGCAAGTATTCAGAATTTATTCCATTACCAATTTTAATATAGATTTGCTAGTCTTTGAATAAAGCTTGATTTATTTATTAAAGCAGCAGTGGTTAGCACACACCATATAAATACAGGATAGAACATCCACAAATTACTACACACTTTTCAGCAAAACTCAGCGGATAGCCAAGTTAAAATGACAAAGGGCAAGGCACATAGTTCAATGAACGGATAGCCAATGGGGCTGTTTTCTCGAATGAATCTCACGTATAATTCGCGCCACACAAGTCAGCGGATGGAAAGTTAGGCGCAGAACGCTGCGCAATAGGCAAAATATAGGTATGTGCAGGAGCCAGAGAGACAAGACGCCGCACGGACACAACCGCCCGCCAACCTCATGTCTCCCGCGCGCACGCCCGTGCTTACGAGTACCACTACGCCACGCGGCGTCGGCATTGTGCGCACATGCGCAATAATTAGCGAATTACGGCAAAGTGTCATCTGCGTCTTACATCTCATCCGCCGACTTGTGTGGCGCTACCTATACTGGCAAGCACAGCATAGAACTTATTTATTTTATTAGATATAGATTTATTTATTTTGTTGTATTTGTAATGTGACTGATTATGTGTTTTTTAATTATTTAATGTTGTGTCTTTGATAATTTAATAATTTAATAGAACGTTTTTCGCTTAGGTAAGTGGACTAAGGATAATTATATTTATACGTTACAGTTATTACACGATCATTTTGAGAATTGGGCATTCATAGAATTATGCTTTCGTAGAATTGAGCATTCCCAGATTAGTTGGGCATTAAGAGAATTGGTTATTCTGCGCCTAACTCATTTACTCGTAGATGTCTGCGGATACAGCACGATATTCTGTATAATCGCTGCAACATAGCAACTAAACGCCTATATTCCATACATAAAATCTTTTCTTCAAAAGTAACAAACATACAACGGTCAAATCACAGGATTTGAAAAATAACTAATCTTTTTAATAAACATCGATATCGATGGACATCACTAGAGCATCGACAAAAATATCGACTATTACTACATCCCTAGTGCTTGTGTACGTATAGGTTTGAACCTCCCTCACCTCGACCCTACCCCCGCATCGTGCGATAGGGACAATTGCAGCTCAGAGCGATTTATACCTACAAAAAACATGGCGAGACAACGTTTCGTATTACGCTGTTTTCTTCTTCAAAAACAAGATCAATCAAGTGTTTTTTATGTCAAAATTTAAAAAAAACATGTGTTCATGATTCTGTCATTTTATATTTCGTTAGATATTATTTAGTCTCTTCTGGTAGGTCTCTAAAGACGTCAGTAATAATGGTGAATTTTTTGTGATTTTGAAGGGTCATATTTTGCCTGATAATTAATTTATCAAGAAAAAGAAAAGACAGGGTAGTCTAAACAGCTAAATTTAATTTTATGACAAAAAATTGAGGCTCTAAAAGTATTTTCCAGGAAGAAAACAGCGTAATACGTTTGTATGGAAAATTACAGACCATCCTTCCTCTTAAATCAGGAAAGTTGTATGGGAGCCCCCCTTAAATATTTTTTTATTTTTAGTATTTGTTGTTATAGCGGCAACAGAAATACATCATCTGTGAAAATTTCAGCTGCCTAGCTATCATGGTTCAGCCCGGTGACAGACGGACAGACAGACAGACAGACGGACATCGACGTCTTAGTAATAGGGTCCCGTTTTTACCCTTTGGGTGCGGAATTACGGAACCCTAAAAATGGCAAAGATAGGGCGAGTCAAAGTTCGGCCCATGACGCCACTATACCTATAATTATGGTAAGAATTTTACCGTTATGTAAGCGCAACGTCACGCGGAACTTTAACTGACTACATCTTCATAATTTTTTGTTAATTTGAGAAAAGAAAAAATACGTGTCTTATATTATATTTTTTAGTCGTCTCGCCTATTATTCTCGAATATTACTGTACTCATCATTAAAACCAAGTTATACTATGGGGCCGACCTCGAAATCGGGAAAAAATAGCTGTACCGTGAAAGTGTGAGACAGCTAATCTATTTGCGGGATTTCGAGGTTAGTCCTATAGTAGGTCAAAGTCGGTCATAATAAGTAGTATAAAGTAAGTTCGTATAGGCTAGGTTATAAGCTCCCGGGGCCTACAATTTAAAGTGTCATACGAGCTACGGTAGCGCTCAGTTGTAAATGTCACCCGCGGTCATCCATCCGAAGTCTGACCGTGCCGAACATTGCATAGCTTCGATGATCACTAACGAACACCTAGTAAAACTACGCTATGAGCGCTAATATAATAAGTAATAAAATTTACATCATTTAGAGAAATATCTATCTGCAATAACATTGGTTGGAAGTGGCTTGTATCCAAATATATTTAGCAACCTATAGGTTTGTTTCATAAATTAAAGTGCCAATTAATTTTCTTGGTCTTTTTGACTTTCGCAATTTCGAGGAACACTACAGAATTTTAAATACATACATACCAATACGAGTATTCCGTTAAGCCATTTCAGATGCCTTCAGGCGACCTAAAAATTCTGACACCAGGACTATCCACCCGGCCTATACAAATTTACTTACTAATACCAATATTGTTTGAAAAAGTGGAACAAAAAGTAAGCATACACATAAGTAGACTAAATACAGTATAGTAAGCAAGTTTCAGACAAAGATTAGCATGTAAATAGTCAGTTACAGTAATGACCTAGATGGAATTTAAAACAACACAAAAACATTTTTTAAATATTTGCAGACATTACATAGAAGTTTTTGTCATAAGAACAATACAATTTAGTGTTTTTATGCTACTGATGTAAACTGATTTGAGTTGTTTGACAACAGAATAAATATTATAGTGTTTAGTTCAGTGAACTTAGGTCTCTAACCAAAGGCTATTCCAGGGATGGATTTAGTAGTATATAATTCTACTATTTGTCCATACTATATACTGATAACCACGAGTCGCATCTGGACACGATTAGCACAGGACCTCCATTTTGGATGGCACAACTAGTTGTGCGAAGCAGTTGGTGCACGAGGGACTCCTCGACCGAGATGCATGGCACCGTAAGAGAGGTCTATACCCAGCATTGGGATAAAGAAGCTGCAATAAATGTGACTTAGAAAGAATCATGGTAAGATTTCATTTACCATTTATACCTTAAGTGAAGATGCAGAAAGAGGGAGTCCCACAAAAGGATTTGCTAAATCTCATTTACAAAACTGATATGATTTTATAATAAACAAATAGGTACCACCTTACCACAAAAGATTTAAACATGCTTTATACACTGTTTAACCACGCAATGTGTACTGTTAGACATTGTCTAAAAACTTGCGTGAGTAAAACTTTTGTGGTAAGACGGATAGTGACCACAAGAGGCATATATTTGACATCCATAGACAAAAAAAAACTGAGAACCTAATTCCAACCCTGGTCTTATGCTAGTATTGTGCTTTGAGTTATGAAGTCTAAATTTTTTGCCACATTTTTTTGATGTTTTTGTTAGGTCTTTTGTTAGGTGCTTTGCTAGTTTTGATGTACCTATTTTCTTATTTTTTTTCTCATTTTTCAATGTTAATGAATGAGTCTTTTGTGTGAAAATGCTATTTCAAAATGGTAATAATGTCTACTATTTTAGGTTGAAATTAATGTGAATTTCATGTATAACTACAAAGTTGATGCAATACCTATTATGAGTACGTAATTCCAGGAAGGTCACTGGTGAGAAAATACACTGGTATGCTGGTATACATATCTTACATTGGTACATATATGGCTATAATTCCGCCAATTTTTGCACTAGTTTTAAGTTTTCTTTCTTCTCCAGAATATGTATTTTTAGGGTTCCGTACCCAAAGGGAAAAACGGGACCCTATTACTAAGACTTCGATGTCCATCTGTCCATCTGTCTGTCTGTCTGTCACCGGGCTGTATCTCATGAACCATTATAGCTAGGCAGCTGAAATTTTCACAGATGATGTATTTCGGTTGCCGCTATAACAACAAATACTAAAAACAAAATAAAATAAATATTTAAGGGGGGCTCCCATACAACAAACCTGAATTTTTAGACGTTTTTCGCTCTATATTAATAATGGTACCTGGTAGATGCTTGAAATTTTCACAGAATATTTAGTTTTATATCCCCTTCAATAAAAAATAATAAAATTAAAATAAAATAAATATTTAAGGGGGCTCCCATACAGTACGGAACCCTCCGTGCGCGAGTCCGACTCGCGCATACCCATCTAAAAAGAGACCCAGGATAGGACTCACAATTTTTTTTAAATACACAATTAAATTATTATAAAAATATAACTTTTTAAAAATAATAGTTTCTGAGATACTGTATATCATGTAGCAGCAGAGTGCTATAGCCAAGATAAGTAAAACGAGCCCAAACATGACGGGATTATTTTGTTTAGTACAGGAGTTACTATGGCCACCTTCCGACTCCATCATCAGATTAGCTCTATGGTACCATATTATTGTATTGTCATGCGATATACAATATATAATAGCTCAATCGGAAAAAGCAAGATTCCACAGAACTTACATACATATGTACATAGGTCCACACAAGATTCCACCCGAACCTACATACATAGGTACACATCCATATCAATTGCAAGTTAAATACAAGTAAAAGCTTGATAAAACAACAAAGTATACTCACAAATTCAGGATACTTTGGGTGGTTGAAGAACTTGTCAAGCTGCGCATATCCACTGTCAGGCGTATCACCGAGTCGGAAGCTCTCAGTTTTGTTGGTGAAGTTTTTGCCATAGTCAAAGGAGATGAACAGTGCTGATGGAGAGAGAGCACCCTTGTTTCTGGGGCTGGCGTCTCGGGCCAGGCAGATGATGACATTGGACCCTTCTCCGACCCAGTGCACCATGAGCTGCTGGTGACTGTCATTTAGATGGGTTGTCTGAAATAAAAAAAATATATTAGCAACATTTTTATTAACCACTGGCTTTGGCCAGAGAATATTATTTTATGGATGAAACTTGAAATAAAGCCTATAGCTTACTTTTAATGTTATAAGGCTTGCCTAGTACCAAATTCATTTTTTTCATAAAATAATTTAAAATGTCTGATTATTTTTAAGACATCATCATTTTGTTTCAACGGCTAATGGCGGCCTAAAACTCTGACACCAGGGCTAGCCACCCGGCCTATACGAACTTACTTAATGGCTAATTTGTGTAGTTTTTGTTTTATGTCCAAGAATAATGAATTTAAAATGTCTTTATATTATTACTTAGCCACAGAGATAACCTTTTATGAGTGAACATAATACAAGCGTCTTATGACTTATCAGAATATAAAAAATTTGAAATAATATGGTAAGTAAGACTGTTTGTGATGATTGACATGTTCAATGATTGTGTACAAGTAGCGGCACGTAAGTCTAGCACTGAGGGTACTATGGAGGGGATGGCTGCACATGTTGACCGCCATATTAAACTCATGCGCAGCCATCCCCTCCACACTTCTCTCAGTACTAGACTTTTATGCCGCGACCTGTACTAAGAAAAAAAATATATATATTATATTGTGAAGAAATAAACTAGAAATAGAGGAGAATTATCAACTGTCTAGTTAATTATTTCTCAATTGAAATGTAAACCATTACTTAACTAGGTATAAAGAAAAAAAAAATTTGAAGGTTCTGGAATCAACTGGTATATTTTAGAAGTATGTGGTAATTAACACAATATTTACCTTAAAGGCAGCTTATTTAGGTATATAAACCTTATTTGGACTTGTTTTGTGAAGTTACCCAGATAGCTAACGTAAGATTACTTAATTGCGAGGAAAATTATCAAGAAAAAGGATTTACAAAACATACAAATACATACTGTTGTGTCTAACCTATAGTGAGGGTAGTTCTGGAAAAACAGTCTAGTGATTCGAACTGACGTGTCAACCGGCGCTTACGAAAATCCACGGAAAATCGGTGCGTACATAATAGTGGCGACGAGGAAAACTCGGAAAAGTGCAGTTTAACAGTGTTGTGTTGTGTTTTAAATAAAAAGACATTATGGGTATTAAATTCAATGAGTTTGATGTGACACAGGGATGTTGGAGAAATTATATTGAAAGGTTCTGCTACTGCCTGGAAGCAAGTGAAATAGAGGAAGATGGAAAGAAAAAGGCAAATTTTCTGGCGGTTTGTGGCGCGAATTTGTATGATTTGACCATTTCTTTGCTTGCTCCAAGACAAATAAGCGATGTCACATTTTCAAATATAGTAGCCATTTTGAATGCTCATTTTGAACCAAAACCGAATGAAATTGTGGAATCCTATAAATTTCATACAAGAAATCAAAGGGAAAATGAGAAAATGAGGGATTACATTGCTCAATTGAGGAAATTGAGCATACATTGTAATTTTACGGATTTAAATCGCACACTAAGAGATAGGTTGGTATGTGGCATTTGTGATAAAGATGTTCAAAGGAAACTATTACAGCAACGGCAATTGACATTTGAACAGGCTTGTGAAATTGCATTGGCACATGAAACGGCTAACTTTGATGCCAATATCATTGTACAGTCCGGCCCTAGCACGAGTAACATGCAGGAAGTCGAGGTGCCTATGGAGATAAACAAAGTCACGGGGAAAAAAGGTGTAAAAAATGTTAACAGCACTGATTGTTTCCGCTGTGGCAGACAGCATAAGGGTGAATGTCGATTTCGTTGGAGTAAGTGCCGGCACTGTGGAAAAACGGGACACATTGAAGCAGCATGTTTGGTAAAGGCCGGAAAAACAGAACACAAGTTCGACTGTAACGGTCTTTACGAAGTCGGGCTTAATAGTATAAGACAGGATAAAGTAAAGCCATTTCAGATTAAAGTAATTTTAAATAATACTAGCATATTGATGGAAGTGGATTCGGGCTGCCCGTACACTATTATTAACGAAAAAACAGCCAGACTAATATGGGAAAGGAAAATGCCGAAATTGGAAACTACAGATATAGGATTGAAGTCATATACAGATGGCAAGTTGTCATTGCTAGGAAAGGCTATGGTACAGGTAAAATATAAAAGCATGAATAAATCTATGGATATATTGATAACAAAAGGAAACGGTACAAGCTTGGTTGGTCGGAACTGGTTTACAGACCTGGGGATTGTAATACAGGGAATTAACAACATTGTTCTAACAACAAATGAAAAAAATCACATAAATCTGTTACTCAATAACTACAAACAGGTATTTGAGCCAGGTTTGGGAGAATATACAGGACCAGTAGTAAATATAACACCAATTGAGGGTTCCGTTCCTCCAGCACAGCACTACGGCGACGGCTAACCTGCGTAGAGTGCTGGAGACAAACGACGAGACCATCGCATTGATTCAGGAGCCGTGGATCAGAGCGGGACGAGTGTGTGGTCTCAGCAACTTAAAGGGTAAGCTAATACTTGACTATACTATAAACAACGTAAGAGCATGCATTTACGTCCCAGGCAAAATGACAGTAACACCACTAACACAGTTCTGCTCCAGGGATCTAGCAGCTGCGAGATTCCTAAGTATATGCGGAAGGACAACGGAGGAGGTAATAGTCGCGTCAGCTTACATGCATGAAAAAGACGAGATGCCACCAAGGCATGTAACCGAGCTGGTAAGATACTGCGACACAAACAACCTAAAACTAATTATTTCAACTGACAGTAATGCACACCATCCAATATGGGGGATGCCTACTGCAAACGACAGAGGGGAGGATCTGGTAAATTTCTTATTATCTACTAATCTCTCCATAGCCAACACAGGAGCAGAGCCCACCTTCGTCACAAGACGAGCTCGCACCATTATTGACCTCACCCTGGTCTCAGGTAATTGCACTCTTGTTAAGAACTGGAGAGTCTCAAATGAGCACTCAGCCTCAGATCACCGATGGATCAGGTATGAACTTATACTAGAACAATCGACACCAATGCCGACACGCAACCCACGCAAGACTGACAAGGTCAGGTACTCTTCAATCCTCAAAGGTAACCTAGACCCTGTCATACAAGCGAATATAACAAACACCACAGATCTGGAAAGAGCTGTAGTTAAACTAACTAATACCATCATCAAGAGCTATGAAATATCTTGTCCTTTAACAGTCCCTGGAGGCCAGAAGCAGGGGCAATGGGGATGGTCAAGGGACCTGGATAAGCTCAAAAAAAAGATGAGAAAACTACATAACAGAGCCATGAACACCTACCTAGAGGTAGACTGGGACAACTATAGTGAAGCCCAGAAAGAGTACAAAAAACAAATACGCAATAAAAGACGGCAATCATGGAGGAAATACAGTTCAAATATTGAATCCAATCATCAAGCTAACAGAGTTAGGAAAATACTAGCGGCTGACTCTAAGCGTGATATTGGCACACTGAAGAAGCCTGACAATGATTACACGAAAACAACTATGGAAACAAATAATCTTCTGCTGCAGACACACTTCCCGGGATGCCAGATCACTGATCAAACAGGATGGGAAGACGGTGAGGCAACCACAGCAGCGGAGGAGGACTGGACAGCCGCACGGTCAATAGTAACAGGGGAAAGAATAACTTGGGCAATACAGTCATTTCAACCCTACAAAACACCTGGCCTAGACGGGATCTTCCCAGGATTGTTGCAATGGGGAGAAAGTATACTAAGAGAAACACTAACACTGCTTTTCACAGCCTGTATAGCCTACAAGTATATACCTAAGGGTTGGAGAGAGGTGAGAGTACAATTCATACCAAAACCGGGAAAAAGTGACTACACTGACCCCAAATCTTACAGACCAATCAGCCTCACATCTTTCCTTCTGAAAACTTTGGAGAAACTTTGTGACAGGCACATAAGAGACGAAGTCCTGAACAAAATTCCACTACATCCACAACAACATGCATACAGCTCAGGGAAATCAACAGAATCCGCTCTACACAATGTTGTGTGCACAATAGAAAAAGATATAAACAACAAAGCCATATGTCTAGGTGCCTTCATTGACATAGAAGGAGCCTTTGATAAAACAAACTTCAACAGCATCAGCAGAGCACTCCAAAAACATGGGGTACACCCAACGCTGGTGGGATGGATACTAAACGTGTTGAGCATGAGAGCTGTTCGTATCGACTCAGAAGGCTCTACAAGGGGATTGGTGGTCAGAGGCTGCCCTCAAGGAGCAATCTTGTCACCAATTGTCTGGAACATGGTGGTAAACATCCTAATCGCCCTGCTGAACAACCAAAGATTTTACACATTGGGATATGCAGATGACCTCGTGATACTAGTGTCAGGACACTTTGCCAGCGTCACCTGTAACCTAATGAATAATGCACTGAAAATCGTAGAGAAATGGTGCACTGAAAATGGACTAACAGCCAACCCATCTAAAACAGAACTAGTAATGTTCACAAATAAGAGAAACCTAGGACCTTTTACCTTACCATCCTTCTTTGGTAAACAACTATCACTGTCGGAGGAGGTGAAATACCTAGGCATCACTCTTGATAAAAAACTCAATTGGGCAACACATGTAGACAATAAAATAAAGAAAGCTACAATATCATTTTGGCAGTGCAGCAAAATGATGGGGAAAACGTGGGGACTGAAACCTAAAATAATCCAATGGCTCTATAACACAGTGATCAGACCCGCCCTCACATATGGGGCAATCGTCTGGTGGCCTAGAACTAAACTTGCCACTGCAAACAAAAAACTTGAAAAATTCCAGAGAACAGCATGTGTAGCAATAACTGGATGCATGAGATCTGCACCCACAGCGGCACTGGAAGCCCTCATAGGCCAAACGCCGCTACATCTCTTCATCCGTCAGGAGGCAGCAGCTGCTGCATACAGACTTAAAGCACTAGACCTCTGGACGCACAACAAAGCAGCCACGCACACCACTATCATTGACGAGTATGCGAACTGCAATCCGGAGATTCTTTCAATATATGACAGAGTCCCAAAAAAATACATCTTCAGGAAAAACTACAACATCCAACTACATGAGGAAAGTAGTGACAGCTCTGGCCTACATGAAGTAAGGATATACACAGACGGATCAAAAACGGGAACAGGTACTGGTGCAGGTGTTTTCTCGGAAGATCTTAACATACACATATCGACAACTCTGGGTGAGAACAACTCCATTTTCCAGGCGGAGTGTGTCGGCATCATCCAGGCAACAACAGCGGTACTGAGCCGAAAGGTAACTGATTATAATATTAGAATACTCTCGGACAGCGCTGCAGTTTTAAGAGCACTACAAAGTTTTGAACATTCCTCGGGGTTAACCATCCTGTGCCACGACCTACTGGAGAAGGTGAGTTTATCCAACAATGTTACACTCCAATGGATCAAAGGGCACAGCGGATCCAGAGGTAATGACGCGGCTGACGAGCTAGCTAAGAGAGGTTCAGGTAGACGCCCCATAGGACCTGGACCAATGATCCCCCTGCCCTTCAGCCAGGTCAGATCATGGATTCGACAGCACACCAAAAGACAACACAAAGAATACTGGGCAAGTACCGAAGGCTGCAGGCAATCGAGAGAAGCATTCCCGGACCTAAATCCGAGATACTCTCGACGCCTGCTAAACCTTGCAAAAGACAGACTTCGACGCTTAGTTGGAGTTGTCACTGGACATTGCCCTCTAAACAAACACCTATTTAAAATTGGTGTTACAGACAGTCCCCTATGCAGAGGTTGCATGGAGGTAGAAGAAACAGCCGCGCACCTGCTGCTAGAGTGCAGAAGCGTGGCAGAACAACGTGAGAAGATCCTCGGGTCGCCGAGGACGCTCCGGGAGGCCTGCGCCGGCGTCAGCGAGCTGCTGGACTTCCTGGAGGACACCGGATGGCTAGACTAGCAGCCAGCCGGGGGATCACGCAATTAAGGGCCCGAAGAGGCCCGTCTTGCGGAAAACGCCCGCCCACCAAGTACCAAGTAAGAGGGTTCCGTTCCAAAGTTTCTACGGAGTAGGCCGGTGGCATTTGCTCAAAGGAAAGAAGTTTGTGAAGAGATTGACAGATTAGTAAGTGAAGGAGTTCTTGAGCCGACAACTCACTCAGAATGGGCTACCCCTATAGTAGTGGTTCCAAAGCCAAATGGTAAGGTACGCTTGTGTGGAGATTATCGTTCTACGGTCAATGAAGTAACTAATACAGATACTTACCCTCTACCTACATTGAATGAAGCATTTACTGAGCTGCAAGGGGGGGTAATATTTTCAAAAATTGATTTAGAACAAGCGTATACACAGGTGCGAGTGGATGACAAAACTGCAAAATTGCTGACACTGAATACTCCAAAAGGATTGTATAAAGTCAATCGTTTGGCTTTTGGAGTTAAAGCTTGTCCGGGTATTTTCCAAAGATTAATGTCTTCGTTGCTAGCTGGAATTCCCGGCACAGCTGTTCTGTTGGATGACATAGTCATAACTGGCAATGACATGGAAACTCATAACACCAGATTACAAGCTGTATTGCAAAGATTAAAGAATGCTGGTCTAAGAGTTAATAAAAGAAAATGTGCATTTGCAGTACCTAGGATACAGTTCTTAGGGTTTATTATCGATGAATCCGGGATACACCCTACCAAAGAAAAGATTGAAGCGATAGAAAAAACAGCAGCACCAAAAAATTTGAAAGAGCTTCAAGCATTTTTGGGACTTTTGAATTTCTATGACCGATTTTTGCCGCATAAAGCTACAATTGCTGAACCACTGTACAGATTGTTGGAAAAAGGGGCAAAATGGGTTTGGAACAACAGATGTCAAGAAGCTTTTAGAAGGTTAAAGACAATGCTGTCCAGTGAGGATACTTTGGTGCATTATGACAGTAAAAGAAAATTAATAATGTCTAGCGATGCATCTGAATATGGCCTCGGGGCAGTGTTGGAACATGAAATGGATGATGGAACGATCAGACCTATAATGTTTGATTCACGAACGATGAATACTCATGAACGGAATTATGCACAAATCGATAAAGAAGCCGCAGCAATCATTTTTGGGCTTAAAAAATTTCACCAATACATAAGCGGCCGGAAAGTGCTCATCAAGACAGACCACAAGCCGTTGCTGGGGATATTTGGACCAGGAAAACCTATTCCAAACATAATTTCTCCAAGAATGTTACGATGGGCTCTGTGGTTAAATTCATATGATTATGAAATTCAGTATGTAGAGGGAAAAAAGTTAGGAAATGCTGATGCATTGAGTCGGTGGCCATCAAATCAAGTCCAGGCGGAGGAAGAAGAATATTCCGGAGTGCTGCTGATAGAAGAAACACCGGCTGGACTAGATTTCACTGCTACAGAAGTAGCCCGACTTATGAAGAAGGACCAAGTGTTAACCAAAATCTTATATTGGATCAGAAATGGATGGCCATCTAGAGTGGATAAAGAGTACCTAGTATTTTGGCAAAAAAGAGATGAATTGTCACTACATAATGGTTGCATTTTATGGGGCAGTAGAGTAGTGATACCAGAGAAAATGCGAGCTTATTTGTTACAAGAGCTGCATAAGAACCACGATGGAATAGTGATTACCAAAGCTTTGGCTAGAAGTTACTTTTGGTGGCCATCGATGGATAAGAAGATAGAAGAAATGGTAAGGAGTTGCCACATTTGTTCAGAAAATAGAAACATGCCACCGCAAGTCTCTCATCATTGGTTCAAAACAGACAAAGCTTGGTCTAGATTACATATAGATTATGCTGGACCTTTTCAAGGCAAAATTTTTCTGATCCTTATAGACTCCTATTCAAAATGGCCCGAAGTTAAACTTGTCAATGATATGAGTAGTGCCACTTTGATAAGAACACTTCGGGACATATTTGCTGAACAAGGGTTACCAGATTCCATCGTAAGTGATAATGGAAGGAGTTTCATATCAGAAGAATTCAAGAGTTATCTGAACGAAAATGATATCAGGCAGATACTAGTGGCACCATATCACCCAGCATCAAATGGACAAGCAGAAAGGACAGTGCAGACTGTTAAAAATAAATTAAAGAAGAGAAGTACAGAGCCATGGCATGAACGGCTACCAAACATACTGTATGGACTGCGGGCTACACCAAATACGGTAAATGAAAAAACACCAGCAGAATTACTAAATAACCGACGTTTTAGGACGAAGTTTGACAGTCTGAACCCGTTGTCATACAGGAAAGAAGACACCAATGAAGAGGTCAAAGTACGCTGTTTTGATATAGGCCAAACAGTATATGTAAGGAATTATGCTAAAGGACCTCGTTGGTTACAAGGAGTGGTGGAGAAACGAATCGGGGTGTGCAGATATTTGGTGCGGTGGAATGGTAGATTGTTGACGAGACACATCAACCAAATGCATGGTGGTGGACCCACTGCCAGGAAACAAGCCGATGAACAGCAAGGAGAACCACAAGATGGAAGTGACAGTGATGAAGAGGGCGGAATAGTTATTCCCTCACCTCAAAAATGGGCAGAGATCATTGGAGTGAACAAACCAGAAGACTTGTGTATAAGAAGTGCGTATGGAGGAAGATCCAAACGAGCACTATCAATGACACCACCTTCATCAGCAACCAAGAAAATAAGACCAGGCAGGCAGTATAGCACTGAATCTGAGGAATCAACTGTGTCCGACTCAGATGAGCAGTTGGAGATTAGTGTCTAACTCATTAAAACAATAGTAATATGTTATACCCATATAAAAACAACAATGAAAAAATTAGATTTAAGTAAAAGACTAAAAAAGACTATTTGATTATAAAGTGATGACTCTATTTACTAGAGTCAGTGTAGTGTAATAGAATCCCGGAGGAAAGGCATGTTGTGTCTAACCTATAGTGAGGGTAGTTCTGGAAAAACAGTCTAGTGATTCGAACTGACGTGTCAACCGGCGCTTACGAAAATCCACGGAAAATCGGTGTGTACATAATACATACTAAAGTCTTTTGATACAGATACCCAGCTTAAGTAAAAATTCAGCTGTTGCTAGCAAGAGTATGGTTTTTAAATTACATCTTGGGTGCATTTGAGTACCATCAGCATAATCAGTAGAATAGGTTCTACCTATGCAAAAAAAAATATTCTGAATCAATTCAGGTATAATTAAGTGCCAACAAAATGAAATTATGCAGCATCATTGCGCTACCGGCACAGAATATAGGCAATAATTACGTGCTAAAACACTAAATATAAACATGAAAAGTATGACCTTCAAGAATACGGCACAGCGCGAATCTTGGCAAAAATAATGGAAAGTGGTCAACAAAAACAAAGTGACGGTAGATTGATGACGACAAACTAAATCGATGTCGCATCTTTGATAACATAAAGGGTTCTGATGGAATAAAAACGCACTTACCCATGTACTAATATTCTTTTGGATGCCAGGTGAATCTAACGTCGCTGCTTGCCGTTTTTCTCTCCCTGTATGAGGAACAGGTACTGCAGATTCATCGTCAGGGCTTCTCTCGAATACAGTTAGCTTTCTGCCGGGTTTAGAATTCTCTTCAGCCACGTACAGCGTTTTAGACCGCTCGCCATAGCGGACCGCGGTAGCCGCAGCAGAGAAAGTTAATATCACCGCGATAATTGTAAGACGATTAAATGCAACCAACATTTTGTTATCACTGCATATCCAAACACATCCGACCGATCGAACGCGAAATTATATGATTACTGAAGGCAAGCAGGCAGGCGCTAGGCAGACAAGTCAAAAAATCGGCCAAGTGCGAGTCGGACTCGTACACGAAAGGTGCCGTACCATATAGGATTTAATTTAATTTATTTACTTTTGAAGTGAATTTGGAACCATCTACCAGTCAACTGTTAACATCAAGCAAAAATCACGTTTCTTTTAAGGGTTTATGTTAATTTTATTATGATTATTAATTTTTATAGTGAATAAACAACCAACATTGTTCTGTGAACATTTCTATCGTCTGTCTATCAGTTGCCACTTGCCGTTTGTTATAACAACTCCATATCCTTGAAATCATTGGTTTATTGTTTCACTTCGCACTTCCTTTAAACGTCACTTATAAACCATATCTCACTTAAATATAACCTATATGAATTTTTAGGAGGATTAATTTTTTTTTTTTTGGAGTCTTAGTAATAGGGTTCCCTTTTTACCTTAGGGTATGGAACCCTAGAAATGATTCGACTGTTGTTTGACATTTCGTTGTGCTATGACAGTGCTTTGACACGACACTGACATTGTGATCAAGACAATCAAAATGTCAGTGTCCTTTAGTTTTTTTTTAATAATAAAGGGCCAACTGGATACTTTATCTTTAAGGCTTGCCACACATTCGGGCTGGGGGCATATTCGAAAGCCGACCCAAAGCAGCTACTATAGGCCGAATCATGCAACTTGGCGGCTGTGATGTTAGATACAAGTTGCGGATAGTACAATCCTGACTGAAGCTCACTAAAAGCTGCGCGAGGATCGGGTTATCCGAAGCTTATTAGATTATATATTTGATTCCTATATTGTGTAGACTATTAGAAATTTCTTTATTTGATTTCCTATATTGCATAGATTATATTTGTGTTCCTACATAGCTTAGACCAAAGTTCTGATATTGTTTAGACCAAAGTTACTATATTGATTAGACTATTTCATAAGTTTTATACATTGTTTATATTATTAGAATTTATAGATATTTGAATTCCTATATTTCTTAGATTATAAGTAACGATAAGATAAGTAACGCAATGGTTATAACTAATGTAATGTTATTTTTCTATATAGCAAATAAATAATAAATACATCACAGCCGCCAAATTGTATGATTCGTCCTGTACACATGTTCGGTTTAAATCGATAATCGTACGATGACTTGCTGCTTATCCGCTTGCTTCACCTTCTGGCGCACCTGCGCGGTGATTCTGACCAGATCCCGCCTGCCATGGGTGGTGAGGATACAACCTCTATCTTGGACCTTTTCCACCAGTTTCTGGGATTCGAGGCAGTGGCGTAGCGTGTCTTGGCGGGGCCCCGTATAAAATTTTATTAGGGGGCCCCCTATGAATTACTCTTTTGACTTTTGTCATTTCTAAAATAAATAAAAATTTGGGAAGGTTTTATCAATTTTTGCTTGCGCACGTCGGGGTCTTCCGTGGCTCGGGGGCCCCGTATAATTGATACGGCAGATATGGCGGTAGCTACGCCCCTGATTCGAGGGCTTGCAGAGCTTTCCTCGGCACGTTCGAAATTGCGGATCGTGCAGATCCGTTTGTGAGTAGCAATAGCAACCCTTATGTAATTGACCGAAGCAAGGATTTTGCTTCAACAAGGCAATTTTGGTTTCGTCTGTCCAATATTGATTTTGTCTACAGGTTGCATTTTTCAACGAAACTTGGTTCACACGTCTATGTATTGGATTTTAGTTCGTCGGCGATTTTGTGCTGGTATTTTCCTCCTAGTTTTGCGTGAATTAGATAATTTTCTGTCGCGCTATTTTATCAGTCGATTTCGGATATAATTGGAAGATTGTTTAATTTGTTTAGTATCTACAAATTAAACAATCTTCCAATTATTAGTATCTAAAACAAGATTTGCGAGTATTAAAGCCAGTCGAGGTATAGGCGAAGGCTAAGAACTCACGGAGGGGTTTTTCCCATGCTCGCTTCGAGCAAATCTCTATTGTCACAATCGTGCAAAAAAAGTGTCAGAGCCAAAACTGCCCAAGCTACGTAGTGGGCAGGCTTTTTAGTTAGGTAGTCGTAAGGCAATTGTCAGCAGACTACAACGCCATGCGATGCCAAAGTGCTGTTACAAGCACTAATTAAGTAACATAACGCAGACTCGAGATAACGGGTCATTGTGAATCATTTAATGTAAATATCTAAGTCGGTATGTATGACGGCGCTCGGACAATTTTTTACTACTTTTACTTAGGGGCTGTGGCTCTGTAGATATTTTCTCGAAGCGAGTCCACCACGGTTTTATTTCTATATCGGTTATATGTCGTGTCGTCAGAGCGCGCGGTTGCAAACCGCCGAAGTTGCGGTTGACTGCGCGAGCGGGAACCGCGTTCAACCGCGCAAATCGCGTCGCGAGTCTGCTGTTGGGAGAACTACTAGTAGTAAAAGTCCAATCTAGATTTAGTGAATTAGTAAAACAACCAACTATTTTTTCACTATTTTAATAATAAAGTTACAGTACGATGACTTGCTGCTTGGCGGCTTGTTTCGCCTTCTGGCGCACCTGCGCGGCGATTCTGTCCAGATCCCGCCTGCCCTGGGTGGTGAGGATACGGCCTCCGTCTTGGACCTTCTCCACCAGTTTCAGGGCTTCGAGAGCTTGCAGCGCCTTGCGGGCGATGCTGCCTGAAGATCTGTTGAACAAGAGTTGTGATTAGTAAGCAAACCACTACGAAAGCAGTCCAATAACAGCCAATGGCAAACATTTATTTATTTTGCAGGGGTTCTTTGCGGCTATGAAATGAATATGAACATACAAGTCGGCGGATGTGAAGTTAGCTACAAGCTGGGTAAAACCCAATCAATCCGCGGCTTTATGTGAGCTTCAGTCAGGATTGGATATTGCGCTTCTTGAAGTTAGCTACTTCACATCTGCTGACTTGTATGATTCAGCCTATAGCTCAAAGCCGCCATGTTAGATTCGGCCGAACTAACGACACGTAGTCAGCCGCGGCGCCTGTTCACGAGTCGCCTGATGACATTGTAGGTTGCTGTTGAAGCAGTCAGCTAAAAAATTGTTTCAGCCATTGAACGTCAACTGCTGGACATAGGCCTCCCCTATAGATCTCCAATAAGACCAATTGGCTGCGGCTCGCATCCAGCTCTATTCTGCGGTTTTGATGAGGTCATTCATTCATCTTGTAGGTGGACGTCCTATGCTAAGCTTGGCAGTATGTGGTCTCTTTTTTCTGAGTATCTTTCGACCCAAATTTTTAATATTTTACAATGGAAAATAATGATATATGGAATAGGGAAATGGCTCAGGTAATTTAATAATCACATCTCGCAATATTTGCTTTGTGGTCATAACTACAGAGTTATCCAGCACAGTACACTGAAAGGAGATGATACAGACCATCATTATGAACACTACGGGACTAACAGAGAAATAAAACAGCTGTTTCATACAATTTGTCAAGTCAGTGTTGCAATTTTGTATGGAACAACTGATTTTTATTCTGGGTTGGCCCCATTTTAAAAGTTGATCATCATGATCACCCTCTTTCGTCTTAGGACAGGGCAAAAACATAACCCTGTATATTTGTTATGACTATTCAATTTTATGAGTCATTTCTCATTACAAAAGTATAATAATCGGCCAAGTGCGAGATGGACTCAAGCACACAGGGTTTCGTACTGTATGGGATAATTAGTCCCATAATTAGTACCCCTTAATATATTTTATTTTAATTATTTGTGTTTGAATTAATTAGACAACCAAAGATTCTGTGCATAGAAAGGTAGATGCTTGAAAAAACATCTACCTTTTACCATTATTAATATCGAGCAAAAAATGGCAAAAAATTCAGTTTTGTTTTATGGGATGTTTTGTTTATGCCTAAACATTTATTTTGTTCTGTTTTCAGTATTTGTTTTTATAGGGGCAAAAGAAATACATCATCTGTGAAAATTTCAACATTTTAATTTATCACGGTTAATGAGATACAGCCTGGTGACAGACAGACAACAGTCATAGTAATAGGGTCCCGTTTTTACCCTTTGGGTATGGAACCCTAAAAATGATAAATATTTTCAAATTACCTGCAGAAGTGGGAGGGTGTGACTCCATTGCGTTTGCGGCCACCGAAGATCTTGGTGACGGTCTTGACTCCGACCGGGGAACGAATGTAGATGTGACGGAGGATGGCGGCGCATCGCACGTAGAACCAGTCGGGGTCGTAAGGAGCCAGCTCCTTGAAGCGAGCAGTCTTGACCAGGTCCATGTGCTCGGGGACCTTCACTTTACCCGTCCTGGAAGGAAGAATGTGTTTTGTTAGACCAGTTTTGAGAGAATATTGATCAGTATTAGGTATCTTCTAGGTTTATGCCTCATATTCAGCTTTAAGTTGCTTTCCATTCTAATATGTATGATATTTATGATGTTACTAAAATGATCTTATTATGGTTGAGTTTTTTTTCATTTGCAGTTACTGCCTATGAAACTCTTTAGATGGAACCCTAAAAAGATAGGTTTTTACAATTCTTAAAGATTTCAAATATACAGCGTATATTTATCTTTATTGTATCTTTATACCTACCTATGGATTTTAATCAACAACCAACAAATATCTTTGGGCTAATTTCTCCCCTTTTAAAGTGTAAGTAGAACATGCTAAAAACATGTTTAGTTTGGGACAAAATGTAATAAGCATACCATAAGCGTAACACCAGTCAGGTTGTTTTGGGAATTAATTCTTCCAGCTCTTAGCTATGTTTAAAAACTTACTTCTTAAGATGGGCAGCAACAGTCTTGACGACCTTGTCCTGTTCAACATCCTTCAATGTGACGGAACGCATCTGAAAAAAGTACAAATAGAAATCAGCAATTTCACAGCAACACCTAGATGAGGATAGCTCAGAAGAGGAATGATTGGCGAAAGTGGAAGGAGGCTTTTAGCCCAGCAGCGGGCTTTAACAAGTTGCCAATGATGATGATTGAAATCAGCAGAAATTGACTTATATTTCATTTTCATTTCATTTATTTCTCAACATAGATACCAATTATGTATACTCGTGAATGTCAAAAAATTAAATATACAATAAGGTTATAATAAAGGCACTTGTCGCGATTGTCATAGGTTTGAAAATTTAAAGGATATAATCTTATTATAAGGAGCTAGTTTGCAGGGTTTTAACCATATACATGGATGACTTTTACTGGTATCAAAATAAATCCTTTAAAACCTTTGAATATTGGACAAGGGTAGACCTCAGCCGAAAGGAGAATACGACTAGCATAGATTTAACATTCCAAATTAGTTGTGAACCTGACAGACACAGAATACATAAGACAACAGGGTTCACTTTGAGGTTTAAAAGTGAGGTTATGTTTGATTTTCAGAATCTTAACTCCCATGGAACTGATATACTCTAATAACAGATAGACAATATTATAATAGCTATCGAAATATTGAAGTTTTTTTTGGAAATTCGAAGGTTGAAGGCGAAGGTAAACGCTGAAGTAGGACTTGTTGAGGAAGCTCTAGCGAGGTGACCACAACACGTTTTGGATGGAGTTATCCCCCCACAAACACTTTTAGACACAGCGAACACACCTTGGATAACTATTTACACAAAACTATAGTGTTAAATGCACTAAATTCCGTTAATTTTATTGAAATCCCATGTGGTTTTATCAGAAAACCCACCTTGCCTTGTGTTGGCAACCGGAAGAAAGAATGAAATGGGGATAACAGCATCTAAAATTCATTTTCTACCAATCATTCGACCCAGAACGACTCAAAAATCGTCTCACAAACAGCCGCGGCTAGCGGCCAATGCGGCTGTGGCCTAGTCGTGCACCAATCACAGATCTTGAAATTTAAAGATTTCGGGCGTTGTGATTGGTAGAAAACACTGCCGGCACGGCCGCCGTTCCGCAGCCAGAAAGCGGCTGTCTGCAAGACGCTTTATGTTCGAAATCAGAAAATATATGTATTGTTTATAGCCTGTGGTATTTTAAATCTGTTCGGCTGCGTAGTTGTCAAAATTGTCAAAGCCAAAAATTGGAAAATGGCCGCGAAACAGAACTCCGATCTTCAAAATGGTAAATAATTATAAAGTTATACTTTTAACTTCAGTTGCACTATCGATATTGTTGTGATTATACAATGTGAATTCTCTATATCTCATGTAGTTGTAAGGCATCCTGATAAGTTCTAACTAATAATCTTTTGTTGTAGAACAAACGACGTCTGATGATATTCCCCTGACGTCCTTAGAAGAAAGCTTGTTTAGCTCTGAGAAACTGGATCGTGCTTCGCCTGAGCTGTGGCCGGAACAAAGTAACAAGCCTTTCAATTACTATAAGTTTAATGCACATTAGAAATTTTTATAAGTACCAATCATTGATTTTAAAAGTCGCGCTATTTCTCAACTTGTCATCCCCTCCTATTTCTATAACACGCAATTTTGAGCAGCTATTTCGGTTACAAAACGACCACATTTTTTAAATACAATTTTGCAATGACCGAAGAAAAAACGAATGTGACTCCCACTGACGAAGAATCACAGAATTCTCACGATTTTGCAGTTCCGGGTGTATCCGAATTCACGCCACTGCCGAGCAATAATGAGACTCAACCGCCGTGGAATAAAGGCCTCACGAAGGAAGACATCACGTATATGCAACGTAAGTACCTGCATTTTATGAGCTACATAAACTTTTGACACACTTCGAGTGTGGTAGGTACTATTATAAAAAAAACTGCAAAACTTCATGTGACAAGTCAGGGCAAAATACCAAAATGCCAGTAAGTGCTGCATGCTGTAAGCTGCATGAAAGTTAATAAAGCTACTAAATTCTTATTAGGTAGATCCAGGATTCAAAGAATTAGTTACTTAAATGTGTAGGTTTTTTTTATGAAGAATAGAGGCTACATTTGGCCACCAACTCGCCTGATGGAAAGCAAAGTTGTAGCCGAAGATGGAGTATGTAGATACCTACATATTTACTCTTGTCTTGAAGATATCCAAATTGTAATTGTCAGGAAACAATGATGGAGGCAGGACATTCCAATCCCTGGTTCGCATTATGAAAGAAGAAGCAAATTCTTTAGTATGAGTTAGTGGTATGTCGACTATGTAGGGATGGTATAGCGACTTCCGGCTTGTTCTGGTGTGTAAAGGAGATGAAGAAATCACATTTAAACTTTGCTTTTTGTATAGTTCTCATCGCTAACCTTGGTAATTTATATTCATAAAAAATTTAAATAAAATTATCTTTTTATTCTTCCAGAATTGGGGTCCTTATCCACAAGTGGAGTTATTATGGAAGTCAAAAAACTCCATGACCTAGCATATCAACTTGGACTGGAAGAGGCTAAAGAAATGACCAGAGGAAAGTATCTGAACATATTTTCGAGGCGGAATCGGTGAACATTGTGTGCAAATCTACTGCCTAGGACTAGTATCAAAATTTATTGTTTCGTAAAGGTGTCCACTCTCTGAATTATCAGGGAAATACTAAATAGGGGTCATAAGATATAATTTAGTATACACTACCATGTTTTTCAAATGGTTTAAAAATTTGCCCTTACCTGAACAATTTGTCTTTTAAGCATTACCTACTTTCTAAGTAGCCCAGTGGATTGGCTAGTGAAAATGGCAGTGGGCGGGCACATAGCAAAGAGGACAGATGAGTGATGGGGTCAAAAATGTCTCAAGTGGAGACCAGATACCAAGCATAGGAAGCACAGCATAGGATGTCTACCTATGAGGTGGACAGACATCATTAAAACAGCTGGAACGCTGGATGTAAGCTGCTTCTGGTCTTATTGGAGTTCCATAAAGGGGGCCTATGTCCAGCTGTGGAGATCTTATGGCTGAAATGATGATTAAATTAAATTAAAAACATTGTTCCAAAAAAGTAACCAAAACAAGTTCTGCACTAGTTCCCACACTAGGGTGACCTGTGTCGTGGGAGCTAGGCTGACATTCAAAGTATTTTGATGTGCTTAGACTTTAGAATCGTGATTCCAAAAATGGTTGTGGATTTGTTACGTAAACCACTTGGTCATGTGTAGCCAACATTCTAAGTCACACTTTGAGAGTAAGAATTTGGGTGCTTTTCCACTACACTATACAGCTAAGGTTGTGCATGCTTTTTCTACATTAAGGTATCCATCATGCTTAATAGCATGGATTAGCACCCCTCATTTATGGCGTCTGTAAACACGACGTTGCGCAGTAGCAAATTCCTTATGCCAGCTACCGACGCGAGGCGAGGGGACCTGCGTGGCTTGTAGGTAACTTCACAAATGCCATTAAATTTGATTTAAACTATTGTGATAACAATATGCACTATCACATCCCAAGTGGAAAAGCACCTTTAATTTGGACACCCTTTAGTAAGAAAAGTTGTATTGAAAGTCAGTGTAAATATAATAACTTTTAATAACAAACAGTTCACTAATAACAATACAATTGTTAAATTAAATTTAAGGGAAATAAATCTAGTATTTTAAGTTAAACATGTTTCCATATTTCCAATTCTTACTAAATTATCTTATCACTTTAAAATTTAAATATTTTATAGCTTTGCCTTTTACAATCTGTCGATAAACCTTATTTTCAACGGTCTATTGGGCTTAGCGATGAAAGTGGTCTTGGGCTCAATATCTCCGTAATGGTACGACATGTGATACTTTTGTAGGAGCTGAAAATAAAGTAATGCAGCTTATTATCCATATTTGCAAACGTTACATATACATACCTACCGGACACTTTTCTAGATGAACCCGAAATCGCTAAACGAAATCCGCTTCTCACTTCGAGCAAATATCTACAGAGCCACAGTCCCTAAGTGAAAGTAGTATAAAAATGTCCGAGCGCCGCCGTCATACAAACCGACTTAGATATTTACATTAAATAATGCTCAGACACATTTTTTGCACGATTTTGACTCTATAGATATTTGCTCGAAGGCTGCTCAATATATTTTGGCGACAAATTGGGTCGAAGTATTTGTATGGAATAGCTGATTTTATTTTACTGATTACCTCGATTTCGGGGTTTATCCCATAGTAAAAATAGTGATAATGAAGAGTACATACAGTAATGCATAACTGAACACAATTATTAAAGAAATTAATTAAATAACTCAACATAGAGGTATATTTGCAAAATTGTTCAGTAGCAAAATGTCATATCAGCAAAAATACAAGGTTATCTACTTGCACTGTACTAAGCCGTAAGTGTATTAAGTTTAAGACCATCATTATAAACAACTTTTACTATGGGGCCAACCTGGAAATCGAGAAAAATATATCAGCCGTTCCATGCAAGTCGGAATCGACGAAATGTATGAAACAAGTGGTTTTTTCGCGAATTCCGGGTTTGCCCCATAGTAAAACTTGTTCATAAAGATGGTCTGAGGCATCTCGTTTCGGCTTATACAGGGTTATCTAGAACTGGTGCATTAAGTCAAAAGAGATGACTGAGACCATCAATACAGGGTTATTTCTAATTTTTTTTTTCCTTTTAGGGGCTTATTCTTTACATCAAAACTAACAACTTTTGTTCTACTACTTTTATTCATTCTCAAAAAAAAAAAAATGCTGTTCCATAGAAAAATATCTTTCACCCTAGGGGGCGTTCAAGTATTACGTAAGCACTATAGGGGGGCGGAGGGGTCTATCCTTTGCTTATTTTTGATGACATGGGGAGTGGGGGGGGGGGGGGGGGGGTCTAGATGGTCATTACGTCAGCAATAGTTATTTATATCTTTACCCATATGTGTGTTAAAGTTCTCTCTCCTAAATCTATTTTGTTATTCTAGAATTAAATCGGTAATTTACGTAAGAATGGGGGATTTTGCTTATTGCTTATTTTTTGCTTATTTTTACCTCATTGCTTACTTTTGGAGGGTAAAAAATTGTAATAAATCTGCTTACGTAATACTTGAACGGCCCCCTAGACAAAATGTATGGACCAGCTTTTTTTTAGTTTTAGACACAAGTCGTAGAACAAAAGTTGTTAGTTTTGATGTACAGAATAAGCTCCTAAAAGGTTATTGTTAGGTTATTGATTAGAAATAACCCTGTATAAAAGTAAGTTCGTATGGGCCGGGCCACAGCCCGGCCCATACGAACACATCACACATCTAAAGTTTTTAGGCCGCCTAAAGACCTCTGACATGGCTATGTACCATTATTATGAACAAGTTTTACTACGAGGCCAACCCGGAATTCGCGAAAAAAACATCATAGCCCTTTTACACTTACCTTAATAGTCAACATAGACATCATTGTTTCGGCACTATTTTGTCCAAGGCATTTTCTAGTACCGTAGCCAAAAGGTATCGAAGCAAATGCATGGTATTCCTTGGCATCGGCATTTAGCCATCTCTCTGGTACGAATGACTTGGCATTCTCATAGTTGCTCTCTTTCAATGATGCCTCTTGAGGGGACATGATAATTAGAGTCCCTCTTGGTATACTGAAAAAAATATATCTGTACTGTATCGGCATTTTTATCAGTGCACTGCTGAACATAGGCTAATCCCACGAAGGTCGTTTGGGCAATATCCACCACACTGGCCCAGTACAAGTTGATGAACATATGCCACCGAATTTCTTCTACGGACTTTCCTCGACGTTTTCCTTCACGGAAAAGCCAGGTGTGTGCATATTATCCGTACATAAATTCAGCAACATAAATTCGGCAGCAGCAAAAATTAAGCTGATTAGTAAGTTGAAATGGCAGTGGGCAGGGCACATAGTTCGGAGAACTGATGGCCGATGGGGCAGTCAGGTTCTCGAATGGAGACCACGCAACGGCAAGCGCAGCGTAGAACGTCCACCGACTAGGTGGACTGACGATATAATTAAAACCGCAGGAACGCGCTGGATGCAAGTCGCTTCCAACCGGGCCAATTGGAAATACATAGAGAAGGCCTATGCTCAGGAGTGGACGTTCTACGGCTGATAATGATGATGATGATGAAATTCAATAGAATCATTGG
This sequence comes from Hypomecis atomaria, assembly GCA_964007245.1. Classification (NCBI taxonomy): domain Eukaryota; kingdom Metazoa; phylum Arthropoda; class Insecta; order Lepidoptera; family Geometridae; genus Hypomecis; species Hypomecis atomaria. Next base: position 8,294,630 of record OZ023296.1, on the reverse strand, counting down.
CACCAGAGCAGAATTGAACTGACGGCCTCACAATTGCAGGGGGATTTTTGCCACCATTATGCCACCAGCCCGGGTAGCACGGCAAGGGGAGAAAACCATTTTATCCACTCTTAATGTCAGATGCCATTGTCAATCCATACTTTATTTCCTCTTCGAGGGGATATTATGGTGGAAAGACTATTAGTCCCTTTGCCATGCTTCCCGTGCAGGCTTTAATTCCTTCTTTCTGGATAGAGCAGGGATAATCAAAATCAAATCTAACAGCCTATGACATTTTCAAACAGCGTAACAAGATTTTAAGTTTACGAGGAGGATTTCAAGTTGGCGTGTTTTTTATGTAACTATTTACGAAGTATTTCGCTTTCGATAATTATTTTTTTGTTTGGTAGAACATATTTGAAAGTTGGTCCCATTAAAATTTTATCGAAATTGACTGAGCCATTTTTGATAAATCAACAATCATGTAAAAATTACTACATCGATCCGTGCGAACTATTCGAGCTCTGTACACGATTGAAGTCGACTGTGCCATTTTTGGTGAAAAATAATTACAAATATTTAGTAAACAAATCGTAACAAAACGGCGTAACCTTTCCAATATGGAAAGGCTACGCCGACTGAATATCTTGAATCTGAATTTGAATTCTCTCTGAATTGGCTCTAACAATCGACCAAGTGCGAGTCGAACTCGCGTATGTAGGGTTCCGTACTGTATGGGAGCCCCTCTTAAATATTTTATTTTAATTTAATAATTAATTATTTAAGTAAACATACAATTAAATATTATGTGAATAAGTATTTCAAGCGTCTATCTGTTACCGTTATTAATATCGAGCGAAAAACTACTAAAAATTGAGGTTTGTTGTATGGGAGCCCCTTTAACATTAATTTTATTTTGTTTTTAGTATTTGTTGTTATAGCGGCAACAGAAATACAGCATCTGTAAAAATTTCAACTGTCTAGCTATCACGGTTCATGAGATACAGCCTGGTGACAGACAGACGGACGGACAGCGGGGTCTTAGTAATAGGGTCCCGTTTTTACCCTTTGGGTACGAAACCCTAAAAATTAAATAAATACTTGTATCTGTCCAGAGTAATGTTCTTCGGCAGAACTCTTGTCAGCAATGGGATTGGTGGCACTAATCTGAAAATGTAAAAAAAATGATTTCGTTCCAAAATTAAATTATGTAGTCATCATTGTCATTTTTAACCGACTTCCAAAAAGGATGAGGTTGTATGTTCGTCTGTATGTAGAATAGAATAGAATATATTTATTTGCATAATATACAGAGCTAAGAGATTAAAAGCTAAGTATACACCCTGCCTAGTAGGGCATAGCAAAACATCATAATATTAGGTAAGTGAATATCTATTATTTTTGTCTATGTTCATTACATTATATATAATATATATTCACTAATTGGGAACCGAATCAAAAAAAATTTAATGGTTCCATTTAAATTTTATCGAAATCGGCTGAGCTGTTTTTGAAAAATCAACAATTTTGTAAAAATTGTATAAATGAATGGACACGATGGAAGTCGGTTTTGCTATTTTTTGTGATATATAATTAGGTATACTCGTAGTAAATCAAGGAGTCATCACCCTAGTGGACGACGTGTGACCAAAATGCTGGTGTTTATTTGGTTTAAAATTTTCATTTTTTTATTGAGCGTGATACCTAAATGGTAATGCTGACAATATGCCCAATTCTAAAGGCGCATTCGTAAATTTAATAGCAACGTAAAAAAAAATCTCTCTGGGCCTAAAGTGAAAAAGAAACAGAAATAGTCTAATTAAACCTTTGGAAACGCACGCACAAAGAAATTTTTTGACTTTCGTCATTTCTGAAGTGAAAACTTTAAAGAATAACAGATTTTTTTAATTTTTTATTCCCGGGAAGCACGTGATCAAGTCACATTGTGGATAACATATACAAAGCTTCCTAAGCTAAACATAGCTTGGTACATAGCATTAAATTATTAAAATTACTAGCGACCCGCCCCGGCTTCTCACAGATGTATTATACATATAAACCTTCCTCTTGAATCTATCTATCTATTAAAAAAAACCGCATCAAAATCCGTTGAGTAGTTTTAAAGATATAAGCATATATATAGGGAAAGATAGCGGGAAGCGACTTTGTTTCATACTATGTAGTGATAGTGATTATAATTACCTCAAGGACTCCTTTATACAAGCTTGAAGGTACGGCGTTTCCCCTCTCACATTCTTTAGGTCTACTTGTTGCATGCTGGGGTACACGTCAGCTATCTCCTTGTGGAGTACTTTTTGCACTCTTTGATATTTCGCCAAGTGGTACAACAAGAATGCCGTGGATGATGTTATCTGTAAAATGCAAAATTCTTAACTGACATTGTGACAACGAATGTGGCATTTTGCGTTTGACTATTTTTTTATTTGAGTATCATAAACCCTCAGACCAAATAAAAAATCAAGACAGAACGTCGTGAACAGGCAAGGAGGCTGGTTTTTTATACATGTGTGAGTGCGTCGGTGTTGCGCCGCCGTAGTTCGACTGACGAGCCAAGGCCAAAGAATATATAATAATACTACGTATCAAGGCTTAGTGTCTTTGTACGTATACATGTGTGTAATTGTGTCTGTACACGGCGAGGCCTAATTTTGCCGGCCTCACTTGTTTGTTCATAACATTTTGTCTTGATTTTTTATTTGGTCTGCTCAGACCAAAATCATAAACAAACCACCTTTTGTGAAAAAAGGTGGTTTGTGATGCTCAATCAAAGAAGGATGTCGGCAGCTCATACATACGAATACCTGTTGTATTCGAATACACTCATATTCTCCCAAGTTTATTTCTAAAAATGTTATGTTCGTCAGAGTTATTTATGACGCTTCTTAAACTGTTCTGATTTGTACAAGTTCGTTTTTAGTTAACAAATGTTTGTTCAAAACATTTTGTCTTGATTTTTTATTTGGTCTGCTCAGACCATAATCACAAACAAACCACCTTTTGTGTAAAAAGGTGGTTTGTGATGCTCAATCAAAGAAGGATGTCGGCAGCTCATACATACGAATACCTGTTGTATACATACGAATACACTCATATTCTCCCAAGTTTATTTCTAAAAATGTTATGTTCGTCAGAGTTATTTATGACGCTTCTTAAACTGTTCTGATTTGTACAAGTTCGTTTTTAGTTAAGTTTCAAAATATTTGACCACACAAGCATTGATAGGTGATTTAGATGGCCAAAACAGTAAAAAATCATTGTAATTTTTCAGGTGGTCTAATTTTAATTATTGATATGAAAACAGCAAAAAATCACTATATTTTTGAAGCACACGTCATAAAAAAATGATTGCAAAAAAATTTACTAAAAATGTTTTGACAGGTCGAGTTGTTAAATGTTTGTTAATGTTTATACGTACAGTATTGACTCCTATTAGCAGCATGTCCATGATAGTTGTTGCGATATCTTCGGGCGTCATTTTTTCTTCCCCGAGCAACATAGCACTGATCAATGAAAATGAATCTGTAAGCAAAAAGCACAGCTTTTACTTTCAACCAATAAATAAATAAACAAATCAGTAGCCATGTAGCAAATACTCATATACCGAAAAAAGCAAAATATACGCCGCAGAACGTAGTGTTTTGCGAGCGCATAAGTGATTATCCCTAAGGCAGATTAGGAAAATGCCTAGGGGCCCCGGGCCCGGGCCCCGTGAACGCAAAAAGAACTGGACAAGTGCGAGTTAGGCCGGCCTACGAAGCATTCCGTGCAAAGATGCCTGGTATTGAAAAACTATTGAAACACCTTTCACCCCCCGCTTCATGGCTGTAAAGATTTTATAATAGAGGCCCCGAGAATGGCACTGCCTAGGGGCCCCTGATAGGGTCAATCCGGCTCTGTAACTATTATAAAAAAAATCAGAGAAATACGCTCAAATAATTCACAAGGTTCGCAAGGTTGCCTGGGGGCCCCTGATAGGGTCAATCCGGCTCTGTAACTACTTATTATAAAAAAATTGAAAGAAATACACTCAAATAATTGCCAAGGTTGCAAGATTGTAGAGGCATTAATTTTATTGTTACTTACTTTCGTCGGTGCCCTCTCCAGAGCGATATGTGATGGCCTGTTCTGCTTCCATCACATGCTTCCCGATCAGGCTGCAGATTGAAAGCTCTTTAAATGTTAAGGTCCTAAAACCTAATTACAGTGATTACCTAACGTTGTGTTCGTCTAAAGCAGTTAGTTGCTAATTTTTAATTTGTTCTTTGTATAAGAAGTTAACGGCCCCATGTTACAAATAGATTATTTGTAACATCAAACCCAGATAAACTCTAGACTGATGACCTTGGTACTTGTTTTAATTTTTCAGTTAAGTAAATAGGCATTCAAATTATGACTCAATCGTTCGTAGGTGGAACTATATGCTCAGCAGAAATCCATTAAAATGACGATACAGTAAATAATTGATTTATCATCTAAGTGCTAAAACTAAACAAGATACTCGTACTCAATAGACATTAGTTCGTAATAAGTATTTTATAAAAACTGAGACCGGGTGGCTAACCATGGTGTCAGAGTTTTTAAGCCGAGAATGACTCTGACATAGCTAAATGGTTAATACAACCGGGGCCTACAATTTTTAATGTGTCATTTGAACCACGGTAGCGCTCAGTTGTAAATGCCACCGGCGGTCACCCATCCGAATACTGACCGTGCCGAACGTTGCTTCGGTGATCGCTGATACCTTGTACTACTAGGTACTGTCGTATATGTGAACAAAAGAACCATCAAAGAACTCACTTGTCCAAGTTATCGCAGTACTTGACCAGCGAGTTCCAAGCCAAAGTCGGGAACAACTTCCAAAGCTGCAGTCCAGATTCGCACTTCATGATGGCGTCGGTCGCTCTCTCCAGGGAATGGTACAGCCACGACATGTCGCACTGACTGTACACCAGATCCGTCTCTACCATTGTGAACCGCTTCGAGAATAGGATTAACCCTGGGTGCAAATAGACAAACGATCTGATCAAATCCAAAAGCCAAATTTTTAACGTTCGCAGAGAACCCATGCTATGCCCTCTCGCTCGCACAAGTACAGGCTTTCATTCAACGCTCGCTTTCGCTCCCACTCGGTCCCGTGATAATTTACACGACAAGACGACAAAGTTCAATGGGCCAGCTTTCAAGGAAGGATGAGATATTGAGCCACATATTCTACCCTAGGAAAGTGGCGTCGGTCGCTCTCACCAGGGAAATGGTACAACCACGATATGTCGCACTGACTGTACACCAGATCCGTCTCTACCATTGTGACCGCAGGAGCATGTTGGATGCAATATACAAACGGTCTTATTAGAAATCCATGAGCCTACGTTTAGCAGTGAACGTTCTTCAGCCGATATAACGAAGACTTGAATTGAATATTGATGAAATTAAATGGAAAAGTTACCAACCGGTTGGCATCGGTGGGTCGTTCTAAGGAATGGTACAACCTCGACATGACACTGACTGTGCATCAGATTCGTCCCTATCATTTTGAACCGCTTTGAGAATAGGACTAACCCTGTACACCGTAGGTACAAATAAACAGACGATCTCAGCCACATGATTAGAAATTGTATTGTCATATTAGAAATCTATAGGAGACCTACCTATATCCAGCAGTGGATGTTATACTGATGACACAACGATGAGGACCTATGATGTTGGCAAATAAACTAGAGATATGGTAGCTAACGTGATACGATGGAGCTGTATGGCTGGCCCAACCTTAGAAGAAAGTCTTCAATTAATGTTACAAATCGATTAAAAAAGACTGGACGAAGGTACTACAGAATAGAAAGGAGTGGAAGAAATCGGGGAAAACATTTCCCCAAAAGTGGAAAACAAAGTTTAAAAATCGATATTTGAAAGGAAGTTTGTCTACTCACCCATGCAATCAAATGCCCACTTATGCAGCTCCTGGTACAGGTCCTTGGAAACCTCATCTTGATAGTTCCTGATGCTGTACAACTTTTGCGTGAAGTTTTCACAGATGTCGTTGATGCCCGCGGTGTGGTGGGCGACGGCCTTGTGCAGAGGGTTGTACACGGTGTTCCTTTGGCGGTACCATTCTTGGCCTTGACTGGAATTATGCACTAGGTATAGGTGGAAACACACAACTTGGCGGCTGTGATCTTAGCGACAAGCTGCGGATAACCCAATCCTGACTGAAGCTCACTTAGCAGCTGGGCGAGGATTGGATTTCGCGCAGCTTGTAGCTAATTTCACAGCTTAATTGTAAATAATTTATTGGCACAGAAGACAGAAAGAAGAAACCTAGTTATTCTGTTCTGTGGTTATTGGGGTGTACTATGAATCTATAGGTACCGGTCCAGTCTAGTGGACAGCTGGGGATAAGTGAGACGTGGGAAGTGGCTCTAACAAGGCATGGAACGGGCCTAGCTGTTTAGTGGCTAAACTTGTCTGTAGCTGGTAGGTTCTTATGTTAGCTAAGATTATTGCAACCGTCATTGAAAATCAGTTGGTGGATGGAAGTATAGTATTTATAGTAGAGACTTGGGGAGATAGAGTTGAACAGCTATTTTAATCTCGCTCGTGCATTCATACATTTTGGACGTCATAAAATAGGCGGGATTTTTTTTGTCGTTCAAAATGTACGAATACCCGAGTGAGATGTTTACCAAAACCACAGTAATACCTATTATTATGATATCTAACAGGATTGTGACTCGACCCTGTCCTTGAAATATATTCCTACAACCCTACGTGAGGCTACGTGGCCACGCAAAACGTAGGTATCACGCGCTAAGCTGCCCTTCAGTATTTTAATTTCATCTACTTACTCTTTACCTAGGTACTTGAGTTTCTTTCTAGTTTCTATCTATTATGATGAAACGTTATTATATTTATTACAAAAAAGAAATTCGATGTGAATGAAAAAGAAAGTGTTCAATAAAAATACATATACATATATTGTGTTTTTTGATGTTTTTAGGGTTCCGTTGTAAAACGAGGAACCCTATAAACGTAAATCGCACGCTTGCTAGTTACAAATCCACACGTTCGTTCATCACTACAGCGCGGCGCCGGCGCTCTCCGTATATACAGTACTATTTGGCCGGCGCGCCGCCCGAGACTGACTAGCATACCGAGAGCATACCGAACTCCGAGGCGCGTAGGTATGATTCGCGTTCCGATCGTTTGTATGAAGATGGAATACTGTTAGATCTACCGTGCCAAAACTATCTCCCCCACAAATATATTATGTAAATATACTAACGCAGTAAACAGCCCTCCGAAGCAATGGTTCCTGTGCTCAGTCCTGTATTTTTCTATGGAATCGAGCGTAGATCTAACTGGGAACTCTCCTTCCATTGCATAAACTTTTTGGATATGATCCGGGTGGTTCAAAAGGACTATGTCTTTGCCCAACGGGCTGATGAAACGAACTACTGGTCCGTACTCATCGAATAGAACTGACAAGTTCTTCAGAGGTTTCTTGGTTTGTATGTAAGAATCTGTAATTTAAATAGCTGTTATAGGCCTCGTCACACAAGCTGGCGGAAATTAAGTTAGCTACAAGCTGCGCAATATGCAATCAAGGTGCGGCTTTGTGTGAGCTTCAGTCAGGATTGGATATTGGGCAGCTTGTAACTAACTTCATTTCCGCCAACTTGTGTGACGCGGCCTATAGTAATATGTCAAGTGTCCTACAGCTGATAATGATATATAGTAAGTTCGTGTAGGCTGGGAGGCTAGCCCTGGTGTCAGAGTTTTTAGGCCGCCTGAGGCCTCTGACATGGCTAAAAGGTTAAAACAACCGGGACATAGAATTTAACGTGTCATCCGAGCCACGGTAGCGCTCAGTTGAAAAATGCCACCAGCGGTCACCCATCCAAAGACAGACTGTGCGGAGCCTGATAATGATCATGATGGTAAAGTTGCCTACCACACAAAGAAAACTTGTGTGAAAAAATCCAAGTCCGTGAAAATCAGTTAACTTTTGATATTTTGAGTCATAAAACTTACTTAGATTGAGTCCGAATTTCAAAGCTCCAACAGTTACTTGAGTACCAATTTCAGACAGGTAATTACGAGCGTTCGCCAAGTATTTTAGGGATTTGGGCCCTGGCACCTCATCAAATGGTAAAACTACATGCTCCTTGTTAGTTAGCACCATTGGAACAACTCGCGCTGATGGAAAGATCTCGCCCATTATGCGGTCTCCATCTGATTTTACAGTTTCAGGAGAAAATTCATCTTTGTGAGGTACACTTTCTATATTCAGTTCTGGTTTGGTGGTTCTAAGTAACGGTGTTTTCAATCCTAACAAACGCTGCTGATTATAAACTAAACTAGCTCGCAAGGAATATGGAAGAAGTTTTAGGTAATTTAACAACATCATAAATAAATTTACGCTTGCTTAAATATAATTATTATTGCTAACTTTTTCCTTTAAAATCAAAAATTAAGACAGAAGGCTTTTGTGTCAAACAATAGAATGCTGAAAAATATTTTTGAATTTTAGCGCCAGCCTCAAACAAAACTTATCTATGGGCTAAATTCAAAGACAATTTATGTATGCACATATTTTTTATTTATTCGACATTAGTTACCACATACAAAAAAATGCATTTCCATGGTAGAATTTCTTTAAACTTGCGAGATCATACAGCGTACACACTTGAAGATTTGTCGAAAACCAAGGATTCGCGATGCCCGGCCACTCAACCCGGAGCTCCTCGCCCATCTCTTCACTCTTTGTATATAATTAAAAGCATAAAGCGTTCTCCACATAGCTGTGGCTGCATCCTGATCATCCATCAAAAACAGACCTTAAAAAAAAGAGCTGCAGTTGCGAACGAGTCATCTTGACGCCTAAGGAGATGCCAGACACGGGCTTTACTTACTTTACGGGCGGGTGACGCACCGCGGCGACGACATCGCCGCAGGCTAAGAAGACTTGTGGCCGCGGTCTTGTCGAACTGTTTACAAACGCGAGCCGCGACGAGCCGCGACCGGACCTATGTGCGCCCTTCTTAGACAACCAGTACAATACAGATGACCGCTCGCCCGCTCGACCGCTCCGACCGCGCATGTGTGCGGATCGCTTTATCATGTCCCGGTCAAAACGACACCAATGTGAAAGAGTAAAAGCAAAAAAAAAGTTCATTCACAATTGTTTTATATCTGTATTTTGTAATATTTTTAGTACGGGTAATCCTGTTCGTAGATGTCAAATGAAAAGAAGGAGAGCGACTGCAAAAAGTTTGGAATACGAGTGAGCCAATAGTAGATGGTAGATGGCGGGAGTGATCTCGTGTGATATAACTGTGTTAGATTAGTTTTTAAAATTTTAGTGTTTAATTTGTAGATTAGTGGTTAAAATGACTAGGTAAGCAAGGGCAGCTTATACCCCAACAGCCAATGCCCACTAAAATTGCGCTACACCTTGATGTACAATAATAAACGAAGGCCAAACGCAGCTTTTTCAATGTCCAATACCATATGATTTTCTTACTAAAATGCGTCTTTTGCCTTGCAGAGCCAAAATAGAACTCGGCGACGTGACACCGCATAATATAAAGCAACTGAAGAAATTGAACACAGTGGTATTTCCAGTGTCATACAACGATAAGTTTTACAAAGATGTGTTGGAGGCTGGCGAATTGGCCAAGCTAGCGTATTACAATGATATCGTGGTGGGAGCCGTATGCTGTAGGATAGACACGTCGGATACCGTGCGGAGGCTGTACATAATGACCCTGGGCTGCTTGTATCCATACAGAAGATTGGGTATTGGTACTCTCATGGTGGAACATGTGCTCAATTATGTTGAACTGGACGGTAACTTCGACAGCATTTTCTTGTAAGTATCAATTTATATCATCATTATTAAATTAGTTATAATTTCTAGCAATAAATTCTTCTAAAACATATCAAATGTTCGGAGAATATTGAAGGTTATGTGTAGGTCTGCTTGTTATTGTACTGCTCAAATAGATTTCCAGTAATCTGTTTACAAAGAAATCTAGCCCACACAAGATTATTTTTCCCACCACCCACTCCACCAACCAATATTCTTAAACCCCATATTTTTCTTGATAAGTATTATAGAAATTCATAGATTTTTTGTAGCACTGAACTGCTCAGTAGTCACCAAGTTCATTTTTAGGGTTCCTTATCCAAAGAGTAAAAACAGGACCCTATACTAAGACTTTCCTCTCCATCCGTATGTCTGTCTATCACAAGGCTGTATCTTATGAACGGTGATAGCTAGCCCATTGAAATTTTCACAGATGACATATTTCTGTTGCTGCTATACCAACAAAAATACTAAAAACAAAAAAAAAATATTAAAGAGAGGCTCTCATACAACAAACCTGAGTTTTAGCCGTTTTTTGCTCAATATTAATAACATTGTCAGGTAGATGCTTGAAATATTAACAAAATATTTAGTAAAATATTCATTTTGTGCGCACTTCAACACACACGTCCAACTTCACACTTGGCTGACTATATTCATTTAGCAAGAGAATGTATGGATACTAAAGAGATTATTGATACAAAGGAAATTAAACTTCACATCAACAATTGATATAATTGAATTGTGAGCACTTCGCTAATGTTTCTAATAAGAAAGAGATAGTTTTTTTGACATGTGATACTTCCTTTGCAATTGAAGCCCTTACATTAAAAATATCCTCAGAATAACTTGCAAAACATTACCACTATCGAATGTTAATCAGGTTAATTCGTATTTCAGACATGTACAGGTGAACAACGAAAGTGCAATAGACTTTTACAAGAAGTTTGGCTTCGAAATTGTGGAGACAAAGGAACACTACTACAAGAGAATAGAGCCCGCGGACGCACATGTATTACAGAAGACGATCAGGAAAACCTGTCCCCAGCCTGCGCCTTTAGTGAATGGAACAGTGCCGCATGCAAAAACCAATGGTCACGATTGAGCAAAAACCAAACCACACCTACTTGTAAAGCCTCAACGCGGTTGTTAATATGTAACAAGTGATACAACATAATGTAAGAAATGTAAACACACTGTATACAAGATCAATTTACATTAAGCTTTTTGTAACCAACACATGGTTTTTTGGTATAAATTGTGGTTGTGTAAGTGCAAGCCCATATTAAACCTCGTTTCACAAAAGAAGTCCCACAAAAAGTTAATACTACTTTTGACAAATTGGTTATGGAACTATGATGACTCGCCTGTGGGATTTCTATTGCGAGATAAACTACAAATTGACTGATGTTTCACAAAACTCCTCGGATATGACCAGTTTGAATAAGGCTTGTAGGATCACTTGTATGTTGTTTGAGTAACACTTTCATCAAAATCATGTTCATTTTGTAGTCCTGTGACGTCAAAATGAATTGTTGCATGCAGAATTTCATGTTGTAACATAAAATTTCATTGTTAGGATATAAATATACTGAATAATGATTATCTTTAGACATTAATTTAGCTGTATCAAATGACATACAAATGTTGATGTCATTTTTCTACTGTACTTGTATATTGTAGTGTATTACAAAATAGTCATGAAACTTGCTGATAATTATATTATTAGAATAGATTTACTAACACATGGATTCAAAGTCTAGAATTGGACTTAATTTGAAAAGTACCTTATGATAGGTCTATTGTTGTCATCTAACAGAAAAAAACAGTAGTGCTCTAGATTCATTTGAATGAAATGTACTGTGTTCGAAATTGACATTGACACATCATCCCCCATGATAGTACACCATCCAAGCCACTGGAGCAGTTATGCCAGCAGCCCAGAGCCATGCTCCATTATTTTAAGGATCTGGGCTGGCTCAGTCAGGCTGACGTCAGTGCAGGACTTACCACCCCTACATCGAATAAGAATTAACATTGACAACACCCTTCACTCCGCTATGAAAGACTGAGAGCGCGCTATTTATAGTGTGCTGTAAGTGCTGTTCTACTTTAGAGTAAAACTAAATAATCGGCCAAGTACGAGTCGGACTCTCTCACGGAGTGTTCCGTATTGTATGGGAGCCCCCCTTAATATTTATTTTATTTTAATTTTATTATTTACTATTGAAGTAAATATAAAACTAAATATTCTGTGAAAATTTCAAGCATCTATCTGTTACCATTATTAATATAGAGCGAAAAACGTCTAAAAATTCAGGTTTGTTGTATGGGAGCCCCCCTTAAATATTTATTTGTTTTTAGTATTTGTTGCTATAGCGGCAACAGAAATACATCTGTGAAAATTTCAGCTGCCTAGCTATCATGGTTCATGAGATACAGCCCGGTGACAGACAGACAGACAGACGGACATCGAAGTCTTAGTAATAGGGTCCCGTTTTTCCCTTTGGGTACGGAACCCTAAAAATGTCCTGTTTTTTCTGCATTCAAAGATTCATGTATACAATAATCCTATAGTACGAGTATCATTCCTATGCAAAAGCAGCTTGGATCATAATTTCTTTACTTCTTGTTTTTATCATTAACTATCCCCATGTATTCCAGCTTTAGTCTATGTTTTGTATTGAGGCCTGAAATCCATGTGTTTGTAAATCTACGAGTGGTATTTAATTTCAACCTCGCAGTTAATTGGTATACGTTATTTATCAGCGCTTGTTTGTTCAAATGAGGAAAGGGTGTAAAATTTTTTGATAAGCTTTGGTGTATGTAAAGAGAAATAATTATGCTTTTTATTTGCACAATAAAATATTGGTGTTCTTTTTATAATAAAATGTTGAGTTGTAACAAAATTATTGTACTGTTAATAGTTTGAAGTTTATTTTAAAGGCTCATTGAACTTCATTGTACTGTGAAGTTGTTACCAAAAAGTCAATTGTCAAGCCCGATATCTCTACAGTAACTTGTTATCAACATGTTCACTGCAATTCTAGCATCTTAGTAATAAACCTGATTAACTAATCTTGCTGTTTGATTTACTTTTACTATGGGGCCAATGGTCGCCTGGCTGCAAGATGGGTCGACGATATAGTCGAAATCACGGGTCGAACCTGGACACGATCGGCACAGGACCGAGGCAGATGGCACCGTAAGAGATGCCTATACCCCGCAGTGGGATAAAGAAGGCTGTTGATGATGATGATGGGGCCAATTCATGAAAACGAAATCTATGCCAAATAAAATACCAATTTGGAATCGACAAAATGTTTATGTAACAACTGAGTTTTTTCTCGAATTCCAGATTAGCCCCATAGTGATTGTTCATAATAATGGTCTGAGGCACTTATTTATGAACAATGCTTGCGGTTTAGTACTGTCTAAATAATCCTGTAGAAATAACTTCAGTACTATCACAAATCACCAACATCTATGCCTGTACTCATGCATGCCTTGCTCAACATTTCAATTCAACTGAAGTATGTAGAAAGCTGTTCCACCAGACTTATTATTTCTAATTTACTTAATTCCGTAACACATTTCTAGATAACACCAAGTTGTAGGATATACCTCTAAACCTGTCACCTTTGTACAAAGTTTTGTTAACATTCGTTGAGAAACGCGATCTATAGAGAAAACCAACATCAACGAAAGCAAAATCAGCTTAAACGAAGACCTTCGCTTTTCTCGGTCTTTTTGGCGATTCGGTGATTTTGCTTTCGTCTGTCCAGATGTTGATTTACCTTTGCTTTGCTCGCAAAACAAGGTTGATGCTTGAAGCTGCAGATAACACAATCCCAAAGAGTACCTTAGTTTACAGGAACACAATCCTGACTGAAGCTTAACTATTGGCCGCATCACACAAGTAGGCGGATGTGAAGTTAACTATAAGCTGCGCAATAGCCGATCAACGTGCGGCTTTTTGTGAGCTTCAGTCAGGATTGGATATTGCGCAGATTGTCGCTAACTTCACATCTGTCAACTTGTGTGGCGCGGCCTATAACAGCTGCGCGAGGGTTGGGTTAGTCCGTAGTGTGTAGCTAACATCAAGCCGCTAAGAAATTTGAATCGGCCTAAACTTATCTTACTTAAGCTAGGAAAATACAAACAACAGTTTTTGTTTCGAATAGTTTAATAAATTAATACAACATAATATCATACAATGTTGCCGTTGGAACAAATAAAAATCCTATGAATGAACAACTTCATTAGTAAACAGTTTTTCGATTGTGATTAGTTTCGTTTTAATATTTAACTGTAATTTAAGGCCTTTGCACATCAATTGGTAAAGTAACACAGAATTCCGTTAAATATCCATGTTTTTAAAGATAACATATCTACAAAAATATTGATTGAATTTACATCAGTTTACAATTCCTTAATTTACACAACAGATATAGCAATTTTTACAATTACAATGAAGATGTTAAATATATTTTATTGTGATATTAATATGAATACTGACAGGTTTAAAAGCTATCTATCACTATCACAGATGTGTTTAAAATATTGCATTATAAATTATTTTCATTTAATTTCATAGATTCGAATTACGGATAATTATAATAGGTCTTCATCATACAGTTTTAAATTGATTGAACATCTAGGCAGGTACATTTTGGGACAACACATTTTTAGGGTTCCGTAGCATATTAGGAGATTATGGTAAAGCCCGCGGAGTTACTGAAAAATCGAGAGGCAAAGATAGCCAAACACTTTCTTTGAGTTCAACAGCAAAATATGAGGATGGCTAGAGGGAGCATTTTTTGTTTGAATCAAAAAATAAATACTTCACGTAGAGCGACGTGACATTTAAAGCCATGTATTCACTGAACAACAATTGTTTATTAACTATGTATCAGAAACAAAATTTACGTGTTTCCGAAACAAAAAATAATGTTTCAGATACAATTATTTTGTGTCTGTAAACACTACCATGCGGTACACGGAAAAAAATAAGTTCCTGGAAACATCTACGTGATGTTTCAGAAAACTGTGTATCCGAAACATTGTTGCTCAGTGAATACATGGCTTTAATCTATCGCTTTTTTAACTTGTTATGTCACTGATTGGAATCAAATATTTTACAGTATTAGCTACGGAACCTTATCGAGCATACCGATGTAGAATATACTGATAATCATATTGGCGATCCGAAAAAGATTATAAATGTATATTAGGTTTTGGTCGACACATATATCCTTATAAGACGTATTTCTAGATCACGAACATATTCAGGTATATCATTGTACCTACTCATCACTATGACTAAAGCTTTACTATGGAATCACCACAATCACATACATTTTACTGATGAACTTTTTGTATCGAAAAACTATTTTTCTTTCGTGATTTTATGGTTGGTTTCATAGTAATACTTGATCATTATGACGAGTATAATAATTCCTAGGATATGTCCGTTTTCTGAAGAAATATCCAGTCTAGAGATAATTCATGGTAGAAAGTTGATCGGCCTTGATGTTCATAAATAATCTATTGTAAGGCGAATGATATACAACCTAATTTTTCCCTTTTAAATTGTACTACGTTGTGAGATTCACTACAGGTACAGTTACATTAACAAGAATATAATTTACTACGTACACAAATAGAAACATTCAATAAATATTTTGGTACGTTTTTGGTTGCGTTCAATATCTACGATCTATTTTTAACTTTCTATTATATCGACTTATATAAATTAAACAATGGATAATAAATAGGACAGATGACCATATTCCATTTAAAATGTTTGTAATTTAATATTTTATTGTTAGGTAACTATATACCCTAATTCAACATAAAAGCAACAGTACTCTAGATTAACTACAACTATGGATACAAAGGTAAGTCTAGACCTAGAATATCTAAACTAAAACGTAACATAAAATACTATCTATTGCGTTTTGTCTATTGATCTTTGGAGGAATGATCAAAATTGTTTTGTTTCAATCTGATTATATCAAGTGAAATTTAAAGCTGGACTCGAAAAATAACCAATGAGCTTTGAGGCAGGTTACTTTACGCGCCGCGATATACTTTTGTCCACTCTTTTCGATATTCGAAAATATAGCAGCAGTGTATACTGTACAACTGTACATGCCGTGTAAGTATTATTATAGTTATAGTACAGCTCGCGCCAAATACCACACGAACATATTGAGTATTTTTTCTTTACTTTAGATGTGAATAAAACTACAGTATTATTTTTTATAACATATTTGCTCGTAAAGTGGCTGTAATAACACCAATTTCAATATCGTAATGTATTTCATTACGCACTTGTACGTTATTGTAATGTAAAACGCACGCCGCCACCGACTGCAGAACTCTGTGGTCTCGTTTCTCCTACTTTCACTCAAGAGAGTGAGAGACACTACGTAATTGTGCGTTATTGTAATGTAAAACGCACGATGCTACTTTCACTCAAAGTCAGAGTTTTATTAATTTCCTCGCAAATATGTTATAAAACGTCGTATGACATACGTGCGCTTTGAATACGCATACAGCCTCTGCTTCCTTATAGTCCTCGCCTACGGCTCGGGCTTGCAATATCGCCTCGGCTGTAATTTTCAACTTACCGCACTTATATCATAATGCCCGTTCTACGCATTTGCACAAGGCGAACAGTAGGGAGCACTTCAAATTACATCTAATAATCGACTTTAATGCAAGTTTGACTGCAAGAACTGTATTTTTCCTAAGTAAAGGAAAATGTGTGAAAAACGACATCAATTCCAATGATAGAATCGTATACATATTTAAAACTGAACTGTATTATTGGTATCACAAAACGAAATGATGTATTTTTATCGCGCGTGTTATGTTAGATTCGCCTGATATACGTAAGAAAATTTTTCAAAAATATATGACAGTTGAGCATTCTTTAAATTTGAAACATAATTCGCTGCTTTAGATTTTCAGAGTTCAAGTCAATTCGGTTAAAAAAATAATATCTAACTAGAAACTCATAACATTAATAATAACCCAAAATTCATTAGTATTTATAACAACCCAACAAAGAATCACATCGATCACAAGCCTTATGTGCCTTTCTGACATTAACATAAATGCTGTAAAAGTATAACACATAATTTATTAGCCAATATCGAAATAAAAATAAAAATTAAAACGAGAAACAAAATCTAGAATAAAACTGTGGTAACTTCAATTAGCTTATTGGGCGTGCTGAGATATTTTAACTCAGTCAAAGTTATTATCAAATATACGAAACTCAGTCGTCATCATTCTTACCAATACATTAAAAATATGAATAAAATTTCATTTACCTAGTAATGCAATAATCGAAATACGCTTTCACCTTCACCTGCTTATACGTTTTCGTTTCAAATACGTTTTGCGTAAAGCTGTTTTCTCATCAGTCGATGTGATGAATTTCAATACGATGATTATTTGTTTCAGAGTATCTATTTATCTTTGTATTCATTGTAATGAGTTCAATCAGTTCAAATCAATGGGTTCAAATCCATTAAAAATATGGATAAAATTTCATTTACCTAGTAATGCAATAATCGTAATACGCTTTCACCTTCACCTGCTTATACGTTTTCGTTTCATATACGTTTTGCGTAAAGCTGTTTTCTCATTAGCCGATGTGATGTATTTCAATACGATGCTTATTTGATACAGAGTGCCTATTTATCTTTGTATTCATTGTAATGAGTTCAAATCCATTAAAAATATGGATAAAATTTCATTGATTAATGCAATAGTCAAAATACGGTTTCACCTTCACCTGCATATACGTTTTCGCGTCATATACGTTTTGCGTAAAGCTGTTTTCTCATTAGTCGATGTGATGTATTTCAACACGATGCTTATTTGATTTAGAGTTTTTTAGAAATCGTTGTATTCATTGTAATGAGTTCTTAAAATCCGCACTATGAAAACAGTAAGTAAAATTGTTTTCCCAGAGAGAAAGAGAGATATAGACCTCATTTATTTGATGATCTCTACGATCTTTGATGATTATTACCGTACGGTAATGATGTGCAGGTTTGGTTTTCGCACGTGAAAGTTAAAGCATTTTTTACTTCATTATCGTTTCCGTACGATTTGTTCCTGAGCTAGGTGTAATAAGAAATTTCTGATTGACATTTACCCAGTTACCAAAGTTTTAATCCACATTTGTTACACAATTAACTTATACCAACAGATTGAGAAATCGAGTCACTATTTTAGCTTAGGCATAGCAATTAGCGCACGCCAAAATAGCCCTTCCTTACTTTAATTTATGAATGAGTTTTATTTGTACCAGTTTTATATTATTTATCTTTATCACACTATGCGATTGATAGAGGTAAGATTTCTCGTTCACAAGCTTCTGATGATATACTAGTTGATAAATATCGTTTTATTTAACAAAAATGATCCGAGTGCGTAGTGAGAGTTTTGATAAATAATCAAATCGAATGACTTTTACGTCACGTTCACCAAACGCCTTGAGCATATACTTGAATTAGCCAATCACAGACGTTGACACGCTTGTGTTTGATTGGTTTGGCGCTCGATATATTATGGTGCCGACACACTCTCCACGAGGCGACACGAGCACCGCAGCTGTAGCTAACTTCACATCGTGTACAAGTATACAAGTCGGCGATATGAAGTTAGCTACAGAAGTTTCTTGAGAACATCACATCGCCGACTTTTATACTTGTTTACGATGTGAAGTTAGCTACAGCTGCGGTGCTCGTGTCGCCACGTGGAGAGTATGGCGGCACCATTACTGTAAAAAATCACACTTAGCTATTCGGTTTTCTCTACGTGCCACAAGATGGCGCTGCGCCATTTGCGTAGAAATCACATGAAACAAACGCGATCGAACAAGTTTCGAACATAGTTAAAAACTCCCACTCGGCACTCAGTATAATAACAATTTCAACACCAATTAAATAGACACAAAATATATTAAAAACACCGAAAGTTCTTTCTCGTCTAACCTAAATTTTGCCTCTTTGCCTTGCCGTGCGTAATGGAGACTTAGAAATATAAGTATTTTTATACTAATACACATTCACTCACATCAGGCATCACGACTGGGTACAATAAATATTATTATAATTACTACGTCAGTTAGATTACGAAAAAATATTGAACACGTATTTTTATTTTGTCAATGAAACAAAAAAATAGTAAAGATAAAGCGAGTCAAAAGTTTGGGAGTAGGGACACGTGACGTATTATACACACTAGGTAAAAAGTCTACACCGTGTAGACTATATATGGGCAATATGAAATCTAACTACTGAATACTAACTACGATTACATACATATTGTAGTTAGCAATCATGATTTCAAATTTCATAAAATAATCGTTGAAGTAGTTAAATATTTTGATTGCTAACTAATAATAATTGTAGTTGCAATCACGATTAATTACTTTTAGAAACTGACTAATTTTACCTTAGTGCAATGTGACAAAGTTGGAACAGTTATAATGTTTCAAATGCATCGAGTGACATCTAGTGCTCAGTAGTGATCACTGTCTCTATTTATCTTACAAGTTCTGCTACTTCATACTCACACATACTACATACATATCTAGTGGTAGTTAAGGTTACATGAAGTTAACTACATGTAGTTATGATTGCATGTAACCATAACTACATGTACAACCCGGTCACAATATCTATGCACCTGACTTCGTGACGTCATATCGAATTATCGGGACGTATATACATTACCGGACGTCTAGTTTACCGTCCAGACGTAAATTATTTTCGGGACGTGTATCGGCAACGAAGATGCTGACCGTACTGTCGCACCGGGGAGTGCGCGGAGAGGTGACAGGGGAAGCGGGAGAGGCGCCGCATTCCAGCGAGGTGCACACATATTCTGACCGGGTTGTACTTAACTACTTTTAGTCGTAGTTAGTAACCTGATTACAAAATAGTAGTTTACTGTGCCCAATTAAGCGTGACGTCACGCCGACTTTATTACTTTACAACAGGGCTATATCTTCATCATTTTTGGTTTAATTTGACAAAAGAAAAAATACATGTCTAATATATTTTGATAATCTAACTGACGGAAATCATATTTTATAGTCGTATAGCCTAAACTCATACGTACATTTCATGTGGTGTTTTAAATATTAGAATAAAATATCGTATTTCATTTGAATAAAATTGGTATAATATTAAAATCGTTTAAAACAATAGACAACAATATATTTTACGTTAATAATAGACGTGTGTTATTTACAATACTGAATGATATTTTGTTCATCACATTTTATTTACTTAGATTTCTGGTATTTTAGTTTGAGTAGACCTATTTTGAATGCGAGTACAGGTCGCGGCATATAAGTCAAGCGCTGAGCGAAGTGTAGAGGGGATGGCTGCGCATGAGTTTAGTATGGCGGTCAACATGCGCAGCCATCCCCTCCACAGTACCCTCAGCGCTAGACTTACGTGCCGCTACTTGTAATCAACTGTATTTTATTAACTAGTAATTCCCACAAATACTGATTCAATAGTTTTGGCGTGTAGCCAGAGAATTGAAGAGTTATACACGTTGTTCTTGAGACTACGGATAAATTAGTAGTTTTATAGCTTCAAAAAGTTTAGATATCTTTTGCAAGATAACTTCTAGCTTTAATTAGCTTTAGATTAGGTGATTTCTAGCTAAGATTTCAATATAATTTATAATAAATTATAATATTTTTAAATTATTATAAATTATCATTAACGAGACTCCAAAGAGAAGTTTGTTTCTTGTTTTTTTATAAAATTGTATTACTTTATTCTTTGACGCACGGGGCAGTGTAGGGAGGGAATCAAATATTTAATATTCATAGAAGTGTTTGTCACGAGTTTGATGCTTTTGTAAAGTGTAGTTTTTACGAAAGAAACAAGACAACAAAATAAAAACAACTAGTATTAAATAAAATAAAAAACTGTTTCAACGAGCGAGTAAATATGAAAGACAATGCATTGGACGTAAAGGGCGACTAAAAATTGCCGCTTATTTAATATACTTCTTTTTTGGGCAATGTAGACTTGGCTCTTCCACTGGCAAATTTCAAAATTGATAAAGTAATGAATCTGGTACATCTCAAGATTACCAAAGGAAAGAACTGATTAAGAAAGAAACGATTCGGGTGCATCTCAAGATTATCAAAGGAAATAACGGATTAAGAAAGAAAAGATTCTGGTGCATTTCACGATTATCGAAGAAAATAACTTGGAACATCTCAAGATTACAGATTAATAAAGACACAAATGTGGTACGGTACATCTCAAGATTACTGATTAATAAAGAAACAAGTCTGATTAATAATAAACTACTCTTGTTCATCTCAAGATTATATTACAGATTAATAAATAAACAAATCAGATTATTAATAAAACTAACCTGAAACATCTCAAAAGTAACAAAGAAACTGGCCTCTGACCGGTTTCAGCTCAACACAACCGGTTTGAACCAGCCAGCGCCCATTGGCGTATCTACAGACTTTCTTCAAGTCTTCTTTGCCCACCCTAATAAAATATAATGTATAGTTTAGACTTTATTTCGGGCATATAAGTTTTTAGAGTGGCCAAGGTAAAGACAGAAACAAATCTGGAACATCTCAAGATCACTGATTAACACAGAAACGAATCTGGTGCGTCTCCAGATTACTGATTATCATAGCAAAGTATTTGCTATAGTACAAGATTATCAAAGAAACGAATTGATTAATAAAGAAACTAACCTGCAACATCCCAAGATTAATAAAGAAATACAGAACCTTGACCGGTTTGAGTTCATCATGACCGGTTTGAACCGGTCCGCGGCAGTTATATCCAGTTCAGCTCAATCACACGACAGTTAAAGCACACGCGAGGCACTGTATGAGCCTAGTTTAGTCTACGCACGGCAGCAGAGGCCGCACATTCATAAGTGTGTGTTATCGTTTGCGTTGCCGCTCGTTTCTAGGTCCAACAGCTGTTTGATGCGCTCTAGACATAGCTTTGAGCCTTCGTTCGCTTCTTTGGCCATCTGGAAAAATCAGTCACTCATATTCAAGCATATTTATTAACAAAAATGGTTTAATAATTTAATATATAGGTCATAAACAACAATTAGGTGTCTTCAAATAAAGAGCTGGCATTTTCTAGGTATAGGTATCGCCACACAAGTCGGCGGATGAGAAGTTAGCCACAGATGACACTTCGCCGTGATTCGCTATTTATCTCGCAAGTGTGCACAAGTGGCGAAGTAGTGAGCACGGGCGTAGGGAGCGCGCGGGAGGCATGAGGTTAGCGGGCGGGTGTGCACTGGCGTCTCGTCTCTCTGGCTCCCGCGCATACCTATATTTTGCCTTTTGCGCAGCGTTCTGAGCATAACTTACCATCCGCCGACTTGTGTGGCGCGGATTATAAGTGTCCTACAATTTAGACTAGACAAGTCCACTGCTAGGCATAGATGTTTCCTATAGATTTCCAAAATAATCAGTTGCTAACGGATTTCATACAAAGTAAGTAAGTTCGCGGAGACTTGATCACATCGCCCTTTGGTACAAAAGCTAAAATATTACCTTTTGTGGTTTGCATTACGGGATGGTTTGCACTTTTTGTTTCAAAACACCATTACTTTTACAATTTTGTGGTCTGTAGATCCAGTGTCTTCTATAAAGTAGGACATTTATATACTACTGCATAAAGTTCTTAAAAGATTGCGTATAAGCAAGCGTAGCGTAATACGTCGATAGATAATCTGATTCACGCAGCAGGATAGAGTTGGATACAAGTCATTTAAAATCGGTTTTATTGGCAATCTGTAGGCGAAGTTTATATTCATCAGCATTCATAATTAATTTAGCAATGATGTTTTTTGTATAGGTACATGTATAAAGTATTGGATGGATGATGATGGTATGTGTCGTATCTATATACTCACGAGTGAAAAGTTAAAGAACCCGGCAGTGACTCTAGAAACTCGATCCCGAGTCCGCGTAGCTTTTTGTATGTGTAATGTATTAATGGACTTTGATGTTTTGTGTCATATGAATCGTATCTATATACTTACAAGTGAAAAGTTAAGGAACCCGTGCGGCAGTCCCTCGAGAACCTCGATCCCGACTTCGTTCCCGAGCCCGCGTAGCTTTTTGGCGAACATCACGCAGTCGTCCAGACACGGGTCGAGGTGCACCGTCTAATAAACACGTAAACCATTAAACAAACGGGAATTGAGATAAATAGACTATTAGTAACATAGGAAATTTCTGTATTATTAATAATATTGTAACCAGGAAGGGGGCTTATTCAAGATTATATTTTTACAATTTTGATTATAATTTGATCCAACGTTTAGTGAAAATGTTTGTTTAAATCTATAAAAATGCGATATGCTGTCCATCATGATGAATTAATAAAATATATCGTCGTATGGAAAATATTAAGTCTGTCTTATACTCTACAAAAAAACCTTTACGAACATTTGAATGGGCGAGAACCATCCAAGTGGGTCATTATGTCCAGTAAGGTTGTAGCAAATAGTTGCCGGCAATAAGTGGATGGTTTAGAACTTCAAACAGCAGACAATTTTATACCAGTATTCATTGAGAATTTCCTCAGTAGAGTTTTGCACATTATCAGGTGTTAAAGTCGGTATCATGCTGACATGCAAACGGTTTGTAGCGAAAACTATTTATGTATGTGTTGTACAGGCTTATCTAATGGTATTTTTACATTGTTTAGTACATATTCCTATTTTGTTAATATTTATTATTTTATTTTAGCCATTATCGTCTCACTGTAGGAGGGCAAAGGCCTCTGTTTCCTCTTTCCACTTTGTTTGGCCGTGAGCAGGAGTCAAGTTTTTTTCGCCATCTTTTTGGTCTCCCCATTGGTTTAGGTGTTTTTCTTCCTGTTAGACGCAATTTCTTTTCTATTACCTATAAAATGTGAAAATTGTTACCAGTATTCTAACAGGCGGGAACATCCTCAGCAAATCGTCTTGCGCCCAATAAGGAGATAGCAAAGGATCACGCGGCACGCTGAATATAAACTCATCGGACGGACTGCGAGCTATCAGCGCGTCCAGGTTGGTTCGCACCGCCAGACTAGGGAAATAAAACATGATTATTGGAAGAAAAACAAAAAATCTGGCAGTAAACCATAACCATTAAAAACACACACTAAGATAGATCTTAGTGTGTGTGTGTGTGCTGCTCGCTTTATAGTCAGTGAATCGAACCAAAATAGCGAAGATAAAGCGTGTCAAAGTTTGGGAGTGGGGAGGCTCGCAACGTAACTTTTTTTTATAGACTAATTATATAATTTTTTAGACATCTAGCCTACTATAACACAAAAAAATATGTAAATATGTAACTTACTCTTCTTGCGTAGGCCTGACGATAGCGTTAGAACCGGTGATGTAGGCCAGCCGCGACGACATCGCTCCCATGAAACCAGTTGCTGCTTCACTGATTCTACAAAACAGAAAAAAAAAAATTAAGGCGTACGCTCTCGGTCAGTGCGGGAAATTCATTTTTTTTGGGTTTTTTGCCATTCACTAATAAGCTAAACGTTGTTCCAAGTTAATATTAGGGTGACCGTATGTTAATCTCAGAATAGCCGTATTTTAGGAGAAAATAGAGTAAAAAACGATAAAAAGCTGTTTTGTTAAATATACCTAAGTATATTTCAAACAACATTGTTGTATGAAAATACGGTTAGGGCAGCTGTAAGCCATATTTTGCCTTGTTTTGGGTTCCTACAAGGCCTGAAAACCGTTTATTAGGGCCGTTTTCGGAACATCACTGGATAAGCTAAGTATACTCCGCGCCACACAAGTTGATAGATGTGAAGTTAGCCACTTGCTGCGCAATATCCAATCCTGACGAGACGTGACGTGGAAGCCGCACGTTGATTACCTGGCTTTTGCGATTATTGGCTATTGCGCAGCTAGTGGCTAACTTCACATCCATCAACTTGTGTGTCGCGGAGTATATTTATTGTAAATCTCCGAAAACTCGTTTTGCCACCATGGATAGGTAGTGTCAACAAGATACACCAAAAAAACAAAATAGTGGTAAGTCTATGTACAACTCAATCACCAACTGGCCAATGATTTTCGCCTTTGTTTTTAGTTCATGCACTATTTTGTAGTTCATGCACTATTGTGTAGTTCATGCACTATTGTGTAGTTCATGCACTATTGTGTAGTTCATGCACTATTGTGTAGTTCATGCACTGTTGTGTAGTTCATGCACTATTGTGTAGTTCATGCACTATTGTGTAGTTCATGCACTATTGTACACAAACTGACTGACTACTCTTATCTAGATTACCTCGTTTTTATCCTTTTTCTGTGTTCCACGTTGTTATCGGTGTCGTTGAGTAATGGCGGTTCGCCGACTAGTGTGCTAGAGTTTTCAGATTCTGCTTCCCTGAAACAAATACAATTTACATTATCCAATGCTTATATCCTAAATTAACTACATAATTATGTATATGTAATAGCATCAGTTATATGTGCTAAATCTAGTAGTTCTTCTAACAGTAGACTTTGCGGAACATCTCTTCATAATCTTGGATCGACTCGCTTTTGACTGATTTGGTTCATACTCGAAAATCTTATTAGGATTTAGATAGGTACTAAAAATGTTGCCAAATGTTATCACAATCGGCTGATAAATAGCGCAACAGCAAATTTCCCCCATGTTTGTGGGAAACAACCCTTCCTATCAAAAATAGCCAACGACAAAAAAATCTATTAATACCTATATAGAACCTGTGTACCACGTCTCGTCGAGATTCATTGAAATATATGATCTATAAACGAACACTAACATCTGGAAAGACGAAATACAAATTGTCGTGTTATAACGAAGATCTTTGCTTTCGTTCGATCAATAAAATAAAATGGAATATTAATTGGACAATTCGTTTAACCAACTGTTGAGCTCGATTATCTCTCTAAGAATCGAGACGATTCGAAGAACGACGACTCTTTATCATTGCGAATAATAGGGTAATAATTTGAAAGCAATTCGTAATGTTTTGGTCGCAACGGTAAAATTGGCACCACGAGTATGTCTACCAACAATCCATCAAACTAAAGCTTACCTGAGAGATTCATCAGCGGCGTGTTTGTCCTTGATGACCGGTATCCGCCGGCCTTCGGAGTCCGTGTCGCTATCCAGAACGTAACGTTCTAGGAATTCTGACACGTACTGTTGAGATTTGTCCTCCGGTGGGGTCGCACCTATTGAAATAACAATGGCTATACTAAGCACCACAAAAATCGGCGGATAGGAAGTTATGCGCAGAACGCTGCGCAAAAGCCGAAATATAGGGCACATCCGCCCGCCAACCTTATGCCTCCCGCGCGCTCCCTACACCCCTGTTCACCACTGCGACACGCGGCGTCGGCATTGTGCACACATGCGCAATAATTAGAGAATCACGGCTAAGTGTCAAGTGCGGCTAACTTCTCATCCGCCGATTTGTGTGGCGTTTAGTATACTATGATATATATGACGGGACGATAGCTTTGGGTTTATTTTTATATAGTGCTACTTAGTATAACAATCCTGTGGTAATGCTTGTGACAAACGCTGCTGATTGGTTCCCAATGACATCGCATGATCGGCCGATGGGCGGGCGACCGAACTCCGAGGCGCGTAGGTATGATTCGCGTTCCGACCGTTTGTATGAAGACTGAATACTGCATAGATACCATTACCGAGCTTAAACCTTTTATTAAGGAGAAAATTTTAAAAAATGTCATTTACCAGTAGCGGTGTGTTCGCTCTGTAAAGACGCGGCACTAATGGTGGTATCGGAAGACTTGCGCCGCTCGCTGCCAGATTTATGCGCTTGTAGCTCGGCCAGATCCGACGGCGACACTTCCTCGAACGATGACGGCTCTTCGCTTATACCTTCTGGAAATTGACAATACTTACTATACTAAGCGCCACACAAGTCGGCGGATGGGAAGTTAAGCGCAGAACGCTGCCCAAAAGCCGGAATATAGGTATGCGCGGGAGCCAGAGAGACTCGCGCCCGGGCACACCCGCCCGCCAACCTCATGCCTCCCGCGCGCTCTCTACGCCCGTGCTCACCACTTCGCCACGCGGCGTCGGCATTGTGCACACATGCGCAATAAGAAGCGTATCACGGCGAAGTGTCATCTGCGCCTAACTTCTCATACGCTGCCTTGTGTGGCGCTAACTATAATAGTTCTCCGAACAGTAGACTTCGCATCTGTTCAACTGAACCTTTATAAGCTTATATCTCATCTCGACTCGCTCTTGACTGATCATACTCGCAAATCTTATTAGGACGCAGATATTAAACGATCTTGCCAAATGTTATCGAAATCGGCTGAGAAATAGCGCTACAGAAAATTTGCGCCTTTCTTGTGGGGAATACCCCTTAAGGTGCAACTAATCGACAGCACGAACTCAGATTAGGCGTAGCTTAAATAAATCATATCTCAGCAGTATTGTCTGAAGAAGAGATAGATTCGATGATAAACAGTAGATCTAAATGCGCATAAGGTTTTCTCCGTAGTACTTAAATTATAAAAAAAACTGTTGAATGGATTTATTATTATTTATTATTTATTTGTTTATAGGCGAGCAGTGTATACTGATGTGCCTATATCAAGCAGAGTCGAATAATATTAGTATTTATCTGTCAAGGAAATTTTTTCCTTCTTTATCCAAAGGTCCAGTCTATTCTTAAATGTGTTTATAGTTCTTGCTGAGATTACATCCTCAGGCAACCTATTCCAATTGTAGACAACTCTATTGCAGAGAATGTGGTGTGCAGTGTTGGTTTGTGATGGTGTAGGCTGTAAGAGGAATTTATGGCGTCTGCTATCGCGCATATTTTCCTTCAAGGTGTATATGTCGTGAATATTCGGAAGATTATAGAAGCCATTGAGAATTTTGAAGGTCTCAATCAAGTCTCCACGCAATCGTCGTTCTTCGAGGGTCGTGAGACGAAGAGCTTTTAACCTATCTTCATAGGTTTTGCGGCGCAGAGCATATGGAATCCTGGTGGCTTTTCTTTGTGCACTTTCAAGCAAATCAATATCTTTTTTAAAGTAAGGACTCCACACTTGAAACCCATATTCTAGGAGAGGCCTTATATAGGTTTTGTAAATCTTAATAAAAACATCCACAGTTACTGTCTGAAAGGACTTGCGTATGACATAAATAAATGAGTTGGCTCGTTTGACTATCATAGATATATGCTGTTCCCATTTTAAATCTGCAGTAATGATGACTCCCAAATCCTTCTGTTGGCCTACAGATGCTAAAGCAACTCCATCAAGTGTGTATATCTTTTTAGGGTTGGTACTACCAAGATGTAACACACTACATTTGGCTATGTTCAACTTTATAATCCAGTCCCTAGTCCAGTTCTGAATGCGGTCTAGATCTTTTTGAAGTTCTCCAGACTTTATCAATGCATTAGCAAAAAACTTCCCATCATCTGCGAAAAAAGCTGATTGACATTCTATGAGCTCTATCAGATCCGTTATGAAGATTCCAAACATCTCAGGAGCGGTCACAGAACCCTGGGGGACACCGCTGGAAACCATTTTCCGTTCCGATAGTGAGTTCCCCACTCGAACCTGAAATGTTCTACCCGATAAGAAGCTCCGGTACCACTCAAGCAACTTACCACGCAACCCATGATGTTCAAGCTTAAACAACAAGCGCTGGTGGGGTACCTTGTCAAATGCACGTTCAAAATCGAGGTATGCTACATCAACAGGTTCTTTTTTATCAACTTGTACACTCCAGGCATGAACAGATGTCAATAAGTTAGTGACAGTTGACCTTTTTTCAATAAAACCATGTTGCTTTGTTGAGATCACACAATTTCTATTTAAAAATTGTGCCACTCTCTCACTTATAATCCTTTCCATAATCTTCACCACAATGCTAGTGAGACTAATGGGTCGGAAGTTTTCCGGTTTAGTTTTGTCACCTTTCTTAAAAATTGGAGTTACTATCGCATGCTTCCAGTCTCGAGGCAAGTATCCAGCTTCAAAAGAAGTGTTCATTAATTGTGCTAAGACTGGAGCAATAGTATTAACACAATTTTTAAGTATGCAAACTGGAAGTTGATCTGGCCCGGGGGACGACTGAATATTCAGGTTCGCAATTACTTTCTTTACATCACTTTCAGTAAAAGAAATGTCACACAAACTTTCCTCTACACGGGGAGTTGCAATAGTCATAGTGTTTTGATTGAGTGCTGGTTCTACTGAATATGCTTTTTCAAACTCAACTGCAAAAACCTCAGCAATATCACATGGTTTAGTTACTAGGTCTCCATTGTGGTTTCTAATTGCTGGTGGAATACTGACAGTAGAGGTAGTACAGCGTCGCAGGTATGAATAAAAAGCTTTATCACCATAGTCAAGGATTCTGGCCTCATAAGCACTCCTCTGTTTCCTGGACAAGGCAACACACATATTATTCACCTCACGAAACTTCTTATAGTCATGTTCATCCTTGGACATTCTGTACCTGTCCCATAAGATAAATAATAATTATAATAATAATTATTTAAATAATAATTATTTGAACTAAGTAATATTAATGTAGGCCGCTATTTTCATAAAAGATGACTCAGTTTAGTTCTTCTGTGTATTTTTTGCATCCAAAGTTTCGTAAAAATTTGAGTCAAAATTCAAATGTTTCTAGGCTTTGACCGACGTTTGTACGGAGTGATGAGAAACACATATAGAACCTTACAAATATCTCAAAGCATTGAGACTTTACTCGCTCAGTCCAAATAGGAGCCAATTTATAAAGAGGCGTCATGTAGTGCATTGCACAATGATTATATCGCTAAAGTTTTGCAACCATATTCCCTTCTAATCAAATGGTAATGTAATAGCAACATTCGGCGGGCGGGTGTGCCCCGGCGTCTCGTCTCTCTGGCTCCCGCGCAAATCAAAATCAAAATTTGCTTTATTCTTTAGACATATGGAAATGCGCTTAGAATCGTCTTTTTTACAAAGGGTTTCGATAACATACTATAATTATAATAGGTAGGTGCAAATTTACGTACATACTTATTCACCAAATTACTAATAACAATTTAAACTTACATAAAATAATTACATACCTATATTTCGGCTTTTGCGCAACGTTCTGCACATGACTTCCCATCCGCAGACTTGTGTGGCGCTTAGTATAACCGACATTTAAGCTTCGAAGGGGTTTGAACATTTTTCTATGGAAGCTGGCATATCCACCCGCCGCCATTATGGTTTTTTTCATAATGTAGCATTAAATTTTACACATATCTAATTTATGTATAATTCGGAACGCTAGTTTTTCATTTCACAGTTGTCAGTAGTGTAAACGCTTCTAATTGGCCAGGACGAAACGTCAACCTGTCTAGTGATTGCCAGTTTCCCAATCAATACTCGTTTGATACAAACTATCGATTTTTTTACTCGATCATTTTTTTCATTAATTCATATCAGCGTCTCCTTTTGATAAACAAACGCTTATTTAAAGCCACTCAACAAAGTGAAACCTTTGGATAAGCCTTAGTATTATTAATCTCACCTTTTTAGCATTTATCCGTTTTCTGTGGGAGTAATTCCCTCTCATCGTATTATTTTTAGTCGATTCTAATTCGATTGTTTGTTAAGTAATTGCTAGTTTTTTTCAACGTTGTCCCCACCGTCTGCGTTAGAGACATCATAAAACCAAAAGGACGACGATATGGCGGACCGGGGGGGCTCCGATTTTCTTTCGCACCAAAAATGCGGTGGAAAGCGTATTTTCGACCCGGGGATCCCGCAGAAGACCCCAGGAGCCACGCACCTATAAATGATCCGGCGTGGAGCGGCCTCGAGCCGCTATATATATTATATTTTTCCCCCTAACAAGGTATGTGGACGCGTCACAATTCGTACTTTTTGTTAGTCAAATAATCACGAAATACATACTAAATCGTATTATCGTCCATTGAGCGCGTGCGCAGCTACTTTTTCTATAGATTTCACTAAATTATTAACCTAAAATGTTTACTTCAACATGTGATTTCAATGCGTTTTTGGGCCAGCCACATGGATTGAAAATACAATCATTTCGTTATTTAACTATTGAATATAGGATAAAAAGTTTCCCCTCGACCCTGCGGTCGTGGCGAGGTGTAATTTTCCCCGATTTTAATGTAAAATCGCTGAGATTCTTGACTTTTTGTAAAAAACACACTCCGTGTAATACGCCCTTCTAAAATGCTACTTGACTGTTAAACCTTTATTAAATAGTTTGTCCACAAGCCCCCGCACGTGGTGAGGCCCAATTATACCCCATTTTCTCATTTATGACCTGAGAAAATGTAATTTTAATTTTGTTTACTTTTCTTCCTACTCGGTGTTAACATGGATTCATTCCATCCATTTCAGGGTGTATAGGTGAGGCCGGCATGTTTGGGCATACCCCCCAACCAGGCTTACCTTGGTTAGCCGCCTGGGCGTCGTTGGTGCTCCCAGTCAACGGGGCAACCACTGACCTTCACGTGAGCCCTGCCAGAGTATTGGCAGTCTACCTCCAGTTCCTATTTGTTAACCGGCGGCGCGTACAGAGGTATTTCATTCCCCTTAATTACCGTCGGTCAACTACTACCTATTGGTGACACCATCGGATGGATCCACCCATTTGCTGATTATAGTTTAAGTGAAGGGACAGAACTCGACCAAGCGACCCACCGTTATTATTATTTTATTTACCACTATTTTACATATTCAAGTCAGACGGCTTCCCCGTCTACATTCTACCTTACCTAGTATACCTATTTAATTCATTAAGTAACCATTGTAAAATAACCAAGCGACTCACCGTTGTTTACATATTAGAGTTAGACGGCTTCCCCGTCTACATTTTGTGTTACCCATGGTACCTATTCAACACTACTATTATACTACCATTATACTACTCCTATTTACTACTAAATACTACTATCATTGTAAAAGTACCATGGTGAACTCACTGTTCCTGTGAATAATAATCCTTTAAAAACACTTACAATAAAAACAAACATGCCGGTGATAAACGCTGTGATTTTATTTAACTACCTTAGTCTATAAGGGTAGGTATATTTAACCTCACCCTTTCATAGGGAAGAAACCCTGCTACAATAAGTTTCCGCGTACAATGAAAGTAGTATACCTATATAGGTAGGGGATACTTATACACACAATAAATGTTATGTACTATGGTACATTAAAGTGTCACGTTCTCAAGATATTTGGATGTAAAGATCGCTGTACTTTGCGATTATTACATCTAAATATCTCGAGAACGTGACACTTTAGGGTATCATAGTACTGAACATCTATTGTTTGTATAAGTGTCCTCTACCCATATATACTACATACAACGTGCGCGGAAACTTAAAACGCCGAAAAAAAATCATAATGGCGACGGGTGGATATGCCACAAATGTTCAAACCCCTTTAATATTCTTTACTGCTTACCTTGTGACGTGCTGACTTTCAGGAAACCATTGCTGTCCAAAGGCGTAGTGGCACTCGACGGTGCGTTTTGTGTGTTATTTGGTTTATCATCCTTCCCATCTTTCCCCTTTGGAGGATTACTTGGACAGGCGTAAGCTAAAAGTAAATTAAAATACAATTTTAGAAGTTGCATGTTTTAAATTTATGTATAACCTAGTAAAAAATTGAGTATCATTGAATATAGTACTAGCTGTCTATCATTGTCCTTCAAATCTTTGTAATTCTTAGCTTTTTCCATTGATAACTAATTTGGTTGATTCCATTGATAAAAACCATATTAAAATGCTGATGTACTAGATATATACAGGGTCGTAGGTATTAAACGCAAAACCTTTTAAGAGCGGGTCTAGTACAT
Source organism: Hypomecis atomaria (assembly GCA_964007245.1). Classification (NCBI taxonomy): domain Eukaryota; kingdom Metazoa; phylum Arthropoda; class Insecta; order Lepidoptera; family Geometridae; genus Hypomecis; species Hypomecis atomaria. The sequence goes on along the minus strand of OZ023296.1, from coordinate 8,261,841 downwards.
CTAGACAAACAACTTTTGTACTCCGCCCTAACGCCCTTAAAAAAGGTTTTGAGTTTTATACATATGACCCTGTGTAGCATTCTAAGTAAATATAACAATAGAATCAGGAAGCGTTGAGATACAAAACTTCCATTTTCTAATATGTCCCTTGATTCAATATAATGGACGTCCCTTTCTTAAAATGTTACCTTACCAAAACGTAACATTCAGTACAAGTCGCGGCATATAAGTCTAGCGCTGAGCGAAGTGTGGAGGGGATGGCTGCGCATGAGTTTAGTATGGCGGTCACTATGCGCAGCCAATCCCTCCACAATACCCCCAGCGCTAGACCGTGCCGCCAATCAGGAACAAAATTAAATTTTAAGAACAGTTCACAAAAAGAAAAAAGTAAGGCAGAAAAAATCTCACCTTTGAGACACCGCATCATGAATCCAAACGGCAGTATGGGGTCCATGAGACACAGCATCCGGGCGGGACTCGGCACGAAGCTCACATTAAGAGGGGCGTACGCCAGGAACATTCCTTCGGGCGCTCTAAGCCCCGCGCTAACAACTTTTAAAGTGCAGGCGGCTACTAAATTGGCTCCAGCTGAGTCACCCGCGAATACTATTCGTTTACCTGAAAAAAAGGGAATTTGTATAGCAAACAGATATTATAGAGTAAAAAAAATTAAATAATTATTTTTCGCAAAAAATAGCACGACCGACTTCACCTGTGTACAGAATTCGCAAATATTTCGCACGGATCGATGCAGCATTTTCCACATTATTGTTGAATTATCAAAAACAGCTCAGCCGATTTCGATAAAATTTAAATGGGACCAATTTCGAAGTATATTCTATCCAATAAAAAAAGAATTATTGAAATCGGACTACTAGGAAAAAAGTTATGCGGTTATACACGAAAAAAAAATATATATACGCGTTGAATTGAGTACCTCCTCCGGTGGTTCGTCGGTCAAAAAGTCAAAACTAGCCGATCTGCTAATGTCGAGTATTTTCTAAAGCCACACATTGTCATTAAAAACTGCAGTCTTGGTTCCTACACTCCATGTGTGAATTGATCTTGGACGCAAACCGAACAATAATAATTGACTCTGATTGGCTATTCAATTCGTAGCCAAGCTTGGACGCAAAGCACCGTCCATTGTGTGGCCCCGGCATAACACTTAAGTTTGAGCCGGTTAACTCCAGCACTTTCGTAATTTGATACGCGGTTGAGTTGAGAATTGAGACGCTGCTTTATAAAAAATAAAAATTCGATGGCTATCCGAAAAAAAAAGAAATAAAAACGAGTAATCGTCACCTGAAAAACGCGAGAGCAGACAAAATTTTGATCTACATAACCCCCCTGGCTACGCCTGTAAATCCTGTGATCAAGAGTCTATGTTTAAAATCAGTAAGTATATCTACTTACCCGTCGTGCCAATTTCCTTAAAATGGTCCAACATCCAACAATAAGCGTAGTACACCTCCTCCAAAGCCCTAGGGAAAGGCGCTTGTGGAGCCAGGCTGTAGTCTACGGAGAGTATGGGAACGTTGAGCTTGGCCGCCCAGTCGCGAAGATACGTCTCGTGGGATTTGGAGCTTTGGGCCACGAACCCGCCGCCGTGGCAGTGGAATATTACTCCGTCTGATGGCGGGAGCGAGGATGACCCTTCACTAGCCTGGGGGTAAAAGAGTAAATTAAGGTAAGGCTAGGTAAATACCCTTCATCACCCTTCGTGAGTAGGCCTACGTCCTGCAGTGGACTATTATTAAAAAGGCTGATACAGGTAGGTACCTAACATTATAAACAAGAACACTTTTTGATAATTCGTCGTTCGTCGTTTCAGCCATATGACGTTCGCTGCTAGACATTGGCCTCCCCTATAGATCTCCAATAATACAGGTTAGAAGCGGCTCGCATCCAGCGCGAACCAGCAGTCTTGATGGGGTCATCTGTCCACTTTGTTGGTGGACGTCCTACGCTGCGTTTGGGCTTTTGATAATTACGAATTGAGAATTACGAGCTACTGATTTTTCCTCACATCTTTGAAAGTGCCTGCACCTTGGTAAGCAAACCCAGTATAGTGCAATGACGTTTTCAGATAAAGAACGATGCAGCGGTGTGATTTCTTCAAGATTCCCTTCAAAATATCTGTATTAAAGATATTTCTATTTTCTACGGACAGTAATAGCAACACCTAGAGAGGGCTCCAGAAGTATCGCGATTATTTTATGTTCGTAATCGTGATGATTATATGTTAATCGTCGTTATGATTTTATGTTCATCGTCATTATGATTTTATGCTCATCACTGTATTGATTTTATGCTCTGCATTATTTAAAAACAACTTTGAAAAACCCATCTGAAAGATATCTCTACTTTGTACAGAAAGTAACACCAACACCTACCATACCACACCTCTTGTTGACACTGATCAGTCTGACGTTCAGTGGTTGCAGTCCTATATGTACAGTGGGGGGCAGCACCGTCGTCTCCTTGCCCGCTTTTGTTGTAACCGTGAGAGGTTCCGGAGGTATCGTGATGATTTTGTTCACTGCCACCGTGGAAGACATGAGGCTTGGTACCCGTTTCATTATTTCTGGAAGAAAAAATCAGCGCATTTATAGTGCTAGTTAAAGTGGCGTTGACATAGCGCGAAGAAGTGGTGGCCGATGGGGGCTCAAAGTTCTAGAATGGAAACCACGTACCAGCAAGCGCTGCGTAGGACGTCCGTCGACTGGGTGGACATGCGTCCTGATTAAGACCGCGAGAACGCGTTGGATACAAGCCGCTATCAACCGGTCTTATTGGAAATCTATACGGGAGGTTTATAATTTTCAGTGGATATCCTACGGCTGATATGATGGTAGTCCTATAGTCATCGGTTGAATAATGCGATACCTTAATCTTGAGTATAAGTAAAAAGTGTCAGAGAAAAAAAATATCTCACCAGCCACAGACTTCAGAAGAAATAGTGGTTGGTCCCATAGTAAAAGTTGTTCATGTTGATGATCTTAATCACCCTTTCAGATTAGTATAGCAAGCAGATAACCGTGTTTGATAAAATATCATCATCATTAGCCTGTATGGACCCACTGCTGGGAATAGGCCTCTCTCTTAGTGCCATTGTTCCCAATTTTAGGCTAGTCTCATCCAAGAATAGTAATGGGTCCAAGTAATGGGTCTGATACCGTCGACCCATCATGATAAAAAATGCATGGTAGTAAAAGCTAAAGAATAGAAAAAAGACCGCTTCTTAAATGTCTTGAAAAAGATCGCCGAATGTGGTCGAAACTCAAGTAGATACTACCTTGTAATGCGTGTAATGCGTGAGTCCTGGGGCTTTATTTTTAACTTTCGAACGGTTCGGACGTATTCGGAACATGTATGGAGACGGTTAGGATGTATACGGAACTTAACGGATTCTCCATACAATCTGTCAAGTTCCGTAGGCGTTCATGCCGTCAAGTCAAGTCAAACATTTTTGACTTGATTAAAATACAGCACAGGTGCTCAATAGAGCTAATTGAGAATTGGAAAAGGCTAGTTGACAATATTTTTTTGATGTCCTCTTGTAACAGCTAACTATAAACAGAGCCGATTGACGGAAAACAAAATGAAACCAACTTAGAAATAAAGAAGTTACAAGCATATTTACAATCTTGCTAGACAAAGAGCGCACTATAGCAGACTATGACGCTTTGTGGGAAAGGGACAAACATCCCCTCTTTATCCCTACCAAAATCTTTATAAGCTTATATCTCTGGACATGATTAGCCAATTTTAATTATTTTTTCGGTTTACGGAATCATAATTAATAGCAGTATTCACTAATATTTATACTTTTGATTAATTCAATACTAGTCAACTACCCTATTAAGTCACAGTAAAACTTACCACTTTCAGCCAAAAACCAGAACGCCTTACAAAACTCGATACTAGCCGACTGCGAGATATTGACTATCCTCCTTGCCCTCATCTCCGGGTCTATGAGGTATTGTCCTCCGGTCCATACTGAGCTGATCAGGTTGCCGTGACAGTAGTACGCCTCTGAGAATCCCGCCATGCATATAGATATGCCTTTTAGTATTCCGCGCATGGACGGTAAGAACTGGAAGGAAAGTCGAAATTAGGTATAGGCCGAATCAATCAGCTTGGCGGTTGTGATGTTAGCTACATTCAGCAAGGATTGGGTTGTCCGCAGCTTGTGACTAACATCAGGACCGCAAAGAACTTTCATAAATGTATGTATTTGATATTGTAAGAGTGTGAAGATTCGTGCATGGACTGTGTTGGCTATAGTTCGGCCGTTTTGTAAAACTTACCGTTTACGATTTATGGACCATTAAATGTTTTAAGGTCCATTTAATGAAATTTCATTAAATGGGCCATAAATCGTAAACGGTAAGTTTTACAAAAAATTTTTTTTTTGGAAACAAAAGATGCGAAATTTTATTTTCTACAATAATGATCTTAATATTTTTTGCCCTTAAGTACATAGTTTCCGAGATATCGGCCAAAAACATTTTTAGGGTTCCGTACCCAAAGGGAAAAATGACGGACTGCGATGTCCGTCTGTCTGTCTGTCCGTCTTTCACCGGGCTGTATCTCATGAACCATGATAGCTAGGCAGCTGAAATTTTCACAGATGATGTATTTCGGTTGCCGCTATAACAACAAATACTAAAAACAAAATAAAATAAATTATATAAAATATTTAAGGGGGGCTCCCATACAACAAACCTGAATTTTTAGACGTTTTTCGCTCTATGTTAATAATGGTACCAGGTAGATGCTTGAAATTTTCACAGAATATTTAGTTTTATATTCCTTTCAATAAAAAATAATAAAATTAAAATAAAATAAATATCTAAGGTGGGCTCCCATACAGTACGGAACCCTCCGTGCGCGAGTCCGACTCGTACTTGGCCGATTATTTCAAGATGACGTGTCAGGAACGCATTCTCTGAACGGCCGAACTATAGTAGACATTTGTGATAGACAATTCTAAACCGTTGACCGTAGGATTTGAACCTACTATAATAGGCATGTTGACTAAAATACTTATAATTAGTCCGTCAGCTATAATCTAACCTAATTACATTTTTTATTTCATCATTGTATTTTTTATCATTTTTCAAAAAATATTAATCACGCATTTTTTCTTTTGTCAGTTGAAGAGAAAATTATCAAGATATAGTTGCCGTGACAATAGTACGTCTATGAGAGCCCCGCCATGCATATAGATATGGCTTTTAGTATGCTGCGCATGGACGCTAAGAACTGGAAGGAAAGCCAGACTGTATAAGGAAATGTATGTATGTCAAGACTGGTGTATGGACTGTGTTTTTAGTAGGCTAGTAGGAATTCTAATCCGGTGACCAAGGAATTAGAACCTACTAGAATACGTAATTGAATATGCTAGGTAAGTAAATAAATGTAATTAGTCCATCAGTTAGGTTTTCAAAAATGATTGGACACTTATTTTTAAACGGTTTTATTTAACTTCACTTGCCCGTTTTTTGGGTCAAATATGGTCATTTAAATATGAGCCCCTTCCCGTGGACATACGAGTATTGATATGATATTTGATACACAGCTTTAGTTTTGATGACAATACAATATTTTGTATTCAGTATTGACGTAAATACGAAAAGGCCACAACAAGGCGGAATACATTTTTTTACACAATCCCCTCAATATGGGTTTCAAATGAAAGGGATTTTCATGTAGAAAGATACAAGAACACAGTTTTTAGTACCAAAATAAAAACTAAAAACACGAAAATAAAATTGTTTAAAAACTCTTTTACATTAATCGGTTTTAGGTTCCAAAAGCTAAAAAATAATAACTAAAAAATAAGATCGTGGGGCGCAAGGAACATAATGAAATCTTCCAAGCGAAGGCCCCATTATTTTATTTTTGAGTTATTATTTTTCAGCTTTTAGTTGTATAATATATATACGTTGTCGTTAATATAATAGTCGCCCTTATAAGGTTTTGCGTTAACTACTGATCAATATAAATTAACAAAAAATTAGTCGTGTCTCGAATATCATATCAGACCATTTGAATAACCCTACAACTATTTTATGGGTTCTTAGAGGTTTTTCCTCAATTTGATACTAAGGAACAAAACTAATTGCAAAAAATGTAATTATTTTAAATAGCCACTGCAATTAAAAAACCGATAATTAAAATTGCTTCTTACAATGGCAACGTAGTTGTGTAGTTAATTTAAAAGTAATAGCCAACTCCATATAGTTATACTCTATACAATATGAAGTATCTATTGTATTATGTAATCTATCAAACTGTCTATATTCAAACAACCCATAAAAAGCAGTCGGATCAATTGGTCGGATTGCTTATTATTTTTAATGGTTGGAACGCAGGTCTCTCTGGACAGGGCATCGAAAACCGGGTAGGAGAGAAGGAAATTTAACCATTTACGCCATCCTAAAGCTAGCTAAATCCCATAAGTGCACCCAAATATTTGGAGTAAAAGTTTTCAATGCCTTACCAAATATTATAAAAAACGCAGCTTCTCTTGCAATATTCAAAAGAAAGCTTTATTCCTGACTGACATACATATACATATAGTCGAGGAATTCATTCCAAAAATTGAATAGAAATGTAAATTTCTTACATAACATTTTTAGCAACAATGTTAACCTAAAGTAATTAAGTATGTAATTGTAATTATGTTTTCTTAGTAGGTATGTATTATTTTCAATTTTCTATTATTTTATAATTATATCTGATGTGGAATATTTTACGATTATCAATACAATTATAATTATCATTTACTGTATCGACTTTTGTGATTTTTTTAATAAACAGAATTAACTACGAAAAATCTCAAAAAAAAGATAATTAAATCCGAGGTGGCATAATTTTTGACACAAATCAGTATTTATGAATATTTGACTAAAAACATTTAAGCCTACGAATAAAATATACCTAGCCAGGAAACAAATTCCACACAATAAGTGGCTAAAACAATAATACTATTCAAAATACGAATCACTTCAGAGGAATGACTATCGGGTCTCTGGTCTCTTCTATGTTTAAATTGAGAACGAAAGCAGAGATTGGTACGCGCGCAAACTCATTTGCAAGAAAAAATGTCGGACCGGTGACAGGTTGGACAGAATTTTTAAACCCCACTTAATTGGACACTACTTTTATATTATTATTTTTTTAACGCCGTTACATTTCCTGATTTATTATTTACTAGCTGCGCCCCTCGGTGTTACCCGCGTTAGCCCGAGATAAAAAGTAGCCTTTGTGTTAATCCAAGGTCTAAGCTACCTTCATACCGAATTTTATCCAAATCGATTCAGCCGTTTGTGCGTGAATGAGTAACAAACATCCATACATACTCACAAACTTTCGCGTTTATAATATTAGTAGGACTAGCTGCCCGCCCAGGCTTCGCGTGGTTACGAATGAATCATAGCTTCCGTAATAAATATTCTAAAGCTTACTAAAAGTCGCATTGCAATCTGTTGTGTAGTTAAGAAGACATGAGGAATACACAGACAGACACACAAAAAGACGAATTTGCTGTACTAGTAGTAAACTGTAGTGATTAGTAATATACAGGGTTATTTCCAATCAATTAGCATCCTAACAAACTAGCAACTATTGTTCTACGTTATGGAACAACTTTTTTTTGACAATTAAAAAAGTCGTAACTTTTTATTAATTCTCAAAAAAAAAGTTGTTGTTCCATAGAAAAATATCGTTCACCCTGGACAAAATGTGTGGAACATCTGTTTTTTTTTTTAATTTTGACAAAAGTAGCAGAACAAAAGATGTTAGTTTTGATGTACAGAACAAGCCCCTAAAAGGATGCTAAATGCTAATTGATTAGAAATAGCCCTGTATAATAGTCTAGCATAAATAAGTATTTAGTCTTCTTACCTGGAACCCCAAACACCTGCCATAGAAGCAGTACTGGTTTATAGTATCGGCTTGAGCGAACAACTCCTCCGGAGTGTGCGGTTCAGACGGGAACAGTTCTCCTTGGGGCGCCCAAGAGAGCAGCGTGTGCAAGTGGTGTAGACATGTGCCTAGAGACGCTAGCAGCTGCCCGCATGACTCTACCTCTCTGTAACAAAGATATATTTTGGATTTATTTGCAAGATATATGGTGTGTTAATACGGGAAGAGCTCTCCTTGGGGCGCCCAAGAAAGCAGCGTGTGCAAATTACTGCAAATGGCGTTGACATGTGCCCAGAGATGCCAGTATTAGTTGCCTGCATGATTCTACCCTGCAGAGAGGTACTTAGTACAAAATTATTTTTTGTATAAATCAATATACTTAAAAAACGAAGTTCTCAATTTTTTGTATGTAGGGTATGAATCAATTTTGATGATTCTTTTTCGGCAAATTGAAATGTTTATCACAAAAGGACAATTCTTTGAGATACATACCTAGTGTGTGAAGCACTATAAAAATAAATTATCACTACATAGTATAAAACAAAGTCGCTTCCCGCTGTCTGTCCCCATGTATGCTTACATCTTTAAAACTACGCAACGGATTTTGATGAGTTTTTTTTTAATAGATACAGTGATTCAAGAGGAAGGTTTATATGTATAAATACACCTGTGCGAAGCCGGGGCTGGTCGCTACCCCGTTACCCGTAGGTACCAACAAAATCAATATACAGTTCGGATACCCTAGGATTGAGATTTTGACGAGCCAACTTTGGTCATAAATAGCGCTACAGCAAAATTCTCCCTTTTGAGGGAAATAATATATCACCAAACAAAAATATAAAGACAAAAAGAAATACATATACAGATTCGTTGAAAATATACGACTGATATTGGAGAAAAGCATCGGACAGATGAAAGCAAAACTGAGAAGCTTCGCTCACTTCGTTTGCACGATAAAATATCAGATAGCATATTTTACCAGCTATTCAAATCAGACAATCGCTAGACACGACAATCACGAGGTGCCAGACTATCAATTGTACTTATTTGCATACCTACTCGTATTAGCTATTATCACAGAGCAATCAGAGGTATAACTTGGTCAATCGAGAAGAGCCTGAAAGAGACATGTATTAATATCTCTTTCAGAATATTTAGACTCGGTACCTCTGATAAATCGGTGCATTATGAAGATTTCGTTGTAATACTTTTAGTACGTCGTACACTTTTATTACGTCTTTGTTCCGAGTGCGGCGTCAGACTATCAATAAGCTAAATGAAATAAAAACCAAAATTATATAGTCCATCAGTAGATTTTCAAAAAATATCAATTGATTAATTTTTTTCTTTTGTCAATTTAACATAAAATGATGACAATATATCCCGTTAACGTTCCCGGTGACGTCACGCATAGCTGCACTAGCTGTTTACATATGACGCTACCAGCCCCCACTCCCGAACATTATCTTTGTTATATTTTGTTTGACTTACAAAAGAAAAGAAAATAATACGTGACGTGTTCAATATTTTGCGATAATCCAACTAACGGACAAATATATTCTGAGACTAATATAGACTAATTATAATATTATGGTTTTTTACATCATCATACCTATTGTCATATAGGCATCTGCATTCTGCATGCCTTTTAGCAACTCTACCAACCTGCCTACAGCTACTTATCTAACGTGATCGTCAATTGTCGCCGATCACAATCGTTGTTATGCAAGACGTATTTATGCTGTGGTCACTGAAACATGACGACGCTTTTCTTGTTTAGGTTTCACTTTTAAATGTATTATTGTATTTGTGCGTTTCACTTTAGCTAAGCCCTTGCCCTTGTTTCTAAAGGTGATTTTATATGGGAACTAAATTCATCAAATATTTTTAAAAAGAGACTAGCTCGGCGAGTTATTTTTTTCACAAATTCGACGCAAAGTCATGACAGCGAATTAGCTCAGTTGGGAGAGCGTCGGGCTAGTGATCCGAAGACGCAGGTTCGAGTCCTGCATTCGCGACGAATTTTTGAAATGTTTATCACAATAATAACTCTTTGAGATAAACCTAGTGTGGGATGCACTATAAAATTAAAATCATTTCAAGATACTAGCTGACGTTTTATCTTAGCCATGGTACTGAAATCCACGGTAGCTCATCCGAACACGGGACTGTGGTGAGCTTTGGTGATCGCTAAAAAAACTTCTAGTGAAATTGCGCTATAATTAACTTGGTTACACTCCATAAGTAGTAAATCAAATACAAAGTATGATTAATTAACTTAAAATTAGTTGGTGCAAGGGCGGCCTTATCGATTTGCTCGGTTTGTGCCAGATAATCATTGGATGGACAAAATCAAAGCAGAATAATAAATGTGGTAGCTGGTGTAAAAAGAAATGATAAAATGCTAAATTCTGCAAGAACTGTGTTAACATTGATGCCCAATTAAATAATACCTTTGTTCCCCAAAGTTTAGGAACTCCTACCATTTGAGTACCAATTATAATGAGTCATAAGTGGGAATTCGAGTCATGATAATTGGCACGCTAAATACTAAAACTAGCGGTCGCTATCCGTGAACCTATATGATAATAATTACCGTCTGTCTGGTCTGCTCGATATTTTTAAGGCGATTATTTAAATCACAGAACATACCTATAAACTAGAAGCAACATAACCCGTGCTGAGAGCTCTTCACATTACAAAAATGTATGCAATTTTCTACCAAATTATCAAATTGAAATTGGGCATTTCTAGGTGCATAATCTAATGTGGCTTCAACATTCTTTATTTGAATCGAGATGACAGAATCTAACCACATCTCTTCTTTCTTTCTAACACGTGTCGTTACAAATCAAGGCTTTTCTTTCAGGATCCTGAATCGGCAGCATTATTAGCTCTGGTTGCTGAGGGGTTTATTTACGTAATGCCTAATACCATTTTCATCGCGCAATTTTTATATTATTGAAGATAAAAATGCTACGTGCAAAATGAAAAAAATGTGCTATAGTCCAACTTCTTGGTTGCTGAGAAGTTGCATAAGCAACGCAAAAGCCAATTCTGACTGAAGCTAACACAATACGAGTACCTACCTCAGGAAAAATAGACGTATTTTTTTGGTCAATTTTGCACTAAATTTCCGATCCAATTTTTTATTTTAATAAGGTTTAGGATCACTTACTGAGCATAAAATCACAAAATGCTGACAATCCAGGTGGAGCCTCAAGTGCCATCTTGAAAAAACGTTTTTGGCCGATATCTCGGAAACTATACACTTTAGAGCAAAAGTGATGGAGACAATAAAATTTCGCATCTTTTGTTTCTTACTAACTTTTTTGTAAAACTTACCGTTTCCAATTTATGGCCAATTTAATGAACCGGATTTTATTGATTAGCCTAATATTTTAAGAATTATCGGCCGCGATAGAACAACGTTGCACAAAATGCTGACAGATCCAGCTTCACCTGGATCTGTCAGCATTTTGTGATTTTATGATCAATAAGTGATCCTACTTCAACCTTATAAAAAAATTGGATCGGAGATTTGGTGCAAAGTTAAATTCTATTTTTCCTGAGGTAAACAGCTACGCGAGGATTGGGTTTTGCGCTACTCGTAGCTCATGATGGTTTCCTTCATATCCGCAGAACGCCAAGAACTTTGACGCGGCCTATTCCCTCTAGTCATGAAAAGAAACTAGAAACATATATACTCGTAAATTCGCATTTGCAAGATTAGAACGAAATTTGATAATGAATTTTTGAATACGAATAGGCGCGAATCCTAACAAAAATCTAAATACTCGTAATTATGTCTGACCTTCGAAAACGTGATATCTTTACGTATCCGTTTGATTAAGTGCCAATTGGGTCAAAGAAGTTAGCTATAATTTACTAAAAGAACATGTTTTCGTGACGTTCTTATTATTTCATACCGTCTATTCATTACGAACTGAAAATAGCTACGAGTACCTAGCAGCTAGCACTTTTAATACAATTATAAACCTGTTGACATGCGTTGACACTCAGAACTATTAAAAACTAATTAGCACACGTTTATTAATTTGATCATAAAAACTAGCGTGGTTTTGGCACATTCTAACTACAGTGGAATACAGTATAATTATTCCGTTTACTAGGTAATGTTTTCATATTTTTAAACTCACTGATTTAGCCAAATTAGTATACTTTTCAGCTGCTCAATATCAAATGTGCTCAATAAAGGCAGTGATTCAGTTGAATTAAAAATAAAGAGCTATCTTTAAATCATAAATCAATAAGTAAATCGGTTACTTTTATGCCTATGTACTCGTATGTATATAAATGTGTACTAAAAACTAATGCAGGGTTATTTCTAATTAATTAGCATCCTTTTAGGGGCTTATTCTGTACATCAAAACTAACAAATTTTGTTCTGCGACCTTTGTCAAAACTCAAAAAAAAAAATAGCTGTTCCATACATTTCGTCGAGGGTGAACGATATTTTTCTATGGAACAACAACTTTTTTTTTGAGAATTAATAAAAGTCGTGGTACTTACAAACTTGTTTATAAAGTTGATTAGAAATAATCCTATATAATAGAGTAAATAAAATTAAAAACGTCAAAACTTGGAGTACAAATCAACCAACAAACGACTTCTAAAAAGGAGGCGGTTCTATGTTCGTCTGTATGTACATATTTTTTTTGTGTATGTTCATCGATATTTTCGCCAATTGTGAATCGAATCAAAAAAATAAATATAATTTTATCGAAATCGGCAGACCTGTTTTTGAAAAATCAACAGTAATGTAAAAATTAAATGATTTTTTAATTTTATAGTGCATCCCACACTAGGTTTATCTCAAAGAGTTACTTTTTATGATAAACATTTCAAAAATTCTATAAGTTGGTTAAAATGATAAACACTTCACAAAATTCGTCGCGGAATCAGTATAGCGGATTAGCTCAGTGGTCCAGAGCGTCGGGCTAGTGATCCGAAGACGCAAGGTTCGAATCCTGCATCCGCGAAGAATTTTTGAAATGTTTATCATAAAAAGTAACTCTTTGTGAATGTAAAAATTGTATACATCGAGCGACTATTCGAATTTTTTACACGATGGAAGTCGGTTTTGCCATTTTTTTTGCGAAAAATAATTATTTAATAAGTAACGAAACGAAAGAAATCATTAATTTTGTTAAGCGCGAACGCAGCGGGCGCTCCCTAGGCTATACGCTTATGTATGAAATTGTAACAAAAACATTAGAATTTACATCTTTGCAATCGTTAGAATCGCGGTTTCAACCGGGACATGTTAGCACAAGACCGAGACGAGCCTAGATAATAATAAAGCCTATGCTAGCAGTACCAAGTACGAGTAGTGCCAACCAGCAGCTTCAGAAGAACCAAAGTTACCGACATAGCCCAGCGGATGGGCAAGTTGAAATGGCAATGGGCAGGGCACATAGCGCGGAGGACTGAATCGTGGAAACCATGTACCGGCAAGCGCAGCGTAGGACGTCCACCCACAAAGTGGAGGGATGACCTCATTAAGACCGCAGAATCGCGCTGGATGCAAGCCGCTACCAACCGGTCTTATTGGAGATCTATGGAGGCCTATGTTCAGCAGTGGACGTCTTATGGCTGATGGATGGATGGATGCTAGAAGTGGGCGATTACGGCTGAAAATGATGATGATATCTGTGCAACAAACTACATTGTTACTTACAAGGTTTCGATTCTACTTAGACAAACATACACATAGGTATCCAGTTGTTAGACATCTGGTCGATAAGAATACGTATTACCTAATACATGAACAAAGTACATGACCCTCAAACATTGATTTGATTTGCTGATAGCACTGGTAATTTCTCAACGAATAAATTATGTTAGGTATATTGGCAATACTTATTTGATGTCCTCTTATAACAGCTAACCATAAACAGAGCCGATTATCGAAAACCATAATAATTATTTTTCACAAAAAAATGGCAAAACCGCCTTCCATCGTGTACAAAATTCGGCTATTTCGCTCGAATCGTTTACATTATAGTTGATTTTTCAAAAACGGCTCGGCCGACTTCTGTAAAAGTTTCAAAGGGACCACCTCAGGAGTTTATTCTTTCGAACTAATAAATAATTTTTCGATTCGGTTCCCAATTGGCGAAATTATCGATGAACATAAACAAAAAAAAAAATACATAAGTACAGACGAACATAGAACCTCCTCCTTTTTGGAAGTCGGTTAAAAATAAAATCAACTTAAAAATAAGTCTTGCTAGACAGAGAGCGCACCATAGCAGACTATGACGTCACTGCCCGCAAGTGTCATACATTCGTCATACAATATTATGCTTTGTAGGAAAGGGACAAGAGATCCCCTCTTTATCACTACCAAAATCATTACAAACTTATATCTCTGAACTCGATATGCCAATTTCAATTAATTTTTCAGTTTACGAATCATATTTAATTGCATAATTCACTAATCCTAATACTTTTAACTAATTTAATACCAGTCAACTATCCTATTGTCATTGTGATGATAGATAATATCAAGTTCAAATCACATTTTTCGTTACTTTGAAAAAAAACATGTATTTTCGACAAAAAATTAAAGCTTTGCATGATTTTAAATCCAGATTTTACTATAGTAGATCCAACCGTTTATTTTCTTTTTGCAGCACCAATAGAACGTAACTGCGTCATGTTACGCAAAAGTTCACTTTTAAATGCGAGGTTTTAAAAATATGACAACTGCCTAAGTTTGCTCCTTGATCCCGTATAATACCTAATCATCTTTGACAAATTGAGTCCATAAGTGCAGTAGTTTTTTTTATAAATTACATAAAATAACAAACGATTTTTTTTTAAATTTACGTTCTATGGCTATCATAGAACATTTGATCGCTTGCTAGATGCAAGCTCTGTCTTCCTAGCCTAGGATACATGTGTCCGTCATATAGCGGTCGTAATAGAGCAGCGAATGGCGTCACTTACCTATATGCAGTTATATTAGCGTTATATTACCTATATTATGCAAAGCGTTATTTTACATACTAGCAGCGCCCCGCGGTTTTACCCGCGTTGTGCCCGTTCCCGTGGGAATTTCGGGAATTTTTATACATATAAACCTTCCTCTTGAATCACTCTATCCATTAAAAAAAAATCGCATCAAAATCCGTTGCGTAGTTTTAAAGATTTAAGCATACAGACAAACAAATAAACAAACGAAAATAGCGATTTTATTTTATACTATGTAAGGATATGCAAACAAAATGTCGCAGTTTCCTAGAGTAACTGATACCTTAAAGTGAGAGAAAACTTATAACTTCAGTTATATTTTTTTTTCAAATAGTTTTGCGTTTTACTAAACACTGCCTGATGTTACGCAGGTATGCGGTCCAGGTTGTACCACGCTTACCTAGAAGATACCTATTTACTCGGTATTTGAAGACACCTGCATTGTACATTAGCGATAATATTACGGCCGCTATTATAGAAAACCAGAGCTCTAGTAGGCGATTGCGTATTATTTCTGGATTTTCTGATATAGCCCTAACAAACTTATTGACGTCTGTGAAATTCGTTTTATCAGCTGCGCGAGAGAGTGTATCTGCGTAGCTTGTAGCTTCACAGACGCCATCAAGTTTGATACGGCCTTCGAGCAAATATCTATGTAGTCACAATCGTGCACAACTCTGCCCAAGCTACGTAGTGGGCAGGCTTTTTAGTTAGTCGTAAGGCGATTGCAAGCCGACAACGCCGCGCCATGATATAGTGCTCGGTTACAAGCACTAATTAGGTGACATAACATCGAGATTCGAAAAAACGGGTCATTGTGAATTATTTAATGTAAATATCTAAGTCGCCGTCATACATACCATGACGGCGCTCGGACATTTTTTACTACTTTTTCTTAGGGACTGTGGCTCTGTAGATATTTGCTCGAAGGATTCGGCCTATATTTTTTGTGGTTTGCGGTGATACTGAAAGTTTCTGACTCACTTGACAAAATGTCCTTTCCTGAAGAGCAGAGCATCCCTGCCGGTGCACACTTGTCGACTCAGCTTTAGGCCGTGCAGGACACACGAGTCCACAACCGATACAAACGACCGGTAGCCGTTCCCTGGGGATTTGGCATCGAAGTCGTATAGTGGCGCCACCTGGAATCAGATTACCGGAATATAGGAGAGCTTTTGATAGCCCATTGTTGTACATATACCTGAGTAAAAATAGACGTTTTTTGGTCAACTTTGCACTAAATTTCCGATCAAATTTTTTTTATAAGGTTCAGATCACTTACAGCATAAAATCACAAAATGCTGATAGATCCAGGTGGAGCTTCAAGCGCCTTCTTGAAACAACGTTTTTGGCCGATATCTCGAAAACAAAAGATTTTATTCTCTACAACAATGGTCTCCATGAATTTTGCCCTTAAGTGCATAGTTTCCGAGACATCGGCCAAAAACGTTTTTTCAAGATGGCGCTTCAAACTCCACTAGCCAGGCTAGTATGCGCGCCACGAATTATTTCGTTCGTAGTGTCAGAATGAGACAGCGTTATGGTAAATTATGTAACTGTCACTTTTTCACACGTCAAAATTAGTACTTTTCATCGCTTTTCGTGGTGGTTTCGCATGCTTTGTAGCCTGGACCTGTTAGCATTTTGTGATTTTCTGCTCAGTAAGTGATCCTAAGTAAACTAAACAACAAAAAAATTGGATCGGAAAAGTGCAAAGTAAAATT
This sequence comes from Hypomecis atomaria, assembly GCA_964007245.1. Classification (NCBI taxonomy): domain Eukaryota; kingdom Metazoa; phylum Arthropoda; class Insecta; order Lepidoptera; family Geometridae; genus Hypomecis; species Hypomecis atomaria. The sequence goes on along the minus strand of OZ023296.1, from coordinate 8,245,180 downwards.
CTATTTTTACTGACCTAATAATATTATTATTTATCGCGAATAATCAAATCAAATCAAAAGTTTTTTATTCAGATCACATAATCCATGGTGTTAGTAGAAACTTATAGACTATATTAGTACTTAAATTCTATTGCAGTAACATTATTATATGTATAGAGACATTGAGAGGCATCTATGCGGTTACGGGTTCCTCACCCACACATTATCCGCACGAGATGCCTCATCAATGGCGATCGATAGTCCTCCGCCACTGTTCTCAGGATAGAGTTTTGACTTCCTCGCACTCTCCTTACCAATGATGCCACTTTTTTGCGAATAACGGCCTGAAAGCCGTCTGTATGGGCCTGCGCAAACATCTCGGAGGCGCTGCAAAAGCGAGGAAGTCTCATCATCATCCTGAAAACATTGTTGTATTGGACACGGAGAGTTTCTATTGATCTCTTGACGTACCCAAACCAGAGACCACCCGTGTACAGACCCTGACAGTACGCCTTAAAGAGCGTGATCTTGACTTCGTCCGTACAACGAGCGAATCTACGAGCGAGCATATTGCCTCGGACCGATAGAGCTCTCCGTTCCCTCTCTATGTCAACATCGTCTTTAAGGTCGTCGGTAAGGTAATGTCCGAGGTATTTAAAAATAAGTCCGCGCTTAACCACCATCTCGCCTAATCTGATTTTGGACGCTTCAGATTATTTTTGGATTGGTAACTCTTTATCAATTCACACACACACACATACACACACACACACACACACACACACACACACACACACAGATATTACAATAAATAGAAAAAAACCATAAGTAAGCTTAAACATATGAAGCAACCGGCGGACTTATCACTAAAAGTGATTTCTTCTTTGCAATAAGAATACTGGCAGTCTCTTCCATTGCCTGTGGTGGCATTGACCTGACTGACCTTGCAATATTCCATTGTCATACGGCTCAGATATGTAGAATCATTATTTTTTTACAAAAAATGGCATGAACGACTTCAGCCGTGTACAGAATTCGCGAATATATCGCACGGATCGATGTAGCATTTTTACATTATTGTTGATTTATCATAAACGGCTCAGCCGATTTCGACAAAATTTAAATGGGACTAACTTCGAAGTATACTCTTTCCAGTACAAAAATAATTATCGAAATCGGACTATTATGTAAAAAGTTATACGCATCGAATTGAGTACCTCCTCCGTTTCGTCGGTCAATTAGCTTCGCATGTTTTTTATCTGCCATGATTAGGCAGTTGTCGTGGGTCGCATACGCCAGCGACTCTCTTCTCGGAACATTTAAAAGTATTCTTGAAATGTTTTCCTTCACCAAAAAACCCATAATTTTGAATTCATGCCAATAAATTGATGAATTCTATATTTAAGCTTTTTTCTACTATACAATCGCGGTATTTAGATTATAATTGGGCAAAAAAATTGTCAGGATGAGTGAGGATTACTGGTCAGTCAGTACAATTAGGACAAACATGACTCATATCTTATCTGTAAAATAAAATATTAATTTGAATAAATTAATTACTTCTGACAATAGTAACTTGTTTAAGGCAGACGCCCTTACGGCGCGCGAAACCAAATACTCATCAAGGGTTGAAAGAAAAACAGGTTTTGTATTAATTATAATATATATTAATATTAGCATAAACAAAGTAGGTATTAGAGATTATATCAAAAAGTTAGTCATTATTACTTAGATATCTTGAGTTTAATTTAGTTTTTTGTACAGCACTGTATCACCTTCCATAATAGTGCACTCTCGAACATAGGCCTACCCTTTCAAGAGTGATTAGACCATATCCACGAGCCACTATATTTTTTTCTGTGTATGATGAAGGCTTTCTCATAATGTTTCCGATTCAAAGTAATTATATTAAAACTAGCTGACCCGGTGAACTTCATTTCACCATCTGTCAAGTGTTAACTGTCAATGAGAACTTTCACATGCAGGAACATTTTGTATGAGAAAATTAAATTCAGGTTTTTATTATTTTTCTTGCAACTTTTACAAATTATCTAACCGTTTAAACCTTCCCATAACTTCTACCGTTGTTTGGCCGTGGGGTGCCGGCAGAGTAGAATAGCACCCCCCTCCAGTACCAGGTGTCGTAAGAGCCGACTGAGGTACAGCGGAACCGACTAATGGCGGTATAACCATTCAATTCAGACGTAGCTAAAATGGCACAGGGCAGGGATGGGCAGCAGCATCCCTGTCGCGAAGCTACGTCTCTGCGATCGCCACCACGCCTGCCCAGCGAGGCGATTATTGGGCAAATACCCCCTATGACAAGTACAATTAAGACCAGGCCCCCAGTCCCCAGCAGCTCCGCTATAGTCTGACCGTTTAACTGAGAACCTCGCGAGACAGGGACAGAGACAGGTGCGAGCGGCGGGGACCCGCCGCTCGCTCTCAGTAAAACGGTCAGACTATAGTCCGGGCTACGACAGCGGCCCCGGTAACGGCGGAGCAGGGGGTGCTAAGAATCACTGGAAGATGCACGGCTGTCACTCCAAAGTATTCAAACGACGACTGGCCCTGGTAACACACAACGTGCGCACTTTAAGGACTGACGAGAAGATTGCTGAGCTGGAAGAAGAGTTAAGTAGGTTGCGCTGGGATATTGTGGGGTTGTCTGAAGTCCGTAGAGAGGGGGAGGACACGATAACCCTAAAGTCCGGCAACCTGCTTTACTACCGGGAAGGTGACCAGCGGTCCCAAGGTGGTGTCGGTTTTCTCGTTCACAAGTCCCTCACTAACAACATTCCCAACCAGCAAAAAAGTCTTAGATTACGCCTTTTATAAGAGTGGTAGGCTTATAACGCTCTTATAATTGTTTTGGAACATGTTATTGCTCTTATATTAGCATTTGACAAGCTAGTACGGACTCAAGAGCTCTCTCTCTTATTACCTTGTCTCATATATGTATATGAGCGCAGTTTATAATACCATTATAAGCCTCTTACTCCTACAATAACATTTACGAAGACTCATTGCACTTGAGAATAACTGCTCTTATATCCCCATTCTCTAAGTTCATTTGATTTCATAATGGTCTTGATAAATGCTTTTGTAAGAACGTCAGACTAATATCAGCATAACATAAAACCACTACAAGTGCGTGCTTTTCTGATCTTATTTAAAACTGTTATAAGATCAGTTACACAAGTTTAGTAAGATATTAGAGTGATATTGGATTAACATACTTACAATACAAAAAACAAGATCAATATAAGTTGATTTGAGCTTAAATCGATTTTGTGAAAACAATTGTAAGAATAACATTTAGTTGGCCATTTTGTGAGTAAAAGTTAAATGTTTCTTTTTTAGAAAACGGTCTATATCCATATATACAACCATTTCAAATCACCAACGTTATCACTTAAATGAAAGTAAAATCATTTAGTACATTTATATTTAAAGGGTCAAAAAGGAAAAGATTCAAAAATTAAGGTTTTATGTAGGTCAATCAACGAACCCTACATTAATTCAACATGGCCATACCCTTTGCATTTTAGAATGCTAATATTAGCACAAATGATCTTACAATGGTCTAATAGTGCGCTGGCAAAATGCAACTATAACAATGACATCAAATCCATACAATAAAGAAATAAAACATTAAAATGAGGATTGAATATATCATTTAAAATGCTTATTTGATTGAGCGCATGAAGTTTGAAGCGTAAAATAGGGTCTATTTTACAGTAAATATTATATTCCAAAGGGAATACTTACCGTACAACACAAACACGGTGTGTGTTTGATAACTAACACGTCGTTATTATATTTTTACACAACTCACAGTTTTTCACAATAATATTTTTACAGATAACGTAGGAGTACCGTGCTGTCAAATAAAAAAATCAAAGTAATAAGGTTTCAAGGTTATCATTCTAACGTTAGACCAATATAAGCTTACATAGGCTTATAATATACTTACGCGAAAGCGATATTAGCCTAAGGCAGCTTAAAATAGTTTTGGCAAGATTACTATAAGTGCAAACAGCATTCATTAAGACTGATATTAAGACGATATTAAATTAAATACGCTTAGAATTTGTGCCCAAATCCAGGCTTATACGATGATATAGGATCAATATAAGAGCGAAAATTTCTAGTCTTGAGACTGTTGTAAGAGGGATTTTTGCTGGTTGGGTTATTACCATCGAAAGCGTGTCGAGCAGGGTTGTGTACCTAATACTCAGAATATCTGAGAGGTATTCGCTGAAGGTCATTCAGGTATACGCACCGACCTCGTCACACCCAGATGATGAGGTGGAGACTATGTATGAGGACGTAAGTCGAGCCATACGTATGTCTAAGACCCACTTCACTGTTGTTATGGGGGACTTCAACGCAAAGTTGGGCAGAAGAAGCGATGATGAGCTGAGAGTGGGGAAATTTGGATATGGACAACGGAACCCCAGGGGCCAGAGGCTAGCTGATTTTCTGGAGAAAGAGGAACTCTTCATGATGAACTCTTTCTTTCAGAAGCCGCCTCACAGGAAGTGGACCTGGATGAGCCCCGATGGTTCCACGAAAAATGAGATAGATTTCATCATGACCACCGAGAAACGGATATTCAATGATGTCTCCGTGATACACAGGGTGAAAACCGGTAGTGATCACAGAATCGTAAGAGGAACATTGGATATAAACGTTAAACTCGAAAGGTCACGCTTGATGAAGTCCACGCTCCGACCTGCACCTTCCGATATCCAAAACCCCGAGAGCTTTCAGCTCGAGCTCTCAAATCGCTTTGCTTGCCTGGAGAACTTTGCTTCGGTGGACGAGATCAACAACGGGCTCGTAGAAACTGTCCAGACGGTGGGTGCTAAATTCTTTAGACCCCGTCGTACAAATAGACCTCAAAAATTTTCCGATCAAACTCTAAATCTCATGGCCGAACGACGCTTACAGAGACTGCAGTCTTCCGATGATGCAAAGTCATATAGGCAGATCAATAGACAAATTTCGAAATCCGTGAGGCGCGACATTCGTCTCTTTAATACTAAACATATTAAAGAGACAATAGAGCAGAACAAAGGCTCCAAAGTGTTTGCGCGGAATTTGTCTATTGGCCAAAGCCAGCTGACAAAGCTGAAGAGAGAAGATGGCAGTGTAGCGTCGACCAAGGCAGAGGTATTGGAGGAGATCGAAAGGTTCTATGGACAGCTATACGCTTCGGTCGCTAAGCCTGTCAACAGCGCGGCCAAAGACCCAAGAGCCAAGCTGACCCGACACTTCACCGAAGATATCCCGGACATCAGCCTGTACGAGATTAGAATGGCCCTAAATCAGCTCAAGAACAACAAGGCGCCGGGTGATGACGGTATCACATCAGAGCTTCTGAGAGCGGGTGGAACACCGGTACTAAAAGTCCTCCAGAAGCTTTTCAACACCGTCGTCCTCGAGGGCATCACGCCAGAAGCATGGAACAGAAGCGTGGTGGTGTTGTTTTTCAAGAAAGGTGACAACACCTTATTGAAGAACTACAGACCCATCTCGCTTCTGAGCCATGTTTATAAGCTGTTTTCAAGGGTCATTACGAACCGTCTCGAGCGCAGGCTTGATGACTTCCAGCCTTCCGAACAAGCCGGTTTCCGAAAGGGCTTCAGCACCATGGACCACATTCATACGCTGCGGCAGGTTATACAGAAGACCGAAGAGTATAACTTGCCACTTTGCTTAGCGTTTGTGAACTATGAGAAAGCCTTTGATTCGGTCGAGACTTGAGCTGTGCTTGAGTCTCTCCAACGATGCCGTGTTGACTATCGGTACATCGAAGTGTTGAAGTGCTTGTATAATAACGCCACTATGTCGGTCCGAGTACAGGAAGAGAGCTCCAAGGCGATCCCTTTAAAAAGAGGCGTAAGACAGGGAGACGTAATCTCTCCGAAACTGTTTACGGCTACTTTGGAAAACGCCTTCAAGCTCCTGGAATGGAAAGGATTCGGCATCAATGTCAATGGCGAATACCTCACTCACCTTCGGTTTGCCGACGATATAGTAGTCATGGCAAAATCGATGGAAGAGCTCAGCACGATGCTCGAAAGCCTCAATCGGGTTTCTCAACAGGTGGGTCTTAAGATGAACATGGACAAGACGAAAGTCATGTGTAATTCCCATGTTGTACCCACCCCGATCTCTGTTGGGAACTCAGTTCTTGAAGTCGTTGACTCGTACGTCTACCTAGGACAAGTAGTCCAGTTAGGTAGGTCCGACTTCAAGAAAGAGGCCAATCGCCGAATCCAACTCGGCTGGGCAGCGTTCGGAAAATTGCGTAGCGTCTTCTCGTCCGATATACCTCAGTGCCTCAAGTCGAAAGTGTTCGATCAGTGTGTTACCAGTGATGACTTATGGCACTGAAACGTGGTCTCTTACTATGGGCCTTATTAATAAGCTCCAAGTAGCCCAACGAGCTATGGAGAGGGCTATGCTCGGAGTCTCTCTGCGAGATCGAATCAGGAATGAGGAGATTCGCAGAAGAACCAAAGTTACCGACATAGCCCAGCGGATTGGCAAGTTGAAATGGCAGTGGGCAGGGCACAAAGCGCGGAGGACTGATGACCGATGGGGTCGAAAAGTTCTCGAGTGGAGACCACGTACCGGCAAGCGCAGCGTAGGACGTCCACCCACTAGGTGGATGGATGACCTCATTAAGACCGCAGGATCACGCTGGATGCAAGTCGCTACCAACCGGTCTTATTGGAGATTCATGGGGGAGGCCCATGTCCAGCAGTGGATGTCCTATGGCTGATGGATGGATGGATGGATAACTTCTACAAATCTTTCAAGGTCAAAATTAGCCAAATCAGTTCAGCCATTCTCAAGTTTTAGCAAGACTAACAACCACGATTCATTTTTATATATACAGAAGATAGAAGATAGGTATTTTAATGTTATCATAATAAAATATATTGTATGCTGTATTATAAATGGTTTAATAAGTATGTACAGGAAAAAAACATGCTTTACTTTTAAGTAATATTATAATTAGGTGATTAATAGGTATACTTTTATGATTAGTATAGTTTTTAATTACTACTTTGATTTTTCAATAAATTTTTTACATGATTTAATTATAACAAAGTTATCTATCTCGGGGCCTGATTCCCTATATAAGAAATGTAACATAACTTTCAGAATTTAAGTTATGTTATTTGAAAAATAAATATTTTACACATGAATTTCTTAAAAACAAAGAGCACATTAAAGCTTGTTATGCGCACTTTTCCATACAGAATCACCCTGAATAAGAGATTTGTTTTATACCACTAAAGTCATAAATTTATCAAACCTGATTAATATGTAGAGCATAGCTTGCTTATCTCAAATACTACAAATTACAAATAGGTCAAGAAGTTCAATATTATGATAATTATTTCATAACCAGATAGATAAATTAATTGTGCATGCTTTGTTGGTGATGCAGGTGTTAGATCTTAAAATATTGAGGTAGAACATTTTAGAGTTTACTAGAGACAAAGCAGTTTTTCATCCCCCAATCATGGAAAAGTATGTTTGCTCTTCGATTTCTCAGTGCAAAAGCCATATTTATCCGCTAGAGGATAAAGTAAAGTGAATTTAGAACATTGTGTGATGTTTTGAATACAAACCAGGAAGTTTGTGAATTCAAAACATCATTAAACCTATTTACTTCTACCTCCATGTTGCCGAGTTTATCATAAAACCTTTTTAATTTGTTAAAAACTCAGACTCAGAACCTTCATGGTAGGTTTCATCTTCATTTGATAGGTATATAGATAGAGATTCACTTTATAAGTTTATACAAGTGGGCAGTATGTTTGAAAAAACAAACTTGCCAATTTTATCCAGAGAATCACATAAATGTAGAACAGCTCTAATAAAACCCAAGCCATTTCAAATTTATGACATCAGAGAACCAAGCTAAGCTTATGTTGTACTCAATTGGTGATATAGGTCAGTGGCTTTTCAAATGCTACCACTGTAATGTACAGAATGCCAATTCGCAATATGGATTGCTTTTGTTATTTGAAACACTGTTGATTTAATTGTAATTTGGGATAAAAATATTTCTTAATAAAACTATTAAGAACTACAAAGTGGCTCTGGCCCTGAATTCTGTTAAACAATCTCGTTGCTGAGGTGACGCATTCTTGAGCTTCTGTCGTTTTTTTTGACAGCTTTGAGCTATCAAAACTGTCAGAAAAGCGAGAGGGGTTCGGGAGCGTATCACTTCGGTGACGAGATCGGTTGACAGAATTGCCCCGCTGGAATGTGAAACATAGAATAATGTGGGGGAGACCTTTGGCTAACTGTAGGGAGCCTAGGTATAAGAAAAATAAAATAAATAAAACTATTTATTAGTTATGTACATTACATGCAAATGCAAATTAGAAAAACGCTCAACTCTAAAATTCAACATCAAATCAAAATTATTATTTATCACACAAAAAATTACTCATAAAATTATGAAGGACATATCCACCAACCTGGGTAAATGTCCTTATCTTGGAAAGTTTTGTTTTATTTTGCTTTTATACATAGTACACTTTAGGTAGAGCAAGGATACCTGTATTGTATTTGTATGGGTTAAACTCACATAACAAATTATTATTTATTTGCAACAATACTTGTTCCGAGGAATTTAAAGGCTAATTTTAATCAGTGCGAAAATATACAGATTTACAAATGAAATAAAAATATGATGTTTACATAACTTGTACTGGACTTAAAGGAATTGTCATAGTTTTACCTGTTGTAAGCTGCCTTTTAGGTAAATTAATGAATAAAATATGTATTTAACTATGAGTACAGTGAACTCAAATAATCAAAGGGCGTACTATATTTCTATGAGTGCTGTATGACAGTATCCCTTGGAACTAAGGGCCTAATTATGCTTCTGAAAACCGGAGACATTTACATACCTTTCGAACATGATCCACTAGGGGCCAGACAGTGTCTATGTGATCTATAAGGGTCATGAAGCCCTGGTATAGCCTCTGACCGTTTTCTGTATCATCCGGCTGGAAGTACGTCGCGTTGTTTTGACAGGAATCTTTCAGCGCCTCATACATCGCGTACGTGGACGGAGAGCCTTCATGGGACTCCTCACAGCACAACGAGGCCTTTGCAGGCGACTCCGTGAAACTCATCCTTTTAGACAAACGACCCGAAGCAAATCGAAAACCACGACTAATCAATTTGAGTCTCATCTGCAAAGATTTTATCATAAACATCTGACTCACAGTATTTATTATTCAATGAACGGGAAACTACACACCAATCAAAAAAAATATTTACAAACAACTTCGGGGTTTATTAATTTTGTCATGGGACCATTTTTATTGGTTATGTTGTTCAGGGATCAATTTACCATCGATCTTTTCAATAATTTTATAATTGATCAAAAACGTGAACGTTCGTCGTTTTTCGGTAGATTTTTGCGAATGAAAGAAAATGGAAAATGAAATGAATTGACTTTGACATGACATGTTGGTTGACATCTGACAATGACGTTTTTTTGTTTGTTGATGGAACGGCAAGTGGATACTTAGTCTCTAATACCTTTTAAAATCTTGTTTACCATTTTATTACAAATACACAATAAAACAAATATACCTCACAATAGCAGTACAGACAGAAGAACGACGAAAAGAAACAATTAAACACTTTATCTTAATAATTTATTCATTAAAATTTACATTAACAGTGCCCATGAGGCTGGTAGCATTTACGCGCTGAATAATAAAATTAGTGATATAAAGTCATCCCCAGAACATGGGTCAATACTACTCACAGAACAGCAGATCTCTCTCTGTGATACTACTTATACCTTTAGTAATTACATTGTCCATTGTCATCAACATTGCTACATATGCTAAGAAATAAAACCAACCACAGGTATAATATTTTTAACACTATAAATCCCGAGTAAACATATCCACATTGTTGTGCTGTCTAGTAAGCACTAGCAAAGAGATTCTTTTATCAGGGTCTCCTTGCCAGTCATATTGACCGGATCGACCACAAATCAGCTGACCAATCAGCCACCGCATTATTTCCATCTTTTCCACAATGGCAGTAAGGGTTCTGAAATGAAACAAAAATAATGTAAGCATTTGGTGTGAAAATATTTGAAAAAATATTTCAAGTACCTAGTAAATATGGATATAGTGAACAATAATAACACAGAAGTTCTTCGAACAGTAGACCTCACGACACATCTATTTAATTTGGTTCATACTCTCAAATATTGTTATAATTTAGAATTTTAGATACTAAACAATCTTACCAAGTATTGTTGAAATCGGCTTTTAAATAGCGCAACAGCAATCAAAAGCCGCCATTGAAAAAAAATCCATTAATTGATAATACCTGTGTAGTAAGCTTCGTCAAGATTTGTTGAAAAATGCGATCTACAGACAAAAATCAACATCTGCCGAGCTAGGATGCGCACCACACAATATTTCTCGAGACAATGTTGTGGCAAAGTATATATCTGTTACTATTTCACACATCGAAAAGAGTTATTTTTGTGGCTTTTCGTGGTCATATTCTGGACTAGCTGGACAAACAAGACCAAAATCGTCTTGAAGCAGATAGATATTCGCTTTTGTTCAGTCAATTAGAAAGATAAACAAAATGCTTACGGTAATAGAGGTCCTCTATTCTTTTCTTTTTGGGAATCATTCTGCTCTATTGAGTTCTGCAGAGACCCTAAAGTTTTGTCCCACTGTGCAGTGAGTTCTGCACATTCAGCCTTTCTCTGTTTCAGTTCTTTGTCTGCATTTTGTAGCACTTGCTCTTTGAGATGGTACTCTAATAGACAGTCCATTATGTCTCTGGAAATAAATATTGGATACATTTTATCTCAAAATCATTCATTATTATTATTCATACTTACATTTATTTCATTTCTTACTACAGGTTTGTAGCTATAACGGTTCATGAGATACAGCCTGGAGACAGACGGACAGACAGACGGACAGTGGAGTCTTAGTAATAGGGTCCCATTTTTACCCTTTGGGTACGGAACCCTAAAAACTAGAGTGTCACCAGAAAGCAGTTATTATTCATTATTATTAGAATCATTTTATTTTCAAGTCAGATTCAACAGGTCTTAATATCTGCTGTTTTCAAAGACCTTGTACTTACTAACTAAGTACAAGGTCTTTGGCTGTTTCCAGTGACTTCAGAAATGATATTAATTCGTTCATAGGCAACCACTGTATACTGATGTGCCAATGTCAAGGAAAGTCAAATAATTAGTATTTATCTGTCAAGGAATACTTTCCTTCTTTATACTAAGGTCTAGTCTGTTCTTGTTCTTTTATTGTAATAATAATTATAAAATTAATAATAGAGATAAGAAAATCAATGATCCAAAAATATTTTGACAATGAAATTACTCACTTTTTTCTTTGAATCATTTCAGGGTCTAAATTACAATCTGGTGTTGTGATCAGCAATTTGACTGCATGGGCCTGAGTCAATGAATTCACTGTTAAGTTTTCTAGCACCTTCCACATCACTGTGTTTCCATACTCCTCCAAAGTTTTTTCTAACTGTTGCTCATCTATTTGCACCTGAGCTGTAATGGAAATGTTTGTAATATTTATTCAAAGTTCTAACAATATTAGAAAATGTTCTAAGCTAATAACTATCTGTCCTCATAGTAGGCTTTATAGAAACTACTTTATTCAAAATTTTAAGTAGACTAGCTGCCTATCCCAGCTTCGCCCCAGTCCGGACAGATTTTAAAAGTATAATTAAAAAATGCAATTATAAATTGAGATATATAAACTAACCTATCTCTTAAGTTGTATCAAATCGCGAACAAACAATGTGACGTGTGATTTATACATGTATTAAAATAAGAAAGATATTACATTATTTGCCAAACAAGTGTTAAAGGAATATTGTTTGATCAAAGACCAATGTTTTAATAAAAATGTAAGGTAACTGTCTAAAGTCATATGTATTGCAGAGTGTGTGCAGTATCCCAAAGAGTCGGGTTTACAGGTTCAGTTTGTTTGTTTTATTTTGAGAGTTCTGGGAGAGTTCCCGGTCAATCTGTAAGTGAAACCTTCTTAAAATTTCTTGGAAAAACAAAAGTAACCCTCTATGACGACTTTATGAGAAGATGAAGACGATGCAATTAGACGCTTCAAATGAAAGAAAGGAACAGATAAAGGTGTATGTAGGTTATACAGGTATACTGCGGCGCTATGGCACAATTTACTAAAGTTTGCCACTTTCTGTGGCAAGCAACAAATATACCTAATACCGTTTTCACTTACAAAACTGTTACTAAAATGGCTTACATGATGAAGGTTTGGCCCGCAATAGCTTTAATTTTGAAGAAAACAATTTCATATCTCGCATCTTTTCATTGATAGCATCTTCTATATCTCTCGGAGAAGCCGTAGCTAAACAGGATTCAGCAGATCGCCTCAGAGCATTTGTAACCATAACGCTAACGTCTCTTAGTTCTTCGAAGCCGGACATCTCGATGGGGATTTCTTACGTGAAATCGAATAAATTAATCTTCTAATCACCTAGTAGACGATTTGAATTGCAGAAAACTCAGAAATTCGTAGTAATCAACATAACAAAATTCCGCCAATTTCAACAAACCAAAACGAAACGACTTACGACAACAAACAAAGTTACAAACTGATTGAAACGTATTCGAACGAATTCTTTTTTTTATTTCGGGGGTGCACTTACGCACTCCTGCCTAAGATAAAAATTAAACCTGTATAGGTGCGTTCGGATAGCCTGATACTGATGGCAAAATTAACAGTTAAAAACGCCAACAACGATCACATTAAGCGTTTGTTTTAAGAATGTCTGAGCAAAAGTGGCATTTTTAACTGTTTTCGTTCACCGTTCGCATTGCTCAAAAACAGTTAAAAATGTCATCGTGAACTGCCACTTTTGACCTACCTGCGGAAGTGGGTTCTTCATGATCGTTTGAGTTTGACGTTTTAGCGTTCGTTTTGGGTAGTGAACAAAAGTTTCATTATTGGCGAAATGGGCGAAATTCCCAGACCGAAACCGGTTTACATCAACGCTAATTATTATTTTGCAAATGCTAAAAATGCCATCGAGCCCAAAACGAACGCACCTGTCATCTGTCGTCAGTACATAAACGTCATTCAGTTTTTTTTATACGTATAAACCTTTGCGAAACTTGTAATTTCTCCATGATTGAAACCAATTGAAACTTGAATTCGCATTTCACATCTTGCTATTACACACAGAATTATTACAACTACAGAGATAGCGCTGTTGTCACTTAAGGCATTAGGCAATTCTCAACCACTAAAATGTATGGAAAATCTTGCACAAAGCTGTCAAAACTTTCAAATAGGAATTGGAATTTGACACTACTAAGAGAAAAACACGGCAACTAGCCACTGAATCGAGATATTTTTAATGTCTCTTGACGTGACAAACGATAGTGGTGTCATCACGAAGGTTGTAATCTAACCCAATCTGGCCACCAACAATAAAGTTCAGTATAGCAAATTGTCTGTCTGTTGTCAATGCTAAAACATCTTAAGACCGTTTGTCAAGAAGTTTTTCTTTTCCCAATTTTATACAATTCGTAGTAGTTTGTGAAAAGCAAGATATTTTGTTCACTAGAAACCGCCGGAGATAAAACCCCTCAGCTAAGTATGAGGACGTCGAGTTGTTTGTTACTGGTAGTTACTTATTTTAACGTAAATTATACGAGTATGCAGGAGCACATGACGGGGGTGATGTACTCACCCGCTAGTGTCACTGCTCTAGCTCTGCTTTTGCTCACTACCCAAAACGAACGCTAAAACGTCAAACTCAAACGATCACAAAGAACCCACATCCGCCGGTGGGTCAAAAGTGGCAGTTCACAATGAAATTTTTAACTGTTTTTGAGCTATCCGAACGGTAAACGAAAACAGTTAAAAATGCCACTTTTGCTCACACATTCTCAAAACGAACGCTGAATGTGGTGATCGTTGTTGGCGTTTTTAACTGTTAATTTTGTTTGTCATCAGGCAGGCTATCCGAACGCACCTTATGTCTGACAGTGACAAACACATGACAAACCTTAAACCCTTAAAGACTTTAGCTTGGCCCCAAAAATGGGCGATTAAAGATTAAATAAAAAAAAAGCTGCAAACACAGCACGGGAGCCAATAATGTACGACCACAGAACAGCAGAACTAAATTTCCTTCTCTCTTCTGTGTGTACGACCCAGTAATTCACGACATGATAATGTACAGCCTGATATTGTACAGCATGATATTGTACAGCATGATAATTTGTGTCACTGACCATGGAATATCAGTCTGTGCAATATTGGGCTGTGAAATACAGGCCGTACATTATCGGCCTGTGTCAATAATGTCCGGCACAGTATTGCACAGCCCGATATTGTACGGCCTGATATTTTGTGTCCCTGGACCTTGGTTATTTATTTTATGGCAAGGTATGAGTTCTCTAAGATAATTCGACTCTGTTGGTTAGGTTAGGTTTGAACAGTGACAACAATGCGCGAGCCGAGCGAGCGAAGCGAGCGTGCCGCGGCAGCGACCGGCGAAGCGCCAGAAACAACCTGTCCTTATTACGAGTTAAGGATATTTTAAAGGTATGTGCGGGAGCCAGAGAAACGAGACGTCAGGGCACACCCGCTCACCAACCTCATGCCCCCCGCGTGCTCCCTGCACCCGTGCTCACCACTACGCCACGCGGTGTCGGCATTGTGCATAATTAGCGAATCACGGCAAATTGTCATCTGTGGCTAACTTCTCATCCGCCGACCTCTGTGGATCTGACAGAAGTCAAAGACAAACCAACCCTTCAGGCGAATAATGTACAGCCCGTATTTTGCGACACAATAATGTACAGCATGATATTTTGTGTCCTTTTCTTCGGGACACGTTTTATCATGCTGTACATTATTGGGTCGCAAAATACGTGCTGTACATTATTTGCACGAGGTGATAATGTCCGGCCAGTATTGTACGACACGTATTGTACAGCCTGATAATTGGTGGCAAGGGACATGAAATACGGGCCGTGCTTTCCTGCCCGTACAATTTGGTGTCATCAAATAAGTGCTGTACATTATAGGGACTCCACAGCACAGACAGACAGACAGAGGATACTTGGAGGATACAAGAGATAAGATTAACCAAACAAACAAAACAGGAGTCATTAACGTTTTAATAGGAGAAAATGGAAGACATCTCAATGGATATTGACCAAACAGTCGCTATTCACGAAACTACAGATACTAAAGTTGAATCGGTGACTCTTGTGGAACCAGAAGTTAGTTCAGCACCGGTTGAAGAGTCGTGTTATCAGTACCCGGCTTTATTTAATAGCAAAACTTTGCTAGAACTATCGAATAGTTCCTGGTCGCGCTCTGTAGGAGCTGACGATAATGTGCAGCCTTTCTTACGCGGCTGTAAATGGTCTCCAGATGGGACTTGTTGTTTATCTATTGTAAACAATGATGGAATGCATATCACCGAACTGCCTAGAGAACTTTACGCGGGTGGCGTGAAATCGGATCGTTTGATTGATGTTATGGATTCGGTAATACATGTGAAAGAGGCTGGTATGATATACGACTTTTGCTGGTACCCGGGGATGAACAGTGCTTTGCCTGAAAGTTGTTGGTAGGTTAAGATCCAAAGTTTAGGGAAAGACAATATAGTAATATTACGTAGGTTAGAGCAGCGCGCAAATATTAATAAATAATTGTTATTTCATCCTTGCTAAACTAGTTTTTGCATACTCGTGGTAAATTTTACTATAATACTTGTGGAAATTTATTGGTAGGGCTCTTTTGCGAAGCCTGAGTGAAGAAGTACTTCAAATATAGGCCGAATCATACAAGTTTGGTGGATGTGAAGTTAGCTACAAGGTGTGCAATATCCAATCCTGATTGAAGCTCACATAAAACTGCGTGAGTATTGGGTTTCGTGCAGCTTGTAGCCAACATCACATCCGCCGACTTGTATGGTTCAGCTTATACAATACTTTTGCTAGTTAATGTGCAAGCATTATTGTGACTGCCTCGGTGGCCTATTGGTTAATGACCCTAACTACTGTGCCAAGGAGGCGTGGGTTTGATTCCCACCCAGGGCAAGCATTTTTGTGATTAACATGGGTGTTTGCTCTGTTTTTGGATGTTACTTTCTTTATAATTATGTATTTAAAAAATAAGTATTTGTAGTAAATCAGTTTCTGGCAGTTATATCACAAGCATTGCTTAGTTTGGGTTCAGAGACTGAGTATGATGTCCCCTATTTACTTGCACTGAAACATAGCAATGTTTCAGTTGGCTGACAACCAGGCAGAATGGTCCGATACAAATGTGGGATGCATTTGATGGTTCCCTGCGATGCTCATACCGAGGGTTCAACTGGGTAGATGAGATGGAAAATGCATTGTCCGTTTCATTCACCACTGATGGAACAAGAATTGTTGCAGGATACAAGAAAACATTAAAGACATTTGATGTGGACAGGTACGAATTATTGAGTTTGGAACCAGAACTTTAAAATAATATAAGTAAAATATCTGCTACTTTTTGAAACTGGGAAAAAGATGGTCAAAATTGATGCACATTTTAATTGTTACTGGTAGACAATTTGGCCTCTGCAAGCATGATTTTACTTCTTGAAGTGTGATTTCTTGTAGCACAGCTCGCGTCACTTAAGTAATAATTGTGCTAAAGTCTATAGAGCAGTACCAATACATATATTCACATTTTAGCAAATGACAGGATGTGTGCAGCTTGTAGCTACTTTGCAGCCGCCACTCGAGTGAAGCCATGATGTGCAGTCAACCCTACTAATATTATAAACGTGAAAGTTTGTAAGTATGGATGGATGGATGGATGGATGTTTGTTACTCACGTACAAACGGCTGAACCGATTTCGATGAAATTTGCTATGAAGGTAGACCTTCAGACCTTACCTTAGACCTTGGATTAACAAATGGGCTACTATTTGTCTCGGGCTAACGCGGGTAACACCGCAGGGCGCTGCTAGTTTAAATATAAATAAAATAAAAATAACCTTTATTCGCTAGTATATGACCTTACATAACATTACTCTTTCTATTTCTTAAAAACTAGGTTGTCCTCTTTGAACATAAGCCTCCTCTAGAAGTTGCCAGAGCTCCCTATCTATAGTTTTCCTGCGCTACCCTGGCGGCAGGTCGTCTTCCCATTATTTCTGTGGTCCTCCCCTGATCCGCTTCCCGTCTCGCGCAACTACTTTACTATAAAAGTAACGTTGTTTGGTTTCAGGCCAGGCAGAGACTTTACAGAACACAAGATTTCTTGTCCAGCATCCTGCTTAGCCACAGACAGAAACCTCCTGGCAGTGGGCTCATGGAACACTACCATCACATTGTACAATGTCACTGAAATGGGCACTTACAAGAGCATTGGGAAAATGCATGGCCATGGAGGTGTGTCATATGTGACCTGATGATAATATTTATAATCATATAATTTGATTTCATAAAATTAATTTATATACAATAATAGTAGTGTATCAGTCTATGGCAGCCAAATGAGCTTTGCTTAGTTTGGTGTCAGAAACTGTGTGTAGGAGGTCCCCTAATATTTATTTAATATTTTAATAATGATCTAAACAGATCAACATTATTACTAGTATGTAGTTCTCATAACAGTAGACCTCGCGAGTCGCGACACATCTCAAAAATGCGACCCGTCCGTAGACAAAAATCAACATTCAGACAGACGAAAGCAAAATCTCCATGTGGAAGCAAAGACCTTTGCTTCACTTCGGTCAATCATCATCATGCCAGTCTACTGTTACAGTCTAGGAAGTCTACTGTTGCGCAGGGTGAAGTCCACTGTTGCACAAGGTGAAGTCTACTGTTGCACAAGATACCCCAAATAGGTAGATGCAAGCTGCTTCCAACCAGTCTTATTGGAAATATATTGGGGGTGCTTATGTCCTACAGTGGACATCCTAAAATTGACATGATCTTATTTCGATGAACCAATCATTTTTGTTGACAAAAAAGTTTTTTATGTTTTATCACATTTTAGAACTGCAAGCAATTTATGCGTGATCATCCAAATATAAATTTCTTTGCGGAACTATCGTCGTCGCGCTCACGATTTGACTAGTCTTTACAGCGTTTTTTGAGTATTTACCTGTTTAAAGATTATCTACATCTGGCATTTCGTTTGCAGGTGGAGTAACCCATATGAAGTTTACTCCAGATGGACTAAAGTTGGTAACAGGTGCAAGGAAAGACCACAGGCTCCTTGTTTGGGATATTCGCTACTACCGGCGACCTCTAAACATACTGAGTCGACCAAACACCACAAATCAGAGGATATACTTCGACATTTCTCCATGTGGGAAGTATTTAGTCTCCGGAGCCACTGATGGGGTGGTAAAGATATGGGATGTGGATCATGTAGATTGGAAGAATAGTCTGGACTCTGAGAACATGGAAGGAGACAATGTTACATATAAGGTTAGTGTTGCTAAATTATCTTACGGACTTACAAGAGAAATATAAGACAAACTTAGTGGAGTCTTTGAACACGAGGCGAGTTGTGCAGTGGCAAATTTGAATGTCAGCAAGGGTAGAGTGGAATTTTGCACTTGGAGCTAACTTCATAGACGCCTTTAAGTTTGATTCGCCTTACACACAAATACTGGATTAGCTTTTTTTGTGTCCACTGCTGAACATAGATAGACTAACTTACAAAGGTGGTCTAAAATGTTAAATCCTAATCCAGAGTCCAAAATTAAATAACTTAGTTGCGAGTGTGATGGGTGCGTCTGAGTTTGTTTTTTGAATGGAATTATACATCTCTGGCTATTCGGTGAAAGAAAAGATCGTAAAGTAACCTGCATACGTACGTAAATAAAATTCGATGGCAAATGTGAATCCACCAATCTGCACTGGATCAGCGTGGTGGATATCGCCCAATCAGCCTTCATGAGTAGACCAATGTTCAGGACTGGACTATTAAAAAGATCATAGAGACCTTAGCATAGGTCGAATCAACGCGCAGCTGTACTCGTATGTGAGCTTCAGTCAGGATTGGATATTGCGCAGCTTGTAGCTAACTTCACATCCGCCGACTTGTATGATTCGACCTATATACCTATAAGTCTGTCTAGTAAGTGGCAACTACAATACTAGTTATTGTGTAAGTAGCTCCATTAAAGATTTCTTAAATATTTTTTTTTTTTTTTCACCAAAAGCACTTTACAAAAATGTATGGAGCACACGGTAACTACCGTCTGTAGGTTTCGTTTACTATACAAACAGGCCTCTGTACAGATTCTACACGAATCAGAGATTTACTTAGATAGATAATTTGTTAGCCAACCACATTTAAAGAAAATGAACAAATTAAAGTGACAAAAACATTACACATTGGTTATACTAAATGGCAGCCTTTAAGGAAGAATAAGAGAATAAGAATAATTTTATTTTGTTACCATAATGTTGTTCCTTAAGCTAAAGTTACTTAAATAAACTAGATTATGTATTACTAAAGAGATTCAAATACATGCATTACTTAAAATTTATTATTAACTAATGAAATTAAAATCGAATTGTACCAGGTAGGTACATATTTTAGGGTTAACTAAACATTAATCAAATAGGGTAAGTTATATATTATAAAAGTATTTATATATATAAGTAAACATTTTAAATTTAATAATTTTTAGCCAGTTGTGAAGCACTAGCTTCCACGGTAGGATTCCTTGTGTCTGTGGAAGCTAGTTCTCTTCAGGGATGATTTAGAACAGGGGGTTAGTAGGAGTGAATTATTAATAGTGTGATTGCTGACGAGTATGTGCAAGAGTTGTATGATCACAGTAATAATAATAACAATTTAAAAGTTCAAGTCACGTCTTCAGTATGACATTTGTCAAATTAATCCAAAAGAATACCTACTAGTTTGTTGGACGAAGCATTTCTTCGGTGCTTTTATAGCTGAGTGTAAGGAGATATTTTTTAATTTTGTTTTTACAAATGTATGCAGTGTCATTTACTAAATTCAGCTTTTTGTTTAGTTGGGCATAAATAAAGCTTCCAAGAAAGTGATAACATTTTTGTCCTAATTTAGTTTTAGTGTTAGCCACTTCCCATCTGTAGGTGCGTTTAGATTTGCAGGTATGTAAAGCCGTTTAATGGAATTTGCTAGCGCATGCCAAAATAAAAAGCTGTCGAACACGTAGCTTTTTTGAGTCCCGGTATAGCTCATCAGTTGGGTACCTGAAAGGTTTTTTGTGGGCTACCTTGAGTAGGAGCCTTTGTGCACGTTCCTTGGTTTCAAGCGATTCCTTATAGGCAACCAAGTACCTACTTAATATATGTTTAACAATCTTTTTTGTTTCTTTCAGTTCCCGCTACACAAAGACTGCTGCAACAGCATATCCATTCACCCATTCCGCCCGATATTAGCAACGGGTTCCGGACAGTTACACTTAAAAGATCCCACTTCTGAAGACTCTTCACTACAACTAACTTCAGATAAAAATGGAACACAAGAAACAGAAATGGATAGTAATAAATCGAATGATGAATCGTGGAGATTTATATCAAATAATAAATCTGTACACAGTGAAAAAGATTTTTCGAGTAGAATTGAACAGAGTACCAAAGATGATGTCAGAGATGTGTTAGATATGAAATACTCTTCAGACGCTGATAATAGTTTAGTCTTTTGGTGGATTGGTGATGTTCCTGATCTAACGTAACATTAGTGAGTAATGTTTTGTGATATTATTGATAAAAGTATTTTGTAGCATCAATTTGGTGATGTTATCTTTGAAATAAAATAGTTTTTTTACGGATCAAGGTTATGAAATATTTTATTAGAATTTGATTCTATAAATGAACCCGTTTTATATTTAACGTACGAGTATCTCTAATGCCAATAAAGATCTTCCTAAATCTGAACGCGTAAATTAATGCGCTATCTAAGCAATGAATAACGTATAACGCTTACAGTCTTAGGATTTAACGCGTTAAAACGTTGGCCACATCTACGTAACGGCTTTACTAGCGCATTAAGACGTAGGTGGAGTATTAGCATCAGTTATTCATATACGCGAATAAACTTCTAGTTACTGCGGGTCCAGAATCAACTAAATAGAGGCGAAGCGAAAATGGCGGAACTGGGTAGTCATATTTAACGCGCCTTTCTAGCGCTAACTATTGTTTGTTTCTCGCTAATCAAATATGGCGTTTATTCAGTAGGCTCACGAACCACACCGCTCTGCTGATCCGCGCCCGCTTTTGTGGAATATGGGCCTTACACAGAATTTTCCTAACACATAGGGTATATGTGATAGAAAGGCCAACGAATCCAAAGATGCAAATTTCCGTGTCTGCAAAAAACCTCAACTACAAGATACATCAGCACTTCCGCGTAGTACCGCAGTTTGACCAAATGCCAGACGAAATCCTGCATATTTGTAAAACAGAAAGCTAAAAATGGGATGAAATCCCGCACAACTATAAGAAACAAAGCTAAAAATGAGTAGGTGTTTCGTAAACCGTGCACGCGCGGTGGGTTTTTGTCAAAATCAAAGGTTTTCCCATTTCCGTTTCGCTCGTAAAAGTTTTTGCCGACTCCGACTGGAGGAGGAAATGTGATTGATACGGCAGATAGTACGAAACTTTATTGTTAGTGTGCTAAAATCAAGTGGCTAACAGACACTAAAAAGTTACGTTTAGGTATCTAAATGCGACTGATACAATGATTTCAACTACATCTATACAGTTATTTTTTTTATGAAATATGGCGCCGCTGTCGTAAATTCTATTCATATACACTATCATCATTCAGAACCCGAACCTCCCCGATCCCCTCTCGGTCCGGGTCCTATGTCGTACCTAATTACAAGTAGGTAACTAAAAATATCGTAATTTCAGTTTTGAATGAAATTTGAATGTTAGTAATGGTACCCATAACAAGACCAGCACCAGCAAAGGGATAAAACCATTTTATCCACTTCTAATGTCGGTTGTTAATGTCAAAAACAATATACCTAAACTTTGTTTACACTGACTGCCTCGGTGGCTCAGTGATTAGTGAACCTGACTTCTGAATCAAAGAGGCGTGGGTTCGATCCCCACCCAGGGTAAGCATCTATGTGGTGAACATAGGTGTATGCTCTGTGTCTGGGTGTTATTTAGAAACTATCTATATAAGTATGTATTAAAAATATTGTACATGTAGTATATCAGTATCTGGTAGCCATAACACAAGCTATGCTTAGTTTGGGGCCAGAGACCGTGTGTAAGATATCCCCCAATATTTATTTATTTATTATTAATACTCCGAGGGGAAAAATTGTCGGAAAGACAATTTGTCTCTTTGCCATGCTAGGGGTGCAGCATTGTCAGTACGACGGACATATTATTCTAAGATATATCAAATTATGATCAACTATGCTACTAGCCAAATGACAGCCCGAATCACACAAGTCGGCGGATGTGAAGTTAGCTACAATTTAAGCTGCGCGAAACCCAATCAACGCGCAGTTTTAACGTGAGCTTCAGTCAGAATATTGCGCAGCTTGTAGCTAATTCACATCCGCCAACTTGTATGATTCAGCCTATACTAATAAGAGACCGAAGCCGGAATCGTGAAAAAATCAACTGTTCCATACAATAACTTAGATTTTCGACAAAATGTATAAAACGGTTGTTTTTTATTGCGTTTTCAGTTTGCTTAATACTAAAAGATGGTTACAAACAATTAGGAGTACAAAAATATTTCCGTCGTCTAGAGAAACACTCAGCATAAAATTAAAAAGCACTTACAATAAAGTCTGTTCAGTCATGAACTTCAGTAGGATAAGATAAGGAGGCCATTTCAATACTTTACACTTTACTGCCAATAAGTTTGAGCGTCTCAAGAAAAGGGATCTGAAGCTAGACTGATAAAATATCCCTGATTCGGGCAGTTCCCAAATCAGTGTAGTTTGTACTTATTGCTGTACAGTGTGACACGGCTTAGAAAACACGTGTACAATTCGCTTATTTCGCCGGTTGCTGCTCCGTAGTTCAGCAGTGATTTTGTGGGTTTACTCCCAACAACCCCCACTAAAACTGCCACCACTGGAGGACGATCGGACAAAGTATTATTTTTAGTGCCAACGGCCGCTAGTGGCGGTCGTTGGGCATTAAAAATTATTAGTACCAATGTCCCCCACTAAAATTTCGTTTGGGGTAATGTTTTTTTATGTCAATTATGAAGTTAAATAAAAGAAAACATAACTTAGTCAAAAACATACAAAAATAAACTACATAATTGACTGTAAAACATAATTCTAAACGAAATTTTGGTGTGGGACGTTGAGACCAATATTTTTTAATGGCCCAACGACCGTCACTGGCGCCCGTTGGCACTAAAAAATATACTTTATAATAAAAATTATACGTTCCCCAGTGGTAGCCATTTTAGTGGGGGGTCTTTGGGAGTAAATCATTTTGTGAAGTAAAGTTGCAATAAAACTCAGGTTTGTAGATTTATTTGTTGATGTTCACTGTAGCAGTTATTACCTGCTCTGTGCGCTACCGTCGCAGAGAAATTAAAATTAAAATTCATGTAACACATTTTTTATTTGTTTCTTCATCAAAAATTACATAGCTATTTACGCACTCTTTAAGGCTCTGTTATTATATGAGAAAATTATTGAAACGTAACAGATTGTTTTCTATTTTTTTTAGCTTAATTACCTTGAAATCTATTACCTAATTGATTAATTATTATTTATGTACATATATTGATTAAGAGTGTTTGACCTGTAACTAATTATTATCAATAAATGAGTATGAGTTTGAGTCTACTTACCATTATAAATAACATACACAAGTTGCAAAAGCATTTTAAAGTAAGTCCTTACTACCTATGTATTAATCTGTGTCTCCAATACTGAACAAACGGCGATCTCAGAAACGTACCTAATTATTGCTCATGATCAGCATACCTACTGGCATTCATTAAAACCTTTTTATAGAGAAAGGTACGGAATAATAACCCCTTACATTCATTAAAACCCTTGTCACATTGTGCATTGATTACGTTTTACACCTGGATATTTTATACGTTTTCCAGCAATAACTCTACAAATTGGAATATTGTCTGACTGAAATGGTTTTCACACGAGTCTTTGATTTTACACTTCAGGATAGTATTTTATGACGAATCTCAGACAGGGCAATAAAGTCTGGGGGACGAGAGAACAATATTAGCCACGAAACCTTTGCGGAGAAAGGAATGTTGTGTAGATAAATACAAATACTTGTTTTGTGCTGCTAAAACTATCTTAGAACGTAGTGTGTCCAAAAAGAAGAAATGTTTGGTACATTTTGTTGGTTAAAAATATGCTATAAAAACAAAGCTTATTGCTTTTTAGTGAAATAAGACACGCACACTTGCTCAACATCACTTAAATCATCGTATTATAAGCCGTGGTGCAGTATCATTATATCTACCTATCTTCTTTGGCCGTGGGACGGCTACTGGTAGTCATATGCCTCCCCTAGATTTAAATATATTAATGAGGGATTCTATCTATCCATTCAGAGATTGAAAATTTTCGAAAAGTCCCGTTGTAAGCGACTTCTATCCAGTGCGGTTCTGGTGTTCAAATATTAGGTTGCCTATCCATCTTGAGGAGATGATGGTAATGATGATGCGAGTGATGTGAAGCTAGTGATACTCACTTAGTCATCACAGATTATAACTATTTGCTTGTAAGAGAAAGAGAGAGAGATTTTGGTGCACATGAACGTCACTTCTAAATGGCATTCCTCAGATTGCTAAGAGGGTTTAGAAGCTTCCAACAGGAGATGAGCAGCGTGTATCAATCGCCTTCCTGCGGTTTTCATATTCATCAGCTCGTCTGTCCGCCTCTGTGGGCATCCTATACGCTAATACGAGGAAAGTTTTGGCAGCTTTCGAGGCGTTTTAAGGTCAATATCCGACATGTTATTTATATTCCTATGCAAAATGCTTGTTTCTGTGTCAGAGGCACGAGCACGCGGCCCATTTAATTTAACCCATTTTTGTAATTTACGGCTATTGAAGTAGGAACAGATTGCCCGCCCTATACAAATCAGAACAATGAAAAACCGGAACATTGTTGGCCCGAATAAGTGTCATTTTACAATCGCATTTTGGAAGACGAAAATTTCTGGATCGGTAAGTATAGGGACATAGTTATATACCTTCCTACCTTTGACTTCCTACCTATCCAACGTTTTAACTGAAAACTGTTAAACTTTCACGTTGACAGAGTTGAAACATTATTTTTGTTGGAATATATATTCTACTATACGATACGACGGGGCCGCCGGCCTTATAAAGTTCTCGAATGGAGAATAAGCACAGCGTAGATACCTACCAAGTGCCAGCAAGCGCAGCGTAAGACGTTCACCGACTAGGTGGACTGACGATATAATTATGACGGCATGCACTATCGTTATGTCGAACTATAATTATTCGCACTACAGTTTGTCGCACTAGAGTGATGTCGGGCTTCAGTGTGTCGGCCCAAGCGAGCAACTATGGTGTGTCACAGTACAGTTTTGTCGAACTAGTGTTATTCGCACAAGCAAATGTCGATCTCAAGTAGTGCACGCCGAACGCGCTGGATGCAAGTCGCTCCATACTTAAATGGACGTTCCACAAGGTGTGTTTTGTAAAGTGCAAAGACTTTTAGAGACACATCATCATTATGAATAATTTTTACAATGGGGTCAACTGCGAAATCGCGTTTCCAGAAATCATCGGTTCCGTGCAAAAGCTAATATACTCGCGACATGGAGCTGTTGATTTTTTTTCGAGATTTCGCAGATCCGTTTTTTACTCCATTCGTCTTCCTCCTCGTTCTTTTAGAATTGCCTTAGGTAAAGCGGCTAAACTAATTTCGTTGGCGAAATTTGGTTTCCTCAATTGAATGATTAACCGCAGTAAAGCCTTAACTTTGACCTTTGTCAGGAATTCGCATTTAACATTCAAATGCCTCCTAAAGAAACCTTCGAAGTTCTGTTTTGATCTTCCGGAAGAAAGTCGGGACGGCCTATTCTATTTCTCATTTCCTCATTAAATGAAGCATGTAAAGTGATCTAAAGCATTGATATCTATAAGGTTTGATACTCGTAGTCCTTACTATCCTCACTGATATTATAAACACGAAAGTGTGTTTGATGGTTTATTTGTTTGTTTATTACTCTGTCACGGCACGAAGCAACAGAGAATCAGATCTGCTTGATTTTTAACCGATTTTCAAAAAGGAGGAGGCTATATGTTCGTCTGTATGTATTTTTTTGTGTATGTTCATCGATAATTTCGCCAATTGTGAACCGAATCGAAAAATTATTTTTTTATTTTGAAAAAATAATTTTACCTACCTTTACTCCCGAGGTGGTCCCATTTAAATTTTACAGAAATCGGCTGAGCCGTTATTGAAAAATCAACAATAATGTAAACAATTCGAGCGAAATATTCGAATTTTGTACACGATGGAAGGCGGTTTTGCCATTTTTTGCGAAAAATAATTACTGGCATGGATTTATAAGTACCTAGTTCAAAGGTCGAAAAGTGTCATAGGCTACTTTTCATCCAGGGAAAAAGTCAGGATTCTGTAAGATCCCGCGGGTAAAACATTAAATGAAAATGGATATCACTAGATCAAGATAAGTATCTTTTAAGTTTCAATGCATCGCCTACGACTACATCGCGTACCATTAAGAGAGATGGTGGTTAAACGCGGACTTATTCTATCTTGGTATATAATTATATAAATAAATCCTTATTTCCCTTGGTCACAGTCACATAATCACGCGTGAACGGCTTAACTCATTTCGCTAATTATTTTCTTATTGTGTTTGTTATTGTCAGGAGAAGATTCCTAAAAAAGAAAATTGCGAGAAAAAATAATAAAAACATGAATTTAAATTCCCATACAAAATTTCTACGTGCCGTATCCGGTCGTTGGTGGCACTAAACGGCATTGAAATCAGAATCTACCGAATTAGTGAGATGAAGGTGATAGGAAGTTCACCGGGTCAGCTGGTTCACAACAATACCATGGCCTGAAAGTCACTTAAATTCTCCGGAGAGTATTTGAAAGTAAACGGCTGACAATGTAATTATATACCTACCTACATAATTATATTCTTGAATAGCGTCACGGCAATAAGTAAGTAGATAATAGGTCTGAGTGGCTTGTAAGTATGCAATCGTATAGATAAAATTTGCCGCTATTGTTGCCACCAATGCCGTCATATTCAATTAGATTTTCCATTATAGGTAGGTACCAACCAAATTGAACTCCAAAGATAAAGTCAATTCAATTTCAAAGGGTGCCTAATTCAATTTGCCTAAGTGATTGTAATGCGGCAAGTTTTTATACTACCTTTATGCTTTCTTCTGAATTATTCACGCAATATGTCGGTTACTGGTAAAATCAGCTAGAAACATGAAAGTTTAACTTTATTAGGACAGAATGTATATTAGTATGGTACTTTCTTATGAGGTATACTTAGTAGGTATACCTCATAAGAAAGTACCATCCAACCAATTTATCTCTACAGTCGAAAGAGGGAGCCGCTATTGTATTTTAAAAGCAAAACCAAATATTTGCCTTCGTAAAAATTTAGTTACGTAATTTCAGCTTCATACATACTTTGACATCGGAAACTAAACTTTTCTAATGAGTGCGAACGACTTTTCAACGAGAATATTCAATTAGGGGACAGTAAGGGACAGGGGGTAAAATGTTTTCAGATTTATGAAGGCCAAAGGTCAAGAGGCTCCTAAATTTTTGAGGGAGTGCAGAAACTTCGACTTGTTATACTCGTATTTCTTGGTTGGGTTTGAATAAAAAATAAAGGGAATTTTGGAAGTTTTTTCGCAGTTATCGGAATAGAATATGATTCTTAACAATTGTTTACTTCTATAGCAAGAAACCCTAATGCAAAATGTAGTCCCAAGTTCACAGGATATTAGGACAAAATAGGAATTCAAAACCTAAAAAATCCATTTACCTACTTAGACGAAAAAATGATGTCACACAGGAATACAAAATGCTTCCTTACAAAACCCTTATTAAAATTTTAAGGATGCATTTAACTTATCATAATGAACAATTGTTACTATCGGGTCAGTCACAAAATCGCTAAAACATCAGCTGTTCTATTAAAAAAGTTATTTAACTCTCTACACAATGTATGGAACAAACAGCTGTTTTTTTGCGATTTATGGATTGAAAATTGAAAAAGTTGTTCGTTATGATGAGTAAAATGCTTTTCTTGTAACGGAAGGAGCCTGTGATTGGCAGTGGGAGCTAGATACCACTCGAGTTTATTCTTAATTCCTCACATATGATATTTTTTGGTACTACGACAATGTAAGATCCGATAGACGAAGAACTTTCCTTCGCAAAGTAGGTAAGTATACAATGTACAAAATATTTACTGTTTCGATGACCAACTTTTGAAACTTGGGCAGTATCCTCAATGTGTCCCCTATCGGGCAATAAATAACCGGTATCGCTGTAGGACATGGCGTCTTTTATAGTCAGCACTATAGACGTAAAATAAAATCATGGACGACAAAATTATCTATATGCTTCTACGAGAAGCCTTCATCGCATTTTTCTTACAAATCCTGAGAAAACGAGAGGAAAACTTACGTTGTCTCATTTTGTCAACTGTATAGAAATGTTGGTCGTGGTCGCTCTTTAGCTTTTCTCGTAGACGATTCGTAGCAATGTTCGTAGAACGCGTAGCGTTTGTAACTTCTCTTTGTAGATGATGCTACGAGAAAATATTAGATTTTTTTACTCGGCCTTTTAGTAGAGAACTATTTTTATTACATTACTAGCTATTACTCGCGACTTTTTCCGCATAATATAAAAAAAGTTGCGTAAGACACTCTCTGCTATATCTGTTCATGCAAAAAATCAAGTTGATCCGTCGCACCGTTGCTGCGTGAAAGAGTAACAAACAAATTAACAAACACACTTTCGAACTTATGATATCAAGTATGGATAGTAGTAAGTTGTTCATAAGTGTAACACCAAAAATTTATTAGCGTTATAAACACAAAATCTTTTTACTTGTAAGTTATTGCGTACCCAGTACTTTTTACCTACTAGATATTTTATTATTTGAGTTATGAATTTGTAGTTAATGAAAACAAAATCCTACATTTCCTACCTATTTTAACGAATTTTTTGTTTTAATAAATCATTTTGTTTTCAAAATGATTTATTCAAACAAAAAAGTTCGTTAAAATTGAAATACCTCGTCGCCTTTATAAGATATCTCTTTTATTAAATAGAGCTTTAGAAAATTGAAATATTTTGTTCTGTGCCTGTAATATTTCCAGAAGGAACGGCTCAGCCCTCAAGGGACAATGAAACTGAATTTACTGCCGGTTTTATGCTTATACTCGTAGCTGCTGCATAAAATACAAAGAAAATTATGTACTGTATGGGAATCGCGATCGTCAGACAAGTTACTACATAAATCACTATAGGCTGCTAAGAAGAAGGCGGGAATGGAATAGGAGAAAACGATATTGCATTGTGTTATTTTCGGAAACAATTTCGGTGTTTACATTTCGCAAAAAAAAAGAAAATAAAAACACTATTTTTCTGAAGAGCGCCAGTATTGTTCCGTATCATTATCAATTATATTATTAATGTAGAAAATGTATTTACTACAAAAAACAGTATAACGTTACATTTTCATAATTACGATTGTAACTAGACATTACGAGCAATGTATACTTAAATAAATAAATAAATATCTTATTTTTTTAAAATAAAACAGAATGCCAAAAATGTGTACTGAAAAAGAATAACTATGTGTGTATGATTAGTGTTTGTGTCTATGGCATTTTTGTGATCAACAGCAGTGTCACACAATCATAATTATTATTTTACAAAATTACTATTTTTACAGCTGGAATTTGAACTTACAACGAAGATTCCAAGGCAAACTTCTTCCTGTATGGCAACGCTTCTCTAGCTCATTCTAGTGATTTGTCCATTGAATTATATTGTCTCGACATAAGAAAAATAAATATACAAGATGGCGATGACAAGACTAAAGAAAATTAATGACTTCTCCACTTCTGCTTATAATTAATCGCAGCTCTATCGGTTTTCCCAAATCCACTTCTTTGGTAAGTATAGAGTTAATACGCGCGCTGTGTATTAAATCTAGAATCATCCATCACAGCCACAGACTATTTAACGGCTTTTCAACCGGACACATCTGTTTCACTAACACATTGGCACGTTTGCGTACATAGACAAGTTTTTTTAAAACTCTATGCTACATTTACACACATACAATCTAATACGTACAATGTGATGAATTGATGATGAGAGTTGAATATAAATAGATGATATAAAAGTTGGTTTTGATACCCTTTGATTAAACAGAAAAGATCAAAAAGAAGTATTATTTTCGTTTTTTTCGATCTACTCTGTCAAAAAAATACCTACTATACAAACCTGTGTCGTTATAATCACCCGTGTACTGCTGGACATTCTATGGCTAGGCCTCCCCTATGGATCTTCAATAAGTCCCGGTTGAAAGCGGCTAGTACCCAGCGTATTCCTGCGGTCTTAATTATGTCGCCAGTACACCTAATTGGGAACGTGTGTAAGTTTACGATAAACAATAAATTATTATGAAAATATAACTTTTTAAATACAACCTTTTGAGATCCTGGATATCTTGTAGCAGCCGAGTGCTATAGGGGCGCCGCTAAACTCAGACTTCGCCTGCGCGGTACAGGGGCGCCGGGGGAGACGACACAGGGGACTGAGACAGGCGCGGGCAGCGGGTCCCCGGCGCCCGCACCTGTCTCAGTCCTCTTTGTCGTCTACCCCCGCGCCCCCGTACCCGCGCAGGCGAAGTCTGAGTTTAGCGGCGCCCCTATAGCTAAGACAAGTAAAACGAGCCCAAACACGACGGGTCTATCTTGTTTAGTACAGGAGTTTCTATGGCCACCTCCCGACTCCATCATCAGATCAGCTCCGTGGTACCATAATATTGCATTATACATATGCGTGCAAAATTTCAGCTCAATCGGAAACCGAAAAGTTGGTGAAATTTAACTTGCAAGATTCCACCCGAACTTACATACAAACCTACATAGGTACATCCATTGCAAGTTAAATAAAAGCTTGTAAAGTATGCGTTATATAGTTTTTAGAAATTCTCATGTCGTGAATTTTTATCTGTTATACTTATATTTGTTTGTCAATGTGAAATTGAGGGAGCAAGATGGAATCTGGCGTATAAAGCGCCCTTCACGGGGCAGCAGTGATCGTTCGCCACAAATCCGCCCTTTAATTAAGAAGTGGCTCTATAATTAATTTATTTTGCGACAGCCTAAACCGTGACATCCAACTGATTTGCATAAGTTCGGCTGCTGGAGATCCCTAATTAATCAACGTAAGTTGTTTTTGAAGTGTTTGATCTAAAGTTAAGGGTACTTCGTCTTTTTAACTGTAAAAAAGTGTTTTAATGAGCTCGAGCATAGCATCAGTATGCAGCACAAAATTGTTACCTATTCTGGAAGTGAGTACTTAACGATAGCAAAATGAATCCTGATTGATTGATTTGAAATTTTACCAATCACCATTCATTCATTAGCAAAATAAATGGTGGTTGGTAAATGGTTACGCGGCGCTCACGAAGTATGTAAAAATTTGTGCTAGGGTAGAGCCTGCAGCCCACGACACAGGTCACCTTAGAGAGGGCTGCAGTGAACATTTGTTTATTGTAGAATCTTTAGAATAATTAGTACTACCTAATCCAGTTTCTTGTATACTGTATCTGTAAAAAAATGTACGTTAGTCCTTAAGGGTACACATACCTACTCGTACATATGTCAGAGTCCTTTGTAATAATGCCACCTTTGTAAAATAGCAGAATATAGCTTAAAGATCAGATGAAATATTAGATATATAAAAATCACAAAAAGTAAAGTAAATACCTATCACCTCAGGATACGAGTAGTCCCCAGACGAGACATGTAATAATGTTCCATACCTATTTAACGAGGTAGATTATAGAGGTGGTTCAACGGATTTTTCGAAAAAGCGATCCAGACAGACTAATGTCTAGATAGAGAATTCTTGATGTACAAATCCATTGGGACAAGAAGTATTAGTGTAGGGAGACCCTCTATCTAGGATTTATTAGTCTTTTAACTTTAGTATTTCTTACATTCGATATTTTTGAATCGAAAAACGATTCTAGACATGATACGATGGTTAGGGTGAAAGAGAGTTCAAGCCTTTTATATTACGATACAAATTAAGTTACGATGGCCTAACTTGGCGGCTGATTTCGTGGCGGATTTCTGATCTTATGAAGTCTACAGAGTTCGAATCTTAAACTAAGAACCTCGAGTTTTTTCGAAAAGAGGCGCCTAGGTAGGTATTGTTGATTTCACTCGCTTCAAAACCCCGTAGGAGCAAGAGAAACGACCACTCTTCTCGTAAGTAAAGTAATTCTTCCGTGTAGAGCAGTGATTCCCCGATAATAACAATAAACAAAATCTGTCATTATTTCTAGGAAAATAAACATGTGAAAATTAAAAGTTACAAAAGAATATAACTGTAGCATCAATATTTACCAGAGAAATATGAACAGAAGACAAATAAAATCCATGTAATGCAAACCGCTTCCAGCTGGAAATTGGGAGAAAATTAAGTTGCATATTTTAATAGGAGGCATATTATTATGCAATTGTGTGTGAAATATCTGACAGTGGATACTATTAGATCAATAAAAATATTTTGCAGCTCGACATTTATGAGCACACTGTGGATATTTTATTAGTTCAACGAGGCTATTTTTGGCGACATCGCAATATCTTTATTCGTTTCAATTGCTACTGAATGAGTTGTGTTGGAGTGGCCAAAAATAAACCAATTGACACAGATAATTCTCTTTCCAAAATAGTAGGCAGTAGGTTTAAGTGGGTAGGGTATACTGTGACCGACATTCTTTTCTAAAGCCGTCCAAATAACCAGCAACCACTCAAAGAAAATCTCGCAAACATCCATCTAGCACTTTGTATCTTCGATGTTGTTACATTTGTTACACTCTACGAGTAGGTTAACGTTTCTCACCGCTCCCGACTTTGATTAACGCACTCCTGGGAAAATAGAGTAGGCCACTAATACCCCCTATGGTCTATTAGCGCCTTCACTAGGTATAATAAATTACATGAAAGGGAGCGAAGGCTACACTTAGCCCGCTGAAAACATCTGTATTGTGTGTGATTTATGGAGACCAAAAAAACGGGGTGATACTGATATTTTGTAATACGCAACTCTACGAATACGGAAAAAGACCGGAAGGACTAGGCTTTCGCGTTGAAAACACCTTATTAATAAATGCAAAGTTACTTTAGAGTAGTTGTTTAAGAAAGAAAATGATTAAAGACCGATAAGGCGGATATTTTTACGAGTAAGCCACAAAAGCTCATACTCTAAAATTTAAAATGATCTATTATAGCGTGAATTGTGCTTGTAATAGGTTTTAATTGCTAATTTTATTTTTAATAGCAATACCCGATCGGTGTGTGCCTTTATATTATTTAGTAAACATACTCGTAGGTTTACGTAACGAATGTACCTAGGCACACATCAACTTCAATAATTAATTTGGTGTAACCTTAATTTTGTAAAAATAAAATGATTGAATAAGGATTAGGTAAGTATATAAAACTCTCGGCTTACAAAATGTAAAGAAGGGAGTTTTCGATGTTAATTATAGATATAAATTTCATTCAAATGCAGGTAAATAGTCCTTCTGGTTTCTTCCATGTTCCACGCTGCAACTGGAGCCCGTTGCGGTGCTGTAATCTTTGATTGCGGTCACGCGTGTAAAAATCAACGAACGCAAAAATGCGGTGGTATTTATTGACGCCATGTCACGTTGCGTATCTCAGCTTTATTTTAAATAGTTTAGCCATGTCAGAGGGCTTCAGGCGGCCTAAAAACTCTGACACCAGGGCTAGCCACCCGGCCTATACGAACTTACTTACTTACTTATTTTAAATATAATTAATAAAAATATAATAGGTACTGCCAGACATAGGAAATCTTATTTTTTTACTATTGGGCTGCGTGTAAGTCTTGTAGTAAGTAATCTACCTACAAAATATTCCTGCGTACCGATCAACATCTTAAAAAAATAGACACATTTTTCAATTTCTGTCTATCATGATCGGCAACCAGACTTCAAGTTACACACACAGATTAAACTAAATCTGACCATACAACAAATCAGAAAAAGACAAATAATTTTTTATCCTAAGTAAAAACAGGCATTTTCATGGTCAAAGAATACTTTTTAAGATTTTATAAAATTTTGAAGTCACTTTAAAATGCAAACGTTGCGCAAACATAACGCTCTTTGATTTTCTCGCAGCAAACCGCAAACTCTAAGAAGATTGTATGGCATACGCGAAATTGCAATTTTGAAACATTTATTTGTAACTGAATAATGTTAAAATTATTGTTTATAAGTGAATCGATTTCATATTTTAGTAATTTTTTTAATTTTTTATATCTTTTTGTACCTATATTTTATATATACATTTTCATATTTTTTTGTGTCGAATCTATGAGCGAAATCTATTTTACAATTTCTTTCTGACAATATGGAGAATGCGAAAACGACAAGAAGAGATTTTCTGAAAAAAATCTTAATTTTATTCCTTACTATATCAATGGAATTATTGTAATTACTCGTCTGCCGTACATATCGCTTTAACCTTCAAGTATGCTATAAACGCAATATACACAGCTGCTTGTAGAAACCGCCTGCTTGTGATACTACAGAAAGGGGATCATCCATTAATCATGCGAGGCTAGAAAGAGGGGACGAGGAGTGCAGTGCAGTATTTATATTTCACTGGTGTTTATTTTGATTAAAAAAATACCTACACGCGATAGCGAAGCGTGATTTTGATTCGCCAGGCAACTGTTTGCCCACACGCTGCGATCAATTATAATAGATATTAATTTTCCAATTTTTGACATCTTTGATTGTAAACAAAGTTCTCAATTTATCATTACTTTTTTGTCAATTTTTTAAGACTACGTTACACATTATCAGGTGCAATTAAATTGTTCACAAAATTGCAACTGTGAAGCGAGTGGTGGATAGGGCCCACATAATCCTATGAGTAACTGTTTTGTGTGATAATAAATAATTTTGAATTTTGATTATCGCCTGGTGTTTCATATTTTTGAGTGCGCTTTACTTTGTACCACAAACTCAGGTGACACAAAAAAAATACGTGATCTTAGGTAGGCGAGAAAATTTGCTAAAAATGTAAAGCGTTTATGTTATTAATAGATGACCCCAAATATGTTAAGCATAAAAGGTAGGAGAAACAAACCCGCCTGCCATTTGTCTTCCGTAATATCACTTTGGTGGAGACGTTGAGTGAATGTCAAGCTTTAGTATTTCCTTCTTGCTTGCGAATGCTGCTACGAATTACTGCTCTACGACTCTGCTGACGCTTTTCCCATCGTCATAAAATTGTTGAAATTCAGGGTGCTTTTGACGTGATAACGTCTCGATAAACGCCGGCTGCACGCACGAAAAAGGGTCACGTTCCGCCTGAGCTGAGCGTGCAAGCGAGAGCGCGAAACAAGCGTTCGGTTTGTTTCAGGTGTTGATTCAACAATGTTTCATGAAATATGTTTGTTTTGTAATGTGATTAAGCTAATGAATAATTATCTATCTGATGATATTATGACGTTATCACGTAAAATAATTGCCCGAAAACAGACTTTACAACCAATTTTGTTTCTATTCATATCAACTGTGGTGTTTAATAGGCGTGCAGTTTTAGGTTTAAAGGTCTCGAAACAATAGTTGATGGAACTCAGCAGAATAAAACAGATATGTAGCCGAGATAAGAGAGCTTGGAGCTATGTAACCCTAACGACTATTCTTTACTCTGCTGGTCAATGAAATACATCAAATATATTTTTTCCCTTTGAAGCAATATCCATAATGTCGTTGTCGGGTGCAGAGTCCACGCTTTGATATCCAGATTCCAATAACTCCATAGATTAGATCCGTGTAAACAACGCCTGGACAGGATATTGAGAAGGGACATCAAATACCTACTAAATATTGATGAGATGTATTGTACCTTTGTATATGTATTTATTGGATTTGCTAGTTTTGCAGATGGTATGGTACCTAATAGTATTGTCTCATTTTTGGCTTATATATTTAGTTCTAGTGTCTTATTGCACTAAGTTTAAATAATTTAATATGACCTGTACTCAGACTAAAATACTTGATTTAATCAAAAATTTTGTATTTTGTAGGTGTATTAGGTACGTTTAAGCTTTTGAAGTTAAAAAATTCGTAAGTAAAATTCGTATAGGCTAGGTATAGGCTAACCCTGGTGTCACAGTTTTTGAAGTTAAAATCTAATTCTCTTTAATCATAGGGATATAAAGGGTAGTTAGACACTTATTCGAGAAATAGCTGCTAAAACAGACTCAACTCCACCTCTATTTTGTAATTTTAACTCATTAAAATTTCAAAATAGAGAGCTAAGTACCGAAAACTAAAACTATTAAATAGATATTAATATTCTTTAATCATTTTATTATTATAATTTTACGGAGCAAAATTGTACTGTAATCTAGAGTCTACAATCTGTCACCACACATCGCTACAATGTTTCGTCGAAACTCGGTGACCATCACTAAGAACAATAATTCAAACTTTACCTCGGTTACTCTCTAGGCGCCTGTTACATGACATTGTGTTTTATTGTATGATATTCACATTCACAATACTAGAGAGTGCTTCGCTCGGAACAAAAATTACTTTAATAAACATTTTAGTTAAAAATTTACATGTTACGTTACCTCGAAAATACCGCCCATGCAACCATTGATAAAATTGTACAGAAGTTTTAAGTCGTAACGTACGTAAGAAGTAATTGTAGGTACGTAAGAGCCACTTCCGAGATTCAAATTTTCCACAAAAAATACGTCTACAAGAACAGAATTATTATATTATAGTGTCACTTCTAGATCGTAGTATTGAGTATTCTGCTTTATAGGCCAGGCGCATAGCTCGTTTTTATGACCTGCACGTTTTAAATTTTACACAGGTGCGTGCGCTCAATTAATATAATATACCTACTGAGAAACTACGCCCACTCAAGTTTTAGTACAGGCATTAAAACGTGCCGCTTCTAAATTAAATGAAGAATTACAATTCAACAACAACATTGTTAGCACGCCTCTGTCCGTTATAACTCTATTAGTTACATATGTAAATTCAGTTAATTTCAGTTTGCCAGTTAGTGTCGGTGCCAACAGCAAAGTGCGCGTAGCCAAATAGGTTAAAGTTTTAGTTGCCAATGGAATACAAGATTAGGTTTATGCCCGGAGGTCTAAATAAATATAGTATTTAGCCATTCGAGATAGAATTCAGACTCAGTAGTCTTTACTATTTTGTGTGCTGGTTATGTATTCCAAAAAGCTAATAAAACTTCTAGTTCGTGCCGAACTGAGACTTCGTGACCCTTATATCATTTCAACCCTCGATCGGTTTAACTCATGTTTGATATTATTTTACGTATGAGCTTGTGGCCTACTAAATATTATGAAAATCGGCTACAGAGGTAACCATATATTTTTAGGGCGAATAAGTCCTTGCTTTACCACTAACTTGCCTGATGGTAAGCGACGTTGTGGTTAAAGACTAAGACTTTGAAAATATTAAGCTTATATTTCTCAGGGAACCGGTTATTTTTTAATTTATTTAGTAATATTTTTACACAATACAAGAAAGATTTGATTTCGGCTATATTGTATACATCTAGTAGTAGGTATACCTACACCATTTGCCTTTGAGACTATCGGTTCATTAATCAATCTAAAATACAGATCCCTCCCTCCTGTCTATCCATCCGTGGAGGCCAGATAATATACTCGTAGCTTCATTTACGGGTACCTAGTGTACCTACGGTGGCTTGCTCAAGTCAATCTGTTTTAAACATCATTAGGATGAGGATATCTGTAGCTAAACTTCGTAGGTACGGTCTTTTTAACCGACTTCCAAAAAGGAGGGGGTTCTATGTTCGTCTGGATGTATTTTTTTGTGTATGTTCATCGATAACTTCGCCAATTGAGAACCGAATCGAAACATTATTTTTTAGTTCGAAAGGATTTACTCCCGAAGTGGTCCCATTTAAATTACACCGTAATCGGCTGGAGCCGTATTTGAAAAATCAAAAATAATGCAAACAATTCGTTCGAAATATTCGAATTTTGCACATGATGGAAGGCGGTTTTGCCATTTTTTGCGAAAAATAATTATTACAAGTTGCTTATTTAGCATAGTTTAGTCACATTTTTAAGTAGTCTGCTTTGTGGGAGTTGCAAGATTATCAAGCATATGCAAGCATTATTATATTATTATTAGATTAATCTTTATAACAATATTAATCTTGTTGTTGAGTCACTGTTGTTTATACTTAATATATACAACAGTATAGTTAGTATATACTTGACGTCCTTATCTGATTATTTCCAGTTCGAGCTAAACTCATCCACGTATAGGTAATTGTTTCCCGTTTCAGATAGGTACTTATCATCAGTTCCTCGGATAGGCACTTGGTTGGTTTATTGACAAAAACCCATTTATTATTTGCTATCAGTTCACATCTGTCGTCAAGACGACTAGCCACGTTTCTGTTAAAACTTCTATAGTACAATAGTAGGTAAATAAAAATAGCAATTACAATATTTTATTCACTAGTATCACAGCTTGTGTGTCAATGTAATGGAATTCTTGAGAAATATATGTTTTCATTCCGGCACAGCAGGGATTTCCATTTTCATAAAATACAAAGGGACAGGGACGCAAAACAGAAATATGACATGAGATTTGGAGTGAATATTCTCTCACAAATACGTATGTTTTTGAAATATGAGAAACATTTTATCACGATATTAATCGGAATGATATTAGCTCTTTACACTGCGATGTCTTAGACTTTTTGCTTGTGAAACATTATAGATATTTTTTTCTGAAATTGTTTATATATCGGTCAAATCGTTAATTTAACATTGCTTAGGAACAGTAATACGTACACACACTTATAAAAAAACGAATGTAGGAAAGAATTGGAGGGATGCCGCTTTCCACTATCCTTAGTTATGTAGCGTCCTGCATTTTTAGTAAACGTTCTGGTTCTCACTAGTTCGATTTGTTAGTTCGATCGTCGAACTACTGACATTTTTTACGATTAAGATGGTGATGAAAAATAAACCTAGATACTACACCTAAAAATCATTGCCCTCTTTCCTTACGCATTGAGGTAATAAAGTATAAATAAGCCTGTTTCGACGCAGTAAAATATAAGTACCGATAAAGGAAAGAAACCGAAGCGTAAAGAATCCTGTCAATTTGGGATCTCGAGACGCGGATGTTGATGCCTACTGATATTCGACATCAGAAGGTCTATCGCGACGTGAAACTTGATTTGCAACACAATATTTGTACGATGTTGGTATTGTTTTCTTTTATTCATGGGCGAAGGAAGCGGATGAACAGATAGTTCTTAAGAATTTGTTGTACAACATAATTGGATAGACGTCTGAGGATATTGATTTCATTGCTGTGAACAAATTATGAACATTAGGCCTTGTAATAAAAGTCTGGTAATTAACAAAAAGGAAATAAAGCAGCCTTTGCAGTTTTTCACTAAAGAAAATCAGGAAACACGGTACTATTATATTTGTTCTGTAAGAATATTTGCATCTGTTCATTTTTAATTCCTGAAACGTGAAATACAGGGTTATTTCTAATCAATTAGCATCCATTTAGGGGCTTATTCTGTACATCAAAACTAACAACTTTTGTTCTACGACTATCATTAATTCTCAAAAAAAAATAAGTTTTTGTTCCATGGAAAAATATCGTTCACCCGCGACAAAATGTATGGAACAGCTGATTTTTTTGGGGTTTTGACTAAAGTCGCTTTACAAAAGTTATTAGTTTTGATGTACAGAATAAGCCCCTAAAAGGATGCTAATTGATTAGAAGTAACCCTGTATAACAAGCAAATAATAACCATTTCATATACCTAGATACTAAAACAATTTTTTTATCAGGTTGAGTTTATAGTTTTCATCGTTATTTGGTCGTAGTAAAACATATTTGCAGCTTAATGATGAGTTCAACAGTACCCTACTTACATCTGTGTCATACTCGAAAATGTTCCGCCATCCACCGAACACTCTGTATATAAAAGACAGGTTTGAGGAATTTCCATCTCTAGGTACGAGCACTTTGTCTGCCAACTACGGAAAAACAATTTCGATTTATTTTCAACAAATTTATATCCCTCAACAAATTGTCCTACTTAAAGAAAATTAATCTTGCTAAAGATTTGGGTCGCACATTTCACTCTAATTTCCGGCTTAATACCAATTTCTGTAATAAGTAAAACTGATGGACGGAAATTAGGAGATATTTGCTAAAGGAAGTAGGTGAATGTAGTAATTATTATTTTTCACAATTAATATTTTTTCGTAGACGAACCACAGTTTTCGACATAACTCAGTAGTAAGTGTGTGGCTTAGCGGGTTGACACGTGAAAGTATTATTGGGTAGGGCATAACAGTTCCCGTACTATAGTGGAACTGTTAGCCGTAAAGTTTTCTCTAGGAGACCTCGACCAAATAATGGACAGATGACCTGATTAAGACCGCAGAAATGAGCTGGATGCAATGCGCTTCTAAATCTTACTGAAAATCTTTATGGGAGAAGCTTTTGTCCAGTAGTAGAGGTTCTACAGCCAATACGAAGACAACGATAATAATTTTTAAAGTCAATTTCGTGTGAATCCAAGGACTTTAGTTTGTGAAGATAATAAAACTAGTAGATAAAGTTAGCGTACATTTGCAAGCGCTCGTCCCGTCGTAAACCTGCAACGAGCCACGTTCCCCATAATTGTTGTTGTTATTCGGCCGGCTAACTTCCTTAAGCGAGTTTATTTTACGTTGTATAAATAACAGAAATAAAATGCAAAAGAATCTTCGAGCTGATCCTTATAACACCACTCTAAAAATAACTTACACTAGATATAGGAATTATTGTAACAATTTGATCAAAAAATTAAAAAGAAATTATGAACGAGAGTTATTAGAGAAATCGGTTAAAAACAATAAATTACTCTGGAAAAATATAAAAAGTATTACATACACTAACAAAAAATTAACACAAAATACAGACTTATTGCACATGAAGTCTTCTCCTAAAGAATCTGTGAATTTCATTAATGATTACTTTTCAAATATTGGGAAATCACTAGCTACACAAATAAAACCCACTAAATCTACAAATACAATACACCAACAGCTAAACTCTTTTGTTCTTACAGATACATGTGTAAATGAAGTGGATAACATTCTGATGAATTTAAAGTCTGATAGTTCACCTGGCTGGGATAACGTCTCGACTAAGTTCTTAAAATATGCTAAGAGTGAAGTGGTTCCTATTATAACGCATCTCGCTAATATTTGTTTTCAAAAAGGGATTTTCCCAATCTCCATGAAACAGTCAATAATAATCCCGATTCACAAGGGTGGGGATGGGAGTGATATCAGCAACTATAGACCTATATCTGTTTTACCAGCAATATCAAAGATTCTAGAAAAATTATTGAATTCTCGGCTCATTAACTATCTAAATTCTTTTCATATTTTATCACCTAAACAATACGGGTTTAGAAAAGGCAAATCGACTGAAGATGCTATAACTGCTTTAACTTCTCTTGTAATTGATCAACTTGATAAGGGAAACAAATGTTTAGCGATATTTCTCGATTTAAAAAAAGCGTTTGATACGGTTTCCATCCCAATCCTTGTGAAGAAATTAGAAAGCATCGGAATCAGAGGAACACCCTTAAATCTCTTTATAGATTATTTGACTAACAGGAAGCAGCGGGTTAAGTTAGGTCAAACCATTAGTGATGATGTGGAAGTTATTTATGGTGTTCCTCAAGGAAGTGTTTTAGGCCCCACATTATTTTTAATATACATAAATGACTTATATAATTTAACATTAAACAACGCCAGTCTGTTTTCTTACGCGGATGACACTGCCATTGTTTTCTCGGCAAAATCCTGGAGTACAGTAAAAAAATATGCTGAGGCAGGTGTGGCTCGAGTAGCAGATTGGCTTAAATGTAACCTATTAACGTTAAATACTTCTAAAACTAATTTTATATGTTTCAGTATCAATAATCGTACTCAACCTTCTGATCAATTTAACCTTAGAGTTCATGAATGTGATGGTACCAACATGACAGACTGTAGATGTCCTACGATAGAAAGAATATCAAAGACTAAATATCTGGGCGTGGTCATAGATTATAGACTGACTTGGTATGATCATCTGGAACAAGTAGCTAACAGAATTAGGAAATTGATATGGATCTTTAAATCACTAAGGCATGTGGTACCTAAAAAAAACTAATGACTCACCTCGAAACTTATTAAACGACATTTATGTGTCTTTGGCGCAATCAATTTTGTTATACTGTATTCCAATTTGGGGAGGCGCATCTAAAACTAAATTTATAGCTGTTGAACGGGCTCAGCGCGCACTGATTAAAGTTATGTATTTTAAAAAGATTAGATACTCCACAGAAGCCATCTATTCGATCAGCGGCTTACTCTCAGTTAGGAAACTTTATCTCATCAATATAATTCTCAAAAAACATAAAACATTACCATATGATGCTAATTTACAGAACCCAACAAAAAGAAGGAAGATCTCAGTGACACAGATACCTAGATACAAAACTGAATTTGCTTGTAAGCAGTGTAACGCACGTTCGGCTACTTTATATAATAAATTAAACAAAGAGTTAGATATATATCCTAAGATATTATACGATTGTATGAAATGTATCAGCAAGTGGGTAACTCCACTTAGTTATAGTGAAGTTGAAAAACTGATACAGGTTCCATAAATGTGCACTCATACACACACACACACATACAACCGCCACACTAAGAATTTGTATAAAACGTAAGTTGTTGTATTTGTTTAAATTGCTTTCCATTGTATAATTAAATAACTTTCATCAAAAATTTAATTATTTCGTGTTACGATGTGCTATACTAAGGAAGAGCGGGGACTCCTATTACAGGCATATCTTGCTTAAAGGGAATCCCCAATGTATTATTATTCTAATAACTTGTGAACCGAAATAAATAATTTTGAATTTGAATTTGAATTTTGAATTTGAATCTTATTTATCTACTTTATTGTTGCCATGGACTGAAGCTTCAAAGAAAATAAAGTATGTTGATTACTCATCTAAAGACAATTTTATATCTGCGCTGGTCATTGGATGGGTCTGATGAATTCTGTTTCTATATAATACGTATGATTAATTGTGAACCATGAAAATATAGGAGATCTGACTGTTAGGCTTGTGCTACTTTGCACGTAAACATTAGACCGTACGTTTCGAAAGGT
Source organism: Hypomecis atomaria (assembly GCA_964007245.1). Classification (NCBI taxonomy): domain Eukaryota; kingdom Metazoa; phylum Arthropoda; class Insecta; order Lepidoptera; family Geometridae; genus Hypomecis; species Hypomecis atomaria. The sequence continues at coordinate 8,201,559 of OZ023296.1, read as the reverse complement.
CTTTCAATTCGTAATGCAAAAAATATGATAAGTCCGTATAGGCCTGGTGCCTAGGTCTAGCCTTGTAGCGTTCAAAGCAGTGGTTTCCATACAATCAGCCAATTAATCACTGATAGGATAGGGTCATAATGAATGTCTCGTTCTGAAATCGAACCAAAAAAATGAGGTTACATATAACCACAATCGGCGACATGATGGACAGAAGACTTTATTAAGGCCTCCGGATGCAAGTCAATTCCGTTGGGTTCTATTTTAAATCTATAGGGGAGGTTTACATCTACCTATAGTTATGGTTGTCTAATGTCTTATAGCTGCAATGGTGATCAAGTGATTGTATGTTCTGTGCTTACAACGAAACGCTAGTAAATTGAAATAAGCACAATACAAAAGTTTACCATTCTTCAGTCTCCACTCAGTGAATTTATTTCGGAAGGATTCCACTCGTCGCTGGGGAATCCTCGTCTCGGTTTCAATATTGAAATTATGATAAAACGGGAACATAATACAGCGGCTGGGATGTAAAAATACGGATGGTGTTCGCGACGAGACGTTGAACACGTTTAATGCTAAAGTGCATTGTACGGATTTACGGAGCCTGACGTAGGTAGGTAGTTATTGGATTCTTATAGAGAGATACACCGTTTGCTTCATATAGAATGTTGGGAATAATTTCTCACGTAGTATTAGAATAATATTAACTGAATGATCTAGATTTAGTTTCATTTATTTAAGCGCTCTAGTTGTACACACGCAGTTGGTCCACCAGGAACGCCTGCTACCATTTGCCAGAAGACCAAACTCAGGAGATCCACCAAATTGGCTAACCCATTAAACAATCGAACTTCGATCGTTAGTGTCTTATTTGGGACTAATTGAAACTGTTGAAAGGATTTGTTAATTTTTACCATAAATAAGTATTATTGAGAAAGCTGATAGAATAATTTTTGTATTTTAGGTACGTTGGATCTTTTTAGCAAACAATGAGTGCTCAGAAAGGAAAATTATTGAATAAACTGTTCAGACTCTCTTAGAGCACATAATATATTGCTCACGCTTCTGTGTACAAATTTGCTCTGAGGTAGTGATCCATTGTGTGAACTGATATGGCTGATATTACCGACCAGCTAGTTAAAGTTCATCGTCGTCAGACATAGGTTTTATATGACGCGCCCGTGCAATGGTTCGAAGATGTTCTCAGTTGTAAAATGTCTATCAACGCTTTTACAATAACGAGTAAACGCACTCAAGCAGCTAATGTGTGCTATGAACTAAGTCGAATGTACTTTCTATCACTTTTTTTAGGGTTTCGCACCCAAAAGATGACCAATGGGACCCCATTACGGCGGTACCGTTTTCAGTCTGTTCGGCTGTATCATAGGATCTTTATTAGTAACTAGCTGTCCGTCTCGGCTTCGCCTGGGTATGATTGGCTAAAGAAGTCAAAAAGTAGGGATCCCTAATTTTTTTGAAAATATGACGTAGCCTATGTTCCTGGGGATAGTGTAGCTTTCCAACAGTGAAAGAATTTTCCAATTCGGTTCAGTAGTTTCGGGGCCTTTTCGATGCAAACAAACAATCAAATCTTTCCTCTTTATAACATTGGTATAGAAAACTAGTTACGTTTTTCAGATATTTGTAACGAAGGGTATATTACGAGGTTATAGCCGCAGTAAGTAATTAACATTAAATAAAGTGGAATAGAAATATGTTTTCTTTGGTGTTTTTTTGTGTAACTCTATATTTTTTAGAATTAAATTAGAAATTCTACACTTCAGCTGTTTTTGATTTAATTTATAGATTAGTTTTAAAAATTGTATATAATTGCGTTTTTCTCTATATTTCACTAGTCTAGTCTATCTTAAACTTGGCACGTATGAAAGCGAGTAACATAATTTAATTTAAAAAAAATGCAAGTAGAATCCCTCCGCGCGGAAATCGTGAAACTTCGACGCAACAGTGCTTTCATACCCCCTCCATGGTAGCGTTAAACGCTTAACGCAACCTTGTTGGAAGTCGCATTAGAAGCTACACTTCAATAACACCAGTAGTGTTACATCTAGAAGGTCATTTCTTATTCAGTTAACATACGAGTACAGAACCTAACCGCGAAATGCGACTCGCGCTTAGCCAAATTGCCAAACACGAAAGAAAGATCGCTATCGATATTTCAACTTAGTTTATTACCTACCAGGTTCCAGACCTCATGTTCAACATAAATTTTCACTTCTCAGTCCCAAGCGTATTATGAGTTACCGATACTTAACGACCTTCGGAAGACTTACAATGAAAAGATCTTTAGAGGGTGGGAAGAACATAAATAAAGCTTACGTAAAATTATCTACAGGTGTCATTATTGAACGACGGACTTATTCTATGATATCAGTATACTCATAATAATTTGAGATTATTGAACTTTTTATTACAAGGCTCTACCGTGAAATCACTGGAAAAAGAAAGTCACTTTGTCAAAGGTTGTATTGAACACTTTGTATGGGATTGCTAATTTTATTCTCATTTAAGGGGTGATTCCATAGCAAAAGTTGTTGTGTTAAACTACATTTGTCGTAGTTTCAGGTGAAAGAAGTCCACTGCTGGATATACGCCTCCCTTATAGATTTTAAATGATACCGGTTACAAGGGGATTGCATTTAGCGCGCTCCACCTTGTGGGTACGTCCTACTCTGCGCTTACTGGTACATGGTCTCCACTCGAGAACTTCTTGATGAATACAATGATATCCTTTAATATGTCCGTCGTCTAGAGATACACCCATAATAGTACCTAACTAATCCACGCGTCTGGAACAGGCGAACTCAGCAACTTCTTTGTTCTCGAGGCCAGATCTGTAGCGTTTTCTGTAGAAGTCCGTGAAGAGGATCAAGAAGAGCACCAAGTTGGACAGCCCGACCCAGTAGGTGCCAGCGTGCATGGGACACTGGGAGATGTACGTTTGTATGACGAGATGTGTGGACACTAGGACGAATTGAATCTGAAACCAATATACTTAATTAAATAATTAACTGAAATTTTACACTTACACTAGATAAGAGAATTTCAAGAGGGATTTAATATATGCCTACGATGTGTCTCTCGCAGACCCAATAATACGAAACCTATATAGGTAATGCCTATTTCCTTGGTCACGGCATCACGCGTGAACGGTGGGCCGATTTAGCTAGGTAATTCTTTTTTGTTGTTTGTTTGATATTGTCAGGAGTGTTATTGTTCATTTAAAGGAAAAAAATAAGGAAATTGCGCGGGATATACTAAAATCATCAATTAATATTCCCATATAAAATGTTTCTACATGTAAAAGTTGCTGTACCTATCTGGTCATTCGTGGCACTAAACGCCATCGAAATAAAAATGTACCGAATTAGTGAGATGAAGGTTATAATTATATGAAGTTCACCGGACCAGCTAGTCTGTGATAAAAGTTGTTAATAATTTATGCACCTACATATATCAAGTGCATAGTTTCCTTATCAGGTTTTTATGACACACTGTATTTTTATGAACAACTTTTACTACGATATTAAATCCGTAATCGCAAAAAAACAGCTGTTCCTAACAATAAGTACCTACATTGACTCTCGACAAAATGTAGATGATGATTAAATGACAAGATGATATTTTATCTTGATTTTATTGTTAAAAATATAAATATATATTAGCCATTGAAACGAAATGATGATTTTATTGTTGTTACATAGTTAAAGTTTTTCACAGTGATGATAGGTATAATACAGCTGAAAGTAGCTGCACTTGGCATAGCAACACTTACCTAATTTCAAAGTAATTCGTGTTTACTTAACCCGTAACAATATTGAGTGCAAGCAAAATCCCACACATATAGTACACTGTCATATTAGAAATGTAAGTGAGATCATTGATTCTTAGAGTGCTTTTCAATAAGTTTAAAGTAATACACATTGTTTCTGCAGATAGAACACCAAATAGCGAGTGTGTAGCTTAGCAGCTTACGTGATGTTTACAGCTCGGGGCAGTCTATGTCTAAGAATAAGCACTAGGGCTGCAGGACGTAGACTACCTAATATCCCTATACCTATATCTCTTCCTTGCGGACACATTACTTTGCATTTTAAAATAGGAATTGAATTTTAAAGTCGACTTAGAAGCTACCATTTTAAAGATGTGGAAACTGCACTAGCTCTCTTATTCAACTTCACTAAGAACCACATGAATTTATGGACTTTTGAAAAGAATATGTCTTCATTTTAATTTTACAGTTGTTATAATATAAAGTCTACATAATAACAAGCAAATAGAAACTTGTTTTCAAAATCAATTCAATAAGTAAGTGAGTTCGTATAGGCCGGGTGGCTAGACCTGGTGTCAGAGTTTTTAAGCCGCCCGAAGGCCTCTGACATGGCTAAACGGTTTTAACAACGGGAATCTACAATTTAACGTGTCATCCGTGCGATCCGAGCCGATCCACGGTAGCGCGCAGTTGTAAATGCCACCCGCAGTCACGCATCCGTAGACTGACCGTAATTCTCAAAGAGCTATCTTTGTGATAAGCATTTCAAAAATCTGAAGCGAACGCAGGATTTGAACCTGCCCCTTTGCATCACTAGCCCGACTCTCTAACCAACTGAGCCAGCTCGCCTCCTACGCAAGCGCCAAACTTTTGAAGTGCTTATCATTACCACCAACTTATACCGTTGGCGGCGCCACCTGTGATACCCGCATTAGACCGGTTATCACTCAACTAGAAGTTATTAGAACTTCTAAAGATTGACAAGAGATGACGCACTGCTAAATCAATGATATGATGTTTATTTTAGAGTGCTTTCCACACTAGATTTTATAATGACCGTAATTCTAAATTAATTCAATTAAAAATTGGACTTTTCCTGTGCAGCAGAACTGTTTGTTGTTACGTTTGTGTTTTTGTAAAGTTTTTCGTGTATTTTAGTAAGGAAAACCATGATTGCGAGTTTGTTGCATCTGGGACACAATTGTAACAAACTCGATAAACAAAAATAACATTTTCGACTAGAGATACCAAAGCTATCTACTTAAACGGTTTGCCATTGCTCTATCCAACGTTTTTGTAACCAGAAGTATTCCTTATAAGACACAGAAGTGTAGGTACGTGTATTTGTTCGATAGTTAATGAAGTTGTTGAATGGAAAATCGATAATATATAAACAGAAAAATATACAGAAAGGAACAAACCAATTGCATCATAGTGACGTACTTCTTCCACCACAAATACTTCGTGTAAGCTGGTCCCATCGCAGAAATCCCATAATACGTGTACATAATCGTATGTATACTGCAATTCAACACAGCCATAAAGGCCCAATGATCACTGGGATCATACTTCAGTGATGACCAGGTGATGATCACCATGAACACGTGATGGTACACGTGGAGGAACGTGATCTGACCGTGCTTTTTGCGAAGGACAAAGAGGATAGTGTCGAAGAGGTCGATGATTTTTGTTATCATGTATTTCCAGTAGAGTGCTGCGACGGTCTAAAATACAAGAATCGTGATTATTTTAGCATCTTGGCTAATTAATATTTTTTTGAATGTTAGATATTTGGTACTTTTGGTAGGTACTAAGTAGGCGATCTTTTTCCCAAGATGTAACGGGCTTGTGTGTGATGTGATGATCACTCGGCTTGGGCTAGTCTAGCTATCCTCTAATGTGTGGTATACTTAGTTCAAATCCATTTTGGTTTTATCATTTTTATCTTACAGAAAATAACAACATTAAAAAAACATAGAAATGCTAATTAACTTACGAAAATGGTAATGTCGTCGTAATTACAACTCTTTGGGAATAAGCCCTTGTCCAATATATAGGAGAAAAACTGTAACAAGAAACAGACATTTACTATTTAAAAAACCGATTAAGCCAAATCGAAAATTTAACAATGAAGATTTTGAAAATGTAGTAAAAATATTTTAAAAACATGCATGTGCAAAATACTACCAATCGGGCTTTTTGAGATCCATAGGGAAAGCCTATGGCCATCAGTGGACGTTCTACAGATAATATAATACTTGGATGGATGATTTAAAAAATCTTGAAAGTAAAATTAAGAACATTTAATTATTAATTAACATCACAACCGATTTTTCAGCCGTTAGGGAATTCAAAACGTTCGTAATTTTAAAACAAAATCATCGCAAAAAGTGTTGTTATACAGAAAATATTTCCTCTTACCCGATAAGCTAAAATAGCGGAATTAACAACTTTGAACCCGTTGTAAACAATTAACAGCGGTTTTATTTGAAAAGGACTCCGTTTCTCCATAATGTAGGGTCCTATCTTGAACACAAACATCAAGTACGTGAAGAGAACGAAAATCAACTCGTTTGAATCGCTCATTGGCCATTTTTCCACAAAGGGCACTGAAATGTGTAATTAAAACACTTAAAAGTATTTTTACGATTCGACGCGTAAGTATGTATATATATTTTTTGTGTTTGACTTTTTATTTTACAGTGGTCCGATTTGACCACTGTAAAATAAAAAGTTTTCTTTGTTTGGTAGATTATAGTTACTTCAAAGTTGGCCAATTAAAATTTTATTGAATCGGCTTAGTCGTTTTTGATAAATCAACAATAATGTGAAAATTACCACGTCGATCCATGTGAACTATTAGAATTCTGTGCTTGGTTGAAGTCGGCTATGCCATTTTTTGGGAAAAATAATTAGTAATTAGGTATTTTGGTTTTAAGCTCTACCGAGCAAAATAAGCACATTAATTGTCTCATGGAAGCGTCTGGATTCCTTGAGATACCTATACGTTATTCAGTGCTACGCAATATTTTGAATTTCAAAATAATGTGGTTAATCAATTTAGTTGGTATATCCAAACCTTAGCTAAAACTCCATTTTTTTTTCTACCATACAATCATCAGAATAATAAATTAAGCTAGTTTTTATTTTGAGATACAATTTATATCTTAATGCTTGAGAAAAGCTGGTTTTAGAATATCCACTGAATTATAGTCAATTAAGTGCGTAGTGCCTTAGCCATGGTCGTAAAAACGGTGTGTGATAAGTTTATAAAAAGAGTCGGTGTCGTGACGGAGTTTTGTGGCTGTAGGTAGTACGTTGTTCGAATATGTAGATTATGCCTTCAGTCTGGGCGTGACAGGTCTGAGCCTTAATAGGCCAAAAACTCATTTAACTTTTCCACGTAAATAACACACACGCGCTCAAATAAATGCCAATTTCGAGAATTCACACGCAAGTTCATTCCAAACTCCTAAAAACTCTATATAGAGCAAAACCAAAACCAAGGCACCTTTATAAATCCACGAAGACCGTTTGAGATTATTTTACATTGAGTGAGAAAATATTGGATTTACTTACAACGACCCTTTGGTAATTGCAGACTTGTTTTGAAGCACCAAGTCATTGTGGTTTTTATATGAATAATTTAAAGGACTTCTTTGAGAAATTCCTCGAATTTCAATGATCCACGAGGCGTCCAAGAAGCTTCCATCTATGCGACTGTTGACAATGACAATTGATGTTGACAACTACATTGACAAATAGCAAGACGTTAGAATAAGCGGGAGATTTTTCGTTATATCAAGGAGTAATTATTTTTTTCAGAAAATTGTAAGGTATGAGTAAAGAGGTTGGAAAACTCTAAAGCTAACCCCAAATGTTCAAGTGTTGCAAGTTCACAAGGGCTCGCAGGCCGTGTAGAAATAAAATAAATCTCTTTACTTTTTTTAATAACACAAAGGGCTACAATAGAACGCGAATCCCACAGGATTGTTTGAACTTTGAAAAGAAAGAAAACTTTGTAAATGCAAAGAACATCCATTGTTAAAAACTCTTTGATATATGTCGAGTGACTGTTCGTTACCAAAAAGTATAGGATGCTATACCTACTTATATTATATGTATTTTTGCCAGTATTTTACCTACAATGGAGAACATTGAGAACGGAAGTGGCGTTATATTTATTATTATTTAACATTATGTTTTCTATGCATTATGTACTCGTGTTACATGCCCGTACATGCCCGTGTTTAAAGTTGGCGGTGTTTTATTCACTACTGAAATTCGGTAAGTAAACTAGGTAACATTTTTTAATACCTACTCCTTCAAAGTTTCTTGTGAAATCTTTACTACAGTAGGTAGTTTGTATTTAACTTAAAGTTAACACTTTGACTTTCCTTAATCTACTGCAATAGTAACAACGGTAATTCATTTACCGTTCTTACTACTGGTAGTAAGATTGGTAGTACTGCTGGTGATAAACAATTTTTTTGTACTTTGCTTGGCTAAAACAATTCTTGTACCTATATTAATTTATTAGCTTCTGCCCGCGGCTTTGCCCGTGTGCACTATCCCCCTGGAACCGCTTTTTTCCGGGATAAAATTAACTTAACCCTCCTATATAAAAAAATAGTCTCATATATTGTAATTAGGATACTTTTTAGTTCAATTTTACTATTTTTGTCAAAAAAGTTACTTGCCTTGAGTAATTAGCATACTGTAGGTACTGTACTTTACCGGCTTTTCAATAGTCCACTGCTGAAAATTGACTAACACACGAAGCGTGATTAGGTCATATCTACCACGCTAGCCCAGTGGGGGTTGGTAGATTCACATACGCCATCGAATTTCTTCTACGGATCCATGCAGGTTGCCTCACGATATTTTCCTTCACCGGAAAGCCCGTGGCGTAAAAAATTATAAATAAGTTTCAAAGAACTCATTGGTACGGGACCAGGATTTTAATCCTCGACCTCACGATGAGAAATTAGTACAAACTTTTTATGAATAAAAACTTATTTTCTGCAAAATAATTATACTGAAAAATAGGACTAAACATTGGGGTCGCGAACAGAATTAGCATACAGCGTAAAAAAATACACAATTAAAATTAATCATATCCATCATATGTACGAGTATATATTGTACATATTACCTATTTCGTTTAGTTCATTTGTAATTATTGAATTTGAAATATTTTCTTTGTACTTTCTAAGTTAGTACCTAGGTAGGTACTTATGAGGTGTCGAATAAAGAGTTGATAAATATCAGGACACTTTCTGCCATATTTAATAAAAAAAATTTAGTCGTCCATTATAGCAATCATGCAACAAAAAGAACGTGCGTGGTCCCATCTCTACTTAAGGCCGTATGCCACACGGAAGAGTGTTCGTATTACGACGGAACGTGGACGGGGCGGGGGACAACCGTGGTGTAGACTTGCGTCGTACGGGCCCGGACGGGACAAGTGTCATACACGTAGTAGGTATATACAGTTTCATACGAAATGTATGTAACGTCTCACATTAGTGACCCGTTCGCGGCCTAGACGGTAGACGGAGCACGGACGGGGCACGCCCCGTGCCTGGCCCGTTCTAATATAAATTAATTATTTATCCCTTATTGTGGCATAATCTTGTTTTGAAAAGCTATGCAAATACCAATTTTCATCACAACATCTTTAAAAGTTTCTTCCCTAATTTCACCCACTTAAGTCATTCCTTTCAAAAAAAAGATGACATATCTAGTAAATGAGATAGACTCATTACGAACTTATTGCTGAATACAATTTATTTTTGTATAAACTTTTGCACACCAAATAACTCGTATAGTTTTATGATAAAGAGCAGAAGACGAGCCGTGGAAGCAACTCTTAGGGCGTTTGTCCACCGTCGCCGGACCGTCTGCGTCCGTCACCGAGAACAAGAAGACGGCGCCGAAGTAGCGGTACATACATTTGCTATAACCGCGTGTCCACCGCAGCGCTCGGGTGATGGACGTGCGGTGGACACGCAGCTATATTAAATGTATGTACCGCTGCTTCGGCACCGTTTTTCGGTGACGGTCCGGCGACGGCGGCGGTGGAAAAACGCCCTTAGGGCGTTATGGCAACAATGATAGGACGGAACGGACATTATTCGATTAGGACTAAGTACTTAACTTTATTACAGTCACGAATATTATATTCACCACCTTACTATTCAATAAGAACGTAGAAATAGAGCGATTCATAAGCTATAAAAAGCGTTATGCCAACAATAAGTAAGTAAGTAAGTAAGTTCGTATAGGCCGGGTGGCTAGCTCTGGTGTCAGAGTTTTTAGGCCGCCTGAAGGCCTCGGTTAAACGGTTAATACTACCGGGACCTACAATCCGATCCACGGTAGCGCGCAGTTGGGAAATGCCACCCGCGGTCACCCATCCTAATACTGACCGTGCGGAACGTTGCTTAATTTAATTAATGCCAACAATTATAGAGCGGAACAGACATTATTCAATTAGGACTACTTAATTTTATTATGGTCACGAATATTAGATTCACCACGTTACTGCCCATTAGGGGCGTAGAAATAGAGCTATCATAAGCTATAATAGTGCACCTGCCAAATTATATAACATTCAAGAGTAGGTATTCACTAATTTTATAGTAGAGCTTATTTTTAAGAGTGTTTCAATTGAAAAATTACCTACTACAGAATAAATAATGTTGAGGAAGAGTTGTAAGTAGATAATTTCTTATTATGGAGATTCGTAAAGCAAGCCTACGTCTGATGAATGGGCGGAAGTAGTAAGACTGATATTTTGCGTTCTTATGATTTACTTTCTACTTTAAAGGACCCAAAAGGACCAGTTTTTACATTGTTTTCTTGGAGTTTTTCTATTGAGTCAAAAGACAAAGATTTGAGATTTGTCGAATAGTACAACAATATCTTAGAGTTCCTAGTTATTTTAACCAGTCACATGAATACCCAATTTTTCCAAACGTACACTTTGACAACTATACGGAAAAGTACTCGTACCTCGACATTAGCTTATCTATACCAATATTAGAAAGAGGAAAGATTTGATTTTTTGTTAGTTTGCATTGAATAGGCTCCGAAACTACTGAACCGATTTGAAAAATTCTTTCACTGTTGGGAAGCTACACAATTCCCGGGTGTCATAGGCTGTATTAAAAAAAAATACGGAGTCTGCTAGTTTGTTTTATAAAATGATTACGCTATTATTTTCTTTAAAAGCTTTCGGCTTTCGGCTTAAACAGGAATATTTTCCAATCGTGTTTTACTAACATGGCTCGAAATATATGGCGGTCACACAAACAAAACAGCGGGGCAATTCTGTTAGCCGATCTCTTTACGAAAGTGATACGTTTTTGAACCTCTCTCGTTTTTCTGACAGTTCCGATTGCTCAAAACTGTCAGAAAATCAAGACAAGTTCAAGAACGTGTCACCTTAGTAACAAAATCGGTTGTCAGAATTGCCCCGCTGGTTACAAAGTCTAGGCCTTCGGTAAAATATCATCTACGTGTCCAATTTCCTATAACCAGGAAGTAGCCACACATAACGAAGTATCTATTCTATTCACCGATCGTATAGCCTATACCTACAGCAAATCATTGATCAAAGGTATCCGAGCGAGCCCCTCCCTTAGCCTATCTCTACCGATTGTTTAAATCTATTATCTATCTAAGGGAATTCACTTTTACCGTAGAAAGTTAACCGGAATGATGTTAAGTTAGATAGAGTTCCTTTATTCTGTGAAATGTTTATATTTTGATAGTTATTTTGTAGTTAAGTTATTTTTTCGCTAATTATTCCCAAGAGATAGGTAATTTTAATATAGGCGCTGATTTTACATTAAGAAAGTATCCCTGCAATTGTAATTAAAAAAAAAAGAAACGGGAGAAAATAATTATGCTTCTATTATATGTCTTCTTGAAACTTTCCGTTTAGGTATGTAATACCTTTTAAAGGTAATGTAATAGGTACTTCAGTATGAGTTTGCGTTTACACATGTCTTTACTGTCAGTAGTACAATTGATAGTCAGAAAGATACATTACAGCACAGAACAGAAGAGAAGAGTGAACAAGCTTGCCTCACTGCCTTGTGGGAAACATAGCCAGGAAGATAGAGAAAGAGAGAGAGAGAGAGAGAGAGAGAAATAGAGAGAGCCAGTAGTACCATTGAAGGTATTAATGACAGTCCTTTACAATTTGCACAGTTGTATCCTCTATGTCAAAAGTACCTTTGATCAGTAGGTCATATCGTCATAAGCGTCGGTGAGGTCGCCCGTGTGCCATTTTACTAAATTTGTTACGTTGACAACACTGCTCTGTCATTGCCTGTTTTTCATTATTCTGAGGTCATTGCTAATACAACTAAAAGTGTTTGATACTTGGTAGACACCAATTCCGTTTTCAGCAGTACCCGCATCTACCAAGTACATATAGTCGGTACCTTGGCTGCTGGTTAAAATCTTATTGTTAGTTCACCGTAACGCCACAACGGTTCTCTTTTTGCACACACTCTACTAACACACTTTTGTGCCACCATGTCTAGATTAAACATATGTAATTACTGTAATAAACGTACAGATTTCGAATATGTCATACTAATTAATGCATTGATCGCAGGTAGTATTTTTTACATTATTGTTGATTTTTCAAATACGACTAGTCGAATTTTTGAAGGCGGTTAAAAGCATAATAATTACTTAAATTAAAAATTTAAAAAACCCCCGACAAACTAGACAGAGTCCTACCACTGATAAAATAACTTATCTTTCATTTGACAACCATTTTGGGCACATTTGTAGAATTTTGGTTCTTCCATCCCCACTTTAACCCACCATAACTCTTAAACGGCTCAATCGATTTTTGTAAAACATAGCCAAGAACACTCTCGATTAAGTCTCCTTTCATCTAAAAAAAACTAAACTGAAATCGGTTAAGTGGTTCGGGCGCTATGATGCCACAGACAGACAGACAGACAAACAGACACGTCAAACTTATAACACCCCTCTTTTGCGTCGGGGGTTAAAAATATCCAGCAATAAAATTCAGAAGCCCGCATAAAATACCACTCCGTAGATGTACGGTACCCAATAGCGTTGAAAAATATAAAATCCCCAACCATCGCTCACGATAACATCCGTGATACCAACAAATTGTTTGCACAATTTTCCGGGTCCACAAAGTATCATGTACCTACATTTACTATGCAAACTTTCTTTCATGATCCAATTTTCTTTTAGGGATCTTTTGGGTTTATTTCCAATCAATTTCCCGCGAAAAGATCAAACAATGAAACCATAAAAAGACGAAAACCGATGCCTGAAAATAACTGCGAATGGATTTCAAATTATTCGGGACACAATAGAAAAAATCTCTTTTAAATTAGATCAAATCCCGTTCATTATAATTGGTGCTCAATAATCTTCGGTTTCGAAGACTCAGTTTGCCATGGCTTCTGCAAGGCTGAATTATAATTGAAAAGAAAGGAGTGCTATTAAACCCGGAATTAAAAGGAAACTCCACTACAAACCTGTTTTGGAAAATGAATGCTTCGTACACATACTGTTATCTGTGATAAACATTAGTTTTACGACGATTATTTTTGACGATGCTATTGCTGAATAACGTAACATGATATTTTTAATTTTTTGATATGTGATTATAATTTCTTTATTTTTCATACTCGTTGACTTTTTTAAACTCACAATTTTATTTTTGATTTATATTCAAATTTTTTTGTGTACCTAATGCTACTGATTTTGTGAAATCTAAAAAATGTGCTAATTTATTTATGTAAAAAGAATTTTTGAAAAATTGTTACCAGACGATTCCTAATGCCTGTATTGTGTCTACGGAATAAAGTAATTTTGACTTTGACTTTGACTTGACTTACGAGTACGTTACTCTATGTGATGAACGTTCATGAGAAAGCAACGATGGGAATTTTATACGATTCCAATCTTCGTACAAAATTGTAGACCTATTCAAAATTAGATATGTTTAGTAATTTGACTCTGGATCTTCCTTCCCACAGAACCTCGTTCTACAGTTCATCGTTTGCTGTAAGGGCTGTGAAGCTCTGGAACGAATTGCCCCTTGATATTAAGCATGCACGTTCACTGGAAACTTTCAAATGACTTGTAAAAATTCATGTCTCTAAATAAGTAATTTGCTGTATCATTGTTTTCTTTCGTTATGATCATTGCGTAATATATGATTATATGTATATTATTATGTATTTTTATACTATAGTAGTAGTATAATTGTGTGTTAGGTATAGTATGTAGTATTATTCTTTTTGTTTATAATATAGCTTTATTTCTTTTGAGTATCAATCACATTATTGTACTCCCGTGATATATTTTAAGATCATTCCGTTCCGTGCATGGGTTGACTGGAAGAGATCGCTTCCAGCGATAAGGCCGCCTTGAGCTACACTAATAAGTTTTTCATGTATTACTGTTGTCTTATTTTTACTGTATACAATAAAGTGTTTTCTATTCTATTCTATATTTCATAATATTTAAATCATAATGGTGGTTATTTCAAATAAATCATAACACGAGAATGTACGTGCCCTTATCACTAGCAGATATTAGATAAACAAATCAAATGGAAAACGCAATTTCCTCCACGATCAAAGCATGTAGTTACAAGTTGAAACGTTATTATCTGCTCACACGCAACGTTCCGAATCCATCAGAGAAAATGAAACATTTCCAACAATCGCTGTTTATTTCGCAAGCTGCTTACTTTCCCTCTATTCATTTATTACACAAACCACTGGTGAAAGAAAGGAATTGCTGTTTTAGTGCTATTTTGGTCTTTTTGTTAATAAAAGGAAAACCGCGTTATGAAAGTGAAAAATGAAGTTTTCGTGACTTAGATGCGGACACTGGGGATACGATGAATAGGGAGGTTTCAAAGGAAAAAGAAAAATACAGCAGCGGACGGTTTTCTAGTGGATAAGATATAGTTAATTGGGCCCTTTGACCACGTCCAGACAGTTATAAATGAAGAACCATCTAAAAGTGCTCAAAGAGATTCATGAAATGCGATAACTAGGTTATCCTACAAAATACTGTTGCGGCCGCTCGTTCCTGGAGCTTCTTTTCAAGTTCTTTTTACTTTTTAACCGACTTTCAAAAAGGAAGTGGTTCTATGTTCATCTGTATGTATTTTTTTATGTATGTTCATCGATAATTTCGCCAATTGCGAACCGAATCGAAAAACTGTTTACTTCGAAAGGGTATACTCCGGAGGACTGAAAAATCAACAATGATGTAAACAATTCGAGCGAAATATTCGAATTTTGTACACGATGGAAGGCGGTTTTTCCATTTTTTGCGAAAAATAATTATTCTAGAAATATTTGATTAAAATATTTATTTCACATTAACATTTAGAATTTCTAACAAGTAAAAATATTTGGTAGCTGTATCGAGGTAAAAATAATTGCCAAAATATTACGTTTAACAGCAGCAGCATAATTTAGTGAGCTGCTACTTAGCAGTAGGTACTTAGTTAGTACTTCTATAAAACATTGAATCGACAAGCGAAATGCAAACAAGGGTCTAGGAAAATCGACATTAATATACCCATAGGTAATTAATTTTATTTGATTATGTATTATGAGTCGAGGAAATATAACCAATTGAAAAACTGCTCCTACTGTGGAAAAGTTGTACTAGTTTTTGCCCGTGGTGTTATTATATTTTAATTTTTGTGCTATCCCATAGAAGCATTTCATTTTTCCAGTATGAAAATAGTCTATAAAACTCTTCAATCTTTTAACATTAACGATGCAGTAACAGTTTTTAGCGTGGATATCCTCTAACCTTCCTGTTGTTGCGTGTAACAAACAAACTTCCGGATCGGTAAATAATATTGAAGAGAAAATTTTGCACAAGAGTTCATATTTCGCTAAGAGATGTAATTCCATCCATACATCAGCACTACGATGTTGACTGTTAGACCTAGGACTCCCCATATGGATTTTCAATGAGACCGGTTGGAAGCGGGTTGCATCCAGCTTGTTCTTATGGTCTTGATTACACCACCATTCATCGTCGTCCTACGCTGACTTTGCCGGTACGTGGCTTCCATTCGAGTACTTTGTGGTATCTGTGGGCATCCGTTTTTGGAACTATAATAATATGTTCTGTCCACTGTCGATTCAACTTGTAAATTTGCTGGGCTTTTGATTTACCAGCTGTGGATCTCCGTAATCCTGATTCGATGTCGCAGACTCCAAGCAAAGCCTGTTTTAAGTTAGGCTACTTTGAGCTTACTCATATGGCCTAACGTGTCAAGAAATGTAATTTCCTTGCGGTCTATGTAGCAAGAGAGTTTTGCGCTCTATGCACAGCCGTAGGTACCTACCAAACTCGTGAATAAAAGCACTACTTTTAGCTTGACGCGTCCATTGCATTGCTGCCTTTGTTGAAACCATGTTCGAACAAATAGGTAAGTATTATTGGAAGCTCGAACTCAATTGCACAAGCAAACCGCAGTAAATTGTATTTTCTGTTACACGTGTAATGTTGATTAAGGGTAGAGTTGAAATTGAGTTTAAAATATAGATAAATCTAAATTCATGAGTTTACCTGACATTTTTTTATTTACTCGTAGTTTGTGTGA
Source organism: Hypomecis atomaria (assembly GCA_964007245.1). NCBI lineage: Eukaryota > Metazoa > Arthropoda > Insecta > Lepidoptera > Geometridae > Hypomecis > Hypomecis atomaria. The sequence continues at coordinate 8,185,126 of OZ023296.1, read as the reverse complement.
ATTTCATTTCAAAATTAAATTGTTTTGTAAACTCGGTTTGCAATGATAGAACTATCGAAAACTTATGAAGGAAAGTAAACACACATCGCGGAATAGATTTTTTTTTAAGACTAATATCTACTAAAAATAGTTTTCGCAGTAGAGTGGAATTATATGGATAAAAAGGAGGAAAATAATCCTAGAGGGCTAGAAAGGATATTTCAGATTGCGGAAAACTCTAACTATCCTATGTATTGGAGAGCCTATCTACCTGGATACAAAGAGTGTTGATACTTGTGATTTAAATTTAAGACAATCCTTACTCTGAAGAGAAGCCATTAAAGCACTGGTGAGGCCTCTGGTACAGTAGTGCAGTTGACAATATTAGGCCACGGTGGCCGCTAACCGCCAAAGGCCCGTCAGCATATTTGCCACTTTATTACAAAAAACGGTCAAATTTTGGAAATATCCATGTATTGTGTTGTTTTGGAAGTGCAATAATTATACGTTTATTTGGACACTGTTTGTCTGTGCTGAACAAATACGAAGTCCGTAGCGCAGAGATACTACGATTAGGCACCTACTGCGTAGTATATGTGCTCCCTTTAATTACATTTCCGGTAGGTAACTGGCAACTAGAAAAAGTCCTTTATCAACTGTCCCCGTTTCTAACTTTGCCTTACGACCATAAACTAAAGCCGTTACTTCCCTTTGTTTCGTTCATTAGAAAGATTTGTATCGCTAACAAATCTTATAAAGTTTCTCGAACTCTCTTCCCCTAAACCGCAATAAAGCACTGAAATAAGCCGCTACCTAAAGATAAATAAGGTGCTCTGCAAAGTAGCTTAGCTTTGCATTTACCCATTACGTTCTGCGTACACTTGGGATTCTTACACAAGGCCTTACATAAGGCTGTCAGACAGCGAGCGGCGATTGCATTGTGATTTACTCCTTAGCCGGTAAATAACGTAGGTACATGTCTAGTCGGTACTGGATAATATAAGGGCGTGTGTGTTTTTCTGAACATGTGTGTCAAAACAATGAAACAAGTGTTTTTTAATAGTTTAAATTTTATGTTATGAGTAGTGTACCTAATGAAATGCGGCATCATTTGTCTTATGACCAATTCTTATAATAAGTTATGAATTCATTTACTTACTAAAAAATTGATCTCACTTATACAATTATGACAAAACAGAGGTAAGCATTTTTGTACATCAAAACAAACATCTTTTGTCTATTGCAATTCTTAATTTTTATGATTGGTAAAGAAAATAAAATAAGACTCAGTTCTCTTTCAAATCGTTCCTAAGCGCAATTTATTACCTCATCGCTTAGCTTGATAAAGTACATTTTTTAAAAGCGTTTGCTTTTCCTTTCTTCATTATCTTTGGTTTTCCATTATACTCATACAGATTGTACTTGGAAATCTACTGCAAAATTTACGTGATTCAAAGTCAAAGTCAAATCATTTATTGCAACATATGAAATTTACATGCGGTTCTTAATTAACATGTTTTGTATATTTATACATATGATCCTGATAAGGGTATGGCAATTTTATTATTCGTATGATATTTCATCGTCCAGCGTCGTTCAGCGTCCAAATAATTGATTCGCGGCCTGCGCGGGGTTAAATCAACCTTTTTTTTTTCTGTAATCACATTTTGACACATTATCTTTGTCACATTTGGTAGCCATTTAAGAGCTGTTAGTTAGTATTGATAATAAATCCAGCACATTTTCAAAACATACACGTTTTTTAAAATTGTCTTTGAATTAAAGTAAATGGAGTGCGCGTAGATGCTACAAATCGTAATTGTATCAAGTTTTTTAATACAATGCCAAATTGCACAAATTAAAAACAAAAGTTGGTCCCATATTTCACGGGGAAGTACCGAAGTGTTCCACAATTAGGACGGTTTAGTCTCAGGTGTTTAACTAATATTTCATGTTGTTGCCGCGACAGTTGGAATGGTCACTGGAATTGTGGGACTTTGTGTAATGGTTCTTTGAACTTGCTGAAGTTCTTTCGCATAATAATAATTATATTTCAATGCGATTAAAATTACGATCAGAAATTGTTTTATAAACAGTGTGTTATTAGGTACTAGGCTTTTTATTTATTTCTGTATCTATAGTAAAAAAAAAACGGACTAATGCGAGTCAGGCTCGCTTACTCAGGGTTCCTTAAAAATCCTGAAAATCGCACGAAACCGGGAACTAAGTTTAGTTAGCTAACCTTAGGGCGAAGTTGGTCTAAAAAAAGCATATCCATAAAAAAAAGACGATCTCTCTATTGCTGCGTGAAAAAGTAAAACATACCAATAAATGTACAAACATACCTACCTACTTTCCGGTTTATGACATATTATGAAGGATTACAGGAGCCTTCATCCTCTTAAATATTAGATAAACAAATCAAACTATTTTGCTATTGCTATTTTGGGAACGCAACACAATAAAAACAATCAAAACTAACATCCGATATTTCGGGAACACAAACAAGAAATCAAATAAGCTCACTCAATGCCGCGAGCAATTGGGTAAACAAACAGCACATCGCAGCAAACGACTCTATTTAATCCTAGCTTTTGTTATAGTAATTCGAGAAACTAGGCACAATGGGTCTTCTATTAACCTTAACGAAGGGATTAATTACTGACGCTAAATACAAGGGAAGGCGCTGGAGAACTGCTATCAATAGACGTCAAGCAGCCAAAGTAAGGCGCAATCAAGGCGCAATTATGTACATTTATGTACCATTATAAGCCCACAATTTTGCTTCTACAAGCCATGCTGCTTAGGAAAGTACATATCTTGCCAAATAGTTCTACAAGATTATTCGAAAAGGAGTATTAAGTCAAAAGGTGACTTCGGCAGTCACTCACCGTCATTATTAACAACTTTTACTATCGAGTAAGCTCGAAATTCGAGATAGAAAAATCTGATATTTCATACATTTTGTCGATTCAGAGTTGCAATGTTGTATGGGATGGCTAATTTTTTTTATTGATTTCCGGGTTGGCGTCCTATTAAAACTTTTTCATATTGATGGTGATTGACTGGATCAACACATTTCATCTCAGTTCACCCTTTCTTCATAACCCCTGTATAAGTCATTTCCAAATTGTTTAGCCATACATACGTTTTAAATAGAGAGTTAGAGAACCATAGGTATTTTTTTTTTACTAGTAGCAGTCGTTTATTGTATAACTGAGCTGAATATCTGAATAACAGACCATCGATATATCCAGGCGAATTTAATAGTTAGTTTGAACGACGTCCGAGTACGGATTACGCAGACGGTCGTCAAATACTAAACTTGATTCGTCAATTTCTAAACGTGTCATAAGCTTAGTTTGCCATGGATGACATAGTTTGGGAAGCTAACGCATGCAGCTTACATTTTGACTTCTAAGTCCATATTAAGTCTAAACCATTTAAGTCACTTCTGAGTGCTTCTGACACATTTAAACAGAACACATTTAAACAGCTCTTACATAGGTAAGGCTATTATAGAATAGCCGTTTACGTCGACAAAAACAAGACTACCTCACTCGTAGTATTGTAGCATTTTTGCTACGAATTTTGCTACGAAAATTTGTACTGAATGTTTTTATTTTTATTTTATTGCTCAATTGTCACTGTTTCCTGTTTTTAGAAATTTAAAAATACTTTTTATTCAACTGGGATAATTTTGAGCTTTTATAACATAAAATTGTGTACGTTATGGACAATCCGTGCTAGGCTATCCAAATTTTGAGAATATTCGCGAATCACAACAACATTTGTGTCTGATTATTTAAAACTCACACATTTCCCCGGTATTAAAACTTACCCACACAACAATCTCAGATTTCAAATGTTACTTACTCAGGTACGAAATATTTCATTTCGAGGCATGGCTTTCTCCCCTAAAATAAATAAGAGTTGTGTGCGAGTGACTAGGACTGTAACATTTCCGGTACAAGTGCTTTTTACTCCATATAGATACTTTTGTAAATGGATATTGTGTTATTTGAGGTATATGTGGGACACGTCAGACACACTGTTTGTTGTTTAGTTTGCGAATGAGCTGAACTGAGGTGTTTTGAAATCGAAGAGTAGGTGCTAAAATATTGGGTCAATAGTGGACCTGCCTAAATTTGAAAGAGGCTTTATTTATGTAACTTTATTAGAACAAGGCGAGATCTATAGCTGCGATAGGTGTTAGACATAGACATTAAAACATGTCTCAGCTTAGTGCTTATTTACCCATTCATGACCAGTCCTTAGACGTAGGCTTCGGATCATTGCAATGAGAGACCATGGTCTCCAATAATACTGGTTGAAAGCAGCTTGCAGCTTGATCAAGTGGTCTTGATGAGGTCATTTGTCGACCTCGCTGGTGGACTTTCTACGCTGCGCTTGACGGTCCGTGGTCTCCATTCGAGAAGTTTTCGACCCCATCGGTCTTCAGTCCTCCGTGCTTTGTGCCCTGCCACTGCCATCTCAACTTGCTGGGCTATATCGGTAAATTTGGTTCATCTACTGTACAGAACTCCTCATTCCTGATAAGATCTCGCAGAGAGATAGCCCTCCGTTGCTCGTTGGACCGCTTGGCCTTTATTTGAATGAGTAATTGAGTACCGTTAGAAATGTATAAACGAAGTCTGTCTCGCAGACATTCCAGCGGATATTCTACGGTCGAGATAATGATAATAATGAATGTACTTACTACTATTTTTGTGTGTGAATGTATTACTATTTTTCGTGCTCTATAAGTAAAAAATATAGTTGAGAGTTGAGACGTTCTACCAACTAAAAAATGTACGAGTACTTGAACAGATTTTTGTGAAAAACGTACTTAACACTTTTGATGTAGCATTTTTAATATAACATTTTTCAATTTCAACTCTAGCTTGAAGGAATATTCACGTGGATTTCTGAGATACTTTTTTAAAATTTGCGTGGGTAGGACTTATACCACCGTGGGAAATATTTGAATAAAAGAGTATGTTAAGTGTTTAAGTATATACTTAGTAGTCTATATAATAGGAAAATACTGAGTGTTTTGTCTGGTTTGGGATACTTCAATGACGTACCTACTTACACATTAGTTTAACTTAAAATACCAATTCTTACATCCATCTTCTATACAGGGTTATTTCTAATCAATTAGCATAATTTCAGGGGCTTGTTCTGTATATCAAACCTAACAACTTTTGATTTACGACTTTTATTGATTCTCAAAAAAAAAAGTTGTTATTCCATAGAAAAATGTCGTTCACCCTCGACAAAATGTATGGAACAACTGTTTTTTTTTAGTTTTAACAAAGGTCGTAGAATAACAGTTGTTAGTTTTGATGTACAGAATAAGCCCCTAAGAGGATGCTAATTGAATAGGAATAACCCGGTATATATATAAATGAACCATGGTGGTTTGTCTCGCCGAAACTCGAGAACGGCTGAACCGATTTGGCTAATTTTAATATTGAAATATTAGTAGAAATTAAAGGAAGGTCCAAACAGTGAGAAAATATAAAAAAGTTGCGAGAAAAATAATAAACACCTTAATTTCATTTTTCCATACAAAATGTTCCTGCATGTAAAAAGTTGTAATTGTAAGTTTACAGATGGTAAGATTAAGTGGCTGGTATACGATAAAAGTAAGATATTAGAATTGGTATTTAGGTGGCAATTTATATTGGTATAGAATTGGTTTTAGAGATGAGATTGATACATATTATTGAGATACACATTATAGAAATGTGTATCTACTTACTTTTAATAGCTATAGTAGGCTGTTATATTTTTTAGCATTCGAACAGTGCATTTCGCGTATCATTTCCATCCAAAATCACAGATGTTGCAATGCCAACACAGTTTTTGACATAAACAGAATACTATAGAATATGTTATATTTTTGTTGTATCCAAAAAGATAAAATTAATCGTCCATGGATTATTCTCGAGGGGGTGGAAGACCATCCATCACGAGTTTTGAAATTCGGACCGACAATGATTCACGATGCGTGGCAGTCATGGCCAGAGACGGCAAAAAAAGATGGATTTGTTGGTGTAATTTCGAGATCTTAGGCTACGAGACTGATAGTTATATCCAACAATTTGTTATTGTTGATTGATAAGGGTAGCTAGGTAGAAAAAGTTGCTTATTTACCGTTGTATTCACTTTTAGTTTTGTTTTTGATATTTTCTCTGTTGACTAAGTACGTCGGTAAGAAAATGTACCTACCAGAAAATATACAGACTGACTATCCAGACTAGTGTAGAGTATGTACGAAGATATTTTATCATCAAAAGTACCTAGCTAAAAGGTTAGCCCTGGTGTCAGAGTTTTTAAGCCGCCTGAAGGCCTCTGGAATGGGCACATGGCTAAACGGTTAAAACTACCGGGAACTACTATTTAAAGTATTATCATAGCCGCGGTAGCGCTCAGTTGGAAAATGCCACCCGCGGTCTCACCCGTCCAAATACTGACCGTGCGGAACGTTGCTTAATTTTATCATTATGTTATCAGTAAAATGTCCATTGATTAACAGATCCCTCCAGGAGGTCCCTCCTTTTATGACCGATTACCGATAAACGACTTGCGCTTACAATGATACGAGTATTAGGAGCGCTTGCAATCGCACTAGATGCGATCATGTGAGTGACTAGTAGGAGTTTTTACTTACTCTACAGTAAGCGTATCTAAACAAAAAAAACTATGGATTTTTTGTAAAACCGCCTGTCAGTGCAGTAAAAATGAAACTGCTTCAACGAATGTCGCTGCAAAAATCCCATAAAAATGCAGTTTAAGCTTGTTCCATCGAATAAATAAAAAAATCGTACTAAGGGTACAAAACTTGTAGTTATTTATAATCAAAACTTGTACGGGCACCTTACAAATACAAATCCTTTATTTATAACGCCAAGTTACACGTCAAAATGGTATACAATTTCAATAATATTAAATAATAAGGTCATGTTATTAGAAATACAATTTTATAATGTGTATTATACAAAATATTGCTCTCGCAGTATAATTACAACCTCTAAATTCTTGTATGGCTGACGTTCAGATAGTAGAAATAGGATTGGACACTCATAAAATTGTAAAAACAAATAGTTATATCTTAGAACAGGGAAAGTTACATCGATTCTTTTATACGTCTAATCTGACGGGACTATAAATGATAATTATCATTTTCTTACAAGATTAAACCAGATGCATTATAAAATGTGATCCTGTGGTCCTGTCAGATATTCTATTTTTAGTAAAAGATCATCAATATGTTTAAAATAGAAGAAATGCCAAGTCGATGTAAGAGATAGGTACAAAAAATTCGACGCACACAATACTTGAAACAAATGAAATGTAATAAATATGTGCTTGTTCCTTCTACCTTGTCCGGTTATTTGTCAATGTAAGGAATGCCTTTGAAGTAGGTTACTGAGACTAACACATCTGTCTGACTTCGACAAAAAGAGGTCAATCGGGACACAATCACTAATTCGACAGAGTGAAATCACGCGTGATTTCGGACAAATTGCTTAGATTCGTGAAATATCTATCAGTAGTATCTCAGTTTGACACAAGACGCTTTTTAGGGTTCCGTACCCAAAGGGTAAAAACGGGACCCTATTACTAAGACCTCGCTGTCTGTCCGTCTGTCTGTCTGTCTGTTACCAGGCAGTATCTTATGAACCGTGATAACTAGAACGTTGAAATTTTCACAGATGATGTGTATTTCTGTTGCCGCTATAATATATTTAAGGTGGGCTCCCAAACAACAAATCTGATTTTTTAGCCGTTTTTCGCTTGATGTTAATAATGGTAATAAGTAGAAGCTTGTAACATTCACAGAATGTTTAGCTATACATTCACTTCAATAGTAAAAAACATAAATTAAAATTAAATAAATGTTTAAGGCTCCCATACAGTTCGAAACCCTTCGTGCGCGAGTCCGATTCGTACTTGGCCGATTATTTTTTACGAAGTCACAAAGAGATTCCGAAATTGAAATGTTTTAGTCATAAGTTTCCGGTTGTCAAAACAGTGACAGTGTTATCAAAGTGCTCCCGGTTTTTTAATTAAAAGCAAGTGGAAATCAACACAAATCACTACTACTTACAGAAAACGAAGAACAACAACTAAAAACTTAACTAATTAACACAAAAACAACGTTAAAACAAAGATATTCATTAAAAATCAAGTGAAAGTGAAATCGCGTTGCGGGTCAATGCGGGTTGGAAAAACAATTTATTTGAAAACATGATGACATAGTGGAGTAGTACCAACATTAAACAAATAATAAAGAGCGTTCGGAAAACCAGACGTCATCCTGACACAGTGGAGTGGTGCCAACATTGTGCAAATAATTACGTTCCGAATCACATTTTACCATAGACACATACCACATTTTTAGCATTCGTAAAAGTGATACCAGTTTTCAATTATTAACTCCCGAATTAACTACAGCAATAAATAATGGATAACAACGGTATGTCGGAAGACTTAGCAAAACTTTTTCAGATGATGAAAATTGAACTAGAAAAACAAACAACAACAATTACTCAGAACGTAACTACCACTTTGATGAGTGCTATTGATGAAAAAATACAACCGATACTAGAAGAAAATAAAAACTTAAAAATTGAAGTACAAACATTGAACAAAAAAATAAAATACTTAGATGATGCAAACAGAAAAAACAATCTTATTCTACATGGTGTTAAAGAAACCGAGAAAAATTACGAGGAACTATTGAATTTAATAAATAATACTTTGCAAAACACAAATGTTGTGATTGAAAAATATGGAGTTAACAGATATCACAGACTAGGACGTATACAGGAAGGAAAGACTAGACCTATACTAATATCCTTAACGTCGTATCAAAAGAAAATAGAAATACTGAGGAATAAAACAAAATTGCCAGATCAGACTTACATAACAGAAGATTTTTCAAAAGAAACGATAGAGCTTCGTAAACATTTACAACAACAATTGATAGAGGAAAGAAACAAGGGAAATGAGGCTTTCATTAAAAACAATAAACTTATAATAAAAGGAAAACAAGAAGTTGAGAAAAGAAAAAGGGACTCTTCTTTATCACCTGTAAACATTCATACACCTACTCGTCCCACAGATGGTGCAAAAAGTATTTTAGCTCCACCCAAATTGCACAAGCATGATGCATTCGCTTATATGAGAGCCAGATCTCATTCACTGTCGGAAAAACCAACTAAACAACTTAAATTATAGGAATTATCAGTCACCGGAAAACTGAGAACATCGAACAATACAAAAAGAATAACAACAAATAATAAAAAGATCCCCAATACGGCTGGTCACCGTGGGGTGATAGACCAAAACCCCCAAAAGCTTGCAGCTGAGAAATTTAATAGATTATTCTTCGAAAAACAAAATCTACAGAATATATTACCAAAATCTAGAAATAAATTTAATATAGCTACACTTAATACCAGATCAATGAAATCACAAGAAACTTTATTGGAACTAGAACATGCATTAGAAACTATCAACTGGGATATTATCGGTTTAAGTGATGTAAGAAGAGCAAATGAACAAACCGAAGAACGAGACCAGTACATATTATATCACATAAATGAAAAAGCCGGGATATACGGAGTAGGATTTATGATAAAGAAATACTTAAAAAAAGAAATATTAGAATTTCGAGGAATCTCAGATAGAATCGCCATTTTAAATATAATACTCCCTGGATATAAAGAACCAACTTCAATCGTGCAAATATATGCTCCAACAGAAGTTGCCCAGAAAGATATCAAAGATGAATTTTACAACAGGCTAACTCAAATTATGCCTTACCTTTGTAAAACAGTTATTATAATGGGAGACTTCAACAGTCAAATTGGAAAGAGGAATAGAAATGAGAACAATATACTAGGCCCATACCCAACTGGAAAAAGAAACGATAATGGTCAAAGATTGATAAACTTTGCACTAGAGAATAACTTACATATTATGAATAGTTACTACAACAGGAAATACAATAAAAAATGGACATGGATGTCACCAGATGGAAAAACGAGAAATGAAATAGATTTTATTCTAACAAACAAACCAAGATTTTTTTCAAATATTGATGTTGTAAACCAACTTAACTACAACACTGATCACAGAATGCTAAGAGGACAGATATACGCATTAGAACCAAAGAAATCAAGGAAAATTTTCCAAAGTAGTAAAAAACCAATACTTTTGCCAATAGCAGGAGATATTTTAGAACATTTGAAGTTGAACCTGCAAACATTAGAAAATAGCACAAGTGTACAGGAAAAATACGACATCCTAGAAAAAGAACTTAAAAACGCTGAAAAACAAACTAGAATAAATAACGACACAAAGGATAAAATAGGTCCAAACGCAAGAAGTTTGATAATACAAAGAAAATCTTTATATAATGATAGAAAAAATAACAAAAAGAAGATAGAAAATCTAAGCAAAGAAATAAATCTACAAATCAGGAAGCATACACAGAACAGAAGAAACAACATATTAAATTATTGCATAGAAAAATCGGGAGGAGTGAAAAAAGCGTGGGAAGAGCTTAAGGAAAGCACAAACTGGATAGACAAGATGAAACATCACGAAAATAAGAGAAACAAAACAAACAGAATCGAAATATTAGAGATAGCTACAGAGTACTACCGAGAGTTATACAGCGACAAAGAAGCATTAGACGCAAACCATAGTCAAATTGGGGATAACATCAATGGTAATGAGGGAATTCAAAGCATACTGAAAGAAGAGATAGAAAAGGCTATCAAATCGCAAAAAAGAGGTAAAGCACCAGGGGAAGACGGTATAACAAACGAACTTCTAATAGGAACACTTAGTGTAGCGCTAGGTGCTTTAACAAACATTTTTAACGAAATTCTAGACTCAGAATATATACCCCATCAGTGGACCACATCAACCGTAATACTGCTCCATAAGAAAGGGAATAAAGATATTATAGCCAACTACAGACCTATCAGCCTGATGTCGAATTTATACAAAATTTTTTCGAAAGTACTGCTCAACCGCTTAACGAGGATTCTGGACGAAAATCAACCCAGGGAGCAGGCTGGTTTTCGTAGTGATTTCTCTACAATCGATCATATACATACCATTAAACAAGTTATTCAGAAATGTCACGAGTATGGTATTGTATATTATTTAGCATTTGTAGATTACAATAAAGCTTTTGACTCTCTAAAGCATACAAAAATATGGGAAGCGCTAGCAACTCAAGGAGTCGAAAACAAATACATAAGATTACTAAACAATATATACAAAGACATGAATGCAAAAATACGAACAGAAAGAGAAGGCGAGCATTTCCCTATAAAAAGAGGAGTCAGACAGGGAGATCCACTTTCACCTAAACTTTTCTCAGCAGTGCTTGAATACATATTTAGAAAACTCGATTGGGATAATTATGGACTGGACGTCAACGGAATGAATTTAAACCATCTAAGATTTGCAGATGATCTGATCCTGATTGCGAAAGATCCAAGAAGCCTACAAGAGATGTTAGAACAGCTGGTATACGAAAGTGATAAAGTCGGACTCTCAATGAATGCTACAAAAACAAAAATAATGACAAACCATGACAAAGTCACCATAACAGTAAATGGCAACAATATCGAATATGTTGAAGAGTATACATACCTCGGACAAATAATATCTCCACAGAACCTAACAACAAAAGAAATAAATAATAGAACACAGTTAGCATGGAAACGATACTGGTCCTTAAAAGAAGTCTTTAAAAATCCTCAGGTACCACTCAAAGCAAAGAAAAAAATATTCGACTCTTGTATTTTACCCGTTTTGACATATGGCTGTCAAACATGGAGCCTAACAAAACAGAATGTAGGAAAGTTGCAGACATGCCAACACAGTATGGAACGAAGTATGCTAAACGTTAAATTAAAAGATAAAGTCAAATTAACAACATTAAGATATCAGACAAAAATTAACGATGTAGCATACTGCATAAAGAAATTAAAGTGGAGGTGGGCAGGCCATTTGTTCAGAAATAAGAAAGAAAAATGGGCTAAAGACGTAACGGAATGGTGTCCAAGGCAATATAAAAGAAGGAAAGGAAGACAACGCCTTAGATGGGAAGACGATATCCGGAAAAAGGCAGGAGTTACGTGGAGAAGGGCGACTCAAAATCGGAGTGAATGGCAAGCTCTAGGGGAGGCCTTTGCGAATTCGCAAGACAATCACAGTACCGGTGACACATAATCAAAATTTATTTACCATATACCTATGTTTATAAGATTGTTAAATAAAGGCTATAATAATAATAATAATAATTCTATATACAGTTCAGCTCGTTAAAAGCCTTCAGGCTCGGAATGTTTAATTTTCCAAAATGTTTAAAGATAAAATATGTATGTACAATAAACATAAAAGTACAAATAGTATTTTACACTGGTGCCTTTTACGATTAGTACCTAATTGCTTGTCATATATGCAGAGCGATATATAAATTGCTTCCTCTCGCCGATTCTTATGCTGGCGCTACACTTGACCACAGCATCGCAACAAATAACATGGTCCAGCTTCGAAGCGAGAAGTAACGGAATGCTATCAACCAAGCCTAGAGAGGACTTCTGTTTATCCGATGTACTGAGCACTTATATATAAATACATGGTGTTGTTTTGGAAAGTGCAGGAACTTTCAGCAGTATACAGGGTTATCTGCTTCCCCGGAACTAAGCCGAAAGAGGGTGATTAAGACCGTCATTAAAAACAACTTTTACTATGGAGCTATCTCAAAACTCGAGAAAGTAAAATCTGCTGTACCATGCAATAACGAAACTCGGCAAAATGTATAAATAGCTGTTTTTTTCTCGAATTTGTAAATGATCCCATAGTAAAATTTGTTCGTAATGATGGTCCTAAATATCCCCTTTCGGCTCAGTACACCAGTTCTAGATAACCCTGTATATAGTCATAATCATTATGAGCAACTTTTATTATGGGACCAATCTTGAAATCTGTGAGAAATTATGAAATGTAGAGCGAGTTCGAGTTTTTGCGACATTATATCCTTTTTTTACGAGGGGAAATCTTCTATAGATGCCCGACCTTTTTGGGGTGCAGTTGGGTTAATTGGGATTGTACCCACTAAAACCCCTTTGGTGGCCAGCCTTTGTACCTTCTTGGTATCTCCGGGATCTCCAAAGGAACGCACCTGTGCTACCAACACTTTATACGACTACTCGCCTGGTGATAATACCAGGCTGGTACTGTCCTTTACGACAGCGTTGCCACACAAGCTACCGTCCTCCACGGGCCCGCTTGAGTGGATGGCCAGAGCCCCAACTCTGACCACCCACGAGCACAGGGTCCCCCTTTTAGTAGGCTCTTACTACAGGCAGGGGATACCAATGCCGTATTCTAGTGCCCCAGAATCAGGGCAAGCGACATTATATCCCTGCCATGTTGAGACCATGTGGAAAGTTCTCTTTTCCAAAATTACCCAAATGCTTATCGAATTTCGATTTATATACCCAAATTTTATGAGACAGTATTGTCAAATAAGTTTATTTTATATTTTAACAAGTTTAACAGAAAATAATATTCGTAGAGATTCAGTAGAGTTCGTTGAAATACGTATCCAATGTGCCAAACAAAAACACATTTCAAACTGTCATTTCAGATTTACTGAAACTAAGATTTGTATAGCTGTTTTAAATTGAATTTCTAACAAAGTTACGGTCTCTTTAAATATTCGTTTTAACACTGAATCCGTATTTATGATTTGAATTGGCAGTTTATAAGAAACTTTGTAGTGAAATGTTGAAAACAAAATTGTTAAAGCCGGGATAAAATATACAAAAGGTTTATAGAAGTTGTGATGTACTTAACTATACTTGAGCCATGTTTAGAATCATTAGGACAGCTGTTTTAAAACTATGATAGTTAAAAGGTTAAGTCGTAAACTTTAATTCGCTGTGGGTTTTTGAATATAAAATTGTTTTCATAACTCTAAGAGGAATAATAGAATAGACAGTGTTATTGCCATTCAGAGTCATGGCGGTATTGTTTTGCGTCCTACATTATATTGATCATAAGTGTAGTCATGTTCTGAGAAACATGACATTGACATATAATTAATTTAGAAATAAGGAACTCATAAATACAAAAAAAACATTAATCGTAATACTAAAAATGTATAAAATTCGTAATCCTGTGTTGTAAGCTTAAATCAGTACCAGTATTTGTTGTTAGAATTGATGTTTCGATTAAAACTTATACATTAATACTAGGTACAATGACTGAAAGAAAATGGATGGATGGAACGAAAGGATTTCAAATACTGGATATTTCTTATAAAACTATATATTAAGTTAAAGGGGTGTTACGTATAAGTTGGATCTTTACATCTGTTTGCCCCTTTGAGATATGTAAGAAGAAGAATATGATAAAATAAGTTGTCAAGTGCGTGTCGAGACACGAGTATGATAGGCTGTCGTAGATGGTGACGAATATTATGATGATGATAAAAATTAATTTTTATGAAGTCATTAGATGGCTGAGTGCTAGATAGACATAATTGGCTAAAAAATATATTTGTAAGGTCAATGAAATCTGCTATTGCTATAACCAAGTTTAAGAATTTCAATTATCCTCTAAAACTCAAAAAAATCCCATTGTCCAAAATAATTTTCAGAGAATGTTTTTAATATGGTCTATAAATTCAGAAAGTTTTAACATTCTATCTTGTATACTTTAGAAATTAAGGATGGAGGAAACTTTTTTTTCAAATTTGGCGGCATATAACTCACAAATGGTACAAGTAATGAAAAAAATGTTTAAGAAACCTTATATTTATTTTATGAACCCTATTCAACGACATCCCACACAAGGGCGCAGAGTTAAAAAAAATGCCATCCCCAGTTTACATGTACTCGTATGGGAGCTACCCCTTAAATATACGAGTACAGTTTTGAAATTTTAAGTTTATAAGATTGAGACCTATACTTGAAATATCATAATGCAAAATTTCATACAATTTTTAAATAAATGTGGAAGTTATAAGGCTTTGTATAGGACGGACGGACGGACGGATGGACACCACGAAGTTATAAGGGTTCCTCGTTTTACTACGGAACACTAAAAATTGGTCGTGAAAAGTTTAAAGTTTATAATTTAAGTAGAAATATAATAATTATAAAACTTACAATTCTGTACTTAAACGTATTAAATTTCAAACAATATGTAAACAGTAAGATCTTCGCCGATTCCAATAAATACGAGTACATCTCGCTAGCCAAAGCGCGACGTAACACTTCTAATTAGGATCAAACTTTACAGCCGAAGTTATCGAAGATCAATGTCTCGAATTTAGGCCTTAAATTTCCCAATTATAGAAGTCTATAGGTATGCAAACTCGATTAATTTAGGAAACAATTTATCAGGCTCGTAGCTTAGGTAACTACACGACTTATCTGACCGCTTGGCTAAGCTATAGAACGCTAAACTGAAGGTATAGACAACGACTGCCCATCTCGTAGAAGGCTTTTTGCCTATCGTGCCTAGAATAGGCACGATAGGCTAACTAAAAAAATATAATTAGTCCGTCAGATAGATTAAAAAAATAAATTAGACACGTATTTTTTCTTTTGTCAATTAAACAAAAATTGATGAAGATATAGCCCGTTAAAGTTTCGCGTGACGTCACAAGTGCCATACTAATTATAGACTTCTGTAAGAGGAGGGGTGACGTCATGACCCCTACTCCCATACTTTGACAATGTTTATTATATCTCTGCCATTTGTTGTTTGTTTGACAAAAAAATACGTGTCCAACATTTTTTGATAATCTACTCACGGACTAATTCAATTATTGATTTTTTACCCAGTCATCATGCTAATTGTAGTTATTAGTAGAGTTTTTTTGCATAACCCAACTATGTAGGGTTATCTGCTACAATTTCGCCTCTACTAAGCCGAATAGGGGTGACTAACACCATCATTATGAACAAAATGTTACAAAATTGCTACTCGGAATTGACAAAATGTAGGAAACAGTTTTTTTTTCTCAGAATTTTTCTGGGTTGGCCCTGTAGTAAAAGTTTTTTTAATGATAGTCTGAATTATCTCCTTTCGGCTTGTACACCAGTTATGGACCTATATAAAGATATACCACAGCTTTACAAGCTATTAAACCGCCAAACAGTAATGCAACCGTTTCCGTTGGTCAAGTAAATTTCACGATAAAATCTGAATATGATTTAAAATCGTGCGGAGTGCTGTGTGTGTTGTGTCGATTTTGAAATAGTATGGTTCAAAATTCTGGGTGACGCTGACCTGTTATACCTACACATGCGTTGTGGTCGCCGCGCCATACATGATTGTCTCAAAAAATTTTACCATGGGGTTTTTACGAAAAACAAACAGTTTTGAGCAATAAACCTACTTTGATCTAGGTATTAATGAAAATAATACAAGAAATACAAACAAAGTTTTTCACTGCATACAGAACAAAATAATATATGATTCTTAGCAAAATGACTGACGCTAATTAACGTTATTAATTAAAATATCTCAAATAAACGTTTGATGAAATGTCTATATGGCATGAAGTCGTTGCTTGCTGGCCACTAAAATTCTTCCTAAGGCTTATACGACTAACTTCGCTGATTTACGAGGTCTGTTATGTATAACTTACAAACAAGTTACTTTAGTAGTATTTTCTAGACGATTTGTGTGGAAAATATTAATAAGTTGGGAATAGTTTTGTTACAGAAAAGTTTCGGATTCTGTATTTGGCACTGTTGGTATTCTGTCATACATTTCTGTATTAGTAGTATTTTCGAACCTTCAAACGAAGTATTGGTAGGTATAGATAAATTGTTATTGTATAAAAATCTCACAAAAATTTTTCAAGAAACATTTTCTGCACATTCTGCTTACAGTACTAAAACATATCATGAGTTATGTTTCTCATTTAAAAGTTTAAACTTTACAATTTATCTGACCCTTTTAGATACATAAAAAGCTTGAATAGAAATTTCAGCAGTAAATTACAAAGTAACAGCTGTATTCATCTAATATTCATCTGTGATTAGACCCCAGACAGTCTGGGTCGACGCCAAGATAAACCCGACACATAATTCTGATGCAAAAACCCAAATAGCTAATATTTTCTGGGATCTTATTACTGTTTTGTTGTTCTCTCAGTAGTGCTTAGCGAAATCTTAGGTAATGTTTAAGCGTTACTGTGGTTTACTGTTTGTATGTGTTTTGTTTGAAACAAGTGTAAGGAAGAAAAATCTTGACTATTTAAGGTTTTTACAAAAGTGAACCAAACTTCTGAAATTGGCTTAGTCCATGGAGACAATAAGATAGTATATTTATTTGAACTGCAAGCGCACAAAAATAAAATATAAAGCTAGCTGATCCGGCGAACTTCGTTGCACTGTCGGGCTGATTTGTGAATCTAAACCATCCAGGGCGCCACCCAAACGCATACAAAAAAAAACATTGAAATCAGTCCAGCCGTTTAGTTAAATATTTAAACAGGCTCCCGGCGTGCGCGAGTCCGACTCGTATTTGGTTGATTATTTACTTTATACGTACTTATGAGTTTAGGTTCAAATATATTTAATATTATTTATATATAACCTAAAACTACAATCATATCCCCAAAATAGGAAAATAACTTAGTTGTTCGGATAGGATAGCAAGATGAACAAAGGATAATAATGCAAGGGTATCCGGTTAACTTTCAAAGTTTCCCATGCATGACTATTATCCTTACCATAACATAATGTATTTATGTACTCCGTAGTCCCAATAAGCGACCCGCTAGGTCACAAAATATTTAACGTATGAATGCCGGCCTTTATTACAGGGAAATTTGATCTTGAGACCTTTACGTGACGAGGAAGTTAGGCATCTGTCTCAGAAAGAGCTTAAAACATAGTGACTTACTATAAGCTAGTAATTCGCTCGAAATAATGTGTAACATAAAAATATTTTTTATCAATTCAATTATAAATTCATATAGTTACAGGTAGAGAGTTGACGCCGATATTAAATGAATGAAATTTGGCCTTCGGTTTGAAAGCCATCGAAATATTAAGAATTTAATAAATAAAGCTATTTATTTAATAATGTACAATTTTTTAAAACACCTTTTGTCAATGATGTTGTGTAAGATACTTCAATGCCTTTTGTAGCAACTTGTATCTAAACAACGATTCGAGCTCTTTTGACATTAAATTAGTCGAAATAGCGGGAATAGCTTAATTACCGACTTCCAAAAAGGAGGAGGTACTATATTCGTCTGTATGTTTTTTTTTGTGTATGTTCACCGATATTTTCGCTGATTGTGAACCGATTTACAAAATTCTTTTTTGTTCAAAACGGTATACCACCGAGGTGGTTTAATTTAAATTTTATCGAAATCGGCTGAGCTGTTTTTGATAAATCAACAATTATGTACATGGATGTCATATCGATTCGTGGAAACTACTCGAATTTTGTTCACGGTGGAAGGCGGTGGTGTGATTTTTTGCGAAAAATAATTATGATTAGTCTAATGTCAATGAAATGAGTTCTACCTATAAATAATAAATAAAAATAATAATTTATTTATTTATTAGTTAGTTTGTGTTATTTTGTTTTATCAATGTATGAAATAATTTTTCTTATTGTTTTTTATGATTACTGGTTACTAGTAGGTACTACTTGTCGGTCAATTAATGTCGGCGTCAGCTATACATCCTTTATAAGCAACAGAAAGACAACAGAATAGAAGTTTAAATCTATAGGTAATATGAATCAAAATTTTGTACAATTACTTAGACTAGAATATAGGACGCAACGGAGACTCTGAAAAACAGTTTGCTCTACTAGTTTTCCACTAATGCATTCCCGCATATTTCAGTGCAATTTAATAAGTTTTCTAAGCTACCTTACAAACATGAATGTATAATCCTTTGAATCCAGTGCATCTGGAATAATGTAGACAGCCCATCTTATCGTATCTTATCTTGCAGATTAGGTGTAGTGCTGGGAGAAAGCCTTAGCAAATGAGACATTTAAATCGTTTATTATACAAGAGCACACGCTTTCAGGCTTAACGGTTGAGTGGTTTTTTGAAAAATTAACAAAACTCTAAAAATGGCATGCAATACATACAATGGTCAGCACATCAATATATAGGGCCACTCTCTCGGTGGTACCGTTTAACTTTAAAAGACCCACCGTAAACCAATGGTATGGCTAGGGGTACTGTGGGTCTGAAGCGCATCGTTTCGAGCAAATTATTTGAATTTTTTACGTAGATTGCAACGATTGAAGTCGGTTGTGTCATCTAGCGACAATTATTTTTCGCAAAAAATGGCAAAACCGCCTTTCATCGTGTACAAAATTCGAATATTTCGCTCGAATTGTTTACATTATTATGATTTATCAAAAACGGGTCAGCCGATTTCTGTACAATTTAAATAAAAGCACCTTGGGAGTATATATACTTTTTCGAACTAAAAAAGCACAATTTGTGAAATTATCGATGTTCATCAGGTACAAATTTCGGATATTTCGCTCAAATTCCTTACATTTTTGTTGGTTTTTTCAAAAACGGCCTAGCCGATTTCTGAAAAATTTAAATGGGACCACCTCGGGAGTATACCCTTTCGAACTAAAAAAATTTTCGATTCGGTTCACAATTGGCGAAATTATCGATGAACATACACATAAAAAATTTACACACGAACATAGAACCTCCTCCTTTTTGGAAGTCGGTTAAAAATAAATTATAGGTTCACACTATTATAGCTTATAACGCACTTGGTTTGTGAGACAGTTGCCTAACCCAGGGGTTGCCGGACTGGACAGAGTGAAGGGGAAGGTTTTGTGGCCACAGGCCGGCGGAGCAAGGCCGTCCTCGACACATATCGGCCCTTGTCGGCTACTAATGCCCGTTTCATACAGTATCATTGATTTCAACTTATGCCTGGACATTTGTGGTTGAAATTCATTGCGTGTAGGATTTTTTTATTTCTGTTATTATGTATGTTACACATCAATAGCTCACATATTCCATCTGAGTCGCGTGTTATGAATCGGTGAGAAATTAAAGTTTCATAAAAAATATTTTAAATTGAAAAGAGACGTACCATAAACTTGGTTTTGAAATCTGTATTGAAAACTTGGAACAGGACATTTTTAGGGTTCCGTACCCAAAGGGAAAAACGGGACCCTATTACTAAGATTTCGATGTCCGTCTGTCCGTCTGTCACCGGGCTGTATCTCATGAACCATGATAGCTAGGCAGCTGAAATTTTCAAAAATGATGTATTTCGGTTGCCGCTATAAAAACAAATACTAAAAACAAACTAAAATAAATATTTAAGGGGGGCTCCCATACAACAAACCTGAATTTTTAGACGTTTTTCGCTCTATATTAATAATGGTACCAGGTAGATGCTTGAATTTTTCACAGAATATTTAGTTTTATATTCCCTTTAATAATAAATAATAAAATTAAAATAATATAAATATTTAAGGGGGGCTCCCATACAGTACGGAACCCTCCGTGCGCGAGTCCGACTCGTACTTGGCCGATTATTTGTTTATTTGCAGAGGTAAATCAAAAGGTTTTCCTACCGAAATAGCATGAAGCCAGAAAGGAGAGATTAGGTCTATTACTGATTGGTCTCGCAGTGCTCGACGCGAGACCAATAATTAATCTAAAGTCTTAGCTTTACCGAAAAAGTCCAGATATATATTTCTAAATGCAGAATAAGAAGGTATTACGAATGGCGTATCAGATACATAACTTCTACCACACACGGGTAATATTAGTACACCCGAACTGTCTAAGAAATTGATTTAGTTCTTACAAAAACCCTTTTTGAAATTTACGTAGCGAAGAATACCTGTGAATCACGCTTCCAGACATTTCTTTTAACATTCCAGACACGTCTCTATAGAACTTTTCATACTACGCTATTAGTATCTACTCTTAAATGTATCGTCAGTATTTCTCCTAGCTGTAAGAAAACTATACAGATATGGACGTCTTTAAACTTACATTTCCAATAGGACCAATGGGAAATGATAATATGATGACACATACGAGTTAAAGCTACTATATAAGAGTAAGCATACGTTGTTACCGTTTATACAGGGTCATAGGTATTAAACGCAAAATCTTTTAAGGGCGGGTCTAGTACAACTAGATAAACAACTTTGGCACTACGACTTTTGAAAATTCGCAAAAAAGATTTCGCTTCTCCATATTGCCGCGCGTTGACAAACTGTTTAAAAAGCTGATTTTTCTTCGTGACTTTCCAAAAGTCTTAGAACAAAAGTGATATAAAAGTTAGATGTACTAGACTTAAAAGGTTTTGTGTTTAATACCTATGACCCTGTATATCTATAGTCTTGATTGAAATTATTATACTTAAGCATACCTATTTACTTATTAGTACCGTGACGTTTTTGACACAGGTGCTACAACACTGAAATAGTAATTGCTCTATACATTTTAATTCCACCTTATTCTTTCTCCTGCGATTCTTTGTGACGTGTCTACTTTTATGATCTTTAATAAGTTGTAGCATAATCTGAAAAACCCTCCAAAACCTCTCGAAAAAACAGATATTTATGTATTATTGAGGTCACTATGATATATCGCAGCGAAACTCAAACGAAAAGGGACTGAACGGAATAAATAAGTGAATAAAACGCAAAACGAGCAACTAAAGTAAATAAATCGGGAGAGATTTGTATCAACCAGAGGAATATTATAGTGAGTCGGACAAATCGTCCTAGTCAAATTGGGTCATATATTTTATGAGGCAAGTCAGCGACAGCCCGTGTTGACATCTTTCATCCTTACTTCCTTACTATACTATACTATACTATACTATACTATACTATACTATACTATACTATACTATACTATACTATACTATACTATACTATACTATACTATACTATACTATACTATACTATACTATACTATACTATACTATACTATACTATACTATACTATACTATACTATACTATACTATACTATACTATACTATACTATATACTATATAATATTATAAATCCGAAAAGTTTGTTGGTTTGTTGGTTTGTTACTCTATCACGCGCCAACGGAGCAACGGATTGACTTGATTTTTGGCATGGATATAGTATAAAAGGCGGAAGGAGCTTTAGGATACTTTTTATCCCGAAAAATTTCATAGTTCCTGTAGGACCGGACAAAAACCCTCGAAAGCGAAACTGTCGCCACTATCACAAAGACGCTAAGTGATTAATTCCTCTATGACGCTAATATGGACTAACGAAACGTCACAGCCAAACGTAATTAGATGACAGGTGACATTGTCTGCAGACTTTTATAAATCACAAGTAGCGTGGCAAGGCGACAAATGGTTTTTCTACCATTATATCCCCTTGAAGAGGAAATAAAGTATGGATTGAAAATGACAACTGATATTAAAATTGGATAAAATGTTATTTTCCCTCTGCATGCTACATGTTACTATGACGTTTAATACCAGGCCGTCATTTTGTCTGACATTAAAAATATTTTTAAATATTCTATCATTAGAGGTTCAACATGTTTTATTATTCTACCTTTATGGTACAGAATCATCATACTTTAATATTATCAATCCGAAAAGTTTGTTGGTTTGTTCCTCTTTGACGCAGCAACGGAGCAAAAGATTGACCTGATTCTTGGTATGGATACCTATGGTTTAATAGACAGAAAGTGATAATAGGATACTTTTTATATCTCGAGAAAATTCGTGATTCCCATGGGATAGGACAATAACTGTTTCTCAGCAATGGAGCAACGGATCGACTTGATATTTGGGGTGGGCATAGTTTGGAAGACGGAAAGTGACATGGGATACTTTCCATCCCGAAAAAATTGTGGTTCCCGTAGGACTTAACGATAAATTTTTCTCAGCAACGGAGCAACTTGCCTTGGCATATTGCATGAATATAGTTTGAAAGACGAAAAGTGACATAGGCCACTTTTTATCGCAAAAACTTTAACAGTTCCCGTAGGATAGGATAAAAACTAAGTGAGTGCAAAAAAGGCTGCGGTAGCAGCCGTCTAAGCGCCAGAAATAACCTGTCATGGCAAGTTTAGGACGTTCCCACATATCACGAAGTTTTAGGTAAAGGTGGAGAGTGCACTCCCAATACCTATTTGAGTCAAATACCTACACATTGCTATCTCACTCTCTGTGGTCGGAACTCTCTTTCTAGTGTGGTGTATGGTATTTCTATATATACACTAAAAAATCCCGAAAATGGGTAAATTTAATTTCAAAGTTTTGAGTTTATCAACTTCATCCAACCCCAAACTATGATTTATATGAATTTACAGTGTTTGCAATTTAAAAGGGGATAAAATGTGAATTATTGTAAAACTGATAATAAAAGCAGAATGCACAAACTGATCACAAAAGTGTTTTCCAGTATCAGATCCATATCATAGAAAATTTAAGAAATAATAACGTTATTAATAAAAATAAATATTAAGTTTGTGTTGTGTTAAAAATTAAGTACAGCTCTAATTTTCCAAATTACTAACACTGGAGAGAATTAAAAGAAAATCCTAATTTTGGGAGTTCCCTAATGCGGCAACACCCGTCACCAAAACACTAGCTGTCATGGCCGAATCATCAATGAAATCAGTCGCTGACGTTTGCAGCTCGCGAACGGATATGCGGTCGAGCAATGCTCCCGCGCTTCGCTATTTCGTGAACAAAGACGACTATTTAGTGCTCAAATCGAAACGATTGAAACAGTGAGAACTCCGCCCGGGCGTTGAGTCTCCTTTTTAAACACTGCTTATAATATAGAACTGTTATCCGCAAACTAAGTGTGCTTAAAGATCATAAACACTCGGAAATAGCACAGATAATCAAGTAGCCAAATTTAGGGTGGCCAGTGCTCAATCACAGAAAGGAACGGGTTGCTTGCTAGTGGTTTTCTATTAAACCTACAGAAAAGTGACTTGTTTGCCAATTGAGCACCACGAGCAACCCTTCAGACTACGCGACAGTTGTTGTTGTTTCCGACAAATACGATAACAAAAATTACTCACTATGGCAGACCAATCCACACCCTCAAGGGAAGGTGGGATTACCCCTCCATCCCCTCCTTTGGGGGAAGAAACAGAAAGAATAACGGTCCGTCAAAATATTTTCTATCCAGAACAATCCATGATTGTACCACCCTCAGCACGAGGGCTTTGCCGCCCAGAACCTTCACGATTGCTAGATGATAAAAATATGATCGAAGCAGTACGTAATGCTACCCCTTCACGGGCAGCACCCCCGCGCAAACGTGAATCGTCTGATGAAGATGAGGACGCACAAGGGAAGGAGAAGATGTTAAAAGTGCAAAAGTTTACTCCTCCCTCCCAACGACCATCAAAAATTCCTACTCCGAAGTTCACCTTGCGCCCAGCAGCTCGTCCTGGAGAACAAGAACACACGCCACGGTCAAGTCAAAGGGTCAATGTTACAGATACAGTTACTGATGTCAGCCCTGAACCACAATCCATGCCAGAGCCAGAAACCGAACATCCCGCACCAACTACCACTTCGCCGAGTCTAAGCGAAATCCAAACTCCAGAAGTCGGCTTAGAGGTGGAAGTAACAGACCAAGTAACAGAAGACAATGATGAGCTGGATGATTCTGAAAAGGAACATGACTCTACCTCTTACGCTATAATCGAATCGGTTCCTTTATATGCGGCACCAATTCCGTCACCGCCTACACCTGCACCAGAAACTGGAGTATCTTATGCAACCACAGTAAGATCCCCGCAGCAAATTACTCAGCCAACACCATTGCCAAGAAACAATGGCAATAAAGAGCAGCCTATAGATGAAAAGGGTTACCCAGCGATAATAGTGGATATTTTCCCCAATTGGCCGACACACCTGAAAGAAATCAGAAAAAGGCTCGGCCGTATTCCTAACGCGCGACCCTTAGATAAAGGGGTCATATTTATACCTCGCACTATCGAGGAGTACAGACTGGTACAGAGCTACCTGGTAAAGGAATCGGAGAAAAAGTCTGGAGTCTCCTGGCATTACTACAGTCTTGCGACTGAAAAACCCATCAAAATAGCGATCCGTGGTTTGCCATGTGATACTGACCATGAAGAAATCACGGAAGCCTTAAAGGAAAGGGGATTCCCAGTGAGATTTGTACGCGCCCTACCTACCAGAAAGGGGAAGAATGGAGCAAGGCCATCGTATGCATTATACCACGCCCAACTAGATCCCATAGATAAAGAAGATCTCACTCGACTATACGAAATTACTGATCTCCTAGACTTGGGGTCAGTTAGAATAGAAGCGTGGAAAGGTAGAACCACTGTGCCACAATGCCATCGATGCCAGAAGTTTGGCCATTCTTCCAACAACTGCTATCGTCTTCAAAAATGTGTGAAATGCGCAGGCCCTCATTTTGGACATGAATGTGACCGACAAGATGGAGCACCGTTACGATGTGCAAACTGTGACGGAGAGCACACTGCAAATAGTCGGAACTGTCCAGAGTTTAGAAGAGAGGCCAGGAAGCGTGCCATCAAAGTACCTGGACCATACCGTCAGACCCAAGGCCATCAAGACAGGAAATATCACCTTAAAGAGCGCCGCGACCAAACGCCTGAACGACAGAGCAAAAACAGTGATCCAAACCCAAATCGCCTAGCTCCTTTGGAAAGGGAGAGGATGTGGCGACAACCACAGAGGATAGAGCAACCGACAACGTTACAACCTCTAGCCAATCCTCCCACGGAAAGAGGAGCCCCACTCCCTCAGAATCATCGAAGAGGACGTCCGCGCAAGAGAGCGAGAAACAGAAGACCACTACCCACAGCAGCTTCAACGCCACTGATACCTGATCCACCAAGAATTATGCCTCCCCAGTATGTTCCAGCTGCGCATTACATCAATGCGGCGCTGGTTACGGGTACAAACAAACAAATTCAAACAAAATTGGCCCATATCCATTATACGCCACAAAACGGAATGCCATCTGGAGAGACAGGCACTCAAGGAGCTCAAGACATACCTGCATCAGTGGCCCATCAGAATGAAGCCCGTCAGGAATACGAGAATCGTTCAGCCAAACCGATAGATAACCAAACTCATGATAGGCCATGTGTACAAAAGTTAGATCATCAATTAGTAGGTCCCACACTAACGCTAACCCCTCATATACTTTCTGGCCCTTCGCACGCCGTAACTTCTATCAATCTAGGCCCTTCCACCACACCACAGGCAGAAACGGGAGAAGTGACAAACACGCGTTCTCACTTTGTACCTATTACACCTGCAACAACCACAACAACCGCACCGGTCCCAGTACTACCAGCTCAAACGGTCCCAGTACTATCAGCCCCAAAATCGACACTCAATGTGAAAGATAGACCAATGCCACGCCAATCCGACGCTCAGCACCAACCGCCAAGTATGGGACACCCACAACCTCCACACTGGCTAGCGGGAGCTCAGCCACACCCACCTCCAGGATTCATGTGCCAACCCAACTCTGGCACTACAGAGTTCCGACAGATACCGTTATCTCAGGACCACGAACTTGGACACCAATACTCAAGACCTGCTGGGGAACCCATACTTGCAATACTGGGAGCCCTAGTAGATCTGCTAACAGCTATTGCTGCTGGAGAAGACCTCCAAGTTGCAGCAATGCGCGGACTGTCTACTCTCCACGGGTATCTCTATGGATAGTGGCCAGCTGCGCATTCTCTATTGGAACTCTGGAGGCATAAGAAATAAAGCCTCCGCACTCCACATGGTCGCCCAATCACAGAATATACATGTGATTTTACTGGGCGAAACAAAACTCCTCCCAAAACACAAATTCCAGGTGCCTAATTACTTTATATACAGAAGAGATGAAATATCTCCCCGAGGCCAGGCGTACAGAGTAGGTACCGCTGCCTTAGTACGGAGAGATCTTCTCCACGAGGAATTAGAACTCTTGGAATTCACGACAGTTCGCAGTATAGGAGTTCGGCTGAATGTGGCTGGTAAAGAAATGAGAATCTATGCTGGCTATCGCCCTCCCTCTAGCCAACTGAACGTGCAAGATTTACATCGAATGTTCGATGGGAAATCACCAACATTGTTAGCGGCAGATCTAAACGCTAAACGCAGAGTATGGGGATCGAGAGTTATTACGCTTATTGGCAGGAAACTCCTTGAAGACTCAGAAAACCACAATTACGTAGTGATCGGTCCCGACTCACCTACAAATATTCCAGTTTGTCCCAAACACAACCCAGATGTGCTGGACATAGTATTGCATCAAAAACTATCATGCCCAGTACATCTGGATGTATTGTATGATCTTGACGAGCAACATTTGCCAGTTTTAATTACCTTAGGAGCATCAGCAAACTGTATTCTGCCCCGTCCACTAAAACAAAAAACCAATTGGGCGAAATTTCAGGCTGAAATTACCTCACTAACTGTAGGTAATCTACTCACTCCTGAAGATGTGGAAACGTGTGCGACCCAAATAACCCAGAAAATAAAGACAGCAAAAGAGGCCGCCACCACCCTTGTCAAATCCAACATATGGAGGGAAGAACTGCCCGCAAAACTAAAGACAATGAGAGACCGGAAACGACAGCTAAGAAAACTCTGGGCACACACTCGATGTCCGCGACTGAAATACGAATTGAATACGTTAACAGAACGTTTCTCGAATGAGATAAACGCATGGAGAGGGACAAGCTGGGATGAGCACATTGCCCAAGTTAGCGAAAACCAGTCCAATCTCTATAACTTGAATCGTAAATTGACCCAGGCCAAAGTTGCAGTCTGTCCACTTTTAGACAGTACTGGGAAGCGTCACTACTTAGCATCAGAAAGAGCTGAACTACTGGCGGACCATTTGTCCAAACAGTTCCAACTTCACGATACTCCCTCGAATGCGGAACCAGCTATATACAGCCACCATGCTCAAGTCACTAGTGAAGTCCAAGACTTTTTAAACCGTCCAGTCCCGCCACTGGAAGGAAAAGATTTCATCTCGCCAGCGGAAGTTGCAAGAGCTGTTAGAGGACTCAAAATAAAAAAGGCGCCTGGACAAGATGGCATTACAAATGCCGTCTTGAAGCAGCTACCAACCAGGGGACTAGTCTGTCTAACAAGGCTCTTTAATGGCATATTACGTTCCGGACACTTTCCTTCAGAATGGAAGACAGGAAAAGTTATCGTGCTTCCAAAACCAGGCAAGGACCGTCGGCTTCCAGCCAGCTACCGACCTATCACCCTCCTGCCCAACATCGCTAAATTATTTGAGCGACTGCTGTTGAGGAGGCTACGACCACACCTCACCCCCCGAGATGAACAGTATGGCTTCCGAAGTCAGCACTCGACTACGTTGCAACTTACAAGGGTACTTCATCACCTTGCGGACGAGCATAATAAAGGATGGCGCACTGTCGGAGTTTTTCTCGACATAGAAAAGGCATTCGACCGAGTGTGGCATGAAGGACTCATTTACAAAATCATAAAATCTACGACACCACCCGCCATAATAAAAGTCATAGCATCGTCATTGGCCGATAGAAAATTTTACGTAACGGTCGAAGGCGCTGACTCCTCGCTTAAGCAAATTAAGGCTGGGGTGCCTCAGGGTAGTTGCATGTCACCAGAATACTATGCCAAATATACTGACGACATCCCGATTCTAGAAGAGAAACACCGTCTCCCCGGAGAACGTGGAGTTACTCTTGCTTTGTTTGCTGATGATAGTGCTTATTTCGCCTCCTCTCGGAGCGCTACTATCGCGGCAGGCAGAGTACAGCGCGTCTTGGACCTACTGCCAGAATGGCTCCATAAATGGCGCATGGCAGTTAACGTTAGTAAGACGGCTGCACTTCTAACCGGTGGTCAACGTGTACTACCTTCTCCCTTAAAGTTAAGAGGGGAAGAGATCAAATGGGAAAGTACGATAAAGTACTTAGGAGTCCATATCGATCGGACGTTGAGGATGTGTCCTCATGTAGACCATGCCGTAAGGCAGGCAAAAGCTGCAAGGTCGCTCCTCCGTCCAGTCCTCAAATCGAAACTTCCACTACGTACTAAAGTTGGAATTTATAAAACATATATTAGAACTAGACTCACTTACGCAGCACCAGCCTGGTACGCGCTGTGCTCGGAATCTCAAAAAAGACGATTACAAGTTGTACAAAACGTTACACTACGCATGTGCACAGGAGCCGGACGATATGTGCGAAACGATGTTATCGCCCGAGACCTGAAAATCGAATCAGTGAGGGAATTTGTGGGTCGCTTAGCGCGCAAAATGTACGATCGTGCAGATAATGGGCCGCACCTTCACCTAAGAAGCATTGCGCCTTTACATGCACGCCCCCCGGACGTTAAATCACGACGAGCACTTCCCCGTGAAATAGCTGTGGACACGGAGGAAGATTCTACTGAACAGAGGGTCACAGTCAGCTGACAGCTCATGCAGGCTGACCTAGATCGTCACAGACCAAAAGGTTGCCGCAGAGTGGCTTCCTGCTTAGACTAGGAAATGTCACTAGCGGCACAACAAATTCCCCAGGGGTTATGGCCTCTGGCGCCCAGCCTTGGCAAAGGGGAGTATTCCCCGAGGCCAATTCTCACCACGCCTAAGGAGGTGGTGGAAGGACCAATATATATATCAATGAAATCGTAAAAATGCAGTAGGGTAACCATTCAATATTTTTTAAAAATAATTTACCTTTATTGTGTATGCATTGCGTAACTAAATATTATAGACTGTCGTACAGACAGTGTGTATTATTGAGCGCTGATATTTGTCGCAATTAGTGCAATTCTTTAAACACAATTAAAATTAACAAGAACACTATGTGATTCACATCTTTATAATTGTAATCTATAGTTTTTAGGTACCTACTATATTTGAATCTTTATTTATAACAAAAAATCATTATATTGACCTTTTTTTACTATCAAATTATCATCTGGTTTTATTATTATCATATCTATAGTATCACTGTGTTCTTTATTCAGGTTTCCCTAAGACAAATCTCAAAGAACTTCGTGCTTAGCAATTGTACCACTGAAATACCATGTTTATAAGAGTTCCAGGAATTTGTAGCCTACACTTTAAGGCAACAGATAATTATGCATCAAGAAAACGATTGAAGTCAACAACCCTGCAGGACGAATGTTTTTTTTTTGTTAATAATTGTAAATTATTTGTGTTTGTTAATAAACTATTATAATTTGAATTACATTGTTTTTGATTACCTTTTAGGGTTCCGATATACCTCAGTGCCTCAAGTCGAAAGTGTTCGATCAGTGTGTGTTGCCAGTGATGACTTATGGCACTGAAACGTGGTCTCTTACTATGGGCCTTATTCATAAGCTCCAAGTAGCCCAACGAGCTATGGAGAGGGCTATGCTCGGAGTCTCTCTGCGAGATCGAATCAGGAATGAGGAGATTCGCAGAATAACCAAAGTTACCGACATAGCCCAGCGGATTGGCAAGTTGAAATGGCAGTGGGCAGGGCACATAGCGCGGAGGACTGATGACCGATGGGGTCGAAAAGTTCTCGAGTGGAGACCACGTACCGGCAAGCGCAGCGTAGGACGTCCACCCACAAGGTGGACGGATGACCTCATTAAGACCGCAGGATCACGCTGGATGCAAGTCGCTACCAACCGGTCTTATTGGAGATTCATGGGGGAGGCCTATGTCCAGCAGTGGACGTCCTATGGCTGATGGATGGATGGATGGATTAGGGTTCCGTACCCAAAGGGTAAAAACGGAACCCTATTACTAAGGCTCTGCTGCGCGCTGTCGAATTACATATGCCATCAATAACAGGCGCAGTATTTCATCATAAAGCATATAAATGCAGAGCGTAGCTAGTTGTACACATTTATTGGCAATCTTCCAATGGCGAGAAATCTCGCGATTTCTCCCGCTTGGTGGCGCTGTTGTAGATGGAGACCTGTCAAATCTGTCAAACGTGGTTTATTCAAACGTGTTGTAGGAGGATTTTGTGAGAAGTAATTAAAATAGCACTTAAATAATTGAAAATGGTTGATAAATACGGTAGCTGGACTGTAAATGAGTTAAAAATTGAACTCAAGAATAGAAATGCGAAATGCGTTGGCAAGAAGGAAGCACTAATCGAAAGGTACGTACCTATTTGGCAACAACAACAATCCCTAGCTCACTACTAATCTAAATACAATGTATTTGCATTTTGAATTTACAATTCTCGTTGTAAAGTTTCATATTATTGTTGTTCTTGAAGAGCATAGTGGAACAACACATAGTGGAGGCATCCTTGTAAGTTTGAAAATGTGAAAATATTTATGAAAATAACAACGAAAATATTCACCGAAGTACTGAAATCCTGTCAAAGTGTCGATGACAGGTCTACATTTACAGCAGCGCTAACTGGTGACGGTTTTTAGAACTATTGAAATTATCATGCCATTGCATTCTTACAAAAGCCAATGACTGAAAATGGCGCCTTTTTAAAAAAAAAAAAATTCGCGCGGCCATCAACCAAACCTTGTTTTTTTAGTACAGTAAGATGTTATAAACAACGTATATCAAACAAAAAAATTCTATCCTCAGTCCGAAATAAGTTATGAGAGTTAGAAGTTTGTTGGTATTCATCAGATTTTATGTAAAGATACTGCATAATAGATCCTTTAAAACATTGAAATAATCGTTATATTGGTACCTACCATATTATGGTGCGCCAAGCACTCGTGATTTGACAGTGGGCAATCCGCGACAGCGTTTTGGTTTTCGCACGCGCCGCCGCCGCCGCCGCCGAGGATGTGTATGTAGTTGGCTGTCTCCCGTCCTACTCTAACGCGCAGAGGAGCTTGGTTTGTTTCACAATAAAAAAAAATAAGGATCTACTAATTCATTCTCACTCTCGTCTCGATCTTTGTGTTGTGTGTGTGCGTGTTTGGAATTATTCGTTACCTACCAGTGTTTCAAAACTACGACTCGGCTTTTATCATATGGACTCTGATTTTGATAACGTACCTGTGAACGATTTAATTTTTGTTTTATAGACTCCGATTTGAATTACCTATCCGTTTTGGCTTTTTTTTTATGGACTTTGATTGTTGTACCCACTTGTACAACTGTTCGGGATCCTGAATTGTGGAGTGCTTATAGAATATTTGAAACGTGAAAGAAGATGGATCGAAGACCGCCGTGCATTTCTTGTGAACACAATCTTAATCGAAGTAAAAATAGGATTCGAAGATCCAATGTTTTATCTATGGAATATGTGCAAGAGTATCCATTCATAGCGGATTATTTGGCAGAAGTTAGAAATATCAGACAGGTATGTAAACAAAATACTTACCTATTCCATATAAAACACGTCATATATTTGAAAATTCCATTCTAAATGCATTATATTTCATATTTTTATTTTAGTACGCACTCATAAAGCCCAAGAGGGCGGTTATTTGTTTGACCTGTATGTATGTAATTGTAGGTAGGTATAAGAGATCATAACTACTCAACGGATAAATGTATACTATAAATAAATAAATAATACATTTATTAGATGTCAGATGTTTTTTCGATTCCTATGTATGTACATTACTTTTCATAAATAAATATTTTACTGAGGAATGGTTCCTTTCACATGAAAAAAAAAAACAATTTTTCTTTTCATATTGGACATGAAGATCGGCTTTGTAGACCTTGTTTTCAACGAGAAAGACGCTACGTTGAACAATGTGAGGCGGACCCGGCTGTCCACGTTACTGGATCTGAATCTGACGCTGCAAACGTTGAATCACAGTCTAACGGCACTGGACAAGATATTGTTGAACAAAATGTTGAACAAAATGTCCCTGGTTCTGAATCTGAGATAACTGACGCTGATACAGATCAAATAGAGGCTGTGACACGTGCCCAATCTTCCCAAAATGATTCAAGATTTCCAATACCAGGATTTACAAGAGCACCTTTTAATACAAGAAATGTTTATTTCAAGATTGCAATCATGGAAACTTGATCAGAATTGACAAAACTTTGAGAGCAACAAGTCTACAAGAAAAGAGTTTTTACATACCGTTAGGTGTACGAGTATGTGAAAAACACAGATTTGATCCTTCATGGACCGACATAACATCCGTTGTACGCCACACACCCTAATATCTAATAAATGTAATATTATTTACTTCGTAGTTTGATTGAATACCAAATGTTAGTATGTGTGCTTTTAATATTTACCACAAAATGTATCTATCTAGCACTGCTATGATTATAAATATCTAGTGTTATTGTAGACAACAGATATATTACGCGATATGCATTGCACACGGTAAATAAAGGAATGAATGAACACTTCATTGCACACAAAGACATAACATTACAGTATAAGTACAATGGCGGCGTTATCGAAGCGACTTCTTCCATGCCATGTCTCAAGTAATTAGTCAATTACCACATTACGGACAAAAACAGATAATATGGGGATGAGGTTTACTGAAGGCGATATGGTTTGGGGTACAACCTTACTCCTGACAATTCGAAAAGCATTTAACAGCTTTTATTTATGTCAATTTAGCTAGTAACTTGCGCCTAGGTGATAAAAATAACCATAAAAACGAGTAAATCAAAACAAACTTTTAAGTCATATAACTCTTTTTGGACTGAAACTACAGCTGCAGCATTTCGTAATCATCATTTGTTACACTATACTGAACTATAAAAACAAGGTTTGGTTGATGGCCGCGCGAAAAAAAAAAGGCTTCACCTTCCATACAAAAACCGGCATTGGCTTTTATTGAAGAATTAGTATTTGTATATCTGCGATGCCCTATATAACAAGGTCCTTAAGTTTACTTTGTATTGTTCATATACCAATTGTGTATTTTCATATAATGGTTTACTCAACATTGTGATTAATATCTGTGCGTCCTAAATTTAGGCAAAAATGTAGGGTTACCCTATTAGAAAGATAGTTCCGACCACAGAAGAGTGAGATAGCAATGTGTAGGTATTTGACTCAAATAGGTATTAGGAGTGCACTCTCCACCTTTACCTAAAACTTCATGCCACATATTTCGCACTCCTTCGCGGCACTCAACAGCACTAGCCCAGACTCGGGCTCCATAACGGAGCTTGCGCTCTCGCCATAGTGACGGAGTGTTTCGGAGCACAAGACACATCGTCATCCACCACTCGAGACTAACCAGTACTGAACGTCAGACAGCATTCCAACGCCCTGGTCCCAGTGCAGTGGGTCAGTCATAGTAGCCCAGCGCCTGCCTCTTCAACTGCAGAGGGCAGTGAGAACGGCAATCGCGATACCGACACCTCTCTTCCCCTGCAGCCCCACTGCGTCTGCCAACACGTTGACGGCCTAGCGGAAGGTAGGGTAGGTGGCGGCACCCACACCACCAGTTCCATATATCCCACCGCGGCCCCTTATCCTCGGCTGTCATATCAGAGTCCAAGAAGCAACCTTGCTTTATGAAACTAAGAAAGGTTATTCCCAGCAAGTAACTGGAGAAAGAGAGACAGAAAAGAAGCCACACCCAGCGCAGTAGGAGGAGCTGGAGTTCATATGCCTGGCAGACGGAGCAGCACTAGAGCAAAATCTTAACCGAGAAATTAACATATTTACAGACGGCAGTAAAATTAAAGGGAAAGTTGGGGCGGCATTATCCATTTGGGATGATGCCGCTGAGATCAGTACCCGCAAGCTGAAATTGGCCGATTGGTGCTCTGTGTAACAGGTCGAGTTATTGGCACTTCTTGAGGCTACCGAAAAAGCAAAAATCTTTTGTGACTCCAGGTCTTCACTGGAAACGGTAGTTGGCGTATCTTCCCTCCATCCCTTAGCAGTAAATTCAAAGCAAACATAAAGTTACTACACGC
This sequence comes from Hypomecis atomaria, assembly GCA_964007245.1. Taxonomy (NCBI): domain Eukaryota; kingdom Metazoa; phylum Arthropoda; class Insecta; order Lepidoptera; family Geometridae; genus Hypomecis; species Hypomecis atomaria. The sequence continues at coordinate 8,150,178 of OZ023296.1, read as the reverse complement.
ACAAAATAAAATAGTGAAACTTTATTGGATTAAAGCGCACGCGGGGATGGAGGGAAATGAGAGAGCGGACCAGCTAGCAAAGGAAGCAGCACTGCACTCGAAGTGCAGACCTATTTAGGATAACTGCCCCGTTTCATTCGTCAAGCGAGAAATCCGAAAGGACTCTCTTGACGAGTGGAACCGGCGGTATCAGGATGGACACACAGCGGCGGTAACCAAAACATATTTTCCGGATGCAAGGGCGGCATACAAGATCGTAAGAGAAATAGCACCAGTGGGAATCATAACTCAAGTGCTGACGGGGCATGGTGAGTTTTCCCAATACTTACATCGATTTAAGTTGAGGGAAAGCCCATCGTGCATCTGTGAACCCACAAAAGAGGAGACTCCACTGCACATAATCTTGGAATGCCCAGTTTATGAAAAGTAGAGATTTGATTTAGAACAAAAAATTGGAATTAATCTAACTGCTTTAGTTAAAAGCGGCTGAAACTCGAGTGCCAGCCTCTAAGCTTCCTTGGGGGAAAAGACCCAAAGAAGAGGGAGACTTCGAGCGCCGCCTTTTCAGCTGCCTCAGACCTCCCCCACGACAAGGCGGGAATACACGGGGGGGTTGTATATACACTCCAACCGTAACTTAACCAACAAAAGCATTCCTCTAAGGTATTTTGATATTTGTCAGTTAGGTTAGGTTTCGCAGCCGACATAAACATAAGCCAAAATCAAAATACAACGCGGGCGAAGCCGCGGGTAAAAGCTAGTATATCTCTATATATCTATAGTTACGTGCAATCTTTACAATTGGTACCAAAAATAGTAGTTATTTGTAAGTTGGTGGCTAAGTGGTTGGTGGTGTGTTTTTGTGTTTATTTTGGCATTATTATCTTGATCAGAAGCACAACATTGAAAATGATATAAATCAATACCTAACACATGTGACATCATAACTTTCAAGCCTACGGTTTTTAGGGTTCCGTAACCAAAGGGTAAAAACGGGACCCTATTACTAAGACTCCGCTGTCCGTCCGTCTGTCCGTCTGTCCGTCTGTCACCGGGCTGTATCTCATGAACCGCGATAGCTACGAGTAGAAAGCTGAAATTTTCACAGATGGTGTGTTTCTGTTGCCGCTATAACAACAAATACTAAAAACAGAATAAAATAAATATCTTAAAGGGGGCTCCCATATAACAAACCTGTTTTTTTGCTCGATATTAATATTGGCAAAAAGTAGATGCTTGAAATGGGGCTAAAGGGTATGGGAGCTCCCATACGGCAAGGAACCCTTCGTGTGCGAACCCAACTCTCACTTGGCCAATTTTTAGTAAATAATTTACTAATATCCATTTCATTAACAAATTTGTGTTTGTACTTTATTTCATATTAGTAAGAACAATGGAATGTGCGTAGAAACTATATTATTTTGTGGTAGAGAAGAGAAGAAAACCCAAAGAAAAATCGAGTGTCATTTATCCACTCCGTCGTAGGAAGTTAGTTGATTGCATACTAATGCTGCGACAATATTGTGGTTGATGGCTCAGTAGGCCAGAATACGTATCAATTGTACAAAACTTATGTCGAGAAAAACATGTTTGTTTGAAGAAGAGACCTACGTGGGTTGCTTCCTTCGCTAAACTCGAAGCTTATGCTAATTAAGAAAATTGAAATATGTAAGTGAAAAATATGATGTTGTTATAAAATTTATGATTTATTATTATCAATACATATCGGACATTGTAAAAATCGCGAAAAAGGATTGTTAATAGGAAACTTCTATTAAATTTTTACTATTCGCCATTGGCCTCCGCAATAGTTGTTATCATTTTATTACAAGGTTTTATTTTAACTTGCAATGGATGCACCTATGTATGTATGTAAGTTCGGGTGAATCTTGGAAGTTAAATTTGACCAACTTCCTGGTTCCATATGTATATCGCGTGACATTGCAATAATATGGTACAGTGGACATAGGAACTTCTGTACTAAACAAGATATACCCGTCGTGTATGTCGTTTTTATTTTATAAAAGTTACATAATTTATTTAATACATTCAACTGGTTGCCTGGGACAGATCTCTCTTCTCTCTTTCTATAGCTATCAGGGTGTCACTCTGGCCACTTGAATTGTTAGTTTTCGATTTTAGTTTTTTCAGTATCCAAAATAAAGGTTGTCTATCTATCTATCTAAAATAAACGAATGTTAACCTAAATAAATAATAGTTCGAGACGATAAAAGCCTTTTATAAATAAAGCTACAGCTCTACAGCTACTAAATTGTACTTACCTGTCGGTATCTTCTTTAGTATCTTATAGTCTAGAGTTTTTGTATCAAACATGAATACCAAACCCTATCCCGTATTTATCCCGACTAGACTCATTTAAAAACATGAACTCAGGTACATTTTCATGGATACACATTTTTCTTGTACATTAACTCGCTGCCACATTTTGATTACTTTTACGTCGAACAAATTACAAAAGAAAATCGAATATTTCAAGATCGTGGATTCTCTCTTAGTTTTACCGTACCTGCAGCACGACTTATTTGATTATTGAGTGATTATTGAGACAGTGGAGAATTCTATTGCTATTATAATTTTGGTGAAAATAGGTGAAAACACTGGCAGAGGACCGTGAGGGATGGAAGTGGAATTACCGACAAGAGCCTTGCATTTAAATTTTGACTGAACGAATGAATCATAATTGTTTGCACTATTAGCTCAGCTCACCTACAGTGTGTTTCAACTGTTTCACATAACAGATCACACGTTAAATTGTAGGTCCCGGTTGTTTTAACCGTTTCAGACCTTCAGGCGGCCTAAAACTTTGACACCAAGGCTAGCCACCCGGCCTATATGAACTTATGGTACATGGCGAAAATTATCTGCAAGTCCTTTTTATTATTTATGTCTCTTCTTGCCCTTGCTCTGGTGCAGCTTCAGTTGCTTCGTCATCCGGACTACGAGAAAAAGTTTTCTTCTGTGATTTGGTTTGGATACTGGACAAGATAATAAATACAGATAGCGCGCGAGTTGAATGCAGTCGGGGTCTGAGGTAAAGAGCGGGAGTATCTCCCCCCGCTATCCGCACGCCCCACCTCACGCGCCTGCAGTGTAGTATATTATGTAAACATACATAATATACTACAATATTTTATATATATTATATATTATAACAGCACTACCGCATTCCTAAGCTCTGCATTCAACTCGCGCGCCGACTGTAGTATATACAAGCGAAAGAGACTAGATCCTGCAACACAGGCGGAGCCTAACGCAGGGTCTAGGGTACCTTTAAAATCCTAGCAATAACATATAAAAATACCTATACATAAAATACGCGTATGCTTAGCGTAATTAGCGAAAGCTTCAATGTAATTAGCGAAATAGACTAGATCCTGCAACACAGGCACAGCCTAGTGCAGGGTCTAGGTAATAACAGCTGCTTGCATTTATATAACTAGTACTACTGCTATTATAATATTAAGAACTTTGCTTAACTTAGTTTTAGATGGAATGTTTAAGAAATTCTACATTGTATTATTGATGCTGAATAAATCATTCATTCATTCAAGATATTTTTATCACCGAAGGATTTTCGTTAAATGCGGCTTCATACATTGCGTTGATTTTGATATATTTGGTGGAATAGCTGATTTTATGGTTATTATCCATAGCAATTCAAACATGTGGTCACAAAATTGTTGCTTATGGTTTTACCAATCATACAGTATAATGTACAATACGTTCTCCTGTCATAACACCTCGAGATAATTATGCTGAGAGCATTACCAAAATCTCATTACAAGCCATCAGAGCACACAGTAGACGCATCAAAATTTCTTTTAATGGGTTTTATACTCACGTGCGCGTGTAATAAAAACCACACTCTATATTATCAACATTTATTAAGGGTATAAAACTGAGAATAATGTGCGTAATCGTTCACACACCACACTCCGTGAGTGGGGAATTTATCAAAATCGTAGCGGTTTTTCTTGGCTGACAAGCTGTAACGTACTCGTAGCTGTAGCGTCGACCCACCATTAAAAGACTGGGACGTGGTCAGACATCTTAATCTTTTAGGTCAAATGGCTTTGTATTATTGGCTTTATTATGCTATCTTATATCTTATTATTTCCTAAGATAAGATAAGGACAGAAATTGCTACCTGACATTCATATGCTTATCTTAATAAGCTTGGTAACTTTTGTAACTTGTTAACGCTTAACTACTTAAGTCTATTTTATCCAGGATTTTTTTGTACGAAATTCCAACAGTATTTTTGTTAAAATAAGCCAAGCCTATTTAGACTTCACTGATAAAAACAAAAACCACTTTTTACTTTTTTCTGCAGCAATACAGGCAAAAAGCCTTTTGCCAGCTACTATTATCAGAAAGTTACAGCCAAAAGGTGTAAAAAGTTGTAGGAACACGGTGGTGAAATTCGGCAGAATCGACTAAAGTTTTCCTTTCCATTAGATCCTCTAATTCAATTGTCTGACGGAGCCTTTGATGCTGATGCTTTCGCATCGACTTTTGTAACATGACAGAATTTTAAATTTAATTCGTTAAAATACGACATCAACATACCACATCCTTGTAAGGTGGATAAAAGAATTACTGTTAAGAGTATGCTTGATGAATCAAATTAACGCTTAAGTGTGCAAAGAATAATAGGTACATCATTTTTTATATTGGCTGACGAATTGTTTACGAGTAAGTTAGTATTTTGCCTTTTTTTATCGGACGGTAACACAATCTTGACATGGTGGACGTTCCTTGCGGGTATAATAGATGACCAAGTCCAAAATAGTTTTGTAGGAGCAGCTATCTGAGTGAAGTACTAAAAATCTAGAAAAAACAAGGGCTATCAATGATCGCGCCTCATAAGTAGATAATACCTGAGCAAAAATCGACGCGAGCTGTAAGCGTGCTACATTCTAAGCTATATCCTCTCGCAGATGCTTACATCCGGAAAGATTTGTTGAACGCGAATCTGTTTCATATCATGTAGTGCCTCGGTGACTCAGTGGCTCAGTGGTTAGTGACCCTGACTTCTGGGTCAAAGAGACGTGAGTTCGATCCCCACCCAGGGCAAACATTTGTGTGATGAAAATAGGTGCTCTGTGTCTGGGTGTTATTTAGGTACTATCTATATAAGTATGTATTTAAAATATGTATATGTAGTATATCAGTCTCTGGCAGCCACATCACAAGCTGTGCTTAGTTTGGGGTCAGAGACCGTGTGTAAGATGTCCCTTAATATTTAACAATTTATTTAATTTATACCCACCTTTCCCTGTAGGTATTTTGTGCTATGACAACATTTCTTACCTCCCGTGTGGGAAGACCCCGCAGCCATACTATAGCAATATTTATAGTCAGCAATCAATACAAAGTGAAGGTTCATAGCTCGCAAAAGCAAGACCGAAACATGAATTGCGGTGATTTATCTCTGCTAGGCTTTCATGTAATTAAGCACTATCTGGGTTGCAGGACTTTGATGAATGATTTTATCTGAAGCGATGAACTCAGCATGACGAGAGGTAATCTCGAGATGTCTGTTTCTTCAGGGCTGTTCCCGGGTGTTCGAGATAGTTTCAATCGCTTGTGTTCTCATGTCATTTTCTTAAAAGTGGAACAGGGACAGAGAGAATCTCTACTGTTGAGGGATATACCGCAGTAATAGATGTGGCTGTCTAACTCCACGTGATGAGATCCAAACTCGTTAGTTAAATTAATTATTTGAACTTATAATTCATTAAACTTTTAGTTTTAGGTGGTTTACACACTGTTACTGTTTCCGTGCTACTGCTATGTCATGGTGGGCGTTAAAATGTGCACGATCAGAGACTCTTTTATGGTGATATTTTAGTTTGATTATCCGGTTAATACGGTAAACAATTTACTGTACTGTAACGTAACGGTATTTTAAAAGATCAGCGCTGAACATATATAGGGCTATCTACAAAAGGCGATTTTCGACCTGAGTTTTAGTTTGAATATAAAAAATATTTTATTAATTGATTAGTGAAACAATATATGAACATTGATTGGCTGTAAATAACTATACTCAAGCTAGCAAATAGCAATAAAACTTTTAGATAAATACTTGTTTCGATCCGATATTATTTTTTGTTATGTAAACAGCGCCATGTTTTGTCTACCAACAATCCATTCTAATACAAGTATAAAGTAATACTAATACAAAAGACTATTTTCTTTTATTTATTTACTTTTATTCTGTGACATAGAAACATTTTAATAGGACATGAAACAAAAACAGACTGCGAAAATAATGATTGGTATCGTGTAATATCATGTTTTCTGAAATGAAGTCCAGTAAAATAAATATGCTTGACGGCGCGTTTGAATATTGAGAGTAAACAGCAGTGGCAACTGTCAGCTGTCAACGTCACCGAGGTGGAACTGTCATTGCAGTTTACTCTGACGCAACACCGAGCGCTAGTGGAGCGGCGAGAGGCCGGCGGCCGCCATTCGATAACTTGACGGCAATCGGTTTGCATCGGACCGCGTGCTACGTGTTTGGTGGAGTGTCATCTAATATTGGAGTGATCAATGATTGGACTGTTTGATTCAAGACCCATTTTGTGCCAAGGATTGGAATCTGATTGGAATTACTGCGCATAACATATCGTTGCGTTATTATTCTCCTCGCCCGACTACTCACGCCTACGCCGCAATCAAACATGGATACTTCTGATGAAAACATGGATACTTCTGATGATATGGACGCCTCTCATGTCCCTTCATCAGAAGTGGGATGCAGAGGGCTTACTTCAGAGGAGAATAGTCGTACCAGATCTTCAGCTCCAGTACCAGAATTATGCCTGTCGCAACAGATGGAATTGTTTTACCTCTATTGACGGCTTTACCACCGCCGTAACCTCCGAGCAGCACGTGTACCCAGTTGATTATGTTGTTTCCCAATGACAATTTTGCAGACATTGAAGGTTGGTGAAAAGTAACCGAAATCGTAGCCAACGAGCGTAAATTGGGAAGTACAGACCTGCTTTTATTACTTACAAGTGCACTTAAAGGCCGAGCTGTTACCTGTTTAACACGACTGCAGGCATTGCAGCTGACACGACCTCAAATTAAAGAACTGTTGCTACCTAAATTTGCTAAACCTATGTTGCTATAAGATTATTTCGATAAAATCCTACGATGCCAGATGATGTTAAATAAACTGCGAGTGAGTCAGCCACACGCCTTTAGAAGATCATCGGATGCATTCTGCGTACGGAAATACCTTAAAATATTATCACGAGATAATTTGTGTCGACATTTTTATGCCAAAAGGGCTAAGTGATTTGTTGTGAGCTCTACTGCCATACTCTAAGTACCAGACCTCAACCTCTGCGAACTTTCATCGGTATTTCATTGAAAATGAACTATGAATGTGAGAAAATGATTAATGATGTATGAGAGTATATGATGTAAACATGACACGGATGTAAAAAGGACCCGATTTAATGAATTGCGCTTCACGGAAACATCTCACCGCTACGGCACGTCTGATCACAAAGCGGTAGACAGCCGCAAGCGAAAAGGAGAATCTGCTACTTCAGACAAGTTGCAGAATTGAACATTCAGAGCTGCTGATAGACCACAATCAATGACCTGCATCACGTCACGTGTGGGCGACCAGGTCCCGTGGCGTCGGTGTGTCCAAATCGAGCGGGCGGCAGCGGAGCAGCGGCGGTCAAAGAGGTTCATGTGTGTGAACGCATGGCATCGAGGAGTACCTACGCTGACTATTTTATCTGGTGAGCTCGTTTCCTTTATTTGTGATAGTCGATCAGTTTGTTCATTAGTAATTAATAGCTACGCCGAGAAGTTCCCTGGTACTGCGCAGAGTGAATTAGTGTGTCTGACGGGCATTGGTAGAAATGATGTGGAATGTGTTTCCTGGGTTCTTAGTTCCATCAATGTTCAAAACTTCTTGCTCTGTGTTGCTTCACATTGTACCTGATGGCATTGTTGCTGAACCGGTAATAATAGGTAGGGATATATTAGACTAACGTGCCCGTGCATATCGATACAAAAAACATTTCTCAGTCTACAGAAGTTAACCAATCTGACAAGTCTAGCGGTTTTATTTTTTTACGATTATTGATACGGACCATGGATGTATAACCTAAACTATCATGGATGTATTCCATGATACGGACTAATGCCAAAATAGAATTGATTAGGATTTTAAGTAGTGAGTGCTTCATCGATAGTTTATCAATGCACGAGCTACGACAGGATAGATACTGTGGTCACCAACGAAAAAAAGACATTCTAGGCAAAAATAAAGTCCCCATTAAAAGCGAATGTTATTCAGGAAACAGCTCCTTCTACAAGCTTCGTTTTTATTTTTATTTGACGTGAAGTCTTATCAATCGATGTACGCGGGCTGTACGCATGAAAAAGTGTCAATGTCTGCCTGGAGCACACGGGCAAACAAGAGCGCGTAACAAGCGATAGAGACGCACGATCAGCCTAACCGTTTGGCTTGTTTCAGTGGTTGATTCAACAATGTTTTCCTTTGACTGAGTAAACTGACTTTACAGACATCCAATTTTTATATTCCTCGTGGGTTTGCGTTTGACTACATACTGCCTAGTGTTGGGTGGGCATACAATCTGGGGTGTGGCGCGCTTGCCTGGATGAGGCGTATTTGCTCGGGTTTTTAAGGCGCCTACGTTGTGCTTTGGCGAGAACACGGACTCAGGCAAGACGTTTAGCATTCTGGCTGTTGTGTGGAGAATGTGGGTACGAGGCGCTTGTTTCTAGCGCGTGGATTGTCGACCATGAAAGGGTGGTGATTTGGTCGCGTCTATCTACTCGTACGATAGAAGAAAGTGGCGGGCGAGACTAGACTTTGCAACTCCTAGGCGCAACCTCAGAAGTGAATAGGTGCGATAGAAGGCTGATACACACGCCACCTTACGTCGACGCTCGAGACTTTGCAGCTGCGACTTAATCAAGGTTTATCAACCTCCGAGCGCGCATCTCAATCGACACTATAGCCTCTCTGAGTGACTCGATCTGTGGACCACTGGTTCTTGCATCGGATATGTTGGTCTCCACGACTATCGTAGTCTGCGTATCCAAAGGTACTGGGCTTTAGCTGGTCGTTGACATGCAGTAGGAAGAGCGTCGCAGAGAGCACTTACCTCCTGAGGAATATTGGCGTTGATAGTTATTTGGTCTAACAAGCAGCTATCTACTACCACACGTATCGAGCGATCCCTCAAGATATCCGATCAATCGATCGGCTTGGCTCTCGTGCCAGACCCTGTCAAAAGCTTTGGAGATGTCAAAAGAGACAGCCAGCGCCGCTCAATGACAATGACTCCAGATGTGTGTAGCGTACGCCAGATGATCCCCAGTAGACTGCTGTCGGCGAAAACCGTACTGACGGTCACTGAGTAGGTCATTCGCTACCAAGTACGCCAGGAGCCTGGTGTTACGATTCGACGACGAGACCTAAATCGGTCTCAAGTTCGCAGGGTCGGCGCGGCTCCTTTTTAGGGATATAGGCTACACGTTAGAAAACTTTTAAGATTTGGGCATCCGATCTATCTTCAAAGAGAGACGAAAGAGGTGATTCAGCTCAGGCGCACAAGTTCTCAGTAAAATTACCGGAACACCATCAGGGCCACTGGCCTTGTTTACATCTAGACTGCGGAGAAATTGAGAACCTCCGTTAACTAGATATGTATTTCAGTCATGGTAGTGCCACAGTTAAGCAAAGTTAGAGGTATCGCACTACCGGGGTCTACATCTACGCGATACTACGTCTAGGTCTAGGTCTACGCAAAGACTCCGCAAATTGAGATGCAAATAAGTTTGCTTTCTCTACCGCAGTATGGTGACTTTGTCCTTGCTTGTTACTGTCGTCCGGGTGTTTGATCGTGATACATATGAGCTGCGAGACATTGATGGATCTAATCGAACCTATAAATATGCCCACGAAAACTTACGTGCAGTGCCCGGGAGCTGTGCTACAGTGAGTTGGGTGAAGTAGATACTTTCATAATTCATAATGCAGAGGAGGCCGAGACGGCGGCAGGCCGTAGTCGTGAGAGTGGAATGGTAATTTTGATGATGAGAGGGATACAGTGTCAGTATCTGGTTCACACAATCTGGCTGCTAGTTCTTTTTCTCAGAACATAGTGAGTGGTGGGTGTATAATTATGTGTAAACCCTGTTCTTCCGCCGACAATCGATCTAGCTAGAGCGTAGGACATTGGTGAAGCAGTTGAGTGCGGTGTAGTTGGTTAATTGGGCTGGCCTAAACCGGGTCGATGCCCATGTGCAGATGTGGTCCTACGCGGTGGGTAGTGTAGTTGATTACTGGGCTGGCCTAAACCGGGTCGATGCTCAGGGTCAGACTATGACTTCGCGGTTGGTGGTGCTGTGTGGTGTCCGCTGGGTGGCAGGTGAATGAGTTAAGGAGCTGGCCTATGCGGGTCGATGTTCCGGCTCACTTCACTTGCGGCAGCGTGGGAACGTGCGACGTTCGTTACGGGTTTCTTCGGTGTGTGTGCTGGGTGGCAGGTGGCTGGGTTAAGGAGCTTGCCTATATGGGTCAATGTTCCGGCCCACTCCACTTGCGGCAGCATGGGAACGTGCGACGTTCGTTACTGGTGGATGGGACGCTGGCGGGTTGTCTGGTTCACGTCACCATATTGAGATGGTGGCTGGCCCAGTGTGTGTGTGTGTAGTTAACGTGGGGGAAACAAAGATCGAGATCTACTTAAACAGGTGACGTAACTAGGTAGATGGTCAGGGTTGGACGAGCGGGCCCAAATGGGCACTACAGTTGTGTTTGGTCTTTGCAGGTAATCCGGGATGTGAGCAGTCACACGAGGACGTGCGAATGTCAGTCTGGCCGTGACGGCGCGTTTGAATATTGAGAGTAAACAGCAGTGGCAACTGTCAGCTGTTAACGTCACCGAGGTGGAACTGTCATTGCAGTTTACTCTGACGCAACACCGAGCGCTAGTGGAGCGGCGAGAGGCCGGCGGCCGCCATTCGATAACTTGACGGCAATCGGTTTGCATCGGACCGCGTGCTACGTGTTTGGTGGAGTGTCATCTAATATTGGAGTGATCAATGATTGGACTGTTTGATTCAAGACCCATTTTGTGCCAAGGATTGGAATCTGATTGGAATTACTGCGCATAACATATCGTTGCGTTATTATTCTCCTCGCCCGACTACTCACGCCTACGCCGCAATCAAACATGGATACTTCTGATGAAAACATGGATACTTCTGATGATATGGACGCCTCTCATGTCCCTTCATGCTCAATGCTCAATGTTGTGGCATTGTTTTAAAGGGATTTTATGTTTATTTCACAATTTTAAAAGTTCTGTACTAGAATAATACTGGAAGTCAGGGCAAATAGGCTTCTAAATCTGCGTGCTTCCCCTTTAATTAGGCTAGTTGGTGGTCAAGCGCGGTCTCATTCTCAATAAAAACACCCTATTACTAAATCTGTCTGTCTGAGATACTTTCGGTGACCTCTTTTGATGAGTGATAATCATCGTTTTGATATAGTTTTGGTTACTAAAAGATTATCCCACCATACATAACGGATATTCAGTACCTACCTACCTACGCACTAAATGCCAGAAAAATTTAGTTAATACTACATTTTTCTGGCATTTTTATCCGCCCGAGATTATGCTCCCTATAAAGTATCTACGTGGTAAAAAACTAGAAGTAAGCTACATCTTTACATAACATCAGGTTGAATTAGGACAAACGAAAACTTATTTTGCATGCCATATCTTATGCACACGCATAATATTATGTATCCGACATTTTTGGGGCGGTCGCGTAAAAACAAAATTACTCTATAACACTTAGTGGAAACATAAAATTCTACGCAGAAAGACTAATATTTTGTAATTTTTGTTTATAATACTTTTTCCATAAGAGCTTAAGTACATCGCGTCGTTCAAATAAATTGAGGGTAACCATAACCAGGCACCATGCAGTACGTATATTTTTTACGTTTCATTTCCCCCTAATTTCGTTAAAATGGGGCAAAAACAGAGAGGGAATTGCGTGTAATGGACTATAAATTGTATTAATGCCTTAGTAATCTTAGCGGAAGATTGTATGTTGCGTGTTAGAGATTATACTTGTATGTATATCTCGATGTTTTTGTGGTGGTATGGGAAGTGTTCATTTCCTTATTTGGCTCGTTTAAGCTTTTTAATAAGTATACGTGTTAGAATGTGTGAATAATATGTGTTTACATCTTTGCTACTCAACTAAATAGGTTTTTATATGCGAAATTTTGTTGATGATTTTATAAGTTTTACAGTCGGTTGTTTTTTTCTTTATATTTTTTTTTATTAATTTTCGAATCTAAATGAATTCTTTTCGAGTATGTTTAAATTTGTTTCCGCTACAGTATACGACCCAGGGAAAACTGGCATGAGGAAAGAGGAGGCCTATACCCAGCAGTGGGTCAATACAGGCTGACGATGATGATGATACGACCCAAGACTTTAGATTAAGAATATTTGAAACCCCTACAGTGCCCTACAGTTTCATTGTTTCCTGAGAGAAAAGTTTGATTGAATTAACACATTGGCTTACAAACGTAAACCTGTACAGAATTTTCTCTACTTCTCTCGTCTCGTCTTGAGTTCTAACTCAAGATCTCTCTTTCTGGAGGAACGCCTTAAGATTGGCTCAGGCATTAATACTGGTAATCTGGCTAAGCTAGAGCTATGCGCTGGTAGCATCATCTATGGGTACGTGTATGTTTAATAAAAATTTGATCTGTCCTGACGACTGGTTCTGATGGCAATCATAGCACGTGTGATTGGCGTTGCTTTTCTCCATAGGTGAACCGCTAAATTTTCACAGTTTCTGTCAGCAGGGTTATGAAACCAGTATTAGCAACCCTCTTTGAGTTTACATAGGAACTTACATGAAAAAAGCTAGGTACATATGAGACTAGACCAGACAGATAAGATGTGTAAATGCAATGTGTGAAGAAAAATACGCCAAATAACGTTAAACCACACCGGTCCACATCTTGGCTACTTTATATATCGTCGTGTAACTCATCTTAGTATGTTGAACATCTCTAGTGGAATGGCAGTATATCAGTTTTACAAGCTTGTTTGTCCTAAACAGGATTTTTAACATTAGTATTTTCTGATGTACTTAGGTAAGAAATTGATTGTTTATCTACTTATATTTTAATATACAGATAATTTTGTATAACTATAATAGGTACACTATACAACTATAAAACTATTGTATATTTTTTTTTTTTTTTTTTTTTTTTTGGGACATCTTACACACGGCCTCTGACCCCAAACTAAGCAAAGCTTGTGATATGGCTGCCAGAGACTGATATACTACATATACTTATTTTTAAAGACATACTTATATAGATAGTAACTAAATAACACCCAGACACAGAGCAAACACTTATGTTCATCACATAAATATTTGCCCTGGGTGGGGATCGAACCCACGCCTCTTAGATCTAGTAGTTAGGGTCACTAACCACTGAGCCACCGAGGCTGTCATTACAAAAGATTCAGTTATTGAGATATTGTAGTTCGTGTAATTCGAAAACCATAACATCGGTAAAAATTTTACGTGAAATCCTATTTTACGTAAGCCATCCCATACCCACAGTTATGATATTAAAACCCAAGTTCACCAACACTTGATTAAGTTAAACGTGTGATTACTGTATTTAACCAACGGTTTTTGCTTCCTGAACAGCAAAATTTCGCTAAAAAGTTGTTTAAGATTTAACCAACGGTTAATAAATTAAAAATCTGTTGGTGAACTAGGGTAAAAAACCCGAGTTTAATCGTTTTTTAAATATAGTAATCACACGTTTAACTTAATCAAGCGTTGGTGAAGTTGGGTCTAAAGCAAGCTTAAACATATAACATGAATTTAAATGTTATCAATTGTCATATCACAAATTAATGTTTGAACACAATGTTTTTCGACTATGAAGGTTATTTTCTTCGCCGCCGGGCTAAAGACAAACGCTTTTATAAGAAAAACAAACACGACCGCAAAAATAATCAGGGAAGTGATTGGACCTCGTTTTATTATTCATAGCTTCAAAGATGTAAGGTTTACCTTTAGTAAATATTTGACTACAATGTTTTATTCATTCCATTTCTCCCTAAAACATAGAAATTAAAAGAAAAACTGCCGACTACGAATAAACTTTCGCGACGCCACATTATTATTTGAAAAAGTAATCAGTATAATTCACTACTAAATTATTATTTACGGACTTGCTCAGCTAAATAACGGAAAAGTAATTTGAATGATAATAATAACTAGTTTCTGACTAACTTTATATTTATTCCACGCTAGTTAGTGAAATACTTAATATCATTGTAATAATATCTTAGGTCAGTATGCCGCCAACCTATACAATAAGATTTGATGACGCGAGGCGTGACTAAAATGCTGGTGTTTATTTGGCTCAACGCATAAGAATTGCCATTCAGCGTGGCAATGCAGCCAGCATGCTGGGCACGCTGCCAACTGGCAGTGGGCTTGAGCATTTGGATTATCTTTAGACCTTCAAAGGTCTGAGGATGATCCAATGCTTTTTATGTAATAGTAGTGTAGTTTTGTTGTATTAACTACAAAGGCACTTTTGCCAGATTTATCATAATATATATGTCATTTGTCGTTAATTTACAAAGGATTTGACTAACGCTTTCCTGACGCTATGTAGTGTAGCGATGTGCTCATAGAGGGAGAATTTGTTGTATTATGTACAAATGAGTTAGCAGCAGAAATTGGGTCGCACAGCAGTGTGCTTTTACTTACGTTTCCACTGGAGTTCCTACTGTGGCCCTCTGTGTTGCACTATTATTGATCAAACATGTTTATTGTCAATAGATGTGGCGAACACCGGCACAAGCGCACTGCACACCTTAACGTTGGCATTGCGCTTTAAGATGTGCATTTGAGAATGGTTCTTGGATTTATCGATCATATTTGATAAACTTAGTTCTGAATCTTTTGTACTGACTAGTATATATAGGTACTTACGAATCAATTATTATCTATTATCATCATAATATTATTTATTTATATCGGTCACTAATGAACATCTTCGTAATATGTATTTATTATGTTAAAGATTTTATTAGCAGAAATGTTATTGTATCTACAATTCCACATGAAATATGTTTAACAGACTATATAATTTATGGCTATTATATGCACGAGACGTCAAATACATATTCAGGATATTAATAGGAACCCGCATAATTACTCTGTATTCATACATACATAAAAGGTAACACGATCATCACTACGTATTATATAATAATTTTTTGCAAAAAAATAGCATGACCGACTTCAACCGTGTACAGAATTCGCAATTTTTCGCTCGGATCGATGTAAATTTTTTACATTATTGTTAATTTATCGAAAATGGCTCAGCCGATTTCGATAAATTAACTATTATATATAAATATTAAATGGGACCAATTTCAAAGGATAATAAAAACATTTTCCAATAAAAAAGTATTATTAAAATCAGACCACTACGTATAAAGGTGTACATAAAAAAAAGACAAAAAAAAAAACACACACGTCGAATATGTCTCCTAAATATGTAATATACCTCCTCCGCTTCGTCGGTCAAAAACAAAGTCGCCGCTATCTGTCTCCATGTACCTATGCTTATATCTTTAAAACTACACAACGGATTTTGATGCGGTTTAATAGATAGAGTAATTCAAGTGGCAGGTTTATATGTCAAATAATACACCTGTTCAAAGCCGGGGCGGGTCGCTAGTTTATAATAAATGAAAAATTTGTAGTTTGCTTTGTATTGAATCTACATATATTTTTAAATACGTTTACTACTCGTTTAAACGTAAAATTTAAAATCCAAATAATAGGATTATGGTGTCAGCAGCTATCAAGTTGCCTTATTAGACATCTATAAGCCTTGTCTAGCGTTGGAAATCCTTTAGCTGAAATAATAATGACGTTGCTTAAAAAAGTAAGAAAAATCAGATCAGTTATAAGATAACCATAACATACAGTACCTACCTACAATACAAATTAGCCGACTTCCATTACTGGTTTTAATTGACTTTTTCTTTTAATTTTATTACGTAGAAATGAGATAATTTGGCTTTCAAACAGGGTTCAAAAATGTATTTTGCCGGTATTATAAGGTGGTAGCTACAGGCATATTGTGGAGATCTCTTGGGAGCTACGAAGTACTACGCACATAATGGAGCTACGGAAAGCTACGGCTACGATAAAAGGCTACGGAGATTTTTATCTTAAATTTTCGTTAGTGATTTTAATTTTGTGATAATGTGTTATTTTGAGAAAAGAACAGTTCCTTATCCTTTCAAACATTGATAAAATAATTATTTTTTGCAAAAAATGGCAAAACCACCTTCCATCGTGTACAAAATTCGAATATTTCGTTCGAATTGTTTACATTATTGTTGATTTTTTGTAAAAACCCTTACGAACTATAAACATTTTTTTCGATTCGGTTCACAATTGGCGGAATTATCGATGAACATACACAAAAAAATAAAAATACACACAGACGAACATAGAACCTCCTCATTTTTGGAAGTCGAATAAAAAGTAGCAACACGTGCGGTTCATAAGTTCAAATGTTTTACTACCTGAAATTCCCCCGTCACAACGAATCCAAAAATTCATAAAAATAATAACAACGCGAGTGAAGCGTCTCTGCAAAAACTAGTGAAAGTTTTTATTAATCCGGTCAATTTTTAGGGTTCCGTACCCAAAGGGTAAAAACGGGACCCTGTTACTAAGACTTCGATGTCCGTCTGTCTGTCTGTCACCGGGCTGTATCTCATGAACTATGATAGCTAGACAGTTGAAATTTTCACAGATGATGTATTTCTGTTGCCGCCTTAACAACAAATACTAAAAACAGAATAAAATAAATAATTATGGGGTGCTTCCATACAACAAACGTGATTTTAGGAGTTTTTTTGCTCGCTATTAATAACTGCAAGAGTAATGGGGCTCCCATACGGTACGGAACCCTTCGAGCGCGAGTCTGACTCGCACTTGGCTGATTTTCATTTCGTATTCACGTAAAGGTCATAATTTATTGTCAAGGAATCGTATATAACTATTAGTTTTTCTAGAAATAATGTGTCAGTTTCTTCTTGAATAATTGAGGTTGAATGAGGTACATTTTGGATTATTTTCCAACCATTGTGTTATTATTGCTAATACTTGTTATGATTGATTAACGCTTACGTGACTACACTCGTTACACCTCTAGTTGTCCAAAGAAGTTTCATGTACCTAAAATGATAAATTATAGTTAAACGGAATTCCAATTATGAATTCATCAATACCTTATTCAGTTTATCATTACAATGGTATATTATATAATAACATTTTATTGACACTAAAAAATAAACAAAATTAAAGAAAGGCACAATAGGCGGCCTTATCGCCAAAAACGATTTCTTACAGACTACCTCTGATAAGTAAGTTCGTATAGGCCGGGTGCCTAGCCCTGGTGTCAGAGTTTTTAGGCCGCCTGAAGGGCTCTGACATGGTTTAACTGTTGAAACAACCGGGACATTCAATTTAACTTGTCATCCAAGCCACGGTAGCGCTCAGTTGAAAAATGCCACCTGCGGTCACCCATCAAAATACTGATCGTAGAAGGTTCCGCACACGTTGCTTGATTTCGGTGATCGCAGACAAACACCCATCGACTTGGATTTTTTCTGTTTTAAATATTGATGCAAACACCTGATCTACGAGTGCTGCAACTCTGATGAAAGGAAACGTGTAATTGACATGGACGGTGGAGTAAACATAAATAAATAAAGCACATTAGCTATAATTTTATCTAAAAATAATAAATTAAGTTGTATGTACTTATTGTATGTAGGTAATTAGCCTGTTTTGTGTGTATTCTTAGCATGTTGAAGTAGCAGAGGGCAGAAAATATAACATGCAGGACTTAATAGCCGATGGATACATACAGTTCTGAAGTAGAGACCACGTACCAGTAAGTGCAGCGTAGGACATCCGCTCACAAGGACGACCTGATTAAGAGACAGGACCGTGCTGAATGATGGCCGCTTACATAATATTGGACATATTGAGGATCTACAGGGAAACTATGTTCAGCAGTGGATGTCCTACGACTGAAATGATCATGATGATTATCTTATGCTAACAACATTACACAATAATAATAGGGTAGTTGACTGTTTTTGAATTAATTAAAAGTATGAATTCTGCAATTTATTATGATTCAGAAAAAATAATTAAAATTGGCTAATCAAGTTCAGAGATATAAGCTTCTAAAGGTTTTGGTAGAGATGAAGAGTGATGATGCCTTGTCCCTTTTCCACAAAGCATAATATACTCGTAGTATGGGAATGCATGACACTTACGGGCAGTGACGTAATAGCATGCCATGCGCTCTTTGTCCAGCAAGAAAATAAATATGTATCGGAGACTAAAACTGATTGTGTAAAGCACCCGCCATCGGTAGTTGTGCATCTCACCAAATAAACACTCTGCACTACTGCAACGGGGGGTTTTATTGACCTAGTATCACTTAGCAATTAATTTAACGAGACTTTTCGAGAATGAAAACGGATTTTAAAGCCAATGTATTTTACGAGAAAACATCAAAAAATATTGTCAACTAGCCTATTGAGTTTCTTTAATGATAATAAATAATACATAATTAGTACTTCTTAGAATTTGTCCGCACGATTTTTCGTTTCATGCATTTTAAAATGATTTCACATTTTAAAAAATGCTTATCCGAAAACATTTTTTTACACATTGAGAAACCTCTCTGATAATTCTAGTTCAATATTCTATATGTACTAGAATCGTAAACTAGATATTATAATTGCTTCTACCTCTAAAAAGCTTCAAACACCAACTAAGTATAAGATATGTGGCCATCTACCTGACTTTTTCCCAACACGACGCTTTCCACCTCGCAAATGCGTCTCCCAGGGATATTTCACGGCGATAACATCTAAGGGGAGTCCAAATTAATAGAGCAATTTACAAATCGTTGGGCCAGATATCATCGGAGGGGATGCCCGGCTTATCGTGCCGTGCTTAGTCTGCGTCGCCTCGAAGCTCAGAATAATATTTGTCTCAATTTGTTAGGGAAATTTGGCCGTTTTCAGGCTTAACGGGTGACGTAGGCGCCCTGAATGCTTGCGGTTTTATTGGTACGGAATATAGCTTGTTATAATTTGAAATATCTATAGAAAACACCTCTAGACGACGGACAAATTATGTACATGATTTTGTTGTAGTGTGACTATGAGACGCAACAAATCCTGAAAAAATTAGATGCTACACAAATCATGAAACGGAGATTTTTTGTTGGTTCTGTACCTAATTAAAGTCGTAATTATGAGTATGCGTATAATATATAATAGATACTGTGATGTATTATATGTAGGTAGATATTAATTAGTAAACTACCCACGTACTTTATATAGTATTGTAAGAAAATAATAAAGAGCATTCTGCGATAGTCCGTTTTTTACTAAACACTACATTTGGCGCAGTCGAATTTTAATCGAATCTACTAGAAAGTGAATTTAATTTTTAGGCAGTGTGATCGAAACTAATAAACTGAAGATTAGTTTTAATTTTTCGAATAAAGCAGTATAAATTTAACTTAAAATATTGTAGTGAGTAAAATACAGAACAGTGACACGCGGCCACGTAAGTGACATTATAATAATATGGCGGTCTCAGTTCGGTTGGAGATCGCAGAATCACGCGCGGTTCGACGAATATACGAGGAGGATATGAGATCCAGGCCTAACGTCGAACGCGAGCTGGATTTTAAGCGAGCGGTCGAGCTCGCGAGCGCGGCAATGGCGGGTGCGAGTATGGCGGCGACGAGGGGCAGTACGTGTGCCGACAAAAGTCGCCCGTATACACGGCATGTACTCGGCGGCAGCGTGTGGGCCGCGCCGCGTTTAGCCAGCGACATCGGAGGCGGCACATGGGCCGCATGTCGCTCTTCCAGCGGCAGCGGCAGCGGCGCAGGGGGCGCCGGCCGCGATGCACTCTGCAAGCGACGTCGACGGCGGCGTAAGAGACGCCGGCTGTGACGACGATGGATATCAACCCAGCCAGCCACGTCAGGCGGTGGCGCACGAGGCGCCGGCTGCGACGGGCTCGGTCAGCCACGTCGGCGGCAGCGCAGGAGGCGCAGGCTGCGGCGGGCTATGGTATATGGGATATGTCAGCTACGTCAGGCGGCGACGCAGGAGGCGTGGGCTGCGACGGGCTGAGCCGGCCACGTCAGGCGGCGACGCAGGAAGCGTAGGCCGCGACGGGTTGTGCAAAGTACATCGGCAGCGACGCAGGCGGCATCGGCTGCAACGTGCTCGGCCAGCAAAGTAGGCGGCGGCGCATGAAGCGCAGGCTGCAACTTGCTCGGCCAGCACAGTAGGCAGCGGCGCTGAAGACGTCGGCTGCAACATAATATCGCTCGTGCCCGCAATGAGGAAGAAACGGGCATTCAGAAAGAAAGTGTCGATTCAAAAGTTACAGTTGTGTTGTGATTAGTGCAGTGTTTGAAAGGTTAAGTACCTACATCATGTAAGTACGAAGGTACGTGTTTAAGTGTTCGTGAATCCGTAATGCCAGTTTTATAAGTCGATTTGGATTCCGAAAATTATGAGACGTAACTTTTATTAATGAAGTAATTACAGTACGATGTTGATATTGATCCATATTGTTTGTTGATCCGCTTGATCCGTGTTAAGATTCATTTTTCCTGAATTTTCTTGGCAAAACAAAGCATCAAAATTGTAAATAACCATATGAGCTTTTTTAACCTAAAAGTAACTTTATTGACGGATCTTAGGTCCAAGATAAATAGTTTTTGTGTTCAAAAATATTGCAATATACTTGTTATTGAAAAGGATCGTTGTTTACTATGGTTATATCTCGGATCAGATCTGAACATTATGCGTCAACGTAAACAATAAGTAGTTTACAATGTAACAGATGATATAATTACATACAAATGTAGGTGGGTACTAAACATTCTTCATTCTTGGGATTATTCATTGAGGCATTTGGGATATATTGTATGTACCTACTTATTTATCGTATGTATGCAATGGGTCACGACGACGTCACAGGGATGTTTCAAGATTATAACTTTATTTTATTAGTAAGTTTCACTTATATTTCGACCAGGCCTGTGTGTATAAAGTACTATGAGAGTTATTTTTAGCCTATTGAGAGATGCTGGTCTGCCAGTGAAACTAACTGTTAGCATGTGTGACTAATGTGCTTTAGTAAAACGTTTAATAAACAAAAAAGTTAATGCGCCGATGAGGCAGTTTATTTTGTTATTTTGTTCCATGAATGCATTTATCGATACATACCTTTTGTTAGATTGTTCAGTAAAAAAAATGTAGGTACTTACCTAAGGTTTTCACCAATTGAAAATAAAATATTTTCTGTTTATATAGCAATTTAGTAATATCGTAGGCACTAGTTTGCGAAGATTGGATTAACATTGAATTGTGCCATATATAATGTAGTTGGTGATTTTATTCGGGGTCAATGTTTGAGGTTAAAACACCATCAGTCATTTATGTTCTTTTTTTGGTATCATTGCATATTAGCGGTATAGTATTTTCGTTCCTTTTACAATGTGAAAACATAACATCATATATTATGTATAATTGAAAATATTAAAGAAATATTGCATTTATTATTATTAATAGGCTATTCTATTTTAAAACTGTAGATGCTAAAGTTGAGATGCAGTATACTTAGATAGGACTACAGCACAATTATTAAACTCCATACTCATAAGTTAGTTCGAAATGATTGAGAAATGTAATTCTGAAAGTTAATCTACTATATTTTTATTAAGTAACTTTAACCTCGCTGACAAAGTAGGTAGTTATTTCACATTGACAATGGCTAAAGGTATGTATAATTATAAGTCAGGCAGCATCAGTGCATACCTGTTTATTTGTTGTAAGTAGGTACAGTGCAAGTGTGTAAGTTTTATTGTTAATCTTTGCGTTATTTACTTACTAATAATTATGTTAGATTATATAAAAATATGTTTTATCAAAACTATTGCATTTTATAACATCATGTAACCATAGCTACATACTACAGTTAAGTTAAATATATCTAGGTATACATTTTCTGTTAACAGCTTAAATTAAAAAAAAATGTTTAGTGTAGGTGTTCTCTTTAATATGCAAGTGAAATTGAAGGATCAGACGGGCGAGTAGTTAGGCATAGGTAGTAGGTGTCACGTCATGTAAATCTATTGTGTGTATTATATATTTTGTTGTTCATCATTTAGTATCCTACAATGTAAGAAATCCCTAGGTATAGTTTCAGAAATTAATAATTGTTTTAGTGTGATTAGAGTAGTCTATATAATGATTATATAAATGTTGCCATCTAGACAATATATGATTGGAAGTATTATTGCTTTTTGTGTTATGTACTTATAATGTTAATGGTTAATTTAAGAGGAGGAATATGTGATGTATTATATGTAGGTAGATATTAATTAGTAAACTACCCACGTACTTTATATAGTATTGTAAGAAAGTAATAAAGAGCATTCTGCGATAGTCCGTTTTTTACTAAACACTACAGATACCTATGTAATTATTTTTGTCTCTGTGTGTGTTCCCTAGCGTCTCCGACTTAGTGATGGCCTGAATGGCTTCGGGAAAAGTATGCTTACGGCTGTGCTCGACTTGTTTGGGAGCACTGCCGCGCACCCTGATACTTTAGTGGAAAGCTATGACTGTAAGTGAAGCGCTGTAGATCGGTACTTTCAAAATGTAGAAACATAAGTTTACCGTCGAAAAATATTTTTATGTGGTGGTTATAGTTTCTTTTTTGTTTTTTTTTCAGGTTCAGAAAATAATTTAGTAAAACATACGTTTTTTCCAATATTTTTAAGGTATGTTCTAAAGCTATAAGAAAATCGTAAAGCCAAAGATTTTTGAGGTTAGGAATGTTTATCACCAAAGTTGCTTCCATTCGATTCCTTAACTGTAATGGCTTCTATTGACCGTTTATCAAAATAGATTCTGTTTGCAATACCGTATTGTCCCGCAACCTCATTGGTTAATTGATTGTAAAGTAAACCCTCTCTTCAGATCCAATTTCAAGGTTGCTATTAATAGAAATAACATTGTCCTGGCTATCTGCGTGGCTGGTTTTTGTTGTACTAAATTCAGTTGCCTCTATTTTTTTCCATAAAATACTACGCTCTCTAGATAGTAAAATTCGTATTTCGTTGTATTATTTTAATTTTTCATAGCTATTTTTTGTTTGACTAAAAAGCCATACCACTTATTGTATTTATTAATCATTTTAACATTAGCATTTTCAAATGTTATACTTTAGTGTAAGAAAACTAATATTTATTTTTATGGAACTTTGAAACAGTCATAGTTAAAGTCTAGAAGATTAAAGCAATACAAATTGCAAGAGTATAATTATTACTCACATTAAAGCACGTAACTCGGTAGGTAATGAAAGAAATACAATATCAATATTAATAAAGAGTGTTTTGTTAACACTTTTGTTAAACAGTTAGTTTGTAAATACTAACCGTATTCATAATCTCTTGCATGCCCAGAGATTTCGGTATTCAGTTTGTACAATACACGAAACTGTTATCGTTTTCATGTAGCTCCAAAAAATTACTTGGCTGTACACGAAAACTGCTGATGTTTTGGTTTATGCAGATCTATTTATAATAATCTAGTATATTTTTTGCTTGAAAGTATGGGGTAGTAGAAATGCGTAAAATCCGGTAGTTCTGATTTTTTGCTGAGTTGTTTATGATGTTGGCCTAATGAATAATTCAAGTTTGTGACCTCGAACGCCGAACGCAACTTTGTCAATAAACGAAAACATTGCGAAAAATCATTATTTTTTAAAATTTTGGCTATTGTAACTCTAAAGGATTAGTTTTGAAAGACTTTCTTAGAACGTTTTTAAAGTAGATTAAATTTTCTACGATTTATTACTAGAATTTCTCTGTAGGCCAAATAGTTTCTTAGATTAAGCCTTTTAAAATTTATCATTTTTATCGAACTTCACAATTTCCCTAAAATCACCTTGTATGCAGTATTTCATCCTGTAACCTTAAATGAGAAGCAAGTGTTAACGAAGTGTAGTAGTGGATGGAGAGCATCTACCTACTTCAAAAAGTTATGTGGCCTCAAAGCTCATCATTTGGTGCGATAGCTGGCAGACACATACAGTACATTACTACTCACTATGGCTCAAACGTGGTAATACTTTTCGATGGTTGCCCCGTAGGTGCTGTGATGATGATCAGCATGTCAATGTCCTCGCCAACGACTACCGCTATACATAAATCATAGGTAGAGACAGCAGTTACAGCTGTAGTGATGATGTACCGTGCCTATCAGCATTTTCCTCTGCTTCTCAGCTTTCCTCTGCTTATCTATCAGCCATAGGACGTCCATTGCTGGACATAGGCCTCCCCTCAAGATCTCCGATAAGACCAACATCATAAACAAATCTGCAGAAAATCAAAGCTACCGGATTTAACGCATACTGTGAAAGTATAAAGTTGCTGGATCATCAAAACTGTTTGATTTTTAGGGTTCCGTACCCAAAGGAAAAAACGGGACCCTATTACTAAGACTTCGATGTCCGTCTGTCCGTCTGTCACCGAGCTGTATCTCATGAACCATGATAGCTAGGCAGCTGAAATTTTCACAGATGATGTATTTCTGTTGCCGCTATAACAACAAATACTAAAAAAAGAATTAAATAAATATTTCAGGGGGGCTTCCATACAACAAACCTGAATTTTTAGACGTTTTTCGCTCTATATTAATAATAGTAACAGGTAGATGCTTGAAATTTTCACAGAATACTTAGTTTATATTCACTTCAATATTAAAATTAAAATAAAATAAATATTTAAGGGGGGCTCTCATACAGTACGGAACCCTCCGTGCCCGAGTCCGACTCGTACTTGGCCGATTATTTTTATTTAAGTTTGTCATTCATCATCACTATGAAATCAGGCGTAGTGAGTTCACGCGTTCTCTTACAAATGTTCAATACGTACTCATACTCAATCATTTATTGCAACATATGAAATTATTACATGCGGTTTTGTACAGTTATACGTAGTATTATTATATCTTCTTTGGTTATACATATGACCCTATAAGGGTATTGTAATGTTATTATTTGTATTGGGGATTGCCCCAATTATTTGTATTGGGGAATGACAAGCCGCTGCTAATTGCACGTATTGACGTGCAATTAGCAGCGGCTTGTCATTCACTCAATTCCAATTCCTGTATGTTAAACTAAGTTGTCACATGATTGTCGGGTCAGCAGGTAAATATATCAAAAAGTGGGTGTTTGGAATAAATCCGGTCACTTGTTTAGAGTGACGTGCCAGGCACGAGGCGGACACGACAAACAGGCGCATTACGGTGATTGATGCGTTCATTCATTTAGAAGACATTTGTCGGATAGACTTTTCTATCTACCGTCACATGGAAATAACGAACATGTCAAGTTTTGTTTAGAGCCACGCGTTTGAGAATACTTTTTTTTTTATCGTAAAGCTCTCAAACCAAATAAAAAATTAAGACAGAATGATGTGAACAAAAAATTGAGGCCGGCAAAACTACGCCTCGCCGTGTACAGACACAATAACACACACATACACGTACAAGGAAACTACGCCTTGGCTCGTCAGTCGAACTATGGCGGCGCAACATCGACGCACTCACCACATGTATAAAAAACCGGCCTCATTTGTCTGTTCACGACTTCTGTCTTGATTTTTTTATTTGGTCTGAGGTAAAGGTGGCTAAAGGTAGGTGAAAATCTAAGTTCCCATGCTTCACCTTCGACCAAAACGTCGCTCACCATCTGGCAACTTGGTGGAGCGCGAGACCCTGTGATGGCTACTCCTGTTTATTTAGCCGTATCTAATCTATACATATAAATAAATGTGGAGTGTCTGTTTGTAATATTGAAATAACCGTTTTTTTCCTACATGTATATGAATCTATATACGGTACATACACCAAAATAACATTTTTTACAGTTTTTGTCTGTCTGTCTGTCTGTTTGTTCCGGCTAATCTCTGAAATGGATGGACCAATTTTGACGGGAATTTTATTAGCAGGTAGCTGATGTAATAAGGAGTAACTTAGGCTACGTTTATTTTAGAAAAAAATCTTTTTATCTCGGGCTAACGCGGGTAAAACCGCGGGGCGCAGTTAGTATCAAATAATAATATCGTAAAGTGAACTGAGATCGGCCAGCAAGTAGCAGTATCGAGCGCGATCTCGGCGTAAACTACAGACTACTTATAATCGAATATTTCCTTATTTTAATTATTAAAGGAAAATGGTCTTGTATATTTTTACGCTTCAACTTATCTAAAAGAATGTTCTTCTTTTTTCTTCTGTGTAATGACGACTGCTTGCTTTACAAGGTACAGAATAAAAATAGAGCATAAAAGTTGACCACCAAATTCACAATCCCACAGAACAGAAAAACTAGATTTCTTTCTCTCTTCTGTGTTTGATTCCATTGAAAGAGGTGTCACTTACACTATTTGCGCTATAGCATAGTGCGAGTAACAGTTTTTTTTTATTTAATTTACTACAGTTATTAATTTATTTAATACCAGCGACCCGCCCCGGCTTCGCACAGGTGTATTATAAATATAAACCTTTTTCTTGAATCCTTCTATATATTAAAAAATCGCATCAAAATACGTTGCGTAGTTTTAAAGATAGGATACATGGGGACAAACAGCGGGAAGCGACTTTGTTTTATACTATGTAGTGATAGTGATATTACGAATATGGTACAGCTGAAATACTAAGTCATAATTAGTGACTCGCGGCAAATTAAACCCTAATTAAAATTAAAAACAAAACTGTCACCCGCACCATGCTACAGCGCAAATAGTATAAGTACATTTTTATGGCAACTTTAAACTCTCACAAACTCGTACTCATATCGTGGTAGGTAGGTATTTGAAAACTGTTGGTGTAAAAGTGATTTCATACGTAATAGGTACATTAGGCACCCAGGGTGTATCACCTGTAGGTACTACAATTGTTTTCACTGTGTGTAAGAAGTACTATGCGGTTTACCACCAGACCGCTGAGCTAATTCGTCATTAATTGACTTAGTCATAAATGTCTCTATGTGATTTACAGGCGCGGCGTCTAAACACCTCATCATCTGTCATAATGACGATGTGGTTGCTGAGAGTAACACACCTGGTTTGGAAGGAGAAGTGGTTATTGAATGAGGTTTTCAAAACTATGTGAACGGAATCACGAAAAAGTTTCATGTTCCGTTTCAGTTTTTTTCGAAAATCAATGAACTTTAACATAAAACAAATTTTCTGTTTCAAAAATTCGGGGTTGATCCCGAATAATAAAAGTTGTTCATAATAATGAGTAGGTATTTATACCTACTTCTGTAAGTAAGTAATCTGCTCTTTGCAACAGGCTGTTTAAGGATTGTCATGATTTTTAATTTGTGCGATTTATGACTTTCTTTAATAGGTAAGTAAGTAAGTAAACTCAAACAGAGGCTCAAACCGCTTTAGTCATTTAATAGCTCCACTAATATCACTCTCTATAATGTTGTTGCGTAACATATATCTACTTATTCATAGAGATATAACAGTCTAATTAAATTTTTATAACGTATCTTTAAGTAGGAATAGCCTACGAGTACAAAACTACTTTGAACTGTGAGTCAATGTATGAAATATTTTAAAATGATAAAATGACACACGTCTTTAAACTAAGATGTAAAGTCGGTGGTCTTAGGCAGTTTTTTTAGTTATAGAGCCCAAACACTGTACGAAACTGTTTTGTATAACGAGCAAAATATACGAGTACAAGACAAAAACGTAAGACGTTATCGTGACTACCAATACATACAAATAGCTACATACAAAACTACGTTGAACTGTGAGTCAATCTGTTATTCTACTCGAAGTAAATTCTACATTGAATTGAATTCGACTCATGAATAATAATAATAATAATATAATAATAATATAGCCTTTATTTCCCAAAATTCACACTAATTTACAAAGTTTCAAACATTTCTAATTCATAATAAACACGGTAAAAATTTAAAAAAAGTGTTAAAATTCTATAGTTATGGATATAAATAATATTAGTAATGGGTCACCCATTTTTGGGTGTAGGCCTCCTCCATCATTTTCCAGCTTTCTCTATCATTAGCCTGACGAGTCCAGGCTGGTCCGGCCATCTGGTAGATGTCGTCGCTCCAGCGCCGTCGAGGGCGTCCGCGAGAGCGCTTACCATCATACGGATGCCAATGTAGTATTCTCTCGCTCCATCTATTGTCCTGAGACCTCGCAGTGTGGCCAGCCCAACGCCACTTCAATCTGCATGCTAGTTCAACGGCATCTGTCACGTTTGTTATATTTCTAATGTACGTGTGCCTTTTTTTATCTTTTAGTTTTATTCCTAGCATACTTCTTTCGGTGGCTCTTTGAAATACGTTGATTTTTTGCACTATATCTTTTGTAAACGTCCAAGTTTGGCAGCCGTACAGTAGCGTTGGTAAAACGACTGTATCCATTGCTTTCCTTTTTAAGTGCACGGGTATTTTGCCTTTAAATATTTCTTTTAGGGACCAGTACTTGTTCCATGCTTTTTTAATTCGTCGCTCTACTTCACATGAAGTTTGTTTACCGAATGTTATGCTTTGTCCTAGGTAAACATATTCTTCAACATAGCCAATATTATGATGCTCAGTTTTAATTGGTACTTTACTGCTATTCGTCATGGCAAACGTTTTGGTTGTATTCATTTGTAGACCACATTTCCTGCTCTCCTTATCTAGAGAGTTCAACATAAATTCCAGGTCTTTGTGGTTATCTGATATCAGAACAATATCGTCAGCAAACCGTAAGTTGTTAAGAAATTCGCCATTTATATTTACGCCTTTATTTTCCCAGTTTAGTTGTCTGAAAACGTGTTCTAGTAGAGCAGTAAATAAATTGGCCGAAATTGGGTCGCCTTGTCTTATTCCTTTTTGTATCTGAAATGGCTCTCCCTTGCCTTCTAGTTTTATAACGGCTTTATTGTTCCTATAAATTTCTTTTAAAATCTCTATGTATCTGGTATCCACTCCTTGTTCTTTTAAAGCTAACCATAGAGGTTCGTGTTGTATGGAATCGAACGCTTTGCGGTAATCTATAAACACAACATAGAGTTCTTTGCCATATTCCGTTTGTTTTTCTATAAGTTGTGTCAATGTGAAGATATGGTCAATAGTAGAGTAAGAGCGTCTGAAGCCGGCTTGTTCTCTTGGTTGGTTGCTGTCTAGTATTTTTGACATTCTTTTTAGAAGCATCGTAGCAAAAACTTTGTATGCAGTTTGTTGTAGACAAATTGGCCTATAGTTTCCCAAGTCTAATGGATCACCTTTTTTGTACAGTAGAGTAATTATAGATGTTCCCCAATCTTGTGGTATTTTCTTTAGGGTAATTATGTCGTTAAAAAGGTGTGTTAGTACAGGTACAACAGGTTCAATAATTGCTTTTAGAACATCATTTGTTATTCCGTCATCGCCGGGACTCTTAGACAATTTTAAATGTTGGATTGCATTTATGACTTCGCTTTCTAGGAATAGCGGTATATCATTGCCGATTTCTGACATCGTGTCACGTTGTTGTTGCATTATGTATGTTGTAAATTCAGTCTCTTCGTTTCCATATAGTTTGGTATAGTATTCTGTAGCAGTCTTAACAAGTTCTCTTCTATTTGTCAATATTTTGTTGTTTTTGTTTTTTAAAGACATAATCCAGGGCTTAGTATTGTTTAATCTTAATGTTGCTCCTTTGACAGAAGATCTCTTGTCCAATTCTTCCCCTATTATCTTGTATCTATATGTTTTGTATTCTCGGTCTATTTGTTTCCTTACAAGTTTATAGAGTGCACTGAGCTGGTTTTTTTCGGAGCGGGTTTTATTTTCTTTATGTTTTAGTCGATTTCTTTCGTTAATGAGTTTCTCTACGTAGGCAGATAGAGGCATTTTATCTCTACTATTTCTTTTTGGTAATTCTTTTACCGATTGAATTATGGTTTTTATTAACTCGCCATAGGCTGATTCCATGTCATGCAGTTGGATATTGGATATATTATCTGCAAATATGGTTTTTAAAGACTCGAACTCCAATTGGTTTAATTTTGATATTTTACACTTGTAGTGTCTCCGTGACTTCTTGACGTTACTTTCAAGGGAAAAATTTGTTCTAACCAATCTGTGGTCTGTAGGAAATGTGGTGTTTAAAACTGTTACATCGGAAATATTTTGGATATTTTTGGATAAAATAAAGTCTATTTCATTTTTTACCTTCCCATTTGGTGCCATCCAAGTCCATTTCTGTTTGGGATTTTTCTTGAAATGTGTGTTCACAATGTAGAGCTGATTTTCGAAACAGAATTTTATCAAAATTTCACCTCTTTCATTTCTGTCTCCGTAACCCCATGGACCCATAACTTTCTTATCTTCTGGGTTAGGTTTTCCAATTTTAGAGTTAAAATCTCCCATCACAACAGTTTCTTTACCTGTATTTTCCAGAGCAGTCTGTAATTGTTTATAAAATATATCTAATTCTTCTAAGCTTGCATTTTCCGTAGGAGCGTAACATTGTATCAAATTGATAATTTTACTATTAAATGACATATCTAATCTTATGACTCTATCAGAAAATGTTTTAATATCAATTATGTTCGATTTACAGCGTTTATTTACAAGAAATCCAACGCCATTTCTACCACTTTTTTCACCATAATATATTAAGATATAGTTATCATTTTCTAGTATTTCGTTTCCTTCTTTTTTTACTTCTGATAAGCCGATGACGTCCCATTTAAACTTAGTTAGACTGTGCTGTAGTTCTATATGTCTAGTTTCATGTACTAGTGATCTGATATTCCATGTACAAATATGAATATTGTTTTTGGTGGAGGGTTTCGGTCTAATCTTCCCGCGGGGACCAGCCGTATTGGGAGATGTTACAGTATTTTTTTGTGGATTATTATCGCTTTTATACATTATTGGTTGAGGTGGAGGAGGGGCAAGCGCTAGTTTTTTGAATGAACTTGATCTTCTGCGCTCGTCGAGGCTCTAGTGGCGAGATTCAGCTGTGACGGACGTAAGTAGTTTACTATGTTATGATTAATTTGTTACCTGCTAAATTGACGCACTGTTTCGTGACAGAACTTGATTAAGTCGGGATAAATTAAAATACAGCTTAATTGAACATTTTAATTTACTTTTAATTACATCTTTGGTAAGTACAATGGCTTAAGGGTTGTGGCCCCGGCTCGATTGGTTCTTTGGTACCAAAAGATTTGGTTTACATTTAATCTCGTCACAAAATGAGTATTTAGGTATTTGTTGAACATTAAGCAAATTGAGTTTCTTTGTTTTTAACCTGACATTTTTTTAATAAATATATTTTACAAATACTTAGAACGATTGTAAAGAAGACTATAATAAAAAAAATTCTTTCATATTTCTATATGAGAGACATTGATAATGATCATTGGTATGTAAAAAAATGAATATGATTATCTAATTACATTTGCATCAATGGAAAACATATTTCAAAACACTTTAGCAAAATTTTAAATTGAAATTTTGCAACAGCTTAGAATTTTCATTAACAATGTAAACAGATTCTTTGACTGCACTTTTTGCGATGGCACAAACATATAGAATTTCGCGATGTATGTACGTACAATGTACATAAGTAGGTATCTAAAATGTCTCTAACACATGCTTGTATACATCGCGATCATATTCGCCGATATATTTCAGCGCGAGTTTCTGCATAAGCATGATGATGTAATAAAGAATTTTCGATGTAAAAAAATATCATTTACTGTGATTTGCTTAAAAAATTTCCAAGTTTTAATGATGAATTATGTTGGCCAATGAGACCCATGTCAAGCCTAAACAACAACTTGATAAACTTATACGCAACATGTACCTATGTTACGTACAAAAAGTTTTGAGAGTAATTATAATGTCAAACTATATGAAACATTCTGATAAAGGTATGATTACATTTCGTATACCTAAAGATTTGAGAAATTAAAATTACATTCTTAAGTACTATCTTTTTAATTATAATACTATGTTGTCGGTATTACATTTTCAGACTTATAAAAAGTTGTAGCCAAATTGTAGCTCGGCTATAATTTATCTTTATTTGAGGTTTAATCCTCTGTGATAATTAATTCTTAATTACCATTAAATATGCTTAATATCCAATTTAGTATCTAAGAGTAGTAAATGTTAGACTAGATAGAAGTGATTACTTAGGTAAATTTACTTTTCGTTTATTCAAAGAGAATAATATATTCCCTATAATATAGTACATTAATGGAATGCGTTCTATAAAGTGTTTTATAAAATGCATGAATTGCAATTTGGTATCAGTTGGTGGCATTTTTTTAATTATCTTCTACGATATTTCTTATATTTAAAATTATTTAATAAACTATGCCTAACTTACATTTACTATTTATAAATATAATATTCTTACGTCAATTTCAAAATACGTAAAACTAGTATTGGAGTAGTCGTATCATTTGCTATAATATCTAATATTGCATATTAATAATTATTTATTAATTAACATATAAACGGTACCTTCTACTTTCAGTAGAATACTGCATTACAAAACACTACATGACATACAATGTTACACTAAATAACTTACTTATTCACGTATCTACATTTAATGAAAAACAGAAAAATAGACAAATCAATAGATAATCGAATTTTTAACAGACACAATAAGCCCGATTACAGAGGCGCCAGCGTAAATTTAATAGCAACGTAAGAAGCGTTCTCTCTATCGAATGCCTAAAGTGAAAAAGAAACAGAACTATGCTATTTAGCTAATATAATTACGATGGCGCCTCTGTAATCGGGCTTAATATCGTGATATATCTTAGTGCAAATAACATTTACAGCGATCTCTTCGCGATTTTGGAAGCCATTATTGATCTGAACTAAACAGAGTTGTTATACTTATTTCAAACACGAGATGGTGTGGCGATATCGGCCTTGTGACGTCGCATATCGCGATAACGCGAATATTTGCGTCTTTTCGATGAGTAAGGTCTCAAATTTTAAACAATTATTCTAAAGTTAGAGCATAGTTGATAAGGACTTCTATACGTACGTGAATAAGTTTGTCGAAGTGTAATACAAATATAGTAGGTAATATCAGCACCTCTACAGTTTTGTATTTATTAATTTCATGTCTTTGACATACAATATTTTAGTGTAATATCACATTTATATTGTACAAATTATGATAATTAATACAATTTTATCCTGATAGAGTCATAGAAGTTTCCTCAGTTGATTACTCCAAAATTGAAATCGTGTTGCCTAAAATATAGTTTGCAATTTTTTTGTTTGCCTATTAAACGAAATGGTTTCCGATATTTATAGATACTGTCATTTCTATTGCCAATAAAGTAAATTTGTTTGTTTGTTAAAAAAAATTAACAAAGCGCTCCCAGAAATGTACCAACTGCAAGCAAAATAATGCAAGTAATTCTTATTTTATCCGTGCAAGCAAAGCGTTCATGACATCTAAAACGATTGTTGCAAAATGCTTCTAAAATGACCATTTATAACATTGAACGTTTGTGGAAAAACTTCAAACTTCTTAACTTTACGCATAAAAATAGGTAAATCGTCGACCTGGTTTAAGTGACTTTGTTTTGATAAGTAGGGATTTACGTAGAATGCTAACCACGAGTTTATACGTCATTTAAGATTATGTACCTACAGGATACACTCTACAACCACACAGTCATTTTAATGAGTAAAGACCTCTTTATAATTAAAATACTTTAAAGGTACATATATGAGTAACATAACGCATGTACAATTATTAGGATTGAATAGTAACATTTAGCACAATAACCAAGTTCAGTTAAAATAATGATTTTATCAAACGAAACTTAAATAGATGTCATAATTAACACTCATTTGCAGATGTGGTAATTAAGACCAGAATAATTTTAAATGCTTTGTAGATATGTAGGTACGAGGAAACTTCTATAGATGTTTTAATTAGGTAGGTATTTTTTTTAAGATAACATCTATGGATAAGATGGGCAATATTTGGATTCTAATTTCAAAAAGTAGTAGGTATTTTGTTTTCAAAGAGCAACATAACAACGCGGATCTTTTTAAAAAATACATAAATAATGTTATTAAAATACACATAAGTAAGACTGCCGGACGCCTCTATGTTGTATCATTTTGTAGACGTATAGTACATAGTAAAACTTCCTTTTGCGTCAGTAGAACTATATCTTTATAATACGAGTACCTACTTCACCAGTGTCAGGAACATAATATAAAATGTAAAGCATTGACCATGAGATATTAGCTATGAGCTTATTAATAAGCAAATAAATAGCCTCGATTCGTCTTATTGTGCGAATCATCAAATTATAGACGATGACTGTCAAGAAACAGGTTATTAGAATTGATTCAAATTGAAAGTAAAATATGTAATGTAATTGGTAATACGAGTATAACGCTAAGAACTACCCTAATACCTAGTATAAGAGGTTAAGCGTTTTTTGGAATTTTCATTCTACTGTGAAAAGATAACTGTTCCGGAAAGTAATTCTTATATAGCAGCCACCACGAATCAATAGTACATCCCAGTACTCTACAATAGATAAGTATTTACAAACAACATTACCAACTTTTACCAACATTAACTCTCGTTCGTAAACAAGCAATATTCTTACCACAATTTTAATCGGTAATCAATCACGGACGGCACACGATTTTCACATCAGTGTCAAACATACTAAGTACATTATTCATAAGTCTTTGTATTATCTTTGGATTCTCAAGTCACTGAGCAGTGGTTAAGTCACCGACGACGCAGGCAGTTCTTATACGCTTGTCGGTACTCACTAGACATTACCACGTAAATGATAGGGTTTATACACGTCGTTAAATATATCAGCACGTATCCAATGATATTTGCATAAGGGTGCGAGGAGAACTCTTGAAATATTGTCTTCGTCAGAGTAATCGGCAGATGGCAGACGCAAAACGACGTGATAATAGCCACGATCATTGTTAGTAGCTTCTTATCTTTCTTTGTTGGCATACGGGGCTTTATGTACGCGGTAGACTTTCTAAAAGTTGCGATGAAACTTTGTCGGATCCGTTTGGCGTGATCGCTACTGAGGGGGCTACCTCTAAATTCTGGTGCTCTTTTGTCAATGTCATCTCTAGTAGAACTATCATTGCATGACGAAGAAAGTTCTGGACTATAAAAACATGGCACAGTTAATCGTGCCTTGTCTTTTTGTTTCTCTGCGCCATTTATATCAGTAATGGTAATTTGCGGTACTTCAGAATTTGTGACTTCAATTTCGTTATTAACAGGTTTCATAGGAACAGTGGCACGAGATTGTTTCGCTGTCTTTCTCACAATCCACCAGATGCGAGCGTAGCATAAGATTATTGCGACGCTGGGAAGTAGGAACGCGGCTATGAAGAGGAACTTCTTTGGTGTCATGTCGTTCTCGTCCGAGACTATGGTGCAGGAACCGGTTATGGTGTCGAGGCTGAACCGCCCCCAAACTTCGAAGTACGTCGGTATTAGGACACCAAAGCCTCCTAACCACATTATGCCAATCATGGTGTACAAGTATCGGTTCTTGTATATTCTGTGAACAAAATACCACATTTTAGAATTGTTATTCAGTTTGAAGTACATATACCTACGCAAAAGAAAGCATTAAGAAGTGTTGTGAAAACTTACTTGGGATAGAGTGTAGGGTGAGATATCAGGATGTATCTATTGATGGTGATGGCGAGGACAGTGAAGAGGGAGACAGCGACGAGGCTGTATCTCGCCCACGGGAACAGGCGGCATAGCAGTATGCCGTGCGCCCAGGAACTGCGCCAAAACGTGGAGGATGCGAGCGGGAGGATGAAGCAGCAGAATAATAGGTCCGAGAGCGATAAGTTGATGATGAATATTGCAGTCGCGTTTCGGACCTGAAATAAAAAAAAGCATTCATTAAGATTATTAAACTTCAAGATTTGCAATCGAAAATTGATGTAATTTGGGTAATTTTGCGATAGTTAGTGTAAACAAAGCATAATAATATGTAGGTACATTCGTTTGTGAATAAATGGTATCCATGTCACTTGATTGTTATATTATAGGGAAATACAATGCGTAATTATATTTACAACTTTTATACGGAAAACATTGCTGAGTATAAAATCAGAATAAGTTCAACGATTTGCGGCAGAATTTT
Organism: Hypomecis atomaria; assembly: GCA_964007245.1. Lineage (NCBI taxonomy): Eukaryota > Metazoa > Arthropoda > Insecta > Lepidoptera > Geometridae > Hypomecis > Hypomecis atomaria. The sequence goes on along the minus strand of OZ023296.1, from coordinate 8,113,696 downwards.
CCTATAATTTTGATAGGTACTAGTGATTACGATACAATTATGATGTCACAAAAATAACCGGATGCCTACGATAATGACACCTTATCATGGGTTTCTGTTAAATGACAGGATGGGTGCATTTTAGAGAATTTGAATCACGCTGATAACGAGTTAGAATATTCTTTGTTGACAAAGTGTTTACCACTGATTGGTTAATTGGACACATAATGCGCTCAACTAAAGTTGGTCGTTAAATTAATGGCCGTGAGAAACAATGCAGTTAATTTAGTTATTTTAAGACAGTGACATAAAGATGCTCACCTTTCTACAGCGTGCCAGTGCGATGATGGTGAAGAGATTCCCCGGGATGCCAATGATCATGTAAATAATGCAGCAAGCCGATGCAAACTTCAGCAGCGACGGCGAGTAGTCAGGAAACAGCACCACTGCTGCTAAATCCAAGTCAGATGGATACTCGTCCAAACCCTTCACATCATACGTCGAGTTCACTACCAATGTCGTATTTACTTCTTCCATATTACAGTCCTCACACACACGGCTTGAGCTAACAGTGAATTGTAACTGAGTATGAATTGACTGAGCAATACTGTTTACTTTATTTTCCTTAATGAGTCAATCCTGGAGGCGTGGTACGTACATGGACATGCCCAAATGATAAAATTGTTTCAGACTGCGTATTGCCACACTTTTAAGTTAACGCTCAGATGTGGCTTAGACATAAACAATCTTTGTTTCTGGTTGGCAAATATAGTGTGAATTTAGTGGTAGTTTTTGTGCAAGTTATTTGTAGGAATGGAAAAATAGGCTTGATAGATTTTATGATAGTTAACTATTTACAATTTAAATTTAATATTACATTTCTTCTACCAAATCGTACAAAACTGATTTTTTCAACTCATCCTTAAATATTTTCATTTTATTGTAATTTGCTACATCTATAGACTACTCTATCGACGGTAACGTTGTTCTATAAAAATCTGTATAAAATGTTCCACGGCGAACCACCTCTTAACTCCCATCCTAATTAGCACAATCACGGACGGGTTCGTGATTACAACGGTCTCTACGCATCATACTACGACCCTTGTCTAAACATATAGCTACGTACATAAATAACTTAGAGAATAATGTTCGAGTTTTAAAGTGTTATCAGTTGTATACGCGCGCACATTATGTGTCCATTAGATATACCGAGGTACAACAGTTCACTCAGTCCAGGGGTTCACGACTAGTCACGGCGGGCGTTTTTCGGAGACGCCGTCGCCGGGCGAGCGTCACGCCCACCGACGGCACATCAGCAGGTTCTTGTACGCCTGCCGGTACTCACTCGACATCACCACGTAGATAATAGGATTGATACACGTCGTCAAGTATATCAGAATATACCCAGCAATGTTCGCCGCTGGATGCGATGTGAACTCGCGGAAGATCTTCGTTAATGTGATCGGCAAGTAGCACACCCAGAAAGAGAGCATAATGGCCATTATCATCTTTAGAAGCTTTCTGTCTTTTGGTGTAAGTCTCGGTGGTCTGACTGAAGCAGGTGACCGTTTCAAAGCCACAGCGGCTTGTTTTAGCCGTTTTGCAGTCTCTCCGCCGCTGGGTGTTCGAGGTTTAGCGTCAAGAGCCGCCTCTTCATCGTGACCATCTAAAGTGTCTACTCCTGAAGAGGATGATCTTTCGGGGCCCGGTGTTGATGGACACTGTAAAAGAGGCGGTGCAAGTAAAGCTTTTCTAGGTGCAGACACGTGATTGGTACCGTTTTCTGGACCAGGCGACTTTTCCAGTGCCGTTGAAGCAGATCCCACCGCGGAATCTTCGAGACCTGGTCTTAATTTTCCTTTCAGTGGCGCGCGTGATTTCCTCGCCGCCTCTCGTACTATGCAGAATATTCTTGCGTAACAAATTACTATCGCCAGACAAGGGAGCATAAAAGCTCCGACGAAGAGAAATTCTTTTGGAGATCTGTGGTTCTGGTCTGGTAGTATGGAGCAGGATCCTATCTCAGTATCTAAGCCAAATCGGCCCCATTTCTCCAACCAAGTCGCGATGAGAGCTCCGAAAGAAAAAATCCATGTGCTGGCCACCATCACTGCTAAATATTGTTTCTTGTACAACCTGTTGAGAAAAAAGAAGGTTTATTTAATCCAAACTTTTTAAATTACGACAAAGATGCGCAATAAAACATTCAAATAAGTAAATAAGTCCTTTCAGTTCAAAAAAATCTAAATTAACAACTAACGTATTAGTATAATACATATTAGTTTTTCAAATACACGCAGTAAAATATTATTACGTCACAAATCCAGAAGTAGGTAGGTATTAAAGTTGTTTACTGCGTGTAAACCTATGACGAAACTTTATTACATAATTGACGTTACCATGGTCAAAGGAAAATAATCATTTTTGACGTCACCTTAAACTACAACGCAGTTTACCATCACGCTAGTTGATGGTGAGGGTACCCTACTCATTAAGGAGGCTGTTCCAGATGTATCCAGGAATAAGATACAGATTTTATACTTAGGGTCGCCAAAATGACTGATATTGGGTCCTATAATTATGGCTTTTTTCGCGACACAGAAACATGGAATCTCACTACGGACCATATTAGTATGCTCTAAGTAGCCCAACGTGCTACGGAGAGAGGTATGATTAGAGTGAAGAGACAACAAGAATGGGGCATTTTTGAAGGATAGTTTTTAGATAATTGTTAGTTTAGATAATGCGATCTGCGAATCATTTTAGGAGATCGTATCGTACACATAAAGGGTAGTTTCTGCACTGAAAGTAAAGAGAAACACGGACTTTATTTGGGACTATCTTTAGTGAGCGGCTTCGCCCGCGGTCACTTTGTAGACTATGACACTCATAAATAATGTGGATATCACTCATACGGAAAATAATTTTAAAAATCAGTTCAGTAGTTCCATAGATTATCCCCTACAACCTCACATATGACAAACTATACCTTTTTCTAAAAGTATAGATATAGGTAACAAAGACTCACTTAGGGTAGAGCCTCGGATGCGAGATCATGACGTATCTATTGATAGTGATGGCGAGGACGGTGAAAAGCGAGACGGCAACGAGGGCGTATCTTGCGAGCGGGAACATGCGGCACAGGATCTTGCCGTGTGCCCACGAGCGCCGCCAGAATGTCGACGCAGCCAGCGGGAGGTTGAAGCAGCAGAACAGCAGGTCGGAGCATGATAGGTTCATTATAAATACTGCTGTAGCGTTTCGCACCTGCAATCAAATTTCTTCCTTAAAAAAACAAATACCTACATACTACAAATGTTTGTCTTTAGGATTATGTTATAGAAGTAGACTGTAGAGTGAGACTTGTTTAGGCTTGTTCTAAATAAGGAGAGTTTCAAAAATTTACTGCCAACCATCAGTAAAAAAGCTCCCTTTCATCAGGCACCAGGAACATTCACTTGTAATAAATAAATTGTAATATCTTAATTGTAACTTTGAGCATTACGTTACTATCCCTGACTGAGCATTCGCCTGTAATGTAACAATTTATGTTCGTCTTAAAGAATTATACGTTACAAATATGTATAATCTATTGTAAAGCTCGGTTAAGATATACGACTCGTGTGAGGGATCACAAGTAATTTTTAAGATATTCACTTACCTAATATTATGATGTTTTGCTATGCCCTACTAGGCAGGGTGTATACTTAGCTTTTAATCTCTTAGCTCTGTATATTATGCAAATCACACGAGTCGTATATATTGTATTGCCCACAGTAAACTTGCATCAATCGCAAGATGATGTAATAATGTTTGTTGCTAAAGTTTCCAAAATGTAGGAAAAGTAATGGAGGAGAAATCTGACGAACATAAGTACAAATAAAACAATAATACAGACGAATGCTTCCGGTGAGGGAGCACCTTAATAGAGCGGCACAAGAGGAAAAGAGGAATTACTGTTCATTATGGATAGAATTTTAGTGGTGATGTCTTTGGCTATGACTGGAATATAAGTTTCTTTATTGTCTAGGCTTTTTTAATAGTCCATTGCATAGGCTCTCCCAGGAAAAACGATTGGGTCATATGGGTGAGATGGCTGTGATGAATCACGCTGGTCCAGTGAGGGTTGGTTGATGGATTCATATTTGCCATCGAATTTTTTTCTACGGACGTATACACGATACAGGGTGCCTCACGATGTTTTCCTTCACCAAAAAGCCAGTAATGTAAAAAACATAATTCCCAAAAAGTAAGTTAGTAAGTAGTTAGTATTGGCCGGGTGGCTAGCTGTGGTGTCAGTTTTTAAGAAAGCCTACATAGCTAAACGGCTAATACAACTGGGGCTTACAATTTAACGTGTCATCCGAGCCACGGTAGCGCTCAGTTGTAAATGCCACCCGCGGTTACCTATCCACAGATTGACACTGCCAAAAGTTGCTTAACTTTGGTGATCGCTGATAAACATCGAGTCTAACGGAGCTATGAGCGCTACTATTCCCAAAGAAGCATTTTATAATATGCCTAAATTATTATTAAGTGTACCTATGTATATGAGACTACGTCCAGGCATCAAATTAACATTACCATTATTGGTAGGCATCATTTCAGTTACAAATATGTATTTCCCAGGTAAACTTTCCCATCTAGGGCAAATGGATGAATAATATTATAGTGAGAATCAAAATTTAATTCAATTCATTGTTTTGCATGTATTTCATACCTACCATATAAGTGGTATTATGTTATTATTTATTTATTACATTTATATTTCGTTATGCAAGAATTATTAAGTAACCATTTAAATGAAGTATGCATGTGCATTGTGCAGTATCCTCAGATTATATCTGATCTAAAATATGACTTTTTGTGTGACATCAATTATTTGATACAGACATATTGATTTCCAAAAAAGCCTTTAGAAATAATTTTGCATCCAATACTTACCTACGTCTTTTTAAACTAGAACTACTAATTCATAGAGAATTGCTTGTGTGTGAACAAGACGCATCACTTACGCACAAAGATTTGCGTGTGTAATGTTGCCGTCTATACATTTAATATTATGCATCATAGTAGTGTCTTATGATATATTTGTATTCTTGGCGCCTTTCGCTCTATCTTATATCGTCATGTAATACTGAGCATTGACCTAGGTTAAGGCATAGTAATATTGTAATAAGTTTACTAGCGCATTCATCATATCGATAAGCATGATGTCGAAATGAAACTGAATAAATTACCGTTTTTATTGTTTTATAAGATATAAATAGGTATGTAGCAATTAACATTAACAGCGGAGAAATAACTCACAAGATATTCAGATGATTTAAATTAATAATTAATTAGAGGAACATTATGGATGCTGTAGCTCTGGCATGAATAGGTAGGTATGAGAGAAACTGTTTTAACATGATTAATTGGCAAACTAATTGACGGGCTTCCTGATGGTAAAAGGTTACAGTCATGGTTTATTCCAATCTCAGATCAATAACTAATAGCTAGTGCTTATTCTGAGATTGCAATATCATTGACGCGCATTTAACCGAATCACAAATAAGAGTGTTATGTTTTCTTAACCCTTATTCAAATATAGGGAAATTATTTCCCACTCGACTGTGTTGCACAGTTTTGGTGCTAGTCGAAAAATTACTAACCGATTTTGCTAACTACTTGAACACATCACTTTAGAAAAATATTTATTTCAATCTGTGGCAACACTTTCTTCTAAAACGTCACATGCCAAACGTCAATGTCAGTTTAAAATAGAAGTTCGTTTATTTTCACAAATTTAGCGCCGTATTTGAGTCGTTTAGAAGTAATTTTCATCTGACGAGCAGAAAAATTCTTGTAAGTATATAAATGTTATTATATCTTTTAGTAGACTATATTTCTAATAGAATAACGATATAAACTGTGTATAAAACCAATAAGTTGTGGTAGTTTTGCCTGTCTAAACTAGGTGGGAAATTATTATCCTATGTCCAATTGGGTAATACTTAAGTGGGAAAATAATTCCCTATATCTGTTTATCATTTATAATTCTTTCTATATATATAAAATGTTGTTCTGTATTTTTGTTTCGTATTTATTATTAAGAAATTACAATATTATTGATATTTTTAGGAACGTTGCAAAATGGCTTCGTCATCAAAACGCAAAAGAAAAAGTATTATTCCCGACATCAAAAAGCTGCAGAGAATTGTCGAAAACTTGTCAGATTTATCTGACATTGATACCGACTCCGATGATGAGGTATGTAGTAATTCATCTTCTTACTTGAAGGAGTTTACTGGTTCATCTGATGGAATTGGATTAAATTTAATTACTTAAATGATAATGAAAAAAGTTAATTAAATTTACTCATTATCATAAAGCTGATCTGTTTTGTTTTTATATTAATTAAGCCAAGTTAGAATAAGTAATAATATGTTTTTTTAATTCTAATAAATAATAATTGATGTCATTGATTTTCTATTTATTTTTCACTATCCATTTAAATGCAAAAAAGTACAAGCAAGTCGAGGGCAACAACTAGTCAAGCAAGCTTTGCAGCATAGGATATAGGGAAATAATTTCCCACCACCAAAACTTGGCATAACCTATCCAAATATAGGGAAGTATATTCCCACCATAAAAAAACTTAGTTTGCCAAGTTTTTTTTATTTTTTACTATAGACAATAAAAAACTACCCCGAAATGTGAACTGAATCTGTTAAAACACTTTTGATAGCTTTTACACAGCGCCGCATTTGTTTAAGGGGAATCACAAATAAGAGTGTTATGTTTTCTTAACCACTTTTTATGCTAGTCCCTAATCTCAGTCATCACCTACTTTATTTTTCCTCATTTAAGGAGAAACCAATAGAAAAACAATTTATAGGTAGAAATGGATGCAAATCCTTTTTGGACAACCTTTTTCGAGATCAAATATAGGTATATTATGTAGGTCCAGCAGTGAAATAACTCCGACTGATGATGATTATGATGAAACGACAATACGTTCCTAGGCCCATACTAAGAGGACTTTGCCTTGACTCTCAGGAGATCTCGCGTATTGCAGTGTTACTCACACACTCACACACACACACACACACACACACACACACACACACACACACAAACATTATTATTTAGTAACATTTGGTCAACCCAGTCCACGTAATCTTTTACGTGGACTGGGTTGGGTTGAGTGTCTTCTTAGACACTGACTATTGTAATACAGGTTTTTAACCTTGCAAAAAAGTCAGAGAACTAATTGTTGTGTAACTTTATTTTGTAGGTCAAATAAATGTTTTATTTATTTAGCGAGTTTAGATTGGATCGCATAGGCTTGTATCTCGCCTTTTCTTCAGTTGAAAGAAAAAGCGGAAGTAAAAGTGATCCAATTCAGGCTCACATTAAGAGTTAGTACCTACTCTGGTTTCAATTTGCTCAAACGTCATTTTTGTACGCGTCCTAGATTATAGCGAGATAAATGATCCCATTGAAAATATTTGAACAAGTCACGCCTACTACAAATGTTTGCAAATGTATTTTCGACGACCTTATCATTGTAGCTGTCTTTTGGAGTGACCATCATCATTGTGACACACATGACATTGTTATGATAATAAGGAAGATATTAATAAAACTAACGGTTTACTTAGTTTTCGTACTCGTATACCTTAATACCAAAAGATTAATAAATTATTATCATCTCCATTGAACATGGAAAAAGACATCTCTCTAGAGTAGATCTACGAGTAGGTGCATTTGAATAAAATGCGTTGCGTCGTGTCCAAAATGACATGAAACTGTATTCACTTTTTGTATCTCACGCTTTGAAAAACAAAAAGATAAAGAGTGCTACGAACTCCTCCATTTGAGAGTAGTTTTTGTGACTTAACTTTTTGATCGCGAAAGTTATTTTGGTTTTTACTGCGTTGAAACATCGTTCCGTCAAATACAGTCGTTTTTAGGGTTCCGTACCAAAGGGTAAAAACGGGACCCTATTACTAAGATTTCGATGTCCGTCTGTCTGTCTGTCACTAGGCTGTATCTCATGAACCGTGCTAGCTAGACAGCTGAAATTTTCAAAGATGACGTAATATGTCTGTTGCCGCTTTAACAACAAATACTAAAATCACAATAAAATAAATATTGAAAGAGGCCTCCCATACAAAGAGTTTTTTTTTGCTCGCTATTAGTAACGGTAAGAGAAATGGGGCTAAGGGGGCTGCGACGTGGTACGGAACCCTTCGTGCGCGAGTCCGACTCGCACTTTTTAAGTCTATTAATCATATTAATAAGATACTCACAGACAAGATATCACTATAAGATAAAAAAAAATACAGAGTATTTTAGCATAGCTTTACTGGTATTATTTAGCTCAGATAAAACACTTTCAAGCACCTACTTGATTATTCAGTAGTTAGTCCATCATTAAGCCCAAAATGCCAAGTCCGATAACTTTAAAACTCATTAGTATTAAATTATAATAATTACAAGTGAATACACACTATTTTTAACTAATAAATGTTGGTTATATCATGATACAATTTGATATCAGTATCCTGAGTTGGTAAAGTAGGTATATATTTTTAATTTGCCTAATTTTTATTTAAAGTGGAATTAAGTACTTAATTTTACTTGAGTGAGATAAACAATCAATTATACAGAACATTGCGATCAGACATTGCAGTCAGAAATTGTGGGTTAGATGCCCCTTAATATTTATTTTATTTTGTTTACCATTTATACTAACTAGTAAAATAACTGGTAACTAGAAAAATACCTTTTTGCAGCGTGCCAGTGCAATGATAGTGATGAGGTTTCCCGGGATGCCGACGAGCATGAAGAGCACGCAGCACGCAGAAGCAAACCGCAGCAGCGGCTCGGGATATTCCCGGAACAGCTGCACCTCAGCCAGCGCCGCGTCCGACGCGTACTCGTCCAGCCCCAGCACCCGCTCGCTCCAGTTCCTCGCCTCTACCTCGCTCGCGAACGTACTCTTCGGTATACTCGGAAACAGATCACCCATTTTCCCACCGATGTAACGAACATCATTCCACGAACGCACCGACTGAAGGCTCATCGCTCGGCCATGTCTAGGTGGGCACGCGAGCCGGCCCGCTCCGCGACTGATAGCACTCGGTGCTACGGTCTACTCGCTCTGTCAATACCAGCTGATAACGCATTTTGTCGATGCGCGAGGTTATCGGGTCACAGCTGCTCAGGAAGTCGGCTCTCTATCGCTCCGACGGTCCCACTGTTGGCTCCCGTATCTGCACAGATAAATTAGATTTGTTTACTAATGCATTGGAAATAACTAATGTTTTTCGTTATCTAAGGACAGAGCAGACGGTTCACGGAACTCGAAAGAATATTTGGAACGTTTTCCTTAGGAATTTATTTAAGGAATCCAATTTCCGTTTCGATCACACGGCATTAGGCATATCGAATTTTTCAAATCATTTTATGATGTTCGCATTTGAATATATTTTTGCACAGTCTTGGTCCCTATGGTAATCAAGTTTAGAGCGTAGTTCTCTGGCAGTGAGTCGATTGACAAGACAAATGGAAATAGTGTCCTAAGCACTTAGAAGGTAATCTGGAACTTGTGGTCTGGAAGTCCCAAGACATTGAGTAATTGATTGTCAAAGTCACCCTTCTCGGCTTGGAAGTGTGACAGATTGTTATCGACGAAATATCAGTTTGAGAAAATTTTGAGTTGAATCATAACTTGGATAGTGAGTTAAGTAGATAGTTGTGTAAGATATACCTACCTACAAAATATATTTACTAGTGTAGGTATACGAAAAATAGTTGACGGAGAATTTTCGATTGATTTCCAAAAAGGGAAACTTACTCGTACTTTATGATTTACTGACTTTTGGTTTTTTGGTGTTTTTTGTAACTTTCAGACGTGATATCTATACCTATGGTGAACTCCATAGGATTTAATTTCTGCTATGTAGTAGAAGATACAAATTAATGCCCATTCATTGAGTAATTGATTGTCAAAGTCACCCTTCTCGGCTTAGAAGTGTGACAGATTGTTATCGACGAATTATCAGTTTGAGAAAATTTTGAGTTGAATCATAACTTGGATAGTGAGTTAAGTAGATAGTTGTGTAAGATATACCTACCTACAAAATATATTTACTAGTGTAGGTATACGAAAAATAGTTGACGGAGAATTTTCGATTGATTTCCAAAAAGGGAAACTTACTCGTACTTTATGATTTACTGACTTTTGGTTTTTTGGTGTTTTTTGTAACTTTCAGACGTGATATCTATACCTATGGTGAACTCCATAGGATTTAATTTCTGCTATGTAGTAGAAGATACAAATTAATGCCCATTCCTTATAAATCATAATTGAACTTCCATTATGACCTCTTTTTTTAAATAGGGTAATAATGTTATTTTTGGACAAATAAACTTTTAGCGAAATTTATAGAAATTAAAAACTTGTGGAAAATGGACGGTGTATACTTAGTGAATCTACAGCGCGCTACTCCTGCAGTGCGCCTTTATTTTGACTGGCCTGCGCTAACGTAATACCTGAATTAAAGAAGGCAGGTTGTAATAAAGGCTAAGTCAACCCAGTACCTACACAATAACAGGCCACCCACATAGCCATTGACTCACCATAACAAATCACTTTTCAATCAAAATGTCATCCGTTGATATTTTAGATGACAAAAGCAAAATTGGGCCACCATAAACATGGAAATCTTACTCGTAGTAAGTATATTGAATTTCCCGGCGCTTTGCTTTCAATCAGGGTTGAGGGAAGGGTTTGATGTGGGTGACGAGCTGAATGGCAGCTGTCGGCGTGGGACGCTGGGTCACACCCCTAACCTACTCCTGACCTTCTGCCGGCGCGAGGTCGCTCTGTTTCGACCATTCACTCGCCTTACAGTGGACAATGGCCCTTATTTGCTGATTTAGTTTACAACTTGTTGAATACACTATTCATGTCTGTTAAACGTAGGGTAGATTTTGATTATTTAGAATAGACACACTGAAAATTTACTACGAGTTTATTTGAATTATGCTTGAAATAGGTACGCTACAACTTAATAATGTTATAAAATTAGCGAACATATTATTTATTTTGATTCAAACGTAACGCACCTTAAATTTCAATGTTTGTGAGCTTAGTTTGTTAGCTTAACTGAGAAACAGGCGAAATATATAAGAATTATACGAATTATAATTATGTCTAAAGACTAATATGATTAGAAATAAAATTTTGAAGTTATAAGTGAATCAAAACAGCACCTTATGTATCTACATATATCTGTGCTATAAAGGTCGGCCCATTAACTGGAAAAAGTACAAATATGGGATCTTAGCTTAGCCTTATTAGACTATGAGTAACAATCTAAACAGTCACACGCAAAGTAAATAAACATTACAATTGAGTCATAACGCCGATCGCAATATTGTATAAAAATTTCAAAACGTTAATAACTCAATATTCGTGTCCACAAAAGCTCGTGATTATCTCAAAAGTCAAAAAACGAAACCCGTTCCCCTAACCAGCCCTTAAAAAATATTACGCTGCAATCATCTACGTGAACTTCATAATAAGCGGGGCAATGTTACGAAGAGGTAATAAAATCCTGGTTTGCTCCCCCCAGATTCTACTAATTGAAGTTAGTGTCCCGTTAACTAGGCGAAGAAACAGAGCGTGGCGATGAGATCAAGTGACGTCTGTAATTAGGAGCAGAATAACCATTCGGGGTGTGAAGTAGAGCCTAAATACAAACAAACATTTTCGCCGTTTGTTTTATCTTAATCGCCTTATAAATTTTACGGCCTCGAAGTAGGCGAACGATTAAAGCATTGCCAGGTCAGTGTGTCTGCGTGGGGGATTTTCCTCGAAATGTCGGGGAAAGAGTTTCAATAGGGGATTTCTGGGATGACATGTAGAGTGGGCTCAAAATGTCCGCCGATGAATTTCTTATCACTTCTCTCAAATCAAATCTCTTTATGCAGTGCCTCTAGGGGAATATATACGTAACAAAATATGATGTAACGTATGAGTTTATACGTAAACAAAAACTACAGTGGTTTCCGAAAACTATAGTTATTTTCGTGTGGCTCTATATATTTTTGTTAATTCTTTCTCGTTTGCGCTAGAGGCACAGCATAATTTTTTATTTATAATAAACATAATAAAGCCTGCTGTAGCGACTTATTGCGTAACGTTGAGTGTAGGTACATCTTTGAAAGGCCCGCATTTTGCAAAAAAAAAAAAACAGCCTATATTGTAAAATTCCAGAAATAATTATGATATGAATTATATTAATAAAGAATTTTAAAAAAAACTTGGGGAAAATAATATGAATGGGCTGGCAGCACTGTGCCGGGTCGACGGCGCGGCGCGACTAGAACCCAGTTCTCCAGTTTGTTGTAATTACTCACTCACTGTTTAATTGGCTGACTGTTCCTGGAAAATTGTGTCATGACTTTTAAAGTGCAAATGTCACGGTGCATTTATGGCAAATAATTAATTAATTAAGAGAAGCAAAACATGTATTATTTACGTTTGGGTGGTATTCAGAAGATTGCTCTTTAGTAGTCCTTGGACTTTGTCTGCTAAGTTTGTTTGCCCGGGTAACAACTCGAACTCGATGGAAGTTTGTGTACTGCATGATTACCAAGGTTCAGTTTTAGCAGCGAATTAGTGAAGTAAAATGACAGTGAACACTGATGACTAATGTGATCGAAAAGAATGGAGACTACGAATCGTCCACCCACAAGGTGATAATGTGACGAAAACCACAATATCACTCTAAATGCAAGCTGCTTTCAGGCGGTATAAAATATTGGAGATCTGTTGGAGGAGGGCTATGTCCAGCAGTGGGCATTCCTTGGTTGAAACGATGAAGATATTGTAAGAACTGAGCTTCACTTCGGAACTGCTAGACTGATATGGCAGATTTTTTAGTAGTCGTAGTGGACAAACGATTTTAACTGAAAATTTACTGAAAATCCAGTTGAGACGAATTTTTATTATGATACAAAAACAAACATACCAGGATGATTTTTTCAACAATTATAAAAATAGCTTGTGGGCAATTTCAAGTTATATTAAAAACAAAACGCGTGAAAACTACGTCAGCTTCCATATTACGTATATTTGTAAAGAGTAAAGAGATAATTTATAAGTTAATTACCAAACTAAATACATGGAGTAATGAATTTCCTTTGAACTTGATCGTTTTATTTGCGTATATTGTAAACAAACAGCGCGACGAGATAACAAATACGTCACATTGCGCATTGGCATGCAACTCGACTTAAATCACCGAGGAGTATTCTAATCGTTCGAAACTTTATTTCATTTGAAAATTAAACTTTAAAATATTATTTTTTTCCTAATAGGTTAGCGTTTGACTACATACTGCCTGATGTTGAGCAAATGCGCGGTCTAGGGTGTAGCACGCTTACCTAGAAGATACCTATTTACTAGGGATTTGAAGACAGAATAAATTTAATTGTGAGTAATTCAATAATGTTTGAGGAAATGTTGTATTAATTCGTATCTGAGAATGTATTGATTGTCATATTGAATCGCTAATTAATCTTTTCTCGTTACTAGACGCAATTTATTTAATAATTCATGATATTGTACGTGTAGTATGTGCTGATGTCGTTATTTAGAGGGCTTGATTTTTTTCTAAATTCTATTCTACTTTCAATTAAAACGCCAGGAATTTCGTTATTAGGAATATACTATTCAAGTATTTGTCCTAATTTTTCCAATTTTAATATATATTTACATTCCTTGTTAGAAAACTCGGTTACACGCGATAATCAGGTATGATGAGTACCTACTTATTTTCACAATGAATACGAAATAATGTTTCAAAATTATCTTCGTAACTATCGTTGTCATTATTGCGAGGACCATCAAAAAACAATATTTCATTTTTAGTTACAAATAAAAATAATACTCAGGAAATGTAACTGCTGCAAGAAATAACCCAACAAAACTTGTGTCCAACTGGTTGGGGCTTAAATTGTATCCAGCGTGTCCATCAGTCAGACATTGACTGCCTCGGTGGCTCAGTGGTTATAGACCCTGATTTCTGGATCATAGAGGTGTGGGTTCAATTCCTACCCAGGGCAAATATTTATGTGATGAACATCGGTATTTCCTGGATGTTTTTAGGTACTATGCATTTAAAATATGTATATGTAGTATATACACCTCTGGCAGCCATATCACAAGCTTTGCTTAGTTTGGGGTCAGAGACCGTGTGTAAGATGTCCCCAAATATTTATTTGTTATCTTAAGTAAGCACACGTTAAATCATCTCATAGTTAAATTCTAAGGTGTCGTTAAATGTATTTCTTGAATTGTAGATTTTTATTTCAGAAGCGACCGAGACGATATCTAACGCTTCGAAATACCCCCTTTCTGTTTCGCGCAATTAAACTATTGCTTATTGATCACGTTCATTTAAAGGCTCCACAGGGAAGGACGGACAGCGACCCAAATACCGCTTTTTGGGTCGAGAGCTGGCGGTGTTAATGAAATATTGTTTACCATTTCGATACCTACTCTCTCAGATCTCTAGGTGCTAGCTAACCTTTGATTTGTGAGTCTAATGAATCATTCACTTACATAATAATTTAACGGATCGCAGACCGTTAAATTATTACGTAAGTGAATGATATAGTGAATAAGTGAATGAGTAAAGTAGTGTTGGTTCGGTTTTCCTCGTCATCATCTTTTTGATTGCTTAAATATTACTCAACTTTGGTCTTCCACTTGATAACTTTTAAAGGATCTATTTCCCCGTCTGACCAAGAAGGAAGGCCTTATTGTTTTTGTGTGAAATGATGATTACCATAATTTAGAGTCAAAAATGTCATAGTTGTGTCTCATAGCAATTTTGCCCATATTAAACCTAGTTTAAAAAAATCTTTTATTGGTTTTCTGTCAGTAGTGCAATTGATTAGTTTCATTGATGGTTCGACTCAAGTATGTATACTTCGCTAGCACTATTATGGAAAAAGCGACGTAGTATATTAAGAGAAACTTAAGTAGCAAAAGAATTAAAAACAAAGTCACAACAGGCACCATTATCTTAGTTTTACGTTTTATTTTAGTTTAGTTTGTGTATCTGGATTTTTTAGCAGTAAGTAGTGGTAGACTGAATCTATTCAATAGATCAGTCATTTTCTTCTTGCTTATCATTTTATTATTAATTTATCATATCACACAGTCAAGCATAATATTCATCATTTGTAGTAGTTGTGTAATTTGGCTCGTGAATAAATCATCCCATTGAACCGATGTGAAACAGGGGATGTGACAGTAAGTAGAGCGAGACGGGACTCAACTTGGGCCAATACATGGAGGTAATATGTAACAACTGGAGACGAATTCTAATTGAATAATCGGCCAAGTACGAGTCGGACTCACACACGGAGGGTTCCGTAGTGTATGGGATGTAGCCCCCCTTAAATATTTGTTTTATTTTAATTTTATTATTTATTATTAAAGTGAATATAAATCTAAATATTCTGTGAAAATTTCAAGTATCTAGCTGTTACCATTATTAATATAGAGCGAAAAACGACTAAAAATTTAGGTTTGTTGTATGGGAGCCCCCCTTAAATATTTATTTAATTCGCTTTTTAATATTTGTTGTTATAGCGGCAACAGAAATACAACATCTGTGAAAATTTCAGCTGCCTAGCTATAATGGTTCATGAGATACAGCCCGGTGACAGACAGACAGAAAGACGGGCAGACGGACATCGAAGTCGTAGTAATAGGGTCCCGTTTTTCCCTTTGGGTACGGAACCCTAAAAAGTAGGTATGCTTACTGTACGGACTTATTAATAGTCTCCAAACTGCTGAACATAGGCCTGTCCACTATAAGGTCGATAAAAAGTTTTGAAAAGGCTTTCCAATTAGTCATTGTGGTAAAGCACCTTTTTTAGTCAAAAAAATAAAATACAAACAATATGCCAAGATTGAATTGGATATCAGAGATGTTGCAATTGTATTTAGTGAGAGATGGTATGACTGGGTAGGGTAGTTGCATGCCCTGCTCGTTCTTTTTATGGTTCCGTACCCAAAGGGTAAAAACGGGACCCATTTACTAAGACTCCGCTGTCCGTCTGTCACCAGGCTGTATCACATGAACGGTGATAGGTAGAACGTTGAAACTTTCACAGATTATGTATTTCTGTTGCCGCTACAACAGCAAATAAAAATAAGATAAACATAAAATAAAAAAATATTTAAGGGGGGCTCCCATACAAAAAATCTAAATTTTTAGCTGTTTTTCGCTCGACATCAATAATGGTAACAGGTAGATGCTTGAAATATTTACAAAATATTTAGCTCCATGCTTACTTTAATAATAAATAATTAAATTAAAATAAAATAAATATTTAAGGGGGCCTCCATATAGTACGGAACCCTTCATGCGCGAGTCCGACTTGTACTTGGCAGATTATTTCTTTAAATATATGACCATCTTTTTCCACTAGAATGTCAATCCAATTGAACGTAGTACTTATTACATTCATGGTCGGACCATACTTGGCCCAATATAGGTCGCGCGACTGCGTCACGTGTTTCCAAACTGTGGCGACCAAGTTCAAAACTTTTTCTTTGGCCCACATCTTACCTCAGAACTTGGTAACTTAAACATTTGTTGTGATATCATTTAAAAAACGTGGGCGTAACGAAAGCAGCTTATCTGTTGGCGTGAGCGAATTTATGTTTTGTCAGATATTTTGTTTCTTATTTTATTGTATTTTAAGATTTCTACATAAGAGGATTCTGAATCGATCTGTGTTTTCGCGTTTTCTGTAAAACATCGAGAAAAATTGCGGTACACTTTTGATAAAATTTACGTTCCAATAGAAAACTCTTTTCACACTTTAAATTGTAACAAAATGTTAAGTTTTTGGTGATAATAATTTGTGTCGCTTGAGTAAGAAAGGAGATATTGCAAATATGCATAGAAATTGGGCCAAAAAAGGGTACAGTATTTCATAATTTGCTTTGTTTCTTTCGAAAAATGATTTTCCCGTTATTTTTTACAATAACAGTGTCCATTAAAAGTAATTTCGTGTATTCGGATTAAGGTTACATGTGACCAAAATGACAGTAATTCAATGACTGAACAAAAACCAAAATGAAAAATGTGAAATTACTCATAAATTAAGCATTTGATGCGGTTGTTTTACTCTGCGCATTTATTTATCATAGTTTAACAGATTTTTTGAGCTACTGTACCTAGTCTGAGCCCATTTTGCATTATCTTCTTTTGTCTTATTTATATTTTTGGTGATAATTTGGTTAATAGCTCTTTTAAGAGGCTTATAATTTTAAGGTCATTTAAAAACTTTAAAAACTAAGATGTACAAAGCTAGCTATTGAAGTGCTGATTACAAAACAAAAACACTCATTATTGTTATTGTTTTGTATGGCAATGTTGGCACTTCACATTTCCCTCAAGAACAATACGCTATTTCTAGACAGTACTAATGCATTTTGTGAACTCAATCGCAGACACACTGCATGAATGCACAAAACAGTACGTAGTGAAAATAGCTTATTTATCTTATTCACTACGTACTGTTTACGTAACTTTACATTGATTTTATCTCTCTGATACTAAGAGGTGCAAAACGCTTTTCCTAGAGTTCATTAGACATTACAGAGACATCGATGTATTATAGAAATCACTAAGCGCAAACTAAGCAGAGAAAATATGAGCAAAAATATTAGGTTTTTGTATCTGTATTTCCCTAGTTTCTAGACAGTAATCCCAGCGAACTGAGTTCAAAGGCCTTTTAAAAAAGGTTGGATTTGATATCTGCATATGGTTTAGTCACCACATTAAACATTCATAGAGTTATGAAAAATAACAAGACATGTGTAGGTTCGTTGGAGTATTCTAATTCGATAGTAACTGAAGTCAGACGACAGAACTTTTAAACAACGTCTACGAAGTATTTGTATCATCTGATTATACCTACGGTAGAGCGCTTATATTATAAGACATATTTTGTCCATTTTCCAACAATTTCTCACAAAGAGTCTCATCTCTTGTTGTGTTATTATTTTCTTTATGTGATTTAGCCTGCCCGTCACGATCAGACTGCCTAAATCACTTAATATTTATCAATCTCTTCTTTTTAATAACTATTTATGTACTTGTTAATTTGGTACGTATGTGTATATCTTATTATGGTTTTATGTAGGCAAATAATTATTCATTTATTTGTAATTATTAAAATTTGTTTTTGTGTCTGTGTATTTTTGTCTCTGTAGTTTATGCTATTGAACAACACCGTCCGCAACATCATATTTCTTCAAAATTATTCTATTTAGGTTGCCTGGAAGAAATCGCTGCAGGCGATACGGCCGCCCATTGTTCTACCGGACTGTTGTTTATTTTTCTTTTTCTAGTTTAATCTTATTTAGTATAATATATACGGTGTAAAAATAAAGTTATTATGTATTGTATTGTATATAAAACTAAAGAAGGAGCTATTAGCAATGTTAACTTATATGTAAAATATGTGTTGTTTAAGCTTAAAATATAATTAGTACATTAGATGATTCTAATAAGTTGTCAGTTTATTTTATAATGTTTATATCACAATAAATAAATATCTATGCCTATTGTAGGTATAAGACGGTGTTATATCTCAATGTATAAGAAGACTACAAAACCACGCTCGTGAGTGGGCAGCTATAATTTTATGATATCGTCTTAACACAAAAGATATTCGAAAAATTTACCGGTTTTTAACTACTAAATTCGTGTAAAAGAATTCGATACAAAAAATTCAATGCTCGCAGACGTGGGGTATAAAAGAGGAAGTTGAATGGTGTCAGGAGAATTACGTAGGTTTATTATAGCTCGGTGGGTTAACTGCATGCGTAGGTGTGAATAGGTCAACGAGAAGGGTAAAAATCAGTGCTTACCGTGAACATTTGTTCGTAAAATTTGGCCGAGCATTTGGTGTGAGAGCGAGCAAATATTCGTGACTCGATCATTGGTTTCGCAAGCATCTTTTAGCAACTTAGTATTTTTTTTCGATATTTCATGCAAAAGCTTTAGCTCGCGTTTTTCCTGCGTGATATTTTATTTTTTTTGCTGTCTCTTGTGATTTTTTTATTTTTCTGGGATTAAAAGTAATCCATATTACTTCACTCGGACTTTTGAACTATATATCCTTGCCAAAAATCAAGTTCGACCCCCTTGCTCTACTGTTGCTGCGTAACAAAGAGTCACAAACCAATAAACACACATTCGAATTTATAATATTAGTTATTTAGTTTTAAGGTAAATAGCGCTTTGGTGTCAAACTGTAATGTTATTTATAACAAATTTGCTCGTAAAGTGGCTGTAATTACACCAATTTCAATATCGTAATGTATTTCATTACGCACTTGTGCTTTATTGTAAGGTAAAACGCACGCCGCCACCGACTGCAGAACTCTGTGGTCTCGTTTCTCCTACTTTTACTCAAGAGAATGAGAGACATTACGGCACTTGTGCGGTAATGTAAAACGCACGATGCTTCGACTGATGCACGACTTTATTGCCAGCACTGGAAGTGAGATGTTCCTGCAGTGGTTCGCGTGCTGCTAAAATTGTGATTTTGATGGTTAAATGGACTCAGAAAACGTTTGACTCGATCGATTATTCAATGAGCGTTAAAGTCTGTGCAACCAACACTCGTTCAAAGTACGATGTTATTGGTGAATACAGCCTACCTATAGTTAGAACTAGGGCGTAATTTGCATGAAAGCTTTGAGGCTGGATAGGTCAAATCAGCTTTGTGGTCAACAGGTCATCAGGCAATCAGTTAGTAGGATAAAACTACCGCTCATGCAATTTCCATGTTTCCGATACGGTTTTATGAGGAAGTGGAGTAAGTGGTTTAATTAAAATGGTAATAATGAAAAGCACATCAATAGGTATAATACGCAGAAGTGATGGTTGCTGGAACCGTATGGTTCTGAAAGTGACTTTTACCTTTTCAGCTACGAAAACACGAGCATGTTGTTCCGTAGATATTAAATACGTAAAATTAGAAAACAATTTTGGTTCTAAAGTTCTAACTGAGCAATCATAGTAGCAATCAGCGACGCGATCTTATGCGATATCCCATTGAAAGAAGAAGACAACGTGTTTAATTGTAGATTGCAAAAGTTGATTCTTTTTTGAAAGTTGGCCGATATCTAACTACATATTTTTTGGGCTTCCATATATTTTTTTGTAATATTTTTTCAGTTATCCTTTAAGTATGCATACAAATGAGTTCGCGCAATTTTTACTCGCACCCAGTTGGAAAGTGTTATCAGATTACGTGGGAATGGCCGAATTTAAATTACCCACATGCAGGGCGGCACGTGGTTAGCATACCAATACACTCTGTAAAAACAATCTCATTTTAAACACCTAACTACCTGATAATTACAATTTTTACAATAGGTACATTATAAAAAATATATTTTTTCTTATGTATAATCATTTACATTAAATTTATTTAATATGGTTCATGCACTTTGTCGCACAAACTTTCTAATAACATCGTACTCGAGCTCCAAATACAAGCATTTAGCTTAGTTTGGGGCTCACTGTAATGTCTTTTATCATCTAGAATACAAACTCTATAGGTGACTAAATTGTAAAATATTGTGCTAGATGCAATTATGTATTCTAAAGTAGTAATAACGTATTTAAGTATCATGAAAGAAATCTTTTAATCTTTGTAAAGCAATTGGGTTATTTAGTTGAAGCTCCTAACTTATGAACTTGTTAAATACGTGAGTTAAGCAGTAGCAGTAGGTCATTAGCATTAGTGAATCCTATCTCCCGAGGCTACCGACATATTCCAAAAGCATTAGCAAGTCATAGAGGCAGTAGTGGGCAGGGCACATAGTACGGAAAACTGATACCTATAGTCGATGGGGCTGCAAAGCTCTTGAATAAAGGCTACGTACTTATCGGAAAGTGTAGAATAGGCATAGGTTCACCAGCATAGGTAGACAGACGACCTTATTTGCAAAGCAGGTAGGTACGCTCTGAATGCAAGCCGCGTCCAACCGGCCCGGAAATCTATAGAAGAGGCCTATGTCCAAAATTGGACGTACTGCACACACAAAAGAATATTTGTACACATATAAGCATTTTTGTGTTCCCTATTTACATTGCTCACTGTACAGATCAAACTCAAATTTTCAATCCAATTCTTTGGAAGAAATACCAATATCTGTTTGCAGACATGTAAAGACTGCTACAATTTAAAGTTTTCAAAGAACCTGACTGATTTATACGAAGTACGAGGCCAAAGTAACAGACTGAGCTATTTGTTGAACCCATTCTTATATTTTGGTCGTTTGTAATGGATCTGCTTCCATTCCTATTTGTTTCAGAAATTTGATTGGTTTTAGAAATTCTCTAATATAACGGCAAAGTCGCGGCAGGTTTCATTTCCTAATGGTGACCTGAATAATGAAATATTTTATAGTAAAATTTTACGTTTCGTTACTTCAGAATATTGTATCTCTAAAATTGAATTTGTGATACAGAAGAAACGGGCAAAAAATGTGATTACTTAGAAATTTAAGCTCTTAAAACAAATACCTACCTACCTTACTTATTCCCTAGGCGCAATTTGTTTGTTTTTACTTAGCTTAGCTTAGGCTTCATTTGATGTTTTTTCTTAATTTTCGTTGGAGTAATATGAAGTTTCTTAGATTTTTTAGGTCCTTAACACGGTCATACTGGGAAGTTATATTCCTTATTCTAAAATATTAATTTATATCTTAGAATATTCCTAACAACCAAAATCAGACACTGTCACAACCCCCACATAAACCCCATTCACAAAAGACACGAAACAAAGCCGATATTAGCTGTGAATGAAATCTAGTTATCTCCTGTGGCGTGTCCAGGGGGCGCTGCAGACACCCGCTGCGGCGACTATGTGGCGCCCTGTATAGCTCGGCTCCATAGACATCTAGAGAAAAGCTTTTGCTTTACGCGAGTCGTGTTATGTAACAAATAGCCAGAGATACACCGCAAAATGCATGCTTATGAAACATCATTCCGGAATGCAGTGTTTATGTGTGATCACATATGAATAAGTGATTTGTGGTGATCTGTGGGTAATAATAATTGTGTGGATGGCGTCACGTACAGTTGTAACGTGTGTTGATGATCTTCTTAATAAGTAAGGTCAAAGTTGAAAGTTTGTTTGCCCGAGGCTTTGCTTGGAGTTTATCTACGTAATGGAATTAGGATTGACGAGATTCGTAAGCGAACCAAAGTTGTAGCGATCGTAGCGGATTAGCAAGTCCGAGTTGCAGCGGGTAGGGCACATAGTTCAAGGAATGTGTGACCGATAGGACCGTAAGGTTCCTGAATGGAGACACATATGGCAAGTGCAGCGTAGGACGTCCGGCGACAAGGTGGACCGACGTCTAATCAAGACTGCAGGATCGCGCTGGATGAAATCCGCTTCCAATCAGTTTTATTGGAGATCCATAGAGAAAGCCAAAAGCAGACTTTAAAGTGATAAGAATAGATTAAATAGAATATCATTTATTGTCATAGTATATCATTTATTCATTCTTACTTAATAAAATAAAAAATATATATAAATGGTTCTACCATGGACTCGTCATAGCAATTACAGTAGGTAGTTTTATTTACTCTTATGTACCCTCACAAAAAGAAAAAAATATAGCTTGGATTACATCAGAGAACGACAACAGCAACAAAATATAAACCAAAATATAAGTTTCAACTTCCATAGTTGCCTCATTTGACAATAGATTTGATAATAATATAATTGTTAACTTTTAGGAATTGTCTAACATTCACAACAAATATGTAGGTAGAATGTTACATGAATTAACTATATAAAATAAAATTAAAATGACTCAGCTGTACAAAGGCATCGTTAAATTATCATCACAATAAATTAATAGTAATTAAATTCAGGCCGTCAAATACGGGTATGCATTAATTATAATTAATTTTAGAAATTTTATTAAATAAAAAATAACTAAATTTAAAAATGTCAGCTGTAAAGGGGCTTCGTCAATCAATAAGTTAATAACAGTAGATAATTATGGTGTAGCGTACTAAAATTTAATTGAGCAGAATAGTTCGTGCAAAATAAGGTCCCAGCTAAATCAACACATGTCCCTTTTCACGAGATCTGTGGCCGGCCCCATGGCGGGTACGTGAAGCGATTGTCCTGCTTTACAGCGAATTCTACTCCATATGCATGCCAAGGTTTATTGCCACATACTTGTAATTATTCTAAGTTTAATGCTTCATTTCATTTTAGAGATTGTTCTCACATGCTCTATTTTTATAGAGGCGAGATATTTCTATTTCAGGAAAGTAAAATGCAAGTTTCTTTCGGAAACCGATAGGTAAAGCTTAATACCTCTAAGAGTAAAGGAAGGAGATGTAGATGAAACATTTTGCTGTTTGTTCTTAGTGTTTGATTTTTGGTAGAATCGAATTACCATATTAGTATACTTTCATTGCCCCTTACCACACAAAACATAGCTTTCAAACATTACCATGTCTCAGATATGAGTATGATTTTTTCAATGCAATGTTTGATCAAAATATAATGTAAATTAATTTTTGTAACTTTTGCTTCAGGAGTTTTAGAGTAGCAGTTTCAATGGAAACCTATGTTCGGCAGGGGACGTTCAATAAGTTTTCTCTTATGATGATACCCATCATATGAATGTATCATACTACTACCTACTATATAATTTTTTCTAGGTATAAACCAAAATACAACATATAGGTACAAATAGGCAAAGTTTAGTTACGTTTTTCAGCAATATCATATTCTTTTCCTATATTCCTGTCTAAGTTATATTATCTAGATTTAAACCGAGGTTACAACCTAAAGCTTCAGTTCATCGACCCAGGGGATTGTAGATAATCGTGGATGCTAATTCCATTGGTCGATTACTAATGGCGGCTGTGTGAATCCCGCCTAATGGTTACGGTGATCATAACGTGCTGTTACATGGCTTTTTGACTACCCTTTCTCTGTAATAATTCGTTGAATAACCAGTTTACACAGAGGTTTATCGTTTTAAATGGATGATGATGAATTTTCTTTTTAACATCTACGATTTTACGAACCTTCTTACATAAAAACATTTAGGTATTGTCACTGAAATAACTTGATGTGATAAAAATAAACACAAAAAAAAATATCTTACACATTATGTGATAAATCTCAGAACACATTAGGAATATACATTGCATAAGACCTAGTTCCATAATATGGATTAAATATATTTTTTTTTTGAGCTGTGACCTTCGCATTCTTAAAGTAAGTAGCGGATATTCTTTGCTCGACACAAACCCTCTAGAATGTCGATACCACCTCGCCTAGAGTAGAATTTAGCACTGAAATAAGTATAGAATCTAGAACCTTTTTCCAGCATTTCTCAGCAAAAAGATAGAATAGGCTAACTTTAATAAAGTTTCTACATAGAAAGGTGACAGTGATAAATCGTATTAGCGTTCCGCAAACAAAACCGAGCAAATGATGACTTAGGTGATCGTGCATTACCAGATATATGATATTTTTCTTTCAAGATATTCTAAACAGACTTCAAAAAAGGAGGTTCTCAATTCGACTAAATGTTTTTTTTATATGTTTGTTACACGTTTACTCCGCCAATTATGCACCGATTTTGATGTTTTTTATTAATTTTTTGTCGACCATACCTTCAGAGGTAGTCCCATTTAAATGTTTTAAAAAAATCAACAATAATGTAAAAAATACTACACGGTTGATACATCGATTCGTGCAAATGCGAGATATTCCAATTCTGTACAAGTGTACACGCTTGAAGTCGTAAATGCCATTTTTGGCGAAAAATAACTAAATGAGATAAAAAGGAGACTATGTTCACATTATCAACAGCATGTGCGAGTCCCATACAAAATTACAGCTTAATATATGAGTTCAAATGTCTTTTTGCGGAAGAAATGCAATAAGAATCTAGAAAAAGGTCTCAATCTCTGAAAGGCTAGCTTGTAAGAGGCAACTTTAACTTTTTGCTGATCGGACTAAAAACTTTGCCCAATTTCGCGTTGAGCCTCTCTACACTTTGACCGAAATTCCACTTTGTTCAAGGCTTTTCCGAAAGTTTTTAAAATGCATGTTTGAGTTTAAGATAGCCACCTACCATTCCAAACGAAATTCGCAAAAATAATAAAAATACTTGGCAAGTTACGTTACATTACATTGATAGGAAATCAGGGCCCTGATCTTTAATATCATATCCGATTCTTGTACTAGATAAACATTAATATTAAATAGATCTTCTTTATTATAATAGTTTCATCGTAACAGCCAATATTCTGGTATCTTTAGCAAATAATAATCATGATCTAGTTATGTTATTCCACTCAATTACATTTCCCTTGTTACAGCAGGTCAGCAAAACTTGTTATTAATTGGCACTTACTTAGCCAAGTTCCTTTAATATAATACTTTTGGGGAAATAGGGAAGCAAATCTTTATTAGTTTCCTTAGACGGAATCACTTTTATATCTACTACGTACAAAATCTAATGAAAACACCTACTGTATTCTTGTATACCTCACCGTTGTATATAGTACATATATTAAATAGTTACTTATCCCAGGTTCTTGCTTTTTAGGGTTCTGTACCTAAAGGGTAAAAACGGGAACCTATTACTAAGACTCCACTGTCCGTCCGGCTGTCAGTCTGTCTGTCTGTCACGAGGCTGTATTTCATGAACCGTGATAGCTAGGCAGCTGATATTTTCACAGATGATGTATTTATGTTTCCGCTATAACAACAAATACTAAAAACAGAATAAAATAAATATTTAAGGGGGGCTCCCATACAACAAACGAATTTTTTTTGCCGTTTCTTGCTCCATATTAATAACGGCAACAGGTACACGCTTGAAATGGGGCTAAGGGGGTTCCCATAGGGTACGGAGCCCTTCGTGCGCGAGTCCAACTCGCAATTGGCCAATTATTCTTTTTAGAATCTGAGCTAGTCTATAAATCTATCTATATATATAAAAATGAATTGCTGTTCGTTAGTCTCGCTAAAACTCGAGAACGGCTGGACCGATTGGGCTAATTTTGGTATTGAAATATCCGTGGAAGCTCAGGGAAGGTTTAAACGGTGAGAAAATATAAAAATATAGTGAGTAAAATAATAAAGACATTCATTGAATTTTACCATACAAAATGTTCCTGCATGTAAAAGTTGTCATTGACAGTTGACAGATGGTGAGATGAAGTTCACTGGGGCAGCTAGTAGAAGATAAAAATACTCCCAAGGAAATTTATATTAAAACATATTTTTAGACATGGAAGACTTTTTCATTAAAATTCTACTCGGCAGAAATCTACACCTTCGTGTTCTATTATTGTATTGAGTTTAGAAACTGGGCGGCGTATTTTTGCCCCACTTAATAGGTAAGAGACCTTATAAAATACGTATTACGTCGCTTCTAGCCGTAATAGGCTCTATAAACATTGCTGTAGTGGCTATAATCGCCTAGATAATTTGCTGCCCTTAAACGCTTTAGGTTACGAGCCTATTTTGGGAACGTAACTTTTATGACTATGTTTCGAGCTATCTGACTATTTCAGGATAATAATACTGAATACAAAAATTCTGTTGATACCACAGATTCAATGTAAAGATATTCAAATAACTTGGTTTATTTGACACATTTTTGATATGCTTAAATAATTGGAATATGACTTGGCATTTCCAAGTGCACAAAACATGTCTTTTAAGTAAGCCATTTTGATATACCAAACAAAAACAAGGTTATAAAATACGTAAGTATTTTATTGTACCTACTAAGAAAATTAAAGTTACTGTCAGAATTTGAACGAAAACGAAAAAAGTATCAGGCCATCGACATTTTACGGGTAACGACTAATTTTTTACATCCCATATTGATTGAGTAGAATATTTGTCAATTGTTCATAGATTTTATTTTAGAAGAAAGAATTATAAGTATTTTACACCTTTCATCCGTTTTTAACCGACTTCTAAAAAGGAGGAGGTTTTATGTTTGTCTGTATGTCTTTTTTTGGGTATGTCGATAACTCCGCCAATTGTGAACTGAATCGAAAATTATTTTTTAGTTCGAATGGCCATACTCCGGAGGTGATCCCATTTAAATTTTATAAAAATCGGCAGTCTTTTTTAAAAATCAACAATAATGTAAATAATTCGAGCGAAATAGGTATTCGAATTTTGTACACGATGGAAGGCGGTTTTGCCATTTTTTTGGAAAAAAAATATTCCTAACTTTTATTTTTGTTTAAATGTCATACATTTTACAGCATTTAAAATTATAAAAACATAATAATACTTTAATTAAGCGCTTTAGTCAACATCAGCCATGATTGCACGGTACACGGTAATTTTTTCCGACTTCCAAGAAGGAAATGGTATTATGTTCGTCTGTATGTATTTTTTTTGTGTATATTCATCTATATTTTCGCCAATTGTGAACCGATTAAGAATTTTTTTTTATTTCATTAGGGTGTACATCCAAGGTGGTTCCATTTAAATTTCATCGAATTCGGCTAAGCCGTTTTTGATAAATCATCAATAATGTACTTGGATGTGACATCGATTCGTGCAAATTATTCGAATTCTGTACACGGTGGGAGTCGCTGTTGTGTTTTTTTGCGAATTATAATCATTGAAATCATTAGTTTAATTTAATACTTCAGGAATAAACAAAATCTATTTTAATGAACGGAGGACCAACTCGTCACTTGCAAACTTTAGACCTTTTACCTACTCAATATTGGCAGACTGAATTCCTTTATTAGAAAAGTTATCCCTGACCCATAGAACTGTTATTTTATGAACGCTTCCGATTTTCTAGTTGGTCTCCCTCAAAGTAGAGCTGAATACTGAGTGGGCCCGTAATTTCAGATTTTATACTAAATTCTGACTAAAGTAAATGTTTGGCAAGCGCTCAGTCGAATCCGAATTAGATTACTGTATGATTTAACGTTCCCACGATTCAGTTTGTTCAAAATATTAAAAAATTTCAGCGACTTTGACCTCTATTACAGTAACCTACTTACGTTACTTGTCTATGTACCTACTTAGATAATAGTTTAGGGTCCCAAAAGATCTAACTTCCTGACCGTCTTCATTAAAACTAAGTAGCAGCTTAACACGATTTGGCAAATGGCCCTCGGGTCAGTTGGTATTGGAGTGGCTACAGGTAGCCGGTGGGCTTATTTATTATTTTATTGCCATAGAGAAACCGTTAAATAAAATTGGAATGTCGGTTTCAAGTAATGGGGATATCTATTTAAGTAATATCAGTGATAAATCAAGTTAATATAGAATTCGCGATTTCAATGATGGACCCATAGTATAAGTTTGTAAAATGTATGAAATAGCTGATTCTTTCACTATTGTATCGGTGGCTTAGTGGTTAGTCACCCTGACTTCTGGGACTATGAGGCGTGGATTCAATTCCCACCCAGGGAAAGCATTTATGTGATGAATATAGACGTGTTTGCTCTGTGTCTGGGTGTTATTTAGATACTATCTATATAAGTATGTATATAGATAGTATATATATATAGAATGTCAAGAATGTCAAAGTGAAATGGTGGCCTAATTTTAAATTTTTTACAAATAAATTAATATAAATATCTTTGCTCGCTATTTTAGCGAAGTTTGAGCGAAGGGAAAAGATAAATTGGTATACACCTACTTTTTCGAAATTATAATATGGCCTCAATTGGCGGGCCGCTTCGCATATTCGTTTTGTTGCGCATGTACAAATAACAGCGCTGCCTGTCATGAACAATTTATTGTTGCTGTGACGCCTCTGCGTGGATTTTTATGTTTTTTATATAGATATTTATGCATCGTTCGTCGCCAACTTCTGACGATGAAATCTACCATACTCCAGACGAAGACTCCGTCTCTATGTCGCCTCCGCCAACACAGCGTGTTCGGCGTTGTAGGCGACAGCAGCTCACACTCAATCAGCAGCAGAACGAAGACCAAAATATTACTTTAAATAATAATGTTAACCCGCCCACTTCTGTGCCCCTGCAGAGAGATGCGACTATCCGGACCGATAGTGAAATTTTAGGTGGTGTCGTGTCGTCGGAAAACCTCTTAAAGTGTAACCAGTGCTCCCAGCCTCGTTTTTTAAAGGTAATCGTGGACTCAAAATTCACACGAGTAGGTGTCATCGATTACCTTCTTTAGAAAATGATATTCAGTTTCAAAATTTAAACCTCCAACCAGATTTCGGACAAACTTTAGGAAATTTTAAAGCCAACCTACCAATAATTAAAAGGATTCCCCGTGGCGCACGACTTAGTGTGGCGAAATGTCTCATTGATGATGTCAAAAATGTTTGTACATTTAATTCTAATGAGGCTTGGGAGCACTTGTTAACTTTCCCTTACAGGATTCTCCACGTTTCGAAAAACCAATCAGATCACAATTCTCTAACTAGTAAAATTAAACAAAATTGTCAGCAAAATTCTAAATCTTGCCCTAATTTTACCTTCCCTCCGCATAATGCGGTAAAACCGGCGTCTTCTCATATTAACTATCGATTGGTAGAAGACAAGATGGGCGAAGGAGACATTAGAGGCGCAGCGAGACTTTTATTTTCCGACGACACATTGGCACCAAATACTCCGGACACTTTGCTGGCACTCAAGGACAAACATCCACCATCAGCAGCCAACCAAATTTTTACTTTACCTGCGACCATTGAAGAAGAAGAATGTCTTATTGCCAGTGTAGATGACATCACGTACGCCATTGCGTCGTTTCCTAGCGGCTCAGCGGGGGGACTCGACTCTCTCACTCCACAACATTTGAAAGATCTCACAAGTGCTACTTGCGGCGAGATCGGGGACTCCCTACTGAAAGAGCTGACGACGTTAGTCAATTTAATGCTCGCAGGTAGAGTAAATAGCGACATTAAAGCATTGTTATACGGCGCCAACCTATGCGCGCTTCTTAAAAAGGATGGCGGCATAAGACCAATTGCTGTTGGTACAGTGTACCGTCGCCTTACAGCCAAAATATGTGTCAAGCATATAAAAAAAATACTTTGCGAGGAATACCAACCTGTACAACTCGGTTTTGGTACACGTGGTGGCTGTGAGGCGGCAGTCCATGCCTTAAGAACTTTCCTTCACCACCAAGGAGGTGAAGTCTTGCTGAAGGTGGATGTCAAAAACGCCTTCAATACCGTCAATAGAAACGCTTTTTTGGCCCAAATCAAAGACAAAATTCCCTTCATTTACAATTTTGTTCGGCAATGTTATGGTGAACCCTCCAAATTATTGTACAAAAATAACGTGCTTTTGTCTGAAACTGGGTGTCATCAAGGTGACCCCCTTGGGCCTGCTCTTTTTTCATTAGCTATTCATCCTATCATCAAAAAACTAGAATCGAAATTTAACGTCTGGTACTTAGATGATGGATCCCTTGGAGGCGACGTTAGCACTGTTATTAAAGACTTCCAATATTTAACAACAGAGTTTAGTACAATAGGGCTCGCCCTAAATTTCTCTAAATGCGAACTCTTTATTCCAAATTCCCCCTCAGTCCCAAAGGATGAGATAACAAAGCTTTTCGATCAAATTGCTCCAAATATAAAAATTTTAGAAAACCGATCGCTGCGCTTATTAGGTTCTCCGATTTTAGATGAGTCAATCAAAGATTTTGTTGACGAAAAAATTCAAAATTTTTACACAGTGTCAAACCGTCTCCAAAAAATTAACATTCATATAGCCTATTTCATTATTCGGTACTGTCTGTTTGTTCCAAAATTTATGTATTCTCTTAGATGTTGTCAGCTTTGGAATCATCCTTTATCTTTACAACAGCTTGATAACGTTCAAAGAGATACACTCACCACCATTCTAAACACCCCTTTAGACGATCGCGCTTGGCGCCAAGCCTCACTGCCTGTGAGGTTTGGTGGCCTCGGTATACGCAAAATTTCCAGTGTATCTTTGCCAGCTTTCTTGTCCTCAGTTTTCAGCACTCAAAAATTAGTAAAAGACATATTATCATCCTCTCTTCCAAATTTAGAAATTACATATCTGAGTGACGCTGTCGAAAGTTGGAAAATAGCTTGCCCAAGCCAACTTTTGCCCAAGTCTCCCAATTCTCAGAGACAGTGGGACGGGCCGCTCTGTGAGTTAGAACTGCAAAAACTAATTCAAACCTCAAGTTGTACCACAGAGCGCGCTCGCTTGCTTGCCGTTTCAAGATGGGAGTCGGGGCTTTGGCTACATGCCCTTCCTTCAAGTAACGTTGGCAACCTTTTGGATAATAACTCTTTCCGGATAGGCGTATCTCTCCGTTTAGGTGCCCCATGTCTGGTCCCGCACCGCTGCCAATGTGGCGATATGGTCGATCGTTTCGGTCATCACGCATTGTCATGCGCAAAAAGTGCAGGGCGCTTTTCGCGGCACGCTACCCTAAATGAAATCATCCGTCGGGCCTTTGTTAGTGCTGGCGTCCCGTCGGTCCTAGAGCCTAATGGACGTGACGTGCGTCGACACACTGGCGCCGTCTCACCTTCCTGACACAGCAGACAGGGCTGGTGCTGCTGCAGCTAAAGCGGAAAACCTCAAACGGCACAAATATGGGTCCTTAGACAGGATGTACCATTTTGTGCCGTTTGGGGTTGAGACTTTAGGTCCGTGGGGGCCGGACGCTCATACTCTTTACAAAGATTTGGCCAGGCGTTTGGTAGAGGTGACACGTGACCAGAGTGCTGGCATCTATTTCGCTCAAAAGCTGAGTATTGCTATTCAGCGAGGCAATGCTGCCAGCATTCTGGCCACGTTACCCTCTGCCGAGGGGCTTTTAGACTAGGTTTTATTTTAAGTTTTAGTATTAGTTTAGTTATAGCGGAAATTGTTATTTAAGATCTTTTTTGTTTTTCTGTGTAAATAAAAATTTTCTTTAGTACAATATAGTATGTATTAAAAATATGTAAATGTAGTATATCAGTCTCTGGCAGCCATATCACAAGCTTTGCTTTGTTTGAGGTCAGAGGCCGTTTATAAGATGTCCTCTTATATTTATTGATTTCGGGATTAGTCTCATAAAAAAGAAATAACTTATTCTAACTTTTTGTACTAAAATATTTACAAAATACCTAAACTAATATATATACAAAACTAAATTAAGAACATATAAAACTTAATCTAAAAGTCCCTTTTCTAAAGTCTCATAATAAAATTTAATCATAATGATGAGTAGATGATAGATGAGTCTTGAGTATGCAGATTAATTTTCGATTTCCGGTTCGACCCTAAATTAAAAGTTATTCATAAGAGTGGTCTGAATCACCCCTTTTCGGCTTCGAACACCCTTTATGAATAAACCTGTATGTGCCTCTGAAGGTCTCTATACTTTGCAAATCAACACATTGTATAAATAGGTACCTGCGTATACCTAGCTACGTAGGTAGGTACCTATTTATATAAGGTGTTTAATGTTATCTTAGGATGAGCAATCATTCTCATCAAATCAATGAATCCAACAAAAATACACTAGCATTTTTACGCCTACCGAACTCTTCGTTACAAAAAATTGGAACGTCTTTCCGCCTCACCGACAGCTGATTTCAATAAATTTAAACTCGAAATGCTTAATTAAATAAAGAGGTCGGAGCTAAAATATATTTCGTACAAAACCGTTAATATTACTTTGAAAGCCATTAAAACGCGCGGATTACTGTTGTTGTTCGAAGGCTAAATAAGTGGAAAACGAAGCTATGAATCAACATATTATTTCCTCTAGACTCTATAGTCTATTATACAAACAAAGTTGAACTTACACTATTAGGTAAGTAACTTCGTTCGCCTGATGTTGGGGCAATAACATGCGGCATTGGTGTCCCCGTCTGTAGTACGAGTCTATGAAAATAAATAAATGAGCATCCTTTTATATGAATTTATTAAGATTAAGATTTTTAGTGCTCGACAGAGTTAGTACAAACTACAGTCCCAACTCGAGGTCTAATTAAGACCGCAGAATCGTGCTGAATGGAAGTCGCTTCCAACCAATTTTATTGGATATCTATTGGGGCCTATGCCCAGCATTGGACAGCTTATAGCTAAAATGAACGAACAAATACGATGCCAAATATAGCACTGTTTTATATGTCGAATTTAAACAAACTCATACTACTACTGAATATTCGTTGATCTCTAGCCATCATTCATTTGAGCTATCTCGGAATGGATAACAACGTCGAGTCCATTAATATATTAGAAGCCGAAAAAAAAAAAGAAACTCATGTTGCAGGTTATTTGCGAAAAAAATAATCATTTTTACACAATTTTTTGCATATGAGCAATATACAAAATCAGCTGGTCAATGGCTTCTCTAATAATTGCCCCTTTTCTGAAAAAAGTAAAACAACAGCATTCTTCCAGAATTCGCTGATGAGTGAAAAAGCTGTAGATACAGGAGATTTATCAAGTTAGACTTGTTGAAAAATATGAGCAAGTATCAACGTCCAGCCGAATAGGTAAACAAACATAGTATCCAGAAAGACTAAATGAAATTTTTCGAGCACGCTTTGCACGCTCGGTCAACGAGATTTTAAGTATATTTTTTCACATATTTTTCAAAGCATTTTTCGCTTTGCGCTGCCCGTTATTCGAATACGAGTTGATTGAGAGTCCATATTTTGTCAAAGCCTTAGCCAAAGCTTACAAATAGTACCAGAAAAGAGTAGGGTTAAAAAGGAAAAAACATATTTTTGAATTTCAGCTAGTACGATAAATAATCTACTGTTGCACTGAATTGGCAGTAGGCAATTGGGCATAGGTGGAGAGAAAAATTACCAATGGGGTCGAAAAGTTTGCATATACCGACAAGCTCAGCGTAGGACATTGAGACGCAGGATCACACTAATGCATGCCGCTTCGTGCTTGCCTTCTGGCATATTTATAAGAGGCCAACGTCCAGCAGACGACGACGTGTATGGATGAAGGGAATACGACGAGACGCAAAAGCTGTATCAAAAATAAGAAGTACGAATACTGAATAATACCCACGTATGGGAAGTATTATTCACAAAGACAACTGGGTAGGACAGGGTATATTACTTACCTTAAAGCTACACTTATTATACTCGTAGTAAGAGCACTCAACTTAAGGCAGTTTAGAGAAAACTTTCAAGGAGGATGACATAAGTCATACCTATTACGTAACCACTATAGTATAATAACATTCTATGACCATGGTCCCCACTCTAATATGTTCAAACTTCAACATTTTGCGAAGTTGCAATTTTAAAAATATTACGTAGACGATAAAAGACGCCACTTTTAAGTCATATAAAAGTGTCGTAAAGCAATATTCAGAACTGAGTGGTTCAAAATTATGTTTCTAGATGCAGCGCTACTGTTTTATTCATATTGGTTGTTAAACTAGAAGTGCATGTAAATTTAATAGGTAAAATTTATAACTGTGCTTTCAAATTGCTTGAATATTTAGTATTAAAGGTTACTTCGATTATTTAAAAAAATTAAACAATAATAATATCATGTGTACTAACCAAAAAATTACCACATGTAACGTACGAGTATACAACACTTGACAAAATTTTATGATCAAATTGCCTACAAAGCAAAAAGACTATGAGAGACTTATTATTCGTTCTTATGGTGCAGTTCTATCGGATAACATATGTTCGCCGCTTTTGTTGTCAACTTGTTTGGAAAAGCACCAACACTGACTTAATTTGAATTGTAGATGTTTTTGTCTGTCTTCACCGAGATACACATTTGTGCTCAACAATATGCAACACAGCGGCACAGTTCTTTAGCAATTCCGCTTTACCTGCGTTCGGTAAACTGTTCCTGTTATAGGCAGGAGCAGCTTACGTTTAGTTGTATCCATCAAAACAAATTCAATCTGCCGTTGTACCCATTTTCGTCCGTTCTTTGCTATGATTTTTTCATGTTTCGCTGGGAACAGATAAAATCATTTTCTCGATACACGTGGAGTCACCGCCATGCGGTGCTAGAACGTAACAACACAATCGAGTTTCGTAAACATGTAATTGACAACTTGTGTGACGTTACGTTCTTGAAGCATGAAGGCCGCTCGAGAAAAGCACGTTCATTTTGGGAGCTAATATTTTCAAAACATCTACTCGTAGTTACGTCAAAAGTGCGAAGTGCAGTGCGTGTGCCGTTCCTTAAAATTACAAATGTTTTAGTGAAAAAGTTACTTAGGTACTAAATACTTTGAGAAAATGTTCCATGAATAATAAAACGTATTTTTTAGAGCTGCTTGTCAGAATTTTTTTTTATTTTTTGTTTGGCTCCAGATGAGCTCCAGCTTATGTGCTACACGTCACGCAAAAATGAGGCCTTCACCATCCTGGAGGATTCTTCTATTAGTCAATAAATTTATTTAGCCTGTGGTCTAGGTTACAAAGTTTCGTGCTATTTTAAAAGGGTTAAAAGGTGCATGTGCATATCTGGGAGAGCTCGAGACTCTAACCCCAAATATGCACACAACACCCGATTTTATCAATATGCATTGCGCACTACACCCAAATTACTTATCGTGCCGTATAGTGCCGTACTTATAATGACTACCCAGCAGGGTCTCAACGTTATTTATCTAGCCCTGCTTGCTGGACATAGATACATATGTTACAAACCGGAATCAGAAATGGAAGCACATTTGTCGCCATCTACTTGTACGTAACATCACGACGCTCAACATTAAGCGAACGAACAGGGAGGAGAAAGAACATGTCTGATAATTCATATCTGTCTGGAATCGATGACTACCGCTCCTGACGGCGGTCGGAGATTAATGTTTGCCGAACTATGGAAAAGTGCTAGTGGACAGATTAATGGGAAAACTCCTGTGGGAAAATAGAATATTATCTGTTATTTACCTGCGGGATGAGAGGCTAACTGCTACATCTTGCTGTTTGTTCCGCTCGATGAAAACTACGTCTGTTATTTGAATAAGTGAGCCTTATTATTTGTAGCTATGTTTAAACTGATTTATTTTGTACTTGGAGTCTTAGACACCATTTTCTTGTACTACTATAAAAAACACTAAATTTATTGAGCTCCTGCTACTACTATACTCGTTCCTGTCTATTGTTTATTCTCTATCAAAAAGCTTCATTAAGATTTTTGATCCAAAAAAAAAAACAGCACACAAAGACAAGGAATAAGAACATGATTTAGCCATATAAAAAAATCATCATTAAAACATTTACCAGGCCGGGATCGCTTCTGAAACCCTCAACTTCCTAGGCAGTTTTACTACTTACTAGACCAGGGGTTTAGGGTTAATCTAGACTAAGGTCTTACTTCTGACTCCAATCGTACCGATCTAATAAAATTGAATATTACTGCTATTTTTATTACGATACTACCGTGACCAAACATAGAAGTGATGCCCTCAAATTAACAAAATGCTTTCGCTCTGGGCCAATTAGCAAAGCTCTGCCTTTAATTCGACAAAAAAAAACATAATTAACATAATCGTCATTAGAAACTCAGTTTATGTTAATGGCGAGCTAACCTTCGTTAACATCATAACAACAGTAAACATAATTAAGCTGATGAAATGAAATATAATTATGGTTTGCTTATACTTGCATCTCATTTTCAGATTTGTAAATGGATAGGTATTCTTTACTGTGTGTACTATTAACAAGTAAAATATCGAAAAAATGTTATATTAGGCGGTGCGCAGCGGTGGTGAAAGCTGCCTCTTCCAGATAATCATTTACTTATGTATTTTATCTTCTTACACATACTTGGTACAATGTAAAAACGTTTGACAAGCTATATATGTCTTGATGAATACATGATATTCTAACTAAATAAATAAATATCAGGAGACATCTTACACACGGTCTTTGACCCCAAACTAAGCAAAGCTTGTGATATGGCTGCCAGAGACTGACATACTGTATATAGGTATTTTTTTTAAACAGATACTTATATGGATATTAACAACCAGGCACAGAGCAAACACATATATTTTTGCTCTGGGTGAGAATCGAACCCTCGCCTCTTTGATCCAAGTGTCAGGGTCACTAACCACTGGGTTACTGAGGCAGCCTATTGTGAAAAAAAAAGTCTGGAAGACACATTTATCACTAAGTAAGTAAGTTCGTATAGGCCGGGTTGCTAGCCCTGGTGTCAGAGTTTTTAGACCGCCTGAAGGCCTCTGAATTTATTTATTACTAGAACTCAATCCCTTGTCGAACTGAAGTAAAGATCAATATTTATATACAAGTTTAAGTTTCCATGCTTCTGAACTTTGAATGTTATTTTATTTTAATCAAAAGTTACCGATAAGATTATTATTCAACACTGTTTTCATTTGCAGATAGCGCTGCGAATACATGTGGTCAACAACTCGAAATTGTTCACAATACGTTTAGTATGTCTGTTGCAAATACGTAAGTACTTTACGTTATTTCTACTTCTAAAAAACAAACCAGCAGAAACAGATTTTATCTACTTTACATACTTCCTAGAAAGTACAGAGTGCTGTTTCTTCGATTACTTTATCGAAATATCACCTTAAACTGTTATCAACGTGTTGTTTGAGTTAGTATTAATCTGTGTTTGTTGATTCTGGCGGGTGTTGTGCGTAATTCAGACCGCTATGGATATGTTTATTGATATCCCTGAATAACACGCGAAAACTGTTTCACAGATATTGCTGTGAGCTGTAATGTAAATTGTGAATGTAACATACATTTCAGACAGAAAATGCAGATGAAATTAGAGAAACGCAGAACGCGGGAACACTGTCTTGAACAAATTGGATGTGTAGGTATATGAAAACTCCTGAACCTTAAACTGATACAAAGGCTCCAAACAACAAAATACAAAGCTAGTGATACGAGTACTCTACAAAATATTAATCGTATATATTGCGTTATATGGGGGTGAAATAAAGACTTTATTTTTCTTTAAAACATATAGTTCCAGTGTAAAGTTCACCACTAAAAACTATCTGCCATTAATGAAACAAAACCACTATAGTGAAACCGCTAAACTCAGACTTCGCCTGCGCGGTACAGGGGCGCCGGGGGAGACGACACAGGGGACTGAGACAGGCGCGGGCAGCGGGTCCCCGGCGTAACTAAGATTAATGTTTTCAATATTTCCTTACAGCAATTGATGACCAGTAATTATAAAAATTATAGATAAATGTTTTTCACAAAAATATTCTTGAACTACCAAGTGTGTGTATTTCACTATATAAATAATTCCATTATAATATGTAGTTTCTTGTTTTATTTATGAGTACTGAATAGTTAAATGAAACCAAAGATTCGTCAGAAAAAGCATCGGAAAATTACAAGTGACCTAAACCTTGATACTACAAAAATAAATAACACGGAGAAAAATATTTTGTCTACTGTTCGCGCCCGATAAATCTGTCAAAATCCAGGAGGAAAGGAAGTAGAACTAAACCAAGCTCAAATCAATCGTAGGTCGTCGAGGATCAACAAATATTCCTTGCTAATAAAGTGAACCAATGTACGAGGTCACGCATATTTTCAGGGTACAGGGTACAACCGTACTATACTGTAATAAAAGTTGGTCCATACAACGTTCAACT
Source organism: Hypomecis atomaria (assembly GCA_964007245.1). Taxonomy (NCBI): domain Eukaryota; kingdom Metazoa; phylum Arthropoda; class Insecta; order Lepidoptera; family Geometridae; genus Hypomecis; species Hypomecis atomaria. The sequence continues at coordinate 8,075,008 of OZ023296.1, read as the reverse complement.
TTTTCATGGTCTACTTACCTATATTGAAACCTATTTTGTGTAGGTAAATTATTATGAATAACTTTTACTAATAAGGACATATTTTAAATATTGTTCACCGAAATTCATCAATCACTCAACATTGTCCCAACGTTTGGTTCTATGCGATGAACTCCGAAATTACGAGAGAACTGTTGGTTTTTTTTTTTTTGCAATTTCAAGATTGGTCAAGTAAAAGTATCAGGAAAAACACCATTGGGCTAGACTAGATTTTGGAAGTGTATTTCATACTCTAAAAATATCAAAACAAAATATGTAAAAGGGGAATAACATAATTTTACTGAAATGTATTTTTAGAAGTGTTTATGATGAAGAGTTAATTATTTTTCCGTAGAAACAAGTTGACAACCATATGCATATTCAATGTCGAACGGTCAAAGTGTATAAATACTTCATGATGTCAAGGACACGTTCCCAATTCTAGACAAAAAGGGCAAGAGCACGGCTTAGATTATACGAATTAAGGTCAACTGGACTTCGTTAAACATTGCTTTTTGCCGGCCTAATGAAGTGGTCGGCTTTTTATCGGGCTAGGAAGAACTAACGTACCCGTTTCACTCAACGCCATGGAAGTAGTTGTGGTTGTGATGTGTTGATAGAGTTAAACTTCATTAAGTCGGGTTTTGTTTGGATACGGTTGTAAAGCTCGTAATTTTGGGCGGCAAGGATGTCTACTAGGTACTTTATATATTTTGTTCATAAAGTATCGCTGAAAACAAATATCGCCATCATCGGAGGGAGCGAGGAAGCTGGTACGAATATACCTGTTTCTCTATGGAGGAGAAGAAGAAGTACCCATATACTACGTGCCTCTGGCACGTAGTATATGGGTACTTCTTCGAGTAAGACATTCTTTGGTGATTTTCGTGGCAATTTTCGAATTCAATTTTTTTTCAAATCCTTGTCAGAATCTTAAAATATATGTAAAAGCAATATGTTATATTTACATGTGTACATAATGTTAACTATGGGAGTGGCATGGTCGAAAATCGACAAAACTCCCCAAATAAATAAGATTTAAAAAAAAAAAAACAAATATTATTAATAATAAAATATTAATATAATAACATTAAATAATATTATTAATAATAATTATTATTAATAAAATCTATTATTAATAAAATCTATTATTTTTAATACAAATACAATTACTGATACCACACTTTCATATTTTCCTACTAGTTTTCTAGATTGGATTGAAAGTCGCAGAACACAAGTCCTAAAATACACCCTTATCTTTTTATTAATAATAAAGTAGAGCAATAATGGTGTTCATTGTCCGTCTTTCGTCTTTTTATTTCTGTTTTGGTCAATTTCAATTTATTGCCACTAAAAATTAGATGAAATACAGATTTATTAATTCTGATATGTCCGACTGAAAATTAAACCAGTGACTTCGCGGACGGCATCGCACGGAATTATTTTCAGTGAAAAACTTTGGCTGTAGTAGTTTTAGAAGTACCTACTGATTTTCAATAAAGCGCTTTATTTCAAACAAAAGTGCGACTACATATTTTGATTAAGGAAATGTCAGGGCCAACCAGCTCCGGATGGGATCTTCTGTGTGGTTCGAGCTTGGCCCTGTTGGTGTCATTTAATTCTGAGGTTGAGACCAAAATTACGGTCTTGTGACCCTCATTCCTTGACCCTGTTATTTAGCCGTCTTTCATCTAGCTAATTATTTTGAGGACACTTCTCACACCGTTTTAGGCAGTTGTTGGGCAGATTTGAGTTGAAATGAGATATAATATATCTAGAGACATAATTAGATCTAGATGCATGATAGGTATTTACAAGTAGGAGATACTTATAGGCATGTTAAAATTAGAGAAGGCGCCCCAATGTGCCTCTAAGTTGGGTATTTCAACATGTCAGATATATTTGCTTTTCGATAGACCTTCAAATCATACGAAAGTTGATTTTGAGGTTTATTTAAAAAAAAGACTCTTTTCGCAATCACAAAAGTTTTTAAAAGAAGATATAACGGTATTGTTAGTATAAAATAATATCACGCCAAATAAAAACTGACTATATTTTATGCAGTAGGTACCTATTCACGCACTTAGATACTATGTCTATGGCTAGATAGAAATTTAAAATTGCTCAAACATTTTACGAATTCATGACCAAAACGATAAAGTCTGTCTTGTATATTTCAATGCAATGCACCATTTGCCTACATTTAGCGCACCCGTTTAAATTGGGTGTAAAATATTACTCGCAGTATATTTGCGTAGAGATCTTTTAAGGAAGTGTAAACCGAAACACTGACTAATGCGTTTCCTTTTGTTGTTTGGAGGTAATGTTTCATATGAGCTCGGCTAAATATGTTCCTAGCATTAGCGTAAGTCAGCAACTATGTAAGTTTAAGTAACTGGGTGTTTAAAGGGGATACGAGACGCCTAATGTTCATTAAGCTCTAAAGATTGGCTAGAGTTACTAAGGTTATATGTTATCTAAGTAACTACTCGTGATTCAGTATCATATTTGCCTAAGCTAGTGAGTTAAATACATTAATTGAGGATAATTGGTCTACCGTCAAAATTCATGCAATAGGCATGATAACTAAAAAATGTAATTAGTCCGTCAGATAATCAAAAAATATTAGACACATATTTTTTCTTTTGTCAATTAAACAAAAATTGATGAAGATATAGTTCGTCAAAGTTCCGCGTGACGTCACAAGTGCCAAATGTATAGACTTCTGTAAGAGAGGTGACGTCACGAACCCCACTCCCAAAATTTGACAAGGTTTATCTTTGTTATTTGTGGTTTGATTAACAAAAGAAAAAATACGTGTCCAATATTTTTTGATAATCCAACTTACGGACTAATTATAATCATGTTTATTTTTTACCCAGTCATCAAGCCTACTGTAGAGACGAAATTGTCGAAAATCACAATTATTTAATTGACAAGAAAATACCTTGCTATGCTTACTTGCTATTTACTATATGAGACGAAATCTCCTAATCAGAAGTAATTAAAAAATTGTCTTGAAAATTCTCATCAAATAACCAATTATTACCAAATAATACTCACTAATGAAAATAAAAATACAAGTTCAAAGACTAAAAAGGCAAATTTTCTTTAAGTAGAATTAAAGTAGATTAATATACTTTACATATATTAATTATCTATTCAATGCTAAAATCACTTAATTTCTTTAGTTCCAAGGTTGTCCGATAAAATGTTTAATTATGCCGAAGCGTTACAGTCGATAAAATTTAGAACACTTCATAATTATGATGTTATTTCCAAAACGTTTTCATTTTTAAACTTTTAAAAATAGTAGCGACCTTATGCCAGGTTAAGATCGACCTTCCGCAATACAGGAAAAATAAATAAAACACACTTTAGATACACATTCTTGAGAAAGATGAAAGTTCAAAACGGATGGAGTCGTTTCGTAGGTAGTGTGCTAAACATATTAGTAGGTAAATAGGTTAAACTACGTTTACGATTTAGCAATAAATCCCCAGTTTACGCGGGAAACCTGGCGTTTTAACTAATTTACCTTGCATTAATGATTTATGAGGCAATTGGGCGTCGATGTAATCATCATTGTGTGTGGGAAAGGTATTAGATTTTAATACGAAATGATTAATTTTATTTATTTGGAAACAGATGATAAAAACAATTACAAGGTTTTAAAATTATTTCATTCATCTGTCCGTCTATCATGCATAGAACGTCCACTGCTGGACATAGGCCGCGCCTATGCATCTCCAATAAGACACATGGGTGGATATGCTACACTGCGCTTGCGGGTACGTGGTCTCCACTTGAAAGCTTATTCAACTCCGTCAGTCATCAAAACGCCGTGCTTCTTGTCATGAGTGTGTATTATAACATAATTATTAATTTATGTGATAACAATTCAGATTGTTTACAGTAGAATTCGCACCTGCATAAATGTATTGCAACTACAAGATTCCATCTCACTGCTTTTACTAATTAATTTAATGATCATTGGAGTAAATAAATTCAGTGTGCTTACTGAAACTTTCAATCACAAAACATATAAGTATCTTAGCTTTAGAGTTTAAGAATATATAAAATTGATGATCATAAACTTAACTGTAGAAAACTAAAAGCTGATTCTGATGAATACGAATTTGATAGACAAGGTATTTATTTCTTTAGGGATCTTAGATATTCGCCCTGATGCCGGGGCACTAGAATACGGTATCGGTATCACCTGCCTGTATTAAGAGCCTACTAAAAAGGGACCCTTGAGCTCGTGGGTGGTCAGAGTTGGGGCCCTGGCCACCCACTCAAACGGGCCTGAGGAGGACGATAGCGTGTGTGGCAACGCTGTCGTAGAAGATCGCACAAACCTGGTTCTACTGCCAGGCGAGTAGTCACACAAAGTGCTGGGAGCACCGGTGCGTTCCTTTTAGAGATCTCGGAGCTCCCAAGAGGACACAAAGGCTGGGGCCCACCGAAGGGGTTTTAGTGGGTACAATCCTACATAACCCGACTGCACCCCAAAGCAGTCCGGAGCTCAGTCAGCTTTCGAAGATTTCCTCCTCGAAAAAAAAAGGAATGTCAGATATAGCTATAGGTAAGTAATAGTAGCACAAGTTTTGAGTATTACCCCACTATAGGAGATCTATATATTTTTTTACATACCTTAAGTAAGTTATGTTTCTGACTTTTCGCTGAGGTTTCTAGATGCTCTTATAAAGTAAAGTTCGTATAGGCCGGGTGGCTAGCCAGGTGTAAGAGTTTTTTGACCGCCTAAAGGCCTCTGACGTTTTTTATTTAACATCAAGTTAACGTGTGACGTTTATATACTCGTACGATTTAACGTGTCATCCGAGCCACGGTAGCGCTCAATTGGAAAATGTCACCCGCGTTCACCCATCCAAATATTGACCGTGCTGAACGTTGCTTAATTTTGGAGATCGCTGACAATCATCTAGTCAAACTACGCTACAAGCGCTACTATGTAATATAGATATTACATACATACATATAGAATGTATGGCCGTCTGGCGGCCTCTTAAAAAAAAAAAAAACTAAAAACGTCTCGTATTAAATACTAATATTGGCAAGATTTTGTAATAAGTACTATGTCTACGAGTATTTAACAACAAAAATATACTACGATCTAATTAGCTTATCCACTCAATTACAAGAAAATCAATCTAATTATCCACCAAGTGATAAAAACCCACAGATTAAGATTCCCTTGCTTATTTTGTCACACGTCGTTTAGCGCTGATTTTCCCTCGTATCACAGAAAGCAGGCATTACGCAATACACGTACAAGTAAATAGAGATAAAGTGGGCATGTGCGTGTCATGTTCGCGCGTTTTTCTCGTTTTCCCATCAATCTCTGCTCCCCGAGGCGCGACCTGATGAGCGCGGCTGTTCACCCGATCTTAACGTGTCAATCTTACTTAGCGCGTTTATTATTTCATTTCATAGCAAACTCTTTTGTTTGATGCGGTAATTTGCATTCAATCAGCGGTATGGAAGGTTTGTGGTATTATATTTCAGTTATAATATTGAAATTAACACAAACAAGGCCTGTTCTGATGGATTTTGCGTATGCGCGTTATTCATGCGTGTATAAATTTTATTTATTTCTCGCCACCTGCACTCCTGCGAGCAAGCAATTGTGCTACAAAAAAATCATAAAACTAAATATAATTACACTGCTTTATAGTAATTTTCATAAGCGTTCTCATATGTCAAATAGTTAATTACTTATCAATCTTTTCTGTTATTTGATAATTAATTAGCTAAAGAAAGGATAAGAAATAGTTCGCATTGTAAATATGTATAGAAATAAAGTGGGTGTATGCGTGTCATGTTCGCGCATTTCTCTCGTTTTCCCATCAATCTCTGCTCCCCAAGGAGTGGTCTGATGAGCGGCGGCTGTTCACCCATGGTTCACCCAATCTTAATGTGTCAATCTTACTAAGCGCGTTAATTATTTCATTTTAGAGTTATATTCTCTTTATTCGTCTAGAGTTTAACTCTTTTGTTCGACGCGGTAATTTGCATATAATCAACACTGTGGAAAGTGTATAGTAATATATTTCTGTTGTGATAGTAAAATGTACGCAAATAAAGTTTTTTGCGTTCGCACGCAATCCATATGGAAATTTTCTCCACGAAGTAGGCAATTGCGCTCCAAAGAAAATCTTAAAAAAATAATATAATCACACTCACGTTAGTATTAATTTGACAAATAATAATAAAACTATAATGATTACTATTATTGGTAATTAATTAAGTAAATGCAAACCCTATCCTTTGATAAGGTTTGCATTGTAAATACAGATAACGTGGGCATGTGTTTGTCATGTTCGCGCGTTTCTCGTTTTCCCATCACTCTCTGCCCCCGAGGCGCGGCGTGATGAGCGCTGCTGTTCACCCGATCTTAACGTGTCAATCTTACTTAGCACCCTTGCTTAGCATTAGCACATTTATTATTTCATTTTATAGCAAACTCTTTTGTTCGACGAGGTAATTTGCATTTTATTAACTCTGTCGAAGGCGAATGCCATCTAATTTTGTTATGATCTAGGTACATAATCATATTCTAAATCAACGAAATTAACTCACGAAAAAAGCCCTAATAAGATGGATTTTTGATAGAGCAATTCACAACTTTTTCGCGCAATCCGTGAGATTATATTATTATTTCCTCCATTTCTCGTTCAGTAAGCAAGTTTACATTTTTCGTGTTTCAATGTAAATAAAAAAATTATAGAGTTAGATTGTCATTCGGCATTTTTAAAAAAACCAAATCTAGAGCACTGCATGATTCAATTTGCAAGCGTTTTTAATAAAAGCTATAACTAAAAGAAATAATTAATAAATAAGCAGAATAGACTTGATGTGATTTTTTTCCGTATGGCGTACTATTACTATAATCGACAACCTTGTTTGTCATTATTATTCAGATCGATATTGAACACATCGAAAACGTGTAACAGTATCAACTGATTTGAACGGACTATACGCAGCTAGCCTAGCTTTAAGCCAGCTCTAGTCTAGAGCCTTACCTACTGAATACTAATGTTGGCTGGAGACGGCATATTAGACACATCTGACAGCAGGCAGAAAGCATCTGCGATATAACATGAGTCGTGTTCATCTAGGTATCTCTATTGCCAGTACCTATTATTAATCACTGAGATTCTAACACAACATAACTAGATAATGAATGGCTTTATAATATAGTATGAAATACAAATATCTGAAATTATTTACGACAAAATTTTAATGCTTTACACATATATCTGAATGCGTAAAAGGTTCATAATCCGAGTCACACATGAAAGGGGAATTTCGCTAATAGACGGCTTTATAGCTATGAAAGAGCCATCGAGACTGACGATAAATGGCGGAAACGTGTGCAAATGAATGGTATGCCGGCATGATATTAATTAAAGCTCTAACCCAGTATGAACCATGCGAGCTCTATAAAACTACACATAAATGAAGGCATGTCCTTATTAGTGATAGTGTCGACGCGAGCGAGTTTGGTGCCCTAGCTAGGTAGAAAAAGCTAGGCAATGGCTTTATGGCAACATCATCATTGTGGAACTCTTTTGCAGATTCCGCACGGAAAAGTACCACATCTTAGCCAGTTATTGAACCTCCAAGCAGTTCTGTGCAAGCATTACTGTTCTGGATTAAACGGCAACGTTTGCAGAAAAAATACTGGGCTACATGAGATTTAAGAACTTCGTATCTCGGAGTGACGATGACGGTGCGTGTGGTTTGGCGCTGGTATAATTCAAAACAAAATGTGGTCCAGAATGTAAAATACTTTTTATTGTGTCTTAAAAATACTATTTACATATAAAGTTCAACATTTTATACAATATAATCAGTTTTAGATACAGACTTGTCACTCAAATTTATTGTAACCACAAAAAGTAAGCTACTATAAGTACTAGCAAATTGTAACTCAAAAACAGATTGGATTAGATTTTAACGGATTGAGACTGACAAAGTTGTAATATGATGAATAAATTATGTTATGCAGAAAATAAAGGTTCCGAAGAAACTTTGTTGTTACAAGTCACTTTAGGCCAGTGATGCTATTGACCCCTACAAGATGATTCAAAATAATAACACGTTATCTATTTTTTTTAACTGGATAAGTTCAAGTTTGATCATATCCTGTTAGAGATGTGGTGCTACGTATAACTTAGCACACTTACTTTGACGGTAGTTGTTTACTCTAGATTTGAAGACACCTATATTGTAACTGTTTGGAAATAAGAATTAAGCAGAGAGTTTAACATCAGTACTTTAACATCCTTGTTTAAGCTATGTCAGAGGCCTTCAGGCGGCCTAAAACCTCTGACACCAGGGCTAGCCACCCGGCCTATTCGAACTTACTTACTTACTTAACATCCTTGTTAACTTTAAATAACAATTTTTTAGACATGTATCAGTAAAATTGTCTTTTCGTACAAAAACCTACCTTTCCTACGTGAAAAGATTTTTTTTACTAATATTATGAAAAAAAACATCCAACAACACAGCCTGTTATTTTGTTTTCTTTACAAAGTTCCAATAAGTTCTCCGAAACGAAGGGAAAGGTTGATAAGATTCTGATGTTCATAAATTAGCAAGACGAAAGTTTGATGTCTGAAGATGAAGCAAAATAAGTGTATAAAAGCCTTTCTTTATCAAATTATATTGCAAAACTTTGAAAATTCGATGAATTTACGCTACAGTTTACTAGGAATATTTAGTAAAATTTATTTAATTTGGTATACAGCGGAGAAAGGATTAAAGATAGATAGAAATTCCGAATGTTCAGCATTCCAAATTTCTATCCTCACTTTCAGCAGTAGACGATTTCGTCAAAATTGCGAATTGTTCCTAGACACAATTGGCAAATAACAGAGAAATAGAAATAAACTTTATTGTTCGACTGTGTGCTTACAAAGGTGGTCATATTAATTAGAGATATATCTACAGTCGTAGTCATGAAGAACGTACAATAGAATTTTACTATTTAGGCAGATGGCATAACATGAGAGAGGCCTATACGTACTTATATACCTACATAAAACGATTATTTATCTATTGGACGAGCATAAAACAGCAAACTAAAATAAATCGCTCTGCACAATATTGCTATGCCCTAATAGAGTCAGATGTATAACTTTAACTGAACATGTTACCTTATTAAGACCCGTATGAAAATGTTACATATTATGTAACACTAAAATCATTTCATATTTGAACATGGTCAACCTTAAAAACTAAACACTCAACCCATCTCCGACCATACCCGGCGCAAAAGAGCCCAAAATGCTGGCCGCATTACCTCGCTGGATGGCGATGGCCATCCTTTGCGCCAAGTACGAGCCGGAGCGGGAGTCACTTGTCTTCTCCCTTAGCCTGCGCCCGATTTCCCCAATTAAAGCTTTAGCCTCACTACCCCAAATTATATTGCAACTAGACGACCCGCCCCGGCTTCGCACAGGTGTATTATACATATAAACCTTCCTCTTGAATCACTCTATCCATTAAAAAAAACCGCATCAAAATCCGTTGCGTAGTTTTAAAGATATAAGCATACAGACAAACAAACAGACAAAAATAGCGATTTTATTTTATACTATGTAAGGATAAACGATTAATATTGAGTTTTATGTACCTACGTACCCAGCAGTGAGATAGAGAAGGCAGCGGGGTGTGATGAAGATGTAAGAAATCCGTATTGGAAATTTGTAGGGGAGTCATATATTTAGTGGTGGACAACATATGTGTGAAGTGATGATAATTATGTTACTATTTGTTAGTTCGGATAGAAATCGAACCAAAACTTTCAGCTTTTAACTCGCGTATATGGCAAGTGATTTGATGTCTCAAATAGGATCAGAATAATAAATATTATTCACCCAAGATGGCCTAATCGACTTCAACCGTTTACAAAATTCGAATAGTTCGCACTGATTAATGTACCATCGATGTAGATTTTTTTACATTATTGTTGATTTTTCAGAAACGGCTCAGCCGTAACTGGAACCACTTAGTTTTCTGAAGTATCATCTATCAGTTATGTGGTAGAAATTTAAGAAAAACACATTTTGTTTGAAATATGTTTTGGTTGACCACCACAGCTTTGTGTTAAGTACATCAGAGCAAAGTTATGTTTGGGATTTTCACAAACCGAAAAGATCTATAAATGTTACGAACCATAAATCTTGCGGAAAATAAAACATCACGTTAAAATCGGATCTACCATTCTAGATCCGTTTACTATTTTTAAATCAGCCCATTGACCTAATATTTACCTATCTTTAACTCATCACTAGTTCAATAACAAAGTTATTTTGGTACTATGATTATTTCTTTACTCTTAAATTTCTCTCTCGCTTCAATTAGAGAAAAAGTCATGTAGAAGGCAACGGGTCCGTCATTTGTGAAGCAATTTATAACTTTAATTAGGAATTAAATATTTGATACCAGTTTAAATTGCAAGGATTCGAAATTGGCTCCCTAGTAAAGTTGCTGTAAATGTTTCATAACTTTTTTATTACTTATTATTAGCGTAGCAAGAGATTTCCTCTAGATTTTCTCGTTACGTACGTTCTCTTGACATTTTTTTTTAAATACATTAATTGAGGATAATTGGTCTACCGTCAAAATTCATGCAATAGGCATGATAACTAAAAAATGTAATTAGTCCGTCAGATAATCAAAAAATATTAGACACATATTTTTTCTTTTGTCAATTAAACAAAAATTGATGAAGATATAGTTCGTCAAAGTTCCGCGTGACGTCACAAGTGCCAAATGTATAGACTTCTGTAAGAGAGGTGACGTCACGAACCCCACTCCCAAAATTTGACAAGGTTTATCTTTGTTATTTGTGGTTTGATTAACAAAAGAAAAAATACGTGTCCAATATTTTTTGATAATCCAACTTACGGACTAATTATAATCATGTTTATTTTTTACCCAGTCATCAAGCCTACTGTAGAGACGAAATTGTCGAAAATCACAATTATTTAATTGACAAGAAAATACCTTGCTATGCTTACTTGCTATTTACTATATGAGACGAAATCTCCTAATCAGAAGTAATTAAAAAATTGTCTTGAAAATTCTCTTCAAATAACCAATTATTACCAAATAATACTCACTAATGAAAATAAAAATACAAGTTCAAAGACTAAAAAGGCAAATTTTCTTTAAGTAGAATTAAAGTAGATTAATATACTTTACATATATTAATTATCTATTCAATGCTAAAATCACTTAATTTCTTTAGTTCCAAGGTTGTCCGATAAAATGTTTAATTATGCCGAAGCGTTACAGTCGATAAAATTTAGAACACTTCATAATTATGATGTTATTTCCAAAACGTTTTCATTTTTAAACTTTTAAAAATAGTAGCGACCTTATGCCAGGTTAAGATCGACCTTCCGCAATACAGGAAAAATAAATAAAACACACTTTAGATACACATTCTTGAGAAAGATGAAAGTTCAAAACGGATGGAGTCGTTTCGTAGGTAGTGTGCTAAACATATTAGTAGGTAAATAGGTTAAACTACGTTTACGATTTAGCAATAAATCCCCAGTTTACGCGGGAAACCTGGCGTTTTAACTAATTTACCTTGCATTAATGATTTATGAGGCAATTGGGCGTCGATGTAATCATCATTGTGTGTGGGAAAGGTATTAGATTTTAATACGAAATGATTAATTTTATTTATTTGGAAACAGATGATAAAAACAATTACAAGGTTTTAAAATTATTTCATTCATCTGTCCGTCTATCATGCATAGAACGTCCACTGCTGGACATAGGCCGCGCCTATGCATCTCCAATAAGACACATGGGTGGATATGCTACACTGCGCTTGCGGGTACGTGGTCTCCACTTGAAAGCTTATTCAACTCCGTCAGTCATCAAAACGCCGTGCTTCTTGTCATGAGTGTGTATTATAACATAATTATTAATTTATGTGATAACAATTCAGATTGTTTACAGTAGAATTCGCACCTGCATAAATGTATTGCAACTACAAGATTCCATCTCACTGCTTTTACTAATTAATTTAATGATCATTGGAGTAAATAAATTCAGTGTGCTTACTGAAACTTTCAATCACAAAACATATAAGTATCTTAGCTTTAGAGTTTAAGAATATATAAAATTGATGATCATAAACTTAACTGTAGAAAACTAAAAGCTGATTCTGATGAATACGAATTTGATAGACAAGGTATTTATTTCTTTAGGGATCTTAGATATTCGCCCTGATGCCGGGGCACTAGAATACGGTATCGGTATCACCTGCCTGTATTAAGAGCCTACTAAAAAGGGACCCTTGAGCTCGTGGGTGGTCAGAGTTGGGGCCCTGGCCACCCACTCAAACGGGCCTGAGGAGGACGATAGCGTGTGTGGCAACGCTGTCGTAGAAGATCGCACAAACCTGGTTCTACTGCCAGGCGAGTAGTCACACAAAGTGCTGGGAGCACCGGTGCGTTCCTTTTAGAGATCTCGGAGCTCCCAAGAGGACACAAAGGCTGGGGCCCACCGAAGGGGTTTTAGTGGGTACAATCCTACATAACCCGACTGCACCCCAAAGCAGTCCGGAGCTCAGTCAGCTTTCGAAGATTTCCTCCTCGAAAAAAAAAGGAATGTCAGATATAGCTATAGGTAAGTAATAGTAGCACAAGTTTTGAGTATTACCCCACTATAGGAGATCTATATATTTTTTTACATACCTTAAGTAAGTTATGTTTCTGACTTTTCGCTGAGGTTTCTAGATGCTCTTATAAAGTAAAGTTCGTATAGGCCGGGTGGCTAGCCAGGTGTAAGAGTTTTTTGACCGCCTAAAGGCCTCTGACGTTTTTTATTTAACATCAAGTTAACGTGTGACGTTTATATACTCGTACGATTTAACGTGTCATCCGAGCCACGGTAGCGCTCAATTGGAAAATGTCACCCGCGTTCACCCATCCAAATATTGACCGTGCTGAACGTTGCTTAATTTTGGAGATCGCTGACAATCATCTAGTCAAACTACGCTACAAGCGCTACTATGTAATATAGATATTACATACATACATATAGAATGTATGGCCGTCTGGCGGCCTCTTAAAAAAAAAAAAAACTAAAAACGTCTCGTATTAAATACTAATATTGGCAAGATTTTGTAATAAGTACTATGTCTACGAGTATTTAACAACAAAAATATACTACGATCTAATTAGCTTATCCACTCAATTACAAGAAAATCAATCTAATTATCCACCAAGTGATAAAAACCCACAGATTAAGATTCCCTTGCTTATTTTGTCACACGTCGTTTAGCGCTGATTTTCCCTCGTATCACAGAAAGCAGGCATTACGCAATACACGTACAAGTAAATAGAGATAAAGTGGGCATGTGCGTGTCATGTTCGCGCGTTTTTCTCGTTTTCCCATCAATCTCTGCTCCCCGAGGCGCGACCTGATGAGCGCGGCTGTTCACCCGATCTTAACGTGTCAATCTTACTTAGCGCGTTTATTATTTCATTTCATAGCAAACTCTTTTGTTTGATGCGGTAATTTGCATTCAATCAGCGGTATGGAAGGTTTGTGGTATTATATTTCAGTTATAATATTGAAATTAACACAAACAAGGCCTGTTCTGATGGATTTTGCGTATGCGCGTTATTCATGCGTGTATAAATTTTATTTATTTCTCGCCACCTGCACTCCTGCGAGCAAGCAATTGTGCTACAAAAAAATCATAAAACTAAATATAATTACACTGCTTTATAGTAATTTTCATAAGCGTTCTCATATGTCAAATAGTTAATTACTTATCAATCTTTTCTGTTATTTGATAATTAATTAGCTAAAGAAAGGATAAGAAATAGTTCGCATTGTAAATATGTATAGAAATAAAGTGGGTGTATGCGTGTCATGTTCGCGCATTTCTCTCGTTTTCCCATCAATCTCTGCTCCCCAAGGAGTGGTCTGATGAGCGGCGGCTGTTCACCCATGGTTCACCCAATCTTAATGTGTCAATCTTACTAAGCGCGTTAATTATTTCATTTTAGAGTTATATTCTCTTTATTCGTCTAGAGTTTAACTCTTTTGTTCGACGCGGTAATTTGCATATAATCAACACTGTGGAAAGTGTATAGTAATATATTTCTGTTGTGATAGTAAAATGTACGCAAATAAAGTTTTTTGCGTTCGCACGCAATCCATATGGAAATTTTCTCCACGAAGTAGGCAATTGCGCTCCAAAGAAAATCTTAAAAAAATAATATAATCACACTCACGTTAGTATTAATTTGACAAATAATAATAAAACTATAATGATTACTATTATTGGTAATTAATTAAGTAAATGCAAACCCTATCCTTTGATAAGGTTTGCATTGTAAATACAGATAACGTGGGCATGTGTTTGTCATGTTCGCGCGTTTCTCGTTTTCCCATCACTCTCTGCCCCCGAGGCGCGGCGTGATGAGCGCTGCTGTTCACCCGATCTTAACGTGTCAATCTTACTTAGCACCCTTGCTTAGCATTAGCACATTTATTATTTCATTTTATAGCAAACTCTTTTGTTCGACGAGGTAATTTGCATTTTATTAACTCTGTCGAAGGCGAATGCCATCTAATTTTGTTATGATCTAGGTACATAATCATATTCTAAATCAACGAAATTAACTCACGAAAAAAGCCCTAATAAGATGGATTTTTGATAGAGCAATTCACAACTTTTTCGCGCAATCCGTGAGATTATATTATTATTTCCTCCATTTCTCGTTCAGTAAGCAAGTTTACATTTTTCGTGTTTCAATGTAAATAAAAAAATTATAGAGTTAGATTGTCATTCGGCATTTTTAAAAAAACCAAATCTAGAGCACTGCATGATTCAATTTGCAAGCGTTTTTAATAAAAGCTATAACTAAAAGAAATAATTAATAAATAAGCAGAATAGACTTGATGTGATTTTTTTCCGTATGGCGTACTATTACTATAATCGACAACCTTGTTTGTCATTATTATTCAGATCGATATTGAACACATCGAAAACGTGTAACAGTATCAACTGATTTGAACGGACTATACGCAGCTAGCCTAGCTTTAAGCCAGCTCTAGTCTAGAGCCTTACCTACTGAATACTAATGTTGGCTGGAGACGGCATATTAGACACATCTGACAGCAGGCAGAAAGCATCTGCGATATAACATGAGTCGTGTTCATCTAGGTATCTCTATTGCCAGTACCTATTATTAATCACTGAGATTCTAACACAACATAACTAGATAATGAATGGCTTTATAATATAGTATGAAATACAAATATCTGAAATTATTTACGACAAAATTTTAATGCTTTACACATATATCTGAATGCGTAAAAGGTTCATAATCCGAGTCACACATGAAAGGGGAATTTCGCTAATAGACGGCTTTATAGCTATGAAAGAGCCATCGAGACTGACGATAAATGGCGGAAACGTGTGCAAATGAATGGTATGCCGGCATGATATTAATTAAAGCTCTAACCCAGTATGAACCATGCGAGCTCTATAAAACTACACATAAATGAAGGCATGTCCTTATTAGTGATAGTGTCGACGCGAGCGAGTTTGGTGCCCTAGCTAGGTAGAAAAAGCTAGGCAATGGCTTTATGGCAACATCATCATTGTGGAACTCTTTTGCAGATTCCGCACGGAAAAGTACCACATCTTAGCCAGTTATTGAACCTCCAAGCAGTTCTGTGCAAGCATTACTGTTCTGGATTAAACGGCAACGTTTGCAGAAAAAATACTGGGCTACATGAGATTTAAGAACTTCGTATCTCGGAGTGACGATGACGGTGCGTGTGGTTTGGCGCTGGTATAATTCAAAACAAAATGTGGTCCAGAATGTAAAATACTTTTTATTGTGTCTTAAAAATACTATTTACATATAAAGTTCAACATTTTATACAATATAATCAGTTTTAGATACAGACTTGTCACTCAAATTTATTGTAACCACAAAAAGTAAGCTACTATAAGTACTAGCAAAT
Organism: Hypomecis atomaria; assembly: GCA_964007245.1. Classification (NCBI taxonomy): domain Eukaryota; kingdom Metazoa; phylum Arthropoda; class Insecta; order Lepidoptera; family Geometridae; genus Hypomecis; species Hypomecis atomaria. Next base: position 8,058,943 of record OZ023296.1, on the reverse strand, counting down.
TGTAACTCAAAAACAGATTGGATTAGATTTTAACGGATTGAGACTGACAAAGTTGTAATATGATGAATAAATTATGTTATGCAGAAAATAAAGGTTCCGAAGAAACTTTGTTGTTACAAGTCACTTTAGGCCAGTGATGCTATTGACCCCTACAAGATGATTCAAAATAATAACACGTTATCTATTTTTTTTAACTGGATAAGTTCAAGTTTGATCATATCCTGTTAGAGATGTGGTGCTACGTATAACTTAGCACACTTACTTTGACGGTAGTTGTTTACTCTAGATTTGAAGACACCTATATTGTAACTGTTTGGAAATAAGAATTAAGCAGAGAGTTTAACATTAGTACTTTAACATCCTTGTTTAAGCTATGTCAGAGGCCTTCAGGCGGCCTAAAACCTCTGACACCAGGGCTAGCCACCCGGCCTATTCGAACTTACTTACTTACTTAACATCCTTGTTAACTTTAAATAACAATTTTTTAGACATGTATCAGTAAAATTGTCTTTTCGTACAAAAACCTACCTTTCCTACGTGAAAAGATTTTTTTTACTAATATTATGAAAAAAAACATCCAACAACACAGCCTGTTATTTTGTTTTCTTTACAAAGTTCCAATAAGTTCTCCGAAACGAAGGGAAAGGTTGATAAGATTCTGATGTTCATAAATTAGCAAGACGAAAGTTTGATGTCTGAAGATGAAGCAAAATAAGTGTATAAAAGCCTTTCTTTATCAAATTATATTGCAAAACTTTGAAAATTCGATGAATTTACGCTACAGTTTACTAGGAATATTTAGTAAAATTTATTTAATTTGGTATACAGCGGAGAAAGGATTAAAGATAGATAGAAATTCCGAATGTTCAGCATTCCAAATTTCTATCCTCACTTTCAGCAGTAGACGATTTCGTCAAAATTGCGAATTGTTCCTAGACACAATTGGCAAATAACAGAGAAATAGAAATAAACTTTATTGTTCGACTGTGTGCTTACAAAGGTGGTCATATTAATTAGAGATATATCTACAGTCGTAGTCATGAAGAACGTACAATAGAATTTTACTATTTAGGCAGATGGCATAACATGAGAGAGGCCTATACGTACTTATATACCTACATAAAACGATTATTTATCTATTGGACGAGCATAAAACAGCAAACTAAAATAAATCGCTCTGCACAATATTGCTATGCCCTAATAGAGTCAGATGTATAACTTTAACTGAACATGTTACCTTATTAAGACCCGTATGAAAATGTTACATATTATGTAACACTAAAATCATTTCATATTTGAACATGGTCAACCTTAAAAACTAAACACTCAACCCATCTCCGACCATACCCGGCGCAAAAGAGCCCAAAATGCTGGCCGCATTACCTCGCTGGATGGCGATGGCCATCCTTTGCGCCAAGTACGAGCCGGAGCGGGAGTCACTTGTCTTCTCCCTTAGCCTGCGCCCGATTTCCCCAATTAAAGCTTTAGCCTCACTACCCCAAATTATATTGCAACTAGACGACCCGCCCCGGCTTCGCACAGGTGTATTATACATATAAACCTTCCTCTTGAATCACTCTATCCATTAAAAAAAACCGCATCAAAATCCGTTGCGTAGTTTTAAAGATATAAGCATACAGACAAACAAACAGACAAAAATAGCGATTTTATTTTATACTATGTAAGGATAAACGATTAATATTGAGTTTTATGTACCTACGTACCCAGCAGTGAGATAGAGAAGGCAGCGGGGTGTGATGAAGATGTAAGAAATCCGTATTGGAAATTTGTAGGGGAGTCATATATTTAGTGGTGGACAACATATGTGTGAAGTGATGATAATTATGTTACTATTTGTTAGTTCGGATAGAAATCGAACCAAAACTTTCAGCTTTTAACTCGCGTATATGGCAAGTGATTTGATGTCTCAAATAGGATCAGAATAATAAATATTATTCACCCAAGATGGCCTAATCGACTTCAACCGTTTACAAAATTCGAATAGTTCGCACTGATTAATGTACCATCGATGTAGATTTTTTTACATTATTGTTGATTTTTCAGAAACGGCTCAGCCGTAACTGGAACCACTTAGTTTTCTGAAGTATCATCTACCACACAGTTTTTATTCATCAAAATCGGTTCAGTTTTGGTGGAATAATCGTGTAACATCATACAAAAAAATATATAGAGTGGAATTGCGAACCTCCTGTTTTGAAGTTGACTTTGTTTTGTTGTGATGAGGTTTTAGTTATGTGGTAGAAATTTAAGAAAAACACATTTTGTTTGAAATATGTTTTGGTTGACCACCACAGCTTTGTGTTAAGTACATCAGAGCAAAGTTATGTTTGGGATTTTCACAAACCGAAAAGATCTATAAATGTTACGAACCATAAATCTTGCGGAAAATAAAACATCACGTTAAAATCGGATCTACCATTCTAGATCCGTTTACTATTTTTAAATCAGCCCATTGACCTAATATTTACCTATCTTTAACTCATCACTAGTTCAATAACAAAGTTATTTTGGTACTATGATTATTTCTTTACTCTTAAATTTCTCTCTCGCTTCAATTAGAGAAAAAGTCATGTAGAAGGCAACGGGTCCGTCATTTGTGAAGCAATTTATAACTTTAATTAGGAATTAAATATTTGATACCAGTTTAAATTGCAAGGATTCGAAATTGGCTCCCTAGTAAAGTTGCTGTAAATGTTTCATAACTTTTTTATTACTTATTATTAGCGTAGCAAGAGATTTCCTCTAGATTTTCTCGTTACGTACGTTCTCTTGACATTTTTTTTTCTGGGGTGGACAAAAAAGTTTTTTGTCGGGCACTACTTACCCGTGGCCTCGATACTACATAGTCACTACATAGTATAGAACAAAGTCGCTTCCCGCTGTCTGCCTGTCCCTATATTTGCTTACATCTTTGAAACTACGCAACGGATTTTCATGCGTTTTTTTAGTCTTAGTTTCAGAGTGATTCAAGATGAAGGTTTATATGTATAATACACTTGTGCGAAGCAGGCAGGGCGCTAGTTGATAATTATTTTCAATTTTAGTTTTGTCGTAAGCACAAAGATCTGTGGTTCTAAACCACTCGATGTTTATAAAATAAAGTAAAATATAGACTCTAACATCATCGGCAGCTCAATCACATTACCTAAGTAGGTTACTTACGTTAAGAGCTGAGCTATCAACGCTACGACTAAAAGGGTTCTAGTACTCGTCGGGGTCAAAATCTGTCTCCACATTGAGTGTCTCACAAGACACTTTCCCAAAGATGCTCCTTAGCTAAGCTTAGTAAGCTTCTTTCCGTAAACAACTGACTACTAAAATGATTAGAGGATGCAGTGATTTTTCCAATAATTATCGCCTTAATGTTATAGCTACTACAGCAGATTATCCCATTCTTATGCGTAAGTAAGTGGCTACGTTTACTGAGACTACAAGCGGCCACACTGTTTACGATATACATTTTTCACCGAAATTAGTTTCTGATTTCCGATACACGTCAAATGTAGAGCGGTCGTTGGCTCGCTGTTGCGTGGATGCGACGATACGTCGACCTGTCCTGTGTAAACGAACGTGTCACCACAGCCAAAGACGCCGAGCCGACGTTAGAAGAATAATAATAATTACGCGGTTTGAGATTCTGTCATCCTCGCGGATGGGTAGGTACTCGTACTTCCCAAATCCCAATCTACTTGGATTCAGTGTCCTTCACCGCTCAGCTTCAGCATGGCAAGTGTCGATGCTGACTAATGAGGCTTTAAACTGAGTAAACAGTAAAGAAAAACTTTTGTTTTCGTGTGGTTCCTTACATTTTTATTCGTTCTATCTAGTTTTCGTTAAGGCTTCACTAAAATTTATAAACCACACGAAGACTAGTAATTTTAAAAATAATCTCACACTAAGCGTACCTAATAACTTCCGTGATATTGGAAAGAAAAAGGATCTCGAATCGAACTAGTGCGCGGTGTCTTTAGAAAAACTTACAATGACTGGTGAATAACATTTATCATAATTATTATGAAAGACCGATGACGGCGTTTGTGGATTCTATTTCAAAACAACTTTGTTTATAAAATTTTTTTAACCAAAGTGCCAGTGTACATAATATACCCTAGCGGTACAAAAACAAATGATGTATAATTTGGCGTTTGTGGTTGTAGCGATACGTTCGTTTGCGGTGGCACTAACAAATGTTCCAATTTTGTGACATTCCGGGAACAAGTTGCGTCATACAGAATGTTTCAATACGAGACGTGTACGCGTAATATCTGAGATTTTTATGGTGAAACGTTAGTAATTTCTGAGCATATTATAGATTGCTTTTCTTGGCCATAAAATTGGTTTTACACAGTTTTTATTGAGTGCTTAACATTTTTATTCGATGTAAGAAAACATGATGGTTATAGAATATTTGAAATTTTAAAACTGTCTTAAGTATTCTACGCAATTCATGATACCCATGAGTAGTCATGTATGCTTAATATGTTTTAGTATAGTTTCAGTGAATTATGTAATAGAATACCTATTAGAACATTATTTTTATAACATAATTTATAAATCCACTAGGCAACTAGGTATACATTTCGAATAGCTCTTCCTAAATACGAGTAGTCACAAAGTATTAAGAAAATATAGATTTATTCTTTTATCTGGAATTCTATATCCATTACACTATTTTCTAAAAGCTTTACAAGATAAAGCTTTTAGGGACGATCTGAGCTCACATGTTAAATTGACATGTATACCTACTGTGTACTACACGTTCTACATGATAGATCTACTATTACTATATCTACATTGAACATTTACCCATACGTCGAAATCTTCACATGGAGAAAAATATTTCTTAGGAAAACTATCTACTTATACTCTTGTTTGTGATCTCTTTCCGTTCAGTGGTTGCCTGGTAGAGATCGCTGTCAGCGATAAGGCCGCCATTTGTGGCACTAATTTAAGATAAGTTGTCTACTTTGTACAATAATAGTATTAGTGCACACAATAAAGAGTTCTATCTATCTACTTTTTTTTATTTACTGCTGTAAATAAAATCACATGCCCGACTTCATTTACGACATTAAAACAAAAAATAAACAGTTTTCCACAAATTACTGCAAATTTTTTAAATTTGAAATATTTAACAAAAACATTTCAATTTAATCGGATTTAGATAGCTTTCAAAATATCGGACGATTTTTCAGCACTGGCTGTTTTTTTCGAATGACTTTTAGCTGTTGGTCTCTGAGGCCTCTACAGCTTACCGGGCGAGCGCAGAAGGCGGCTGAGTCCTAAGATTAGGTTATAGCTGGCTGATTTATTTATTGATAGCAGCTAATATGTACTAATTTAGGCTTAAAATAATAAAGATTACTGCCACATTCATGAATGAGTTGTAGCAGATTCGCAGTACCATTATAATTGTAAAAACTACGAAGAATGCTGAACTACTCCATTTAATGGATTGCATAATAATTTCGGCGAGTGGTAGATGGAATTCGCTGAATGTAAGATTACATTGTTTTTTTTTTTAATTCCACATACATATTTCTCATATTTCCTAAAAAACACCAAACAAAAATAGCGAGACTGCATGTCAGCGCAATATTAACATTATCAAAGACGACACAGCCGACATTCCTAGAAGAAAGTTAACATCAGATTAGTATCAACTAAAATCTGTCATGTCCCTATACTGGGTACTGGTGGCGCGCTGCCAAGACGGCTGACTTCCCTATAGCTTAGGGCTGTCGCAAGGCCCTTTTTAGTCACAAAATTAAATGTATGTAGATAATGTTGTCATGCAAATAAATTAAATAATAATATAATTAATGTGTTGAACATCTTAAAGCGTCCATAAAGGTTGTCTATCCACTCATAAGATAGGCCGACGACTGGATTAATCTTACTTATGTCCTGGACATAAGGACGTTTAACATCTTAAAGCGTCCAGGACATCTATTGCTGGACAGTCCAGCAATAGATGTCCTAAGGCTAACATGATGAAATGAAATGACTAATCGTTTTTTCGACATTGAAAGTAGTTCTTTACAGATATCCACACAACACATAGCCCAGCGGATTGGTAGGTTGAAGTGGCAATGGGCAGGGCACATAGCGCGGAGGACTGATGACCGATGGGGTTGAAAAGATCTCGAGTGGAGACCACGTACCGGCAAGCGCATCGTAGGACGTCCACCCACAAGGTGGACGGATGACCTTATTAAGACCGCAGGATCGCGCTGGATGCGAGCCGCTACGAACCGGTCTTATTGGAGATATTTAGGGGAGGGGAGCAGTGGACATCCTATGGCTGAACAAACGAACGATCCACACAAAGTTCGAAGAATACAAATACATAATTATATTATATACTCAATGAAAATACAGACAGCATCTTTTAAAATAGATAACCCTAAAATGCTAAGACAGAAGCTATTAACTTTTCCTTCAGATTTATGCACTCAGATACCTAATTAATAGGAGGAAGCGTCTGTGCAGTTCCGATTACGTCTGGCCCGAGCTAGTCGTTGACCGATCGCGTCGTTCGTTCACGACGTCGCGGCATCCGAGGTTTATGGCTCCTTATTTGTAACAACCATAAACGAATAATAAGCTCTGGTAACAAGCTTTTGGGGACATTTGCAAGGTGATCGGTGTAGAATAGCTTTATATTGTGTGTTTCATATTATTGTCTTGTCTTTGTAGTGTCGTATAAGTTGATAGTCCACTGTTGAATACTTATTATGCCCACGAAATGCGCTGGGATCATATTCATCTAGCTGATCCGCTGATCATGCGAGTCATGGGTTGATAAATTCACAAAGGTCATATATTTTTTTCTTTGAATGAATGAAGATTTCTCCACGATATTTTCCTTTATCAAAAAGTCACAATACCGCCAGCAGTGGTAATGGTAACCGTACAATAGGTACATAGAGAAATTATGAGATACTAACGCATCTAAACTACAATAATTGCACACTGGTCTTTGTTTTAACCTATATCAGGTTAAAGCATCGAGAGCAATGAGGAGAAATTCGATGGCAAAGGTATGTGAGCTAACCCACAACTAAGTTCGTGTAGGTTGCCAGCCCTAATGTCAGAGTTTTTAAGCCACTTGATTGGTTCCAACATGACTACACAGGTAAACAGCCGAGACCTATGATGTAACACGCCCTCCAAACCACGGATTTTTTCAACATAGTAGATCTGAGGCATCTGGTGTCTGTATATGACTCAGTCGGGCTGTTCAAAGCTGGACTGTTGAATGATGATACAGTAAACGGTAATAGTATTATTACTACCCGTGTAACTATTTAGTGATAGCCCTATTGATATGTAGGACGTAGGTACATAGTAATTGGTGGTGAGCGTTTCACACGCGGCGCCTGCACACGTGTTCACTTTCAAAGGCAAGTTTTGTTTGTTTTAGCCGAGTTCATCTGCGGAACATGTGATACTTCCAATCGGGGTTTATATTGTTGATCGTTTTATTGGAGTTTTTAGGACGTGATGACAAACGTTTTCTATAAGTATTTGTGGATATAGATTAGTGTCAAACGACTGAATTGATCTTAGATTAATAAAATGATATAATATTTTGTAAATGCTTATCCATACGCGCTGAATACATCCCAGTTTTTATGTCCAGACTTAACTAAAGTGGAACGGAACGGAGATAGACGAAGCTATGTAGAGGTTATACGTTCATAAGCCTACTGCGGAAATTGTGATACTTGATTAGCGATAAAAAAAACACAGTTCACTATCGTATTTTATTTGTCGCTGAAGAAATACGAGTATGCAATTTATGTCTCGGACTCTCGAATTACAACCTTCTGCTTAGCCCCGCACGATTCCGTTTTACTCTGTTTTGGTAGAGTAGCGGCCTCGTGATACTTTTTATTTTGATTTATTATGTATACTGAGTTTCTAAATACTAACAATGTTTTTTTTTACGTCAAATTGCTACCAAATCAATAAACCATTATAACACTGTAATAGAAAATAAAAAACAAATTAACGTCCACCTTTATGACTAGGAAATCATTATCAGATTCACAATTGCCAAATAAAGATAGAAAATTACTGCCTTTCATAAAGACTATGAGTAAACATGGCATCATTCAAATATACGATGCACGCTTTGATCCTATACATACCGGAAACATAAGTTTATGAGAACTGGGTGCATCTGAAAACTCATAATTAAAACGACACGGAAAAGGAAATTTATATTCTCGGAAATACTTAAATCTTTGGCGTTCGTTAACTTCATTAGTTGGACATTTATTGGTCGGAGATGATTTGTGTCGTGCAGCCATGGCGTGCGTGCGACGCACGTAATGACGAGCCTGTAACGTAAAGCTCAGCGTACAACTATTAGGTTTAACGTGTCGTCATGTTGACGTATCTACTAAAGACTCATTCATTTAGGCTACTTTACATAAGCCGTAGTAGTCTAGCGGTAGTAACACCTGATTTACAATCGTAAGGTCGTCGGTTGAACTCCAAGTATGTAAATCCACTAACCCGTACTGGGCCAGCGTGGTTGATATGACCTAATCACCCTTAGTAGGTAGACATTAAGCCCAGTTTTAGAGGCACCATCGTAACTATAATGGTAAATTAGCGTATTTCGTTTCTTTTTCACTTTAGGCATTCGAAGGAGAGAAAACTTGTTAAGTTGCTATTAAATTTACGATGGTGCCTCTAAAATTGGGCCTATTATGTTCAACAGCGGGCTCAAAAAGGCTGATATAGTACTCGTAGGTATAGTACTTCACACAGACTGGAATAGCCGAGCTATATATTTTCGATGAGAAGGGAACCGAGTTTCCTGTAGTACCTATTACAGTAAAATTGCAATAATTGAACGAATCTGATTCTTATAGAATATGTGAATGCACTAAATCGCAAATGGCTTATAATGATGGATATTAATCAATCACTTTTAAAGAAAGTCTTCTATTCAGAAGTGAACTATTGAATGTTGACATGTTACGGCACAGTTCAACTATTTCACCGCCGTTCCAGATACTAATCAGTTGCACAAGTAAATAAAGAGCAAATGTCGAAGTCGAACTGTATTTAACTGTACTAAAATTTACTGCACCGGTTGTTGCGAGTAGTGTAACGTGTGGTCAGCCACAATGCTGCGGCGCGGCGGCGAGTCGTCAGACACACCGTCTCGTAGACCACGCCATGCCACAAGACAAGACCAGTCAACACTCAGCTTTATAGCGTGATATTCATAAACATACTGAGTTATAGCGCATACGTGATGAACATTAGCGATAAGGTTCAATGGGGAAACTCAGGTGTGGCTGATTTACGGAGTCATACCTACCTATTCATATTATATCGAATATTATGTCTAACAAGGCTAATAGCATAGCTTGATTGACTACTGTTTATTATCGATCACCAACAGTAACATACAGTAAGGTTGGTCTTTAGATTGGTAACGGCAGGTGGCATTTACGCAACCGTGTGTCGGTTAACGTATCTAACTAGGGGTTCTCGCTTGTTTAAAATATTTAGTTATGTCAGATGAATTCAGGCGGCTTAAAACACTGAAACCAGTGCTACTTACTCACTCACACTAATTATACGTATTTACTTTTGAATCAGTTGGAAATACTAAGTACTTTTACAATAATAGTTTTACTACAATCGCAAACGTACTCGCATTGAACAGATTTATTTTTTCTTTTGCATTCGTAGTCGAAAGTTTTCTCGATCCAATATTCGACTTGTAAGGTTTGCGGAACAAAATTTCAGACAAACTTTATCCAACTTTGACAAAAAAATTACACACAAAGTGCCTTATAACTAAGTTATACTTATATACTGTGGTCTCTCTCGTAACGTAAGTCGTAGAAAAAGTTTTAGAGGAATCTTGTGTCTACTAAAATTACACATACTGTGGAATTAAGAACTTCTTCCTTTTTTAGAGTAGTAAATAAATGCGCAAACTTTTACTTAATTTTGTTTTATTATTTATTTAATAATATATCGCGTATAACAAATATACAATAATCTTACTGTCTATAAGTTCTAAGTATAGTACGAGTACCTCCTTAAGTTTAGGCAATTGAAAATGATGAACATGATTTCATTAATATATAAGAACGTTTAGAACTTTACGATAGTACCGTACTACTATGATAAATCTGTGACCCTACTAAAATCAACTCGTACAAATCCAGCGTAGGTGTTTACACATTTTGATTTTCGAAGTAAAGCTTAATCTCATCAGCACCTTCAATTACTTTAATGTAAGCCTCACCGTCAAGTGAAGTCATTAGGCATGGATCATTTAGAAGCAAAATCCCATTTGATCCTACGTGTGTAAGATATGAATGAGGTACCGAATATGCGTATAAACTCGTGTAAAACGGCGTAAAATGTAATAAAACTTGGAGAGATTATGGCAACTCCGAATCTTATCTTTTGAGAGAGTAGAACATGAGTGTAGCGTTTCCGAAGACAGAGTAGTGATATGGAATATATAATAGAATAGATATGGCGTAAGTGTTTTTAAAGAATATGTGTTAAAATAGATTGTAATGGAATAATCGAAAGAGCAATAAATACAAAACTATAACCACTGTAAGGGATAAAAGAGTTATGTAGGAAGGGAGTACTAAGATGAAAGAAGGTGATCTATTACGGGACAAATTCAGAATTCGAAAAAAATCAGCTGTCTTTTACTATGAAACTCGACATTGACTAAATTCTTCTCGAATTCAGGGTTGGTCTTTTAACAAAAGTAAAAAAAGTTGTTGGTACGTTTGTGACGTAGCGCTCATAGCGTAGTTTGACTAGTTTATCACCGATAACCGAAATTAAGCAACGTTCCGCACGGTCATTATTTGGATGGGTGACCGCGGGTGGCATTTTCCAACTGAGTGCTAACGTGGCTCGGATGACCATTAAATTGTAGGCCCCGGTTGTTTTAACCGTTTAGTCATGTCAGAGGCCTTCAGGCGGCCTAAAAACTCTGACACCAGGGCTAGCCACCCGGCCTACACGAACTTACTTAATAATGATATGAATCACCCCTTTTTCCCCTATAGAAAAAAGTCGGAAAAAGAGAAGAATAAGAACATTTTTTACGCAGGCGAACAAATATCGAATTTAATTTGTACAAAATTCGTATCTTACATTAACAATAACATGCCATACCTATTAGCAGTAATTGCAGAAATTGTAAAAAAAAATTAAGAAATTTTTCTTCAAAATGTTTACACAACCTCCTACTTCTGATTAGAATAAAACTTTTTTACAATTCTAGAGAACTCCAGATATTTTTGTTTGCGTAAACAAATTTTCAGAATACTAACAGTGCTTGAAAGAAACAAATACTCAACAGGGAAAAGTTTTAACAAAGTTATTTGTATTCCGCTCTTGACCCAGTTTCCATTCAACCCATGTTTTTGATATCAGGTTGTTAGCGCTTGGATTCTCGAGCGAATTTATGGTATTGAGCAGTGCGTTATCTAAATCGATTAAAATAATCGATTCAAGGAAAGTTGGATTTTAGCACGCTATTTTTGACCGAGCGTTTCCGTGTTAACTCGACGATTTTGATTTCGTCTAAGTAGCGCTCGTGGTGTAGTTTGATAGGTGTTTGTAAGCGATCACCGACATTAAGCAACGTTCCGCACTGTCTGTATTTGGATGGGTGACCGCGGGTGGTATTTTCCAACTGAGCGCTACCGTGGCTCGGATGACACGTTAAATTATAGGCCCCGGTTGTTTTAACCGTTAGCCAAGTCAGGCCTAAAAACTCTGACACCAGGGCTTCCCACCCGGCCTATACGAGCTTACTTACTGCTTTCGTCTGTCCGGATGTTAATTATTATCTACAGGTCGCATTCTTCAACGATTCGTGATGAACATTGGTACGCAGTTTTTATATATTTGTCGGATAGTCGAGCAGCGAAGTAACCTAGTATTGATTATGACATAGCATAGTCGGAAACGTCAAGTGACAACTGTCATTTGAGTGAGGTCGACACAGAACCTGGGGTAGGGAACGAATAACTTCGGTCTCGAGCAAATTGTTCGCTCATAATAATTGGTCTGTGATTGAAGAGGCCTGATTGGATTCGTTCGTGGATGGCGGCAGTTTGACATCAGGAACTGGCCAACCAACACGTGTTTTTGAAAAAGGGGTTTTTCTGTGTCGAACTTGCTACGTTTCCTCAATCGTTAATTATCGCCTCAATCCTAAAGTAAAGTTACCTGCATTTGATTATAATCGAATAATAAACGTGTGAACTACGACGCGCGTTGTGAATTTCGACGTTCCTGACATGTCTGACCTACCTGATGCCGGGCTCCGGGAGCACCCCCCGTCATCAGAATTGGGATCCTACCCTGTACGCCCACGTGAAGAGGATGACGCGGAAGAGCAACTCCATCTCGACGAATGTGCTTCGATCGACAATCCGAGTGAAAAAAAAATGGCGTATGATTTTTGAACAACAAAATCGCAGCATGCTGGCTCTGTTACAAGCAATAAAACAATCAACGCCATCAGGTTCTCTTCGTCTACCTGAATTTGACCCGGCAAAAACTAACAACGATGCCCGTGCTTGGATTACAACTGCAGACATGTGTGTGACGGATCAGCATCGCCAAGGACCATCGCTGATGATTGCTCTGAGCTACGCACTTAAAGGAGAAGCGTCATCCTGGCTGTCCTCTGTATCGTTTCCTGGTATGACCTGGAGCGACTTTAAGGATCTTTTCGTGGCAAGGTACGACTGTCCAGAAACTACCGCGTCCTTCTTGATCAACCTGAATGCTAAGAAACCGAATGAAAACGAGTGCTTAGCCGCATACGCTGCTACCCTCATTACATCAATCATGTCAAGATGGAATGGGCTATCTACGGAGCAGATAGCTATAGCTGCGGTCTTGGCGCATATCTCTAAATTTGATCCACGTGTTCAGAGGTTAGCAATTACTACGGACATCCAAACCCGCGGTCACCTCCAGAAAGAATTGAAGGCTGTTTCCTTTTTGAAGCGAAGCAACTCGACAATTAATGAATATGAAGGACCTGATAACAAAAGGAGCAGGTCCAGTGGCACGGCTACTACTCTCAAATGCTTCACTTGTGGAAAAATAGGCCACAAGTCATGGCAGTGCCGTAGCAGAGGAGAGTTTAAACAATTACTGGATGACCGGTACAGACCCAAACTCTTTCACGGGAATACTTCGAACAACATGTCAACGGGCAGAGCCGACCACATCACCTGCTTTCACTGTAAGAGAGAAGGCCACTACGCATCCAGTTGTCCAGAAAGAAGCAGCAAAGCCGGGAGCAACGCTGGCGCTGGAAGCGGTCCGCCCAAAGAAAAACGAGTGGACGTGTGCATTATGAATGCGCCTGCGGGTACTCTGCGTCACTCTGGTAACGGCAAGGTAAGCTGGAAACCACAACACGAAGACATCAGACAGCAGATCATTTCTATACTCACAAGCGAACCGGTGCTGACGATTTATGATCCTAGTCTTGAAACAGAGTTGCACACAGACGCCAGCGCGATTGGATATGGAGCAGTCCTAATCCAAAAAAAAGAAGGTAAGCCACACGCAGTCGCTTATTTCAGCAAACGCACGACGACTGCAGAGTCCAAATACCACTCTTATGAGTTGGAAACTCTCGCTGTTGTCTGCGCTGTTAAGCACTTTCGCCCGTACCTTCTGTAACGCTTTTGAAAAGTGTTATGCTGGTTTAAGAGGTAAGAGGTAAAGCGTTCAACATTAAAATGTAAGGTAGATAGAAAGCTATGCTAAGGTGTGATAAATAAAAGTTATAAAGTAAGTAATGTTGGTTTTATTATAGTTAATTTTAAGTTACATGCCTGAGGGGCGTAGATCGGTATGAGACACCTTATGATCTATGTGCCGGAAGGGCTTAATATTAAAAACTTAGGATTATTGATTGCCGGAGGGGCTTAAGACTAAATTACTAATTAAATGGTACAATAGAATGGGCGCCAGGACTATAGGTCCATAAAATACAAGGGCTGATAGTTGCCGGCTATCAGGGTAGAACAGGGCGTGTGGTCGAATACCTACTTCGCTGAGTTTGCAACCAATTTTAAATATGCTCTGTGTTAGTTAATTATTTAAGTTAATTGAGTAATAAAAGCACAGCACGAAAGGTAAGAAAGGCGCAGCCGATGGCTGCGTTACCAATAATACTCGGGGGTAGATTCAAGTCGGGCCGGTAGCCACGTCGCCCACGGCGGAAACGCGCAGAGAGAAGCAGCAAGAAGCTAGTAGCGGTCTCGGGGTGAGACGCAGAAAGAGGCCACGTCGCCGCACGGTGAGGGACGCGCCGGAGGACGCTTGCCGCGCCTTGGAGTGCAGTTGTAGACCACAATTTCTATATGTAGAACAAAAAAAAGAAACCCTGTCCGAAGACAGAAAACAAGTATGAATGTCTTGTTCTTTGGTCAGACCTCGCTTGAAGAGCGAGGCCCTCCATTTCAAGTTGGGGGTGGTAAGCCGACAATGATATCGGATGCGACACGTCATCGGGTCTAGGAAAATACTGACAAAGACCGAGCCTAACCGAGACAGGAGGAATAAGAGGCTATTAAAAACTTACCCTAATGTCTTAGGGGTTTCTTTTCGAGGTTTCGAAGTCAGATCAGCCAAGCGAACTCCCACGTCGCACGGTGTTCGTCGTTCGGGGAACCAGGGTGTCGGCGCGCGGTCCTGTTCTCACTCGATTCGGTGGTTTTCTGTAGAATCAAGGGACAATTCCTTTGGTTCTTGTACAACAAGTGAATCGTTTAGAAAACCAACCTTGCCGACACGTACCTTCGTTAGGACGCCGCTACGGCCTTGTTCCCCACTACGACCCCGTGTACGCTCCGTTGGCTGCTTGCTGGACAAAGAAAGACTCCAGTCCGTCTATCACGGTTTTATGTGATTTTATTTCACTCCGACCGAATTTTAATATTTTGTTCTCGTTCCTGACCTAGTTTGTTGACACTTGACAGCCAAGTCGCCGGCAGATCCGACTTAAGCTGTCAGTGACTTTTTGTAAATTTTTGGCACCAACGTACCCGATGATTTGCCAACACTAGAGTGTTTTGGCACCTATTTGCCAAAACAGGGTTACAATACCCCTCCACCCGGGGAAAGAATTCACGCAGTGAATTCGACGGCTGCCCCCAGCCGAAAAGTAGATCAACAAGAACGAGTAGGGAGCAACGAAGAAATGGGCAACCTAGCCGCTAGAATATTTAGTGGCTATTTGCCGAACAGACGAAATACAGACCAAACGATAAAAATAAAAGATCCTTATAACTAAAAAAAAGTGTCAAAGTACCCTGACTTTCCAGAGTTGATTGAGATAATTAGGAAAGCAAACAATTGAGTGGAAATCTTACTTTGACTCCGCAGGGAATTTAAGATTGTTAAAAAACATAAAGGTACCAAATTATGGAGTCAGTTGGACCAAGAACCGAGGACTGACTCAAGCATAATTATGGCTTCTTTGTTTTCAACTGATAAGATTTTCCTGTAAGCGGTATTAATTAAGCTAAATTTTTTTTTAGTTAGCATATAATCTGTGGTTAGAAGGTAAAACAAGGATGCACGAAAATTATGGAGTATGTTGGACCAAAACCGAAGACAGACTCAAGCATAATTAAGGCACTGTTTTAACCACGATTTCTCATTTAAGCATGATTCGAGGTTGACTTGGTGTGTATTGCCAGTACAACTAAGAAACAAAGCTACTAAAATATATGCATTCTAATGCCCGCTTTTTCTGGAGATTGAGCTTAAAATTGAGCGAATATGGGTTACTGAAGCTAAAATTGTTGGAATTTGAATGTTTACAAAGTCAGGGGTATTTCACTTCTAAATCTAGGTGCATTTAACCTAAACTTAATATACGGTGTAACTATTGTTACATGTTAGTGCTAAAAAATAAGTATAGGTAAGTCAAAGTTTGGAGTGGGGTTCTTCCTACCTGAGGGTGGAATTCCTTATTTAAGTCATCGCCGGGGAAATCATACTATTATGATATGAAAATTAGTCAATTCAAGTGTGACCATCGGTGTCAGTATACAGAGTAATGGTACTATCTATGGAGGGCAATACAAGAAGCTGAAAGGAAAATGTTTGCTAACATGATGTAGAAGGAAGTATAATAAGGGTAGTAGCCTAGAGACGGCAAAAGGAGTAGAAGGGAAAGTAAAAGATCGAAAGAAGAGATTTAGCAATTAGGTGGACCACATGTATCCGAAAGGTAGGAGACTAGAAAGAAAGGGATGCCTTTAGAGGAGGCCTATATTGGAGGGTAAGATAGCAAAAGTGGACGCCGATAGTTTAAGAAGGCAATGCCTTGAGGATGTGACCATCGTAGTGGGCACAGGAGGATCATTACTACTGGAGTTGTGCGCACAACCTTATTAGTGTAGTAAAGAAATGGGAGTATAATTTAGTGTGACCACATAGTTGTACAGGCTAGTGGACACAGCTAAATGGTTAAGTCTAGTCAGGTATGTAGTTATAGGCTTCAGTTAAAGAGTTCTACCACCGCTCTATTGTATGTCAAGTATGTAGTTATAGGCTTTCGTTAAAGAGTTCTACCACCGCTCTGTTGTATTGTCTAGTATGTAGTTATAGGCTTTAATTAAAGAGTTCTACCACCGCTCTATTTATCGTCTACCTTTAGGGGGTAGGGAGTGCTAATCGGTACTGCCTTTACAGGACTCGCCTGTTGACAGGACCGACGCTAAGATACTACTTTTAGAGAGTAGCAAAGAGGCATCAGCACTGCCGTTAGTGGGCAGGGCTGAGCAAGAGATACTACCACATAGGGGTAGTATAGCAGATTGGTACTGCCTTTAGTTGACAGGACCAACGCTAAAGTACTACTTTTAGAAAGTAGCAAAGAGGCATCTTTTAGAGTAAAGAGGAACTTTTAGAGTGTAGCAAAAGGTACTACCTTGTAGGGGTAGTATAGCATATTGGTACTGCCTTTAGTTGACAGGACCAACGCTAAAGTACTACTTTTAGAAAGTAGCAAAGAGGCATCAGCACTGCCGTTAGTGGGCAGGGCTGAGCAAAAGGTACTACCACGTAGGGGTCGTACATTAAGTGTCCAACGAGGTGGGCACACAAAAAGGTTACATAAGGTACTACTAGGGGTAGCACAAGGTGTAGAAGCAAGTTACGTTATGTGACTCGTGCTACACTATATAATTTTTAAGTCTTTAAGCCACGTCGCCCACGGCGGAAACGCGCAGAGAGAAGCAGCAAGAAGCTAGTAGCGGTCTCGGGGTGAGACGCAGAAAGAGGCCACGTCGCCGCACGGTGAGGGACGCGCCGGAGGACGCTTGCCGCGCCTTGGAGTGCAGTTGTAGACCACAATTTCTATATGTAGAACAAAAAAAAGAAACCCTGTCCGAAGACAGAAAACAAGTATGAATGTCTTGTTCTTTGGTCAGACCTCGCTTGAAGAGCGAGGCCCTCCATTTCAAGTTGGGGGTGGTAAGCCGACAATGATATCGGATGCGACACGTCATCGGGTCTAGGAAAATACTGACAAAGACCGAGCCTAACCGAGACAGGAGGAATAAGAGGCTATTAAAAACTTACCCTAATGTCTTAGGGGTTTCTTTTCGAGGTTTCGAAGTCAGATCAGCCAAGCGAACTCCCACGTCGCACGGTGTTCGTCGTTCGGGGAACCAGGGTGTCGGCGCGCGGTCCTGTTCTCACTCGATTCGGTGGTTTTCTGTAGAATCAAGGGACAATTCCTTTGGTTCTTGTACAACAAGTGAATCGTTTAGAAAACCAACCTTGCCGACACGTACCTTCGTTAGGACGCCGCTACGGCCTTGTTCCCCACTACGACCCCGTGTACGCTCCGTTGGCTGCTTGCTGGACAAAGAAAGACTCCAGTCCGTCTATCACGGTTTTATGTGATTTTATTTCACTCCGACCGAATTTTAATATTTTGTTCTCGTTCCTGACCTAGTTTGTTGACACTTGACAGCCAAGTCGCCGGCAGATCCGACTTAAGCTGTCAGTGACTTTTTGTAAATTTTTGGCACCAACGTACCCGATGATTTGCCAACACTAGAGTGTTTTGGCACCTATTTGCCAAAACAGGGTTACACTTCATGGCCGTAAGTTTTCAGTTGTGACTGACTGCAATTCGCTTCAGTCCACGCGCAAAAAACTGGATCTGACACCTCGTGTTCACAGATGGTGGGCGTTTTTGCAAGGTTTCGATTTCGATGTCATACACCAAAGTGGAAAACTCATGTCACACGCAGATTTTTTCTCCAGAAACCCTCTGCCAGCCGATACTAAAAGCAGCCCAAGTTCAACTTACAAGGTAAGGTCTAAAGAAATTAACTTTGCTGAAATTACTGACAACTGGTTATTGGCCGAGCAACAAAGAGACGGAGAGGTTTCAAAGCTAATTTCAGACTTTAAAGAGATGAATCTTCCCGCCGATATTTTGAAAACATACGAGATTCGCTCGGGAGTTATTCATCGCAAAATTCAACGGAGAGGTAAGACCCGTTGTTTACCTATTATACCCCGGGCCTTTCGATGGTCCGTGATAAACAGTGTCCATGAAGGTTTGCTGCACTTAGGGTGGGAGAAGACACTAGAAAAAATCTATGACTTTTACTGGTTCGAGAACATGTCAAAATATGTCAGAAAGTTCGTCGAAAATTGCGTTACCTGCAAGATCTCTAAAACCCACTCCGGTAAGGTACAGGCTGAAATGCATCCGATCCCGAAAGTAGCTATCCCATGGCATACCATACACATCGATGCAACCGGAAAACTCAGTGGTAAGAACGACAAGAAGGAGTACGTGTTCGTCATAATTGACGCTTTCACAAAGTATGTGCTGCTTCATCATACTCTGCACATCGATACAGACGGCAGTATTAGAGCTCTTAAAGCAAGTGTTGCACTATTTGGAGCACCTCATCGCGTGATTGCTGATCAAGGTCGGTGCTTTGCCAGCAGAGAATTTAAAGACTACTGTGAGTCTGTCAATATCAAACTGCACCTTATTGCAACAGGTAGTTCGCGAGCCAACGGTCAGGTTGAGCGTGTGATGAGTACGCTAAAAAATATGTTGACTGCCGTCGAAACAAGTACACGTTCTTGGCAAGAAGCCTTACCAGATGTCCAGCTTGCCCTTAACTGTACCACAAATCGCGTCACGAAAGCCAGTGCACTGGAACTACTAATTGGTAAGGTTGCTAGGCCGCTAGATATTTTATTCGCTGGAGATGAAGAAATCGACATTGATATTGAGTTGGTAAGAGCTCAAGCTGTTGAAAACATGGAGAACAACTCTGCATATGACAAGGTACGATTTGACTCTACTAAAACAAAACCGAAACAATTCTCGGTAGGTGATTTTGTTTTATTACAAAATGAGGAGCGTAACCAGACTAAGCTCGATCCCAAGTACAGGGGCCCTTTCAAGGTAAATGAAGTACTTGAAGGTGATCGTTATGTCCTTAATGCTCTAAACTCTAACCGAACGTACAAATACGCACATGATAGACTAAGACGCATGCCAGTCCACGGAAATTTTGACAATGAAGAGGTAGAGTGTGGTGGTGACAATGACATGACTGACGACCATGATAGTGATTTGAATAAAGTTGACGAACCTGGACCATCACGTAGTTAAAGTAGTCGTTGCAAAATAAAATTCATTTGCCGTGGCTTTGCTGTTTGTACTGAATTCGAACTTTAGATTTGTTATGAGACGTTGGTATACGGAAGCCGGATGGAGGCTTCCAAGAGTTGCTGGATGGATACAACTGGAACTTTTTGCCTTAAGACTTGTGGTATACGGGTGCCGGATGGAGGCTCCCAAGAGTTGCCGGATGGAGGCAACTACTCTGTTGATTTCTGACATGTGATTAAATACGGAGACTGGTTGGAGGTTTCCAAGAGTAGCCGGATAGCGGTTACTGTTGAGAGATAGTCAATCGTTAAAATTTCGTTAGAACATTAATAACCATGGCGTTGAGTTTTGTTCGGTAACTTGATTTGAAGTCCTTTGCACAGCGTAGCTACGTTTTTATTGCGTGTTAAATTACATACCCCATGTTCTGTTTCCCAAATAAAATACACTGAGTTCTTTAGTTGTCGAGACGTTTAGATGTTCAGTATGGCCGAGCGCAAGAAATGTTACTTTGCGATTTTTTTTGGTCTTTTCAGATAATTCACACGAGGACGTGTGAGATGTCATGATGGCCGTGTCGGATAGTCGAGCAGCGAAGTAACCTAGTATTGATTATGACATAGCATAGTCGGAAACGTCAAGTGACAACTGTCATTTGAGTGAGGTCGACACAGAACCTGGGGTAGGGAACGAATAACTTCGGTCTCGAGCAAATTGTTCGCTCATAATAATTGGTCTGTGATTGAAGAGGCCTGATTGGATTCGTTCGTGGATGGCGGCAGTTTGACATCAGGAACTGGCCAACCAACACGTGTTTTTGAAAAAGGTTGTTTTTGAAAAAAAAGGTTGTTTTTGAAAAAAAAGGTTTTTCTGTGTCGAACTTGCTACGTTTCCTCAATCGTTAATTATCGCCTCAATCCTAATGTAAAGTTACCTGCATTTGATTATAATCGAATAATAAACGTGTGAACTACGACGCGCGTTATGAATTTCGACGTTCCTGACATGTCTGACCTACCTGATGCCGGGCTCCGGGAGCACCCCCCGTCATATTTTTACACGTTTTTTGTCGTCAGCCATTTTTGATTGGAGAGCGTATTTCCGTCAAAAAGGGCGAAATTGCTGTCACGCTCTTTATCAGTCAATTTTGATAATTTTGTACAGTATCTAAGAAAATCTCAACAAGATTTGCGAGTATGAACCAAATCGGCCAAGAGTGAGTCGAGACATGGTTCTAGGGTCTAACTACTAGTAACAGACAGTAGATATGTATGATACAGCTACGGAGAAATGTACTTGTGCTACGTAGTTTTATTATATACTAGCTGACCCGGCGAACTTTGTTCCACCATATTTTCTAAATTCAATGACTTTGTTTTATGACAACAAAAAAAGTAAAGAAACAATAGCTTCCGTTTTAAATAGAACCATATATTGAAAGAATTTTCAATATTGCAAAGTCTTTGAATTTAGAAAATATGGCGGAACAAAGTTCGCCGGGCCAGCTAGAAAAGAAATAATGCCAGCATAGTAGCGTCAACAGGAATTCTCCCATTGCCAATGTCTAAAACTGTATTTTAATTTTGCAAAACATTTCTGCCGATAACTATTAGACATTTCTTTCTCATCGACTCTTAACTTTGGCTCTTAATTATAGAGTCAAAAGCTCAATTAGCCTCCAAACAACTTGATGTTCTCTCTAAGGTGAGACGGTATTTCACACCTGAGCAACTGCTTAGTCTTTATAAAGCACAAGTCAGGTCGTGCATGGAATACTGCTCTCACCTTTGGGATGGCTCTGCCAAATATCAACTGGATGGAGGCTCTCGATTGAGAGGCGAGCCAGGAGGCTGATTGACAACGAGACCTTGTCTAAGTCGCAGCTGCAAAGTCTCGAGAATCGACGTAAAATAGCGTGTTTATCGGCCTTTTAATCGTATACACTTCGGAGAGTGCGCTCAGGAGTTGCACAATCTAGTCCCACCTGCCCCTTTCTTCTATCGTACGGCTAGACAGACGCGATCAAAGCGCCACACTTTTATGGTGGACATTCCGTGCGTTAGAACCAAGCGTTTCGAATCCTCATTCCTCATACGAACAGCTAGAATGTGGAACGCTTTGCCTGGGTCTGTCTTCCCGCTAAAGTACGACGTGGGTGTCTTCAAATCCCGAGTAAATAGGTATCTTCTAGGTAAGCGTGCTACACCCTAGAGCACATATCTGCTCAACATCAGGCAGTATGTAGTCAATTGCAAACCAATACGGAATTTTAAAAAAAAGTCATCTTGCAACTCCACTCGCATATTGGTTGTTAATTTAAGTTTTTTTTACGTACCTATCAAGCATTTTTTTCATTAGCAGCTGTTGATCTGACAATGACTGGTAGCGTTTACTTTGGCGAAAATCACCAGACATTAGAATCATCGCACCTCCGAAGAGGTTCTGATGAATGCTACGTACCTAAATATTTCAATGTTCGATCGAGTGCCTCTAAAGCTCGTTTGTGCGACATCGTACACTCATACCAGATGATTAATTTACAAATGTAGCAGCGATCCCGGATGAAGATATTGCTGTTGCTATTTGTCAATAAAAATCCTCCAAAATTAATCCTCCATTGCCATCATTAACTGCTTTCATAATAGTATCGTTAGCTGTTTTTTGCTACCGATTTAAAAGTGGGACTTTGCTCTGTACGGATTGACTCAAAACATTTATGTCAAATTGCCGTTCTCGTTCAAATTCTCGATTTAATGCATCGTGCATGGGTCGATTAGGTGCAGGCATTCCTAATTGGTGCAGCATCTTGCTGGACAACATCGAGCACAAATCTTACTTATAATGACATTAATACCTCATTATGTATTTCTGCGCAAATTTCAAGTTCAGGATTTTCTGTTATTAAGCATATCCTATGCAAAATGTCTTCAGCCATACTGTCTTTGTATTTGTTCCCCAAATTATGTGTATTTGTTGGAAAGCAGGTTGAAATAAGGATGGCAAAAAGTGACCGAATTCGAAAAATAAGAATTAAATTTGTTTTTATTTTTTTAGATACAAACATTGTCCTGGCTATAACAAACACAATAAAAAAAGAATGAGCCAAATCGGTTCAGCCGTTCTGAAGTTATGCGCGTACATACATTTCGCAGATTCATTTTTATATATATAGATTCTTTGTCTATGCTGAGAGTCTCTACGAGATCGAATCAGAAATGGAGAGATCCATAGAAGAATCAAAGTTTCAGTTTATAAAGGGTTGTCAAGTGATTGAAATGACTGTGAACAAGATAGGTATACAGGTTTTTTCCTAATCAATTAGCACCCTTTTAGGTGCTTATTCTGTACATCAGAGCTAAGAGCTTTTGTCATGCGAGATTTGTCAATACTCAAAAAAAAAATTAACTTTTCCATACATTTTGTCGCAGGTGAACGATATTTTTCAATGGAACAATTTTTTTTTTCAGTTTTGACGAAAGTCGCAAAACAAAAGTTGTTAGTTTTGATGTACAGAATAAGCCCCTAAAAGGATGCTAATTGATTAGGAATAACCCTGAATAGCTCGTAGGACTGATGACCGATGGGATCGAAACATTCTCGAATGGAGTCTACGGCAACAACAATATTATATGTGCACCCACAATTGCACAGATAACCTCATGGAGATCGGAAGATTGGTCCATAGGGGAGGCCTATGTCTAACATTACAGATATGTTATGGCTTATGGATAAAGTGATTATATTATACGGATAAAGTGATAGAAAGTGGAGCTTTTAGGCCAAACAGATTTTGCTATTACACGAATATGGACCTACGTACTTGTGTACAGACCATGATGATTAACATGAAAACCAGCCTAAACAGCACGGGCTGTGATTGAGCATAAGTAAAATAAGAATATGCATTCATATATCTGTTTTAGTAGAATGGTTTGGAGTGATTTCATTCTAATATGATTATTCGAATCGATTTGTGACTTCTGAATCTTTCGATTAAAGATTATGAAATATTCAGGAAAAATTATTGATATCAAAATTGGACGTAGCAAGCAAGACTTAGTGCTACGTATTGCTTGCTACGTCCAATTGTACTACTATTACAACTATTTTGTAGGTATCGCAATTTAGCAATCAATCAAATTTTAGGGTTTCGTACACAAAGGATAAAAACGGGACCCTACTACTGAGACTCCGCTGTCCGTCTGTCTGTCACCAGGTTATATCTCATGAACCGTGATAGCTAGAAATTTGAAATTTTCACAGATGGTGTATTTCTATTGCCTCTATAACAACAAATGCTAAAAAAGAATTAAATAAATATTTAAGGTGGGCTCCCATACAATAAATCTGAATTTAAAGCCGTTTTCGCTCCTATGCAGTTCGGAACCCTTCGTGCGTGAGTCCGACTCGCACTTGGCTGATTATTATTATTATTGACGGCCTTGTGGGTTGAGTCCTTTCTACTAAACTACGTCCAATTATTGTGTTAAAATGATAATATAACATCAGACGAAATTTCAGGGCAGGTACTTTATAAATGTTAATCTTAAAGTATGTTTGCACAGTATTTATATATTAAAGAACTAATCGCACACTGAAAATACGAGATAAGTGAAAACTTGACAATTTCGACGTTAATATTAACTGAATTAATTGGTCGTGGATGCAACTCGGTCGTAACGCTGATATTATGAGGTGCATTTATCGTATTTAATTTTTTCGTGAGCGACTAGACCCGTATTAAAGAATCGGGTACTTTATGCAAGATATTTTTATTTCAAATCTAGTAAATAGGTACAATAGTGGGTACTCTATACAGGATTATCAGCTTACCTTGAAAACCGAAAGAAAGTGATTAAAGCCATCATTATGGACAACTTTTGTAATGATGTTAACCCGGAATTAGATAAAATAAAATCTGCTGTTCTATACAAAATTGTATTTCAAAATCTACAGACTGTTTTTTTTTCTCGATTTTCGATTTACTCCCTAAGTAAAAGTTGTTCATAATGATGGTGCAAATCACTTCCTTTCTACTTAGTACATAATTTCTGGGTAGCCCTGTATTGAAGCTATTCATGTAAATATCTGTCAATTTTCGCGTAATTATCTAAGTACTTACCTAAGAATGAGGTAGAGTACAAATACTAGGGCACCGTCGTAAGAAAAAAGAAAATTGCTTAGGTCACAACATTGTTGTAAAACTGCTGACTTACCCGCAAAATTGCCGGAAGCAGGATATTTTGTTTTTATTTTGGGCGCCAACTTGACTGGAGTTATCCCTGAAAAGAAAGGACAATTTCAACATGAGTACAAAATTCTGGAGTTTCAAGATTTGGAATACGACATTTAAGTATTATGCGTAAGTAAATATTATTGTATATGTGTGTACTATAGTAAAATAGTATCTGCTTGAGTCTTGAACACGACATTAATAAATAAATAATCATAATTATTACTTAAACTTTTTACTTTGGGTATAATGTAGGTCCTATTATTATAAATCTAAAAGTGTGTTTCTTGGTATGTTGATTTGTTCCTTACTCTCTCAGGCAGCAATGGAACAACGGCTTGACTTGATTTATATCAAGGATAGAGTTTAAAGGTCGAAGAGAGTCATAGGCTACTTATAAACCAGCAAGCAAAAGCTTATAAACTATACTGTATTGGTACATACTGAACATCATTGACAAACTTGCTTTCGCCATTTGGCGGATAAATCAAATTCAGATTCAAAACACGTAGATCGGGGTTAGTTACGAATAGAGGATAGTTTATTTTATTTGCAGCTGTTACCTAACGTATATAATATATATTTTATTTCCAGTGGAGAACAGCAGTTGCCATCATCCTGCCTAGCCCCCGTTTGATTTATAGACGTAGTTGCTTATTTCACAACTGGCTTCAAAGGTATAGTTTATTATTTCTCTATGAGTACGGCATTACGGTACCTTAGCTATGGAGGTTTAGATGTTTTGGCAAGGCAAGGCAAGTGATTTTTAGGGTTCCGTACCCAAAGGGTAAAAACGGGACTCTATTACTAAGACTCCGCTGTCCGTCTGTCTGTCTATCTGTTACCAGGCTGTGTCTCATATACCGTAATAATAAACATATGACACAAATACTAAAAATAGTAAAAAAAATTATTTAAGGGGGGCTCCTAAACAACGAACCTGAATTTTTAGAATGCTCGAAATATTCACAGAATATTTTGTTAAATATGTACTTTAAAAATGCATTAATAAATTAAAATAAATATTTAAGGGGGGCTCCCATACAAGTTACTGTGTTTTTTCTTGATATTAATGACGGCTACACCAAAATGCTTGAAATTTTAGGTGGTATATTCCTTTCATAAATAAATGATTAATAAATTTAAATAAAACATATCAAAAGGGGATTCCATATGGTGCCATTTATTTCTAGTTCATTGACCAATGACCATCAGCTTAGCTATTGGGCGTCATTTGTAGATTTTGTTTAAAGAGTGTCAAAATATAGACCTAATAAAATAAGTCAAGTCCAACGAGTTCTTCGTCATGCTTTACTTAATTTTCTCTAAGGTATACTTATCGAAACCTTTGCGATCGCAGGGATCTACTTACCGTTGCTTTGTTAACTTAATAATTATTTTATAAACTTTTAAATTTCTATACAAACTATGTGTTTCCGCTTGTATATCACATAGTTTATTTAGAAATTTAAAAGTTCAGAATGTTTATATATCTCAAATAGATAATTGAACACAATAGAAGGAACTCCCAGCAGCCACTGTTAATTATGTCTCAACACTAAATATCATTGAAGTTAACAAATAGTAAGTACATATAAGGATTTAAGATTATATGTCAGGAGATAAAAACAGACAAATCTGTTTTTTGGCTAATGAAAGTGATAGTACAGAAATAAATGTTCAGACCATGCTCTGACCCAGTATTAGTACGTCCAGATGAAATGTGTCGGGAATCAAGCTGAGAAAGAACGAATATTTTACCGAGCTTGGAGTGACTGAGTCAAATGTGAGAGTAATCCACGGTATTTTATTTGACCCTAATTCCGAGGGGCAGGAATGATTTAGGGACTGGGAAATTCTTTCCTCTAGTCCCTAAGTCATTCTACTTTTACAAAGCTGGCAAATTTTTATCTTATTCATATACATACTTACTCGAAACCAAGTAAGAAATTAATATAAGTTTCGGATTTAATTTTCGTGTTTGTGTTCTTTTTGTGATAAACATTTCAAAAATTGACGCGCTCGCAGTATTCGAACCAGCATCTTTCTGGGATACCGGCCCAGATGCTTTGTCCAAATTAAGCTAGAACGCTGTACTACGAACCCGCAAAATTAGTGAGGTTTTTATCAATTTTACCAACTTCTATAGTTAGTATATATATCTAGTGTTGAAAAGAACATTTTCCACAAACCTAGTGTGTGCACGATAAAATCATTTCATTAATTCTTGTGTTTACTAAAACCATAGAAATCTAGAGAGTTTAGTTTTTTTTTACACAAAGCCCGAAAATTGATGAAGGAAAATGTCTCGGGCTATTATAAGTTACGAGCCATACATTTGGTAAAAGTACGGCGTTGTCTCAGCCTACAATATGAATAAGTGTTTTGAGAGCAATAATTGTGTAGTTATTGGCGTTACGCATACGCATTTCGTACGGAATTAGGTCTCGGTAAAGAGAGATGACATGTCCCATCCAGCGAGATCTGTAACTTAATTGTTCTAAATGAAACCAAGCAAGCCTACGAGATTTAGTCATAATATTTTGATATCGGCTTAAACCTGCTGAACAGAGGCGCAAGGGTTTTATGAAACCATAACGCCAGTTCTAATCAGGATACAACTGGAAGCTGCACGTGTAAAATATGACGAATATGACTATTTAAGCAGTAGTAGGTAGGTATTCCTATGCTATTACTACACGTAAAATATCCAGTTGTTTAAAAAAAGCTTTATAGGGTTCCGTACCCTAAGGGAAAAACGGGACCCTATTACTAAGACTTCGATGTCCGTCTGTCTGTCACCGGGCTGTATCTCATGAACCATGATAGCTAGGCAGATGAAACTTTCACAGATGATGTATTTCTGTTGCCGCTATAACAACAAATACTAAAAAGAGAATAAAATAAATATTTAAGGGGCTCTTAAGGAGGGAGTTTTTTTGCTCGCTATTAATAATGGCAAGGGAATGGGGCTCCCATACGGTACGGACTCCTTCATGCGCGAGTCCGACTCGCACTTGCCCGATTTTTTTTAAAGTATGTCTATTTGCGTCATATTTTGAGTACTTCATTCAAACATATAGGTACATCTACGACCTTCTGTTAAGCCCTGTTATAACTGCAGCTTACCCTAACTCCTCTCACAAAACATGTCCACCATTATCCCCGTTTATAACATCTGTCTGTTTGTTTAGAGCTTTGTTGAGCCTTCACAGTGTATCATGTTATATATGGGTATGACGTCTATAATATTAGTGCGTTACCGTTATATGGACTAATTGATCAGATGATAAAAAAATATTTTGAGTGGGTATTTTGATAAAAACAAAAGTAAGTAAAATGTTAAACTAAGTTAATCATTACAATAAGTTTAAAGCGCTTTTACTATCATCAAAGTCATCATCACTGTCATTAGTGTTGGGTCAAGTAATCTTTGTCTGTAGTATCAACAAACCAACTACAAACTTATCTTTTAAAATCTGAATTCTACTTCCAACTCCAAAAAATCACTTTAAACGTTGACATGAATACATTGCAGTTTAAAATAAAAACGCTTGCTGTGACTATAACATCCAATGCCTAATGGAAATCGTGTCGGACGATTAGATTTGACAAATAGTGTTAATAGTTTTGTTGCTTTTGACTACATTTTAGCGTGAACAAATCGCTTTAAGGATATGTATCTAAGTATTTATAGCAAGACAAAAACACGGACAGCAAATGATTCAATTAGCCCTAAGCCGGGGCGGAGACAACTGCCTTTATTGAATTAGGACCATTGACAAGAAGTTAGAGGCTAACTTTGGATGAATAGCCTAAAACTTGGAGCAGAACATTAAGTTCGTGTTCTTAGTGGATAAATTAAAACAACACGCTGATTCTGGTTTAAAGAAATTTGAATTGGTCGATATTGTATCTGTTCTATCACTTTCTTATCTATTTGAATAAAAGAAAATAAATAAAATATCGCTCGGGAAGAAATCGCTTAAAGCGATAAGGCCGCCAGTTAGAAACCTAAATTGTATTGTTTTTGTCCTTGTAATTTATTCTTTATGTAATGTGGTTGTCTAATAAAGTGTTATTGTTTGTTTGTTGTTGTATATCGATTGTCTGAAAATCATGTCACTGTACACTATCTAGACAAGTAGTACCTCACTATATACTCTATCTTGACAAGTACCTACTAGCTACAAAAGATAATTTAAAGTATTTCGTGAACAAAATACTGATTAATTCAAACTATATTGGGTACTATTCAAAGCTTAAAATTGGCTTTAACAAAGACTTGTGGTAAGATATCTGAAAGTATTTTGTAGATCTAAAACAAACTAATGAAATAGAAATGGTTTTGTTTTATTTGTAGTTCTTAGGGATTTTTCGAGGATACCGATAAAATAAATCTAGAATATGACAGATACACATAAATCTTTAGTAAATACCACAGATGTTATTGGCAAACAAATACATTAGGCAATACTGTGTATTATCGTAGGTTATAGCTCAGGATATATAGATAAATAAAAGAGGGTAGGAAAGTCATTTCCAGCGTTGAAACAGGCATAATACCCTTATAAATAGTGATAAATAATGGGATTAAACATTATAATATAAGGAGATGTAGGACTTTGAACCATTAACCTTTGTAACGGGACAATGAAATTAACTGTATTAGGCATTACAGTTAAAGCCTCAACTTGTGTCGCCTGTGGCCATACCGTGAGTTCTTTTGTCCACATTTTTTTCTAGTTTAGAGAGAAATATAAAATCCACCGCGATCTAATTTTAGTCGTACGATAAGCTTATGGTACTTACAGCCTTAAACATAGCGAACACTCATGGGCTTCACTTGGCTTCTCTCAAAATCCGCTAGAGGTGGAGACTGTAAAAAGACGGAAATGTGATGAGACCCACATTTTTTTGAAGATAGGAAGATTGCAAGTACAATAATTTTACTGTACTACGAAAAGCAATGAAAGCTTACCCACCACAGCCAGTTACAAAAGTAAGCCCTTATTGAGAATGTAGATAGGTACCTACACGTACAGAACAGCAGAACTAGATTAGAATTCTCTCTTCTGTGGATACCTACTACCGTCGTTTCAGTCGCACTTACTTTACAGATAATTAGTACCATTTTACATAATCTGGCACTGCGCTCTAGCATTCTCTACGCGTATAGTTTCTTGAAAAATAGCCTTCTCAAAGTCACTAGCGTGTGAATTTTAATCGCTAAAGTTCTAGGTACCATGAAGTTTGAAAATAGGCATTTAGGCGATAACATTGAGTATTTCATTCTTAATGCATTGCGAAGTTAACTTCAGTGAGCACACATGATGTTTCCTCACCCTCACCGCTGATAAAAAGTCACACACGCGTACTCACTCTGCCTACAAAATGAACGAAGTAAAGCAGCTTTTCATATTTTTTTTATTTTTTTAAATAGGACCGAATATGAAAAGTACGAAGCTTCCGCGTGTTTACAGAAAATGTTAATTAAAGTTCGAGTCGAATTTGTGTTCTGAGGGGACAATTTGTGCAGATAATATTGTTTTATTTTGTTATAAACACTGACCTCACAAGGAAGGGATCAAACTTAAAAAATTGAGAGCTCCAAAAGATACAAACTTGTAAAAAAACATGTAATCCATAATTTTAAAGTTACTAAGGGCCGCGATAGCCTAAAACAGTGTTTTAATAACGGTTCATGAGATATAGCCTGGAGACAGACGGACAGACCGACAACGGAGTCTTAGTAATAAGGTCCCGTTTTTACCCTTTGGGTACGGAACCCTAAAAAGGAGTTACCTATTATAAGTAGGTATGACGTGTGGCTATTTCTGTGTACGACATCATCCAAACATATTTGTATGCAAGTGAAAGTTGATAAAATAAAGATTTAG
Source organism: Hypomecis atomaria (assembly GCA_964007245.1). NCBI lineage: Eukaryota > Metazoa > Arthropoda > Insecta > Lepidoptera > Geometridae > Hypomecis > Hypomecis atomaria. Next base: position 8,028,078 of record OZ023296.1, on the reverse strand, counting down.
CTATAGGTATTGTAATAAAACAAAGGTATGGTCGTTTTTTTCCAATTTTTCTTTTTGGACAAAAATCCTTATCAAAGTAATATTAGAGCTTTTGGGAGCTTGAAATGGACAACGCATGGTTCTATTGAACCATGAGTATGTACACTGGGCTGAAAATTGGGGGATATGATACATATAATTATGGAAATAAATACCTACTCAGGATAAATATCTATTAAAACAAAAATATCGAAAACATGTATGGGTAAATCAAAATATTCTTAATAAACAAAGACCTCGCCTATATGCGAGGGAAACAGGGAATTTAAAAAAAAAATTAAAAACCCGAAAGTGTGTTTGTTGGTTTGTTCCTCTTTCGTGCTGCAAATTAGCAACGGATTGACTTGATTTTTGACATGGACATAGTTTGAAAGGCGGCAAGTGACCTAAGCTAGGTACTTTATATCCCAGAAAAATAAAATGTTTTCATGACCTAGCACAAAAATTAAAACACCACGGCGGCGAAGCCGGAGGCAACAGTTAGTAACATTTATTTTTCAGAATGTTTAATGCCTTTATAAGCTGAAACTTATTCAGTTGGTTTTTGAAACTTGAGTTACTGTTATAATACGCTGTGCAGCCTCAATCTCGCAGCTTTCTCACTTTATAGGGTCTTTAACCGTTATTTTATTCCCCACAATGAAAAGGGGACATTTCAACATGTTAAATGCACGAAGGCGGTTAAAATTGCTAGCGAGCTTTCAAGGCTTATGTTAATGTAATTGCTGTTTGTTTTGGGACATGTTAATTCGTATCTATGTCTAGCTATTTTTAGACAAAAGATTCGGCTAAATTATTATCACATTTGCCGAAAAGAGCAACAGTAAAATGTAAGCTTATCTTACACAAATAAGTTGTTATGCAAATACTAAGTGTAAAAACAATGTGAAATTGCAGCGAAAAAAAGGGTTAAAACTCGTAGCTTACCTAGCTTCCAGAGCATTTCTTGCAGACACTTTCCCTAGCAAGCGAATGAATAAAATTTTAAAAGCTATGAACTATGTAATAAAGTCCATTTTAAATTAATTTTTCGCCAAAAATAGCACATACGACTTCAAAATTTGAAATACACGCAGTTCGCTCGAATCGATGTATATGCCATTTTTAAATAATTGTCAAGTTTTAGGGTTCCGTACCCAAAGGGAAAAACGGGACCCTATTACTAAGACTTCGATGTCCGTCTGTCCGTCCGTCTGTCTGTCTGTCTGTCTGTCTGTCTGTCTGTCTGTCTGTCTGTCTGTCTGTCTGTCTGTCACCGGGCTGTATCTCATGAACCATGATAGCTAGGCAGCTGAAATTTTCACAGATGATGTATTTCTGTTGCCGCTATAACAACAAATACTAAAAGGAAAATAAAATAAATATTTAAGGGGGGCTTCACATACAACAAACTGATTTTTTAGACGTTTTTTGCTCTATATTAATAATGGTAACAGGTAGATGCTTGAAATTTTCACAGAATATTTAGTTTTATATTCACTTCAATAGTAAATAACAAAATTGAAATAAAATACATATTTAAGGGGGACTCCCATACAGTACGGAACCCTCAGTGCGAGTCCGACTCGTACTTGGCCATTTATTTCAAAAAATAACTAATCAATTTAGTAATATAATACGAGTATATGGGACCAACTTTGTGGTAGTTAATTAATTCCTTCCGAATATTTTTTTAGATCGGACTACTCTGTAAAAAGTTATGCGTCATACATAAAAAATATAGTAATCTTTGCGTCTATTTGAGTACCTCCTCCGTTTCATCTGTTTAAAAATAGTGGACACTGGATAGTGGAGACACAGTGCGTCCACAAAGGCCGGGACTCCACCAAAGCGGAGACGAAACGAGCGGAGAGATGTTTTTTATAAAACTAATTGAATTATATTATTGAAACATCTCTTCTCCGCTCAGATTCAGTGGAGATGTGTAATATTTGTATGGCGCGATGGAAGCGGGGATGTGAGCTGTGCGCGAACGACGCGCAGTGGAGATGAGAGATATGAGCGGCGTGCAGTGAGCGATGTCACTTGCCCCCCTTCTCGCCCGAAAGCAACCCGCAAAATGCGTACTGAGCACTCAACGCCTCGCACCCGAGTTGAAAAACATCTCTTCTCGCACAGCACACATCTCCGCTTTCGTGGAGTCCCCCGAGCTGAAAAACATCTCATCTCGCAGAGCACACAGCACACCGGACACATCTCTGCTTTGGTGGAGTCCCGGCCTAAGTGTCTATTTCTCAAACAATTGTGAGGTGAGACGGTTTTACTGTGAATGTAAATACTTTCCACACACGATGTTATATTTTGCTATTTTTCATCTCAGAGCAAAGAAAAAATCAGGAGAGAACATCGTTGAACAGTCAAGTGAAGTCGGTTTTGTATACAATATGTGGTGAGTGCGACGGTGTTGCGCCGCCCCAGTTCGACTAGCAAGCCAAGGCGTAGTTTCGTTGTACGTGTGCTGTGTGTAATTGTGTCTGTACACGGCGAGGCGTAGTTTTGTCCGCCTCACTTGTTTGTTCACAACATTCTGTCTCGATTTTTTTATTTGGTCTGAGCTTTTCAATTAGAGTTGGAGAAAAATTTGAAGAATATTGGACGATTCCAGAGCACGCGGCCTGGAGGGCCATATTCATTTCAGAAATTCGCTGTTTATAAATTCAGTTGTACTTAAATAAATAAATTACACGGAATTTTATTTGGTCAGTCAGTTTTAGTCTAAAGCAAAAGAAAAGAAAAAGAGAAATAAAACTGCTAAGAAAACGACGAATACGAGTTTATTTTTTTTTCAATCTGGACAGAAAAAAAATGTATCTATTCGATAGGTGAAAAGACTGAAAAGAACTGGGCGTATTTATGCAGTACCTACAGTCCTACACGCTTCTACATAGTGTCAAAATAGTAGTTTATGCAACTGTCATATAATGAAGTGACACTCGTTACTATTATGAAACTCGCTGCGCTCGTTTCATAAACTCACACTCGTGTTTTAATACCCGTGTTATATGCAGTTGCATACACTACTTTATCTTCACTAATAAAAATAAAAAAATTAAAAAAAAAACATATTGCGAAACATTAAATTCACGCGTACGTGTATTGTCACAGTGAACTTGGCGCCATTAAAATCTAACCAATGAGAGCGCAGCTGCGCGCGCAGGGTCAATCAGGAGCGAGCGCGCGCTGTTCTTTTTTTATTTCATTGGCACAACATCTTACCAAAGAGTTTTGTGTATGTAAGTTTAGTAGTTTCGACGAAGTTTTCACGTATAACCCAACTGTTTTCAAAAGCCAGCCTAATATCAAAATTTTATACAACTTGTATGAGGATTTTGACAAGGCTCGACAGGTTAATTGGTCGCGTTTTATTGATGTTATAATGAGATTTTACGATATCGATGTGGATATTATAACATCATGTGAAATTGCTTAAATTGAGTGTTTTGTTGTCTGCGCTATAACAGTAGTCATTATAAGTAAAGTATTGGAAACATAAGTAGAATGTTACAACATTAGTGTAGATAAAACAATTTAGCTCCACACAAGACAGTGTCATCGTCAATATTAAGTTTTAACGAGTTTAATAACCGTAGAGAGGTTTCATTACACCACCCATAACCGTAACCGTTAATACCTAATGTTGCCATATTTCAAATTAAATTCCACAGGTGAAAACATTATCGTGCCGATGATAGCCAATTGTACCTTGGGAGCTGAATGGGGTGTAATTACTTGAGCATAACGTGTCGTTTAGTTAATTTACTGCTGAATGATACTTTGATAGGTTAGTTTTGATAAAGATGTTTTATGATTTAATATTAACTCTTTGAAATTCACAATTTTTATTCTTGCGATTGGGTTATGATCTACAATGTTCTGACCAGCTCTGTACTTCTGCAACTTATGATTGATAAACTCTTTATTGATTAACTTAGCTACATAGATATTACAGTAAGCAGAAAAAAAAGGAAAGCTTAGACATGAGAAGCAACCAGCGGCCTTATCACTTAAAGTTATTTCTCCCAGGAAACCTTAGGATGGAGAGAGACAAGTGCCTACCTACAGAATGAAAATACGATTAAGTGGTAGTTGGAGTACACTTACAAAATTGAATTATACCTACAATAGATATACATGCTAGGTTATAACTTGAAAATAAAATTAATCCGTGTAATATGCTATGTATTCTACTACAAACTTTTACTGAATTTAAATGTATCCTGAAAATACGATAAAATTAGCTGTTATAATATGTGAAATTGCAATGGTAAGATAGTGTTTGTTTCTAAACGAATACAATTTCTATGATAATCTACGTCACGCGTTATAGCGACGGTCCCACCTAAGCAGGTCTGAATAATTCTGTAATTTTACAGAATTACTGGGAACAATTCTTGCTAAGGTTGTAAGGATGCTTTTGGTGGAATCGTAGGGATGAAACACTAAATCACGAGCAATAGCGACAATTCTACCAAGGACAGTTCTCAGTAATTTGATGTAGATAGAGTTTCATATTAACTAACGCTTGAAAAAAAGCTGTTTCTTTCCGATGAAAATTCTCATATAAAAATAGTACATTTCTTCGTAAGTTTAGGATAAATTGAGTCTAAGGATTAAAAATAGAGGCCTTATTATCGTAAAAAGTTATTTTTTTATTTATTTTCGTTATTTATTACTTTCTATAAAACTGAGGATAAAGGAGAGCGAAGTGATCTTTCAGGGCTTGTACAAACAACAAAATATAATATTGAATATTTTTGTTTTTAATAAATATACATTTCTTTTATAACTGCATTTGAGAACATGAGCGGAACCTTACGATTAAAACTCTTCTTGCCAACGTGAATGGTTTTAAATTTTAAAACATAATTTTACTTGCCTGTTTAATATTCATTTTCTACTTATAATACTTAGTAAAACGTTCAGCTCTTATCTTTCATCTTCAGTACCTTCGTTAACAAGTTTTAATTAGCTCTTCACTTTACGTTGCAGGAAATCTTTACAAAACGTTTTCTTCTCAGTTTTAAAACGTTTTGTTACATTATCATCGCTGTCATTCAATCAAAACAGAAAAAAACAAAAGTAGAATCCGACATCTTAATACGGTCATGGTCAGGTAATTCTGAGTCTGTATTATCTCTGTCACTCTCATTCTCAATATATTTCATCTAAGTGTAACAGCGACGGAGATAACTCGTACTCTCAGGAATACTTCAAGAAGCGGTCTTGGCTTTGTCACACCATTTGCTCCCAATTTCAGTAAACAAACTTTTTGTATTTCGTGTCTCAGACGTCAACTTTAGCAAATACATCATAAAACATTGTTGGCACGTCCAGACTGAAATCTAGGTCAAACTTTGACATCTAGGGCAGTGGTCGTATTAACAGTCTTCATTCTTCCATGGGTTGGCCCATCCGTCTTGGTCGGAGACATTCTGTAGCACCATTAAGGAATTGAGAAGATTCCTCAAGCCAGTTCGGTATGCCGATAATGTGTTTTTCATTGCCACTTCATAATTTTCTTGTTTTGCCCGATATTGCGGGAAATTTCAGAGATCGTAAACAACGATCGGGTGTAATTTGCTCTTCAAAACAATAATTTGTAAGCGCTTTATTATTTGGGTTAAGAATGCGGAACTCATAAACGGGTGGCGATAATAATAATTTATGCCTCAATTTTATCACTTTGGAGGTAACAAAACATAGTACTTGAATGTAATATAAAAACAAAATAATTATAAGCTAACTTTTTGTTTAAAATGTGGCAAAATAATTGAGAGTTTGGCGTTTATTCACTATTCGCTTCTTTATTTCTACTTAATTTCGACCGAATTATAAACTAAAATAAAACGAATCTACCAAGCTTAAAATAAAATTGATGTAATACACAATGCTAAGATTTTTTTTAATCCGATTTCATTAGCTCAAAATAATTTTGATTTAATTAATATGAAATCATTTTTTTCCTTATTACTTTAACATAAAGTTCTGTCCACTCCTTGGCAGTTTGAAATGTGATGAAAGGTACAAACTTTCCTAGTTTACTTGTATCTTTCTTCAAGATGTGAAATGAGACCTAATTTACATGACTTTTTACTGAGGACAGCTAAAGTTGAAATCTATGTTTTTATGTTACGACGCAATTTTTTTTGTGTAGCATATTTTTCCTAAGGCCGTTTTCTGACTTGTCGGTGCGGGAGCGGTGCGGATTCGTTTCGCTCGGTATACACGGTACCGAAAGCTTGCCGAGCGCCTATGTTTTAATGCGCGTCTTCTGATTGGCGCGGTGTGTGCAGGAGCGGGAAGGGATCGTTTCGTTTTACCGCGTCTCGGGATGCGTGTCCAGGCGCCGCTCGACATTTACCGCGCGAGGTCGTGCAAACAAGATGACGGAGCGAGATATTTTTAAAATTTGTATAATTAAAATTTTTCGTCATCTTGGGAAAGTTCTTTAGCCGCAACAAAAAATCGGCAATTAATATTATTTTCGATATAAGGATGACGCCAATAACGTTTTCTTTTTTTACGTAGGCGATAAACATATTAACACGCCAAAATATCGTCATCACTAGAAGACGACATCTTCGGTACTGCAGAATTTTATACCGAGAATATACCGATAGATGAGTAGGTGAAGGCAACGCGGTATCGTTTCGGTACAGACCTTACAGATCCCGCACCGCTCCCACACCGACAAGTCAGAAAACGGCCTAAATAATAAATGTAGGTATTTTTCCTTATCACTTAAAAAGGTAATGAAGGCAATTTTCTCAGAAAGGCGTTTAATGATTCAGCATTTAACTGCCTCAATTTATTTAGAAAAGAACGCTTTGACAATTTATTACCAAAAAGATGTTTATGACGAAGATTTATGAGACTAAGTTAATACTTACTTTTTAATAGCATTACTTTGAAAAGATTAATAGAGAGAACATTATGTATTCTTCGATTTCTAACACGAGATTTGTGTATCTTCATTGTTTTTGTCTTATTTTGTTTTGTAATAATCTTGTTTAGATATTGTGGAAAATGACACACTAGTGAACACATAAGCAACGGTAGGCAACGCCACTTCACTCTTGATCTTTTTAGGTAAGTACTTATATTCTTATTATTTTTACACTAAAATCAAAATCGTGTATTGCTGAAAAAAAAACGCGGGGTCTCATTAAAAGGTGTAAACATTGCAAGTAATTTCACAGACAAAGTTTCCATTCTCCATATTTAAAAATAAACACTAAACTTGCGAAGGAATGAATTTAGATAAAACCTAATCTCTAAAACAAAAATATCTACGCTCAATCTTAATCGGGTTTGAATGAAATTTAGAGTGGAATTTTCCTTATTTATTCAAGTGTAATTTAAATGCCATGCAAATAAAACTAATTCAATCTCGGGTAAGGGTCGGGGTGCTTACAGAGGAATCGTGATCAGCGCAGATACGAGCGGGCTCTTCAAATGTCTGATAGAAGCGTCTAATAGGTAGGTATAATTGGCATGATGTCTAGGTAAATAAAGAAAGAGAAATCAAAGTAATTAATCTGTTACGTCAGTTATATCAGATCAAAAATTATTATGAACGTAATTTGTCTTTTGTGAATCAAATCAGTCTGGATACGATTGGAAAAGGGCTGAGGTAGATGACACTACAAAATAGAAGCCTATACCCTACCTACCTATACCCAACAGCGGGATAAAGAAGGCTGCGTATGATAGCAATGTATCAATTTAAATCAAATGATTTTGATCGGTGTGCTACCAAAGCTTACCAATCATTTTGTTTATCTCACTGCTTGACGACGCGCTAAAACTGGGAAAGCTAACGTTGGGAAAAGAAAATAGAAACACTAAAGAGTCAATGGGAATAAATGAAAAAATCATTATTTTTCGCAAAAAAACGCAATACCCCTACTACGGTGTAAGTACATAATTCGAATAGTTTGCACGCATCGATGTGACATCCATTGTACATTATTGTTGATTTATCAAAAATAGCTCAGCCAATTTCGATAAAATTTAAATGGTGGAATCTTCCATTTCGGGAGTACTATATTCTTTGGAATCATAAAATATATTTTTTTAATTGGTTCACAATTGGCGAATATATCGATGAACAGACACAAAAAAATACATACAGACGAACATAGTACCTTCTCCTTTTTTGAAGTCGGTAAAAAACTGTAAATCAATCTAAGTCTAAAGCGACACGTGTAAACCCACAGTGTAAACCCAAATAAAATCAAAATCGATATTTAACTTCTTTGATAAACAATCAACTCTCGCAATTTCGGAATCGGAAATCGCAAGACACATTGACAGCGACTTTTATACGAGTAACTTTTACGGAAAAGTTATCCACGTTGGAAGAAGTCGAGAGCTTAACGCTTTTGAATACGCGAAATTCCCTCTCGCTCGCGCAATTTCACGGTATTGAAGATACTAAATCCTTACGTAATAATATGCATCTAAAAAAACATATTATCGTGTATTTAAATAATTATTAAAATATCACATGTTTTGTGGTATTTTTAGTTCGTAAAAATATAGTTGGAGTAGATCTGAAAAAAAAACAAAAATAATTGTTTACAGGAAATGAGTCAAACTTGAAAATGTGCGAACGAGTTAGATGTGGCAGGAGTACAAGACCGTTAAAAGAAATGTGGATGGAGTGTTACACCGAAATTGGATGAAACCTGCGTGGTGGAACAGTTTGGTTCAACACGTGGTTCAATTTACACATACACGTACAAATAGAATACGCAGTGTACTTAATATGTGAGGAATTAACGATATCATGCCTGTTCATGGGTGGGTATCATCTGTTGTATGGGTGTAGAGTTTTTAGGGTTTTAGGTACCCAAAGGGTAAAAATAGGACCTTATTACTAAGACTCCGCTGTACGTCTCTCTGTCCGTCTGTCTGTCACCAGACTGTAGGTATCTTATGAACCATTATAGCTAGAAAGCTGTCATTTTCACAGATGATGATATTTCTTTTGCAGCTAGTACAACAAATACTAAAAACAGAATAAAATTAATATTGAAGGGGGGCTCCCATACAACAAACCTTTTTTTTTAGACGTTTTTCGCTCGATATTAATAACGGTGACAGGTAAAAGCTTGAAATATTCAAAGAATATATGGCTAAATATGCACTTTAAAAATAAATAAATAAAAATAAAATATTTAAGGGGGGCTCCCATACAAGTAACGTGATTTTTTGCCCGAAATTAATAACGGCAACAGGAAGATGCTTCAAATATTAAGTGGTATATTCCTTTCAAAAATAATTAATCAATTATAATAAAATATATTAAGGGGGCTTCCACAGGGTGCGGAACCCTTCGTGCGCGAGTCCGACTCGCACTTGGCTAATTATTCGTATTATTTAAGAAACACATTTTGCTTGATCTTAAGCAAAGATGCGGTCTAAGCCATACGCAGCTTACCTAAGTGTTACATGTTTACTCTCCATTTGAATATGTACTCCCAGATTATACTTGGACGAAAGACAGTGCCAGGCAAATAGTATTCTTAAATTAATATTCTTGATATTATTACAAGCAATTCGGAGTCAAAACGCTACACACGCATAAGCACATATTAAATTGTTAACTTGGCTTAATTACTGTACTGTACCGACCTTTATAATAGTCCTAAGAAGGCTTGGTCCACCACGCTGGCGTTGTGAGGATTGGTGAATTCACATACGCCTTCGAATTTCATTTACGGACATATTCAAGCTTCCTCGCGAAGCTTTCCTTCACTGAAAAGCGAACGAGCGGTGTAAATATGCGGATAAAAATTCCAAAGAACTCATTGGTACGAGACCGGCATTTGAAACCCACGATGCGATGTGACGATTGTAAGACGAGTCTCTAAGCCACCAAGGCTTGATTTTTCACTCATATGAACACTCATAACATTTCATACTAAGTTCCTAACCTTTTTGAATCCAAGCAACGCGATGAGCTTAATTATTTTATTCAACAACTTTGTTTACCCACAACGATTTAATTCACTGGCAAATAAAATCAAGAGAGCAAGTCAAAGCCAACATCTCATCACATTATATTTATGTTGGCGTTCATAACATACATGTATGGGAATTTTGCCAGCGAGATTGTTTTTCGAAAATGAGATAATATTAAATTTATGTGTGTTTTGCTGTTTACTTAACCTAATGCTCGGTTTAAAACCCTCGGGGATCACAGATGGATCACTTTGCTCGCTAAGAAGTTTTATACGAACGTTTATTTTGTAGCCGACGAATGTTGAGGCTTTTATACGAAGTTAATTAATATCGGGATAAGCTGTATTTATTTGGTCTTGAGTTGGTACTTATTGATATTACTCCCGTGGGATTTTGTTTGCATTTTATCGAGAGAGTTCTAGTAAATGCTTATAGCATAAATAAAATATAAATTTACAAATTACATAGTTACAAAGCATGTACAAATTAAATATAATATTAATAAAATCATAATCGGTAGAATATGATCGGCCGATTAAATAAATAATGATGATAGTTAGTATCGGCAAAGTAAATTCCAATTGAAACAGCACTATTTTTTGTTTTACTTGCCTATGTTTGCATTTGTGAAACTATATCGCCAAATGAAAATAATTTAATATGAAATTTAAAAACAAATAAATAAAAGTCTTGTTAAAGTATTTATAAAGTGAGGAACTTTGTACCTATCATTAAATAAAAATACCAAGTACTGATATTTACTGGGCAAGGTACGATACATCATTATAATAGGTATCTAGTGTTAGTAAAATACGCCAGAATTCTCGGCAGCTGGGGCTTTCCGGCTGTACTTAAGCAAGATTACAGCAGAAGTTGCTAAGTGTGACAGCAATCCCAAATAGCTTAAACATTTCTCGAACAGGTGTCTACGAATATCTTAAGTTGTCAAGGTAGACTACACAACGCTTCAAAACCCGAGAAGATTAATAGTTATCGCATTTCATGAATGCCTGCGCGAGGAACTAAGTACCTAAACTCACGGAGAAGGTTTTCATGCAAGCTTTTCGCTGCTGAGGGTGGGTTCTGTATAATGAGCGAGCATGATGATATTTTTCAATTGACATAGGAAAATCTCATCATCGTCATTAGAGTCGTAAGTCACTGTTAGACAAACCTAAGATGACCGATTTCAAGTGGTTCGCATCCAGTGCAACCCAGTACCAATCAGGTCGCCAGTCCATCTGCTGAGTGGCATCTTTTTTCGAAAATCTTTCACTACACTTTCGGAAGTAGGTCTCCATTCTCATTGTGATTCGTTTAAAAATCGGTTTTTATCAATTCTTAGCTAGATGATAGATAAAGAAATTAAGTAGTAACTAGTAAGTACCTACTTGAATGACGTTTTGCTTGGCTTGACTTGGTAATGTAAACCTAACAATTGAGGTAAACAAACAAAAATGGTTACATTCTTACAATATACTATGATAGCAATTGTAAAATTCTCCGACACAATTCACACAACCCAATAGGCCAAGTGCGAGTCCAACTCGAGCACAAAGGGTTTCGTACTCTATAGAAGCTCCCCGTTAAATATTTATTATATTTTAATTTAATAATTAATTACTGAAGTAAACATATAACTAAATAATCTGTGAATAAGATACTTTAAGCGTCTACCTGTTACCGTTATAAATATCGAGAAAAAAACAGCTAAAAATAAGGTTTCTTATACGGGAGCCCCCCTTTATTTTGATTTTAGTATTTTTATTATAGCGGCACTACGGCAGCTATCACGGTTCATGAGATACAGCCTGGTGACAGACGGACAGACGGACGAACAGCGAAGTCTTAGTAATAGGGTCCCGTTTTTACCCTTTGGGTACGGAATCCTAAAAACAAATCTACCACACAGTGTTGCTTATGTTCGAAGGAATATAAGCAACCCTGTACGTTGGCGCTTGGCATATTCAGTAGACAGATCAAATCTATAACGTTCCAGAGCTACCTGCGATTCAACACGCCGTGAGTGAGTTATAGTTACCGATTCTTCTCCTTACTTACATAATCTGGCGCAAAAGCCGTGAGGGAAATCAGCTACCCAGGCGTTCAGGAGCTTTATGATTCGAAATGCTTAAGGAAATCGCTACGCAGCATTTAATCTAGGAAAACTAGCGCGTAGACTACTTGTAACTGCGACGTTAATGGGCACGTACGAGTATGTTCGCGTTGACATCGGAATTTTCTTGAGAGTTTATTTAGATATCTAAGTAGTAATGCGTGTGTTGGTTATCTAAGAGGTTAAACAGTCGAGCAGGAATGGGTAATAAGCTTTGCCGATTTGTGGGTTATTTTACCAAATGTGCGGCAAGGAACTAAGAATTTAAATAGCGAAAAATTTGTGAAAGTGTTTTAATTTCATTCGTGATTTAAGGATTAATATAAAAGAAAGTGCTTGTTCAGTAAACATAATTACGGGGAGTTTTTTGAAATTTGGCGTCGTTTTTTAATGAATAAATAAAGAGGATAATGGAACGAGATCTCCAGCCTCAAGCTGCAAACATTACCTACCACTTCTAAGTATAAACAGTTTTGCTCGTATTAAAAAATATGAAACATATATTTATTTTATCAGAAAAAGTCTGTTTCTCTACCAAAATATCTCAATTTTTGGGAACTTACGAAATATTTGAAGTTTATGATCATGAAAGTCGTTCACTTAGGTTTATCATATTAAGTTCAGTATCGTATTTTACGAGTCTTCTACACTTACATAGTAAAATCTCAGTTCGATCCAGATCACTCCAACATGTTAACTTTACTGATAAAGTTAAGTACGAGGACGAAGCTTGGTTTTATACATAACTAGTTCCTCCAGCGTGGTGTTTTAATTTTTGTGCTACTTGTATACCTTAGAAAAGATAAAAATATCTTATCTATCTAAATCAATGACTATTTTGAAGATAGATTTTTTAGAAACTTCTGATAAATACAGTAACTACTACCTTGAGTCAGGTTTACGTGCAAATCATCTGTCATGATAGTCCGCAGTAACGCACTTTACGAGTGTCTTAAGGTCCAGACTCCACCAAAACGGGACGGAGATGATCAGCGTGTATCCACCATATTCACACCTTGAGTGGCCGAAATAAATCAATTGTGAACAAATTACATTAGTCGTGTGGGACTACCGATGTTTCACGCTTAAGAGGTAAACGAAGAGTTTCTCTTACTTCGGAGTAGTTAGTCCCTGTTTTGTCTTTTTCTTTTTTTCATAATTTTAGTTCACTTGTATAAGACAACATGGACTACTCGTAACTACTCCAAAGCAATTCGTCGGTTATTAATAAGGCGGCATGAGTCTACTGCACATAGGTATGCCACCGGAGCGATGTTTGTTATCATTCTTCACTAAGCAAATAATAAATTTGCCATGTTATAAAAACCTTGATGTCAGTGGTAAATAAATTTTCAAAAAAAAAAATCTCTGAGCAACATCCTGCTCAGATTCTATTTGTTCTTACAAATATCTCGATACGCATCTTTGCTATAGTAGAATCGCTGCCATAGAGCTCAGCTTCGCGCACCTCCACTCTACTGTGCTTTGGTGGAGTTTAGGCCTTACACCATTTACGATCTCCTTCATTGCGCTACGCACAGTTAACCCCCTTTTTTGAACGTAAACAAACGTATCTACGGTACGCGCAAACGTTTATAGCCAGAATGGATCTTTAATGGCGAGATTCTTTTCCGATTGCATTGATGCGCGGTGCTCCTGATAATTATCTATTTTTATTTGGTGGCCATTAACTTGAAGCCTTGAAGTTGCAGTGGCCTATTGATAGTAAGGCGAGCCTTATAATCGTGAGGTTGTGGGTTCAAATCCTGATCCCATACCAAGTCTTTGGAGTTGATATAGAATCATTAACGCATTTTCAAGTCTCACGTCTGTAGAAGAAATTTGTCCAAAATTTGAATCACCAACCCGTACTGGAACAGCGTGATGGATAAAATATATGGCTCAATCGCTCGCCCATAAAGCCTACCCACTATCGATATGCTACGTTTAGCAGTGAACTAATAAAAGCCGATACAGCCATTAACTTGCATTTTGAGTGCGAGTTTGACTTAACCCCAAACATGAGTGTTTTAGTCTCAATTTATCGACAGCACAGTGATTACGTTCAAAAATTATAACTTTAATTCTTCAGAAAAAAAATCCCTTAAGGGTTCCAGAACTCTGCAGAAAATCACTAAAACCACAGACACCACAGTTATAGTAACTTTCAGATTTGCTACACTGTTACTCTATCATGTGACAAGCATGCGACACTTCTTACAAAACAACTCTCTCAACGTTTTCTTTGTATTCAAAATACACAGTGGAAGTATGAACTTAATGTCTCCACTAATTCTAATACGAGTATCACTATGAAAGTTATAATAGCAAGCTTATTATAATGGCAAGCTTACATGCGTATTGCACTGTGTTTTATGAGTTTTTGTATTATTTTCTAGACAACCCAGCTAAACTTTAGTTACTTCAAAAATAAATACTTACTTATTTACGCTTTGTTTTATAGTAGAACAAGGCTTAATGATCATAATGAATGTTAGCGCTACACTTAAGCTACGGTATTAGAATAAATTTAATTAAGTTCCCAGGGTGGTTGTCCTAAATATTCATATCTTGTTAATAAATATTAAAATATAAGCACTAGCAATAACCTCTTAAAATTTGGAAATTAACGGCGTAAAATATCCTATTTATATAGTAATTTATTTTCATAATTTATTCATTAAACTTTAAAATTAAAACGGTTCATAATGGATTCAGGATTAAAATTTTTGGTCTCCCATTTCTGATACTAAGGGGTGGTTTAATATTTCGCAAACAAAACTTTTGAAATAATCACAAACTGGATTTAAGGCTTGGATTAATCTTATTTCATAGTTATTTCAACTCTTGCTGGGAAAGATTACATTTTAATCAAAGCATTCCACGGCATAAAATATAAGTTCCCTACATTCCCTACCTACGATGTAGTTCAAGACTCTAGAATGTTTTATTTGTTTGTTACACTAGTGTAACAAAATGAATAAACATCTAGGTGTTGTTTTGCAAATTCCACAGATAGACTATTCCATTTTAGAGGCATATTGTGCCTCACTGAAAAATGTATCATTATAGAGTTTTTTGTATAGAACAGCTGATAAGGAAGTGTAGATATATATCAATTGATTTACTCTGGGATCAACGCAGAAATCGTGAAAAAAAATTCAGTTGTTCCACACCAAAAGTTCATTAACTCTCGACGTAATATAAATTCAAGGTAGGTAAGTACAGAAACAAAAAAATTGGCCCTCACTAAATAATGTTAAATAATGTCGTAAATACCTATTTTACAGATTAAATTACATAGGAAAAATCAGCCAAGTGCGAGATCGACTCGATCACGAAGGGTTCCGTACCAAATGGGCGCCACCCTTTAATTCCATTTCAAGCCTCTACCTGTTACCTACCAGCAAAAAACGGCAAAAAATTACGTTTGTTGTATGGGACCTTAAATATTTATTTTATTCCGTTTTTAGTATTTGTAATAGCGGCATGAGAAATACATCATCTGTGAAAATTTCAACTTTCTAGCTGTCACGGTTTATGAGATACAGGTTGGTGATAGATAGACGGACGGACAACGGAGTCTTAGTAAAAGGGTCCCGTTTTTACCCTTTGGGTACTGAACTCTAAAAAGTGACGTAGAAATAGGCGTTGCTGAAATGAGATTATGGCCACAACTTATTATGATTACATTATTTTAAACAAACAAAATTCAGCAAAATTGTCTACAGGCATCACGTATGAGACGTTTATCAATTCCTGTGTCAGGATAGTACGAAATGAACAACATTTTGCTCTGAAAATTATGAAAACTGAAGGTTTTGTGACTCGCATAAATGTGACACAATTTGCAGATTCTACCTCGACGCTCATGAGTTAATTTATTGCTGTGTTATTTTTGTCCTGTTTAGCCTAGAACTCTTATTATTTTCTGGTGTTTGAACATTATTAAAGCAAATTAGAGTGTTTTTTTTAATAAAGTATTTATCATTAAAGCAATACTATTATGTCAAAGTTTTACTGTCCGAAGGTCTCTGACATGGATAAACGGTTGAAAAACGGGGACCCCTTGATTTACAGTGTTACACGAGCCACGGTAACTCTCAGTGGAGGTAATAAAGCATTAATGATATCTTATAAACGAAGGTATAAAACTTTTATCACTTATTGTATGTATAATCAAAATATGAAAGTCACGGTGAAATTTGGTAAACACAACACTACCTACTTATCAGATTAGTCAGATTTCTTGTGATTTATTGTAAAAGCAATAATATTTCGTGATTGCCGCAAAACTATTAATTTAATATAGGTCCATTATTCGTTAAAATCTACACAAAATCTTACCAAAAAGAGAATATTCGCTTTTGATACGAGAATTTATAATTTTGTGGTGTCAGTAGCAGACTGCACAGGTCGTCAATAAATGAAGTGCAATTTGAATCTCTTTCGTACAGGGTTCGGACGTAATTTTCATCCCGAGGGATAAAAGTTACGTCACTTTTGAAATGGAGGAGCATTGAACTGATGCTTTTTAATTTGCATAATATATTTATTGGGGCTTTTCCGCACTAGGCGGAAACAATGTGGCGGAAAAATGTTGTACATTTTGATACAGTGACCATATGAAATAAATATACATAATAGGCGTAAGTAATTGATGAGTATGTACCTATTTGCATGTAAGGTAGATATTAATCTTATGTACCGACATTGTGTTGCTTTTAAAACTAGACGGTGACTTGCATTTGCAGCTCCAATACAAACACTCCAGTAATGCTACTAGAATTTCTATGTGTGGCATTTTTACGATTTTAAAACGCCCAAAAATGTTCGCCCTAATGTTGACCCAAATCAAAAGATAACACCGAGATTCTTACACGCTTTGTCCTATGCCAGGTTTTAACAGGGTCAGGCCAGTCATAACGATGTCTGCTAGATAGCTGAAAATTGTCACGAAAGGCGAGAAATTGAAATGAAACCCTGTGATAACCCGATTTGATAGGGGTTTGAGGTTAGTAAAGTGTAACTGATAACATTGTTACGTTGTAGTGGCAGCAGGCATGCAAAAATTTACACATTAAAGATAAAGTGAAGTTTTTCTACTTAGTAAAGATACATATGTTATAAGCTCTACTTAGTTTGAAAAATATAACTCTGTAAAAAGCTTGCATGTTTTTAATTTTCCTTTAGACAGGTATTAGAAATCGCCGAGCCCGCATTTGGCGCATTTTACATATAAACTGTAGCTTAAAACCCTTTAATGTTGAACGCCCGTCATTGGACGCAGAAATCAAACCTCGCCGAAAACCGCAAACGCTCACAGCCCAAATACGATGAAAATATGGGTTAAATGGCAAGGCAAGGTGAAAATTAATGACTGCGCTCTGTGTGTCTCCTTTGGCGCGTGATAATGGACGTTCAGCAAGCACGTGTGCTCAGCAATGGGATGACAAATAGATAAAGGCATGAAAAAAACATTCTCTCAGAGTTTTCATTAGTTAAATTAAAATGGGAAGCATTGTAAAATTAGACGACTACTCGTAGTCAGTCAGTCTCTATAATTAGTAAAGTCAATTCATAATAGAACGCACGTCATTATAAATGTTAAGCTAGAACAAAGTTACAGAATCAATCAGTATAATTTTCACATTCAACAGACGTGTGATTTCTGTATTTCTGAGAACAAGCGCCACATTGTTACGGTTTCTATGAAGCCCACTGAAATAGTTAGCAAGGTAGGTGTAATATCGATAACAAGGAATCATTAATTATAGCTTGAGTTTCACAACAAGTTAGGGTGCTTCACATTATGTATGCAGCAAGAAGTGGCGTGTGCTACCGATGACGCATGGTACAGCAACGTGGTCTTTCACTGTAGCTGTAGGCCTTATAAATAAGCTCAAAGTTGCCCAACGTACCATGGAGAGAACTCAAAGTCTCTCCAAAGGATCAAATCTGGAATGAGGAGATTCGCAGACAAACGAAAGTTACCGACATAGCCCAGCGGATTAGCAAAATAAGGAGACATTGGACAGGGCACATAGTTTGTAGAATAGATGGCCGATGGGGCCGTTCTCGAATGGAGATCACGTACCGGCAAACGCAGCGTAGGACGTCTACTGACAAGATGGAGCAATAATCTACATAAGACCAAAGGATCACGCTGGATGTAGGAAAACCGCTTACAACCGGTCTTTTTGGAAATCTACCTGCGAGGCCCATGTCCAGCAGTGGACGTCCTATGGCTGGTAATAACGATAATAATTTTCTAGTGGTACTATTACAAATACAATCTGCTAAGTTCAGGAGCTACGCTGAGCGAGACCAGGTACGTATAATTGTACAACAAAATGTTATGTTTTTGGTGTCAATCGCTTAGGTAACAAATATTGCACAAAGTTTTTAGTTTATGTATACTTTTCTGCCGAAGTTTTGCATAAAATATGACTTTTTAGAGCTCTAAGGTCATGTAAAAACTAACACGTATAAGCCTAGCGATCGAAGTGCTGATTAGATGAAAAAAATATTGATCAAATCTGACAATATTTAGAGGTAAATAACAGCTTATGGTTTTTGTATGGCCAAGTTGGCACCTCAAAATCGTCTTAAATAAAATAATTGAAGCGATTTTATGATTGGTTCACATCCTTAGTTATGGATTTTCCCACATCTTTAGTAAAAATGTAACTTTCACCAAGTACTTTGAAATGTCAACTGATAAATCAAGGTATAACATAGAAACAGATCAATTGGTATACCTGATATACCTACCTACTCGTACATTTTCATTCATTTGAATTGAAATAGCCTAATTTGTGGCTTATGGTCGTGCTTATTAGTAATTTGAGGTTTTCGGAATAGTATTTATGTGTAATATTCAGTGCAATCAAATATTTCATATTAAAATGATATTTAGAATTGAGATACCAAATTTGAGGTTTAAAATTGGTATGTGGGGTTAAGTTTGTTTAAATTAATTGAATTTTATGTATTTGTTAGCTTCATTGCATATAGTGTCTAAGTGCCTCTACCATTTGGACGCATGTTTGAGGAGCAAAATAGAACATAGTGTTCTGCAAGAGACGGATGGATGACACACATAACACAGTATTAATTGACATTTTAGTAAAACAGGTGCGTAGCTATACAAATAGCTCATTGAAATTTTAACAGATTTTTTACCGTTTTCAACTTAATACTCGTATTACTTAATAACGGCAACAGTAGACGCTTGAAATATTCTCTGAATATTTAGTTGTATCTATAATGACTTCAAAAATAAATAAGTAACTTAAAGTATACTCGTAATAACTTAAGGAGAGTTCCATACGGTACGAAAACCTTCGTGTGCGAGCCAGACTCGCACTTGGCTGATTATTATTGTTAGACTACGCGTAGAAAACTATCTAGGTGTAACTCTAATAGATAACTTTTTTGTCGGTTAATCGAACCCTTTTCCCAGATAAATAAAGTTCCAATTGATCCTGATAAACCGCGGGTCACAGACCAAATGTTATGGAATTCGTAAAATAACGACTGAGCTCCATGCGACGTGATCGTAAATACATTATATTGATCCAGGGAGGGAAAGACCTCTCTTTATCACGTAATAACTCACGATCCGGAACTAATTTCATTTATCGTTCTCGCGAAACTCGAACAATGTCGTAACATCTGCTTCCAAGTTGTTGTTTTAGGTACCTTTAGTAGACAACCAAAAATAAACACTTCACGTGGGAGGGAAGAAACGTTTGTTTTCTGCCCGACTTGTACCTGGAAGAAATTATAGCAAGCTTCGTTGGAGCACAAGGGTAGAGGTAAAATGTCTTTGATAGGATATTAAATTCCTACACGATTTTAGGTTAGAACTATAAATAAATAAATGACGTTTCATGGATATTTTCAAGGGATAATATGAGCTGCCATCAATTTATTATTTTGAAGTTTAGACACTGTTAATATTGCCCTGACAATCTAGACACGCGGAAGCGTGTCTAGCCAAGTCAAAAAAAAAGGAACTGGCGACGCGACGTGTGTAATATTACACGAACCATTTCGAGCCACTTTTGACCCCTATATAACTCGATAACTATTTAACCTATATATATGAAATTTAGCATATTTATTAAAATTGTTTAGCTTATCTACAATGCAAAATTTCATTAACTTTGCTTTGACGGTTAATGAAATATTAACGTTTAAAAACCGAGGTTTCATTGACTGATTCACTCACTGACTTATAGATCAAAAACCTAACCCACTTCCAGATGACCTAGAAACTTGATAATTGGCATCAAGGTAGACTATCAGACATATACAAAGGAAAAAATCTAAAACTTTGAACTTTTACCCCCCAACCCTATATAATAGGGGATGAAAGCTTGTATGAGACTTCCACAAATTTTCATGCAATAAGTCTAAAAATTGATATAAAGCCTCCCTGTTAGAAATAATAAAACACTTAATTCAGGATTTTTAATAAAACAGCCCCAACCCCTAAAATTGGGGGATGAAAATTTGTTTGTCACTTTTGAAACTTTTGATACCAGAAGTCAGAAAATGGATATACGAACTCGTTGTAATTGATAATAAAACACAATTTCAGGATTCTTAATGAACCACCCCCCAAACTCTAAAACTGGGGGATGAAAGTTTGTATGACACTATTGCAAAGTTTGATGCTAGATGTCCAAA
Organism: Hypomecis atomaria; assembly: GCA_964007245.1. Classification (NCBI taxonomy): domain Eukaryota; kingdom Metazoa; phylum Arthropoda; class Insecta; order Lepidoptera; family Geometridae; genus Hypomecis; species Hypomecis atomaria. Next base: position 8,007,257 of record OZ023296.1, on the reverse strand, counting down.
AATTGATAAAGGGACTCTTTATTACAAATATAATCAAACACGTATTTCAAGATTTTTAGTAAATCTCCCCCTAACCTTTAAAACTAGGGGTTAAAAGTTGGTTAGTTAACATTTAAAACTAGGGGTTAAAAGTTACAGGAATCAGTTTGGTTTTTCAAAGGGCCGTTCCACAACTGATGCAACCACTGCTTTTGTGAGTGGTATTTACGAAGCGTGGGAAAAATCTAAAGATGCCGTAGGAATTTTTTGTGACTTATCGAAGGCTTTCGATTGCGTAGATCACAATATACTATTGTCGAAATTGTCTCATTACGGAGTAAGAAACGAAGCTCTACTAATATTGAAGTCATACCTTTCTGCTAGAACTATGAGCGTTAATATTGATGGGGTTATGTCTGATGCCTTGGGTGTAGATGTGGGTGTGCCTCAAGGGTCGATACTGGGTCCGTTCCTGTTCTTGTTTTATGTCAATGACCTTCCTTTCTTGTTACAAAAGTTTTCCAAGACTGTGTTGTTCGCCGACGATACATCGTTGCTGTTCGATATGGAAAGAAAAGCAACTGATACTGATGATATCAATCTAGCTCTAAACCACGCGCATAACTGGTTTAGTTTAAATAATCTTGCACTTAATACGAAAAAAAACGAATTGTGTACATTTTTCTCTAGCAAAGAATAGAGTTTTGTCTGGCATAAATATTGATAACAGCTTGTTGGACTTTACTGCTACTGCCAAATTTCTAGGCTTAAGGATAGATAATAAGCTACAATGGGGGCCACACATAAAAGAACTCTCAGGCAAACTTAGTTCAGCAGCTTATGCAATACGTAAAATAAGAGGCCTTACCGATGTTGACACTGCTAGAACTGTATACTTTAGCTATTTTCATTCTTTGATGATGTATAGAATTTTGCTTTGGGGGAATGCCGCGGATGCTGTAAAAACTATTTTTGTGCTGCAAAAGAGGGTCATTCGATACATTTACAGGCTTCGGCCCAGGGACTCTTTGAGGCTACTCTTTAAATCAATAAATATTTTGACTATGCCATGCCAGTATATTCTTGATAATATTATGTATGCTCGGAAAAATTGTAGTAAATATCTTAAAAAATGTGATAATGTGACGGTATCCAATATTAGCATTTTTTTAATGCAGAATAGATCTGCATTTGGCCACCAACACGCATAATTTTAGCATTGTTTAAATACCAACCAATTCACCGACTTGTAACAAAGCCGCCGTCGATGTCAGGGAACGCTTTCGTAAAACACGTGTTAAACATTCATAGGAACCATTTTTGAGAAACAAAACTATCTGTCATTATATTTTATTGCCTTTTTTCAAGGTTTAAAAGAATTAGTTATCTTAAATTTTAATGGCTAGAAATTCGAGACAAAAAGGACCTTTCTTAGGATCGGTTATACATTTGTGAAATCGTGGGAACGTACCAACTGTTATTGAAAGAAGTTCTAAGAATATTTTTTATCTTTCATGTGGACCGCCCAAGGGATCGGGCGTGACGCTGCGCGTGCGCTGGTATTTCAACCAATGGGATGAATCCTGAACTTCGCCCGCGAGGGTTGAAGGCGGAGTCGACAAATGCCGCGAAGCCGACATGAAGAATGAGAGAAGGGGGTTAAGTTTTGGCTCTCGATCGGAGAGGTGTGGAGAAAAATGGAAAAAGGAGTTTGAAAAGTGCGCGACCGTAGAATATTTAATTGAAGTAATGCTAAACTGCTCGCGCTTAAAATATGTAAAGTGGTGAAGTGCGCGATCGTAATGTGTGGCATCAGTGGATGCCTGTTGGCCCGCGCGTATAAATATAGTGTGAAAAACGACAGGACACTGAGAGCTAAGTTTACCTAAGTTTACCTTAGGCACTAGATCCAGATATCTTTATTTTTATAAATTTAATTTCTTTTTTTTTATTAATTATGCAAGTAATCTCTCAAAACCTTCATTGTGATTGGTTGCAATAGTGGATTTGATTGTTTGTTTTAATCGTTTAAAAATATGTTTTAGATTTCCACTCGAGGATGTAAACCTTGATAATTACGAGTACCAATATTATTAGGGTCTCTGGATCTAGCGTTTCTAAGTGCAATAATTTATAAATATCATGAATATTTACTTGTTTGTCTTAACTTCATATTCTTATCATATGTATATATTTGGCTTCAGCCGTGTACTTTTGTATTCGGCTAGAACCTAGGGATTGGTACCGAAATCAGCTCTTCAAGCTAAGCACATTTTGATTTTGAGCCTATTTGAAAAGGCTTACAGCAAAAGGCTGTGTAAAGTACTAATTTACTTAACCAGTTAGGTCTCTCCCTTATTTGAGAGGGGGCCGGTTAAAAGCTGTGTAAATAGTGATTTTTTCCCTCTTATGGTTAAAAATCTCTATTGAGGCGATATTGTAACGAAGGGTAGATTTAATTGGAGGAATTTTCTTTGGATTAAAGGAAACTCCTTTAATCGATCGATCAGTGGTGGAGCTTTTACCGGAAAAGACAATTATCTTATACTATCCCTAGAGGAGGTATCTCTAGCAAAATAAAGAAATAAAAGTTTCTTTATTATTTCTCTATGTGCATTGTTTTACGCCCTATTGTATTTTCTGTTATGAATATAAGAACGTGATGCTTGTAAACTTATGATTTGTTATTTACAATATTGGTTTATTTCATGAATTATTTTGTCTGTGTCCTTTTATTAAATTACACCGTTTTGTTACTACATAAGATATTTCACTTCTAGTTCATAGTTTCCCAAGTCCATTAGGAGTATTTTAGCTTTTCTTTTGTTATGATTAGGATCAATTTAATTACTTTGAATCGGGAAAATGATGAAGCACTTAAAATAAGTGCCTATTTTCCCAAAAATAGCTGATTAGGTGGTAAAGGTTGAGAACGCGTTTGTAAATAGAAGACGTCTATACATATCTACATAGTTGATGATGATGATATATTTCTATAAGTTAGGCACTCTAAATATGTGTGTGCACACATATTTTATTTGGTGAGAACGAATACCGTTACAGATGATGCACGTGACTCGAGGATTTAGACGAGCAATATATTACATATTGCCTCTAAATAAAAAGATTTGGATTATTATAAACAAAAAAAAAAAAACACAACGTAGGATCTCTTATATTTCGATAGACGATCACAATGATACTTTAATGCTTTAAGATCATATAAATAACTGACCTTAGTTTATCTTATAATTAAAAAAACAAAAAAACGCAACGCGAAACCATTCCCTATCCAATTTAACGATCACGATAGTTTTATGGTCAACTACCTGGAACTTGTAGTTACTTGTTTCGTACCTCTACCTGATGGACTTGTGAATTATTATGGAACAATGATTTTAGTACCTACCGCAAACATATACTGATTTAGTGTTATATTTAGCGGTCAAAATGTTGACAAAAAATCAATTATGGTTTAAAAAAAAAAAAAAAAAAACGGTGTATTTTATAAGTGCATGTTTGTTAAACAACGCTTTTTTTGCATGTATTTCAGATGATTTTATTTTGAAACTTTCTATTTTTGGTATGTTCACGTCCCACGATAAATCACAAATGAAGTACAAAAAGATTTTTCTATACCGTATCTGTCAGAATTATCTTATCTTTGTATTATTTAATAATATCTTTCTTACGACGATATTTACTTCCAATAGAAAATAGTTGTATGGAAGACCAAACGAGATATTTATTACTATAGATGAAATACTTATTTTGAATATATTTGATAATAAAATATGATGGTAATTTGAATATAGGTCCCTCAAAATATGACCATTAATTACCATGACAGTATTGTGTGTTACGCACTATTTGCGACACGTGTGCTTAACTAAATAAATACCTAGTTTGTCTCGAATTTCAGCCTTTCTTAAAGTTAAAGATTGAAAATCATTAGGTAATATTTTAGTCAATAAAAAATAATGCTACTTACTAAAGTTTGAATGATAAAAAGGGAGTTTATATCAAGAAACATACTTAGTCTCAGAGACCGAGGGTGGCATTTATAATCACAACTTCCGAGGGTGGTGTAGTACAGTTTTATCTTGCTGTGGACTGGGCTGTATAGCGTTAGAGTGGTGTACAGAGAGATGGCCCAGCATATTATCACTCTATATCCCGCTCATTGTTCTTATGGACGGGCGCAGTACTATGCATTATTGCTATCGATAAGCGGTATCTATGGTTTATAATTTGGTTCTAAATATTTGAGTGAAAAATGACATTCAATTACATAAAATGATTATAAATGCATGTATATTATTAATAGGAAAATAAATGGTAGGGAAAGTTTTAAGCATTCGCATGCTTAAAATAATTATTTCCAATATTTTTGTGTAAAATTAGGATTGTACTCATTATAATAGGTAATAGGGTAAGTTAAAACTGAAGAACAAATGAGTCATCATTAAAACAATGATGTACTACTACTTTCAGCACCGGTGACTTATTCACATTTATTATATTTAGAATAGATAACGGCGCTGTGCCCGCGCAACATTCTCACCGGCCTTTACAACTTTATAATGTTTATGACCGGGTTTGCACGTCTCGATAAAGGATCGGACGTCTCGGATTATGGTTAAGTAAGTCACATTTTTCCACTTAGCGATAGAATAACAAAGGCAATTTTACCCTATTCGATGTTTAGTGTATTGATAAAATAATTACCGAAGATAAATTCAACGGATGACGTCGTATCTACACGCTCAAACATTTGACATTGCTTAATATCACAAAGCAAAGTTGCTACTGCTGTAGTTGTGTATCTGTCTGTCTGTAGGTAATTTCCTTCAAGCCACATAATAGATTTGATGCGAATTATACTTCCTTTGGTGTATTTTATTTTAATTGGTTAAAAGTCATAACAACAATGGCCTTTACATAATCGAATATTTTGAATGATGTGCAGTGATGGAGATCATCTCAGTAGAAACTAAGTTTTCCTGCACCTTTTAGGCTCTATCGCGTTGGTAGCGCGACACACATAATTATGTACTTAGATAGGCATAGAAGTTAAAGACTACCTGAGCGCACGCGACGCAAGTTGCTTCATATCGATCTTATTGGAAATGTATAGGCGAGGTCTATGTCTGGCTGCGATAAACGTGTTCTATATCGATGATGATGAATTATAGATATAAACCTTGTTAAAACTGAACTAAGTAAAGTGGTTGTTGGTTTGTTGAGTTGGCTGTTACTCTTTCGTGCTGAAACAGAGTGAAAGGTTGACTGGATTCTTAGCAAGGATATAATTATTGGATATAGGTTAAAATTCGAAAAGTGTTATAAGCCAGATTTTTACATTATCCCGGGAGAATAGATTTATCTGGGTTAGCATAAAAACCAAAATACGAGGGCAAAGGCTTTTCGTTCTTATTTACCAGATTTTAATCATATAGTTTTAACCGACATCAAAGGGGAGGTTCACAATTCGACTGAATGTTTTTTGTACGTATGTTATGCAATTAATCCGCCAATTATGAACTGATATGGCTATAGTTGGTAGATCATACCACAGGAGTGGTCCAATCTAAATATTATTAAGTAAGTAAGTAAGTTCGTACAGGCCGTGTGGCTAGCCCTGGTGTCAGAAGTTTTAAGGCTTTTATATGACTATTCTACTAATTTTATTGAAATCGGTTTAACAATAAAAAAAAAAAAAAAAAAAGTTAATAGAGGATTTATAGAAATATACATATTGACACTATACGTTATATACCTAGTATGCAATTTCACATTATTATGTGAAAATTACTTCATCGATGGTACACTGATCCGTGCTATAATTTTGTAGGTTCTACCGCGATGTTTTCCCTTGCGTTTTGTGAAACGAGAGGTTGATGTTCTTGTTTGGGATAAAATAAAATAAAATTAAATCAGAAATTGTTGAGTTAGTTGGCGGTCAGGAGGCTTGCTATAGTTAACGTCCCAGGATCTTGGGAACGCTTCTGCCCCATCACATCGAAACCTCACTTCCTAGAAAGTTCTCACGGAAGGAAAGGAAAGCTCGCAGGTGCCGATGAAATAGATGTACTAGAGCGCTCGAGACTCTTAAACCCCTTTTTCCTAGAAAGTCCTCACGGTAGGAAAGGAAAGCTCACGAGGGGCCGATGAAATAGGTTCATCAGGGCTTTCGAGAAGACTCTAAAACCTCCCCCCCTTCCTAGAAAGTCCTCACGGCAGGAAAGGAAGGCCCGGGAGCATTTAAGTAGTGCATCTGGAGTTCCTAAAAGAGGGAACTCCTACAACATTCTTATTATAAGGGAAGGCTCTCGACGAGATGCCATCAAGTGAGGCGAACTACCAAACCTGAGCTTAGTGGTGACCACGGCTAATTGTTGTAAAGATCCGTATACATGGGTTTTTAATAACCACTAGAAATTAACCAAACTTGACCTATATCCTTAATCCGGAAAAGCCACCGGACACCACTAAAGCTACGACGACTTCCTGGCGGGTAGGATAGAGTCCCTTAGACTCGGTCCTATTTTCTTGACCCCTTCTAAAATTATACTACAAGATACCAACTGATAACCTCAACCTCTTATTCTGTAATAGAGACAATCCTCATGAGCCTTACTCGACGGTTAGAACCAATTTAGGATTGAAATAAACCGATACTAATAATACCTATGTCCACTAATGTTTGGCGAAATAGATACATAAATGTAGTAGCAGTAGCAGGTTTGAACCCTGCTTTACGAATTATTATTTTATCATTTAAATATAGTCGCCTTGACGATTTGATAATTAAGTTTAAGATTTGTATGTGAAAATAGGCGTGTAAAATTACAGTGGGTTCGAATCCTACTGATTCATTTATTGTTGTAGAAAAAAAAACAAAGAAATCCACCTTAGGTACTTACAATTGAAGATTTAATAAAACTTACTTTTATAATATATGTGGTTGGAAAATTACAGTGGGTTCGAATCCTACTGATTCATTTAAAGTTGTATAAAAAAACAAAGAAATCCACCTTAGATAGGTACTTACAATTGAAGATTTAATAAACTTATTTTTATAATATATGTCGTTGGAAAATTAAAGTGGGTTCGAATCCTACTTATTGATTTATTGTTGTATAATAAACAAAAGAAACCAGCTTAGATTCTCACAATTGAAAATTTATTATACATATTACATTATGGTTTAAACATTACAGTGGGTTCGAATCCTACTTATTGATTTATTGTTGTTTAAAAACAAAGGAACAGTTTAATTAAAATGTTCCGTGAATCGCACCTGCACTGATTTTTCAACCTTGGTCAGTATTGTGGGAATCAGATGATTTACATTTTATGTATAAACCAACAAACTACTTGGTTCTGACGTAGAGAATGTCAAGTGTTTTCTTCCAAATTTATAATAAACCATCGGATTAGAGTCTGAGGGTGGTTGAATCATGAATAAATCTCTAAAAATGAATTTGTTAGGAATTTAAGTGGCTGATGGGAACTTAGTTTAGTGCTTATTGAGACTTAAATCTTACATTTCTTACATAATTACACATTTAAGTGAGGGTGGAATGTGACGGTATCCAATATTAGCATTTTTTTAATGCAGAATAGATCTGCATTTGGCCACCAACACGCATAATTTTAGCATTGTTTAAATACCAACCAATTCACCGACTTGTAACAAAGCCGCCGTCGATGTCAGGGAACGCTTTCGTAAAACACGTGTTAAACATTCATAGGAACCATTTTTGAGAAACAAAACTATCTGTCATTATATTTTATTGCCTTTTTTCAAGGTTTAAAAGAATTAGTTATCTTAAATTTTAATGGCTAGAAATTCGAGACAAAAAGGACCTTTCTTAGGATCGGTTATACATTTGTGAAATCGTGGGAACGTACCAACTGTTATTGAAAGAAGTTCTAAGAATATTTTTTATCTTTCATGTGGACCGCCCAAGGGATCGGGCGTGACGCTGCGCGTGCGCTGGTATTTCAACCAATGGGATGAATCCTGAACTTCGCCCGCGAGGGTTGAAGGCGGAGTCGACAAATGCCGCGAAGCCGACATGAAGAATGAGAGAAGGGGGTTAAGTTTTGGCTCTCGATCGGAGAGGTGTGGAGAAAAATGGAAAAAGGAGTTTGAAAAGTGCGCGACCGTAGAATATTTAATTGAAGTAATGCTAAACTGCTCGCGCTTAAAATATGTAAAGTGGTGAAGTGCGCGATCGTAATGTGTGGCATCAGTGGATGCCTGTTGGCCCGCGCGTATAAATATAGTGTGAAAAACGACAGGACACTGAGAGCTAAGTTTACCTAAGTTTACCTTAGGCACTAGATCCAGATATCTTTATTTTTATAAATTTAATTTCTTTTTTTTTATTAATTATGCAAGTAATCTCTCAAAACCTTCATTGTGATTGGTTGCAATAGTGGATTTGATTGTTTGTTTTAATCGTTTAAAAATATGTTTTAGATTTCCACTCGAGGATGTAAACCTTGATAATTACGAGTACCAATATTATTAGGGTCTCTGGATCTAGCGTTTCTAAGTGCAATAATTTATAAATATCATGAATATTTACTTGTTTGTCTTAACTTCATATTCTTATCATATGTATATATTTGGCTTCAGCCGTGTACTTTTGTATTCGGCTAGAACCTAGGGATTGGTACCGAAATCAGCTCTTCAAGCTAAGCACATTTTGATTTTGAGCCTATTTGAAAAGGCTTACAGCAAAAGGCTGTGTAAAGTACTAATTTACTTAACCAGTTAGGTCTCTCCCTTATTTGAGAGGGGGCCGGTTAAAAGCTGTGTAAATAGTGATTTTTTCCCTCTTATGGTTAAAAATCTCTATTGAGGCGATATTGTAACGAAGGGTAGATTTAATTGGAGGAATTTTCTTTGGATTAAAGGAAACTCCTTTAATCGATCGATCAGTGGTGGAGCTTTTACCGGAAAAGACAATTATCTTATACTATCCCTAGAGGAGGTATCTCTAGCAAAATAAAGAAATAATAGTTTCTTTATTATTTCTCTATGTGCATTGTTTTACGCCCTATTGTATTTTCTGTTATGAATATAAGAACGTGATGCTTGTAAACTTATGATTTGTTATTTACAATATTGGTTTATTTCATGAATTATTTTGTCTGTGTCCTTTTATTAAATTACACCGTTTTGTTACTACATAAGATATTTCACTTCTAGTTCATAGTTTCCCAAGTCCATTAGGAGTATTTTAGCTTTTCTTTTGTTATGATTAGGATCAATTTAATTACTTTGAATCGGGAAAATGATGAAGCACTTAAAATAAGTGCCTATTTTCCCAAAAATAGCTGATTAGGTGGTAAAGGTTGAGAACGCGTTTGTAAATAGAAGACGTCTATACATATCTACATAGTTGATGATGATGATATATTTCTATAAGTTAGGCACTCTAAATATGTGTGTGCACACATATTTTATTTGGTGAGAACGAATACCGTTACAGATGATGCACGTGACTCGAGGATTTAGACGAGCAATATATTACATATTGCTTCTAAATAAAAAGATTTGGATTATTATAAACAAAAAAAAAAAACACAACGTAGGATCTCTTATATTTCGATAGACGATCACAATGATACTTTAATGCTTTAAGATCATATAAATAACTGACCTTAGTTTATCTTATAATTAAAAAAACAAAAAAACGCAACGCGAAACCATTCCCTATCCAATTTAACGATCACGATAGTTTTATGGTCAACTACCTGGAACTTGTAGTTACTTGTTTCGTACCTCTACCTGATGGACTTGTGAATTATTATGGAACAATGATTTTAGTACCTACCGCAAACATATACTGATTTAGTGTTATATTTAGCGGTCAAAATGTTGACAAAAAATCAATTATGGTTTAAAAAAAAAAAAAAAAAAACGGTGTATTTTATAAGTGCATGTTTGTTAAACAACGCTTTTTTTGCATGTATTTCAGATGATTTTATTTTGAAACTTTCTATTTTTGGTATGTTCACGTCCCACGATAAATCACAAATGAAGTACAAAAAGATTTTTCTATACCGTATCTGTCAGAATTATCTTATCTTTGTATTATTTAATAATATCTTTCTTACGACGATATTTACTTCCAATAGAAAATAGTTGTATGGAAGACCAAACGAGATATTTATTACTATAGATGAAATACTTATTTTGAATATATTTGATAATAAAATATGATGGTAATTTGAATATAGGTCCCTCAAAATATGACCATTAATTACCATGACAGTATTGTGTGTTACGCACTATTTGCGACACGTGTGCTTAACTAAATAAATACCTAGTTTGTCTCGAATTTCAGCCTTTCTTAAAGTTAAAGATTGAAAATCATTAGGTAATATTTTAGTCAATAAAAAATAATGCTACTTACTAAAGTTTGAATGATAAAAAGGGAGTTTATATCAAGAAACATACTTAGTCTCAGAGACCGAGGGTGGCATTTATAATCACAACTTCCGAGGGTGGTGTAGTACAGTTTTATCTTGCTGTGGACTGGGCTGTATAGCGTTAGAGTGGTGTACAGAGAGATGGCCCAGCATATTATCACTCTATATCCCGCTCATTGTTCTTATGGACGGGCGCAGTACTATGCATTATTGCTATCGATAAGCGGTATCTATGGTTTATAATTTGGTTCTAAATATTTGAGTGAAAAATGACATTCAATTACATAAAATGATTATAAATGCATGTATATTATTAATAGGAAAATAAATGGTAGGGAAAGTTTTAAGCATTCGCATGCTTAAAATAATTATTTCCAATATTTTTGTGTAAAATTAGGATTGTACTCATTATAATAGGTAATAGGGTAAGTTAAAACTGAAGAACAAATGAGTCATCATTAAAACAATGATGTACTACTACTTTCAGCACCGGTGACTTATTCACATTTATTATATTTAGAATAGATAACGGCGCTGTGCCCGCGCAACATTCTCACCGGCCTTTACAACTTTATAATGTTTATGACCGGGTTTGCACGTCTCGATAAAGGATCGGACGTCTCGGATTATGGTTAAGTAAGTCACATTTTTCCACTTAGCGATAGAATAACAAAGGCAATTTTACCCTATTCGATGTTTAGTGTATTGATAAAATAATTACCGAAGATAAATTCAACAGATGACGTCGTATCTACACGCTCAAACATTTGACATTGCTTAATATCACAAAGCAAAGTTGCTACTGCTGTAGTTGTGTATCTGTCTGTCTGTAGGTAATTTCCTTCAAGCCACATAATAGATTTGATGCGAATTATACTTCCTTTGGTGTATTTTATTTTAATTGGTTAAAAGTCATAACAACAATGGCCTTTACATAATCGAATATTTTGAATGATGTGCAGTGATGGAGATCATCTCAGTAGAAACTAAGTTTTCCTGCACCTTTTAGGCTCTATCGCGTTGGTAGCGCGACACACATAATTATGTACTTAGATAGGCATAGAAGTTAAAGACTACCTGAGCGCACGCGACGCAAGTTGCTTCATATCGATCTTATTGGAAATGTATAGGCGAGGTCTATGTCTGGCTGCGATAAACGTGTTCTATATCGATGATGATGAATTATAGATATAAACCTTGTTAAAACTGAACTAAGTAAAGTGGTTGTTGGTTTGTTGAGTTGGCTGTTACTCTTTCGTGCTGAAACAGAGTGAAAGGTTGACTGGATTCTTAGCAAGGATATAATTATTGGATATAGGTTAAAATTCGAAAAGTGTTATAAGCCAGATTTTTACATTATCCCGGGAGAATAGATTTATCTGGGTTAGCATAAAAACCAAAATACGAGGGCAAAGGCTTTTCGTTCTTATTTACCAGATTTTAATCATATAGTTTTAACCGACATCAAAGGGGAGGTTCACAATTCGACTGAATGTTTTTTGTACGTATGTTATGCAATTAATCCGCCAATTATGAACTGATATGGCTATAGTTGGTAGATCATACCACAGGAGTGGTCCAATCTAAATATTATTAAGTAAGTAAGTAAGTTCGTACAGGCCGTGTGGCTAGCCCTGGTGTCAGAAGTTTTAAGGCTTTTATATGACTATTCTACTAATTTTATTGAAATCGGTTTAACAATAAAAAAAAAAAAAAAAAAGTTAATAGAGGATTTATAGAAATATACATATTGACACTATACGTTATATACCTAGTATGCAATTTCACATTATTATGTGAAAATTACTTCATCGATGGTACACTGATCCGTGCTATAATTTTGTAGGTTCTACCGCGATGTTTTCCCTTGCGTTTTGTGAAACGAGAGGTTGATGTTCTTGTTTGGGATAAAATAAAATAAAATTAAATCAGAAATTGTTGAGTTAGTTGGCGGTCAGGAGGCTTGCTATAGTTAACGTCCCAGGATCTTGGGAACGCTTCTGCCCCATCACATCGAAACCTCACTTCCTAGAAAGTTCTCACGGAAGGAAAGGAAAGCTCGCAGGTGCCGATGAAATAGATGTACTAGAGCGCTCGAGACTCTTAAACCCCTTTTTCCTAGAAAGTCCTCACGGTAGGAAAGGAAAGCTCACGAGGGGCCGATGAAATAGGTTCATCAGGGCTTTCGAGAAGACTCTAAAACCTCCCCCCCTTCCTAGAAAGTCCTCACGGCAGGAAAGGAAGGCCCGGGAGCATTTAAGTAGTGCATCTGGAGTTCCTAAAAGAGGGAACTCCTACAACATTCTTATTATAAGGGAAGGCTCTCGACGAGATGCCATCAAGTGAGGCGAACTACCAAACCTGAGCTTAGTGGTGACCACGGCTAATTGTTGTAAAGATCCGTATACATGGGTTTTTAATAACCACTAGAAATTAACCAAACTTGACCTATATCCTTAATCCGGAAAAGCCACCGGACACCACTAAAGCTACGATGACTTCCTGGCGGGTAGGATAGAGTCCCTTAGACTCGGTCCTATTTTCTTGACCCCTTCTAAAATTATACTACAAGATACCAACTGATAACCTCAACCTCTTATTCTGTAATAGAGACAATCCTCATGAGCCTTACTCGACGGTTAGAACCAATTTAGGATTGAAATAAACCGATACTAATAATACCTATGTCCACTAATGTTTGGCGAAATAGATACATAAATGTAGTAGCAGTAGCAGGTTTGAACCCTGCTTTACGAATTATTATTTTATCATTTAAATATAGTCGCCTTGACGATTTGATAATTAAGTTTAAGATTTGTATGTGAAAATAGGCGTGTAAAATTACAGTGGGTTCGAATCCTACTGATTCATTTATTGTTGTAGAAAAAAAAACAAAGAAATCCACCTTAGGTACTTACAATTGAAGATTTAATAAAACTTACTTTTATAATATATGTGGTTGGAAAATTACAGTGGGTTCGAATCCTACTGATTCATTTAAAGTTGTATAAAAAAACAAAGAAATCCACCTTAGATAGGTACTTACAATTGAAGATTTAATAAACTTATTTTTATAATATATGTCGTTGGAAAATTAAAGTGGGTTCGAATCCTACTTATTGATTTATTGTTGTATAATAAACAAAAGAAACCAGCTTAGATTCTCACAATTGAAAATTTATTATACATATTACATTATGGTTTAAACATTACAGTGGGTTCGAATCCTACTTATTGATTTATTGTTGTTTAAAAACAAAGGAACAGTTTAATTAAAATGTTCCGTGAATCGCACCTGCACTGATTTTTCAACCTTGGTCAGTATTGTGGGAATCAGATGATTTACATTTTATGTATAAACCAACAAACTACTTGGTTCTGACGTAGAGAATGTCAAGTGTTTTCTTCCAAATTTATAATAAACCATCGGATTAGAGTCTGAGGGTGGTTGAATCATGAATAAATCTCTAAAAATGAATTTGTTAGGAATTTAAGTGGCTGATGGGAACTTAGTTTAGTGCTTATTGAGACTTAAATCTTACATTTCTTACATAATTACACATTTAAGTGAGGGTGGAATGTGACGGTATCCAATATTAGCATTTTTTTAATGCAGAATAGATCTGCATTTGGCCACCAACACGCATAATTTTAGCATTGTTTAAATACCAACCAATTCACCGACTTGTAACAAAGCCGCCGTCGATGTCAGGGAACGCTTTCGTAAAACACGTGTTAAACATTCATAGGAACCATTTTTGAGAAACAAAACTATCTGTCATTATATTTTATTGCCTTTTTTCAAGGTTTAAAAGAATTAGTTATCTTAAATTTTAATGGCTAGAAATTCGAGACAAAAAGGACCTTTCTTAGGATCGGTTATACATTTGTGAAATCGTGGGAACGTACCAACTGTTATTGAAAGAAGTTCTAAGAATATTTTTTATCTTTCATGTGGACCGCCCAAGGGATCGGGCGTGACGCTGCGCGTGCGCTGGTATTTCAACCAATGGGATGAATCCTGAACTTCGCCCGCGAGGGTTGAAGGCGGAGTCGACAAATGCCGCGAAGCCGACATGAAGAATGAGAGAAGGGGGTTAAGTTTTGGCTCTCGATCGGAGAGGTGTGGAGAAAAATGGAAAAAGGAGTTTGAAAAGTGCGCGACCGTAGAATATTTAATTGAAGTAATGCTAAACTGCTCGCGCTTAAAATATGTAAAGTGGTGAAGTGCGCGATCGTAATGTGTGGCATCAGTGGATGCCTGTTGGCCCGCGCGTATAAATATAGTGTGAAAAACGACAGGACACTGAGAGCTAAGTTTACCTAAGTTTACCTTAGGCACTAGATCCAGATATCTTTATTTTTATAAATTTAATTTCTTTTTTTTTATTAATTATGCAAGTAATCTCTCAAAACCTTCATTGTGATTGGTTGCAATAGTGGATTTGATTGTTTGTTTTAATCGTTTAAAAATATGTTTTAGATTTCCACTCGAGGATGTAAACCTTGATAATTACGAGTACCAATATTATTAGGGTCTCTGGATCTAGCGTTTCTAAGTGCAATAATTTATAAATATCATGAATATTTACTTGTTTGTCTTAACTTCATATTCTTATCATATGTATATATTTGGCTTCAGCCGTGTACTTTTGTATTCGGCTAGAACCTAGGGATTGGTACCGAAATCAGCTCTTCAAGCTAAGCACATTTTGATTTTGAGCCTATTTGAAAAGGCTTACAGCAAAAGGCTGTGTAAAGTACTAATTTACTTAACCAGTTAGGTCTCTCCCTTATTTGAGAGGGGGCCGGTTAAAAGCTGTGTAAATAGTGATTTTTTCCCTCTTATGGTTAAAAATCTCTATTGAGGCGATATTGTAACGAAGGGTAGATTTAATTGGAGGAATTTTCTTTGGATTAAAGGAAACTCCTTTAATCGATCGATCAGTGGTGGAGCTTTTACCGGAAAAGACAATTATCTTATACTATCCCTAGAGAGGTATCTCTAGCAAAATAAAGAAATAATAGTTTCTTTATTATTTCTCTATGTGCATTGTTTTACGCCCTATTGTATTTTCTGTTATGAATATAAGAACGTGATGCTTGTAAACTTATGATTTGTTATTTACAATATTGGTTTATTTCATGAATTATTTGTCTGTGTCCTTTTATTAAATTACACCGTTTTGTTACTACATAAGATATTTCACTTCTAGTTCATAGTTTCCCAAGTCCATTAGGAGTATTTTAGCTTTTCTTTTGTTATGATTAGGATCAATTTAATTACTTTGAATCGGGAAAATGATGAAGCACTTAAAATAAGTGCCTATTTTCCAAAAATAGCTGATTAGGTGGTAAAGGTTGAGAACGCGTTTGTAAATAGAAGACGTCTATACATATCTACATAGTTGATGATGATGATATATTTCTATAAGTTAGGCACTCTAAATATGTGTGTGCACACATATTTTATTTGGTGAGAACGAATACCGTTACAGATGATGCACGTGACTCGAGGATTTAGACGAGCAATATATTACATATTGCCTCTAAATAAAAAGATTTGGATTATTATAAACAAAAAAAAAAAAACACAACGTAGGATCTCTTATATTTCGATAGACGATCACAATGATACTTTAATGCTTTAAGATCATATAAATAACTGACCTTAGTTTATCTTATAATTAAAAAAACAAAAAACGCAACGCGAAACCATTCCCTATCCAATTTAACGATCACGATAGTTTTATGGTCAACTACCTGGAACTTGTAGTTACTTGTTCGTACCTCTACCTGATGGACTTGTGAATTATTATGGAACAATGATTTTAGTACCTACCGCAAACATATACTGATTTAGTGTTATATTTAGCGTCAAAATGTTGACAAAAAATCAATTATGGTTAAAAAAAAAAAAAAAACGGTGTATTTTATAAGTGCATGTTTGTTAAACAACGCTTTTTTTGCATGTATTTCAGATGATTTTATTTTGAAACTTTCTATTTTTGGTATGTTCACGTCCCACGATAAATCACAAATGAAGTACAAAAAGATTTTTTCTATACCGTATCTGTCAGAATTATCTTATCTTTGTATTATTTAATTAATATCTTTCTTACGACGATATTTACTTCCAATAGAAATAGTTGTATGGAAGACCAAACGAGATATTTATTACTATAGATGAAATACTTATTTTGAATATATTTGATAATAAAATATGATGGTAATTTGAATATAGGTCCCTCAAAATATGACCATTAATTACCATGACAGTATTGTGTGTTACGCACCTATTTGCGACACGTGTGCTTAACTAAATAAATACCTAGTTTGTCTCGAATTTCAGCCTTTCTTAAAGTTAAAGATTGAAAATCATTAGGTAATATTTTAGTCAATAAAAAATAATGCTACTTACTAAAGTTTGAATGATAAAAAGGGAGTTTATATCAAGAAACATACTTAGTCTCAGAGACCGAGGGTGGCATTTATAATCACAACTTCCGAGGGTGGTGTAGTACAGTTTTATCTTGCTGTGGACTGGGCTGTTATAGCGTTAGAGTGGTGTACAGAGAGAATGGCCCAGCATATTATCACTATATCCCGCTCATTGTTCTTATGGACGGGCGCAGTACTATGCATTATTGCTATCGATAAGCGGTATCTATGGTTTATAATTTGGTTCTAAATATTTGAGTGAAAAATGACATTCAATTACATAAAATGATTATAAATGCATGTATATTATTAATAGGAAAATAAATGGTAGGGAAAGTTTTAAGCATTCGCATGCTTAAAATAATTATTTCCAATATTTTTGTGTAAAATTAGGATTGTACTCATTATAATAGGTAATAGGGTAAGTTAAAACTGAAGAACAAATGAGTCATCATTAAAACAATGATGTACTACTACTTTCAGCACCGGTGACTTATTCACATTTATTATATTTAGAATAGATAACGGCGCTGTGCCCGCGCAACATTCTCACCGGCCTTTACAACTTTATAATGTTTATGACCGGGTTTGCACGTCTCGATAAAGGATCGGACGTCTCGGATTATGGTTAAGTAAGTCACATTTTTCCACTTAGCGATAGAATAACAAAGGCAATTTTACCCTATTCGATGTTTAGTGTATTGATAAAATAATTACCGAAGATAAATTCAACGGATGACGTCGTATCTACACGCTCAAACATTTGACATTGCTTAATATCACAAAGCAAAGTTGCTACTGCTGTAGTTGTGTATCTGTCTGTCTGTAGGTAATTTCCTTCAAGCCACATAATAGATTTGATGCGAATTATACTTCCTTTGGTGTATTTTATTTTAATTGGTTAAAAGTCATAACAACAATGGCCTTTACATAATCGAATATTTTGAATGATGTGCAGTGATGGAGATCATCTCAGTAGAAACTAAGTTTTCCTGCACCTTTTAGGCTCTATCGCGTTGGTAGCGCGACACACATAATTATGTA